>CAMTDV010000022.1:46823834-49229838 GCA_947069175.1 Scalesia atractyloides
GACGTGTGGCTCAGCAGGGACATCCTTTTCTGAACTTCTAGAAGATGAGCTTGAAACATTACAAGTAGGAGGAATCTCTAAATTTTGTAAATTTTGAGAGTCCGATTCAGATTTAGTTTCAAGATATGTATCTGAATTAGCAGGAAGAGAATGCTCATCATCTGTCATTTCAGAATCAATCCCATGTTCTTTGTTTGAAGAAGCTGAGTCGCCCGATTCTTCTAAAATTATGCCAATGTCATTTTTCACAGGGTCAGTTGGTTGGTTGAATTTCTCACTGTCAACCCTGGGATTAGCATCAATAGACGGAACTTCTGGAGAAGAACTTCCGGTCTCTTCAGTAGGAACTGAGTAAACCAAATCATCTGTCGATGCTGTACCTGTAGCAAAATTCATGTTTTCATCACAAGAGTTATCACAATGATTAGTAGCATTCAAAACATCAGCATTAGATAAAAAACCAGAACTAAAATCGTCTGTGTTATCAACACAACCAACACTGTCTGAGAATTTAAATTGTTCAGCAAGAAATTGATTCAAAATGTCAAAAGCAGGTTTATAAAATTCATAATCAGCAGCCGAATTGTCTGAATTTGCATTCAGACATTCTTCTTGATCACCATCTGTAATATCCTCAACTAATATTTCTTCTGCACAAGAGGTAGAAACGTTAGTATCGTTCACTAAGTCAGTTTCAGTTTCAGAAGAATTTTCTCCCTTAGATTCTATAGATGATGTAGCAGCCTCTTCCTTAGCCGTCACTTTCTCTAAATCATCTGACCTACAAGATGGATGGTCACCAGATTCAGGTGAAAGTGGTGCGAAAGTAACGAAAACATCATCCCTCTTGAGTTCAGTTGGCTTGGAAAACTTTGGGTAATAGGGCTTCCATGGTTTAGAAAGATAATACGAAGGTTTACCCTACATCATATTTTCTGCATTTTCTAGATCAGCCTCAGATTCAAGCATTCTTGTATAGTTATGATTATATGGTGGAGGAGCCCTATTGTACCCAAGACCTTTTGTGTAATTTGTTTGGTAATTAAGCTGTAGATCACACAAGTCCTTGACCAGCTTGCTGGAAGTTTCAAATTTTTTAATATTTATTTTATTTTCGTGAAACTTCCCTGTCAAGGAATTTAGCTTTGCTAAGGCTGCTTTAAGTTCTACATCCTTTTCAGCTAATTATAGTTGTATACCCAACATTGCTGTTGGTTCAAGTCAAGCTTTAGCTAAGCTATATCTTGTTTTTGAGCTTTGACCTTTTCCATAAGAAGCTTGTTCTTATGTTTAAAGGCGATGTTCTGTGATGCAGCTTGCTGGTATTCAGCTACAAGAGTTGAATTATGGGCGCGCATTTGTGATAACTTAAAACGACAACTATCAGAATAGAGAATTCGATTTACCATTTCTGAAAGATCTGGTGTCTCAGTTGTTTGCGCCATCATGCAGTGGTTGTTGTTCTTAGAAAGATTCAAGATCTCCATCTGAGCTGCAGCATCTGTCTAGTTGAATCCGTCGTGCTGTTGTGCCACCAACGCTGTTGATTTCCCGCCAGAGCTGCTTGAGGGACTGGTAGTAGACTTTTAGGGAGAGAACTGCACCAGCTGTCTGTCACTGGTCTGTATGTCTGCCACTCTGGATGACACATATCCATGTGGCGGCTTCATGCACTCCCTTGCAATCCTGGCTCATGATATATGTAGCACCTGAGTTTATCTTTTGTGAGTCCAGTCTTCAGATTTGACAATGGTTGCCGCCCATACTTCTTTAGAAATTTGTTGACACGGAAGGCAGCCATTGCAAGATTCCAGGACACGTCAATCTCATCCAGATCCTCCTCCATTATTTGATCTACTTCAGTTGGAAGAATAGATGGGGAGTCAGGTCACCTGCTAAAAAGGCATTCAAGCTGTTGATCATTGAAGCAGCTATGGCCAATTTCTCTTCATTTTCCTTAGTGAGAAAAGCAGAATTGGACACAGCTTGAGCAGGAGCCGGTGCTGGAGCAGCAGATTGAGGAATACTGCCTTGTTGAGCTGCAGCTGGAATGGCAGGACTGAACACCATGTTAGGATACTGAGCATGGTACTGTGTCTGAACTTGGGCAACAAATCATAGTAGGAGTCTGAGACTGAAGACCGTAGATGTACTGAGTCTTCTGTGGTGTGGCAAGAGGACTGTACACCATGTTTGAGCTACCCGGTGTGTGAGAACTTCCTTGCAGAGGGTTATAAACCAGATTTTTTGACACTAATGCTGCATTTTGCCCTGTAATACCAGCGGCCATCAAACTACTCTGATGATTGATATCTCTCTGCTTATTATCGATCTCACAAGATTTAATAGTAGCTATCATTTCTGTGAGAGTGACATCATTCAGATTCTTTGTCTTCTTGATCATTCCAACATCAGCATCCCAACTCTTCGGTAATGAATTTAACAGTTGTCTGTTCATAGCACTATTGGTAAGAGTAATCTCAGCTGAAATCATCTGGGAAACGAGCTTTACATATCTTCGGATCCGATTCTCAATGGTTTCCCCGTAAATGTCATTAAATGAGCTGAATTGTTGATTCAGCTGATTTATTCTGCTGGCCTTCATATCCGCATTTCCCTCATAGAGATTTTGCAATTCACTCCACACTTCTTTAGAGGTCTTGCAATTTCTGACCGCAATTGAAATGTCGGGTCCAAGTGCCATTGTTAATATAGCTGAAGCCTTTTCATCTTCCTCAATGATTTTCACATCTTCTAGAGTCCACAAGTGACTGGACTTTGGAATCTTTGTATCCGGATCTTGATCGGTACTGTAAACAATCGTTTGAGGACCATTCATAATGCACCTCCATACCCCAGGCTCTTTAGCCTTGCAATATTGCTCGAATCTGAACTTTCATTCATAGTACTCATCTCCATACAACAGACGGGGCAATTTAGTTGAAGTGCCAATCACTTGATCCAATGTCTGATGGAGGGCAAGAGTCTTTAATTGCAGTGATCAGAATATGTCCCAAACAGTGTCTGAAATGAGTCCGGAATAGACAACTCCGAGATAGGCAGATCCGAAATCAGTCCGAGATGGTCAAATCCGAGATGGCTGAATCCGAAAAAAATCCAAAATAGAAAAATCCAAAATGATAATATGGAAAGCAGCGTGTATCCGAAATGAGAAATCCGGAATGATATTGGTCCGGAATGGAAGAAAATCCGGAATGAAAGCTGGTCCGAAATGAATTCGGAATCAGGAGGAATCCGGAATGAGACTGGATCCGGAGTGAAATCAGTCCGGAATCTGGTCCTTGTCCGAAGCAAGAGTAGTCCGAATTCCCTGCAACAGTAGTCCGAATTCCCAGTAACAGATAACCACCAATAGTGTTTCAGATCCGAAATAGTAGCAATCCGGATTGAACAGTAGTCCGGGATCAATCCGAGTTGGATGATCTCCTTCGTGTTCTTCGGGATCTTAAACAGTAGAAAATCTGAAATCCTTGAAGCTTCTTCATGTTCTTCGGAATCCACAATATTATCAAATCTGAAATATTCGGACCTTCTTCGAGTTCTTCAGAACAGTAGTAATTCCGATAAAACACAGAAATTCTTCAATTCTGAACAGTAATCCGGGTTGAACAGCAACAACTCCACTTCCGATCAGCGCTTCAATCTGCGATACTGGAGCCTTTATTGTACAGCAGGCTCTGATACCAATTGTAAGTCCCGAAATTGGATCTAACATGTATCGTAAACCTAATTAGTTGCGGAAATAAAGATTAGGAAGAAGAACAATCTCTTGAATCAAAATCAACTTGCATACACCAGAATAGTGTCTGATACAAGTTTTTCAGTTACAACTCTCTAACTCCTAAACATTGACCTAACACATATATTTATACTAATCACCAAGCCCAACAGTTACAACCCTAGGCCCATAAGGCACTAGGAAGCCCAAAACCCTCCAAAAGCCCAAATGTAGCACTAATGTGTAAACCTTTACTAGCATATGCCCAACACTCATTCTAAAAAATTCACCAAGGATGAGAAACAGAAAGCACCTATGGTTGCGGTGAAGCAAATCTTGAAAAGAACTAATGAATCCTACAAAAATGTTAAACCAATTCTTCAACGTCATTCTAAATTTGAAATTGGTGAAACATCAACTAAATATCGACAAATGGATTCTTAATTTTATGCTAAAAAGGCAAATCTGAAAATGCTAACATGAGTGGAAAAAGTGAAACCGTCCAAGGTAGAACCGAAACCTTTTGTTCCACATAAAACCGACCTAAAAAGAACGTTAAAAACAAAGTAGGTTTGAAATTTGCCATTCCGAACCCACCCAAGACCAAACAGGCTTGGGTTTCTTTTTTTAAATAGTTTCTTCCGCATGTGTGCAGGGACTCCCGCGATCGATAATGTCTAAATGGATAATGGATAGTTTCTTCCGCATGTGTGCAGGGACTCCCGAATATGTAGGTTTTGCAGGAACGCAAGGAGGAAGGATTATCGGTGAAGGAATTCTCACGAACGGAGTTATATCGTTTGATAAAGGAAACTACATTGCTGAACTTGAGAACAATCTACTCAGCATTTCGTAGATTTGTGACAAGAAATTCACAACGCACTTCAATGATAAAGAATGCTTGATCTTAAAACCAGGTCTCAAGATTCCGGAGGAATGGATTCTGATACGAGCTCCGAGAGAAAATGATTTGTATGTTCTTGATTTGAATGTTGCATCAACAACATCGAAGAAAATTCAATGCTTTATTTCCAAAGCTACCGAGAAAGAGTCGATACTATGGCATTGAAAGAGGGGGCACATTCATCTGCGAAAGATGAATTATCATGTGCATAACGACCTAGTGGAAGGTGTTAATTTGAAGAATTTTCAATTATCCGATGATTGCTTAAGCTGTATTAGGGGAAGCAGGACAAGAAGTCACACCCACGAAAGCTGTTGAATTCTATCAAGCTACCACTAGAGAGGTTACATATGGATCTATTCGGACCAGTAAACGTCAAAAGCATATATGGTGATCTATATTGCCTTGTCGTTACAGATGATTATTCAAGATTCTCATGGGTTTTCTTTCTAGAGAGCAAAGATGAAACATTTGAAACTCTAATGATTCTCTACAGAAAACTCGAAAACCTATATCATTTGCCAATCAAGAGAATTCGCAGTGACAAAGGTACAGACTTCAATAACAAGCGGATGCTCGAGTTCTGCAATGACAAGGGGATTCTTCATGAATTCAGTGCTCCTTATACTCCACAACAAAATGTTGTTGCTGAACAAAAGAATCGCACACTGATCGAGACTGCTAGAACTATGCTAACCGATTCAAAATTGCCAATCCGTTTCTGGAGTGAAGCAGTCACGTCAGCGTGTTACACCTTAAATCGTGTGTTAACATTTAAGCCGCACAACAAGACGTGTTTCGAGTTACTTAATCAGCGAAAGCCCAACCTTGCATTTCTGGAGCCATTTGGATCACCGTGTACTATATTGGACCCGGCTGGTAAATTTGGTGCCAAATCCTTGGAAGGATTCTTCGTGGGTTATGCTACTCCTCAAAAACGTGTCTTCTTGCCGAGTCTGAACCAGGTTATTCTTGCGCAACATGTTGATTGTCAAAGATATACTATGCCAACACAAAAACCTGGGGATCCATGGCTGTTTAACTACGATGGTTTGTGGAGTTCTTTCGACCTGCCAGATTTGCCATCAGAAGAAGAACTTGTTATGCTTTTTCAACAGCATTAAATATAATCAAGAACAAGTTACCAGACCGTTAGTGATTTCCCCGTCACTTCCAGTGTCTACCACAGCTGATGTACATTCGAGCTTTATTCTTCAAGACTCTGTTCTTGCACCAATTGTCAACACTGCCAAATCATCTGCCCAGCAACAGCCAAATGTTGACTCTGATCGGGAACCGACTTTCAACGATGGTGGATCCAGTTCTGATGAAGGATATGAGCAGATTGAAAGCTTCTTGAATACACAGGCTTATCAGTCAAACGTCAGGAATGAAGCTTCTTTGTCTGCACCGGTTGTGGATTAAGTCATCACAAATTTGCAAACACAAGTAGATGTTCCTAGCGAAGTGATGCCAAGGACACTTTCTTATCATCCTTCGAAGAATATTATAGGCAGCTTATAAACGGGAGTGCAAACTCGCAATCAGATCAACAAGGATCTAAGTTGTTTCTATACTCGTATTGCTCCACTTCACACTAGACTTTCTAATAGTTTTTTTTGTTTCTCAGGTTGAACCAGGGAACTGGAAAGACACGTTGAAAGAAGAGAGTTGGGTGGACACGATGAAAGAAGAATTGCGTCAATTCCAGAAACTAGGAGTCTGGAAGCTTGTTGACCTACCAGATCATCACAAAAAGATAAACACTCGATGGGTCTTCAAGTTCGAGCGTGATGATAAAGGGATTGTAGTGCGCAACAAAGCTCGACTTGTGGTTCAAGGTTTCCATCAGCAGTAAGGGATAGATTACACAGAAGTCTATGCCCCGGTCGCCCGTCCTGAAGCAATCTGCATATTCTTGGCCTTTGCTTCCTTGAAATGTTTCAAGGTGTACCAATTGGATGTCAAATCTGCTTTCTTATACAGAAAAGTAAAAAAGGAGGTGTATGTCGGCCAACCACGGGGTTCGTTGATCCAATGCACAAAGACAAAGTCTACCTTCTGAACAAAGCCTTATATGGTCTACACCAAGCCCCGAGAGCTTGGTACGAAATGCTGTCACGACATCTTCTAGACAACGGCTTTATCAGAGGAACAGTAGATTCTACCCTCTATACAATGGAAGTGGATGGGCATTTGATTATTGTACAGATATACATGGATGATATCATCTTCGGATACAAATGACAAGCTGTGTAAAGACTTCAAAGAAGTCATGAAGCGCAAATTTGAAATGAGCGCGATGGGGGAGATGAAGTTCTTTTTAGGACTTCAGGTCGATCAGTTGCCTGATGGTATCTTTATCCATCAGACGTAGTATGTTCATGACATTTTGGAGAAATTTGATATAGCAGGAGCTAAGCCAGTATCTACCCCATTAGCTCCTAATCACGCCATTTGTCCAGATCTTACTGGAGTCAAAGTTGATGAAACTTTATTCCGCTCCATGATCGGGTCCTTGATGTATCTCACTTTTTCTCGACCAGATATCATGTATCCTACATGCCTGTGCGCCCGTTATCAGTCCAATCCAGGAGATTCGCACTTGTTCGCCGTCAAACATATCATGAGATATTTGAAGGGATTTCCAAACACAGGCTTTTGGTACCCTAGACACGACGACTTCGATCTTGTGGGTTACTCGGATTCTGATTTCGGTTGCTGCAAACTTAACACCAAATCTACGACGGCTGGATGCCAGTTCTTCGGAACCCGTTTGGTAACATGGCAATGCAAGAAACAGACCGCGTCGCTTTCTCTACCTATCAGGCTGAATACGTTTCAGCATGCAGTTGTTGTTCCCGTATTCTCTGGATTCAACAGCAGATGAGAGACTTCCCACTGCAATTTCTTGATACGCCTATATATGTAGATAACCAGGCTGTGATTGATATCACTAAAAACTCATGTCAACACTCTCGAACTAAACATATTGAGATTTAACACCACTTTATCCGTGATTGCTACGAGAAAAAGTTGGTTATAATTGAAAAAATCCACACTGATGACCAAAAAGCAGATTTTTATACCAAAGCCTTTGATCGTACAAGATTTAAAAATCTTTTAAAATTAAATGGTTTACGAAATCTGACATCAGGGGATATACACGAGGTTGAGTTTGAAGATGATGACGACTTGACGTGATACTCATCGGTTTGATGACTTTTCTTTACATTCTTTCTTAAAAACTCTAAAGATCCAAAAATATGTTTTTGATTTTAGGGGGAGAAATTTTGGGAAAATACAAAAACATTATAAAAGTCAAAAGAATTTTTGTGAAAAAAGGAGATCATATTATATCAATATGGCAGTCACAGTATGCTAAAGAATTGGAATGATTAAACAAGTAATTAAACAGGTCTTATTGAGGATATGCCTATAGGCTTCACTCGTTCAGTAAATTGTTTTCAAGATATAAATCTAATGAAAACTGAATAAATCGTGGGTTAACATCTCTCGGATACATGGACTTAGTACTCCGAAATTTCGTTTGAGAGAATGCCATATTTTACGATACAAGGTCTTTATATTTAATCGATATCTGGGGTATTATCTGAGTTCTTTTGATTGTGCGTCAGCAATGGCCTAGAACTTGCATAATACTTTACGCTTTATTCGCCTATATAAGCTGCATAAAAATAATTATGTCATAAACTTTATGACATCTGCAGTTCCAAAAGATTCCTTTAAGGAACACCACCTAAAGACGAGCCTTCATCTCTTTGTCTGTACGGTAGTACTAACTAGAGCTCTCAAGGTCTCGCAATTCACCTCTTTACAGATATCAATTGGATATATTCACATGTGAAATGAAATTCTGGGAATCTCAATACGGGTGTATATTCTGAGATGGGACACAGTTATATTATGTTCTTAAATATTAACTAACATATCTTGAAACAGTTGAGAAATGAGAAGAAGTTTAAGTGGATAAAAATATTGGCAATCTAGGTAAATCTGGTTAAAAGCTTAATGAATATACCAAGATCAGTGGTACTGGTGATTTGTTAAACACTTGATATGATCTTCTTAAAACACAAAGTCACAAAAATACGTATCTTTACTTGTTACTTATTTTTGGAAAAATCCTAAAACCCAAAAAGATTTTCAGTTTCCTTAGCTTTTTAGTTTTGTTTTAGTCTACCGATGATGTAAACACGGATAGTTGAAGTCATGGCAACATCTTGCTGAAGGAAATCTGAAGACCATGGGTTGGGAGCTTATCTTAAATGAAAATTTATTTGAACGTCAATAAATTCATTAATTTTAAACTTTACAAGTTAAAATAAATCTGTTTTGGTCAAACATGGTCAACCAAGGTCATTAACTTAGACTTGGTAGCAAATCAGGTAACCAGGGTCATTAACTTGGACTTGGCTAACTGAGTGGGTTTTAAACATATATAAATTGCCTAAAATCAAAAATTAAAAGTTTTCTAAGTTTCAGAAATGATTCGTACGAGGATCGCTAACTCGTACGAACAATGTTTAGGTTTCATTCGCACGAACCATTGGTTCGTACGAACGATCCTAAGTAGTATAAAAGGTCACTTTTTTCGCACGAACCAATGTTATGCTACTGTGCGACTGAGAGAACTTTTGTGCGAATACGTTCTAAACTTTGATTTTCTTGACATTTACCGAGTATTATTTCATTGGGGAGGTTGATACGCACACCTCTTTCGATGGGAAAGGTACTTTTGCTCAATCTTAGCTGTTATAATGCCAGATTTGGACTAAACGGACTTAAAACATAGATTTAGGGAGATTGGATCTGTAAAACTTAAAATTGACCTTAAAACGTTAATATCGGCTATAATAACCTATAAAACAACTATCAATTTGTTAAAAACAACATGTTTTAGGTTCGGTTTAAACTTGGTATATTTGGAACAATTCAATGTTCGTACGAGGGACCATTCGTACAAACCAATTTTTGTTAAAGTGTTGATGATTCATACAACGCAATGTTCGTACGAAGCAAGTTTGGTGAAGTTTTTGAAAAATGTCTAACTCTTAAATCACTCATACGAAGTAGTGATTCATACGAATGATAAATTATTCCAAACTTGTAAAAATTTTCTAAGTATTGATTCGTACGGATATATGGTTCGTACGAATGATCTTGAAAGTTGAAAATTTTGAAAATTTTTCTAACGGTTTGAATTCTCTTTGTGTATAGGTCAAGAAAATGTCCTTCTCTCTGTTTCAAAACTTCTATTGTTTGCTGGACGAGACTATTCCGGAGATTGCTGCTAACAGAGATGTGCTAGATTTTTTGAGCAGGATTTCGATTACAAAAGCGCTCACTGATCGACATACAGTTTATAGATCTCATGTCGAATATTTCTGGAATGCAACAGAGTATGATTCTAAAGAAAATGCGATTGTTTCGACGGTGAAGATTGATGATGAAGATATACAGGTTAAGATAAAGGAAGGTTTGATCAGAAAGTTTTGGTTTCAAGGATAATGCAGACGATCCTACCAGGTTTTCAGAGTATATGGTTAAGGGTTATTTTTACAGAATGGGATATGCTGGATTTGTGAACACCGCGCCATTCAAGAAAGGAAACTTCAGTGCGCCTTTCCGTTATATTGCTCACGTTGTTGCTCATGCGTTAAGTCATCGCAAGGGAGGATTTGATGATTTGATTGATTACCAAATGTGAATGATTACTGCCTTGGTCCTGAATCTGCCATATAACTTCTCTAAAGTTATATTTACTCAGATGATGCAGAACATACAGAGGGAAAAGTTCTTGCAGTACCCTCAGTTTGTATAGATGTTGTTAGATCATTTGCACCCGAACTTGAAAAAGAAGAAGAAGAAGAAGAAGGACGATGTGTTAAAGTTAAGAGTACATGGATGTTCCTACATTGAAGAAAATGAATTTGCATTTAAAGACTTTTCCGAATGCTAAGCCAGTTTTTGGTGCTATAGTCGACAAAGATTACATTTCTCCAGCTCCGGGTAAGTGGAGGAAAGAAGACAGCAGGGATGAGAGTGAGGAATTGACTGCGCTTGAAAGTTTTGTTGCTAAGGGTTGTTCGTGGTTTGTGAAAGACGGAGACAAAGGATCAAAGAGAAAAGCAACTGCTACATCTTCTACTTCTGCACCGCAAAAGAAAAAGCCAGCAGCAAAAAGTTATGGGCTTAGAGATGAACCTGCAGTTGAAGAAAACATTGAAGATATTGTTGAAGATATTGAGAAGCAAGCGTTTGGTGAAGAACAATTGGCTGAAGATGCATCGTCTTCGAGCACTAATTCTGATGAAGACACGCTGGTGAAAGAAAAAGGGCCAAAAAGATAGAGGCAAAGCGTCTGGCAGAGAAGAATAGAAAAGCCGAAGAGCGAAAACGCAAATCGACAGGTGAGGATGATACAACGTATGTACCTTCGGGTTCATATACAGATACTCATGTGTGCACACCAGTGAAGAAAAAGACACGAAGGTTTAAGCGCCAAGCAACTAGAAGCTCTGAGTCTCCAACTGTTAGATCTAAAGAGACTGTACAAGAGCAAACGATTGAAGAAGAGGTTATTGTTGAACCAGCTCAGCAAATTCCAACATCACCACCTCGACAGGCTACTTCTCAGGCACCAAAATCACCACCACGTCAATCTACTTCGCCACAACAGTCTGCATCACAGCCGCCTCCACAACCAACACCAAGACAAACAACACCTCAGCTGCCATTGCATACTACACAATCCCAGTCTCAATTTGATTTTAACTTTGATTTTGGAGACATTCCACGGGGTGAAGACTTTACTACAGACATTAACGACCCGCGTGTTGATGAGTTACAAAAACAAGTCTTGTTGAACACGGTCAAAATTGCGAAGTTGCAGGAACAAATTAGTGTGTTGAATGAAGAAAAACAGGAGTTGCATGAGCATATTAATGTGTTGAATGAAGATAAACAACAGTTAGAAGCCATGCTTGCAAGTATAGTGTCATAGAATGAACGTTTACGTCTCAGAATGGCTGAATATGAGGAGGAAAGGCTCAGAAGTGATCTTAGAATGCATCTGTTTGAGAAGATTTTGTCGAAAAAGCTGGGAGTGAATATAGCTGCAGAGATTGATGAGATAGAATGTGCAGAGGCTAGTGAACATGTTGCTGAAAGGGAACGTCTTGCTAAAGAACTATCAGACACATAAGACAAAGGAAAAGAGAAAGTGGTTGAAGAGGATCCTGTGAATGTTGAAACTGAGCCAGAAGCTGAATCTGCGCCAGTTACTATTAAAGATATCGTTGTGTACCAAGTGTCGAACAAATTTATACTGATCGGGAAGCCTAAGGATGGGGAGATTGATATGTCATATCTTTCTGTAAGACACCATGAATGGCTTTTGAAGAAAAAGTAGAAAAAGAAATTGAGGAAGATGATGAGAAAGAAGATGAAGATTGAAATGTTGATGGTGATTCTGATTTTGATTCTGATAAGGGTGATGATGATGATAATTTAGGAGGTGTTGGTATTCGTGTAACTGATTCTGTGTGAATGAATAGATTGATTATTCAGTGTACCTTGATGATTCTGCGAATCAAACTGCTGAAGAAGGTGTTAAGGACAGAAATGAAGGTCCTTCAGATGCTCAGTAGGCAGGAATTCTCTCGGTAATTGATACATCTACCATTCCTGTCATGCCGAAACCAAAGATTTTCTATCTTGAGCATGATGTTGAGGAAGGCGAATTCATCCACAGTTATTCTAAGGAAGAGATTGTAGAAATGATAGGTGTGGACGAAGAACAGTTTGAGTTTGATTTTGAAGATGAGATGAACGAGATTAGCGCGTTCGAGCCAAACGATTATGTTTTTGAACATGTTGAAGAAGCTAACGATTATGATCTAGTTGTCGTGGAGGATGATTCTGATGACGATACTAATATTGCCGATTAGGGTACAGAGGACTCCCCAACTTTTATTGAACTATTGCAGCTTAGAATGTAGATATTCTGAAGCATAAAGTAGAAGAAGCTGCTAAGCAGGGAACTATTCCTCAACAGTTAAACAGAGCTTAAATTGATGAGATGAGGAAGAAGTGGTTTAAGAAGTCACCAGCAGAGCGTAAATTCAAACGTACTCTAGCGTTCTTTACTCGTGACACTGTTATTTCTCTAGGGGATATCATAAGCAAGGGTTGGATTGAAGAGGTGGACATTTATGCGATCAAAAGGGAGTTTGGTATTCAGTACTTTCAATATCTGAGCGACATCAAGTCCTTGCCTTACTGGGATATCAAAGATTTGGTGTAGACAAAGATGATCAATCTCAAGATGAAATTTCACGACCATAGGCTTTGATAGTTGATTAAGCTTGAGGCTTTACATGGATTTACACACTGGAAACCTCATTTTCCAAGACGCATTACGAAGATCGATCCAGTGACTAAGGAGAAGGATGTTACGCTCGTTGTAAAAAGGCCAAAAGTAATGAAGAACATGCCTTTGATACAAATGGAGCAAGATTTCCACAAAGTCTTCAAGTGGTGGCATTATGATTCTAATATAGGAGAGGCTGTAATTTGCGTGCACCCAGATGATGACTCGTGGAAGATCACAGAGGAGCTGATCGAAGCTGTTATAGCTCACAAACGCATATATGGGCTATGGCATGTCATTCGAGTACTAGACCCAATGTGGCTAGTCAATTGTACGAAGAAGGATATAGAATGCTTGTTCTACATCAAGATCAGTTATGAAGAGAAAGATAAAGAGCAAGCACTCTAGTTCAAAAGATTGTTATGTCTACTTCGCCAATGACATGTATTCTGGATCGGCATGGAACACATCTTGGAGGAAGCTAGATGAAACCGAGCTAAATAAGAAGGAAAAGAAGGAAGCTAGGATTGCTGAGCGAACTCGCATAGCTTCGCTAAGGAGTTTTCGGTTTGGCAATACAGTGAACCGACCTCCTCTAACAGATCAAACGCCAATTGCATTTGAGGAGCGCCAGATCTTGTGAAGATTTTTTTTTTAAGACTATCTAGACTGCGGCAACATCCAAGGAGGAGTTTGTTGGTGCGTTATGTCTATTGCCTACGTCTAGGATATGTCGATATTGTATATAGGGCTTAAACGTCATTTGTATAAATGTTATTATTTGTTTATATGTTTTGTAGATGGCTCGTACGAGTGAGTCAGTTGGCTCATACGAGTGACACACTGTCACTCGTACGAAGCAACCACTCGCACGAGTCACAGCCTCTGTTTCACACACTCCAGTACGAGTCATGTTGACCTATAAATAGAGGAGTGTTATGTCAGAGCTAAGTAGTGTTAGTTCAGTTGGTACGGCGAAGCCCTGCTGATTTGTTTACTCGTGTCTGTACTTGCACGTCATTCAATACAATTCAAAGCAGTTAAACAGTAAGATCTTTCTTATACGTTTGTCATGCTCTCTAGAAATGAATTCCGCCTCTGCTAGCTGAGTTGATCATATCGGTTGCTCATTGGAGGAGCCGATCCCCCGTTCACACGCGTTCAAATTTTCAAGTTCAGAGAAGCTTTCTACAACCAACTTAAACACTTGTTCAACCTTTTCAAGATTCACATGCTGAATAGGAAATTCTTGATCAAAGTATGGTAGATCCTTTCATTTTACATGCAACCAAATTGGTATCATCATCTGAACTAGATTCTGATTTCTTAAGATAATTCTTATGAAAACTTTCTTCATTTTAAGAAGGAGAACTTGAACCAGTCTTCTCCAAATTAGGCTCAGCACTCTCAAACTCAATGCTATCACTCTCACTTCCCAAAACATTTTCAACCACAGTTTTTACAACATCTGACTTACACTCTTCATTAGATTTGATGTAAGTTACATCGATATTCTCAAGCAACTCATAGTTCATTTCAGTTTTAAGTTTTAAATTGAGTGCCTTTTCCACCCCAGATGGTTTTCTTTCTGGAATAACTCTCCCACATGGATGGTGGAACTCGATTGTAACTCATACCAGAGAAACATTATCATTTTCTTCCTTTTTGAGATTTTATGGTTGTTTAGGAAGGATTTGATCAATGACATATGAAGAAATCGAATAGCTAATTAACAACTTATTGACTCTTTCTGTCTCAATTCTCGTAATTTGTAATTCACTTTTTAGCTTAGTAATCGTGTTAAGGTGAATGTTTATAGCCATTTTGCTTGTCCATAACCATTGCTTTAAGCATCGAAAGTGCTGCATCATCTTCTTTACTTCTTTGTAGAAACTATTTTATAGTTTTACTTAATTTGTAATAAGCTTCTTTAGTGTCATTATAATCACTTGATAAATTATAAAAAACTGTTTTATCAGAAAGTTTTTTCAGATGTTTAAATTTTCATCTTTTTCAAAAATTCCTTCCAGGCTCTGAGCACTTCTTGCAAGGTTTTTCAACCTCGATGATCTGAACTTTTACTTCTTCCTTTACCGACTTCTTTACCGACTCAACATCGACCTCCTAAACATCTTCAGGAACTACCTCTTTCAGATTAGCCATCATAGCTTTGTTGCCTATCTCGGTTAGATTCTCTTCATTCATTTCCTTGTTCACATCAATCAGTTCTACAACTTCGGGCTTCAGCTCTTCTTCACAATGCATTTTGTTTCTTGGTTCAATATAACCTTCAAAAGATTTATACATATCAGGTGGTAATAAATGTCTAAATGCACTATGTAAAAGATCTTCTTCCTCAGTAGAAGGATCATAATGGCATTCTTCATATGGAGCTTCATCGAAATATGCCTCAGCATATTCTTCCACTGGTTCTGGTTCTTCAATTATCTCTGCCAATAGGGCTAGACTCTCAGTCTTCGAGATATGCTTGTTCCAATTGAACCCCTCGTCCTCCTGAGCAACAACTAATGCTTTGTCTTTTGAACTCGACGATCCATCTTCGATTTGCACCATTCTTGAAGTATTTTGAGGTGGCGAAGGTTTGTGATAAATTGCTTTTCGGTAGTAGTCGTCTCCGAAAGGATTCTAGTTATCATTGACTTCTCTGTTTGGACATTCCCTCTTAAAGTGTCCTTTCTCTCGACATTTGAAACATGTAACTTTTGATTTATCAAATCCAAGTTTTCCATCTAAACCTCCCAAACTGTTTCTACCCGTGATCTCCATAAATCGTTGTGCTCTGCGAACAATCGAAGTCATGCACCACTTGATGTCAATAAGTTCCAACTCTTCCGGATCTATTTGGTCATGATCTTCTTTTGTCATGTTCGGGTTACCAATTTTTCCGGCCACCAGACTTTCATAAGATTCGAGCATAGATGCAAGTAATGCCATATGCTGTTTAGTAGTGTTCTCATTGAAGTCTTTTGCATTCTTTAAGTTCATCGCGATGTTGCATTGTATGATTCTCTAGTTTGAGTTGTTGTTTTGGTGTCCCTTGCCACTTTGGTAATTGTTCGAGTTATGTGAAGATTGCGGTGTTTGAGGTAAGTTAGGTTCATATGTCGGAAATGATTGAAACCCTCCACCAGAATTTGAACTGGTATGTGAACGGGGGATCGGTTCCTCCGATGAACAACTGGTCTGATCTAACTCAGCTAGCAGAGGCGGAATTCATTGCTAGAGAGACTGACAAACGAACAAGAGAGATATACTGTTTAACTGCTCTGAATTATATTGATTGATGTGCAAAGTAAAGACGCAAGTAAACAAATCAGCAGGGCTTCGCCGTACCAACTGAATTAACACACTAGCTCTGACATAACACTCCTCTATTTATAGCTCGACATGACTCACACTGGAGAGTGTGAAATAGAGACTGACTCGTGCGAGTGGCTGTCTCGTACGAGTGGTAGAGTGTCACTCGTACGAGCCATATGACTCACTCGTACGAGTCTCTACAAAATTCATAAAACAAACAATAACATTTATAAAATCGACATTTAAGCCCTATACACAATATAGACATATCCTAGACATAATGCACCAACAAACTCCCCCTTGGATGTTGCCACAGTCTGGATAGTCTTCAAAAATATCTTCATATGATTTGACGCTTAACGACCAAAAAATCTCTTCGGAGGCTTGCGACGCTCCTCAAATGCAATTGGCGTTTGATCTGTTGGAGGAGGTCGGTTCACTGTGTTGCCAAACCAAAAACTCCTTAGCAAAGCTATGCGAGTTCACTCAGCAATCCTAGATTCCTTCTTTTCCTTCTTCTTTAGCTCGGTTTCCTCTAGCTTCCTCCAAGATGTGTTCCATGCCGATCCAGAATGCATGTCATTGGCGAAGTAGACATTAATAATCTTTTGAAACTAGAGTGCTTGCTCTTTATCTTTCTCTTCATAACTGATCTTGATGTAGAACAAGCATTTTATATCCTTCTTCGTACAATTGACTAGCCACATTGGGTCTAGTACTCGAATGCCATGCCATAGCCCATATATGCGTTTGTGAGCTATAACGGCTTCAATCAGCTCCTCTGTGATCTTCCACGAGTCATCATCCGGGTGCACGCAAATTACAGCCTCTCCTATATTAGAATCATAATGCCACCACTTGAAGACTTTGTGAAAATCTTGCTCCATTTGTATCAAAGGCATGTTCTTCATTACTTTCGGCCTTTTTACAACAAGCGTAACATCCTTCGCCTTAGTCACTGGATCGATCTTCGTAATCCGTCTTGGAAAATGAGGTTTCCAGTGCGTAAATCCATGTAAAGCCTTAAGCTTAATCAACTTCCAAAGCCTATGGTCGTGAAATTTCATCTTGAGATTGATCATCTTTGTCTACACCAACTCTTTGATATCCAAGTAAGGCAAGGACTTGATGTCGCTCAGATATTGAAAGTACTGAATACCAAACTCCCTGTTGATCGCATAAACATTAAGCTCTTCAATCCAACCCCAGCTTATAAAGTCCGCTAGAGAAATATCAGTGTCACGTGTAAAGAACGCTAGAGGACGTTTGAACTTCCGCTCAGGTGGTGAACTCTTAAACCACTTCTTCCTCATCTCAGCAATTTCAGCTCTGTTTAACTGTTGAGGAATAGTTCCCTGCTTAGCAGCTTCTTTAACTTTACGCTTCAGAATATCTGCATTCTAAGCTGCAAACATTTCAGTAAAAGTTGGGGAGTCCTCTGTACCCTGATCGGCAATATTAGCATCATCATCAGAATCATCCTCCACGACAACTAGATCATAATTGTTAGCTTCTTCAACATGTTCAAAAACATAATCGTTTGGCTCGAACGCGCTAATCTCGTTCATCTCATCTTCAAAATCAAACTCAAACTTTTCTTCATCCACGCCTAACATTTTGGCAATCTCTTCCTTAGAATAGCTGTGGATAAATTCTCCCTCCTCTACATCATGCTCAAGATAAAAGATCTTTGGTTTCGACACAACAGGAATGGTAGATGTAACAATTACTAAGAAGATTCCTGCTTACTGAGCATCAGAAGGACCTTCATTTCTGTCCTTATTACCTTCCTCAGTCGTTTGGTACGTGGAGTCATCAAGGTACACTGAATAATCAATCTCTTCATTCAAACCTGAATCGGTTACACGAATACCAGCACCTCCTACATTATCATCATCATCACCCTTATCAGAATCCAAATCAGAATCACCAACATCATCTAAATCTTCATCTTCTTTCTCAGCATCTTCCCCAAATTCTTCAGCCGCTTTCTCAATCTCTTTTTCTAACTTTTTCTTAAGAAGCCATTCGCGGTGTCTTGCAGAAAGATCTGACACATCAATCTCCCCATCCTTAGGCTTCCCGATCAGCACAAACTTGTTCGGCACTTGATACAACACGATATCTGTGATAACTGGCGCTGATTCAGCTTCTGGCGCAGTTTCAACATTCACGAGATCCTCTTCCACTTTCTCTTTACCTTTGCCTTGCGCGTTTGATAGTTCTTTAGCAAGATGTTCTCTTTCAGCAACACGTTCTCTAGCCTCCGCATGTTCAATCTCATCAATCTTCGTAGCTATGTTCACTCCCAGCTTTTTCGTCAAAATTTTCTTAAACATATTCATTCTTCTATCACTACGGAGCCTTTCCTCTTCATATTCAGCCATTCGGAGTCGCAATCGTTCATTCTATGACACTATACTTGCGAGCATGGCTTCTAAATGATGTTTATCTTCATTCAACACATTAATCTGCTCCTGCAGCTCTGCAATTTTGACCGTGTTCAACAAGACTTGTTTCTGTAGCTCATCAACACGCGGGTTGTTGAACATGTCTGTAGTAAATTCTTCACCCCCTGGAATGTCTCCAAAATCAAAATTGAAATCAAACTGAGACTGTGGTTGTGTAGTATGCAGTGGTGGCCGCGGTGTACACTGACATGGTGTTGGTTGTGGAGGCGGCGGCTGAGGTGCTTGTAGTTGTGGCGGAGTAGATTGCCATGGTGGCGATAGTGGAATCTGAGAAGTAGACTGATGAACTGGTGATGATGAAGATGGTTCAACAACAACCTCTTCTTCGACTGTTGGCTCTTGTACTGTCTCTTTAGATTTCACAGAAGGAGACTCAGAGCTTCTAGCTGCTTGGCGCTTAAACCATCGTGTCTTTTTCTTCGCTGGTGTGCGTACAGGAGTATCTGTATCTGAACCTGAAGGTACATACGTAGTATCATCATCACCTGTCGCTTTGCATTTTCGCTCTTTGGCTTTTCTCTTCTTCTCTGCCAGACGCTTTGCCTCTATCTTTTTTGCCCTTTTTCTTTCACCAATGCGTCTCTCATCAAATTAGTGCTCGAAGACGATGCGTCTTCAGCCACTTTATTCTCCACCAAACGCTCGTCTCTTGATGTCTACAGCAATATCTTCAATATTTTCTTCAACATCTGGTTCATCTCTAAGCCCAGAACTGTTAACTGCTGGCTTTTTCTTTTGCGGTGCAGAAGTAGAAGATGTAGCAGTTGCTTTTCTTTTTGCACTCTTTTCTCCATCTTTTATAAACCAAGAACTACGCTTAGCAACAAAACTTTCTAGCGCAGTTAATTCTTCACTCTCATCTCCACTCTCTTCTTTCTCCATTTACCCGGAGCTGGAGAAATGTAATCTTTGTCGACTATAGCACCAAAAACTAGCTTAGCATTCGGAAATGTATTTTAATGCAAATTCATCTTCTTGAGGGTTGAGACATCCATATGTTCACGCTTTAACACATCGTTCTTCTTCTTCTTCAAGTTCGGGTGCAAGTGATCTAACAACATCTGGACAAACCGAGGGTATTGCAAGAACTTTTCCCACTGTATGTTTTGCACCATCTGTGTAAATATAACCTTTGAGAAGTTATATGGCAGATTCAGGACCAATGCAGTAATCATACACATTTGGTAATCAACCAAATCATCAAACCTTCCTTTGCGATGGCTCAACGCATGAGCAACAACGTGAGCAATGTAACGAAGTGGTGCACTGAGGTTTTCTTTCTTGAATGGCGCGGCGTTTACAAATCCAGCATATTCCATTATGTAAAAACAACCTTCCACCATGTACTCGAAAATCTGGTAGGATCATCTTCATTATCCTTGAAATCCAAAACCGTCCGGATCAAATATTCTATGATCTTAACTTGTATATCCTCGTCGTTAATCTTTACAACAGAAACTATTGCATTCTCTTCAGCATTAAACTCTGCCGCGTTCCAAAAATATTCAACATGGGATCTGTATACTGTATGACGATCATTAAGTGATTTAGTAATCGGAATCCTGCTCAAAAATCTAACACATCTTTTAAGCAGCAATCTTCAGAATAGTCTCGTCAAGCAGACAACAGATGTGAAACGGAGAGAAGGACGTTTTCTTGACCTGTTCACAAAGAGAATTCAAACCGTTAGAAATTTTTTCAAAATTTTCAACTTATAAGATCATTCATATGAGCCATACATCCGTACGAGTTAATAGTTAGGAAATTTTTACAAGTTTGGATCAAGACATCATTCGTACGAATCACTACTTCGTACGGGTGACTGAAGAGACATTTTTCCAAAAACTTTCCCAAACTTGCTTTTTACGAACCATGCTTCGTACGAATAAAAAATTCTTAACGAATTTCAAAACACATTTGGTACGAATGGTCCTTCGTACGAATCGTGAACAGTTCCAAGAACACCAAGTTTAAACAGAACTCAAAACATGTTGTTTTTAACAAATTGATAGTCGATTTATAGGCTATTGGGGCCGATATTAACGTTTTTAAGATCAATGTTAAGTTTTACCGGTCCAATCTCCCTAAATCTATGTTTTAAGTTCGTTTGGTCTAAATCCAGCATTATAACAGATAGAAACAAGCAATAGTACCTTTCCCATCGAAAGAGTGTGCGTATCAACCTTCTCAATGTAATGATACTCGGTATATGTCAAGAAAATTTCCTTTATCAGGGGTTCTACTAATTGATATCTTTCCAAAAAGAATTCAAAGTCAATTTCTTGATTTGTATCTTCAATTTTTGGAAACTTAGAAAGCTCTTCTGCCAAACCCTGATCAATGAACCTACAAAATCCTTCAAACTGTATCTGATTAAATCCAGGTATTGTGGACATTGCGTCTATCCCGGATTATTTAGAAATTGTATTTATATTCATCCATATCGAATTCTAAAAAAAAAGAAATACCATTTTGGCTGGCTCATTATCCATCAAAGAAAATCCTATAGGTCTAGCAATGATGGAATTTCGATTCTATGAATCTTTGACTGGAATCTATGAGATAAAAGTTTAGAATTGATTCGCACAAAAAGCTCTCTCAGACGCACAGTAGCATAAACTTGGTTCGTGCGAAGAAGTTTGCCTTTTATACTAGTTTAGTGTCATTCGTACGAACCAATGGTTCGTGCGAATGAACACTGAATGCCATTTGTACGAGTTAGTGAGACTCGTACGAATCAATTCTGGTATTTTTTAAACTTTTTGATATTTTATAGAAATTTTATCTGTTTAAAACCCACTCAGTTAACCAAGTCCAAGTTAATGACTCTGGTTACCTGATTTGCCTACCAAGTCCAAGTTAATGACCTTGGTTGACCATGTTTTGACCAAAATAGATTTATTTTAAATTGTAAATTTCAAACTAGTGAACTTTATTGACGTTCAGGTAAAATTTTCATTTATAGATTAGCTCCTAACCCATGGTCTTCAGATTTCCTTCAGCAAGATGTCGCCATGACTTCAACTATCCGTGTTTACATCATCGGTAGACTAAAAATAAAACTAAAAAGCTAAGGAAACATAAAATCTTTTTGGGTTTTAGGATTTTTTCAAAAAGAAATAACAAGTAAAGCTACATATTTTTGTGAGTTTTGTGTTTAAGAGAATCATATCAAGTGTTTAACCAATCACCAGCACCGTTGATCTTGGTATACTCATTAAGCTTTTAACCAGATTTACCTAGATTGCCAATATTCTTATCACTTAAACCTCTTCTTGTTTCTCAACTATTCAAGATATGTTAGGTAATATTAAGAACATGAAATAACAGTGTGTCCCATCTCAGATAATACTCCCGCATCGAGATTCCCATAATTTCATTTCACAGGTGAATATATCTAACTGATATCTTTAAAGAGGTGAATTGCGAGACCTTGAGAGCTCAGGTCAGTACACCGTATAGACAAAGAGATGAAGGCACGTCTTTAGGTGGTGTTCCTTAAAGGAATCTTTTGAACTGCAGATGTCACAAAGTTATTGACATAATCATTTTTATGTTGCTTTTGTATGTGAATAATGCGTAAAGTATTATACAAGTTCTAGGTCATTGCTGACGCAAAATCAGAAGAACTCGGATAATACCCCAGATATCGGCTAAATATAAAGACCTAGAGATGTTAACCACAAGTTATTCAGTTTTTCATTTAGGTTTATATTTGAAAAAAATTTACTGAACGAGTAAAGCTTATTAGCATATCCTCAGTAAGACCTGTTTAATTACTTGTTTAAACATTCCAATTCTTTAGCATATTGTGACTATCATATTGATATATATGATCTCCCTTTTTCACAAAAACTCTTTTAACTTTTTTAATGTTTTTGTAGTTACCGAAAAAATTCTCCCCCTAAAATCAAAAACATATTTTTGGATTTTTATAGTTTTTAAGAAAGAATGTACAAAAAGTTGTCAAACCGATGAGAATCACGTCAAGTCGTCGTCATCCTCAAACTCATCCTCATGTATATCTCCTGATGTCAGATTTCGTAAACCATTTAATTTTAAAAGATTTTTAAATCTTGTATGATCAAAGGCTTTGGTATAAAAATATGCTTTTTGGTCATCAGTGTAGGGTTTTTTCAATTCTAACCAACTTTTTCTCATAGCAATCACGGATAAAGTGGTGTCGAATCTCAATATATTTGGTTCAGAGTGTTGACATGAGTTTTTAGTGATATCGATCGCAGCCTAGTTATCTACATATATAGGCGTACAAGAAATTGTAGTCTGAAGTCTCTCATCTTCTGTTGAATCCTGAGAATCTGGGAACAGCATCTGGATGCTGAAACGTATTCAGGCTCACATGTAGAGAGAGCAACCGTGGTCTGTTTCTTGCATTGTCATTTACCAAACGGGTTTCGAAGAACGGGCAACCAGTCATCATAGATTTAGTGTTTAGTTTGCAGCAACCGAAATTAGAATCGAATAACCCGCAAGATTGAATTCTTCATGTCTAGGGTACCACAAGCCGGTGCTTGGAAATCCCTTCAAATATCTCATGATACGTTTGACGTCGAGCAAGTGCGAATCTTTTGGAATGGACTGATAACGAGCACACAGGCATGTTGGATACATGATATCTGGTCGAGAAGCAGTGAGATATATCAAGGATCCGATCATGGAGCGGTATAAAGTTTCTTCAACTTTGACTCCATTAAGATCTGGACAAATGCCGTGATTAGGAGCTAATGGGGTAGATGGTGGTTTAGCTCCTGCCATATCGAATTTCGCCAATATGTCATGAACATACTTCGTCTGATGGATGAAGATACCATCAAGTAACTGATCGACCTGAAGTCCTAAAAAGAACTTCATCTCCCCCATCGTGCTCATTTCAAATTTGCGCTTCATGACTTCTTCGAAGTCTTTACACAGCTTGTCATTTGTTGATCCGAAGATGATATCATCCACTTATATCTGTACAATAATTAAATGCCCATCCATTTCCTTCCTAAAGAGGGTAGAATCTATTGTTCTCTGATAAAGCCGTTGTCTAGAATATGTCGTGACAGCGTTTCGTACCAAGCTCTCAGGGCTTGATGTAGACCATATAAGGCTTTGTTCAGAAGGTAGACTTTGTCTTTTGCATTGGATCAACGAACCCTGGTGGTTGGCCGACATACACCTCCGCTTTTACTTTTCCGTATAAGAAAGCAGATTTGACATCCAATTGGTACACCTTGAAACATTTCAAGGAAGCAAAGGCCAAGAATATGCAGATTGCTTCAGGACGGGCGACCGGGGCATAGACTTCTGTGTAATCTATCCCTTACTGCTGATGGAAACCTTGAACCACAAGTCGAGCTTTGTTGCGCACTACAATCCCTTTATCATCACGCTTGCACTTGAAGACCCATCGAGTGTTTATCTTTTTGTGATGATCTGGTAGGTCAACAAGCTTCCAGACTCCTAGTTTCTGGAATTGAAGCAACTCCTCTTGCATTGCGTCCACCCTGCTTTCGTCTTTCAACGCGTCTTTCCAGTTCCCCAATTCTACCTGAGAAACAAAACAACTATTAGAAAGTCTTGTTTGAAGTGGAGCAATATGAGTATAAAAACAGCTTAGATCCTTGTTGATCTGATTGCGAGTTTGCACTCCCATTTGTAAGCTACCTATAATATTCTCCGAAGGATGATATGAAAGCGTACTTGGCATCACTTCATTGGAACATCTACTTGTGTTTGCAAATTTGTGATGACTTCATCCACAATCGGTACAGATGATGAAGCTTCATTCCTGATGTTTGACTGATCAGCGTGTGTCTTCAAGAAGCTTTCAATCTGCTTAGATCCTTCATTGGAACTAGATCCTCCATCATCGAAAGTTGGTTCCCGATCAGATTCGGCATTTGGTTGTTGCTGGGCGGATGATTCGGTAGTGTTGATAAAAGGTACAGGAACAGAGTCTTGAAGAGTAGAGCTCAGACCTACATCAGAAGTGTTAGACACAGGAAGTGACAGGGAAATCACTGGCAGTCTGGTAATTTGCTCTTGATTAGATATTTGATGTTGTTGAAAGAGCATAACAATTTCTTCTTCTGATGGAACATCTAGCAGGTCGAAAGAATTCCACAAACCATCGTAGTTAAACAGCCACGGATCCCCAGGTTTCTACGTTGGCGTAGTATATCTTTGACGATCAACATGCTGCGCAAGAATAACCTGGTTCAAGCTCGGCAAGAAGACACGTTTTTGAGGAGTAGCATAACCTACGAAGAATCCTTCCAAGGATTTGGCACCAAATTTACCAGCCAGGTCCAATACAGTACACGGTGATCCAAAAGGCCCCATAAATGCAAGGTTAGGCTTCCACTGATTAAGTAACTCGAAACACGTCTTGTTGTGAGGTTTAACAGTTAACACACGATTCAAGGTATAACACGCTGACGAGACTGCTTCACTTCAGAAACTGATTGGCAATTTCGAATCAGCTATCATAGTTCTGGTAGTCTCGATCAGTGTGCGAACTCCATTTTGCTGTGGAGTATAAGGAGCACTAAGTTCATGAAGAATCCACTTTTCATTGCAGAATTCAAGCATTTTATTGTTCTTGAACAATGTACCATTGTCACTGTGGATTCTCTTGATTGCCAAATGATACAGGTTTTCAAGTTTTCTGAAGAGAATCATTAGAGTTTCAAATGTTTTATCTTTGCTCTCCAGAAAGAAAACCCATGAGAATCTTGAATAATCATGTGTAACGACAAGGCAATATAGATCACCAGAAATGCTTTTGACATTTACTGGTCCGAAAAGATCCATATGAAGCCTCTCTAGTGGTAGCTTAATAGAATTCAACAGCTTTCATGGGTGTCATTTCTTGTGTTGCTTCCCTTTTTTACAGCTCAGACAATCATCGGATAATTGAAAACTCTTCAAACTAACACCCTCCACTAGGTCGTTATGCACAAGATAATTCATCTTTCGCAGATGAATGTGCCCCATCTTTCTATGCCATAGTATCGACTCTTTCTCGATAGCTTTGGAAACAAAGCATTGAACTTTCTTCGATGTTGTTGATGCGACACCCATATCAAGAACATAAAGATCATTTTCTCTCGGTGCACGCATCAGAATCCATTCCTCCGGAATATTGAAACCCAGTTTTAAGATCAAGCATTCTTTATCATTGAAGTGCGTAGTGAATTTCTTGTCACAAATCTGTGAAATAATGAGTAGATTGTTCTCAAGTTCCGCGATGTAGTTCACTTTATCAACTGATACAACTCCATTCGTTAGAATTCCTTCACCGACAATTCTACCTCCTTGCGTTCTGGCAAAACCTACGTACCCTCCGCGAATGCTTTAACGTCAGGTAACAACGCAAGCATCCTGTCATGTGCCTGGAAGCTCCACTATCCGTTATCCATTTAGACATTAGCGATCATGGGAGTCCCTACACACATGCGGAAAAAACTATTTAAACAAAGAAACCCAGGCCTGTTTGGTCTTGGGTGGGTTCGGAATGTTAAATTTCAGACCTACATTGTTTTTAACGTTCTTTTTAGGTTCGGTTTTGTGTGGAACAGAAGGTTTCGATTCTACCTTGGACGGTTTCACTTTTGCCACCCATTTTTGCGTTTTCAGAATTGCCTTTTTAGCATAAAATTTTGAATCCATTTGATGATATTTAGTTGATGTTTCACCAATTTCAAGTTTAGAATGACGTTGAATAATTGGTTTAACATTTTTGTAGGATTCATGTGTTCCGTTCAAAATTTTCTTTGGCGCAATCATAGGGGCCTTTTGTTTTTCGTCCTTGGTGAACTTTTTCAATGAGAAACAGGTTTTGGAGATTCTTGTGAGCAATATCTTGCAATGTGCCCAACATTTTGACATTTGTAACACGTCCTACTGTCCTTTCAAACAGAAGATTCCAAAACTTGTTTCCTATTCTCTTTCTCTTTCTTGAAGTCATCATTTGTTTATGTTCCGATGATTTCTTTCTCCTTTTCTGTTGTTCCAAAAACAAAATTGATTTTCTTTGTAAAGTTTAGTTTTTGGAACTTATTGTTCCTTCTTCGCTTTTGGAAACCCAACCCTGCCCTCTTATTTTTCAGGATAATCTCTGTTTTTATGATAGTAGGGTCGGTTATCACATTTTGATTTAGAGTAGAATGATACATGTGTTTATCTAAATCAGCATGACTTACCTCCACAAGCTTGAACAATTTATCAACACGATCCATATTCACATTCTAGATGGGAAAGTCCTCATCAGAAAATAGTTTATTTGATCCATGCATTTGATAAACTATGACGTTTGGATCATTGTTAAACTATCTTCCGATGTTTCAAGATCAGATTCAGACTTGTCAAATTCACTTTTTAACACATTTTCAACCACTGTTTTAACCACTTCAGAGTCACATTCAGATTCAGATGTTGTGTAAGTTACGTCGATGTTGTAGGCAGCTCATTTGATTGTTCAGTTTTCAGTTTTAGATTGCCTTTTCCACCCCTGATGGTTTTTTACACGCATAACTATTCCACATAGGGGGTGGAACACGGTCGCAACTCGCACTCTTGTTTTCAACCTTTTCTGATTATTCTTTATTTTCAATTTTAGGTAAAATGTGATCACTGACGTAAGAGCTTGTTGAATAACTGATTACCAACTTGTTAACCCATTCAGTTTCAATTCTTACCTTCTAAAGCTCACTCTTTAGCTCAGCAATAGTATTTAAGTGAATATTAATGGCCATTTGCTTGTCCATTACTGTCGCTTTGAGCATAGAAAGAGTTCCATCATTTTCTCTGAGTGCTTTTTCATACTGTTTAACAGTTCTGCTCAATTTTTCGTATGCTTCTTTAGTTGATTAAAATCACTCGACAAATTGTCTGTTAAACTTTTGAGCTCAGTATATCGTGTGTCTTTTACAACACATTCATTGCATGGCTCAGCACATTTTAAACATGGTTTTTCAACTACAAACTCACATTTGGACTCATTTACCTCATTAATATTTGCCATGCATCCTTTGACAGTTTCATCAACAACCTTCTCCATCTTTTCATCAACTTTCTGTTCAACATCAAGCGTCTTCTGTTCTGCACAAGATGATCGTTGACTTGATCCAAAGTAACCTGCAAAAGTTTTCAATATATCGTTAAGCAAGAGGTGTTTAAACGCACTGTTTAAAAGTTCCACCTCTTCTGATGATGTATAATAGTAATAATCATCTTCCGGTGCCTCATCAAAAGCTACCTCTGATTCTTCTTCAGGTTCTTTGATTATCTCAGCAACCAAAGCCAAACTTTCATTCTTGGAAATATCTTTGTTCTAGTTAAAGCCCTCATCTTCTTGAGTCACCACTAGCGCTTTTCTTTGGTCTCTGGCTGTCTATCTTCGATCTGCACCATGCAAGTTCTTGGTTCAGGATGGTGGTAAATAGCCATATTGTAATAGTCATCGGCAAATGGGTTCCGGTTACCCTAGCTTTCTATTTGGGCATTCACGTTTAAAATGACCCTTTTCCCGACACTTGAAACAAGTAACTTTGGACTTGTCGAATCCAAGTTTTCCATCCAAACCTCCCAAGTTCTTCTTTCCCATAATTTTCATGAAGCGTTGTGCGCATCGAACAATAGATGCCATACACCATTTTATATCAATCAGCTCCGTCTCTACTAGATCAATCTGATCATAGTCCTCTCTGGTCATTTCAGAATTTCCAATCCTTCCTGCTACAAGACTGTCATAAGATTCGAGAACCGATGCTAATAGTGACATATGTTGCTTAGCGGTTTTCACATCAAAGTTTTGTGCATTCTGGAAATCGACAACTATATTGCACTGTAGTACCCTCTGAGTAGGATTTGATTGAATGGTCTGGTTGAGTTGGGGATTGCTTGATCCATATGATGACTGTGGGCTTTGAGATGCGTTCGGATTGACTGTTGCAAATGATTGAAAACTATTGTTTTCATTTGATGGTGGCCTCGGTGTACTGTAAGCGTTAAAGGCAGCCTGGATCTTTGGAGATTGTATTTGAGCAGCAGAACTATTCTTGAAGTAAAGATTAACATCTTGTTGCACTTGACCGTTCTTGTTCTTCGCCATCTTTTGCATTTCAAGTTCATGTCCCTCCAATCTCTCAATGAAACGTTGTAATCAGAGATTACCATATTAAGATCCATTCTTCAAAATGGTCAAATAGGTAGACCATTCGCCTTGTGGCAAGGAATCAACGAGTTTATCAACAAGTTCTTCGTTCGTCTTGACGATTCCCATTCACTTCAGTTGCACCACCAGATGACAGTATCTTTCAATTAGCTGCTTAACCATCTCTCCTTTGATCAACCTAAAGATATCAAATTCTTTACTCAGCAACGATCTCTTCCCTTTGCGCAATTGGGCACTTCCCTGGAACTTCATTCGAAGAGCATTCCACAATGATTGTGCGTCATCATCATGTTGTAATAACGCCAGAATGTCTTCCTTGATGGATTTTTGAAGAATATTCATCATTTTCTTCTCATTGATAAACTTCTCTCTTTCATACTCTGAAAGTTGAGCCAATGTCTTCTCGAGACCGTTCTCTCCACCAGGTGATTGGTATTTTTCTTCGATAGCAAACCAACAGGTAAAATGATTTGCCTGAACCCAGTTCATGAAACGTTCGCTCCAACTATCGAAGTCTTCAGGTTCCTTAACTTTGGCGCTTTCGTCATAGTACCCATTTCGTTTTCGAGGTTCATGTTTTGTGCTGCAGCAGTCGTGACTACTGACGTAGCGAACGCGTTATAAAATTCTTCGGCCATTTTTCTACAAAGATTTAAAAACACACTTTTCGAATAAACTGATTAGTACGGAAAAATTCCTTCGTGCGGATAACAATAACAGTTCGTGCGACAAAGATCCGTTCGTACGAACCAGAATTTTGTGCAGACAAAATTATTTAAAACAAGCTACTCGTGCAAACAAGAAAGTCACTCGTACGGATGAAAATTTTCACTCGTACAAATGAGTTACTCGTATGAATGTGTAACTCGTGCGATTCACACTTGTAAATTTTGAAACTTGTAAGTTTTTAAGAATTTCTGATTACTTGCTCGTACGAATGGCCTAAATCGTATGGTCAGTTGTTCGTGCAAGTGGTCTCTCTACTCGTACGAAACAACTAAGTCTCCAAAAGGATGAATTTTACTGATTTTAACATGATTAAGCTTGATTTTAGATCTGAAATTGTTAAGCATTGATTAGAATAGAAATTAACGGGGTATCCTAGAATCCTAGTCCAATTTGTCCATAATTTTGTCCAAATCGGAGATCAGTTTGGGAGAAATGTAGAAGTAGAAAGCTGCAACAGTGAATCTCATCTAAAATAGTTGGTAGCCTGCAGTAACTTGACGTTTGTCAGCAGATCAGGCCTCAAGGCTCTGATACCACTTGTGAACGGGGGATCGGCTCCTCCGATGAGCAACTAGTCTGATCTAACTAAGCTAGCAGAGGCGGATTCATTGCTAGAGAGGATGACAAACGAACAAGAGAGATATATTGTTTAACTGCTCTGAATTGTATTGATTGACGTGCAAAGTACATACGCAAGTAAACAAATCAGCAGGGCTTCGCCATACCAACTGAACTAACACACTAACTCTGACACAACACTCCTCTATTTATAAGTCGACATGACTTGCACTGGAGAGTGTGAAACAGAGACTGACTCGTGCGAGTGGCAGTCTCGTACGAGTGACAGAGTGTCACTCGTACATTCCATTTGACTCACTCGTACGAGTCTCTACAAAATTCATAAAACAAACAATAACATTTATACATTCGACATTTAAGCCCTATATACAATATCGACATATCCTAGACGTAGGCAATAGACATAATGCACCAACATGATACTTGAAGAACTATTGGCACTAAAAGAAGTGTGTATCTTCGGACTTTGAGGACTCGCCAGTGAACTGCCTTTATAGTACAGATTTACGTCTTGCTGTACATGTGAACTTCTAGTCTTGGCCATTTTCTGCATTTCTAGCTTGTGACCTTCTAGCTTTTCAATGAATCTTGACAAAGTAAGAGTGCCATATTCTGAGCTATTTTTTAAAATACTCAAATAGGTAAACCATTCTCCTTCGGGTAGTGAATCCGCAAGTTTATCCACCAACTCCTCATTCTCTTTTTGGATTCCCAAACGCTTCATCACGACCACTAGGTGACAGTATCGTCCGATTAGCTATTTCATAGGTTCACCTTTGAGGATATTGAAGATATCAAACTCCTTCTTTAACAACGCCTTCTTGCTCTTTATCATTTGGGTGCTTCCTTGAAACTTCACCATTAGAGCATTCTATACAGATTGTGCATCACGGTCGTGTTGTAGAAGAGCAAAAATATCTTCTTTTAAATATGTTCATCATTTTCTTGGACGAACTTTTCTTTTTCTTGTGGAGTAAACTACGTCAACGTCTTCTCTAAACTGTTCTCTCCAACTGGTGCAGCATACTTCTCCTTGATGGCGTACCAGTTTTTCGAAATGATTTGCTTGTACCAATTCACGAACCTTTCATTCCAACCAAATAATCTTCCAAACACATTAGCTTCGGGGGCTTTGTCATGATCCCCATTTCGTTGTCCAAATTTTAACTTTGAGTTGTTGCGTTTGAAACTGCAGACGTTACGAATGCATTGAAGAATTCGGTATCCATTTTATGGGAGAATTTGTTGAACACTTGTTTCGTGCAAAGTAAAACTTGGTGCGAAGTGATTTTGTGCGAAGTGACACTTCGTGCAAACTGAAAATTCAAACAAAAACAACAAGGATTAAAAATTCACTTTGTGCGAAGTGAAAGTTTCAATTTAACAGAGTTCCACTTCGTGCGAAGTGTCTGTTCTCTTCATGCACAGTGAGGGTGTCAAATCTTGCGAAGTGTGTTCACAATTTCACATTTTTTTTGCAATTTTTATCATGATTTCGGTTTTTTTAGATCTGATCTTTTCAAGGGTTTAACTACAATGAATTTTACGTATTATACTGAAAAATAGTCAATTTCGTCCATGAATCGTTGAAAAATGAAAAAAAAATGAGAAGTATGAGTAGAATAGAAGTGTAGAATCTTGATCAAAGTCTTCAAATCAGGCCTCCATGCTCTAGTACCACTTGTGAGGATCTGTTCATCCAATAAGCTTAGGTCCTAATTTGATGAACTAGTCATAAAGTGTGCGGAATTCATTTTCTAACAAGCGACAAATCAAGATTATTGTTTGAAGTTTATTGTTTCATTAATGTCATAAACGTGTACAATCCTTAAACAAACTGGACAGTGCTTTGCCGTACCGATCAGCAAAACTATTACAGACTCAAGACCCCAACACACCTATATATAGACATAGCCACTTCGTGCAAGTTGAGTCTATCCACTTCGTACGAGGTGATCTTTCTTCGTACCAAGTGAACTACTCCACTCCGAACGAGGTGTAAAATCACTCCGTGCGAAGTGGATATTACATAACACAAAAACATCAAATCTACATTGAAGCCCTATTACATATGACTCAACATGACCTTACGACGTAGGCGATATACATTCTGCATCAACACAATATATAGAAAACTCACCCACTTTAAAAACACAATAATAAGAACCAATAACTCAATGTATAGAAAACCCAAACATAACACCATCTTTATTGTGTCATAAATTGTGTTATAATTTTTGAGAGAAACGCAATGGTAAAACCCAAATTAACATTGTGTTTTAAGTTTTGTTAATAAAACAATGTGTAGAAACCCTAATAAAACATAATGACCAAACTCAGTTGAAACACACAACGACCTGAACCTTCAACACAATGCAAAAAAAACAGTAAAAAATGAATATTTTTATTTTATTTTTATATAGCAATATTATACTCGTATTAAGAATAAAAAACGCTTGTTATTATAGTTAAATTATTAAAAATATATTGTATGAAAAAGTTAGTACATTTTAAATTGATGAGGGAATTGACACGTGCCTTGCATGTGAAGAGAAAGTCAATAAATAAAAGATTCCTTTTATATATCCACTAGTTTCTATTCCTTAAAATTAATCTCAACTCTCTAAATCTAGAATCAATTGAATAAAATCTTTCTCACCCTTATTTCTTTTGCCCTTTATATTTGATTCTATTTATATAAATATAAATGAAATAAAAATATGCATATGTAAAAAGGGTAACTCAATATATTTTTATCAATGTTATAATATTTTTAGAAATCCCTTGCATTAAAGTCTCTTTAACAAAATTTAATCCCTCCTTAGTTTTCTTTTTATATTTTAGAGTATATCATACGAATCATTTATGTTGCATGCTAAAATTCCACCTTTAGTCTTTATGTATGAAAAATTATGGTTGTCATTCATATTATTCACTTAATTTGCACGTTGCGGTCCTTTCCTCTTTGGTATGGATGGCCGTCAAATTTTAACATATCCTTACCCCACGTAAGATGCATGTGAGAGCATTTTAGTTGTCAAAATTTTGTTGTTACTAACTGGTGTTGTCCTTCTTCCACTTCACAGGCAATGCTCGAAAGTAGGTGACGAGTGAACACTAGTTTGTGCATGGTGATTTGCTATTGCACAAAGGAATCAATCGTCAGAATCTATTAGACCAACTTAACCCAGGTCTTCAGTCCTACAGCTGCAAGCGTATGGTAAGATCAATTGTTGATTCGAGTTATTTGCTGATCCAAAGTCGGGTGAACATGTTTCCAATTTGCTTGTCATAATTGCAGAGATCGATGTGTCGACTCTTGGTATCGATCGACCCACAATGTGTGAACGAGCTGTTGACATAATCCTAGGATATTTACTAACGTCAAACAAACAAACATATGTTCAACCACAATAGCAAATTTAGTGGGAGAAACTACCAAACACATAAAGTTTGTGTTAATGACAGAAAGTTATATCCACATTAAGTAGAAAAAGTGATCCATGAACAAAACAATGTAATGATAAGGGAAGATACAATCTTCATGATTTGCCTAAGTAATCTTTTTATTAGACAACATAAAGGAACTATGAGAAATCACTGACTTAAGTAATTTTGAATGAGGATCATACCATATGATAATGCACGCTCCACAATGATCATGACTTACCACTTTTACTTCGGCCACTAAGATTAAGTTGTGGATGACATCATGTCAAGCAATAAGCATCAAATGATGTATAACATTTATGAGTATCAAGCTAATTTATCATGCATTTTTTTTATTTCAATTTTCACCTTTTATATTATAAATAATAATATAAAATTATAATTTATTTAACTAATTAATAATAGAGTGAATTACAAGTTATGTTCTTTATTTTCATACTAATTTCATGTGGTGTTCTTTTGTCTTCAAAGTTGATGGGTTTTGTACTTCATATTTAAAAGTCTTACACGTTATGTCCTTTAAGCCTAACCCAATTAATTTTAATCATTAAGTGAAGGGTAAATTGGTCATTTACCCATTTATTTAACAAAATAATTTTAATAATTTTAACATTTAAAACAAAATGAATTACATACACATACATATTCTCTCTGTAAAACACACCCCCACACTATCACCTGCCACCACCACCGCATTGAGTCTAATCCCTTCAAATCCTATTCTTCAAACCTTAACCCTAATTTGCCTTCAGATCCCCAAATCTTCACAGATCTTCGATTTAACAATTAGACATATTCGATCTCAGATTTAAGTCTATACCTTCTGAGTACAAGTCGATGTTGGTCGCTAGAATGCTTGATAAAATCAGCGTTATCGATGAGAGACTTTTATGCTTTACAGACGAATCTCAATTGAATCAAGGATTTGACAGGAAGCCTTTTCATGATTTCCAATTGGATTTCAACTGGTATGTTGTCTGACATTTTGGCTTTGCTAATGGTATGAAATTTTTAGGATTTTTTAATAAAAATAAATCAAAGGGAAGTTGGGAAGGCCGTTTTGATTTTGTGCACCAGTCTTATGGTGCTGGTGGTGGTGTGGGGTGGGTGGCGGCAGATAGTGGTGAGGATGTTGGTTTGCCCCAGATAGAGAAAGAGGTTAGAGAGAGAGAAACTGTTTGTGTATTTTAGAGTGAGAGAGAGTGTGTGTATGTGTATAAAGGACTTTTTTCGTAAGAAGTGTGAGAAGGCTTAGAAATTGACATGTAGGAATCATGTTTTGGATTAGGCATGATGTTTTGGGTTGTTTTGACAAGAAAAACACCAAACATAACAATTTAAAACACAATGCAATGAATTCTAGGCTTAAAACTTAAACACCATGCCAAGAATGTTAAGTAGGGTGTTTTTAAGTATTAAGTAGTGCGTTTTAAATTTCATGCCTATAATACATTGTATTGTGTTTTAAATTGTTATGTTTGGTGTTATTCTTGCCAAAACAACCTAAAATATCATGACTAAGTCTAAAATCATGATGCCTACATGTCAAATTCTATGTCTTTGCCCACATCTTATGAAAAAAAAATCATTTTTACAAGAACCTAAACATACACACACACACGCACACGATAGGAGTTGGCTACAAAGTCCAAAACTCCTAATAAGTCATAAAACACCATAAAACAGACCTAAAATCTAGAAAAAAAAAACAAAGTAAAGATTACTAAAACACCATATATGTGGGTTTTGTTTTCTGTTTGGGATGATAAAGCTTGGGTTATTGAAGGCCTAACAGTATATTGGTTTATGTTGATTATCATGTGTGTCTTATATATAGTTATATGATGGTGTGGTTTGAAGTTTTTATGGACTGTTAGGGTTTGAATATGGTGTTTTAGTAATCTTCACTTTGTTATCTTTGGGTTTTGGGTGTGTTTTTATAACTTTGTACACTTTTTAGGAATTTTAGACTTTGTAGCCGAACCCGTGTAAGATTAAAATCATTAGAATGATCTTTTAAATAAATAAGTAAAAAGACCAATTTGCATCCACTTAACAATTAAAATTAACTGGGTTAGGGCCATAGAACAACTCGTGTAAGATTTTTAAACTTCATGTACAAAACCTGTCAATTTTAATTGCAAAAAACACTGTCTTCAATTTGTTATTATGACAAAGGACAAAACTTGTAATTCACTCTTAATAGTATTTCATTTTTCATTTATTTTATTTTTCTCAAATAACTTGTGTTTGTTATGAAAACTAAATACGGAGTTGTATCTGATTTTTTACATCAACATTCTACTATAAATCATATTAAAAACGGAGTTTATATTCAAAAGTTAATTATTTTTTATATCATAAACTATAACTAGTACCAGTATCGTATCGAACCTAACTAATACCCACAAGACAACATCAATACTAGTGTCGATACCCATTTTTATGGTTTTCATTGGATGTAAAACACATGCAATATCCTTATGAGGATCTCACGACTTTATTTTTTGGGTTACATGAGACATAGTTTGTGTAATCAAACCATTGTAGATCGACTTTTTTATTTTGTAATAATAAATTAATTTTTACTTAACAGAACTATGCCAGCCGAACATTGGTACAAATGTCAAAATTCATTTTTATTGTTTTTAGTTCTGAGATGAGTCAGTTTTGTTATATTTTGGTATCTTATCGTTGCTGGTACCAAAGTGGTACCGCAATATAACTTTGTAACTCACAACTTTATGTTAGGGGTGTGCATTGGTCAGTTTTGGCCAAAAAGTCATAACCATAACCGCAATATCGGCTAATGGATAACCATAACCAATCAGTTATGGTGGTTATGATTAATCGGTTTTAAAAATTATAACGGTCGGTTATGGGTGGTTAACTATTAATTAGGCCAATCTAAAAATAGCTTAATGTTTTTTAGCATAAAATAAATTGTTATTACATATTTCTATATATTAGCATATTACATAATATTAAAATACATATAATCTATAATATTAATACCAATATTACCAATATTCAAACAAAGTGATATGATATATTCCATAAATTCATGTAAACATTCAGAAAAATGATATGAAATAACCCATAGCTCCAGAAAAATGTTGAACCAAAAACATCAAATATTAAAAAAAAAATTGTGAAAAGTTCTAAATCCGACAAATATTTTACTACGTGTCAGTTCGTTCGGTTATGGTGGGTATGGAAACATTGATAACCATAACCGAACCGTTACTTTTGGTTTCAGAAAAACCATTAACCGACCCAACGGTTTTTTATTTGGTTTGGTTTTTTCGGTTCAGTTTTGTCAATTAATTCGGTTGTGGGTTGGTTAATTCGGTTTTTCGTACACCCTGCTTTGTGTATGTGACTTCTATTTGATTAGGTTTGATACCATTATAAACATTAGTTTATGTTTTGTACATGTATATCAAATTCATGTCGCACCTTGCGGATAAATTCTACTAGTTCAAAGTAAAGCGTGGTTATCTTAATATATACCGGGAAAAGATGTTTAGATATATTTGGAACCCGTAATATATCTGTCATATATATAAGTGAAATTAGTGGCCAGGTATAAGAATATATAACGAGTCCATATGTAAATAAGAAAGATCGAATTTAATGATACAAAGATGAAATGTATGTGAACCATAACACTCAAAGGAATTATAAACCGTCGGCCAAAGAGAATTAAAAGTGTTGTAGAATAATCAAACGTGGTGGAATGATTGATTGTGGTGAATAAAAAAACATCATGGTGGAACAATCAATTGCTCTAGAATACAACTAAACAAAGGGATGTTGTCACATAAAGATAATAGGATCTTGTTCGCTGTAGAGAGATCGAAAAGAAAGATATACTAAAAGCTATGTTTTTTTATTCTGATAACATACTTCTATGAAATTGTATATTCTATTCATAATTAGAAAGATAATATATATACACACAATACTACACAAACAAATAAATATTATTGACATGTTACCAGCAGACCTCATCCATCAGTAACTTCTGATGGACTACCGACGGAACCTGGCAAAACCCAAAACGAAAAATTGAAAAAGTAAATAAAATGTTACATTAAGTGATCCACCGGTAATTGCACAACCGGAATTAGACAACCATTTATAACTAATGATTTTTTAGCCTAGTGGTTAAGAGAGAGGTGGGAAAGCTTTGCTTCTCTTGAAGGTACTGGACTCAAATCCAGGCAAGGTGGAATTTTATACTAACTTGGTGATACTAACTACTAACACGATTAACGACATCCTAACCGTAAGCCGTTCAAAAAAAATTCACCAACTAGCTAATCAGACGCGAGCCCCTCCTTGGGCGGATTCCTCCTTTTGCTTCTCAGCCTACGGGGTATTAGTAGTCGTTTCCAGCTGTTGTTCCCCTCCCAAGGGCAGGTTCTTACACGTTACTCACCCGTCCGCCACTGGAAAAACCACTTCCTGTCCGACTTGCATGTGTTAAGCATGTCGCCAGCGTTCATCCTGAGCCAGGATTGAACTCTCCATGAGATGCATAGTTGCATTACTTATAGCTTCCTTGTTCGTAGACAAAGCGAATTCGGAATTGTCTTTTATTCTAAGGCCTAACTTGTATCCATGCGCCAGAGTCAAACAACCACTTACCGACAGTTTATAGACAGACACCCTATTGGAAATATGGTGAATGGATATTTAGTGAATTATAATTTAGGAAATTATAATTATTAATAAATTCTTCATATAGTGATTAAAGATTAAACTCTTGAATAGAGTTTTTATATCTTTTAATTTGAGTCTTTATGTCTCAAGTTAAGTTTATAATTAAGTAGCTAATTAAGTAAGACTTTTCACTTATTCTCAACTTTTGTAAAGATAGTAGGGTATGTGTCTCATTTTGAGATAGAGAAAAATACAAGAGAAGGGATATAAGAAAAATACATGAATATATGGAGAGTTTTTGAAAAGAAGAAATAATTGAAGACCCATGTGTTGGATACTTAGAGAAAATGTTTTCTCTATACGATTTCATCACCTTCGTATCATAATTTTCCACAAGTTTTAACACTATAATTTTATCTAGGGTAACCTCAGGCGCGTGAGCCATCTCCGGCAGTACATACTGCTGCTTCGGCTGTTGTACTCTAGGAAACAGACGCGTCGTCTTTAGTAGAGGGGTGAAATCTGTTTTAAAGAGAAGCGTGTTGAACACGTGCCTCAGCCACAACCATCAACATCAGTTTGTTTATCTTTTTGCAGCCAAGAAGGATCGCACAAGGAGACACGATTTAAGTTCTCGTAGCGAAAATTGTACAAGAAGACACTTCTCAAGCTCTTGTCAAAGAGAACAATTTGAATGATTTATTTAATTAAGTTGTATTCATATTTAATTTTTTTTGGATTTATACACGGTAGGGTATTACAATTTCCCAAAATTATGTAAAAAGAGTATCTTTACAATTTTTATATTTATATATATATTTTTATTATAATTATGACCCTTGTCCCACAAACTTAAAACAGATTTCGTGAGATTGTTGCTGCAATTTTAAAACGATATTTATAAGGATTTTGGGTTCATGAAAGATTTATAATAAAAAAAATATTTTTAGAGATTATGATTTTATTAATATTTTTTGGGAAATATGTATGTAGTATGACTTGTTGTGTTTGGATTTATTGAAATTGAGATACAATCTTAAATCATATACCATCGTACAAAACGAATAGTTTTGGATCAATCGTTTGATTTTGAAACGATTTTGGAATCGTTAATTTTTTTCTAACCTTTGTGTTCGAACGGGTTTATTAGTGTAAACCATACATTTTTGTAAACGTTAAATTTCTCTAACTTGTGTGTTAGACCGGAATTATGGGTGTAGATCATACGTTTTCTGTAAACGTTAAATTCTCTTGAGTAGAATTTTCATGTCTTTAAATCAGAGTTTTATGTTACTTGATTAGAGTTTTATGTCTCTAATTAAGTATCTATTTAAAGTAGACTCTACATCCACCCATGGATTGATATGAACAAACAAGTCTTATAATGATTTTTGTAATCACTTATTTTAAAGAGCGTGTTAGAGTCGCTTAATATAAACTAATACGTTTTATAAGGATTTATGTAATTGTTTATTTCTAGCAAGCTAGTTAGAACGTATTTATTGATAAGTTTTATAACAATTTTAGTAATTGTTTACTTCTAACAAAAGTGTTAGAAACGATTTTAACTATTGATTTTTGTAATCATTTATCTTCTAACATGCATGTTAGAAAAGTTCATAAAGCGTTAGTTTGAAAGCAATTTTTAATTGTTTATTTTTAATGTGTGTATTAGAAATGGTTTATTTATTTTAACCATATATATGTTCATAACAAGTCAAATTAACATTTTGTGAAAATATTAATATTTTTTAACGTGCACGTTAAAATTTTTCTTTCATTTTAACATGAATATTAAAATATATATGCTTTGAAATGTTTTATGTAAACATTTTATATAAGTAATTTGTTATAGCATTGATTTTAATGAATATAAATACTTATATTATGTATTGTATGGTTTAGAAATAAAGTGTCATACATTGAAGTTGATGTTTGATTGGCTTCAAGAATTCAATCACCATAAAGTAATGGTGTTGTGTGTGGGATTTATCACCAGTTTAATTTGTGATTTCTAAATCCAAATGGTCATGTTTTATATATATATAATGACTTAAATTTTCTAACATGTGTTAGAAAATGTGTATCACAAATACAAGGTTAGAGATTGTTCATTGTATAAGCTATAATGAATGAAATGTTTTATGTAAACATTTAATTGCCTATTTATGCATTAAAAACAATTAGAAAAGGTTTATATATAAACTATATATTTAGAAACATTTTATGTAAATGTTCGTTTCTATAATGTGCCTGTTATAAAATTTTTTCTAACATGCGTGTTAAAAAACGTTTAGTACATGCGTAGTAAGACTAGACAATATAAAACCGTTCGATTTTTTTGGTTTTGGTCTATGTCATCATATACTCTAACTGATATTATTAATATTGTACGTTGCAAAACTAAGGAAATATTTTAAAATTTTAACACCTTGAAAATTCAAGTCCGGTAATATACCGACACGTGTACATACTCTCGGATGAAGCCACGAATGAATAGGCCGCTCATCTCACACAAACATGTCCCATTCGCATTTTTTTCTACCCCGGACCGTAAGCTACGGTACGGCTATGCTATTCAAGAATCTAACGTAACCGTAACCTTGGTCAAGGACCGTAAGTTATGGTCCAGACTTGCTGGATTATTTTATATCAACAATAAGCTATGGTCCGGCGACCGTAGCCTACGACGAGGTCCTAAAACTCTTTCTTTTTATTTTTCAACTTTCAAGAAATGACCCGGAGGCCCCTAGACTTCATTATTTTCATATTTCTTATTTAATCAAGCCATCTCTCTGCTCAAACGACTCCCGTTGAGGTAATATCTTTTGACTTACCATCCTTGAGTGTTTCGCATCATCACCGAACCTTTAACCTTACAAGTTTAAGTGATTTAACCTATAAAACCATAAGAACTCGAATTATCGCATTTTAAGCTTGTAACCACTTAAAACTCACTAAAGCATACAACACACATTAGTGTCCGGGTATTCACACTCTTCATCGGTATTGTTAGTCCTAGAAGTGTGAGACTGAAGCATCAAATATACGCAACGGTTTCTGGTAGTTAACTGGGATTAACTTGGTTAGTTTGTATTAGTTTTGGACTTTATAGGTCATTTGGGTATGCCATAGGCCATGTGGGCCAGGCAAGCCCATAGGTAAGCCCATGAGGGGCATGTCTTACCCTGGTATATAAGCTAAGCTTATTCATTTCTAGGGTTAAGACTTTGGGATTTCTCTAGAGAGAGCCTCTATCTTGTACCAGACGGTTTTGCTTGTTCAAGTAATAGAATCGTGTGCAAGGTGTTAAAGTTGATTCTGATTGTTCTTTGTTATTTCGGTTTTCTTGAATATCACCAAGTTTGGATTCCGCCCATCCTTGGTGATCGTGTGATATCGTTAACGGATCCGGATTATCGGGACTTACAAGTGGTATCAGAGCCTGTTGAACCTGTTTCCAGGCTCAGATCTGATATTACACGATTCTGTTCGGTTTCTGCTGAAAAACACAAAGAACACAAAGAAGATTCAAACATTTCGGATCAACATTCAAGGATTTCGAATTTTCGGTTACATTTCAGATAGATTTCGGATCATTCTGCTGCATTTCGGATTGATTTCGGATTATTCTTTTGTATTTCGGGTTAAAATCTTGAATTTCAGATGAATTTGGATAATCCTCAAGCATTTCGGATCGTAATAGTTGAATTTCGGATCCGAATTTGTTGAAGATCACGAAGAACACGAAGAAGATCATCCATTCTGGATTACTGTTCCGGATTCTCACTGTTGCTATGTATCTGATAGCATTCCGGATTACTGTCCGGATTCTCACTATTGATGTGTATCTGATAGCATTCCGGATTACTGTTCAGGATTCTCATACCGGATTGAAACAATGCATCTCGGATTCCATCTCGGATTCTGTTCTGAATCACCATCTCGAATTAGCATCTCAGATCACTGTTTGAGATTCCATCTCGGATTGTTAATCCGAGTTACTGTTATGAATTTGGTAATGTTCCGAGTTGTACCCAAAAAGGTGGAAAGTTAACCAGCTGACGTAACCAGAGTTAAACGTTTTCGTGCACAGAATTTGATCCACATACAATCTTAGAACAAAAAATGGCACGAAAATTCCAAAAATCACCATCGGACATTATATGTCATTGGAATCGTATCGTCGAGACGAGTCTAACGGTACATTTTGGTAAAAACAAGTTTCGGACAGTTTTTATCGTGTTTACCGGTACGGTTTCGATTATCTGAAAATATTTACATCCCAAGCTCAGCACTCGAACATAGCTCTCAGTCCAGCACAAAATCAAAACCCGAGCCTGCGGGATGAAGTGAAGGAAAAGCTGAATGAGTTTTTTCAGAGACTACAATGTTGATCCGGTTGCTAACTATGTGATGGGTTTGCTTGAACGTGGGAGGCGAAAAGAGGAAGTAAGAGATGAGTTGGATAGCGTTTTAGGAGACGACAAAGACTCCTTTGTATCTTGGTTATGGGATCGTTTACAATCAAACCAAGATCTCCAAGATCCATACGCTAAATCAACAAAGTCTCATCCTGAAGGAATGTCCGAACAGAAATCAACAGCCCAGCAAGCAGCAATCATCAGCCCAGCACCCCAAACTCGACCTCAAGCCCAAACTAACGCTGACAAATCAAGCTCGCCCATTGACACAGTCAACTATCTTTTGTGCACTGAACCTTGCAGGAGTAGGGTTGCTCGACTCAGGGCTCTTAATTCCAAAATGGCCGATGAATACAACAACGCAATGGCTCAGTGCATCAGCCTTCAAGAAAGTAACAAGTTACTCACAGAAAAGGTTGAAGCACAAAAGAAAGACATAGCTCAGCTCCACCTAGACGTAAATCAACAGAAATGTTGGGTCCATGATTACAAAACAAGATTAGATTCAAAAACCATGGAATACGACTTGGTAAGAGTTGAGCTGGGACTTCTTACTTAAAAATATCAACAAAACGAAGTCAATATAAAGTAGTTTGATACATCCAGCAAGCTTGTTCAAGACGTGTGCAATGAGCAGCTGGCATATAAGGGGAACAAAGGAAAGAGTTTGGGATTCAATCAGGTTGCCCCACTGTATAATCACAACTACACAACAATGCCTGAAACCGATGAAGATATTGAGAAAGCATAGCATATGGTGTATGGCAAACCCAGTGATTATACGTCAGACACACGGGAACCATCTGGTGCTGTTGACTCTTCTAGTGAGTCAGCTGATGAAGAGAGAGCTGACGTTAACAAAGGCTCCAAGTGCGCAAACTAAAAATCTGAACCTTCTGCTTCTGATGAAAAGGTTCAAAGCAAGCTAAAGAGCAGAAACGAGCAAATCGGAGAAGAAGAAAGCAGAAGTCCGAACGTCAAAGACAGTCACGCTCTCCCAAATCATCAGTGGGAAGCAATAGCCCTCAAAAGGCTAGTGTTCTGAAAAATGTTTTTGTTAAGCCCGTCTTTAATGGCAAATGTGAAAAATATGCTTTTGACCGTGCTAGCAAAGCTTTTGGAAAAGTTGGGGATATTTCTGAACAAGACTTGCAGTCTAAACATAAGAAGAAGTATCCAAAGAAATCTCCACAATAGAAGAAGGCCCTTGCAAATGACAAGTATAGACATCTAAATTCATCTTCTTCTGCAAGAAACATGCAAGGAAATCAAGCACAGAAGGGATTAGTTCATCCTTCAAGGCCAACACAAGCAAATCAAGCTGATCAGAATGCTTTACATGTGAAGAGACAAACGTGCTTCAATTGCGGCATTCCTGGTCACATCTCTCGAAACTGCACATATAGTCCCCATGTCCCGTATCATGTTGAAAATCAGAAGGTTACACCTAAGGATAAATATCATTCGAAGCCGATGAAGGTATCATCACCTAAGGCAATGAAGAATGTGCATTCTAAGGTTAAACCATCTGATGGGGATTGGAATGTTTCCAAAACCAAACGCAAGGCTGTTCAGAAACAAAAATCTTGTTCTCAAACGACTAAATCTGAAACAGCCAAAGTTGCTCAATCAAAGGCAACAACCGCGTTTGTTAAAACAAAACAGATTTGGAAACCCAAATCTAAGATGGTAGCAACATCACCAATCCGTTAAACAAAAGGGGATTTGTGTCTAAAAGAAGTATCTTATTTTGATGCTTCAGGGAAACCCAGGACCACGATGGTATGGGTCCCACTGTCTTACTAATCTCTTTATTTTTCAGGAACAACCAAGGGGGAGCTGTTGACAATCTCTAGAATGTTGATAGCGGTTGTTCTAGGGACATATCGGAAAACATCTCACTGTTGCAAAAGGTTAAAATTGTTTACGAGTGCAATGTTTCCTTTGGAGGAGATGAGGTAAGACAAGATCAGCGAAAAGGTACAATTTAAATTTCGTGCTTTAATTTTGAAATTGATTAGTTTTTAATCTAATGACGGAACGGTTAAGCAAAAACAACAAAAATATTTCCTTTTTCTTTCATTTAAAACTTTGTACATACGTTTTCTTTATTAGGTAAATTTGTGCATAAAGTATGATGCACAATTTAGGGGGGCAGAGAGCGATATATGTATATATGTATTGTTTGAGGGGGAGAAAATAAGAAAAACATTTGAAAAACAGTAAAATACAAAAGGTCTTTTTGCATCAAATGGGAAATGAAATGAATATTTGTGATAAAGGGTGTGGCTGACACATGTAAGGTGTTGTAGCTGAAAAGACTACGATCTAATGTGATTTGTCGGTAGGCTTAACGCTCAAAGTGATTACAAGATACTAAGTGATATAAACATAACAAACTATGTATCTTCTGGATAACATAGCATCAACGTATGATTTTATGGTCTTAAATCTGCGTTGATAGATAGCCAACGTCTGAGGTTTCGGGTCTTTATGTGTTGAGTCATCCGGGGATATCTTAGATGTCCTTCTGTTGCATCCAGATTATATGCAGACCTAGGCACAGTCAGGATATCCTTAAAAGAGCCAAGTCAAAAGGGCAAAAACCTTAAAAGAAAGGAAATCTCATCATGAGAAAATTCCATGAATTCAAACATACCAGATAAGGTATTTGCCTAACCCTTGTTAGACACTATTGGTCTCTCTACTGTACGAAAGTACTGACCTGTTCACCAATAGCCTGACGTTGTAAAATATAAAGGATGACCTCAGTATATTCACCTGCTACGATGAATTGTTGTGCTTACCTTGATCGCGAGGGTATGTCATGGTATGGAACACATGGATATTATAGCATAATACTACTTTAAGCATATCACGAAGTTGAAAAATGAAAGTTGAGCGTTAAAGTTTAAGTGGACAAACATATTGGCGATCATTTAGACCAGTCTAAATAAGTTCGTACTGAAAAGTGTTCCTTGGTCCGCCTGAAAACGATTTTGATCCCATTGTAATTGTATAGTTGTAACTATTGAGTTAGTTTCTTTGTTTATTTGTGTTTCTGTCTATATTCTTATATTTAAAGATTAATAATTAGACAATTCAAAAATAGAGTGCTTTATTTGTTTTATTAAAAATTATTATCTGTTCTTGAATATTTGGCTAATCATCAAAGAATGAAAGAAATTTGAATTTCGATCCGAGTACAAGTACTTGATGTATCAAGTGTTCATGTGGTACTCTCCCTGTTGCATAAGAATTTTTGCTTATAAATTTATGAGAATGTGCAGATCTTGATTTAGATCAAGAAACAGGGGTTACTGAAATTGAGATGCTATTAGTTGCCGATAAAGCATGAAGCATCACAACAGCAAAGTGTACCTGAGTCAGAAGAACCAGATTCCAGTCATATCTGACAGTGATAGTACATTTGAAGAAGTACCTGAGAACGTGCTTGCTTGAAAGAGAAAGATTGAAGAAGAAAAGAGCTGCTGAGGTTCATTCTCTCACATTCTTTTTGACAAGGATGTTTCAAGCAAAGCTGATCAAGATCCTAATATGAAGCTAACTACAAGAGCTAAAGAAAGAGACCCAATGCTGAGAGTTTGATGAAGTGTCAGGTCCAAGAAGTTTGAGACTGTCTTCCACAACACTTACAGCATAGCTACAACCATAGACTCTACCAAGGACGTTGCTGAATTCAGGCTATGAAGACAATTTGATGCATCAGTCTAAGGGGAGATTGTTAGGTCCTAGAAGTGTGAGACTGAAGCATCATATATACGCAGCAATTTCTGGTAGTTAACTGAGATTAACTTGGTTAGTTTGTATTAGTTTTGGACCTTTATAGGTCATTTGGGTATGCCATAGGCCATGTGGGCCAGGCAAGCCCATAGGTAAGCCCATGAGGGGCATGTCTTACCCTAGGTATATAAGCTAAGCTTATTCATTTCTAGGGTTAAAACTTTGGGATTTCTCTAGAGAGAGCCTCTATCTTGTACCAGACGGTTTTGTTTTGTTCAAGTAATAGAATCGTGCAAGGTGTTAAAGTTGATTCTGATTGTTCTTTGTTATTTCGGTTTTCTTGAATATCACCAAGTTTGGATTCCGCCCATCCTTGGTGATCGTGTGATATCGTTGACAGATCCGGATTATCGGGACTTACAGGTATGCCATGTGTTGAATGAGAAGAACTAGTTGTGTTATTATGTCATTTGTAATAGTCAATGGACAATTCATAAAACTATATTCTTTGGGGACTAAAAGTGTCAACATGCCATAATTCTGCCAAGTTGCTGCATATCCTACAATATGCCACCCTCTTGCAACTCTTCACACCTATCTAACCACTTGTATTGATCCTACAACACCTCTAACACCCGGCATCATCCTCATTCACCCCTTGCACTATAAATAGCCCACCAATCTCACTCTATTCCTTTCTCATTTCCTCTTCTCCTCTCTATTACACTCTTGGAAGTTCCTGGTCATCTAGGAGCATCCCTTTTAGTTCTAAACTTCTCTTGGATCACTTGTAAGTGTTCCATCTCTGCTCTTTTTTTTGAGCTTCTAATAGCCAAAAGTCAAGCATTTCAATAAACGATTTGACTTTCGTTTAAAACCATTATGGTCTAGCCATTTTTCAAAATGAATATGGCTAGTGATCGTAATTAGGTAGGTATTAATCCCTTAAAAGGGCACCTCCTAAGAATCACGTTTACTAGGTCAATTGACGGGTCAAAGTTAATATTTTAAAAAGTCAAACGGGTCAGATTATACAAATGTTATAATATGAGTTTATATATGTTATGAACATGTTTTGACACTTAAACAAGTTGTAATAATTATTAGAACATGTGGGAACATGTTCGGCTCGTCAATTCAAATCCTAGGGTCGGTTCGCAACCGAAAGTCACTAAGTTTGACTTCTGCTTTGACTTTCGAATCTGACCCGATTTAGATTAGTTTACTACTGATTTATAGTTGCATTATGATCGTAATATAGTATAGCAAACCCTCTGAGGTTATATTATATGATCATAATCATAATCTGAGTTTATGCACAAGTTCCTCTAATATGTCAAACTTTGACTAAAATGCCCTTTGTACATAAAATAAACTTTAATCAACAAGGAACTTGCAAATGAATACCTGATGATATGCTAATATAATTAACATATTATGATGTTATTAGTCTGATCATAAACTGAGTTTTATAATAATATCGTAAATTATGCCTTTAAAAGGACCAAAATGCCCTTTCGGTGCATAGTTTGGTCCTAAACCATAAACCACACTTATGTTTGACATCTTACTTGTAATATATCATAAATTGAGTATTTTTCCAAAATGTTTATGATCATAAAGTCAGAATATATGCAATTTCTTTTTATACGACATATAATGATCAAAACGCCTTATGAAGCATGGTTTTGTTTTAAAAGCCTTAACGGACATATAAGTTGATATCCTACTGATATTACATTTATTTAAAGTATAATAGCATATAGAACTTTTTCATGACTCACCCGGTTACCCGATATCGCTTATATGTGTACGGTTGAGTTTATGTAACTAGTTTACGAAATTAACCGAAACGGGTTTAACCTTATCATTTTAATCTCAAATTCCAGAATGTTAATTGTTTAACCACGTCATACAAGTCTTAGTACTTGTTGGTTTTAAATGACATTCTATCCGGTCATCGCTTAATCTAGCGTATCGTACTGTTTTAATTCTTTAAGCTAGCCGGTCTGAAGTCTATGATCTTAATAAGACCCGTTAGCATTCTAATTGGTTAGTTTATGCCATCATTCCAGACTAGAAGCCTTCCAGTAAATGCTATCTACACTTATCTATTGATTAAACGGTTGAGTTAATAGAAACTTTGCATTTAAAGTCAAGTACTAGCTCAGGTAAATACTTTTAACTTATTTTCCCTATACGGGCCTTGGATACGGTAAATTATTACCGTTGGTCGGGATGGGATTAATCAATGCCGGATTGTGGCTAGTAAATCCGCATATTCTGTTTTGATCAGTTTTGTTTGATAACTTAAACATTGGGGTTAACGACCGTGTCCTTGATATCCTCATCTCATTTAAGTTACTAATGGCCACGACCAAAGCACGAGGTGTAGCATACACTAACAGATGTGAGTGCTAAAATATATTTTACCCACAAGTTGGGGATAACTCCTTTGTGGGTTTATTAGTGGTGTGTCAGTTAATCATGTCTCGGTTTCTGTACTGGGCCCTATATGTATTGGCAAACATGTGAATCTGTATACAAGGTTAAAAGCTTAACTTTCCCAAGTTATAAAAGATTTTTTGTGCCTTGTGCACTTAAATCAGATTTTTGAAAATGTTTACAAAACGAGTTAATTAATTGTATTTACTAGTGAAAGCTGACGTATTTTCAAAAGACTAAGTTGCAGGTACAATATGAAATAGGCTGGAAGCTGCTTGGTAGTGATATAAGAGGATCTTGCAAATCCTTAGATCTGCCTAAAGTCTATTGTACATCTTTTGTATATTTTACGATCCGCCTGTAGATCTTTAGTTATAAACCAGCTGTACTGTGCTAATTGACTATGATAACATCAACTTACGTCACGATTTCCCCCTATCGGGCCCACCGAGATCTGGTTGGAAATCCGGGGTGTGACAGGTTGGTATCAGAGCCAAGGTTTGAGAAAATTAAACACTAGCCTTTTGTGTTTGATCTCAAACTTACACAATAGCACATTCCTTAGACTTCCGACTCTAGGCATTGACCTAGGATTACTCATTTCATTATTAAGTTATTATTATTTTTTTTACTTGATTTTAACAGAAAAATGCCGCCAAGATTCATAGGACAAAGTGGAAGAGGAAAAGGTCCAATGAGGGGAGGACCATCAGGGCGTATCCCTTCACAACTTCAAAACTCAAGCTCTTATCAAGATATGGAAAATTCATCTCCTTGGCAACCAGCAAGACACTCTATCTCTCATAAATATTCGCCCCCACACTCCCAAAATTCTTACCATTCACACCACTCTCACCACTACCATCATTCACACCACTCTCACCACTCCCATCATTCCCACTCTCATTCACACCATGAAGAATTTAATCCAGACCTGTATTTTAACCCACCTCCAGCTGATCAAATTAATTGGATCAGCCAAATGCTACGGACGAGGAATCCGATCCGGAGATGCCACCATCAGGATCACACGGACACCCTATTGAAATTTCTAGTGGCTCTAACTCTTATACAGGATCACCTTATCAAGGTCCTAATGAATGGGACCAGTATTGGAGTCAATTTACTTTTATTAAAACTCCTTCATACCACTCTCCAACACCGCCTCCGCCACCTACACAGGAAGACATCCAAATGGAACCGGTGGAGCAACCTCAGCCACTACCTGAGCCACCAAGGAAGAAACGTGGTGCATGTATGTCTGTGCGTACGGGACAACGGTCGGGTTCGCTACCACCATTGCCCAAAACCTTCCCTACCATTCCTGAGGACCCACAAATGGGTGGACGCTCAAACACTTCACCTATGGTGGAACCAACACCATCACCTGTGGTTCAACCACCACTGTTGGGTTTTAATAACCCTATCCCTACATATCCAGGTACGTTTGAATATAATCCTTTTAGCCCGACTACGCCAATGAACTTAGACTATCAGGCACTATCACATGACCCATATATGCAAGCGGTCATGCATAATGCACTTTGTCCATCTCCTTACCCACCTGCTTATCCACCTACTGGATACCCAAATTATGGGTACTAGTACCCTGTTGTGTCTAAACCACAACCACAACCTCCGCCACCTCTTGAGCCATTAATGAGGCCTTGGAGTGGATGAAAGAAATGCAACAACAGGCTAAGAAGACAGAGCAGAAGACATATAAGTTCTTCAAGAAACTTTCCAAGTTAGTCAAAAGAAAGAAGGACGAGTGAAGTTTCTTCTATTTTTATGTTTTGGAATTCCTTCTTTAGTCCCTACGTGGACGTGTTATTTCTTTTAGTCCCTGCAAGGACAATTGGTTTAAATGTATTTCAAGTTCTGTTTAAGGAAAGTATTGTAATTTTTCTCTTGTTTTTTAATGAAATAATTGGAATTATATATATATATATATATATATATATATATATATATATATATATATATATATATAATATATAACGTTGCATCCTCTTAAAGCGATCGTCTTGATTTTAACTCAAATATATGATCCGCTATATAATTCCAAAAGATCTTCTTAATGGTTTTGATTAGCCAATTGGCAAAGTTCATATTAATTGGCAAATTATAAAAGATAGTTAAGGACGAATGGCCCTTCTATCATGATAGTTAAAGAAGATTATCCCTTCTATCTAGAGGTGGTGAACTATGTTCAAGCCTCCAAGTCTTAAGTTCAATGCGACCATGACTATTATTAATCAACCATTAAGATAATTTTGTGTTAACATACAAACAATGTTAATACTCCTGGCAGTGTGACTTGAGGAACCACACTAGCTGTCTAGGTGATGAACTGCGTCCCAACCTTATAGCCTATGTGATCAAAATTTGATCCCATCTTATATCATCAATGCGATAATAATAATTAAAATCCATTAGTGATGAAGTGCCTACGGTCGATGATTTAACATCCATTAGTGATGATTTGCCTACAAGCAATAATATATTGTCAATTAAGACAATGACAGTTGTAACCTTATGGTTCCATGTCCAAGATGGTGAGCTATGCTCAAGCCTCATAGTCTATATGACCAATAAGATCACGACTAAGATCATCAGTACGATGATTATTTATCTTGACATCTTAGGTGATGTTAATTATTTTGCCTACAGGCCATATTATATTGTAAAAAATGACAATGATAACTATGACTTTATGATCCACTGTCCAATAATATATGGACTACGTCCAAATTTAGAAAGCTTTTTGATGGTCCCTTTGAGACCTAGGCAGATTATACCTAAATATCTCAAAGGATATTCATTTAAAATGTTAAGCCTGAGAGTTGTATTTCTATGCACACTAGTTCAAATAGGCAATGGAATATATATATATATATATATATCCAAACTTTATAGCCTATATGTTATTAATGCCATGACTAATGTATATTTAATTTAGTGCTTAGAACCAAAACTTCAGAGATGGCTAATTCAGATGAGGCACAAAGTAATCGCCGTGTTAATAATGCTAACAACGCTAAAAACATAGCCATTAATACTAATGATTTCCAAGCTCGGATTGATGCAGCTGTTGGAAAGGCCATGGAAAAATTTATTGAATCGAGCACTACGCGCTCCAAACCTTTATCCATTCCACCATCTTCAGCTCGAAAGGAGAGCTCTGTTCACTCATCAAATGCGAAGAATGACCCAAAGAAACTAGAGTTTCATGATAGGTCCCGTTCATCTAAAGATGGATGTACCTATAAATACTTTGTCTCCTGCAAGCCCTGAGACTTTAACAAAGAAAAAAGGGGCTATAGAAGCCTTGAGGTGGCTCGACTAAATGGAAACTATTGTAGATATTAACGGTTGTGCTAATAAGGATGTGGTGAAATTTGTATCACAATCCTTTAAGGGCGATGCCCTAATATGGTGGAAGGCTATGGTCCAGTCAATAGGAAAGGTACACCTGTATAACTTGGGATGGTCCAAGTTTGCGGACCTTGTCAAGGAAACTTACTGCCCACCTCATGAGGTGGAGAAGATAGAGTTAAATTTTCTGACTCTTACAATGAAGAATCTGGATTGCCAAAAGTGTGTTACCGACTTTAGTTCCCTATCCAGATTGGTATCTTATTTGATTTCTCCTGAACCCAAATGCATTGCGCGTTTCATAAATGTGTTAGCGCCTGAGATTAAAGGCATGGTGAAGGCTGCTCAGCCTACTACTTACAGGTCTACTGTTGACTTATCTCTCTCTCTCACCTTAGGTTTGGTGAAACAAAAGTCAGTCAAGACTGAGACTGACGGGAAGAGGAAGAGAGAGGATGATAATTTCTAGAGATCAAACAAGAAGAATAAGGAGAGATTTGGGATCAGAAAGAACCAAGATAGGTCGGACGCAAAGCCGACATGCAAAATTTGCAATCAGCAAGCACTAGGGACAGTACAATTATGACCCACAAGCTAAACCTTGTGGTATCTGCAAGAAAAGGGGCATAAGACCCTAGAATGCAAGGATCTTAAGGATGTTGTCTACTACGACTGTAATGAAAAAGGACATATTAAGACTAACTGCCCTAAGAATCCCAAGAATAACAATGCAAAGCCTAAAGAGGCTAAGAAGGGAAATGCACGGGCTTTTCAAATGAATGCTAAGGAGGCTGTTAATGACAACAACGTCATAACAGCTACATTCCTCATCAATGACGTATATGCTAGAGTTCTTTTTTATTCGGGTGTAGATAAGTCATTTGTAGACCATAAGTTTAGTAAACTATTAAATGTACCCATAAGAACACTAGACATAACTTATGAAGTAGAACTTGCTGATGGAACCTTAGAACAGTATCTTCCATTCTTGATAGAGTTATATATCCATTAAGAATCATTCTTTACCTATCTCTCTTCTGCCAATGAAATTGGCAGGGTTCGATGTAGTCTTACGCATGGATTGGTTATCCCATAACCAAACCCGCATTACCTATGATAAGAAACTCATCGCAGTTAAAACCCCATTTAGTGAAATGCTCACAATTCTTGGAGATTCACTCTATGGGTTGCCAGAAAAAGTCTGTAGGTCCCTTGGAGGATCAAGATTAACCTACTTCCCTGTTTATACAACACAAATACGAGTGCGGAATCCTCGTACGTATGCAAACCAAAGCAAAGTAAGAAACACAGGATAACCAAAGATTCAATATCTTGGTTAACAGTAGAGAACTAGTACAAACATATACAAACAATGTTCATACAGACTCATAAAATACTCTATGTGTTCTTGTGTCTCTCTCTCTAGTGTCTCACCAATATCACTCGTATATCTCTGGTATGTCTAACTCAACACTGAGAAGTGTATGTCTGCTTATATAGTGTCCACACTCAGCAACAGTACGAAGTATGTTGTTGGACGTACGAAACACCAAAATACACGAAGGACATTCTCCAAAGATGCTCGTACGAACGAGCTGGCTCGTACGAATCAAGCAATCAGCTTGTTGAGATGAATTCACTCGTACGATTAAAGAGGTCACTCATACGAATGATTAGTGGCTCGTACGAGCAACATCTTGCTCGTACAAAGCATTTCCCACTCGCACATAGATGTGTTCTTCGGAGAACGTGCCACATACATGACATACACAAGACTCAACAATATGCACACATGCAACTGTTTTACATAGACAAACTAATCGTCGTACTAAACCAAGATAGGAGGATCTCTTGATTTGGTTGACATGACCAAACTATACAGACACAATAAACAAAAACCGTACAATTACAGACGTAACTATGAACAAGCGACAGACACGAAAGTGTATCAACAAACTCTCCCTTGGCAGTTGCTTGGACTTCGATCTTCGGTCTTCATACTGAATGGCCTGGTGTATCAACAAACTCCCCCTGAAGATCTACTATCCATCGTTGATAGAGCATCAAGACTTCAAAACTTTCCAGAAACATCAAACCTTTCCTCTTTCCTCTTGATTGCTACTCGAGGTAACTGAATCGGTCACGATCTGCTGTACATTAGACTCTACCACTGGAGTTGATGCAGAAACTTTTGGTTGCAAGGATGAGACCGAAGCATTAGGATTGCCAGGGTCTTCACTATCCTGATCACGTTTATGTTTGATCTCCTACGCTTTGCATCTATCATTCCGTAGAATGTTAACCCTCTTTCTGCTCATTTCAAACACTTCTTTAATACCATTAAAGCCTTCAACCATTGTAGCATTACAAGAATGATACCATTCTCTCAAGTCATTATGTTTAGCAGTTAATGTTTCGGCAGATCGTTGTAGAGCCGCACTACGTTCTTTCAACCTATTTATCTCAATCCCCCGAGAGTTATCGGCTACCCTCATCTGTTGTAGCTGATTTTCTCTTTCAGCATCTGCATCCTTCAGTCGCTCATTTTCTTTTCTTAACTGGCAATTTCAGAATCCTGTTTTCTAACTGTCTCTTTCAAAGAATTTATCTCCAAATGTTGTTTGACAACTTTGTTACGATTTGAAGACATAAACTCCGAATGTTTGTTAATCTGGATTGCCGCAGCTTGCAACTGAGAGAACAGAAAATCCACTTTCTCGTCCTTTTCCATTTCAGAGAACAAACGACTGCTTCGTTTTGTATTTTGTTGATGAGATGTAGACTGGGATTGTTGAACTGAAGAAGTAGTAGGTTGCGACTGAATTGGAGTATCTTCAGCCAAGGTGTTTCAGCTGCTGTGGAATTTGAAGGTTGTGGTTCAGAAATTGTAGTGGGTTCCGTCATTGCAGGTTCAGTCTCCTCTGTTGTAAAGGTAGGCAGGACTTCTACAACTGGTTAACTTGCACCATCATTACCAACATTATCTCCGTCATCACCATTACCCTTTCTCTTTTATGACCAAACTTATCTTCGATCAACTTTTTTAAAGTTGGTTCTTCATTATCTAATTCACTGTCATCATGGCGCCACTTGTCGTTTTCTGGTGCAATATATTGATCATTTTCCATAATACCGATCAATTTACGAGGAGGTGTGCTTTCATTGTAACATTTTGCTGCTACACCCCTAAAGATCTTCAACGGATGTTCCATCGTAACTTCTATTTTTAGAACATTGTTGTCGTTCTTCGGAAGATTCGGATGTTGCACACTCAAGATCATTTGGAGAAAACGAGGATACATCCAAAACTTGTTTCCACCATATCCGGTTCTTCTCAGGTTTTCCTTCATGTTTGCAAAAATATACTTTGAAACACTAAACGGTTTGTTCAATGTCAAAGCTATCATCATTCCAACCAAGTCGTTATTTGCCATGGCATAACCACTTATCTGTTGATCAAACATTGAATTAAAACATGTAGAAAGAACTTGTATCGGAGTGGCAACCATGCTTTGTTTAATTGTCCCACGAGGAAATCTCGAACATATTTCATTCTGAGCAAACATCCACGTTGACACTTCAACAGTACTAAGAATGAAGCTTCAGGATCATCACCAAGCTGTAATACTGAGTTAATGATTTCAACATAGACATCTAAGTTCAAGTCATTTACTTTCCTACGGATAAGTTCCTGCCCATTTAAATCAACAACTTCAGTTGTATCCCAAAATTCCTTGATCAACGTCTTGTATACTATAGTCTTGTGCATGATAGCATAATGTATCCTTGAGTCACGCAAAAACTTCATTATACTGTTGTACTCAGCAAATTTGTCTTCCGGATCCAAGTAGGCCACCATGTTATGTCTTGGTTCTGACATAATTTCCACTTCTGGCTTGTCAGTCCTCTTTGTCGAGGGTTTTCTTTTATGTTCTTTTTATTCCATTCTGTACATATAAGACAACAAGGATAAGAACATAAATTCATTAAAGTTTTGTTCCAAACTTTCTGTATGTATGTATGTATTCCATGAGCAAAGAACTACTGACTCATACGAATAACAATTTATTCATACGAAGAACAACTGACTTGGTTAAACAAGTGATATACTCGTACGAGTAACTGGCTCGTACGAGTGACACGTTACTCGTGTGAGTGATATATCACTTGTACGGATCATCAGCATCAAGTGCGTACAAACTTCTTCAAGAGAAGATACTTGTTTTTCATTAAAGATTTTTCGCTTAAAGTTTGTTGTTCATGTCAGTCAAAGTCACAGGGTCAGATAATATTCAAGTTGTTCATCTTCAAAGTATGCCAACATTGTCAAGTATACCTTAAAGAAGTTAAAAACAACTTGAAGGGAGGTGTAAAGATGACGTGAGTAAGGTGAAAGCAAAGTTCTACCAAAGAACTTCATTTCCTTTTATACCACATCAAGACACTCGTGCGAATTACCATAGCTTGTACGAAGGACTTCAATTGCACAATACCCCAGTTATCATTCGTACGAGGCACAATGGCTCGTACGAGTGATACTTGATTCGTACGAGTCAAGGTTTTTTTACAACTGGACTTCCATTTCTTCGTTGATCTTAGGTTTTTCGCTGACCTAGTTTAGAACTTAGCACATTCCACACTAATCACTAGTTAAGTTAGGAAAAGTGCTTATTAAACAGATTTTGTTCTTTTGAGATGAGTTTAACCGTTGTAAGAAAGTACTTTATGAAGTTATGATATCAAAGCAAATGGTTTTTAGGGCGTGTCTTGGTAGAAAACTTTTGAGCTTCAACTTTGGCTAATTCAAAAAGAACTAAATTTAAAACAAAGTAAACTAAACTAAAATAATCACTAATAGATAAGAGTAAACTATATATCTATTAGGCAATCTTTTTCAGAGTTTCACGGTAAGAGAATCATACCAGCTTTTAATCTTGTCAAAAACGAGTTTTGTTTAAAACATCAAATTTAAATAAATAAGCATTCCACTATGATTATCGGTATTGGTGTCCCACGTAAGCTCAGCCTATCAGATGTAATCATGATTAGGAGATATGATTAATGTATGATTTATACTTACTAGCCAGTGTTCAACCACTTCACAACACATCCCCATATCAAGATATGTACGAGAGAAAATCTTACCGGTGAGCATACTACTTATCATCTGTTTTGACGTATATGATGTGAGATACTCACTTAGTTTGATTGAAAACAAGCCTGTGTGATTAAATCACTTATTGATGAGGAACATGATTTTCAGATGCATGCAGGGCACAGGAGTAAGTCCATGAACATGTTAGTACCATCGTACCGACAAAGAGATGAACTTACCTCCCGCATAAAGTTATGATATTTTATCACTTATTTTTGGGTGGATGTGATATTTTTATCACTTATTGATGGTCATATGCAGTATGTACACGTATGTATGGTATCATCGAAGTTCTTAGACTTGCGTCACCGTTATTCTTTTGGTAAAAGATTCAACCATGATACCCAGATGATAAGTCAGCATAAAGACCGCATATCTCAGATTTTCGGCATACTATCAAACGAAATTTCGGTACTAAGACCATATGCCAATGAATGGTTCCCACCTGACTTACAGTCCGCAATGTTTATATCAACATGCACATTTTAATCTGATTGTGAACCTACCGATACATCATTAGTAAAGCTACTTATCAATTTTCTTTTTATGTTTTGACTATTTTTGACAGATCACCGGTGTGTATCATCATCTTCTCTTATCTATCCAAGAAACTCATTTTTTATTTTTGGATTTTCTATTGTTTTTGTATTTTTCTAAATTTTTCTCCCCCTTAAATAAAGAAGGTAAGTAAATGAAAACTTAAATAAATAAAAGATATATTTTTGTATTTTGTATTTTCTCATGTTTTTGTATTTTCTTGAAATTATCTCCCCCTAAAATATAAAAATAAGAGAAAATCAAAAATCTTTTTGTAATTTTTTAGTTTTAAGAAAATATTTACGAAAAAATATTAGCCAATGATGATTTACTCGGGTTTCACCTTAATGCCATTGACCAAAAGTAGATAATCAAAACGAGATCTATCAAAAGCTTTTGTAAACAGGTCGGCACGTTGGTGATCGGTGTGGATTTTAACAATATTGATAAGTTTCTTTTCATAAAAATATCGTATGAAATGATACTTAATCTCAATGTGTTTGGTTTTTGAGTGCTGTACAGGATTACGAGTGATCTGTAAAGCAACTTCGTTATCAACATAAATATGAGTTGTTAGAAATTCAAAACCGTAGTCGCACATTTGCTGTTGGATCCATAGAACCTAAGAGTAGCAACTAGAAGTCGAAATATACTCAGCCTCACAAGTTGACGTAGCTACACAAGTCTGCTTTTTGCACTGCCACGTGACTAGGCGATTTCCCAAGAACTAACATCCTGCTGATGTTGATTATCCATCGATCTTGCAGCCACCATGATCAGAATCACTGAATGTTGTAAATCAAAGTTATCATCCTTAGGCTACCAGAGATTAGTGTCCGGGCGACCCTTCAAATAACAAAAGATTCTTTTCAAGGCCATTAAATGAGAAACCTTCGGACTGGACTGGTAGCGAGCTAGAAGACATGTTGGGTACATTATATCGAGTCTGGAAGCAGTAAGATACATGAGAGATCCGATCATAGCATGATAAAGAGATGGTTCCACGTGTTCACCCATTCCATCAGGAGTAATCTCATGATTTTGAGCTAATGGAGTTCCCAAGGGCTTTGAGTCTTCCATTTGAAATCGTTTGAGAATATCCCCGACGTACACGGTTTGATGGATAAAAATCCCTTCCTTAGATTGATGAACCTTTAAACCTAAAAAGTAAGTCATTTCTCCCATTACGTTCATCTCAAGCTTCTCTTGCATCACCTTCTCAAATTCTTTGCACATTCTCTCGTTAGTCGACCCAAAAATAATATCATCAACATACCCTTGTACCAGCAATAAGTCCTCATTATTTTACTTGATGAAGAGAGTACAGTCGATCAATCCACGTCGAAAACCATTCTTCAAAATATAGGAAGACAACATTTCATACCAAGCCCGTGGAGCTTGATGTAGACCATATAGCGCCTTATTCAGAAGCCAAACCTTGTCAGGATGGATTGGATTTTCAAAACCAGGCGGTTGCTCAAAATATACTTCTTCTTCAACCACGCCATGAAGAAATGCACTTTTCACATCCATTTGATAAAAAGTACAGTTCTTGTACGACGCATAAGCCAAGAAGATTCTTATGGCCTCAAGACGTGCTACTGGTGCATAAACTTCATTGTAATCAATGCCTTCTACCTGATTAAAGCCCTGGACAACCAATCTTGCTTTGTTTCTCACAAAAACACCTCGGTCATCCTTCTTACCTTTGTAAACCCATCTTGTACCAATCTTCTTGTAGTTGTCAGGCCTGTCAACCAATTTCCACACGCCTAACTTCTGAAACTGTTGAAGTTCTTCTTGCATTGCTTCAACCCATAAGTCTTCTTTCATTGCCTCCTTCCAAAATTTTGGTTCTACTTGGCAGACATAGCAGGCAAAAGACCAATCATTTTGTTCCCTAGATTCCCTAATAACCGAATACAAACCAGCATTATGGTTATTCCTGAGCTGATTACGAGTCTACACACCAATTAGGACATCTCCTATAATATTCTATTGAGGATGGGTGTTATGAATTCGAGTTTCAGGAACATCAGGAACTCGAGAATTTATACCCAAGTTGTTGATATTCAGATCAACAACTAATTCGTTTGCTGGATTTGACGAATATGTAGACGCATGACCTTCAGTTGTCCCTAAATTCTGAATATTTAGCGTGACATCTGAAATTCTAGGAACCGGACCAGAAGTAGCTTCATTTGCATCATGGAACTGATCATCTTCTGACGAAACATTATAATCAGCAGCATCTTCGAATTCCTCATTCTGAACAAGATTATTAACCAAAGTAGACACTTGAGGATTAACAATAATTGGTCGAACTAATGACGAGTCAACTGCAGTATCACTTTCTACTATCATTTGAGCAGCTGCAGAAGCATCATCAAAAGTTGGCAGATTAAAGGAGTTAAACAGCCCATTGTAGTCAAACATCCAAGGAGCACCCGGAGCTCTTACTAATTCAGTGTATCTTTGAACCTTAACCTCACGCCATTCTTCAATCTTCTTTGTTAACAAATTCCACACTCTGAAATTAGGAGTAGCATATCCATGAAAGAAACCTTCGATAGCCTTTAGTCCAAACTTACCATGTGGATCAATCATAGTGCATGGAGCTCCAAAAGGTTCTAAGAAAGAAACATCCGGTTTCCTTTTATGTAACAACTCAAAACATGTTTTCCGTGTCTCTTTAACATAAGAACTCTATTCATCGTATAACATGCAGTAGCCACCGCTTCTCCCCAAAATTGAACAGGAACTTCTGATTCTACTAGCATAGTTCTTGCTGTTTCAATCAAAGTTCTATTTTTCCTCTCAAAGACTACGCCTTTAGAAGAACAGAACTCATCCATAACTTGATTCTTGAATTTGGTGCCATTGTCAGTTCTGATTCTCCTTATCTTCAAATTGTACAGATTTTCAAGCAGAGTTAGGAGATTCTTGAGGATTTCAGGAACTTCACTCTTGTGTGCCAACATATTCACCCATGAGAATCTTCAGTAGTCATCAGTAACTACTAAACAATATGAATCATCAAAGGTAGTCTTGTGTTTCATAGGTCAAAGAGGTCCATATGAAGACGTTCCAAGGCATATTCACCATGTTAATCTTCTTCACAGGATGAGATTTTCTTGCTTGCTTTCCTTTTTGGCATGATACACAGACGTCTTGTAAATGAAAGTTCTTACTGGTACACCATTAAAAGATTGTTTTTCACCAAATAGTTCATTTTCCTTAAGTGAATGTGTCCCATTCATCTGTGCCAAGAGATTGATTCCTTTTCGGTGGATTTTGAGACAAAACATGTGACTTGTGCAGACGTGGTAATGGCTTGGCTCATGTCAAGAATATACAAGTCATTAATTCTTGGAGCCAACAGAAAAATCCATTGTTTGGGAATCTTGAAACCAGGTTTCAGCACATAACATCCGGTATCATCAAAATGAACCGTGAACTTCTTGTCATAGATTTGAGAAACGCTAAGAAGATTGTGATCAATTTGACGAACATAATTGATCTTATCAAAGCTAATAACACCATTGGATACCATTCCTTCTCCAGTGATGTATCCGCCCTTGTCTCCAGCAAAAGAAACATAGCCTCCTGAATGCTTTTCACATCATAAAGGAGCCTTAAGTCGCCTGTCATGTGCCTTGATGCTCCACTGTCAACAATCTAATGACTATTCACAGTTCCTCCTGGAACACCCTGCACATTTCAATACCCTATCAGTTTGAGATGGGGACCCAAGCCTTAGTGGTCTTGGGTCGACCCTTATCATCAAGAAATGTGATTTCTATTTCTTGATGATTTGGAAACTTGGTACCTCCCCCTGATACATCACCGGTCTTAGGTTTCCAAGATTGTTGAAATTTACCAGAATGACTATTATTTACATTTTTAACAACTTCTGGTTTTATTAAATTTGAAGAACTTAGTTTCCTTTCTGAAGAATCCGGTTTTAATGCTTTTTCAATTATTTTTACTTGTTTACTTCTATGTTTTTCTTCTTGTTCTTTAATAATACGTTTGTCTTGTATTGGAGAAATAGATCGATGTTGGCAAGTTGGTTCAGGAAGAGGCTTTCTCAACAAATCTGAGTTTTGTTGGGTTTGTACAATTCTTGATTATGTGGCCAAATTCTCCATATTTAAAACATGTTCTCCTCTCAACAAATTTAAGAGATCCTGTTTTATGACTTGATGTTGAACTTGTGGGTCTTGAGGTACTTGGTTCATTTTCATACCCATTTGTGTGTTGGGTGTAATTATTTTGACTGTTACGCTTTAATATCTTGACCTTGTTTACAAATTCGATATTAGACATTTTCTCAACAGTCTCGATTTTATCTGTACCAGTTGAACTCACAAATTTAACATTCTTTAATTTCTTTTTGTTGCGAGCGCCTACAGCTTCAACTTTTGGTTGTGATACCTAAGGTTTTTCAGCTCGCTTTTCTTTTTGTTTTTCTTTTGAAATGAATAATGGTTGTGACTTGATTGGGTTTTTCTTCTCCAAAAACTTGGTTGTTTAATTTTCAAAAACTTGATCAATAGAGGTTGGATTTACATTTTTGATCGGGAAGTCTTTGCTTGAGTAAATTTTCTTGTCCCCAATTAAAGTATACAACACATTATCATTTTCATCTGTAGACGCATTTGTCTTGACAGATTTCATAGGATCATTCTCTTGATTTTCAACAATATTTACATTGGGAGTAGCACACATTTCTATCCCTTTTTTCTTCATCAAGAGATTGATCCTGATCATTTTTCTTGGACTCATCATCTGACGAATCATCCTCCTCTATTGTAGAAGGGTTCTGATCAACGACTGATAATGAGTTCTCTGATTTCTTTGATTCAACTGAAAGGAATTGTCTAGCTTGAACCCTAATCCTGCTGCAAAGTCTTCAGGATTAAGAGGTACAGAGGGTTCAAAGCGTGGCATTTCCTCTTTATTGGGCAATTTGGTATAATTGTATTTCAACGGAGGTGAACACGATTTATACCCTATGCATTTGACATCTCCTTTTAGCTTTTGAACATCAATGATATGATCAAGCACATATGGGGAGTTAGAGTAACTCTCCAATTTTAGCTTGTTTGCATTTGGCAACGGCTAACTCTTTCTTTGTTTCTTCAAGGATATTAATGTAGTTATTAATCCCTGTTTATTTGTTCAAAACTGTCTTTGTTAATTCCGAAACGCTTTTCTTAAGAGTTTCTATTACAGATTTGAATTCTTTTTCATTTCGAGTTAAAGCCAAATTTGCCTCTTTGCATTTTGATAGTTCAACAACTAGGTTTTGATTGTGACTGTTTATTGTTTCAAATTTGGTTTTTAATTCAGCACAGTCACTGCAAATTTTAGGTGAGTTGGAGTTTACCTGACTTGTCGAACTAGCAACATTAGCCATGAAGGCAGTATGATGAGGGAAGGATGCACTATTTGTAAACAATTTTTATAGTTTCCTTCGATGCAGCTTCTGCTTTATTCATCAGACCAGCCTTTTGGATTTTCAGCTTTTCTGCTTCTTTCAGCAACTCTCTGACCTTAGCATCACTTCCTTCTCTGATATCTGAATCAGATCAATAACCACCTATACTCGAGCATTCTTCATCAGAACCACCATTATACCACGAACTATCATCATCATCATCAGAACTGTCAATACTGCGAACATGTTTGATTCGATTGATAATCTTAGCATAACATGCAGTTTCTCCTTGATTCTCATTTCCCAATTGTACTGACCAATAGCATCCTTCATCTGTGTGAACTACTAAACCTCTGTTTGTGTTGTTTGAAGGTCCTAACTGGTTGGTATTGTTTGGGTCGTTAACAACTACTATCCTTCGATCATGGTTAACTTGAGTTGTGGTGGATGGTTGTGATTGATTTCTGAAGGGGTTGTGATTTCCTTGTTTGCTGGGTCTAGTGCCCTCACGCTTGAAATGACCTCTTTCACCATAGTTAAAGCAAGTAATAGCATTTTTATCAAAACCATATTTCGTATCTTTCTTGCTCTCCAAATTTGTTCTTCCTGTTCTGCTCATATAATCCTTAGATCTTCTGACCGCACTTGCAAATGCCCATTTGATATCCATTAGCTCCATCTCATCTCTGTTTATTTGTTGGTAGTCTTCATTAGTCAAATTGATGTTTGCAATTTGTCCAGCGACTAATCCACAATAAGAACTAACCATTGTGTTTAGAAGTTCCATATGTTCCTGAGCAACTTCTACACTGACCTTGGAAAGATGTGATATGTCAAGTCTGACTGTATTGGGGTTTGCAGGTTGAAAGTTGTTACCATTGAAAGCTTGTTGAGAAGCTTGCTGTGGAACTTGAGGTGCAAGATCTCGTGGTTGTGGTAGAAAGGCTTTAGGATCAAACACGTGTCCATAGGTTTGAGTACTTGAGCTTGCAGACTGATTTGTTTGGACTGGTGGTGGTAGAAAGGGATTAACGTTTGACACAAATGCGGTTTGAAGTTTTGGTTGCTGACTTGCACTAATACCTGTATTAATACCTCCAAAGTACATTTCAGGTTTTTGTGGAACAGTAACTCTTTGTGCTTTTCGAATTTCCTCTTCATTCTTGTTCTCCAATTTCTTCACAAATTCATAAATACTGATTGTATCCAAAACACCTGCATGCTTTAATAAGTCAATGAATTGACTCCATTTTGGTGGTAATGCGTTAGCAAAGCGCATCACGATTTCTTGTGGAGATGCTAACACTTTGTACGAGTACATTTCGCTAAGCAGATGGTAGAAACGGTTGTTATATCGTTCAATGTTTCATTCTCCATGAACATGAAACCTTCAAACTCCTTCTTTAGCGGATCATGCCATATTTTTCAGGTTGCAGCATTACCTTCTCCTCTTGCTTCTAGGGTATCCCACAGATTTTTGGTGGTGGTACAGTACACAAACTGATGATAAATATCTTTATGAAGTGCTTGTGTCAGGATTGCAAACGCCTTTTTCTCTATATCGTAAGCCTTTTTATCGCTTTCATCTAGGTTGGCTAAGAAGGTTGGATTCGATCCTGCTTCTTCGAGTGATTCCTTGTAGGGTGTAGTAAAATATGTCCATAATTCAGTATTTTGTCCGAGAACATATGTATGGAAATGACTTCTCCACGAAGGATAATCGTTCATATGGTTCAGTTTAGGTGGACGGTTATTACTCCCAGTTTCACTCTCACTTAAAGAAGAGTCTGAATGCTTTAGTTCTGATTTGCGACACACACCCATCGATTTGAAGTAATCATGGCTATATGTTGAGGCATTAATGATTTAACCCATGAGGTTGCGGAGCTTTGTGAAGAGTCTTGATTTGTGCTTGAACTACTACTCCAATCCCATAGATTAGTACACGTTATATTTTCTTCATTATGAAAATTAAAAGGTTTAAAGTTTAATCTTTGAAAATAACAGTCTCCTTTTAAAGTTAAAATTTTAAGAATCACAAGGTGAAAAATTGAAACACGAAAAACAATCAAAGAAGAAAGTTCTTCGTACGAATGATAGTCCTTCGTACGAACCAGATGCTTCTTACGAAAGGCACTTCTTCGTGCGAACGAACTTGTTCTTCATGTGAACAAGATTCTTCATGCGGATAACTTGGCATTTCATACGAACAGTCCTTTTCTTCGTACGGATAGGGTATTCGCACTGATGTTTTTCGTAGAGAGGAATCTTTTTGCAGGGCTGGTTGGTGAAAATTTCCTTTTCTAGCACAGACTAGTTTTCGAAAGTGGTATGTTGTCTACACAGTTTTGGTTAAAAAGACAAAGATTCCATATCAGCTGTTCAGTCAAAACAGTCAAGTCAAGTCAGAATGTCCAGATTTAGTCAACCATACAAGAATATTCCGGTGAGTTTTCCGGCAGTGCTTCACCTGAAAATGTATCCAACTGAACTTTTATAGAAAATTTTAAGAAAAACCATATTTTAACATGTCTCCATGTATTATAACAAGGTTTTTATGAAAATTTTCTGGATACAACAAGTTTTAACTAAGTTTTAAGTTGGTTATCTTTCAAAAACTTAAGTTTCCTGTTGAGAGTTCAAGAACACTTCCAGAATCACCCACAACTAGCTCAGACACAACACTAAGCTTGGTTTCAAACAAGGAAGAGAGCCAAAGCTCTGATACCACTTGTAGGTCCACTTGGAAGATTAAGATTAACCTACTTCCCTGTTTATACAACACAAATACGAGTGCGGAATCCTCCTATGTATGCAAACCAAAGCAAAGTAAGAAACACAGAATAACCAAAGATTCAATATCTTGATTAACAGAAGAGAACTAGTACAAACATATACAAACAATATTCATACAGACTCATGCAATACTTTCGGTGCTCTTGTGTCTCTTTCTCTAGTATAGCTCTAGTCTCTCTGGCATGTCTAACTTTACACTAAGAAGTACATGTCTGCTTATGTAGTGTCCACACCTAGCAACAGTACAAAGTATGTTGCTAAGTCATGAAGGAAATTCTCCAAAGATGCTCGTACAAACGAACTGGCTCGTACTAACATGCACTAGCTCGTACGAAACAAGCAGGATGCTTGTTTAGATGATCTCACTCGTACGAAGGATGAGTGGCTTGTACGAGAAACATCTTGCTCATACAAAGCATTTCTCACTCGCACATAGATGTCTTCTTCGGAGATCGTGCCACAGACATGACGTACACCAGACTCAACAGTATGCACACATGCAACTGTTTTACATGCAACTGTAGTATTACGAGAATGATACCATTCTCTTAAGTCATTATGTTTAGTAGTTAATGTTTCTGCAGATCATTGTACAGCCTCGCTACGTTCTTTCAGTCTATTTATCTCTATCCCTCAAGAGTTATCAGCTGCTCTCATCTGTTGTAGTTGTGTTGCTCTTTCAGCATCTGCAGCCTTCAGTCGCTCATTTTCTTTTCTTAACTGCGCAATTCCAGAATCTGTTTTCTAACAGGCTCTTTCAAAGAATTTATCTCCAACTGTTGTTTGAAAACTGTGTTTCGATTTAAAGATATAAACTCTGAATGCTTATTAATATGGATTGCGCAGCTTGCAACTGAGAGAACAGAAAATCCACTTTCTCGTCCTTTTCCATTTCAGAGAACAAACGACTGCTTCGTTTTGTATTTTGTTGATGAGATGTAGACTGGGATTGATGAACTGAAGAAGTAGTAGGTTGCATTGAACTGGAGAATCTTCAGCCGAAGGTGTCTCAGTTGTTGTGGTATTTGAAGGTTGTGGTTCAGAAATTGTAGTGGGTTCAGTCATTACAGGTTCAGTCTCCTCTGTTGTAAAGGTAGACTGGACTTCTGCAACTGGTTCACATGCACCATCATTACTAACATTATCACCATCATCATCATTATCCTTTCCCTTTTTATGACCAAACTTATCTTCGATAATCTTTTTCAAAGTTGGTTCTTCATTATCTGACTCACTGTCATCATGGCGCCACTTATCGTTTTCTGGTGCAATATATTGATCATTTTCCAGAAAACCGATCAACAAAGTCTCGTTGCTTAAGGCATCCAAGTGTCTGGGAGAGGTTGTGTTATTACATGGCACAAGTAACTATTAACAAGTCAAAGCCAAAGATTGAAGACCTCAGTCATCTCTGAATATCCCAATATCTTCCCTGAAGAATTACGGGTCTACCTCTAGAAAGGCAAGTAGAGTTTAGGATTGACATCCTACCAGGAGCAGCACCTGTTGCAAGAGCTCCGTATCGACTAGCACATACAGAAATGAAGGAATTCAGAACACAATTAGATGAACTTTTGGAGAAAGGCTTCATTCAGCCTAGTTCCTCACCTTGGGGAGCTCCTATCCTTTTAATTAAAAAAAGGACGGTTCAATGCAGATGTGCATTGATTACCGCAAACTAAACAAAATAACGATCAAGCATCGTTATCCTCTGCCCAGGATCGATGACTTGTTTCGATCAACTCCAAGGGGCTAGTTACTTCTCTAAAATCGACTTGAGATTGGGATATCATCAACTAAAGGTTAGAAGTGAGGATGTTCCCAAGAGTGCCTTCAGGAAACGTTATGGTCATTATGAATTTCTGGTGATGCCTTTTGGGCTCACAAATGCACCTGCAGCATTCATGGATCTCATGAACAGAGTCTGCAAACCGTATTTGGATAAGTTTGTCATTGTCTTCATAAACGACATACTTATCTACTCTCGTAATCAAGTTGATCACAAGAAACATCTTCGGTGCATCCTAGAATTGCTAAGACAAGAGAAGCTTTATGCTAAGTTCTCTAAGTGCGAATTTTGGCTTAGAGAAATCCAGTTTCTTTGACATGTTGTAAGTGAACGTGGTATCCAAGTGGATCCCGCCAAGATTGAAACCATAATGAATTGGGAAGTACCCAAAACTCTATCGAAGGTTCGTAGTTTCTTAGGATTGGTCGGTTATTATAGGAGGTTCATTGAGAACTTTTCTAGGATAGCCACTCCTTAAACTACCTTGACCCGTAAGAATGTCAAGTTTGTCTGGGGTCGAAAGCAAGAAGAATCTTTCGAAATTCTAAAACACAGGTTGAGTAAGCTCCTGTGTTATATCTACCTAAGGGTATTGAGGATTTTGTTGTTTATTGTGACGGCTTGCACACTGGCATGGGTTGTGTGCTAATGCAAAGAGACAAAGTGATTGCTTATGCATCACGACAATTAAAGTGCACAAAAAGAATTACACCACCCATGACTTGGAATTGGGTGCTATTGTATTTGCACCTAATTTGTGGAGACATTACTTATATGGCACAAAGTGTATTATATACACTAACCATAAGAGTCTCCAACATCTATTCAATCAAAAGGATTTGAACATCCGACAGTGTCGCTGGATGGAAACGCTTAATGATTATGATTGAGAAATTCGCTATCATCCCAGCAAAGCAAATGTCGTTGCTGACGCCTTAAGTCGTAAGGAAAGGATTAAGCCTATTAGGATTAACGCCAAGAGCATTTAGCTCAGAAATAGCTTGAATGAGAAGCTATTAGATACTCAAAAGCAAGCCCTGTTAGAGGCTAATATTTCTAATGAATGATTAGGCGGAACTGTTAATCAGTTAGTGCTTGGAAAAGATGGGATCCTTAGATTTAATGGCAGAATCTAGGTTCCAATCTTTGGAGGACTTAGGGATCTAATCTTCCAGGAAGCGCATAATTCAAAATACTCAGTTCACCCGAGTGGTGACAAGATGTATCAAGATTTGAAGAAGAACCATTGGTGGAAGGGTTTAAAGAAATCCATAGCCACTTACGTAGCTAAGGTCTGACGTGTTCGTAGGTTAAAGTCGAACATTAGAAACCGTCCTGACTTCTACAACCGCTTGAGATTCCCACTTGGAAATGGAAATGGAAACTATGGATTTGATTACCAAGTTACCTAAGACCAAACGTGGTAATGACATGATTTGGGTCATTGTGGATAGGCTGACCAAGTCAGCACATTTCTTACCTTAAGAGACTTATAATTTGACAAATTGGCTATGTTATATGTGGACGAGATGTGTCCCTACATGGCGTGCAGGTACCTATTGTATCTGATAGAGATACTAGATACACATCTCACTTTTGAAAAGGTTTTCAACAATCATTAGGCACAAGATTAACCTTTAGTACGGCTTACCATCCACATACTGATGGACAGAGTGAGCGTACTATCCAGACGTCGGAATACATGCTTAGAGCGTGTGTGATTGATTAAGGCAGAAGTTGGGATGACCACTTACCGCTAATAGAATTCTCCTATAATAATAGTTATCATACAAGCATCAAGGTTGCACCTTTTGAAGTCTTGTATGGGAGAAAATGTAGAACGTCTGTTTGTTGGGCTGAAGTTGGGGAAGCCCAACTGTCTGGACCCGAGATTATCCTAGAGACCACGGATAAGATAATACAAATCCGTGATCGTCTAAAAGCTACCTGGGATAGGCAGAAAAGTTATGCAGACAAGAGCCGAAAACCGCTTAAGTTTCAAGTAGGGGACAAAGTCTTGTTGAATGTGTCACCCTGGAAAGGTGTGATGCGCTTTGGAAAGAAGGCAAATTGAGCCCGAGATATATTGGACCGTTTGAGGTAATCGAATGTGTCGTTCTGTAGCTTATAAGCTTAAGCTACCTGAGGAGCTCAGTGGAATCCATGATATGTTCCACATATCTAATTGAAGAAATGTCTAGTCGATGAGTCGCTACCAATGTCACATCAAGATTAATAGATAAAAGCCTAAGGTTCATTGAGAAACCAATTTTGATCGAGGATCGGCAGGTTAAAAAGCTCCGAAGAAATTTTATAAATATTGTAAGTTAAGTGGGATGCATGTCGAGGCCCCAGGTATACATGGGAGGTTGAGTCAACTATGCGACAAAAATACCCCCATTTTTTTTAATAAAATCTCGAGGTCGAAATTTTTTTTAAGGGGGTGAGGATGTAACACCTAAAAATCCAGGTCCAGTAATATACCGACACGTGTACATACTCTCGGATGAATCCACGAATGAATAAGCCGCTCATCTCGCACAAACGTGTCCAATTCGCATTTTTTTCTACGCGGACTGTAAGCTACGGTTCCGAACCATAAGCTACGGTCCGGCGACCGTAGCCTACGACGAGATCCTAAAACTCTTTCTTTTTATTATTTCAACTTTCAACAAATGACTCGCAGGCCCCTAGACTTCATTATTTTCATATTTCTTACATAATCAAGCCATCTCTCGACCCAAACGACTCCTGGTTTAAGTAATATCTTTTGACTTACCATCCTTGAGTGTTCCACATCATCACCGAACCTTTACCTTACAAGTTTAAGTGATTTAACCCATAAAACCATAAGAACTCGTATTATCGCATTTTAAGCTTGTAACCACTTAAAACTCACTAAAGCACATATTATAAAACACATTAGTGTCTGGGTATTCACACTCTTCATCTATATGCCACGTGTTGAATGAGAATAACTAGTTGTGTCATTATGTCATATGTATGCCCCATTTGTGAAATGGCCAGGCTGAGGAGATAGGGACAAGGTCATGCTTGGGGCTTTTTGGTACTGGGGCGTGCAACTGACAAGCTTCGCATTTTTTCAGCTGTTCGGTGGTGTCCCGATGCATGGAGGGCCAAAAGTATCCAAGGTTCATCAATTTTGCAACTACCGATCTTGGGCCATAGTGGGCTCCACATATTCCTTCGTGAATTTCTTTTATCAGACATTGGCTTTGTTCCGGGCCAAGGCATCTGAGTAGCGGTGCAAGGTAACCATTTTTGTAAAGGACTTCTCCTTGCAGCACATACTGTCTTGGCTTAATACGAACCCTTCCAGCCTCTGTCTGATCATTTGGCACCATTTCTCAGGAATTTGATTAAAGGGGTCATCCATTTTGGTCCTTCTTTGGTTATTACGTCTTGCACTTCAAGTTCTTGGATGGATGGCGTTATTAATATCTCGACCAATACTTTTTTGGTGAGATGAGCAAATGTGAGAGATGTGAGCTTGCTTAGTGATCAACCTTCTTGTTTTGTGATCTTGGAACCTGTTAATGTACATGATTGGAATGTATTCATGAGTTCCTTTGCTTTCTCCCTGTACTTCTTCATGTTAGGTTCCTTAGCTATGTAGCTATCATTTACTTGGTTTGAAACAAGTAAAGAGTGTGAAGACTTGAAGCTTTTGGACATCCATCTTTTTGGCGAGCTTGAGTCCACAGTGAGTGCTTCGTACTCGACCTCATTGTTGGTTGTCTGAAATTCAAGTCGAAGAGCATATGTAAACTCTAAGTTTTCAAGGTTGATTAACACTAGGCCGGCCCCTGACCCTTCATGGCTGGGAGCTCCATCGGTAAAAAGCTTCCAGGCATCTAGGTCAGATGGTGCAGCTATAGTTGTATAACTTCCATTGATGTTTCTTTTGGAATTTCCACCATGAAATCTGCCAAGATTTGGGCCTTGACAGCCTTTCTTAGGGTATAGGTGATGTTGTGTTCACCTAGTTCCACGGCCCACTTGACTAATCTCCAGAAGTTTCAGCTTTTTCAAGCACATTTTTTATGGGTTGGTCAGTGACCACTTGTATTGGGTGTGCTTGAAAGTATCTTCGAAGCCTGCTGGCTGTTTTTACTAGGGCTAGAGCAGTTTTTTCCAATGGGGGATACTTGGTCTCTGCCAATTTTAATGTTCTGCTGAAGAAGTAAACAGGTACCTGAGCTTTGTTTCGTTCAATGGCCAGGACCGCACTGATAGCTTCCTCAGCAACTGAAAGATAGACAGAGATTAGTTCTCCTATTTTGGAGAGGCAATGTCTGGAAGTGAAGCTAGGTGTTGCTTCATTTGGTTGAAAGCTTCTTCTGCTTCTTCTGTCCATCAGAAGTCTTTCTTATTTGTACACCCTTGAAGGGTTCTGAAGAAAGGCAGAGATTTTTCTATAGCTTGGACATGAAACGCTTCAAGGCTGCAAGCTTTCCATTCAGGCTTTCTACCTCTTTCTTGGTTTGTGGGGACTTTGTATCGAGGATGGCTATAACCTTGTTATGGTTAGCCTTTACGCTTTGTTTTCCCACTATGTGTCCCAAGAACTTGCCTTCTTCAAATCCAAATGAGCAATTCACAGGATTAAGCTTCAAGTTGATCTTTCTTAGGTTCCAGAAAGTTTCTTGTATATCATCAAGTGTTTGATTCTCAATTTTACTTTTGATCACCAAATCATCAACGTAGGCTTCCATGTTTCTATCTATTTGTTCGGCAAATTCTTTGTCTACCAAACGTTGATAAGTTGCCCCTGCATTTTTCAAACCAAACGATATTTTTTGGTAGCAAAAGATACCTTTGTTGGTGTGGAATGCCGTTTTCTCTTCATCTTCTTGCTTCATTTGTATTTGATGGTAGCCTTTGTAGGCATCAAGGAAGCATTTGAAGGGGAAGCCTGTGAGCGAATCAACCTTTAGGTCGATTTTTGGTAAGGGACAACAATCTTTCGGGCATGCTTTATTTAGGTCTTTGAAGTCAATGCACATTCTCCAGGATCCATCCGGTTTACGGACCATTACCGGGTTGGCTATCCAAGAATGATACTTGACTTCTCGGAGGATTCCGGTTGAACAAGCCCTTCAACCTCCTGGCAAGCTGCAAGGCTTCTCTGTGGCTGTACCACGAGTTTTACATCAGATGGAATTTTAAGCTCATGCTCGGCAATACTTCGGGGAATTCCGGTCGTGTCTTCGGGACACCATGCAAAGATGTCCATGTTGTGCAAGAGCAGCCTTTTGAGATGAGAGAGGGTTTCTTTGGTAAGGTTGGTATTTACGCTTATCCTTTGTTCAACATATTTTGGGTTAATGATCCATAGTTGTTCGTCGTCCTTCTTTTCCTTTGAATTTTCTCCTTCAACCAAGAAAGCTTCTTGTGTTGGTTGAAAGGTTGCTATCCCTCGTTCAGTGGGGAATTTTACGGTGCCTTGGCCAACTGATACCGCCATTCCAAACACACTTTGCCCTGGCCTTCCTATGATAACATCATAGTTGGAGGGAATGTTGATTACACAAAGGTGAGTGGTTTGGTTCTTTCCATTTTTCTTTCACTGAAACACACATTGAGGGTTAGTTGGCCCAAAGGCTTGATGGGTATGTCGGCGATACTTTAATGGATGATTCAGATGGTTGAAGCTTTGAACGTTCATCATTATTGAGGCGGTTGAAGCATTTTTCAAACATGATTTCTGTTGCTCATCCAGTGTCTATGTAAGCTTTGTGTGTCTTGAGCGTTCCCAACATAGCTTCCACCACTAGGGGTTTGGATAACAAGTCCCCTTCGGGTGGTGGGAAGTAGACGCATTGTCGTTCCCAAGCCTCCAAGCGTGGTTGTTTGTGGGCAGCTTTTCCATCAATATCTACAATGTTCACTTCTTTGCTTTTTTCCTTCAGCCATCTTGTCCCTTACCCCTTTCACCAAGTGGGCTAATTCTCCGGACTTAACAGCCTCCTCAATTCTTTTCTTGAGTTGAAAGCAATCGTTTGTATAGTGGCCTTTTTCTTCATGAAACTCGTAGTATTGGGTGGAGTTCTCGTTCCTCTTGCTTTTGGGTAGAGGCCGAGAAGGTCAGAAGCTGTGTTTTACTTCTTCAGTGTCCAAGATTTCTTGTGGGGGTTTTGGTCAGAGCTGTGAGGTTTATGGTGTTTTCTCGGCTTGAAGGGTTCCGACCTTCAGGCCTTCTGGCGTCTGAACACTTGAACCATTTGTCATAAGGACCAAAGTTTCCTCTTTTTCTGTTGGGGCTGTTGCCTCGCCAACTAGGAGCTCTTTTCCTTTTTCTTTAATGTCAACAAGCTTCAGCCCTTTCTGGGGCCTCTTCAAGGGTTTTGGGTAGGCATTTGTTGAAATCTCTCGTGAGATATTTGGAGGTGATGGCATTCATGAATCCTGCCACGCTCATCTTCTCATCAGCACCTACGTAGGTTAAATCTTCTTTCTTGTATCTTTTGGTGAGTTCTCTGAGACTTTCATCATCTCGTTGCTTTATTTGGAAAATAACTGTAGCATCCTTGGCGTACCTAGTTGCTGCGAAAAGTCGGCTAACAAACCTTTGCTTAGATTATCGAAGGTTCGAATGCTTTTGTCAGGTAGGTCATTGAACCATATCCTGGAGGACCCTACAAGGGTTTGCATGAACAGGAGGCAACATTCAACGTTGGACCATTTTTCGATCCTGGCTGCCCCAGTCAAGATTTGGAGATGGTCCTCTGGATCTTCCGTTCCAACATATGTTCTTATATGGGATGGCATTTTTATCCGAGTTTGAGAATCGTAGCTGCCCCAGTCTAGGCTTGTAGGGTTTATAGAGATCTTCTTCTGTTCTCGAGGATGGATTGTTGTGTGAGGTTCCTTGGTGAGTGGATAACACTTGATCGATGAAGTGTTGCCAAGGGAACTGCGCCATCATCTGTGTCATCAACTGGGGAATTAGGTTGAAGCCTTGAAGGCTTTCGGGTGTAATCATGCAATTTGTTCCTGTGGGAGCACTCATGGCGGCACTTCGAGCCAAAGGTAAGACCGCCATGGCCCGTTCCCATATAGTGGCAACTGGAGGGGGAACACTTGAAGTTGGTAATCGTAGTAACTACTCAAAAGTGGTCTCATGCCCAAGAGGTGCGCCTGTCACAACAGGTTGAGAAGTGAATAAGGGAACAGCAGTTGACTCGGCCTTCCAAAAGCATAAGGGCTTGGGTTAAGTGTTTGGCTCGTCCCACTTGTACCAGCTTCGAAGTCGAGGTGGCCTTACGCGAACTAGTGAAAGGAAGAGGTGGGGGACCAGGTGACAATGAAGGTTTAGACTCGTCGTAGTCTAGTCTTATTCTTACCCCCTTTTCCCTTTCTTGACTCACATGCTGGTTGAGAAGGGATCTCAGCTGTAATAAGTTTCGAGCTACTCCTCGGGTGTCAGGTCGATGCGTTCCGGTGTACTTGTAGTACCGACTTGGGGAGTGGGAACTCCCGAGCGAGAAGGGGTTGGTGTTTGAAAAGAGGAGAACTCCGGGAATATGATTCCCGTTGGAGTGCCTCCCGGAGTAGAAAATGGTTGATTGTAGCCGGTGACGTTTGGTCGGTGTTAGGTGTTGAAGTTCGTGATACTTGTTTAACTTCACCGGGAGACTCGCTTTCAGACGTGGCGAATTTGATGGGAATGGAGCTACACTACTGGTCTTTTAAGAAAGGTAAGCGACGTAGCCCCACGGTGGGCGCCAACTTGTTGCTACAACAAATGTAGGACCAAGGATATTGACTGGACGGGTTAGGCAAAAGGGTTCAAGGGTTCTGGTTTGCCTAACACAGGTCATGGGGTCCCCCCCACGTTTGCAACACGTGGAGAGAGCTCACTGTTGTTAGTAGTTCGCTTGTGGATTCTGGTTGAGAAGTGTTCAACCCAGAATGTTAATATCGAACGTGATGTTGTAATGTCAAGTGAAGAATAGAACAAGCTTAAACCAAGTTCTAGAGAAGAAATAAGATCATAGATCAAGTGTGACTTGAACTGATCTGGTGTGTCTCCTGAATGATAAGGGGTTGGGCTTTATAGGAAAGGGATTCCCTATAAGAAGAAACCTTTGATTGAAGATCCCTAGTTGCAGTGGCGGGCTTGCCCTTTTTGGTAGGTTGAAGGGTTTGGACCTAGCGGGTAAAAGGGTGTGCTCTTGCACATGCTCTGTTGCGGCTGTGCAGGAGAGTGTACACGTAAAGTGTTGATGTGACAAGCCGCTGTTTTCATTCTTTTTGCTGTTCACGACAGCTTGTTGATTTTTAACCCTTTTTCCTTTCAACCCTTTAAGCTATATTGTGTTAAAGTCATTTTATTAAGCTTGACCTACCTACGTCATCAATTCTAAATTTTGTTTCGCACTTATAAAGTACCCGATGTCATATTATCCGTCGAGTAATAGGTATATCCATTTGTCACCTTAGTTTGATAAAAAATACTCATTTAGATTCCCAAACATGTTTCTTATGATTTTTTTATTGTCTTAATTTTTTCTAGATTCCCATGCATACTTCCAATAATTGAAACATGTGCCACCTAATATCATATGTGTACCTAAATGGGTACAAAGATTTCTATAAATCTCATACCTTGTTTTATATCTGAATATTCATCTTGCTACAGTACTGGAGTTAGACTTTTAAATTTCTTGATATGATTTAGGTTTTTTCCCTTCCCTAAACGTATAGGGTTCATGTCATGTTTCGTGTGATATCAAAATCACACCCTAGTTAAAACCCAACATAAATTTATTTATTTATTAAGTTACAAGTTGGACATCAAAGATTAGATTAAAAATGACTTAATATCAAAGGTTGGTTGGACGTGTCAATGGGGCTAAGGTCTTCCTAACCTTTGATTTTATTTATTTTGTTATTATAGTATTGCACTAAAGACAAACAAACATGTACCATTATTATTCACCTTTTGTCTACCACCTCTTTTTTCATTGTCTTTTTATTTTATAAAGCACCCAAGAAAGCGTTTGTGTTTTCTTCTATTTTTTAAAAGATAACTTAAATACCCTCATCTACGTATATAATTTACTTAATTTCAAACCAATGTAATCTACTTGAAGCATCATAAGTTATATATATAAGTGGAGATCAAATCCGTGACAATTAATATATCTGCAATTTAAACAAACTCTGTAGTTTATTTATGTAAATTAAGACTATTAAAATATCTCAACTATCATTTAAGATAATATAATATTACTAGTTAGAATCTACATATAAAATCGATAAAGTAATTTTAACTCTATGTTTGGGTTTGATGATGATGATGGTGATGATTCAAGGAAAGGATACCCCTCAAATCCTTATAAATCAATTCCACCTTACCCCATTTAATTTCAAGACACTTGCTAGAACCCCTAGTCCCTCCAAATCTTTAAGCTTTATATCCTAGTCTCTTTTTCTATTGGCCTAATCTCAAAATTACAAAAATAGCCTTTTTTTCTTATTCATATATAAATATTATTATTTTATTTAAATATTCTTGCAAAAATGGCATTTGAGGATTTTAAGGTAAGAAGCTATGATGGAGATCTTTGATAGAGCAAGAGTTGAACTACTTGAAAGAAGATGTGAAGTAGGGCCATCACAACATGTTTTTCTGTTCACTGACACCATGGGTGACCCCATTTCAAGAATCCGCAATAGTCCATTGTACATCATGCTGGTAAACTTGTACACTCAGTCTCTGTTTTGTTTTTAGTTCACTACCTGAAAGCTATTGCATGCTTTTTTTTGTAGGTTGCAGAGTTGAACCATGAGTTGATTGGTGCCATTCAAGGATCAATCAAAGTGGTGACGATGAAAGATTTGGCCAAGGTGGGCTACATTTTAGGACTAAGGGTCTCACCACTTCACCGACGTAAAGGCATCGGTTCAAGCCAGCATTTAGAGGAATGGTTTATTGGGAACCAAGTCGAGTATGCGTACATGGCAACCGAGAAAGATAACAATGCTTCAGTTAATCACTTTGTAAAGAAACTCCATTATCTCAAATTCAGAACGCCTGCTATCCTCGTTCATCCTGTGAGATCCCAACCCTCAAAATATCGTCCAAGATTGAGATTTTCAAAATTAATGAAGAAAATGCTGAATACTTATATCGAAGATATATGGGATTGACCGAGTTTTTCCCTGCGGACATCAATAAAGTACTTACAAACAAATTGAGTTTAGGCACGTGGGTGGCATGTGACCAAGGTGGGCGCGATCAGTTTGGGCAAGATGGTATAATTCCCACGAATTGGGCGATGCTAAGTGTTTGGGACAGTGGAGGGCTATTCAAATTAAGAATAGGGAAAGCCCCTCGTGTTTGGTGTACTCCAAGGTGTCAAAATTGATTGATAAAGTGTTTGCATGCTTTAACATGCCGGCTTTGTTGTGCAATATGTTTGAGCCATTCGGGTTCTACTTCTTATACCGTGTGCACCATGAGGGTCCGGTGTCCGGGAATATAGTCCGGGCTCTTTGTAATTATGTGCACAACATGGCTAGGGTGGGTGTAGATTGCAAGATGGTGGTGACCGAGGTGGGGAGTTATGATGAAAGGGTGAGACCTCACATCCCACATTGGAGGTTACTTTCATGCTTAGAGGATTTGTGGTGCATAAAGGCCTTGAAAAGTGATGAGAGAGAAAGTTTTAATGAATTGACAAGAATCCCAAAAAACAAACCTCTTTTTGTAGACCCAAGAGAGGTGTGAATGCCAACTAATTATTTGTTATTTGGTCTTATCTTGTTCGAAAATATGGATGATTTATGTACATACAATTCTATAATACAGTTCCCACTCATTCAATATATTTGTGTTGGCAAACGTCAAAATCTTTTGTGGTATAATGGGAGGAATTAGATGAGGTCATGAGGTATCCATTACCCTTAGGTAGGTAAATATTTTTATACATAAGATATCCAACGTTATGGGTTTCTAGTTGATCTTCCTTTTTTCTCGCCCTTCAAACTTAAAATCGACGGAGTAGATAAAGCAAATATAAGAAAATCCTATTGTATTGTCTCACTCAATTGAAAAGTTATGGTTGTTATCATGGTATGTATGACATGACTCATTAAGATAGAGAAGAGATGGGTACCATTTCCCTCAGTAGTTTAAAAATTGTTATTTTCCCTCCTTACCTTTCAAGTTTGTCGTCAGGTTGCTTCTTAGCTCTAACTCAGTTAAAGGTTTATTTAGGTGAAAACATTTACATGCCCTTGCTTATATCTATAAATTACCAATACCCTCCGAGTTAATAGATTTTTTGGATGGAGTTAAATTTAGGGAGTTAGAAAGATTAGGGAGGAAAATGACTATTTTAAAATATTGGGGTAAAATTATTACAATAACCAAACTACATTGGGCAAAACGGAAGTTAACTATAGAATTAAATGTGGCCTCTGATGATTAAAAAAAAGGATGAATATTTTGTTTTATGACTGACTTGGTGAAATTTTGTGTTGTGACTTTCTTCATGAATAGTAAATCAATTTAAAGTCAATTTTGATAAGTTAGTGGATAGCAAACATACTTATCGTCATAATATGTTCGATAGTGTGATGAAAACAAAATAGGTTGCTTATCCTTGGATTGAAAGGGTCGACCATTAAGTCAGATTAGACTTGAGGTAAGATATGAATCATATATTTGTAACGACGTTGATGGTACTTGTGAAATGATAATCTAGTCAATGATTATGCCTGTCAATTTGTAACAAACCTAATATGTTGTCATTCTGTGATGGCCTTGCTTCAACTCAATTATTATCAATAATGATCGTCTAAATCAAAACTAAATCTCAACAATATGTTACTTCAACATTATAGGTCAAGTCACTTGTCTTAATCAAAAGATTTATCAATTTGGTGACTCGTTCTTTTATTGAAATGTTGTTCGTAAATGACGTATTCATGTGCTCGTATAAAGTCGCTTTGTTCTAGATAATTCCAATAAGAAATAATACGTATTACACGGATTATCTATGTGACATGTTTATATCATGATTTTAGTCATAATTTTAAATCGTGTCAATTATTAAACATTTAGGCCTTACTATTTTCTCATGGATAACAATTATTATTGTTGGAGTGGATGGCGGTTAAAAAGTTATTTTAGGTATACATATGAAAAAAAGAGTAAACTTTCGTTTTAGTCTTTATGGTTTGATCATTTTAGTGGTTTTGCTCAAATCATTTAATTACAGACATTTTTCTCCCTGATGTTTTGGTTTTGTCGTCATTTGCTCCACGGTCTTAACTCCATCCATATTATATGCTAACTAAAAGGGTATTTTGGTAATTTCAAGTATAAAACAAAACCCATAAAATATATACAATATCTCTTCTCTCTCTACACTCTCTCTCACTTCTCTGTCTACACTCTCTCTCTTCTCCATCACCAACAACCACCACCACAACCAACCGTGCCACCACCATGCACGACCCCCACCCTATCACCACCTTGTACCAGCTCCACCGGACGACCACCACCACCCGACCACCAACAACCACCATACAAACACATATTTATAAAAGAAAGAGTCTCTTTGTCTACCAACATCACCACCTACTGACCACCAACACCACCCCCTGCCAATGACGACAACCAGCGCCTACCCTCCAAAGAACCACCTAAACCACTGACACACCACCACCAACGCCGTTAAATCTATTGCACCCCCATTCTTTTCAACCCTAAATCTTTTTGAACCAGATCTGTTACCATAAAAATCAGATTCTTCACAAATCTGTTACACCCCCATACAACCTTTGAACCCTAAATCTTTTCGGCCAACCATAGAGACAATGAGAGAAGATAATCTAGTTTCCGAAGTGATTTTCTGGATGTTGGATTTAGTTTCCAGTGAACTGGAGTTAGTTTCTAGCGAATTGGAGTTAGTTTTTGATGTTGTAGAGGAGATATTTCACTATGATGTTTGGATGTTTGTTTGAAATATTGGGGAAATTTCATGAAATTGGAGGTTGTATGATAAAGAGTAGGTTGATGGTTGATGGGTTGTTATTGGTTACTGGTGGCTGACAGTGGTTGGCTTCAAGAGAGAGAGAGCGATAGAGGAACAGTGGGAGTGGATGACAGAGTAGGCTGGTGGAGTGGGTAGGGGTTGTTGCTTATCGTGGTGGTTGCGATGGCGGTGGCTGCTGTTGGGTGGTCGTGGCAGTTGTTGGTGGTGGGTCGTGGTGGGTGTTGGACTAATGGTACAAAAGGTAGAGTGAGAGGGATCGGGCGAGAAAGAGAGATGAGTGTATATGTGTGTGTGTATATATATATATTAATACTAATATAAATTATCATAGTATCCTTATTTTATACTTGAAATCACCAAAATACCCTTTGATTTAAATATAATATGGATGATGTTAAGGTCGTTGAGCAAACTAGCGACAAAACCGAAACATTAGGGAGGCAAATGTCCGCTTTTAAATGATTTGGGCAAAACCATTAATATGACCAAACCACATGGAACACAAAATGGAGGTTTATTAAAAAGATAAGGTTGTCTAGTTATGTATTAGAAAACTTGGTTGTTTTTGGGAAAGAATAACCTCAAAGTAGTCATTATGGAATTGTTGGATCATCACACACGAACAACCAGTAAATATTTACGTACAACTAAATTTATGAAATATATGTGGATACTAACTTGATAGACGAGGACTCGACCATTGTCGTTGTGTTGCGTGAATTGAGAATGATTGATTATGTGGTTCTGTGTATTTGATCGATTGATTGAACTATGGATTATTTAACAACAAAAGAGAGGAAGTTTCGGTCTAATGAAAAGCTTCCATTTCGAATTTGATGTTCTGATAATCGAATGTCACTTATTTGATCAAAGGTTTTGGCACGCCCAGTAATGCCATTCTCATATCTACTAGGGAACCTAACCGTCGCTGCCCTTTGCCTCCTTCTCTTAATGCTTGAGTAATGAATGGTCAAGAAAAATATATTCTCTTCGTAATCATTTAAATCCTTTTATTCAATACTTAGATCAATCGACTCAAGTTCATCTCCATGTTCGCTAAATTCAGGTGGTGATAGCTTAGGATGTAGTTAATTTTGAGTCTAGTGTAGGGAAAACTACGGGGAAGTTCTTTCAGGAGCTTTCTCTGTCTAAGAACCCTAAACAAGGCTTCCTTATCACTTTGTAAAATTCGTGTTTGATCATAATAGTTAACCCTCGAGATGATAGGGCTTTTGTTTAGAAAGAATAGACGGGTTGAATGGTATAAATATTACCGCTAATGGTGCTTGATGCACGCCGGAGGAGTTCGAGGAGGAATAGTTTGACAGAGGAAAACAATGGTGAGCAATTATGTATTTTCGTAAACGAGAGCGATTGTGGGTTTATGATATGCGCAAAAGGCAATATATAAATTGTATCAAATAAGGTATAAAATCAACCTATTTAGTACTAATGTTGGAGAAAAGTGTGTTTCTTTGTGTACTTTTAATTTTCAGGATTAAAAGAGCTTAAATATACAAAAGAAACAAATTAACAGCAAAAACCAGCATTAATACAGAAGAAGAAAATATAATACACTATATCAACCCTACGAGCTTCACCCCAAGACCAAAAAAACAGATCGGAAGACAGACACGGGGCTGTGCCTACCTGGCATGGGGTCGTACCCCACTCAAGATTCCAGAAAGAAGAAGAAAAACAAAAGCAGACAAGAGACACGGGGCCGTGTCCCTTCAACATGGGTTGTGGCCAACTTCCAGATATGCAAATCATGGATAGTTAACAAGTACAATGGCCACGGGGTCGTGCCGTTGACACAAGGAGCCATGTAAGCATCCGGACTGACAAGCTCATTAAATGAAGACAGAGAAGATGGAGGACATGGGGCCGTGTCCATCGGGACGGGGCCATGTGAGGCTTCTGTTTCCAACTATAAATAGGGGTGCTTGGTTCCATTCCAACTCATCCCTTAGCAAACCACTTCTCTTAGACCTACCACCACTCCACCACCACAATACCACCACCATCCGCCACATTCAATCATCATCAATCTTTAGAGTATGTGTAGTCAGTGTGTGTAGTAGTCTCGGGATCCAAGACTGATCGTAAGAGTTTTTGTCAAACAAAGGCCATGCATGCTTGGCTAATCTCTTACATCACTTGGTGAAGACAAGTTATTTATGTATTACTTTTGATTTCCAAGATTTGGTTAACTTTTTAATTGTGTGTATAAATGAATTTAATAACTAGTTTTTTATATTGAAAGTGAACTTTATTCCATTATCTCTTCATGTTTTGTTGATTCACTCATTCGTGTCTTTACGGTCTATATAAAGCGTGTTAACTGTCTGGAAAGGGTTAGAAGGGTGGTATGGGTAAAGTTCTTGCCTCGTTAAGTGTATAGATCCTACGAGGACTTGATTCAAGCTTATTAGGACTTCCCTTGAGGCAGATAGCAAAAAAGCGGGGGAAGTAAGAACGACTTGAATCCCTTATAAATAAACTACTATTATAACTTTAAACCGGCCTTGCGGGACTGTAATTCTGCTGACTCAGACCAATATGGCCGAGGGTAGCGTTGCCTCCAAAAGAGGGACATGCCACATTTTGTATTAATAACTTACTTAATTATTTTTCAATATTCGACATTGCGGGACTGTATCCCCACTGACTCAAACCAATATGGCTGAGGGTAGCGTTGCCTTCAAAAGAGGGGCATGCCACTTTAACCAAGATAATCTTTTAAAAAACCCAAAGTGTGGAAATCATCAAAGGATACATAATGACGAGTCGGAACCTAGTGATTCTATCATGTCTATTTATTTCTTTTATTACTTTAGTTTATTTCCTTAATTTATTTATTGAAATCTTTTCTAAAAATTTGATTAGATTAGACGTCGACAATATTCCGGCACTAAAAGTTCTTGTGTCCTTGTACGACCTCAGTATCTTACCATCACTATACTACGCCAACGATGGGTGCAGTTACTCTAGCGTGTTGTAGAGAGTGAAATTGTTATATCGTGTTCTATAAATTTAAAGCTTGAATAATCGAGTTAAAGTATTTAAAATATATCTAAAAATATACTCACACTCCCATCACGTTAAGTTTTTGGCGCCATTGCTGGGGACACAAGGATTTTAAGAAAGTTTAAAATCGACGGACTAATATTTTTATGTTTTCTAATTTTTCTTTTTAGGTTTCTCTTTTTTTTCCTCAAATTTTTCTAGTCTATGTAGAAACCACACGGGGGCGTGTGCGATCAAGACAGGGCCATGTCAGTTCCTTAGTAACCCAAAACTGTTTTCTGCCAGGTAGGAGCTGCAACACGGGTCCGTGTAACAATTACAGGGGGTCGTGCCTCAACAACAGTTTCTAGAAAACAATATTGTTTGATACCAGCGGTTAAACTTCATCTGGGAAATCTGGATGTTAATGATTATTTTTAACCTCGCCACTCTTAAGGTGAATGGTGTCAGTGATGTGGAGGAATGTCACACGCCGATTTCCAATCCAAACACCGGGGGCCGGTGGGGAATATCGTTACGTAAGTTGATATCATCATAGTCAATTAAAAACAGCACAGCGGAAGTCTTGGAGTTTAAATTAATATTACAAACCAATATGTTCAAAGTACGAAAAAAAATATACAGACGACTTGTAGCGAAAGATTCACAGGCGGATCATAAAATATACGAAAATGTGTAAAAGACTTTGGGCAGATCTAAGGATTTGCAAGATCCTCTTATATCATGTAACACCTCGTAAAAATCGTATCGAATGTATAGTGACATGTGCCATTACTTTTATAAAAAGTCCATTATGGACTAATTAGGAGAAAAGGTGTCAACATGCTAAATAAAGCCTCTGAGTGACCTTCTGATGTCAACATGCATAAACATTAGCCTCTGAGTGACCGTTATGTCAACATGCTTAAACTTGGCCTCTAAGTGACCGTTGTGTCAACATGCCTAGCCTCTGAGTGACATCGGAGTCAACATGCTTATAATGAGCCTCTGAGTGATCCTTTACGAAGTCTTAACTCTCATATCTCCCATTTGTTGGACGAGAGGGATCAAATCCGTTAAAACGTAAAAGTTGGATAATGGAGGGGTTAAAAGTGTCAACATGTTAGATTATACCTCTGAGTGACCTTTTAACGAACGAGAGCTTGACAATGTCGGTCATACTCCCGAGTACCCCAAATATTGGTTACGGAGGGCTAAATATGCTATAAAGGTGTTTTAGCAGGTTTTATAAGTTGAGGGGCTACATGTGACAAACTTTGAAACTGGCCATGGGGCGCTCGCGGGGCGCGAAAGGCAAGGGTCAGGACTCTTGCGCGGCGCGAAAGGCAAGGGCCAGGACTCTTGCGCGGCGCGAGAGGCCTGTGTCTGCAGAAAATTTGCTTGGCCTCCACACATAAGACCAAAAACCATTTGATTCAAAACAAGGGACTTCCAAATAGCTATTCTATGTTTTAGGACACTTGTAAGCTCCCTCTAACAACCCTAAACGCCTGGCATCACCTCCTTCAAGCTCTCCAACTATAAATAGGTGCAATGCTTCACCATTTGAACTTGCACCTTTCTCATTCATCACTCTATCTCCCTCCTCTGGAAGTTCCTAACTAAAAGGCGCATCTAACTTAGTTTTATTGCATCCTAGGAATCACTTGTAAGTGTTCCTTTCTCTTGCATTTTCGTTTATAGACTTTTATAGCCAAATGTCAAGCGTTTTACGGAAAAACGCCTTGAATTTCAGTTAAGACCATTATGGTCCAGCCATTGTTCATAATGAACATGGCTAAGTGATCGTAATAAGGTAGGTTTTAGTCCCTAATAAGGGAACTCCTAAAGATCACGTTTGCTAGACCAATTGACGGGTCAAAGTTTAAATATTAAAAAGTCAAACATGCCATTTTTCGAAAGTGTTATAATCTGAGCTTATATATGTTATGAATCATGTTTTGACACTGAAAAAAGTTGGTAATAATTTTTAGAATTTGTAAGAACATGTTCAGCTCGTCAATTTCAGTTCTAGGGTCTAAGGTTGACTTCTGCTTTGACTTTCGATTTATTAGAAAGTCGCAAAGTTTGACTTCTACTTTGACTTTCGATTCTGACCTATTTAGATTAGTTAGCTACTGATCTAAGGTTGCATTATGATCGTAATATAATGTAGCATAGCCCTCTTAGGTTATATTACAAGATCATAATCAGAATCTGAGTTTATACACAAGTTCCATAATTATGCCATTTTGACAAAAATGCCTTTTTATATAAAATAAGGTTTATACGATAATGAACTTGAAAATGAATTACCTACTGATGTAATATTGTAATTAGGATTATTTGGAATGTCAAATCAGATTATAAAATGAGTTTATGAATAAGTCCTTGTATTATGTCGATAAATGACGATAACGCCCTTGTGGCTCATAAAATGGTTTTAATCATACTTTTTCATATCATATCTTTTACCTATTGATATGTTATATTAAATAACATATCAAAAACATATAAACCTGATTTTAACATAAGTTTTCATTAAACATCGCACAAATCGTCATATTACGACATAAGCGTTGTTTTGGCGCATATTATGGTTTTAAACCATATTAACCAACCAAGACTTGTTACCTACTGATATTAAAGCTTATTTTAAATTTTTTGTAGTAAGTACATGATATAAACTCAGAATCCCAAATAATTTGTAAAACTATGTGTAAAATTACCAAATTGCCCTTTCGGTGCATAGTTTGGTTATAAATGAAAATTTTCACATATTGTCATGTTTCTATGATATTATATCATAAATTGAATACTTTTCCAGAATACTTTATCATTATAACATTAAAATATATTCAAGTTCCTTTTATAAGATATGAAATTAACAAAATGCCCTTAGGAGGCATAATTCGTTTTAAAACCTTAACGGGCGTGTAAGTTGATATCCTACTGATATTGCAACTTACTTAAAGTACAATAGAATATAGAACTTGTCTATGACTTATCCGGTTACCCGATATCGCTGATATGCGTTGGGTTAAGTATATGTAACTAGTTTATGGAAATTAACCAAAACGAGTTTAACCTTGTCATTTAAGTCTCAAAATCCAGAATGCTTATGGTTTACCCATATTATACAAGTCAAACTACTTTCTGGGTTTAAACAACATTCTATCCGGTCATCGCTTAATCTAGCGTATTTTACCATTATTGATCATGTACGCTAGTCGGTCTAAGTCTATGACTCATATAAGACCGTAAGCATTTAATTGGTTAGCTTATGCCATAGTCCAGACTAGAGCCTTCCGGTAAATGCTATCTGCACTTGGTTTATTTTGTGTACGACTGAGTTACTAAATCTTACGTTTAAACGAAGACTAGCTCAGATAAATACTCTTGATTTATTTCCCCTATACTGGCTTGGGTTACAGTAAACTATTACCGCTTGGTCAGAAATGGGATCAATCGAATGCCGGATTGTGGCTAGTAAATCCGCATATTCCGTTTTAATCAGTTTTGTTTGATAACTTAAATGTTGGGGGTTAACTACCGTGTCCTGGATATCCTCGGCTCATTACATTAGATAATGGCCACGACCTAAGTGCGGGTGTAGGCATACACCCGGTAAGCGCTCATGCTAAATACTTTACCCACAAGGTTGGGGATAACTCCTTCGTGAGTTCTTAAGTGGTGAGTATGTTAATCATGTCTCGGTCTCCATAACGGGCCTTGTATGTATGGACAAACATGTGAATCTGTTAATAACATTACAAGGCTGACTTTCACAAGTTATAAAAGATTTTGTGCTAATGTGCACTTAAAACATTTTAAAATGTTTTCAAAATGGGTCAGTTGGATGTATTTAACAGCGAGAGCTGATGTATTTTCAAAAGACTAAGCTTGCAGGTACAATACGAGAATAGGCTGGAAGCTGCTCGGTATTGATAAGAGGATCTTGAAAATCCTAGATCTGCCCAAAGTCTGTTATACACTTTTGTACATTTTGTGATCCGCCTGTTTATCTTCTATTACGAGTCGTTTGTATATTATTTTGTATTTTGAACATTTGGTTTGTAATAATTATTTTACTCCAAGAATTCTTGCTGTGCTGTGTTTAATTGACTATAATGATATCAACTTACGTCACGATATTCCCTACACGGGCCCACCGGTGTTTGGATTGGCTGTGGAAAGCTGAGGTGTGACAGGTTGGTATAAAAGCCAACGTTTGAGAGAATTAAACACTAGCCTTCTTGTGTTTAATCTCAAACTTACACAAGCACATTCCTTAGACTTCCGAGTCTAGGCTTCGACCTAGGATTACTCATTTCATTATTAAGTTATTAGTATTGTTTTTTATTTGATTTTTAACAGGAAAATACCGCCAAGAGTACGAGGAAGAGGTAAAGGACCGATGAGGGGAGGACCATCTGGACACATCCCTTCACAACCGCATCACTCGAACCCTATGAGGATTCGGGGGACTCCTGGCTACTATCAAGACATTCACCTACCCATACCCAAAACTCGTACCACTCATATCATTCTCACCAATCACACAACTTCCATCACTCTCATCATTCATATCATGATGAGTTTATCCCAAACCATTACTTTAACACACCCCTAGCCGACAAAAATCAGTTAGACCAACCCAGTCCCATGGATGAGGACTCTGATCCAGAAATGTCGCCGTTAGGATCACACACCCATCCCATCGAAATCTCAAGCGATTTGAACTCTTACGCCGGCTCGCCATACTAAGATCCTAATGAATGGGACCAATATTGGAACCATTTTACCTTTGCTAACACTCCTTCCCACCACTCCCCAACACCTTCTGTACAAGAAGATGTTCACATGGAACCGGTGGAACAACCTTAACCGCCACCTGAGCCACCAAGGAGGAAAAGAGGAGCACGTATGTCGGTACGTGCAGGTCAACGTTTGGGTTCGCTACCAGCTTTACCCAAAAATTACCCAACCATCCACGAGGACCCACAAATGGGTGGACCCTTTAATGCTTCACCTATGGTGGAACCAACACCATCACTAGTGGTTCAACCACCACCATCGGGTTATAATAACCCTATCCCAACATATCCGGATACATCTGGATATGATCATTTTAACCCATCTACGCCAGTAGATTACCAAGCATTGTCGCATGACCCTTACATGCAAGCGGTCATGCATAACGCACTGTACCCGTCTCCTTCCCACCTGCTTATCCACCTACTGGATATCAACGTTATGGGTATTAGTATCCTATTATGCCACAACCACAACCTCCGCCACCAGAGGCCATCAATAAGGCCTTGGAACGAATGAAAGAAATGCAACAACAAGCGGAGAAAATGGAAAAGAAGACGAACAGGTTCTTCAAGAAACTATCCGAGTTGGTTAAGGGAAAGAAGGACGAGTGAAGTCCCTTCTAATAATATATGTTAGTCCCTGCGAGGACATTGTTATTTCTTTAGTCCCTGCGTGGAAATTTTTATTTCTTTTAAGTCCTTGGATGGATAGTTTGTTTCATTTATTTATTTATAGTATTGTAATTTCTTAATGGCAGTTAATGAAATATTTGGAATTATATATATGTATTCATCCTCTTCAAGCGAACGTCTCGATTTTACTCGAAAATTATGCTCTGCTATATAATTCCAAAAGACCTTAATGGATTTGATTATGCCAAGTGGCACATACCACATATTTGGCCAAGAAATGATAGTTAAGGATAAGATGGCATTCTATCATGATAGTTAAGGGGAGTTATCTTTCTATCCAGAGGTGGGGGACTAGGTTCAAGCCTCCAAGTCGTTAAGGTCAATGTGACTGGGACCATTAATCAACCATTAAAGTACTCTTATGTTAACATTAAGGAATGTTCATACTCCTGGTATTGTGACTTGAGGAACCACACTAGCCGTCTAGGTGATGGACTATGTTCTAAAAACCTATAGCCTATGTGATCAATATGATCCCGGCTAATGTCATCAATGTGATGACAGGACAACGTGCCATAATTTACATCCATTAGTGATGTAGGCCAAAGTGCCACAGGCCAATGTGCCGAAATTTGTCCAATAGTGACAGGCCAATGTGCCATAATTTGTCCAATGGTGACAGGCCAAGGTGCCGTAATTTGTCCAATGGTGACAGGCCAATGTGCCGTAATTTGTCCAATAGTGACATGCCAAAGTGCCGTAATCTTTTTCCAATGGTGACAGGTCAATGTGCCGTAATTTGTCCAATGATGAAAAGCCAAAGTGCCATATTTTATGTCTGTTAGTGACAGGCCAACGTGCCATATTTTATGCCCGTTAGTGACAGGCCTATGTGCCGTATTTTATGTCCATTTGAGACAGGCCAATGAGCCATGTTTTAATGTTCTTCTTGATAAGCCTATGAGCTATTTAATGACAATGACAGTTGTGACATTACGATCCACTGTCTAATGATATACGGACTATGTCCGAATTGTAATTTGCCCATGATGGTCCTTTTGAGTCCTAGGCCAAATATAGATATGATAAGCCTAAGAGTTGTGATTAAATTCACACTAGTTTGATTGGGCGATGGATTTTCATACCCAATGTTTAAAGCCAATATGGTTATTAATACCATGGCTAAGAGAAGTTTTATTTGGTGTTTAGAACCAAAGCTTCAGAATGGCCAAGTGCCATATTTCATGTCCGTTAGTGACATGCCAATGTGCCATATTTTAGGTCCGTTAGTGACAGGCCTATGTGTCGTATTTTATGTTCATTTGGGACAGTCCAATGAGCCATGTTTTAGTCATTCGTGACAAGCCTATGAGCTATTTAATGACAATGACAGTTGTGACATTACGATCCACTGTCTAATGATATACGGACTATGTTCAAATTGTAATTTGCCCATGATGGTCCTTTTGAGACCTAGGCCAAATATAGATATGATAAGCCTAAGAGTTGTGATTAAATTCACACTAGTTTGATTGGGCGATGGATTTGCATATCCAATGTTTAAAGCTAATATGGTTATTAATACCATGGCTAAGAGAAGTTTTATTTGGTGTTTAGAACCAAGCTTCAGAATGGCTAACTCGGATGAGGCATAGTGTAGCCACCGGGATGTTAACTCTAACAACGCCGAAAACATAGCCATTAATAACGATGATTTCCAAGCTCGCATTGATGCAGCTGTGGGAAAAGCCATGGAAAAATTTAAAGAATTGAGCGCTACTCGCTCCAATCTTTATTAACTCCACCATCCTCAACTCGTAAGGAGAGCTAGGTTCACTCCTCAAATGCAAAAAAGTGAACCAAAGAAAATAGAACTTAACGATAGGTCCCGTTCTTTTAAATGGATGTACCTACAAATATTTCGTCTCCTGCAAGCCTCGAGATTTTAATGGGGAAAAAGGAGCAGTAGAAGCCTTAAAATGGCTTGATGAAATGGAAACGATGGTAGATATCAGCGGTTGTGCTGATAAGGATGTGGTAAAGTATGTATCACAGTCCTTCAAAGGTGATGCCCTGATTTGGTGGAAGGCTATGGTCCAATCTACAGGCAAGGTACACCTGTACAACTTAGGATGGTCTAAGTTTATTGAACTAGTCAAGGAAACTTACTTCCCACCTCATGAGATGGAGAAATTAGAGTCAGACTTTCTGACTCTCACAATGAAAAACCTAGACTGTCGGAAGTATGTTTCTGACTTCAATTCCCTGTATAGGTTAGTCTCTTACTTAATCACCCCAGAACCCAAACGCATTGCGCGTTTCATTAATGGGTTAGCACCCGAGATAAAGGGCATGGTGAAGGCTGCTCAGCCTAGTACCTATAGGTCCGCTGTAGACCTATCTCTCTCCCTCACCTTAGATTTAGTGAGGCAAAAGTCAGTTAGGAATGAAACTGATGAAAAAAAGGAAACGGGAGGAAGATAACTCCTAAAGGTTCAAAAAGAAAGGGAATTTTGGGTTCAAGAAGAACCAGCATCCGTCTAATGATAAATCTCTGTGCAAGAACTTTAACTACAGGAATTGGGGATAGTGTAGTCTTAATCCACAGACTAAACCCTGTGGTATCTGTAAGAAAAGGGGCATAAGACCCTAGAATTTAAGGATCTTAAGAATGCCATCTGCTACTGCTGTAACGAAAAGGGGCATATTAAGTTTAACTACACTAAGAACCCCAGAATAATTATGCAAAGCCGGGAGAGGCTAAGAAAGGGAATGCTCATGCCTTCTAGATGAATGCCAGGGAGGCCGTTAATGACAACAACTCATAACATGTACATTCCTCATCAATGATGTATATGCTAGAGTTCTTTTTGATTCGGGTGCAGATAAATCTTTTGTAGACCATAAGTTTAGTAAACTATTAAACTTTCCCATAAGAACTCTAGACATAACCTATGAGGTAGAACTTGCTGATGGAACTTTAGAAAAAGCATCTTCCATTCTTGATGGGTGTTTTATATCCATTAAGAATCATTTCATTCCTATCTCTCTTTTGCATGTGATAAGAAACTCATCGAGATTAAAACCCCATCTGGTGAAATGATCACCATTTTTGGAGATTCACACTATGGATTGCCAGACAAGGTGTCATTATTTAAAGCATCCAAGTGTTTTGGGAAAGGTTGTGTCATTTACATGGCACAAGTAACTATTAACAAGCCTAAAGCAGATATTAAAGACCTTTCAGTTATTTCAGAGTATTCCGATGTTTTCCCCGAAGAATTACCAGGCCTACCTCCAGCTAGGCAAGTGGAGTTTAGAATTGACATCCTACCTGGATCAACTCCTGTAACTAGGGCTCCATGTCGATTAGCACCGATGGAAATGAAGGAATTAAGGACACAATTAGATGAACTTTTAAAGAAAGGCTTTATTCAGCCTAGTTCCTCACCTTGGGGAGCTCCTATCTTTTTGTTAAAAAGAAGGATGTGCATTAATTACTGAGAGTTGAACAAGATAACAATCAAGAACCGTTATCCTTTACCCAAGATCGATGACTTGTTCGATCAACTTCAAGGAGCTAGCTAATTCTCCAAGATTGATTTGAGATCAGGATATCATCAACTGAAGGCTAGAAACAAGGATGTTCCTAAGACTGCCTTCAGGACTTGATATGGTCATTATGAATTCTTGGTGATGCCTTTTGGGCTCGCAAATGCACCTGCAGCATTCATGGATCTCATGAAAAGAGTCTGCAAGCCATATCTAGATAAGTTTGTCATTGTCTTCATAGACGACATACTTATCTACTCTCGTAATCAAGATGATCACGAGAAACACCTTCGGTGCATCCTAGAATTGCTAAGGCAGGAGAAGCTTTATGCTAAATTTTCTAAGTGTGAATTTTGGCTTAGAGAAGTCCAATTTCTTGGACATGTTGTAAGCGAGCATGGTATCCTAGTGGATCCCGCCAAGATAGAAGCCATAATGAATTGGGAAGTACCCAAAACTCCATCATAGATTCGTAGCTTCTTAGGATTGGCTGGTTATTATAGGAGGTTCATTGAGAACTTTTCAAGGATAGCCACTCCTTTAACTACTTTGACCCGTAAGAATGTCAAGTTTGACTGGGGTCCAAAACAACAAGAATCTTTTGAAGTTCTAAAACACAAGTTGAGATGCTCCTGTGTTATCTCTACCTGAGGGTATTGAGGACTTTGTTGTTTATTGTGATGCCTCGCACACTAGCATGGGATGTGTGCTAATGCAAAAAGGCAAAGTGATTGCTTATGTGTCACGACAATTAAAGGTGCACGAAAGGAATTACACCACCCATGATTTGGAATTGGGTGCCGTTGTATTTGCACTAAAGTTATGGAGACATTACTTATATGGCAAAAAGTGTATTATATACACTGATCATAAAAGTCTCCAGCATCTGTTCAATCAGAAGGAATTGAACATGCGACAACACCGTTGGATGGAAACACTTAACGATTATGATTGAGAAATTCGCTACCATCCCGGCAAGGCAAATGTCGTTGCTGACGCCTTGAGTCACAAGGAAGGATCCCATTAGGATTAACGCCAAGTGAATTGAGCTCAGAAATAGCTTGAATGAAAAACTATTAGATGCACAAAAGCAAGCCCTATTAGAGGCTAACATTCCTAATGAAGCATTAGGCGGAACTGTTGATCAGTTAACACCGGAAAGGATTGAATCCTTAGATTTAATGGAGGAATCTGGGTTCCAATCTTTGGAGGACTTAGAGATCTAATCCTCCCAGAAGCGCATAATTCAAGATACTCAGTTCCCCGGGTGGTGACAAGATGTATCAGGACCTGAAAAAGAATTATTGGTGGATTGGTTTGAAGAAATCCATAGCCACTTATGTATCTAAGAGTCTGACGTGTTCGCAAGTTAAAGCCGAACATCAGAAACCGTCAGGACTTCTACAACAACTTGTGATTCCCACTTGGAAATGGGAAATGGTAACTATGACTTGATTACCAAGTTACCTAAGACAAAACGTGGTAATGACACGATTTCGGTCATTGTAGATAGGCTGACTAAGTCAGCGCATTTCTTGCCAATTAAAGAAACGCATAATTCCGACAAATTGGCTAAATTGTACATGGACAAGATTGTGTCGCTACACGGTGTGCCGGTATCTATTGTATCTGATAGAGATACTAGATATACCTCTCATTTTTGGAAAAGTTTCCAACAATCTTTAGGCACTAGATTAAACTTTAGTATGGCTTACCACCCGTAGACGGATGGACAAAGTGAGCGTACTATTCAAACATTGGAAGACATGCTTAGAGCATGTTTGATTGATTTAGGTGGAAGTTGGGATGACCACTTACCCCTAATAGAATTCTCATATAATAATAGTTATCATACGAGCATCAAGGCTTCTCCTTATGAGGCCTTGTATGGGAGAAAGTGTCGAACGCCCGTATGTTGGGCAGAATTTGGGGAAGCCCAACCATCAGGACCAGAGATTGTCCTGGAGACCGCGGATAAGATTATGCAAATCCACGATCGTCTCAAGGGTGCCCGTGATAGGCAGAAGAGCTATACTGAAAAGAGGCGTAAACCTCTTAAGTTCCAAATAGGGGACAAAGTCATACTAAAGGTATCACCTTGGAAAGGTGTAATGAGATTTGGAAAGAAGGGCAAGCTAAGCCCAAGATATATAGGACCATTCGAGATAATCGAATGTGTCGACACTGTAACTTATAAGCTTAAGCTGCCCGAGCAGCTTAGTGGAATTCATGATGTGTTTCACATCAGTAACCTTCAGAAATGTCTAGCCGATGAGTCGCTCGCAATGTCACATCATGATGTGCAAATTGATGAAAACCGGAGGTTCGTTGAGAAACCGATTTCGATAGAGGATCGACAGGTTAAGAAGCTCTGAAGAAAAATGATACCTATAGTAAAGGTTAAGTGGGATGCCCTTCTAGGTCCCAAGTATACATGGGAGGTTGAGTCCACAATGCGACAAAAGTACCCCCCCCCATCTTTTAAAATAAAATCTCGAGGTCGAGATTTCTTTTAGGGGGTGAGGATGTAACACCTCGTAAAAATCGTGTCCAAAAGTATAGTGACACGTGCCATTAGTTTTATAATAAGTCTATTATGGACTAATAAGGACTAAAGGTGTCAACATGCTTAAATGATGCTTCTGAGTGACCTTCTGATGTCAACATGCATAAACATTAGCCTCTGAGTGACCGTTTTATCAACATGCTTAAACTTGGCCTCTGAGTGACCGTTGTGTCAACATACCCAGAGGCTGAGTGACATTGGAGTCACCATGCTTATAATGAGCCTCTTAGTGATTCTTTACGAAGTCCTAACTCTCATATGTCCCATTTGATGGACGAGAGGGATCAAATCCGTTAGAATGTGAAAGTTGGATAATGGAGGGGTTAAAAGCATCAACATGTTCATTTATACCTCTGATTGACCTTTTAATGAACCGAGAGCTCGAAAATGTCCGGGCATACTCTCAGGTACGCCAAATATTGGTTACGAAGGATAAATAAGCTATAAAGGTGTTTTAGGAGGTTTTATAAGTTGAGGGGCTAAATGTGACAAACTTTGAAACTGGCCATGGGGCGCTCACAGGGCACAAGAGACAAGGGCATGGCCTCTCGCGGGGCCCGAGAGGCCTGTGTCTGCAGAAAATTTGCTTCGCCTCCACATATAAGACCAAAAACCATTTGATTCGAAACAAGGGACTTCCAAACAGCTATGCCACATTTTAGGACACTTGTAAGCTCCTCAACATCCTTAACATCTAGCATCACCTCCTTCAAGCTCTCCAACTATAAATAGGTGCATTGCTTCACCATTTAAACTTGCACCTTTCTCATTCATCATTATATCTCTCTCCTCTGGAAGTTCCTAACTGAAGGAGCGTCCAACTTAGTTCTATTGCATCCTAGGAATCACTTGTAAGTGTTTCTTTCTCTTGCATTTTCGTTTATAGGCTTTTATAGCCAAAAGTCAAGCGTTCTACGGAAAAAGCTTGACTTCGGTTAAGACCATTATGGTCCAACCATTGTTCATAACGAGCATGGCTAAGTGATCGTAATAAGGTAGGTGTTAGTCCCTATTAAGGGCACCTCCTAAAGATCATGTTTGCTAGACCAATTGACGGGTCAAAGTTTAAATATTAAAAAGTCAAACAGGCCATACTTCGGAAATGTTATAATCTGAACTTATATATGTCATGAATCAATTTTGACACTTAAACAAGTTGGTAATAATTATTTGAACATGTAAGAACATGTTTGGCTCGTCAATTTCAGTTCTAGGGTCGGTTCGCAACCAAAAGTCGCAAAGTTTGACTTCTACTTTGATTTTCAATTCTGACCCGATTTAGATTAGTTAGCTACTGATCTAAGGTTGTATTATGATCGTAATATAATGTAGCATCGCCCTATGGGGTCATATTACAAGATCATAATCGGAATATGAGTTTATGCCCAAGTTCCACAATTATGTCATTTTGACAAAAATGACCTTTTTATATAAAAAAAAGGTTTAAATGATAATGAACTTGAAAATGAATTACCTACTGATGTAACATCATAAGTAGGATTATTTGGGATGTTAAATCAGATTATAAACTAAGTTTATGAACAAGTCCTTGTATTATGTCGATAAATGACGAAACGCCCTTGTGGCTCATAAAATGGTTTTAATCATACTTTATCATATCAAATCTTTTACCTATTGATATGTTATATTAAATAACATATCAAAAACACATAAACCTGATTTTAACATCAATTTTCATTAAACATCGCACAAATCGTCATATTACGATATAAGCGTTATTTCGGCGCATAATATGGTTTTAAACTATATTAACCAACCAAGACTTGTTACCTACTGATTTTAAAACTTATTTTAAATATTTTTGCAGTAAGTACATGATATAAACTCAGAATCCCAAATAATTTGTAAAACTATGTGTAAAATGATCAAAATGCCCTTTCGGTGCATAGTTTGGTCATAAATGATAAATTACACATATTGTCATGTTCATACTGATATTATATCATAAATTGAATAGTTTTTTGGAATACTTATCATTATAGCATTAAAATATATTCAAGTTCCTTTTATAAGATATGAAATTACCAAAATGCCCTTATGAGGCATAATTCGTTTTCAAACCTTAACGGGCGTGTAAGTTGATATCCTATTGATATTACAACTTATTTAAAGTACAATGGCATATAGAACTTTTCCATGACTTATACGGTTACCTGATATCGCTGATATGCATACGCTTAAGTATATGTAACTAGTTTACGGAAATTAACTGAAACGGGTTTAACCTTGTCATTTAAGTCTCAAAATCCAGAATGTTTATGGTTTACCCATATTATACAAGTCAAAGTACTTGTTGGGTTGAAACTACATTCTATCCGGTCATCGCTTAATCTAGCGTATTTTACCGTTATTGATCATGTACGCTAGTCAGTCTAAGTCTATGACTCATATAAGACCGTTAGCATTTAATTGGTTAGCTTATGCCATAATCCAGACTAGAGCCTTCAGGTAAATGCTATCTGCAGTTAATTCATTTATGTACGGCTGAGTTACTAAATCTTGTGTTTAAACGAAAACTAGCTATGGTAAATACTCTTGACTTATTTCCCCTATACGGGCTTGGGTTACGGTAAACGATTACCGCTTGGTCGGAAATGGGATCAATCGAATGCTAGATTGTGGTTAGTAAATCCGCATATTCCGTTTTAACCATTTTTGAATGATACCTTAAACATCGGGGGTTAACTACCGTATCCCGATATCCTCGGCTCATTACATTAGATAATGGCCACTACCTAACCGTAGGGTGTAGGCATACACCCGGCAAGCGGTCATGCTAAAGACTTTACCCACAAGGTTGGGGATAACTCCATCGTGAGTTCTTAAACGGTGAGTACGTTAATCATGTCTCGGTCTCCGTACCGTGCCCTGTATGTATGGACAAACATGTGAATCTGTTAACAAGGTTACAAAGCTGACTTTCCCAAGTTATAAAAGATTTTGTGCCAATGTGCACCTAAAATTTTAAAATTTTTTTAAAATGATTCATTGGGTGTATTTACCAGGGAAAGCTGGCGTATTTTCAAAAGACTAAGTTGCAGGTATAATACGAAAATAGGCTGGAAGCTGCTTGATGTGCGTGAATTAAATATATTTTATTTCTATGATTTTCGTTCAGACAAATTAGGTTTCAAAATGATTTTTACTTAAAACCAACTACACACACAAAGGGCAAGTGTACCCGTCAAGTGGTAGTACAGTCTGTCGGTAAGAACCGGATATCAATCCGTGGACTCAGTGTCTCAATACTAGATTTTTGTTACTTTTAAATCTGGTTCAATGGGTGAATTGATTTCTTGACTTTTTAACTATTATGAAAATATAATGGTTAACTATTTGAATTGATAAAGAACAATAATTAAGAAATGTTACTTAAATTAAGTATCCACTAACAAACATATGACACATTGAGGAATGTTAATGGTGATGTAAGTTCTAGATTCAACTAAGTTTCCATTCAAGGTTTCCTAGTTTGATAAATCTTTGGAAAATTATAATGAAACAACATTTTAATCACCTAAGATTCATTCTTTTTAAGCTCACTTGCTAAGTTGATGTTAATCTTTAAATATGAGTTAAGTGTTTGTCAAAACTCCTAACTCTACAAATTAATGGAAAACTAACATGAACAACACATTAATCACCCTAACTTGGTTTCAAGTAAATGATATCTTCAACAAGTTCTTGACATGAATCACAAGCATGGACATGCTAGATAACAACTTTGGCCTAAATCATCAATCCAAACATGAACACAAACTATAGAATCCATATAGACATTCATATGATCTTTCCAAATCCAAATGCAAGAATTCATACTCATATTCAAATCATCATTCTAATCATGTTAGAAATTACCATTCCTAGTTTCATGCTATTAATCAAATCAACAAACTAATAAGATTCAATAATCATAATCTCTACATGGGCTTTCCAACACTACATGTAAATTTTTATGATCAAACATTCAAGAATAATAACTTTAAACATGAACATGCATTCCAAGAACAAGATCAAATATCATTATGAAGATTAACATACAACAATCACCACATCTATTTCCATATTGTCAAGTGTTCATTAGCTTCAACACAATTCAAGCAACACAAATGTTTAGCCTAGGAGGCTCATGATAACTAAGACAAATGTAAAGTAATATGGATTGTGCATGAATAACAAGTGAAATATTAGAGTTTAAGACAAGATAATTAGCAAAATGAGTTGAATTATCAAGTGATACAACCTCCTAAAGGCTCCTTCTTCAATCTCCACGCTTCCAAGATCAGCTTCTTGAGAGAGAAATCCAACCAAATGCTCCAACTCCCCTTAAAATGAGCTGAATTAATGTATTTAAGCTACTAGGCATTTGGCACGACCGTGCCACCTTTTGGCACAGTCGTGCTTGGTAAGTGGCAGGTGCCTTTCTGAGCTGTGACCAAGCAAGATGCCAAATCTGGAAAGATCCCGCTAAAATTTCCCCGAGGTGGCACGACCGTGCCATAGTGCGGCACGGTCATGCTTATCGATATCGTACTCAGAATTGACTAAGTGATCTCGGAAACTAGCTGATCAAGACTTGTGATTGCACGCCACGGTCGTGCTTGGGGTTGGCATGATCGTGCCAAGTGTTGGATTGGCTTGGTTTGTGCAGATGGATGATAGTGCTGGTGATAGTGCCGGCTTCTGAATGCTTGGCACGGTCGTGCCATGGGTTGGCATGGTCGTGCCATATCTGGCAGTTTGGCTGAAATGTTCCATTTTTGCTCCAAATCGCTCCAAAAGCCTTTGTTTCTTCATCGGGCCGAAGCCCGGACCTGCATTTTCACAAACAACTCAAATGAGTATCAAGATTAATGAAAACACAAGAATTAAGCATTAATGGGGAATATTTGACGTTTAAAAGATGTATAAAGTCTTATACATCAAACATCCCCACACTTGAACTTTGGTTGTACTCAAACAAACTAAAGTAAACAAAAATTCTATCTTGGCAATCATCTCAACTAGCATTATATAAGCACAAATAAATAACTTGGGCAAAACAAAACGGATTACTCGACATAGAAGGAAAAACCAAAAAGTATGTGAAATATGGTTATGAGCAATGATCCATCTCGACATCCCTATAAGATCAACTTACATTCTCGCAATGTTCACACACACTCGGCTAAAATATAGGAGACATACAATTCAAGGAGTATGTATTAGAACACTCGATGCCAAGACAATGACTTACGATATCATAAGCTTGTATAAGGATCAATCTAAACACTTAACTAACACATAACAAAAATCAAGAGGTCTTGTGTGGGTTGTAATTTGGCTAGGGTAAAGGGGTGTGGAAATGGATTTATAAAGTGGCTAAAATGGCTAAAGGCCGACGTCTCGACTTACTTGAAGCGAAGAAAAATAAAACTATCCAAATAACTAACCGAGAGCTAGCAAACCGCTTAGATGTATCAACAAAATTGCTCTAACAAAGCCAATTGACATGGCTTCTTCTTCATCATCTTCTTCTTTTTTTTCACAACTTTAGAGGGAACTAAGTACGTCTACTTAGTTAAAAAACTCCAAGCTATGATGTTATGACTAATAAATTGATAAACTATACCAGAAAGCTTACAAGTTAGTCTTAACCGGATCGGGCTTTAAACCAAAAATGTGGGTTCAAAAAGAAAAGGCTAAATTGGCTAATTGGTGATATATAGTGGTTTAAACGAAATGAAAGGGAAAGGCTCAAATTGGTTTAACTAAGGGTGTGATTTGGGTGTAGGGATAAATAAAATTGGTTAAAAATAAAAGGGTTTTCTACTGCCTCAATCATCTTTATGTTATGTGTTTGCTTTGTGTTCTCGAAATGTATGCCTAACACAAGTTCTCAATCGCAAGAGTCATCCAGCGCACTCAATCTTTGCCTGCAAAAATATGAGCAAAATAGTTCTAAAGCTATAAGGCTCAAAAATAACTCATGGAAACGGGCATATTGGGTAATTATGCAAGGCAAACAGGTAGGAATTTGTTTGACTTCTCATGCTCAATTTTATACAAAAAAAATTACTAGATGACAACTTTTATTCGAGCAAATCCTTTTTTCGTTCACCTTTGTAAATTTATCAAAAACTTTTAGCATTTATATAAAACTTGCGTTGAGTTGATTATTCAAGAGAGTTTTATTATTATTTTATTATTATTATTATTATTATTATTATATTTTTTTTTTCTTTTTTTATGTAGTTTTCGGACAACCAAAAACAAGCTTAACCACCTCCCCACACTTGAATTGTACATCGCCCACGATGTACAACAAAAAACGAGCATAATGCAATGAATAGTACAGCGGTGGAGAAAGCGGGAATACGAAAACTCCCCTGGTCTGCAAAGGCTACAATGGAGCGAAAGAAGGTAATACGAAACATTCCAACGAACCACCGCACCATCCATCAACTAGCATATCATCAAATCAAGACTGCACACTGGCAAACATAATCAAGATCACAATAAACAACCCAACCCAAAAATCCCTTGTCATTGTTCATAAACTAAAACCACAAATTAAAATTAAAATGTACGAAATTTAAAGCAACAACGGAAGAGTGTACGGACAATGCAAAATGGTACACCCCTCAAACACAGAATGCAAATAAAAGTACTGACATGAGCTGCAAGATCAGGGGCGGCCGCTAGATCCTGAAGGACCGGAATCATCCGGCGGTCAAACCGGGATCGCCTGGTGAAGTGCGACGGCGGCTGTGTGTAAGGATGACCGAGCGAGTTTACCAAATGTTGTGTGATCCGAAGAGTCAGTCGAAGCTCCGCCTACTCTGCTCGTATATATCCTCTAGAAAATTTCCCTGTCTATGCTGTTCAGCGCAAATCAAATCCACGTCATGTCATACCGCCTGCTGGTCTAAAGCCAACCCATCCATTCGTCGCCAAAGATCCACCGGAGACGGCCATATGGGCCGTAAGCACCCTGTTCATACCCGCCACCAAAACCATCGAACATATGCTCCCAGTTTGGGCTTCCAAAGCCCTGGCCTAATTCACCCATCTGAATGTGAGGGTCTGCTCCCCCAGCAGCCTCACCCGGCCCGAATCCTGGAGCATCCTGCATGTGTATGTCCTCGCGTCACCAACATTGCCCTCTTCTTGATCACTTCCCCCTCAGGAAGTGGGTCCCATTCGCGCCCCGGCACGGTGATCTCAACCCAGAATGCGGCTTTGTCCGCATCAGCTTCCCATTCGTGCAAACTTCCGTTGAAGAGCTCGGAGTCGATCTCGTCTTCCTCATATAACCCAAGTATTTACCCGAACCTGCTAATAGACTGGTGATTCCACTTCCGTCCCAAATGGTAGCTAATACCAACACGTTTCTCGTAAACATCTGGGCACGGGAAAATGAACCTGAATGAAGCAAAAAACTCGATGACCAGCTCAACATATTGGGGTTCAGCCATTCAAAGAAACGGGTCCACGGGGGAGTCATAAGATCATCAAACCGTTCAGCCTGACCAAGCAAGTCAAGGTCGACAGTTTGAAGAGTCTGCATAGGCTCGATTAAGTGCCTCCTAGCCCATAGCCTTTCAACTTTCGCAATACAATGCCCTTCCCTGGCATTGTCGCTGAATCGGAGAAACGGATGATTCATCTGCAAGAATAAGACAAAATCATCAACTAAAACGCGAAAAACCAACAAAAACTAGGTTACAGACGGGTTTGCACGACCGTGCCATCTATTGGCATGATCGTGCGTGCTTGTTCCAGCATGATTTATGAAGATTTCAAAATTATTAAGTTTTTCTGGGTCTGTTCTTCCCTTAGCACGATCGTGCCATACCTGAGCACCTCGTGCTGAACCAATTTCTGGGTGGAATTTTTGAAGACTAGAAATTCTTATGAAGAGCACGATCATGCCATCAGATGACACGTTCGTGCATATTGAATTTCTGGGCCAGATCTGCAAATTCATCAAGTTTTTATGAAGAGCACGATCGTGCCATCATATGGCACGGTCGTGCTTGAGAATTTCTGGAAAATTTTTGAAGATTTAGTCACAAATTATGAAGAGCACGGTCGTTCCTGGTTTTGGAACGGTCATGCGTGACGGAACGCAGATCCGGAAAAGTCTCAAAAATCACCCAAAACCCCGATTTTTAACAGTTTTGCTTGGGGGCTTTGTAGATAGGTCAAGTATGGTGCACGACAACAACAAATTTCAAGGAAAACGGGCTTGAATCGGTCGGTTTAGACCAAACCCTAAAAAAACTTATAAGAAAAACTACTTGAAGAACAAACCCAACTATTCAACAACTAAAAAGAGAAGAATAAAGATTCATACCTGGATTGATGCTTGGGATGAGAGGAAAACAGATTCTTTAGGAAGGAAGAAGGTGTGGAGGATTCGTGAGAGGATTTGTGAGGATTCAAGTGGGATTTTTGAATGTTTTAAAGAAAGAAAGAAGATGGGCCTTGCAATTGGGCCTGCACTTTCAGACCTGACAGTGCCAAAGCGCTTTAGGAGCACCAAAGCGCGCGAACAGCTTCTTCAGAAATTTAACCACCACCCTAGCATCGTTGGTGGGCAAAGCTTGCGTTTCCACCCACTTTGAAACATAGTCGACCGCGACTAGGATGTATCAGTTTCCGAAGGAAGTCGGAAAAGGTCCTATAAAGTCTAGACCTCAAACGTCAAAAACTTCGCAGACTTGAATGCCGTTTTGCAGCATCTCGTGGCGTGTAGAAATATTGCTTGCCCTTTGACAGGCGTCACAAGATTTCACGAACTCATGGGCGTCCTTAAAGATGGCAGGCCAGAAGAATCCAACATCAAACACCTTTTTGGCGGTATTGTTTGCCCCGTGGTGACCTCTCGTAGGCCCCTCGTGACACTGGTGAAGGATGTCCCTGCCTCATTGCCGTGCACGCAGCGCCCACCCTGAATAGATAAGGGTCATCCCACAGGTAGTAGTTGACATCCGCAAAAAAAATTTCTTCTGCTGAAAGGTCATCCCTTTGATCAGGATGCCGCTGGCTAGGTAGTTTACGATGTCAGCAAACCATGGGGAGTCTTCATTTGTCTCGATCCGCATAAGAAACTCATGGGGAAAATTGTCATTGATGTTGGCCCCACAAACTTCTTTTCCCTCGTAATGCTCAAGACGGGATAAATGATCAGCTGCCAAATTTTCGCTCCTTTCTTGTCACGAATCTCAATGTCAAACTCCTGCAGCAAAAGAATCCATCGTATCAATCTAGGTTTGGCATCTTGCTTGCCAAAGAGATACCGAAGTGCTGCATGATCCTTGTACACGATGATCTTGGAGAGGATGAGATAAGATCGAAACTTGTCGAAGGCAAAGACCATGGCCAGGAGCTCTTTTTCTGTCGTGGTATAATGCTCCTGAGCGTCGTTCAAGGTCTTTCTCGCATAGTAAATTGGGTGAAAGTGCTTATATCTCCTCTGACCCAAGACGGCCCCAACAACGAAGTCACTCGCATCGCACATCAACTCAAATGGTAATTCCCAGTCGGGAGCTACCATGATTGGGGCATTCACTAACTTCTCCTTCAACAGCTCGAAAGCTTTCAGGCATTCATCAAGAAAACAACTGGGAATCCTTCTCTAGAAGCTGGGTCATCGGACGGGCGATTTTGGAAAAATCCTTTATGAATCGTAGGTAAAAACCTGCATGACCAAGAAAGCTCCTAATAGATTTCACGGATGTGGGGGGCGGGAGCTTAGAAATAGTCTCAACTTTGGCCCGATCAACCTCGAGCCCCGCCTGTAAAATCTTGTGCCCAAGCACAATACCCTCCTTCACAATGAAGTGGCATTTTTCCCAGTTCAACACAAGGTTGGCCTCCTCACACCGGGCCAACATCTTCTTCGGATTCCTGAGACAATGATCAAAGAACTCCCGAAAACAGAAAAATCATCCATGAAGACCTCCATGGAGTCCTCGATCATGTCATGAAAAATAGCCACCATGCATCTTTGAAATGTGGCTGGGGCATTACACAGTCCAAAGGGTACTCGCAGGTAGGCAAATGTGCCATAGGGACATGTGAATGTGTCTTCTCTAGATCCTCAGGAGAGATAGGAATCTGAAAATAGCCAGAGAAACCATCAAGGAAACAGTAAAACATCCTCCCGAAAGTCTCTCTAACATCTGATCAATGAAAGGAAGAGGAAAATGATCTTTCCTCGTGGCATCATTGAGTTTGCGATAGTCAATGCCAACTCTCCACCCGGTGACAGTACGAGTGGGAATCAACTCGTTCTTTTCATTGGTCACCACCGTCATCCCTCCTTTCTTCAGGACAACCTGCATGGGACTAACCCAAGGCGAATCAGAGATCGGGCATATCAAACCTGCATCAAGTAATTTGATGACCTCCTTCTTCACAACATCCTGCATGTTCGGATTTAAACGCCTCTGGTGCTGCACTACGGGTTTGAAGTCCTCCTCCATCAAGATCTTGTGGGTACAAAAAGATGGATTGATCCTTTTTATATCCATGATCTTCCAAGCGATCGCCTTTTTATGCTGCTACAAAACCTCAAGCAATCGACCCTTCTCTTCTTCTGACAACACAGCAGAGATGATGACGGACAAGTGAGTCGCACCCTCCAAGAAAGCATACTCCAAGTGATCTGGAAGCTCCTTAAGCTCAACTGAGGGTGGATTCTCAACCGAAGGACGTGCTTTAGGATCAGCAAAGTGATCCACCACTTCAAAAACCTCAGTACGTGGGGGGGCCACATGACCTATCAAATAGGTCATCTCTTCAACTGACTGGACCATAGCAGGCGAACCAAAAGTCTCTCCTCCAATTAGCTATGTGTCCACAACGTCCTCCTCAAACGTGCTATGAAGTTGATCACTCACATACGTGTCAATAGTCTCGATAAAGTAGAGTGTATCATCATGTGTGGATACTGCGTGGATTTCCCTATATCAAAGGTCACCTCTTCATCATCTATCCTAAGAAGTCTGCCGGTGTAAACATCGATCAATGCTCGAGCAGTGGCAAGGAATGGCCTACCTAAGATGAGATGAACAGTTTTGTCCTCATCCATGTCCAAGATCACAAAATCAATAGGAAAGACAAACTTTTCGATCTTCACTAGCATATTCTCAACTATGCCTCGAGGGTACTTTACTGAATGATCGGCAAGCTGAATGCTCATACGAGTAGGTTTTGGCTCTCCCAAGTCCAGCTTAGCAAAAACCGCATAAGGCATGAGGTTTATGCTGGCTCCAATATCAGCTAGTGCTTTGCTGACCAAAAAACTACCAATCAAGCATGGGATAGTGAACTCTCGGGATCACTCATTTTCTGTGGTAGTTTGTTCTGAAGAACTGTTGAACACTCCTCGTTCAAGGTCACATGCGAAAGCTCCTCAAGTTTCTTTTTGTTAGATAAAATATCTTTCAGAAACTTGGCATACTTAGGCATTTGAGCAAGTGCCTCGACAAGCGGTAGATTTATGTGAAGTTGCTTGAAAAGCTCAAGGAACTTACCGTAGTGTTCTTCCATCCTCTGCTTCTTCAACCTCCCCGGATATGGAACGGGAAGGGGCATACTCTCTCACTGGCTCCTTGGGACGTGCTGTACTTGCTGGGTCTCGCCTCCGTTGCACCTCTCCCGGAGACTCAGTCTCAATCTCCTCAACAATCTCGTCATCAACCAGCTTACTCGGAACAGCCGAACTGACGGGCTCAATGATCTTGCGGCTTCTCAACGTGATGGCCTTTGCAGTAGCTTTCGGATTTGGCTCTGTGTTACTTGGAAGGCCCCCTTGCTGCCTCTCGGACAACATCTTGCAATCTGACCAACTTGGTTTTCAATGGTCTGATGGAAGCCTTTTGGCTTCTCAACTCACTCTCGTGCCTCGAGAAACGACCGTCATACTCCTTGAAGCGCTTTTCATTTTCGACTCTTTGAGAGTTTTGACCGGCTAAGAGTTGACTAAACATATCCTGCACACTAGGCTCATTAGTGGAAGGCATCTACTGAGGTCAAGGTGCACCGTATCCTCCAGGAGCGCTGGGACGTGGAGCAAATCCGGGTGGATGCTGATTTGACGCTTCAGACTTCCAACTGAAATTTGGGTGATTCTTCCACCTCGAATTGTAAGTATTGCTGTAGGGATTATGCTGAGGATGGTACTGGTTTCCCATAAAATCTACATGCTTGTGTGAAACCTCTCCTATCGGAAAATCGCCCACATGATATGCTCCCCCACTTGAGGAACCACTTGAGTGGATCTCCATCACTCGATCAAACTTTGAATATAAACCATCCATTCGTGTTGTGATGGTGGTAAAATCGTTCACAAGGTGAAATCCCTGTCTAAAACCGATGTCTGATGTGTCGGATTCTTCAAGGCGCATTTCTCTAGAATCTCAAATGCGTCGTTGGCATTTTTCGTGCCTATGTCTTCGCCTGAATATGTATCGACCATCATATGTCCTTGACCATCCAAACCATGGTAGAAGATCTGACATTGTTGCCACTTGGGCAACCCATGGTGTGGGACCTTTCTCATGAGCTCTTTAAACCGCTCCCACGCCTCATAGAGGGGCTCATCATCGTCTTGGCGAAAGTTAAGAATCTTGGTTCTTAACAGAACAATTTTCTGTGAGGGAATGTATTTCTGAAGGAACTTCTCAGCTAATTGATTCCATGTAGTGATAGACCCAGCTAGAAGTGAAAGAAGCCACTCCTTAGCTCCATCACGTAAAGAGAACGGAAAGAGCCGAAGGCGTATTGCATCCGATGATGCATCACGAATGGTGAATGTGGCACAAACCTCCAGAAACCCCGCAATATGGACACTAGGATCCTCGTGATCCTTGCCATAAAATTGAACCGCATTCTGCAGCATCGAAATGGTACCGGATTTGATCTTGAAATTATTATTATTTATTGTAGGTGCATTGATGCTCGTAGGTAAACCCTCAAGTGAAGGCTTTCCTATGTCATTTAGAACCCTTGTTTCCTCTTCGTCTGCCATTTCTACGTGAACCTCGTGGAATGTGTCGTCTCCTAATGTGTCTACCTCGATTGTGGCGGCCACCCTATGGGCCCGCTCCCGCAGTCTTCGATGAAAATTGCGCTCCGGCTCCAATGGAGGTTCAACAACTTCAGCAACTGGGGTCGAGGACATGCACGACCTATAGGGAAAAAGAAGGAAAACAATGCCCTATGTATACACAAAGACAAAAAGGAATAATTAATTACTTAAAATATTTTCTTTTTCTTTTCAATTAATCAAATAAGACAAACAAAAACAACTAGACAAAATCTTTGTACACTTTTCACAATGATTTAACAAGTAACTCCAACCATTCTTAAGAAGACCGAGTCCCCGGCAACGGCGCCAAAAACTTGATGTGCATGAGTTACATATATTTTATTTCTATGATTTTCGTTCACACAAATTAGGTTTTAAAATGATTTTTACTTAAAACCAACTACACACACAAAGGGCAAGTGTACCCGTCAGGTGGTAGTACAGTCTGTCGGTAAGAACCGGATATCAATCCGTGGACTCAGTGTCTCAATACTAGATTTTTGTTACTTTTAAATCTGGTTCAATGGGTGAATTGATTTCTTGACTTTTTACTATTATGAAAATATAATAATTAACTATTTGATTGATAAAGAACAATAATTAAGAAAGGTTGCTTATATTAAGTATCCACTAACAAACATATGACAAATTTGAGGAATGTTAATGGTGATGCAAGTTCTAGATTCAACTAAATTTCCATTCAAGGTTTCCTAGTTTGACAAATCTTGGGAAAAATTATAATGAAACAACATTTTAATCACCTAAGATTCATTCTTTTTAAGCTCACTTGCTAAGTTGATGTTAATCTTTAAATATGAGTTAATTGTTTGTCAAAACTCCTAACTCTACAAGTTAAGGAAAACTAACATGAACAACACATTAATCACCCTAACTTGGTTTCAAGTAAATGATATCTTCAACAAGTTCTTGACATGAATCACAAGCATGGACATGCTAGATAACAACTTTGGCCCAAATCATCAATCCAAACATGAACACAAACTATAGAATCCATATAAACATTCATATGATCTTTCCAAATCTAAATGCAAGAATTCATACTCATATTCAAATCATCATTCTAATCATGTTAGCAATTACCATTCCTAGTTTCATGCTATGAATCAAATCAACAACCTAACAAGATTCGATAATCATAATCGCTACATGGGCTTTCCAACACTACATGTAAATTTTTATGATCAAACTTTCAGGAATAATAACTTTAAACATGAACATGCATTCCAAGAACAAGATCAAATATCATTATGAAGATTAACATACAACAATCACCACATCTATTTCCATATTGTCAAGTGTTCATTAGCTTCAAACACAATTCAAACAACACAAATGTTTAGCCTAGGAGGCTCATGATAACTAAGACAAATGTAAAGTAATATGGATTGTGCATGAATACAAGTGAAATATTAGAGTTTAAGACAAGATAATTAGCAAAATGAGTTGAATTATCAAGTGATACAACCTCCTAAAGGCTCCTTCTTCAATCTCCACGCTTCCAAGATCAGCTTCTTGAGAGAGAAATCCACCCAAATGCTCCAACTCCCCTTCAAATGAGCTGAATTCATGTATTTAAGCTACTAGGCATTTGGCACGACCGTGCCACCTTTTGGCACGGTCGTGCTTGGTAAGTGGCAGGTGCCTTTCTGAGCTGTGACCAAGCAAGATGCCAAATCTGGAAAGATCCCGCTAAAATTTCCCCGAGGTGGCACGACCGTGCCATAGTTCGGCACGGTCATGCTTATCGATATCGTACTCAGAATTGACTAAGTTGATCTCGGAAACTAGCTGATCAAGACTTGTGATTGCACGCGCACGGTCGTGCTTGGGGTTGGCATGATCGTGCCAAGTGTTGGATTGGCTTGGTTTGTGCAGATGGATGATAGTGCTTGTGATAGTGCCGGCTTCTGAATGCTTAGCACGGTCGTGCCATGGGTTGGCATGGTCGTGCCATATCTGGCGGTTTGGCTGATGTTGATACATTTTTGTGTCTGTCGCTTGTTCTTAATTACAGTTGTAATTGTACGGTCTTTGTTCAAGTGTCTTTATAGGTTTGGTCATGTCGAATAGATCGAGATATCCTTCTATCTTGATCTAGTATGACATCTTAGTTTGTCTGTGTTAATCAGTTGAATGTGTGCATACTGATAAGTCTTGAAAACGTCAAGTCTACACACGTTTTCCTGAAATAAGGATTCTGTGCGAGTCAGAGTTTTCGTACGAATCAGGTGATTCGTACAAAATTCTTGAGTAACAATAGTGTTACTGTTCATACAAAATAAGTATTTCATACAAAACAGTGTCTCGTACCAAATTCTGAGTAGTGTCTCGTGTGAAATAGTGTGTTCCATATGTCTAGAGTCGTGATTCGTACGAAACTAGACAGACATTGTATAAGCTGACATGCACTTCTCAGTCAGGGTGGACTTGCGTGTGAGAGTTAGACTGACAGCTCACTAGACTGACCAGAGAGATTGTTATCTCTGAAGACGAAGACACAAGAACACAACAAGTTTGTTTGAGTCATACGAGCATTGTGTGTATATGTTTGTACTTGTTCTCAATCATTAATCAAGATAGTGAATCTTTGGCTACCCCGTGTTCTTTACTTTGCTTTGGTTGCATGCACACTTGGATTCCGCACTTGTGTGTGTGTCATACGAACAAGGAAGTGGTTTAACACCATCCGCAGGTGGACCTACAAGTGGTATCAGAGCTTTGGCTCTTTCCTTGTTCAAAACCGGGCTTAGTTGTGTCTGAGCTAGTTTGAAGATTTCTGAAGTGTTCTTGAGCCTCCAGCAGAAAACTTAAGTTTTGGATAGTTAACTAACTAAAAACTGGTTAAAAATCTAGTTGCATGCAGAAAACTTTTATGGTAAAATTTTTCTGAAGAACACCATTGGAAAAGAAATCTGCAAAAATTTGAATCTGATTAGTTTTGGTAAGGCTGACATTTTCTGACTTGGATATGGACTTGGACTGTTGACTGATATAACTGTTAAAATATGTGTTTTAGCTAAAAGTGGGTAAGACAACAAGTATTTTTGAAAAAGCAGGTCTACACAAGAAAGGAAATTTCTCACCAAACAACCATTTCGCACGAAACATTTGGTGCGACTGAATTATTTCGTGCGAATCATCTTGACACGCACGAAACAACCATTCCGCACGAAACATCAGTGTTTCGCACCAAACAGTTGTCTCGCACGAAACTGTTTTTGATTGTTTTTCGTGTTTTTCAAAGCTTTGTGATATTAAGAATTTGTCATATTTTCAAATCTGAAAATTTTAAAAGGTAATTATAATTTTGAAACTTTAAACCTTTAAATTTTTCATAAATCAAGAAAATACAAAATGAGTACAAATCCTTGGGATTGGGAGTGTACTACAAGTCAGAAAACTACTCATGGGCCAAATTGAAGATGCCTCCAAACGTGTTTTCTGCTGGTCAATGGGCTTTTGTTACAAATCAAAACCAAAGCGTTCAAAACCTCATTCTTAGCGAAAGTGAAACTGGGAGCAACAACCGTCCACCAAAACTAAATCACATGAACGATTATTCTTCATGGAACAATCGTTTTCATACATATATTCTTGGTCAGAATACAGAATTGTGGACATGTTTTGTTTCTCCATACAGAGAATCTCTCGAAGACGTTGTATCAAATTCTGCATCATTAGCTGAATTAGATGAGAATGATAAAAGGGCCTATGATCTTGAAAAGAAGGCCTTTGCAATTCTTACACAAGCACTTCACAGAGACATTTATCATCAATTCTTGCATTGTACATCTACGAAGAGTTTGTGGGACGCTTTAAAAATAAGAGGAGAAGGAAACGTAGCAACAAGGAAAGTTAGACATGATCTTTTAAAGAAGGAATTGAAGGTTTTCATTTTATGGAAAATGAAACATTAAATGATATGACAACTCGTTTCTATCATTTGATGAGTGAGATGCACTCATACAAGGTTCTTGTGTCGCAACAGGAGATTGTTACGCGTTTTGATGATGCCTTACCACCTAAGTGGAATCAATTTATAGAATTGTTAAAACATACAGGTGTGATGGATACGATCAGCATTTACGAATTTATTCAGAAACTTGAAAATAAAGATGAAGAAGAAATTCGCAAAGCTAAACAATTTCCGGTTCAGCAAAATCCATAAATGTATTTTGGTGGCATTAAACCGAGTACAGGTGCAGTTCAAAAAAAAACTTCAAACAGCATTAGTGTCAAATGCAATTCCTTTTTGGGAATGTCCAGTGAAATCTGATCAGTCCGTTGGTAAAAGTGCTCAAACTTATGAACGAACTTTTGATCCGAAGGCTTTTCTTCCTCAACCTCAAGTTGCCACACCTCAAGTTCAACAACAAGCTTTCTATGGTACAAATTCTCAACCTTCAACTTCAAACACCGTCAGACTAGATACATCAAACCTTTCCAAGGTAAGTGTTGAAGTTGCACGGGAACATATGGAGCTTCTGAACACATTGGTGAGTTCTTACTGTGGATTAGTAGCTGGTAAAATTGGTAATGTCAACTTAACCAGTGAAGACTATGCACAAATTGATAAGGAAGAGATGGAGTTAATTGATAGCAAATGGGCGTTCGCAAGTGATGTTCGTAGAGCAAAAGATTTTATCGAGAGAACCGAAGAACTGATCTGGAAAGTAACAAAGATACTCCATACGGTTTTGATAAAAGAAAAGTTACTTATTTCAACTGCAAGGAAAAAGGGCATTTTAAAAGAGAATGCACGAAGCCTCCACAGCAAGGGAATCAATATCCGTTTACCAGAAATCAAGCCGCTAACAACGAAAGAGCAATGGTTCCCCCAAACAATTCCAACCGAGAATTAGTGGTTCAAGCTGACGAACACTGTGATTGGTCAATTCAATTGGGAAACATTGGTGGAGGAGAAACTGCATTATATGCTGAAGTTGCAAAGAACAGTAACGATGAAGAATCTTCCAGAAATGACAACAGTTCAGGGGACAACAGCAGTTCAAATGAAGCAGAATCGACTTCTAGTAGAGAACCATCTGAAGATGAGGTAGTCACGGAGACTGAATCAACAGATAGCAGTGAAGAAGATTCAGAGCATGAAACTAAAGAACCATCTGATGAATTTTCCAAGCATCTCTCATCAATTGGATCTTCAACACTTCGTGCAGCTTGCATGACACGCTTGGATTGTCAATCCAGTCAGGTAAGTCCCGATAAACCTACTGTGTCTAAATGTTCTAATTGTATATTTTTAAAAGGAAAATACTTAGAACAGGAAGGTAAATTTGATCACATGAAGAAACATCATCAGAGCTTGATTGTGGATCTAACAAAATGCAACGGGGCAAACGCAGCTCTTAAGAAAAAGATAAAGAATTCAAAACAACAATTGAAACTTTAAAGAAAGATGTTTCTGAATTGTCAAAAAATGTTTCAAGTAAACAAACAGCCATTACAATTACACTAACATGCTTAAAGAAGCAAAAAAGGAGCTAGCCTGTGCAAAATGTGAACATGACACAATCAAACTCAAGTTGGACGGTTATTCCAACTCAATATATGTTTTGGATCACATCATCGAAAGTCAAAAGAAGAAAGGTGATGTAAAATAGTATAGGTTATCAGGCTTGTCCTCCTCCGGTTAGGCACAATTACACCAAAATGCCCGATGATGAAGATATGCCACATTTTGAACTCATTGTTTCATTAGACCTAGATGAGTGTAAACCTGGTCTAGGGTTCACAAAAGGCACATCTTCAAGTCACATTCTATGGGATCCTTCAACGAAACCGTGTATGACTGCCAATGTCAAGAATGTTAAAGCTCATGTTGAAAACTGTGAAAACATGAATTTGCTTTATAAGTTGATTGGTTCTGACAAAGTTTACTCAAACCAAGATTTTCCCATAAAAAATGTCACTCAATCCTTGATTGATAAAGTTTTTTAAGATTCTACTAGTAAGTTTTTTGGAAATACGAGCATAAAAGTTGTAATAACTAAGCGTGCCCCTACCCTAAAAGCTGAAAATAGAAATAAAAGCAGAAATCAAAAGAGGAAATCTCAAAACAATCAATGGAAGCAAAATCATGCTAATCAAGGAAAAGAAAAGAGCAAACCAAAGCAAAACAAGAAGAAAATCCCAAAGGTGAACTTCGTGAAATCCAAAGGGACTGATAAAATTGAATCTTTTGTAAACAAATCCAACACGGATTTGTTAAACAAAGAAACATTTCAAAGCAAAACAATCTGAACAACCACATACAACACACACAATGTTGTGATGAAGGACGAAGTACCTCAAGATCACGAAGTTCATCATCAAGATGACAATCTCATCATACTCCGAGGTTTGTTGAGCGGAGATCATGTTTTGAGTGTGGTAAGTATGGACACATCATAAAAAATTGTCCATATCTTACAAAAGGAAAAGCAAAGATTGCTGCACCCCATGGTAAACATTACCATACAAAATCTATTTCATCAAAACAGGACCCTCGTCTTGTTAAACAAAGAAAAATAAAACAGAGAAAGAAACAACAGAAAATGATTGAAAAGGTTTTGAAACCCAAGGTTGTCCAAATAAAATCAGATGTTAAAGTTTACAAACAAAAACAGATTTAGAAACAAAAACCGGAAACTGTTTCAGGGGAGCATAATCCATTCCGAATGATAGGAAAAACAAGGTATCAATTGTCGATGATGTCGGACGACCCAAGTCAGCAATAACTCGGGTCCCCACCTCCAACCAATCTTTGATGAGTGTGTAGGAAGTTCCAGGAGGAACTATTGATAGTTTTAGGACTGTTGATAGGGGAGCATCCAGGTTAAAGATAGGTAACATACGGCTCCAAAATACTGTTATATTCAGGAGTTGTTGCCTTTGTTGGAGAGAAGAATGAAAGGATAACATTGAAAACTTCGACAATATGAAAAACAACTAACAATTTGTTTGTCTAAGGCTTGTATAAGATCCACAGGATAGATTCAATAGAAATGTATGCACCTGCAACATAATGGAAGATTATCAAAGAATCATGTCTTATATCTTCCAAAACAAAGAAAAAGCTTACAAGATGATCGTGCAATATACATTTCTCCAAGGGTGTGATTGAAGAAAATGTGTTTGTTTGAACAAATCAACTGGGTGTGCGGATGCCTTAGCATGGTTTGAACAACCGGACACTACTTCTCAAGTAGAAAAACAAAGACCTTTGCTCTCCAGACCAAACACATTGATACAAAATATCACCTCACACGTGATTGTTTCTATATGAAACGTATCAATGTTGTTGATTCACGCCAATTACCAACATGCCAGCTTTTCACTTCCAAATCTCAATAAACCATTCTTATTAACTTAATTTTTGGTAAATGGCATCGAGGTAAAACATGAGTTAATCCACATCGAAAATCGTTTTTCTAAATATTTTTCTTCAAAGACAATCCAAAAAGGTATATTTAACTGTCTAAATCTACTTTTTGCATTGTAGGGGGAGTAAATTTCCAGAAAAATATAAAAACATGAGAAAAACAAAAATGAGTTTCCTGGCGAGAAAAAGAGAAAATGATAGCAAATTAGTGGTCTGTCAAAACCTCTTTGAACTTAAAATAAAAAAATGATAAGTAGCTCTATATTCAATGTATCGGTAGGCTCACAATCATTTTAAAGTGTGCACAGGGCAATATAAACCTAATCGACTGAAGACCAGGTGGGAACCATTCATTGGCATATGGTCTTGGTACCGAAATTTCGTTTGATAGAGTGCCGAGGTTCTGAGATATACGGTCTTTATGCTAGCTTATCATCTGGGTATCATGGTTGAATCTTTTGCCGAAAAATAACGGTGGCGCAAGTCTAGAACCTCCATGATATCATACATGCGTGTACATACTGCATACGACCATCAAATAAGTGATAAAAATATCACATCCCCAAATAAGTGATAAAAATATCACATCCCCAAAATAAGTGATAAAATATCACAGCTTTATGCGGGAGCTAAGTTCGTCTTTTGTCGGTACGATGGTACTAACCTGTTCATGGACTTACTCCTGTGCCGCGCATGCATATGAAAATCAAGTTCCTCATCAATAAGTGATTAAATCACAAAGGGCTTGTTTTCAATCAAAAATAAGTGAGTATCTCACATCATTCATATACGTCAAAACAGATGATAAAACAGTATACTCACCGGTAAGATTTTCTCTCGTGCATATCTTGATACGGGAATGTGTCGTGAAGTGGATAAACACCGGTCGGTAAGTATAAATCATACATTAATCATATCCCCTAACCACGGTTACATCTGATAAGTTGAGTTTACGTGGATAACAATACCGATAATTGATATAGGATACTTATCTTAATTCTATCTAATCAAACAACAAGTGTGTTTGGACAGAATCGTATACTAATATGATTCTCTTACCCTCGAAATTCGCAAAAAGAATGTCTGTAACTATTTATTTGATGTTTTCCGTCCTTAACTTTAAAAAATTTTCAAAAAACCAAAAATATTTTGCTTTTAGTTTATTTTTGATTAACCGATGTTGGAACTCAAGTCTATCCTATCTTAAATCCTGATTATAAGCCGGAAAACAATTGCAACTTCATAAATGGTCGAAGTTGACAAGCTTTAAAGTTTAACAATTTAAAAATTAAGCAATCTTAAAAACTTTTAAAGCATTGTCAGTTGGTAGTTGAATAAGAATTAGTTTTATATGTGTCTTTTGCTAATTCTGATTAAAACCAATCCTTTGTGAAATTTTCAAGTGAAATTTCTCTAAGGTTGTTTACATCCCTACAGTTGTTCTCATTATGTGTTTAGCCTTGTTGTGTGTGCAGATAAAATATCCAAGCAAGCTAAATACAAAGAGAACAAGTTTGAAGAAAACAAGTTACAGGAAAGAAGACACAACATGAATACAAGTTGTGAATCAAGAAGATCAATTTTCATAGCTGACCATTTTTCAACACCACAAGATACATTCAAGAGGGAGTTTCCTGATGCACTTCCTAAGTATGATATGTGAAGACCAAAATACTGTTATATTCAGGAGTTGTTGCCTTTGTTGAGAGAAGAATGAAAGGATAACATTGAAAACTTCGACAAGATGAAAAACAACTAACAATTTGTTTGTTTAAGGCTTGTATAAGATCCACAGGATAGATTCAATAGAAATGTATGCACCTGCAGCACAACGGAAGATTATCAAAGAATCATGTCTTATATCTTCCAAAAGAAAGAAAAAGCTTACAAGATGATCATGCAATATACATTTCTCCAAGGGTGTGATTGGAAAATGTGTTTGTTTGAACAAATCAACTGGGTGTGCGGATGCCTTAGCATGCTTTGAACAACCTCACACTACTTCTCAAGGAGAAAAGCAAAGACCTTTGCTCTCCAGACCAAACACATTGATACAAAATATCACCTCACACATGATTGTTTCTATATGAAACGTATCAATGTTGTTGATTCACGCCAATTACCTACATGCCAGCTTTTCACTTCCAAATCTCAATAAACCATTCTTATTAACTTAATTTTTGGTAAATGGCATCGAGGTAAAACATGAGTTAATCGACATCAGAAAATCGTTTTTCTAAATAATTTTCTTCAAAGACAATCCAAAAAGGTATATTTAACTGTCTAAATCTACTTTTTGCATTGTAGGGGGAGTAAATTTCCAGAAAAATATAAAAACATGAGAAAAACAAAAATGAGTTTCCAAGCGAGAAAAAGAAAAAATTATAGCAAATTAGTGGTCTGTCAAAACCTCTTTGAACTTAAAATAAAAAAATGATAAGTAGCTCTATATTCAATGTATCGGTAGGCTCACAATCATTTTAAAGTGTGCACAGGATAATATAAACATAATCGACTGAAGACCAGGTGGGAACCATTCATTGGCATATGGTCTTGGTACCGAAATTTCGTTTGATAGAGTGCCGAGGTTCTGAGATATACGGTCTTTATGCTGGCTTATCATCTGGGTATCATGGTTGAATCTTTTGCCGAAAAATAACGGTGGCGCAAGTCTAGAACTTCCATGATATCATACATACGTGTATATACTGCATACGACTATCAAATATGTGATAAAAATACCACATCCCCAAAATAAGTGATAAAATATCACAGCGTTTATGCTGGAGCTAAGTTCGTCTCTTTGTCGGTACGATGGTACTAACCTGTTTATGGACTTACTCATGTGCCCTGCATGCATATGAAAATCAAGTTCCTCATCAGTAAGTGATTAAATCACAAAGGGCTTGTTTTCAATAAAAAATAAGTGAGTATCTCACATCATTCATATACGTCAAAGCAGATTATAAAGCAGTATACTCACCGGTAAGATTTTCTCTCGTGCATATCTTGATACGGGAATGTGTCGTGAAGTGGATAAACACCGGTCGGTAAGTGTAAATCATACATTAATCATATCCCCTAACCACGATTACATCTGATAAGTTGAGTTTACGTGGATAACAATACCGATAATTGATATAGGATACTTATCTTAATTCTATCTAATCAAACAACAAGTGTGTTTGGACAGAATCGTATACTAATAGATTCTCTTACCCTCGAAATTCGCAAAAAGAATGTCTGTAACTATTTATTTGATGTTTTCCGTCCTTACCTTTAAAAAATTTTGCAAAAAACCAAAAAGATTTTGCTTTTAGTTTATTTTTGATTAACCGATGTTGGAACTCAAGTCTATCCTATCTTAAATCCTGATTATAAGCCGGAAAACAATTGCAACTTCATAAATGGTCGAAGTTGACAAGCTTTAAAGTTTAACAATTTAAAAATTAAGCAATCTTAAAAACTTTTAAAGCATTGTCAGTTGGTAGTTGAATAAGAATTAGTTTTATATGTGTCTTTTGCTAATTCTGATTAAAACCAATCCTTTGTGAAATTTACAAGTGAAATTTCTCTAAGGTTGTTTACATCCCTACAGTTGTTCTCATTATGTGTTTAGCCTTGTTGTGTGTGCAGATAAAATATCCAAGCAAGCTAAATACAAAGAAAACAAGTTTGAAGAAAACAAGTTACAGGAAAGAAGACACAACATGAATACAAGTTGTGAATCAAGAAGATCAATTTTCATAGCTGACCATTTTTCAACACCACAAGATACATTCAAGAGGGAGTTTGCTGATGCACTTCCTAAGTATGATATGTGAAGACCAAAGACCGAAGACTAAAGACCAAGCAACATCCAAGGGGGAGTTTGTTGATACATTTTTGTGCCTGTCGCTTGTTCTTAATTACAGTTGTAATTGTACGGTCTTTTCTCAAGTGTCTGTATAGGTTTGGTCATGTCGAATAGATCGAGATATCCTTCTATCTTGATCTAGTATGACATCTTAGTTTGTCTGTGTTAATTAGTTGCATGTGTGCATACTGATGAGTCTTGAAAATGTCAAGTCTACACACGTTTTCCTGAAATAAGGATTCTGTGTGAGTCAGAGTTTTCGTACGAATCAGGTGATTCGTTTGAAATTCTTGAGTAACAATAGTGTTACTTGTTTCGTACGAAATAAGTATTTCATACGAAACAGTGTCTCGTACCAAATTCTGAGTTGTGTCTCGTGTGAAATAGTGTGTTCCATATGTCTAGAGTCATGATTCGTACGAAACTAGACAGACACTATATAAGCTGACATGCACTTCTCAGTCAGGGTGGACTTGCGTGTGAGAGTTAGACTGACTAGCTCAATAGACTTACCAGAGAGATTGTTATCTCTGAAGACGAAGACACAAGAACACAGCAAGTTTGTTTGAGTCATACGAGCATTGTGTGTATATGTTTGTACTTGTTCTCAATCATTAATCAAGATAGTGAATTTTTGGTTACCCCGTGTTCTTTACTTTGCTTTTGTTGCATGCACACTTGGATTCCGCACTTGTGTGTGTGTCATATGAACAAGGAAGTGGTTTAACACCACCCACAGGTGGACCTACAGCTGAAATGTTCCATTTTTGCTCCAATCGCTCCAAAAGCCTTTGTTTCTTCACTGGGCCGAAGCCCGGACCTGTATTTTCACAAACAACTCAAATGAGTATCAACATTAATGAAAACACAATGAATTTCCGCATTATTGGGGAATATTTGACGTTTAAAAGATGTATAAAGTCTTATACATCTTACATCCCCACACTTGAACTTTAGTTGTCCTCAAACAAACTAAAGTAAATAAAAATTCTATTTTGGCAATCATCTCAACTAGCATTATATAACCACAAATAAATAACTTGGGCAAAACCAAACGGATTACTCGACATAGAAGGAAAAACCAAAAAGAATGTGAAATATGGTTATGAGCAATGATCCATCTCGACATCCCTACAAGCTCATCTTACATCCTCGCAATGTTCACACACACTCGGCTAAATATAGGAGACATACAATTCAAGGAGTATGTTTTAGAACACTCGATGCCAAGACAATGACTATATGATACCATAAGCTTGTATAAGGATCAAATCTAAACACTTAACTAACACATAATAAAAATCAAGAGGTCTTGTGTGGGTTGTAATTTGGCTAGGGTAAAGGGGTGTGGAAATGGATTTATAAAAGTTGCTAAAACAGCTAAAGACCGACGTCTCGACTAACTTGAAGCAAAGAAACATAAAACTATCCAAATAACTAACCGAGAGCTAGCAAACCGCTTAGATGTATCCACAAAATTGCTCTAACAAAGCCAATTGACACGGCTTCTTCTTCTTCTTCTTTTTTTTCACCACTTTAGAGGGAACTCAGTACGTCTACTTAGATAAAAAAAACTCCAAGCTATGATGTTATGACTAATAAATTGATAAACTATACCAGAAAGCATACAAGTTAGTCTTAACCGATCGGGCTTTAAACAAAAAATGTGGGTTCAAAAAGAAAAGGCTAAATTGGCTAATTGGTGATATATAGTGGTTTAAACGAAATGAAAGGGAAAGGCTCAAATTGGTTTAACTAAGGTGTGATTTGGGTGTAGGGATAAATAAAATTTGTTAAAAATAAAAGGGTTTCCTACTGCCTCAATCATCTTTATGTTATGTGTTTGCTTTATGTTCTCGAAATGCATGCCTAACACAAGTTCTCAATAGCAAGAGTCATCCGGCGCACTCAATCTTTGCCCGCAAAAATATGAGCAAAAATAATTCTAAAGCTATAAGGCTTAAAATAACTAACGGAAACGGGCGTATTGGGTAATTATGCAAGGCAAACAGTAGGAATTTTGTTTGATTTCTCATGCTCAATTTTATACAAAAAAAATTACTAGATGGCAACTTTTATTCGAGCAAATCCTTTTTTCGTTCACCTTTGTAAATTTATCAAAAACTTTTAGCATTTATATAAAACTTGCGTTGAGTTAATTATTCAAGAGAGTTTAATTATTATTATATTATTATTTATTATTATTATTATTATTATTATTATTATTATTATTATTATTATTATTATTATTATTATTATATATTTTTTTTCTTTTTTTTATATAGTTTTTGGACAACCAAAAACAAGCTTAACCACCTCCCCACACTTGAATTGTATATTGCCCACGATGTACAACAAAAAACGAGCATAATGCAATGCAATAGTATAGCGGTGGAGAAAACGGGAATACGAAAACTCCCCTGGGCTTCAAAGGCTACAATGGAGCGAAAGAAGGTAATACGAAACATTCTAACGAACCACCACACCATCCATCAACTAGCATATCATCAAATCAAGACTGCACACTGGCAAACATAATCAAGATCATAATAAACAACCCAACCCAAAAATCCTTTGTCATTGTTCATAAACTAAACCACGAAATTAAAATTAAAATGTACGAAATTTAAAGCAACAACGGAGGAGTGTACGGACAATGCAAAATGGTACACCCCTCAAACACAGAATGCAAATAAAAGTACGACATGAGCTGTAAGGATGACCGAGCGAGTTTGCCAAATGTTGTTGTGATCCGAAGAGCCATTCGAAGCTCCGCCTACTCTGCTCGTATATATCCTCTAGAAAATTTCCCTGTCTATGCTGTTTCAGCGCGGATCAAATCCACGTCATGTCGTACCGCCTGCTGGTCTAAAGCCAACCCATCCATTCGTCGCCAAAGATCCACCGGAGACGGCCATATGGGCCGTAAGCACCCTGTTCATACCCGCCACCAAAACCACCGAACATATGCTCCCAGTTTGGGCTTCCAAAGCCCTGGCCCAATTCACCCATCTGAATGTGAGGGTCTGCTCCCCCGCAGCCTCACCCGGCCCGAATCCTGGAGCATCCTGCATGTGTATGTCCTCGCCTCCACCAACATTGCCCTCTTCTTGATCGCTTTCCCCCTCAGGAAGTGGGTCCCATTCGCGCCCCGACACGGTGATCTCAGCCCAGAATGCGGCTTTGTCTGCATCAGCTTCCCATTCCTGCAAACTTCTGTTGAAGAGCTCGGAGTCGATCTCGTCTTCCTCATATAACCCAAGTATTTGCCCGAACCTGCTAATAGACTGGTGATGCCACTTCCATCCCAAACGGTAGCTAACATCAACACATTTCTCGTAAACATCTGGGCACGGGAAAATGAACCTGAATGAAGCAAAAAACTTGATGACCATCTCAACATATTGGCGTTCAGCTATTGCAAAGAGACGGGTCCACGGGGGAGTCATAAGATCATCAAACCGTTCAGCCTGACCAAGCAAGTCAAGGTCGATGGTTTGAAGACTCCGCATAGGCTCGATTAAGTGCCACCTAGCCCATAGCCTTTCATCTTTCGCAATACAATGCCCTTCCCTGGCATTGTCGCTGAATCAGAGAAACGGATGATTCATCTGCAAGAATAAGACAAAATCAACAATTAAAACTTGGAAAACCAACAAAAACTGGGTTACAGACGGGTTCGCACGACCGTGCGTGCTTGTTCTAGCAGGATTTATGAAGATTTCAAAATTATGAAGTTTTTCTGGTTCTGTTCTTCCCTAAGCACGATCGTGCCATACCTGAGCACCTCGTGCTTAACTAATTTCTGGGTGGAATTTTTGAAGACTGGAAATTCTTAAGAAGAGCACGATCGTGCCATCAGATGGCACGGTCGTGCATGTTGAATTTCAGGGTCAGATCTGCAAATTCATCAAGTTTTATGAAGAGCACGATCGTGCCATCATATGGCATGGTCGTGCTTGATGAATTTCTGGAAAATTTTTGAAGATTCAGTCACAAATTATGAAGAGCACGTCGTGCCTGGTTTTGGAATAGTCGTGCATGACAGCACGCAGATCCGGAAAAGTCTCAAAAATCACCCAAAACCCCGATTTTTTAACAGTTTTGCTTGGGGGTTTGTAGATAGGTCAAGTATGGTGCATGACAACAACAAATTTCACGGAAAACGGGCTTGAATCGGTCGGTTTAGACCAAACCCTAAAAAAACTTATAAGAAAAACTACTTGAAGAACAAACCCAACTATTCTACAACTAAAAATAGAAGAATAAAGATTCGTACCTGGATTGATGCTTGGATGAGAGGAAAAACAAATTCTTTAGGAAGGAAGAAGGTGTGGAGGATTCGTGAGAGGATTTGTGAGGATTTAAGTGGGATTTTTGAATGTTTTAAAGAAAGAAAGAAGATGGGCCTTGCAATTGGGTCTGCACTATCAGACCTGACAATGCCAGAAAACACTGTTGATAGTGCCGACTTTTTGGATTTTCAGTTTTTTTTTAGAATTATTTCCCTCTTAAGTTTACTTTATTTGCATTTAATAAAACCAAGACAAAATTATCACTTGAATCCGGATCACTCACGAAACACCTCCTACCAAGAAAAGAGCCGAACTAACATACCTGAAGATCGGCAATGCATTCCAACATCCCCCGCGTCCAAGACGAACCGCAACCTGAAAAATAAATTAAGCAAACAAAGAGAAAAACAACTAAAAACCCCAAAAACATGCTAAGTTTATTTACGAGTCTTCATCTAGACTCACCACCCCGAATTCATTTGTTCTTGGAGTGGAGGGTGACAACCTCCTCACTCCTATCCACTGGGTACCAACATAGACTTCAGCCTGTGCCCATTGACCTTGAACAAGGGGCCATCCTCATGGCCTATTTCCACTGTTCCGTAGGGAAACACCGACCGCACCGTGTAAGGACTGGACCAACGAGACTTAAGCTTGCCAGGAAACAACTTAAGACGCGAGTTGTATAACAATACCCGATCACCCACCCGAAATTCCTTATTGTCCTTCAGGCGGGAGTCGTGGAGCGTCTTAGTACATTCCTTATACAGCTTGGAGCTCTCATATGCATCATTTCGGAGGTCTTCGATCTCGTGGATCTGCACAAACCTGTTTTCGCTCGCAGCTGCCATGTCGAGGTTAACTGTTTTCAAGGCCTAGTATGCCTTATGCTCAAGCTCAACAGGGAGATGACAAGACTTCCCATAGACCAACTTAAATTGAGTAGTGCCTATAGGAGTCTTGTAGACCGTCTGAAAGACCCACAGTGCATCATCCAGTCTTTCAGACCAGTCCTTACGGTTTGCATTCACCGTCTTCTCCAATATGCGCTTAATGCCCCATTTTGTGACCTCAACTTGCCCACTAGTTTTGGGGGTATGGTGTAGAAAATCGATGTTGCACACCATACCGGGACAATGCTTTCTCCAATTGAGCTTTACAGAAGTGTGTCCCCCGGTCACTGATTAATGCTTTAGGAGCACCAAAGCGTGCGAACAGCTTCTTCAGAAATTTAACCACCACCCTAGCATCGTTGGTGGGCAAAGCTTGCGCTTCCGCCCACTTTGAAACATAGTCGACCGCGACTTGGATGTATCGGTTTCCGAAGGAATTCGGAAAAGGTCCCATAAAGTCTAGACCCCAAACGTCAAAAACTTCGCAGACTTGAATGCCGTTTTGCGGCATCTCGTGGCGTGCAGAAATATTGCTTGCCCTTTGACAGGCGTCACAAGATTTCACGAACTCATGGGCGTCCTTAAAGATTGAAGGCCAGAAGAATCCAACATCAAACACCTTTTTGGCGGTATTGTTTGCCCCATGGTGACCTCTCGTAGGCCTCTTGTGACACTGGTGAAGGATGTCCCTCGCCTCATTGCCGTGCACGCAGCGCCGGATCATCTGATTAGCGCCCACCCTAATAGATAAGGGCCATCCCACATGTAGTATTTGACATCCGCAAAAAAATTTCTCTTATGCTGAAAGGTCATCTCTTTGATCAGGATGCCGCTGGCTAGGTAGTTTGTGATGTCAGCAAACCATGGGGAGTCTTTATTTGTCTCGATCCGCATAAGAAACTCGTGGGGAAAATTGTCATTGATGTTGGCCCCACGAACTTCTTTTCCCTCGTAATGCTCAAGACGGGACAAATGATCAGCTGCCAAATTTTCGGCCCCTTTCTTGTCACGGATCTCAATGTCAAACTCCTGCAGCAAAAGAATCCATCGTATCAATCTAGGTTTGGCATCTTGTTTGCCAAAGAGATACCGAAGTGCTGCATGATCCGTGTACACGATGGTCTTGTAGAGGATGAGATAAGATCAAAACTTGTCGAAGGCAAAGACCACGGCCAGGAGCTCTTTTCTGTCGTGGTATAATGCTCCTGACCGTCGTTCAAGGTCTTTCTCGCATATTAAATCGAGTGAAAATGCTTATCTCTCCTCTTGCCCAAGATGGCCCAAACTGGGAAGTCTCTCGCATCGCACATCAACTCAAATGGTAATTCCCAGTCGGGAGCTACCATGATTGGGGCATTCACTAACTTCTCCTTCAACAGCTCGAATGCTTTCAGGCATTCATCGGAGAAAACGAAATGGGCATCCTTCTCTAGAAGCTGGGCCATCAGACAGGCAATTTTGGAAAAATCCTTTATGAATCGCCGGTAAAAACCTGCATGACCAAGAAAGCTCCTAATAGATTTCACGGATGTGGGGGTGGGAGCTTAGAAATAGTCTCAACTTTGGTCCTGATCAACCTCGAGCCCCGCCTGTGATATCTTGTGCCCAAGCATAATGCCCTCCTTTACAATGAAGTGGCATTTTTCCCAGTTCAACACAAGGTTGGCCTCCTCACACCGGGACAACATCTTCTTCAGATTCCTAAGACAATGATCGAATGAACTCCCGAAAACAGAAAAATCATCCATGAAGACCTCCATGGAGTCCTAGATCATGTCATGAAAATAGCCACCATGCATCTTTGAAATGTGGCTGGGGCATTGCACAGTCCAAAGGGTATTCGCCGGTAGGCAAATGTGCCAAGGGACATGTGAATGTCGTCTTCTCCAGATCCACATAAGAGATGAGAATCTGAAAATAGCCAGAGAAACCGTCAAGGAAACAGTAAAACATCCTACCCGAAAGTCTCTCTAACATCTGATCAATGAAAGGAAGAGGAAAATGATCTTCCCTCGTGGCATCATTGAGTTTGCAATAGTCAATGCAAACTCTCCACCCGCTGACAGTACGAGTGGGAATCAACTCGTTCTTTTCATTGGTCACCACCTCATCCCTCCTTTCTTCAGGACAACCTGCATGGGACTAACCCAAGGCGAATCAGAGATCGGGCATATCAAACCTGCATCAAGTAATTTGATGACCTCCTTCTTCACAACATCCTGCATGTTCGGATTTAAACGCCTCTGGTGCTGCACTAGGGTTTGAAGTCCTCCTCCATCAAGATCTTGTGGGTACAAAAAGATGGATTGATCCCTTTTATATCCATGATCTTCCAAGCGATCGCCTTTTTATGTTGCTTCAAAACCTCAAGCAATCGACCCTTCTCTTCTTCTGACAACCCAGCAGAGATGATGACGGGCAAGTGAGTCGCACCCTCCAAGAAAGCATACTCCAAGTGATCTGGAAGCTCCTTAAGCTCAACTGAGGGTGGATTCTCAACCGAAGGGCGTGCTTTAGGCTCAGTAACGCGATCCACCACTTCAAAAACCTCAGTATGTGGGGGAGCAACATGACCTATCAAACAGGCCATATCTTCAACTGACTGGACCATAGCAGGCGAACCAAAAGTCTCTCCTCTAATTAGCTATGTGTCCACAACGTCCTCCTCAAACATGCTATGAAGATGATCACTCACATACGTGTCATTAGTCTCGATAAAGTAGAGTGTATGATCATGACTCTGTGAATGCTTCATGGATTTCCCTATATCAAAGGTCACCTCTTCATTGTCTACCCTAAGAGTAAGTCTGCCGTGCAGACTCGATCAATGCTCGAGCAGTGGCAAGGAATGGCCTACCTAAGATGAGAGGAATAGTTTTGTCCTCATCCATGTCCAAGATCACGAAATCAACAGGAAAGAAAAACTTGTCGATCTTCACTAGCATATTCTCAACTATGCCACGAGGGTACTTTACTGAACGATCGGCTAGCTGAATGCTCATACGAGTAGGTTTTGGCTCTCCCAAGTCCAGCTTAGCAAAAACCGCATAAGGCATGAGGTTTATGCTGGCTCCAAGATCAGCTAGTGCATTGCTGACCGAAAAACTACCATCAAGCATGGGATAGTGAAACTCCCGGGATCACTCATTTTCTGTGGTAGTTTATTCTGAAGAACTGTTGAACACTCCTCGTTCAAGGTCACATGCAAAAGCTCCTCAAGTTTCTTTTGTTAGATAAAATATCTTTTGAGAAACTTGGCATACTTAGGCATTTGAGCAAGTGCCTCGACAAGCGGTAGATTTATGTGAAGTTGCTTGAAAAGCTCAAGGAACTTACCGTAGTGTTCTTCCATCCTCTGCTTCTTCAACCTCCCCGGATATGGAACGGGAGGGACATACTCTCTCACTGGCTCCTTGGGACGTGCTGTACTTGCTAGGTCTCGCCTCCGTTGCACCTCTCCCAGAGACTCAGTCTCAATCTCCTCAACAATCTCGTCATCAATCGGCTTACTCAGAACAGCCGAACTGACGGGCTCAATGATCTTGCGGCTTCTCAACGTGATGGCCTTTGCAATAGCTTTCGGATTTGCTCTATGTTACTTGAAAGGCCCCCTTGCTGCCTCTCGGACAACATCTTTGCAATCTGACCAACTTGGTTTTCAATGGTCTGCATGGAAGCCTTTTGGCCTCTCAACTCACTCTCGTGCCTCGTGAAACGACCGTCATACTCCTTGAAGCGCTTTTCATTTTCGACTCTTTGAGAGTTTTGACCGGCTAAGAGTTGACTAAACATATCCTGCACACTAGGCTCATTGTGTAGACGGATGATAGTGCTGGTGATAGTGCCGGCTTTGAATGCTTGGCACGGCCGTGCCATGGGTTGGCACGGTCGTGCCATATCTGGCAATTTGGCTGAAATGTTCTGTTTTTGCTCCAAATAGCTCCACAAGCCTTTGTTTCTTCACCGGGCCGAAGCCCGGACCTGCATTTTCACAAACAACTCAATGAGTATCAAATTAATGAAAACACAACGAATTTCGCATTAATGGGGAATATTTGACGTTTAAAAGATGTATAAATTCTTATACATCACTGCTCGGTAGTGATAAGAGGATCTTGCAAATCCTAGATCTGCCCAAAGTTTGTTATACACTTTTGTACATTTTATGATCCGCATGTGGATCTTCTATTACGAGTCGTCTGTATATATTATTTTGTATTTTAAACATTTGGTTTGTAATAGTAATTTTACTCCAAGACTTCAACTGTGCTGTATTTAATTGACTATGATGATATCAACTTACGTCAAGATATTCCCCACCCGGGCCCACCGGTGTTTGGATTGGCTGTGGAAAGCCGAGGTGTGACATATCACTACCAAGTAGCTTCCAGCCTATTTGTATTGAACCTGCAACTTAGTCTTTTGAAAATACGTCAGCTTTCGCTGGTAAATACACCCAACTAACTCGTTTTGAAAACATTTCAAGAATGGATTTAAGTGCACAGGGCACGAAAAATCTTTTATAACTTGGGAAAGTCAGCCTTGTAACCTTGTTAATAGCTTTACATGTTTGTCCATACATATGGGGCCTAGTACAGAGACCGAGACATGATTAACGTACACACCACTTATGAACCCATGAAGGAGTTATCCCCAACTAGTGGGTAAAAATAATTTAGCATTCGCATCTGTTGGGTATATGCCTACACCCCATGCTTTGGTCGTGGCCATTATCTACTTAATGAGCCAAGGGTATCCAGGATACGGTCGTTAACCCCCAATGTTTAAGTTATCAACAAAACTGATCAAAATGGAGTATTCGGATTTACTAGCCATAATTCGGCATTCGATTGATCCATTTCTGACCAAGCCATAATAATTTACCATAACCCAAGCCCGTAAGGGGAAATAAGTCAAAAGTATTTACCTGAGCTAGTCTTAATTTAAAATCAAGATTTAATATCTCAGCCGTATTCAAAATGAGCTAAGTGTAGATAGCATTTACTGGAAGGCTCTAGTCTGGATTATGGCATAAGCTAACATTTTAAAATGCTAATGGTCTTAGTTTATGTTATAGACTAGACCGACTAGCGTAAAGGATCAAAAAGGTATAATACGCTAGATTAAGTGATGACCGGTAGAATGTAGTTAAAACCCAACAATTACTATGACTTGTATAATATGGGTAAACCATAAGCATTCTGGATTTTGAGATTTAAAATGATAAGGTTAAACCCGTTACAGTTAATTTCCGTAAACTAGTTATATATACTTAATCGTGCGCATATAAGTGATACCGGGTAACCAGATATGTCATGAACAAGTTCTATATGCCATTACACTTTAAATAAGTTGTAATATCACAGGATATCAACTTACATGCACGTTAGGTTTTAAAAATGAAATTATGCCTCAAAAGGGCGTTTTGGTAATTATATATATCGTATAAAAGGAACTTGAATATATTTTGATATTATGATCATAAGTATTTTGGAAAAATGTTTAATTTATGGTATAATATCAGTAAGATACTAATCATATTTGTAACTTATCATTTATGACCAAACTATGCACCTTAGGGCATTTTGGTCATTTTACACATAGTTTTATAATTTATTTGGGTTCTGCGTTTATATTATGTACCTACCGTAAAAATATTTTAAATAAGTTTTAAAATCAATAGGTAACAAGTCTTGGTTAACAAATATGGTTTAAAACCATACTATGCGTTGAAACGGCGTTTATGTCAAAAAATAACGATTTGTACGAAGTTTAATGAAAACTGATGCTAAGACCAGGTTTATATGTTTTAGATATGTTATTTAATATAACACATTAGTAGATATAAAGTTTTGGTATAAAAAATATGATTAAAAACCGTTTCTATGCGCCATTAGGGCTTTATCATTATTTATCGACATAATTCAAGGACTTGTATGTAAATTCCATATATAAACTGACCTGACATCCCAAATAATCTTACTTATGATATTACATCAGTAGGAATTTATTTTCAAGTTCGTTATCGATTAAAACCTTATTTTTATGTAAAAAGGGCATTTTAGTCAAAAATCGGCATAATAACGGAACTTGTGCATAAACTCAGATTCTGATTATGATCATGTAATATAACCTCAGGGGGTTATGCTACATTATATTACAATCATAATACAACCTTAGATCAGTAGCTAATTAATCTAAATCACGTCAGAATCGAAAGTCAAAGCAAAAGTCAAACTTTGCGACTTTCAGTTGCGAACCGACCCTATAACTGAAATTGATGAGTCGAACATGTTCTCACATGTTCTAATAATTATTGCCAACTTGTTTAAGTGTCAAAACATGTTTTATAATATATACAAACTCGGATTATAATATTTTCAAAATCTGGCCAGTTTGACTTTTTAATAATAAAACTTTGACACGCCAATTGGTCTAGCAAACGTGATCTTTAAGGTGGTACCCTTAATAGGTCTAACACCTACCTTAATTGTCTTAACCAAAAGTCAAAGCATTTTCCATAAAAGCTTGACTTTTGGCAATAAAAAGCCTATAAATGAAAATGCTAGAGAATGGAACACTTACAAGTGATCCTTGGATGAAATAGGACTAAGTTGGATGCTTCTTTCAGTTAGGAACTTCCAGAGGATGGAGATAGAATGAATTATGAGAAGGTGCAAGTTCAAGTGAAGAACCATTACACCTATTTATACTTGGAGAGCTTGAAGGAGGTGATGCCAGGTGTTAGCAAGTGTTAGAGGGTGCCTACAAGTGTCCTAAAACGTGGCATAGCAGTTTGGAAGTCCATGGTTTTTGGCAACATGTTTGGGTGCCAAGCAAAATTTTCTACAGATACAGCCTTCTGGAGGCCCGTGAGAGACCAGGTCCATGTCTCTCGCGGCCCACGAGCGCCTCATAGAAACTTTCAAACTTTGTCACATTTAGCCCCTCAACTTATTAAACTTCTAAAACACCTTTATAAGCATAATTAGCCTTTCGTAGCCAATATATGGCGTACCCGGGAGTATGCCCGAACATTTTCAAGCTCTCGGTTCGTTAAAAGGTCACTCAGAGGTATAAATTAACATGTTGACACTTTTAACCCCTCCATTGTCCAACTTTTACATATTTACATAATTAATCCATCTCGTCCAACAAGTGGCTCATATGAGAGTTAGGACTTCGTAAAGGGTCACTCAGAGGCTCAGTGTAAGCATGTTGACACTAATGGTCACTCAGAGGCTTAGTTTAAGCATGTTGACACTAATGGTCACTCAGAGGCTCAGTTTAAGCATGTTGACACAAATGGTCAATCAGAGGCTCAGTTTAAGCATGTTGACATTAGTGGTCACTCAAAGGCTCAGTTTAAGCATGTTGACACCTTTAGTCCTTATTAGACTTAATATAAAAGTGATGACAGTGTCACTATATTATTAGACACGATTTTTACTAGGTGTTACATCCTCACCCCTTAAAAGAAATCTCGACCTCGAGATTTTATTAAAAAAGATGGCGGTATTTTTGTCGCATAGTGGACTCAACCTCCCATGTATATTCAGGGCCTCGAAGGGCATCCCACTTAACCATTACTATAGGTATCTTTTTCTTTCGGAGCTTCTTAACCTGTTAATCTTTGATCGAAATCGGTTTCTTAACGAACCTCAGGTTTTCATCAATTTGCACATCATGATGTGACATTGCTAGCGACTCATCGGCTAGACATTTCTTAAGATTACAGATGTGGAATACATAATGAATTCCACTAAGCTCCTCTGGCAGCGTAAGCGTATATGCTACAAACCCGACACATTCGATTATCTCGAATGGTCCAATATATCTTGGGCTTAACTTGCGCTTCTTTCCAAATCGCATTACACTTTCCAAGGTGATACTTATAGCATGACTTTGTCCCCTATTTGGAACTTAAGAGGTTTACGCCTCTTGTCAGCATAGCTCTTCTGTCTATCACGAGCAGCTTTGAGTCTATCACGGATTTTTATAATTTTATCCGTGTCTCCAGGACAATCTCCGGTCCTGATAGTTGGGCCTCCCCAACTTCAGCCCAACACACGAGTCTTCTACATTTTGTCCAATACAAGGCTTCAAAAGGAGCAACCTTGATGCTTGTATGATAACTATTATTATAGGAGAATTTATTAGGGGTAAGTGGTCATCCCAACTTCCACCTAAATCAATCACACATGCTCTAAGCATGTCTTCCAAAGTCTAAATAGTACGCTCACTTTGTCCATCCGTGTGTGGGTGGTAAGCCGTACTAAAGTTAAATCTTGTGCCTAAAGATTGTTGAAAACTTTTCCAAAATTGAGATGTATATCTAGTATCTCTATCGGATACAGTAGAATTGGCACCCATGTAGGGACACAATCTTGTCCGCATACAACTTAGCCAATTTCTCAGAATTATATGTCTCTTTAATTGGCAAGAAATGCACTAACTTAGTCAGCCTGTCCACAATGACCCAAATCGTGCCATTACCACGTTTGGTCTTAGTAAACTTGGTAATCAAATCTATAGTTACCATTTCCCATTTCCAAATGGGAATTTCAAGTTGTTGTAGAAGTCCTGACGGTTTCTGATGTTCGGCTTTAACTTGCGAACACGTCAGACACTTAGCTACATAAGTGGCTATGGATTTCTTCAAACCCATCCACCAATAATTCTTTTTCAAATCCTGATACATCTTGTCACCACCTGGGTGAACTGAGTATCTCGTATTATGCGCTTCTTGGATCTCTAAGTCCTCCAAAGATTGGAACCCAGATTCTACCATTAAATCTAAGGATTACATCTTTTCCAGGCATTAACTGATCAACAGTTCCGCCTAATCCTTCAATCAGGAATACTAGCCTCTAATAGGTCTTGCTTTTGTGCATCTATAGCTTTTCATTTAAGCTATTTCTGAGCTCAATGCTCTTGGCGTTAATCCTTATAGGCTTAACCCTTTCTTTGCGACTTAAAGCGTCAGTAACTACATGTGTCTTACCAGGATGATAGCGAATTTGGCAATCATAATCATTAAGTGTTTCCATCCGCGGCACTGTCGCATGTTCAAATCCTTTTGATTGAACAAATATTGTATACTCTTATGGCCAGTGTATATAATACACTTCATGCCATATAAGTAATGTCTCCACAACTTAAATGCAAATACTACAGCACCCAATTCCAAGTCATGGGTGGTGTAATTCTTTCGTGCACTTTTAATTGTCGTGATGCATAAGCAATCACTTTGCCTTTTTTGCATTAGCACACAGCCCATGCCAGTGTGTGAGGCATCACAATAAACAACAAAATCCTCGATAACCTCAGGTAGAGATAACACAGGAGCATTGCTCAACTTGTGTTTTAGAATTTCAAAAGATTCTTGTTGTTTTGGACCCCAGTCAAACTTGACATTCTTATGGGTCAAGGTAGTTAAAGGAGTGGCTCTACTTGAAAAGTTCTCAATGAACCTCCTATGATAACCAGCCAATCCTAAGAAACTACAAATCTCTTATGGAGTTTTGGGTACTTCCCAGTTCATTATGGCTTCAATCTTAGCGGGATCCACTTGGATACCAAGCTCACTTACAACATGTCCAGAAATTGTACTTCTCTAAGCCAGAATTCGCACTTAGAGAACTTAGCATAAAGCTTCTCTTGTCTTAGCAATTCTAGGATGCACCGAAGATGTTTCTCGTGATCAACTTGATTACAAGAGTAGATAAGTATGTTGTCTATGAAGACAATGACAAACTTATCTAGATACGGTTTGCAGACTCTATTCATGAGATCCATGAATGCTGCAGGTGCATTTGTGAGCCCAAAAGGCATCACTAGAAATTCATAATGACCATAACGGTCCTGAAGGCAGTCTTGGGAACATCCTCACTTCTAACCTTCAGTTGATGATATCCTGATCTTAAATCGATCTTAGAGAAATAACTAGCCCCTTGAAGTTGATCGAACAAATCGTCAATCCTGGGTAGAGGATAATGATTCTTGATCATTAGTTTGTTTAGTTCGTGGTAATTAATGCACATTCGTATTGAACCTCCTTTTTCTTAACGAAAAGAATAGGAGCTCCCCAAGGTGAGTAACTAGGCTGATAAAGCCTTTCTTTAAAAGTTTGTCTAATTCTAATCTTAATTCCTTCATTTTTGTTGGTGCTAACCGATACGGAGCTCTAGCAACAAGTGCTGCTCCTAGTAGGATGTCAATCCTAAACTCTACTTGCCTATCTAGAGGTAGACCTGGTAATTCTTCAGGAAAGACATCGGGATATTTCAAGATGATTGAAAGGTCTTCAATATCTGGCTTCGGCTCGTTAATAGTTACGTGTGCCATGTAAATAACACAACCTTCCCAGTCACTTAGATACCTTAAATAACGACACCTTGTCTGGCAATCCATAGTGTGAATCTCAGAGGATGGTGATCATTTCACCAGATGGGGTTTTAACCACGATGAGTTTCTTATCATAGGCAATGTGGGCTTGGTTATGAGATAACCAATCCATGCCTAAGACTACATCGAATCCAGCTAATTTTATTGGCAAAAGAGAGATAGGAATAGAATGATTCTTAATGGATATAAAACATCCATCAAGAATGGAAGATGCTGTTTCTAAGGTTCCATCAACAAGTTCTACCTCATAAGTTATATCTAGAGTTCTTATGGGTAAGTTTAATAGTTTACTAAACTTATGGTCTATAAAGGACTTATCTACACCGAATAAAAAAGAACTCTAGCATATACGTCATTAATGAGGAATGTACCTGTTATAATGTTGTTGTCAGTAACAACCTCTCTAGCATTCATTTGAAAGACACGTGCATTTCCTTTCTTAGCCTCTCCAGGCTTTGCATTATTACCTCTGGGGTTCTTAGGGCAATTAGGCTTAATATGCCCCTTCTCATTACAGCCACAACAGACTGCATCTTTAATATTTTTGCACTCTAGGGTCTTATCCCTTTTCTTTTGCAAATTACATAGGGTTTAGCCTGTGGGTCAGCATTGCATTGTCCCCAATGCCTGTGGTTACAGGTCTTGCACAGAGGCCTATCATTAGACGTGTGCTGGTTCTTTTTGAACCCAAAATTTCCTCTCTTTTTGAACTTTTGGGAGTTATCATCCTCCCGTTTCCTTTTTCCGTCAGTCTCTATTCTAACTGACTTTTGCCTCACCAAGTCTAAGGTGAGAGAGAGAGAGAGAGATAGGTCAATAGCAGACCTATAGGTACTAGGCTGAGCAGCCTTTACCAAGCCTCGAGATTTCAATGGGGAAAAGGGAGCTGTAGAAGCCTTGAGATGGCTTGATGAAATGAAGACGATAGTGGACATCAGTGGTTGCGCTTATAAGGATGTGGTAAAGTATGTATCCAAAAACTTCAAGGGTGATGCCCTAATTTGATGGAAGGCAATGGTCCAGTCAACAGGTAAAGTACACCTGTATAACTTGGGGTGGTCCAAGTTTGTTGACCTTGTCAAGGAGACATACTGCCCCACCTCATGAGGTGGAGAAGATAGAGTCAGACTTTCTGACTCTTACAATGAAAAATCTGGACTGCCGGAAGTATGTTACTGACTTCAACTCCCTATCCAGACTAGTCTCCTACCTAATCACTCCTGAACCCAAACGCATTGCGTGTTTCATTAATGGGTTAGCGCCCGAGATTAAGGGCATGATCACATAGGCTATATAAGTTTAGGATGTAGTCCATTACCTAAATGGCTAGTGTGGTTCCTCAAGTCACACTATCAAGAGTATTAACATTACTTGAATGTTAACACAGGAGTATCTTAATGGTCGATTAATAGTCACAGTCGCATTGACCCTAATGACTTGGAGGCTTGAACATAGTCCACCACCTCTGGATAGAAGGATATTCTTCCTTAACTATCATGATAGAAGTTATCTTCCTTAACTATCATGATAGAAGGTTATTCATCCTTAACTATCACTTATAATTTGGCCAATTAATATGGATTGTGCCATTTGGCTAATCAAAACCATTAAGATCTTTTGGAATTATATAGCTGATCATAAATTTCGAGTAAAATCGAGGATCGCTTGAAGAGGATGAGTACATATACATATATAATTGCAAAATATTTCATTAAATGACAATAGGAATTTACAATACTAGAAATAATAAACAAAACCAATTATCCATGCAAGGACTAAAAGAAATAACTTGTCCATGCAGGGACTAAAGAAATAACAATGTCCACACAGGGACTAAAGAAATAACATAATAATAGAAGAGACTTCATTCGTCCTTCTTTCCCTTAACCAACTTGGAGAGCTTCTTGAAGAACTTATTCGTCTTCTTCTCCGTCTTCTCTACTTGTTGTTGCATTTCCTTCATTCGCTCCAAGGCCTCATTAATGGCCTCAAGAGGCAGCAGAGGGTTTGGTTGGGGTACAACAGGATACTGGTACCCATAATTTGGATATCCAGCAGGTGGGAAAGGAGACGGGTAAAGTGCATTATGCATGACCGCTTGCATATAAGGGTCATGCGATGGTGCCTGGTAATTTATCGGCGTAGATGGGTTAAAAGGATCATATCCAGATGTATCTGGATATGTAGAAATAGGGTTATTAAAACCCAATGGTGGTGGTTGAACCACTGGTGGTGGTGTCGGTTCCAGCACAGGTGAAATATTGGAGGGTCCACCCATTTGTGGGTCCTCATGAATGGTAGGGTAGGTTTTGGGTAATGGTGGTAACAAGCCCGACCGTTGTCCCGCACGTACCGACATACGTGCTCCATGTTTCCTCCTTGGTGGCTCAGGTGGTGGCTGAGATTACTCCACCGGTTCTATTTGAACGTCTTCCTGTGTAGGAGGTGTTGGAGAGTGGTATGAAGGAGTGTTAGCAAAAGTGAATTGACTCCAATATTAGTCCCATTCGTTAGGACCTTGGTATGGTGATCCAACGTAAGAGTTAGAATCGCTAGGGATTTTGATAGGGTGTCTATGTGATGCTGACGGTGGCATCTCGGGGTCAGAGTCCTCGTCCATAGGGTTTGGTTGATCCCACTGATTCTGATTAGCTGTGGGTGTTTTGAAGTAGTGGTTAGGGTTAAACTCATCATGATATGAATAAGAATGATGAGAGTGATGAGAATGGTGTGAGTGGTGAGAATGGTAAGAATGGTATAAGTTTTGTGTATGTGTAGGTGAATGTTCTTACGAGTTAGAATGTCTCGCTAGTGGCCAAGAATCTCCCAAATCCTAATAAGGATTTGAGTGATGGGGTTGTGATGGGATACATCCAGATGGTCCTCTCCTCATAGGTCCTTTACCTCTTCCTCGAACTCTTGGCGGTAATTTTCCAGTTAAAATCAAGTCAAAACAATAATAATAACATAACAATGAATTGAGTAATCCTAGGTCAAAGCCTAGACTAGGAAGTCTAAGGAATGTGCTATTGTGTAATGTTTGAGATTAAACACAAAAAAAATAGTTTTTAATTCTCTCAAACGTTGGCTCTGATACCAACCTGTCACACCCCGTATTTCTAATCCAAACACCAGTGGGCCCAGGTGAGGAATATCGTGACGTAAGTTGATATCATCATAGTCAATTAAACACAGCACAACAGAAGTCTTGGAGTTTAAATTATTATTACAAACCAATATGTTCAAAGTACGAAAAATAATATACAGACGGCTTGTAATGAAAGATCCACAGGCAGATTGTAAAATATACGAAAATGTGTAGCAGACTTTGGCAGATCTAAGGATTTGCAAGATCCTATTATATTACTACCAAGCAGCTTCCAGCCTATTTTGTATTGTACCTGCAACTTAGTCTTTTGATAATACGTCAGCTTTCGCTGGTAAATACACCCAACTGACTCATTTTGAAAAAATATTAAAAATGGATTTAAGTGCACAGGGCATGAAAAATCTTTTATAACTTGGGAAAGTCAGCCTTGTAACCTTGTTAACAGCTTTACATGTTTGTCCATACATATGGGGCCCAGTACAGAGACCGAGACATGATTAACATACACACCACTTATGATCCCACGAAGGAGTTACCCCAACTAGTGGGTAATAATAAATTAGCATTCGCATCTGTTGGGTATATGCCTACACCTCGTGCTTTGGTCGTGGCCATTATCTAATGTAATGAGCCAAGGGATCCAGGACACGGTCGTTAACCCCCAATGTTTAAGTTATCAAACAAAACTGATCAAAACGGAATATTCGGATTTACTAACCACAATCCCACATTCGATTGATCCCATTTCCGACCAAGCGATAATAATTTACCGTAACCCAAGCTGTATAGGGGAAATATGTCAAGAGTATTTACCTGAGCTAGTCTTGATTTAAATGCAAGATTTAATATCTCAGCCATATTCAAAATGAAGTAAGTGCAGATAGCATTTACTGGAAGGCTCAAGTTTGGATTATGGCATAAGCTAACTAATTAAAATGCTAATGGTCTTAATTTGAAGTCATAGACTAGACCGACTAGCGTAAAGGATAAAAACGATATAATACGCTAGATTAAGCGATGACCGGATAGAATGTAGTTTAAACCCAACAAGTACTATAACTTGTATAATATGGGTAAACCATAAGCATTCTGGATTTTGGGATTTAAAATGATAAGGTTAAACCCGTTTCGGTTAATTTCCGTAGACTAGTTACATAAACTTAACCGTGCGCATATAAGCGATATCGAGTAACCAGATAAGTCATGAACAAGTTCTACATGCCATTACACTTTAAATAAGTTGTAATATCAGTAGGATATCAACTTACATGTCACACCCCGACCCCAAAACATTTTTATTTTGCGATTATAACAGTTTTTCAAAAACTAATTATATATTCCCGTATAATAATTGATTATGTATCGTTTAAAATTATTTTGGGCATTTAATTCGCAACGAAAATTTTGACTGACTGTTCGGTTGATAAACGGAGCGGGTTTGGTAAATCCGTTTTTTGACGGATGTTACATTACATGCCCGTTAAGGTTTTAAAAATGAAATTATGCCTCATAAGGGCGTTTTAGTAATTATATATATTGTATAAAAGGAACTTGAATATATTTTGATAATATGATCATAATTATTCTGGAAAAATATTTAATTTATGGTATAATATCGGTAAGATACTAATCATATGTGCAATTTATCATTTATGACCAAACTATGCACCTTAGGGGCATTTTGGTCATTTTACACATAGTTTTATAATTTATTTGGGTTCTGAGTTTATATAATGTACCTACCGTAAAAATATTTTAAATAAGTTTTAAAATCAATAGGTAACAAGTCTTGGTTAACAAATATGGTTTAAAACCATACTATGCATTGAAACGGCGTTTATGTCAAAAAATAACGATTTCTGCGAAGTTTAATGAAAACTGATGCTAAGACCAGGTTTATATGTTTTAGATATGTTATTTAATATAACACATTAGTAGATAAAAAGTTTTGGTATAAAAAGTATTATTAAAAACCGTTTTATGCGCCATTAGGGCTTTTTCGTTATTTATCGACATAATGCAAGGACTTGTATGTAAATTCAGTATATAATCTGACTTGACATCCTAAATAATCTTACTTATGATATTACATAGGTAGGAAATTCATTTTCAAGTTCGTTATCGATTAAAACCTTACTTTTAGGTAAAAAGGGCATTTTAGTCAAAAATCGACATAATAACGGAACTTGTGCATAATATCAGATTCTGATTATTATCATGTAATATAACCTCAGGGGGTTATGCTACATTATATTACGATCATAATACAGCCTTATATTAGTAGCTAACTAATGTAAATCGCTTCAGCATCGAAAGTCAAAGCAAAAGTCAAACTTTTCGACTTTCGGTTGCGAACCGACCCTATAACTGAAATTGACGATTCGAACATGTTGTCACATGTTCTAATAATTAATACCAACTTGTTTAAGTGTCAAAACATGTTTTACAACATATACAAACTTCGATTATAATATTTTCAAAATCTGGCCTGTTGACTTTTTAATAATAAAACTTTGACCCGTCAATTGGTCTAGCAAACGTGATCTTTAGGAGGTGCCCTTAATAGGGATTAACACCTACCTTATTACGATCACTTAGCCATGTTCGTTATGAACAATGGCTTGACCATAATGGTCTTAACCGAAAGTCAAAGCGTTTTCCGTAAACGCTTGACTTTTGTCAATAAAAAGCCTATAAATGAAAAATGCAAGAGAAAGGAACACTTACAAGTGATCCTTGGATGAAACAGAGCTAAGTTGGATGCTTCTTTCAGTTAGGAACTTCCAGAGGAGGGAGATAGAATGAATTATGAGAAGGTGCAAGTTCAAGTGAAGAACCGTTGCACCTATTTATACTTGGAGAGCTTGAAGGAGGGATGCCAGGTGTTAGCAAGTGTTAGAGGGTGCCTACAAGTGTCCTAAAACGTGGCATAGCAGTTTGAAAGTCCATGGTTTCGAATCAATGGTTTTCGCAACATGTGTGGGTGCCAAGCAAAATTTTCTACAGATACAGCCTTCTGGTGGCCCGCGAGAGACCAGGCCCATGTCTCTCGCGGCCCGCGAGCGCCTCATGGAAACTTTCAAACTTTGTCACATTTAGCGCCTCAATTTATTAAACTTCTAAAACACCTTTATAAGCATAAGTAGCCTTCCGTAGCCAATATTTGGCGTACCCAGGAGTATGCCAGACATTGTCAAGCTCTCGGTTTGTTAAAAGGTCACTCAGATGTATAAAGTAACATGTTGACACTTTTAACCCCTCCATTGTCCAACTTTTACATATTTACATAACTAATCCCTCTTGTCCAACAAGTGGCTCATATGAGAGTTAGGACTTCATAAAGGGTCACTTAGAGGCTCAGTGTAAGCATGTTGACACTAATGGTCACTCAGAAGCTTAGTTTAAGCATGTTGACACTAATGGTCACTCAGAGGCTCAGTTTAAGCATGTTGACACAATGGTCACTCAGAGGCTCAGTTTATGCATGTTGACACCTTTAGTCCTTATTAGACTTAATATAAAAGTGATAACGCGTGTCACTATATTATTGAACACAATTTTTACAAGGTGTTACAAAGAATTCACAAAGATTTAGAATGTTCCATTCTAAAATATAATCCCCACTACATAGACCCATTGTTTTCCTGTGATGATCACCTTAAGATGGTCGGGAATAAAAACAATGACTACCATCCTCATGAATTCCACAAACCTCTTCCATAAAAGACATAAGCAAGAAAGAACTATGTCAAATAGAAAAGAGGATTCTCCAAAAACTACGTCAAAGAAATAGAATCCATGATGAAAGTGCGATATTCATCAAGAAACAAAAATACTAAACCTGCTAACTGTTTATCGTTTTACTAATTACAAAATATCCAAAGACCTAATCTAAGCTGTTTTTATAAATATGCCCCAACAAACTCCCCCTTGACAATAGCTTCATAAAACAACTTTGTCTTCAGTCATCTTGCAATCTTCAACGTCTTTGGTCTTTGGATAGGTTCAGTTTTAATAGCTTCTGTCAGCAACAAACTCCCCCTAAGCTGATGAATCCAATCACCAAATCTTCTAAATCATTAGCGTTTGAGTAAACTCCAGTTTAGCACTTGCATAGCAATCTTCAAACTCTTTAACTTTGTTTGTAATGTAGAAAGGAGGTTCTACCATGCATCAAAACAAACTCCTCTTCACCAAACTTTTCAGCAACACACTGCTACAATCTGTATACTATAAAACAAACATCTCAAGAAACCATAAGAATTTTTCAACACAAGTTAACAAAATATTATTATTCAAGAGATAATAAAACTGTATCACAGATTAAGCACTTCTTTACTCAAACCACACACTTAAAAATTTTAAGCACAATGAACCTGCAAGATTTTAAATTTTGAGCTCATCTTCTAACATCGTCTCCCCTATTGGTAACCACTCCTCCACGAACAACCATATTCCGTACGCTAAGAATTTACAAGAAAACAAAAATCTTTTTGGATTTTTATATTTTCTAAAAGCAAATAAATAACAAAATAGTAAACACTATGGTTTTTGTGAGAATCACCAGGAAGAAGATCATATCAGCAGTATCAAACTGTTTTCACACTATTAGATAATTTCATATGTAATGTGCATGAAAAGCAGTTCAAGACGATTACCAGTATTGTTTATCCACTTAAACAAAATACATGAACATTTCAAGTACCATTACCTAGTGATATGTTAAGGTAATTTTATACTAATATACTAGTGTGTCCCACTTCAGGACATACCTCCACGATCAAGGTATGCACAATATTCCCCGTAGTAGGTGAATATACCGAAATTTATCCTTTTTGATTTACAACGTTAGATAATTGGTGACCAGGTCAGTACTTCTGTACAACAAAGAGACCAATATCCAACGAGGGTTAGGACAAATACCAAATTTTGGTACAATTAATGCAATTTGCACATTTGAATGACTCTCTAGGAGAGCTTCTTCAATTTTTGGGATTTGGCATTTTAGCTCTTTTAAGATATCCTAGTTGTGCCTAGGTCAGCATATATCTTAAGCAATTTAATTTTAATTTCAGTGTTACAGTCTAACTTGCTGATGTACTATCATTTCTTCTTTTTCAAACAGTGAAACCTCATTTTTCATTTTCTATTTTTTTATGTTTTGATTTAAAAAAATAAATTTATTTACAAAATTTCTTATGGAAAACTAGTTATTCAGGATTCCTCATCCCATTGAGTTCGAGTAAATGTTCAAAACAAGCTCTTTCAAATGCTTTTGTGTAAAGATCTGCTAGGTTATCTAGTGTGTCGACTCGATGCAGTTCAATCAATTTCTTTTCAGCACAATCCCGTATAAAATGATGACGAATGTCAATATGTTTTGTGCGACTGTGTTTTACGGGATTGTTTGTGATTGAAATAGTGGCATTATTGTCTATCATAATAGGAGTACGAGTGAAATTCAAACCGTAATCGCCGATTTTGGAACAAGATAAACTGTCATACACATACTTCATCTAATGTATAAACATCCCATCCTTCTTATGTTCAACTTGTAAACACAGAAAGTAAAACAGTTCACCCATCGCACTCAACTTGCTCTTCCTTACCTCCTCGAAATCATGACACATGTTCTCATAAAATGACCCAAAAATGATGTCATCCACGTATACCTGTACCAGCAAGTCTTCCTTCTTCCTTTAAATGAAAAGTGTACTGTCAATCTGACCTCTTTCAAAACCATTCTTTAACAAATGTGCTGACAGTGTCTCATACCACACCCTAGGAGCCTGATGCAATCCATACAATGCCTTATCAAGTCGACAGACTCGATCTGGATAATCTAGATCAGTAAACCCATCTGGTTGTGAGACATACACCACTTCTTGGACTTTCCCGTAAAGAAATGCACTCTTCACATCAAGTTGGTAAACTTTGAAGCCCTTGAATGAACCAAAAGCTAGGAACAAACGAATTGCTTCCAACCTTGCTACTGGTGCAAACACTTCATTATAATCAATCCCCTCTTGCTGATTGAACCCTTTCACCACTAACAGAGCCTTATTCCTTATCACGATCCCTCGATCATCTTTCTTGCACTTAAACACCCACTTGGTGCCTATTTCCTTCTCTCCTTCAGGGAAGTCAACTAGCTCCCAACCTTCAACTTCTTAAACTGAGCTAGTTCCTCTTGCATAGCTTCAACCCAACAATTATCTTTTAGAGCCATGTGAACATTCTTCGGCTCCTCTTGGGAAATAAAGCAGCTATACAAACGCTCATTTAACATCCCAGTCTTCTGAATCGAAGTAAATAAATAGGAACCTTCGATCACACCTCTTCTCATCTAAACACCTGTAGCAGCATCACCTATAATGTTCTCAACTGGATGATCTCTGTTTGTGCGTGTAGTGGCAATGGTGTCAACAACTAAATTATCTCCCAGATTAGATCCAATCTCCCCCTAAATGTTCTTATTAGCAAACGGATTAGTAAAATCCTCCCCCAGAATAGGTTCAGACTCACTATCACTTGAATCATGTGGAGCTACACTGGTGGAAGTTTCTAGGGCCTATGTCATTGATATACTCGATCTAGACATGAAGTCGCCCTCTTCATCTTCAATGATCACAATTTGAATCACTTGAGACTCATCTGCATTGGAAAAATCAAGAATATTAAATGATTTAAAAATGCTATCATAATCATATAATATAGCAGGACCACTCGTTGATTGTTGAGGTGAATAACTAGTGATTTCCATGTTAAACACAACCTCAATTTTACCAGTTTTTAGATTAGAAACCCTTTTATTCGGTGTTCCAGGCATATAACCCAGAAATTATCCCTCGTCAGCTACCTCACCGAATTTTTTCTTATCTTTATTTCGCACAATGGTGCAGGGTAATCCAAATGGTTCAAAGCCTTTCAAGTTTGGTTTTCGGTTACAATAGTTCTTGACATTTTTTGTTAAACCTTTAACTGTCAAAACTTTGTTTAGGACATAACAAGCTGTGTTCACAACTTCTCCCCATAAAAAAACTAGAAACTTTGAATCAGAAAGCATAGTCCTAGCGGCTTCAATCAACGTCCAGTTTTTCCTCTCAGCGACTCCATTCTGTTGAGGTGTATAAGGAGCAGAATATTGATGTTCAATTCCCCTGTGAAGACAATAGAGATCTAGAAACTAATTCTTGAACTTCGTGCCATTATCACTCCTTATCCTCTTGATCCGTGCATCATGAACATTTTCCAATTTTGTAAAAAGATCTATCAGCATCTCCGCTGTCTTATTTTGTACCTAAAAGAAAACCCATGAATACCATGAGTAATCATCTGACAAGTAAACAATAGTACTTTCCACCTATGCTCCTTACGTTCACTGGACCGAATAGATCCATATGAAGTAATTCATTAGTGGCATCTATGGCATTTACTGTGTTAGACTTGTGAGGTTTCCTATGTTGTTTTCCCTTTTGACATAGAAGACATTTATCTTCCACGTGAAACCTCTGCACTGGCACCCCTTCCACTAGACCGTTTTTAATAATATAATTCATTTTTCGGTAGTGGATATGTGCCATGCGTCTGTGCCACAGCATTGACTCAGCCTTAGATGCTTTAGACAGTAAACACACCACCACAACGGAAGAATCATTACCAGCCATGTCCATGACATAAGTGTCATTTCTCCTTGGCGCTCTCATCACTATGCAATCATCCGGTATCACTAACCAGGTTTCAACACCAAGCTTTAGACTTAGTAAACTGGACCGAGTGACCCTTGTCGTAGACTTGATGTTGATTCACTTTATGTTCGTCACTGTGCGAATAGGCTAGAAAGAGTGAGTATTGAATATTGTATAGATTAGATACGAACACACTACCCAAGTGTGAACGAGACTGGCTCGTACGAGTGATAGTGTGACTCGTACGAGTGATAAACAGCTCTACTCGTATGAGTGATAAACATCTCACTCGTACGAGTGAGCTTATGTGGCTCTTACGAGTGACATCTTGTCACTCATACGAGCAACCATTCGCATGAGCTGCTCATGTCTATATATGTGTGTTGTGTGTTCATTATTTGTTAAGTTTTGGAAGTTCCCTGAGGGGAAATGTTGGCGGATTCTCTCCAGGAATTCCACCAGCCAGACAAGATGTATACTCTTTCGGTATGAATGAATGAATGCTTCCGTTGTATCTGTTTCTACTCCCTTTCTATAACGTTCTACCAAATCGGTACTATCACATGCCCAAACTTCTGTCTAGAACCGCCATCAACCGGGACCAACAACTAGTATCAGAGCTATGGTACCGCTTCATTCAATCTAACAGTTGATGAATCACCTACGCTCATGAATTTTGAACGTATGAGGGGATTTAGACGTAAAACAGCAAATAATCGGACAACCACGGACATAATGTAAAATTGAAACCGTAGGATTGTTGGAAACTGATTTTCGACCAGATCTGTGCAAAAATCATCTTGAAATTCGAAGAAATAAAGATTCAGGATCGAAAGATGTAATCGGGCTCGTTTGTACGAGAGATTCTGTGGCTCGTACGAAGTCCACCTCGTACGAAGTGGTGACCAAAAAAACAATTTAGTGATGAGACGAGTGCCTAGAAAAAATTTGGTGATTACAAATTTTTTTCGATATTTTAACGTCTAATTCGGGCTGTTCGGGGACACCGTCTAGAGCTTCAGAGTATAGATTTGAAGATACGGTCAGAAAATTTTAACGTCTAATTCGGGCTGTTTGGGATAGTCACTGATACCTACACAAACGGTTGATTATCTGGTGTAGTGACTTTTAATGGGCCTAAACGCTAAATCCGCATTTGATCAAAATTTCAATTTGGGGAAATTTACCGCAAAATTTGGTTTTTGTGAAAAGATGCTCAAGACGTCAGAATTTGCAAAAATGAGGGGCAATAAAAATTTTCACGTATATGTTAATATTCCGGCATTTTTGAAATTCTTGACCATACAATAGTATTGGGTGGTTCTGAGTGTAGATTATCTGGGAAACACAGAGCATCGAAGATTCATTAGTGGTGAGATAAAGTTGATGTCTATTTTTTGTAAAGTGGGGTTCCATAACTGAGTCTTGGAGGCATTATTCATCAGATTCAGTAGTTGTGGTCACGTTAATGCCTGAGTCTTCGTACAAGCCGGTTGCACACAGGACTGCTTAGTGGTACAAAGTATCCAATTTAACTCCGCAGGGCAAACGAACTATTTCCGGACTAACCGCCAGAAAATAAGGATGCTTAGTGGTTTCAGTTGTCACCGGGACTAACGAGGAAGGCTATATACTTGCAATTCATGACTAAAGAAGACGATATAATAAATCTTTCAGACAAAAAATGGGTACCAGCTGCTCATGAAATAGACTATACATTTGGAGTTTCGTGATCAAAGGATATTCAGAATTTTCAGATCATGATACAGATTGATGCTTAAGGGTTAAAAACCTGATCTTCGATGTGGAATTGGAAGCACATACGACTGCTTATCTTTAACTCTGCAAGCCAAATGAACTGTTTTCAAGACTAACCGCCAGGAAATGAGGATGCTTTGTAGTTTCAGTTGCCCATTCCAGCGGAGATAGCTATACATCTGTTGTTGTGGCTAAAAAAGGAAGAATGTGATTTTGATTATCGAAGAATGTTTCTCAAATGTGATGTGCTAACAGATAATAGGATTTCGATGATGATTCGCTAATTGAGAAGATTACCGATTTGCTGATTAATCGTGATTATGGAAATCGGGATTTCAGATTTATGTGGATATTTATTGACTTGAAGTTTATCGTTGTGGTAATTCGAAGTTTCTATCAATTTTCCATTGGGTTTTGAAGATTAGAGGATCGAGCATTGGAGGAATGCGCTAAACCAAACGCGGATGTGGTTAACGTTGAAACGGAGATGCTACATTGATTAATTTCAAGTTGGTGATTATTCAAGAAAATTTGTAGATCAAGCAAATCAAAGGAGGTCTTGAACCGTGCAAACAAAGACTTGAAGATTAATTTCTGGAGAAAATTATTTCAGGGGGAATGTTGCTTAAAGTAGATAATGCAAACCCGGATCATCAATCAAGGGGGAATTTGTTGGCACGTTCTACGACATCGGCAGATACCTGATTGAAGTTGTAGAATATTCAAACCCGGCTCTTAGATTTCAAGATCAAGATAAAGCTTTGACAGTGACGTCCAAGGGGGAATTTGTTGATGCACTTTATGTACGTCACTATGCGAATAGGCTAGTGAGAGTGTGTATTAAATATTTTATAGATTAGATACCAACATACGACCCAAGTGCGAACGAGAACTGGCTCGTACGAGTGACATTGGACTCGTATGAGTGATAAATAGCTCTACTCGTACGAGTTATAAACATCTCACTCATACGAGTGAGCTTATGTAGTTCGTACGAGTGATATCTTGTCACTCGTACGAGCAACCATTCGCACGAGCTGCTCATGTCTATATATATGTGTTATGTGTTCACTGTTTGTTAAGTTTTGGAAGTTCCCTGAGGGGAAACGCTGACGGATTCTCTCCAAGAATTCTGCCAGCCAGACAAGATGTATACTCTTTCCGTATGAATGAATGAATGCTTCCGCTGATTCTATTTCTACTCCCTTTCTATAACGTTCTACTGAATCGGTACTATCACACGCCCAAACTTCTGTCTAGAACCATCGTCAACCGCGACCTACACTTAAGACACGCTCATCAGATTGTGCTTCAGCTGCTCGACATAGTTCACTTTGTCCAATGTGATCTTCCCGTTGGTCACTTTTCCTTGACCTGTAATGTGCCCTCCTTTAGCACTTGAAAAATTCACATAACCTCCGTCTATATTTTCAAACTCAGTCAACAACCTCGCATCCCCCGTCATGTGCCTAGAGCAGCCACTATCAACATACCACAAGTTGATAATCCTCCTTAGCAACTCCTGCACATCCCAACAAAAAATTAGTCAAATTGGGGGGACCCAAGCCTTAATGGTCTTGGGTCTTCCAGATTGATCAACCACCAGGACATTCATCCAATATCCATAACTCCTAACAGGAGTCTTGGATCTCAGACCTGTTGATGGAAATGGTTTTTATTTCCATTCGGTCTTTGGTCCTGAGGTTTCCTAAACATGTTTGGACTTTGTGACCTTTGGAATATTTGGTTTTGATTCCATGAATTTCGATTGTTATAATTTCTAAATCCATTGTTATAAAAATTTCGACTACCAACATTCTGTATCGAGTTTGATATTGACCTTGACTTCTGAAATTACTTGATTTACCATTAAAGTTATTCATTCTTGGTGAACTACTTCTAGGTCTTTTATATCTGCCTGATGTAGATTCAGGCTAAAATCTTTGTTGATTTCTTTGAAAATGAGGAACTTGGTGAGTTCCTTTTTCAGCCTTATCTACACCAACAGCAACACTTTGTCGCTTGGTAGCATATATCTTTGATGAGTTAGACACCTTCTACTCACCCACCAATTTTATCTGGTGATTTCTCTCTCTTTTTCTCAATCACTTGTGCTTCATTCTTTTTGTTAGGACAACAGCTAGCTACATGTCCCTTGTTGTGACATTTGAAGCACGATCTTCTAGCCGAAGACTTCTTAATTGAAGTCTCTGGTTTAGATTCATCAGGTGACAATGATGATGATGCCTTTGAAAGATCTTGTTTAGTTTGCTCAATTTTTGATTTTTCTATGTTTTTATTTTTTGCAAACTGCACATATGACTCTCTAGTAATAACAGTGGTCTCTTCTTTCATATCACTCCCTTTAACAAAAGCAATTTTTTCACAAAAGTTTGCTTTTTATTCTTAGGGTGTGTATTCTCTATTTTCAAAACCACTTTCCTGTTATTATCCTTCTTGGCATGATCAGTTACATCAACATTCCCTGATGTGGAACTACTAGGTGTAGTTGACACAAAGTCTGTTAGCTCATCTTCGCCTGACAAGAAAGAATAGTCATGACGAAGAGGTGGTGGAACTTCATTGAAACATTTGAAGCCGACACTTGTCTTGTCACTACTTTTCTTCAAGTCATTCATAATGTGTTTCATAACAAAAGATGAATCTCTGAATTAATTCAAATTTTTTTCAAGTTCACAAATTTTCAGTTGTGCTTCTGACAACTCTTTGCATTTTTCAGAAATCTCTTTTGTTTTGTCGCTCATCGTATCATGAGCTAAGTCAATAATTTGAAGTTTTTCATTTAGTTTACAGGTTAAAATGTTGATTTCTTCTTCATAACCCTTAATTTTCTTCAAGTATAATGACTCATTTCTTTTTATGAAAAAGTTTGATTCTTTTACGTTAGAGAGCTCATTTACCAGACTTTGGTTTTGTTTGGTTAACCTGTCAACTTCACTTTGCAGTTCATGACATTTTAAGCAAACGGAACTACCAGAGTTAGAGTGTACCTCTCCTGTTGATTTGCTTAGATCAGCCATGAAAGCAGCAAAATCTGCAGCTATCTTCTGATCTGCAGCCTTCGGTTTTACATCAGATTTCATGTTTTCTATCGTTTGATCAACCTCAACCTTTTTAGCTACAGTTTCTTGCTCTACCTCAGCATCAACCTTGACTTCTGCATCATCAACTGGGGCTATCTCAGCCATGAAAGCTTGTGTGGCATTGTCATCACCTTCCAGATGAACACTCCAATCATAAGAACCTTCTCTAGCAGTAGAGATCAAGGCCTTTGATCCAGTGTTAGTTGATGCATTCCTGTTGCTTGAACCATGACCAGGAAAATCTTGAAAAGATGAGTTAGAACGAGATTCAATCTTAGGTCTTTGACATTCTCTAGCAAAGTGTCCGTAATTTTGACAATTGTAACACCTCACATTAGACTTGTCAAAACCTACATTCTTTCAAACAAACTTTCTTCCCGTCCTGTTCATGAATCTCTTCACTCTTCTAGAGATCATGGCCATCTGCCATTGTAAATCCATCTCCTCAAGGCCATAAGGGTCAATCTGATCATAATCTTCATCAAAAGTAGCAGGATCAGATATTCTTCTGTGAATGTAGTTCTCATATGAAGCAACGAATAAAGCAAGCAAGGCCAGATGATCTTCAGCAACCTTGACATTCAGAGGCATAGACCTTGTACTGCTGTTATTATTGCTGGATTGTTGTCTCTTTGCCCCTGACGATCCTCCTGAAGCAACTACAAAACATACTTCACCATCAGAATTTGTCACAACTTGCTCATTTTCACATGAGAGAAACGTAATTGCAGAATCACTTGAAGCACTGTTGGAAGATGAAGATGTAAGCCCTTTATAAATTCCCGGATCTTGAACCTGATCATATCCAGTTTCCTTCTTCTTCATGTTGAGCTCATAAATACTCAGTTTCCCAACAACCTCTTCCAAGTCTTTATCTTTGTAGTCAGCTTCACCTTTTATCATAAGAGTATAAGTATCCCATTTGGCAGGTAAAGCATCTAGCAACTTATCTTTTATCTCCACATCCGTGTATCCCTCTATATCATAATTGTCCATTTCTGACATTAGATGATAGTATCTCGTGACGATATCTTCAAGGGACTCATTTCTCATGCCTTTAAAGACAACAAATTGTTTCTTCAGCAAATCAACCTTGTTCTTCTTCACATCAGGATTGCCCTCATACCTCTTCTCTAGAGCATCCCACATCTCCTTCGAAGTGGTATATCGCTTGAATGTATGTTTGATGCCATCAGGTAACGACATCTTTATAGCAGCTAAGGCCTTCTTCTCAGACTCATAAATTCTCTTATCAGCCTCTGACATGCTCACATAGGCAGTGACACGTTGTCTGCCTTTAAAGTCATGAGTTGGGTTTACGTACCCATCTTGAATACAGATCCACATTCGTGTGTCCCGGTATTCAATGAATGAGTGAAACCTCTTCTTCCATGTAAGGTAATTTTCTACCTTAAACATCTTTGGCGGTTTGTTAGTCGTGCCTGCCTTGTGCTCCATTCTCAACAATTCGTTCAAGTTTGACATATTTGACATTTTTACCGAACCAGCTCGTTAAAAACGTTAAAAATTTGTCCGAAATGTGTGATCACCAAATTACACCGTTAGACTCGTCTTGACGATACGAATCCAATGATGTATAATGTCCAAGAGTAATTTTGGGAAATTTCGTGCCTTTTTTTGTCCTAAAAATCACACGAGTCTAACCGTGCAGTCGGTTTGCCAAGATTGTCTATGGATCAAATTTTGTGTACTAAAACGTTTATCTCTAGTTACGTCAGCTGGTTAACTTTCCACCTTTGTGAGTACAACTCGGAACAGTACCCAAATCGGGATAGTAACTCGGATTAACAATCCGAGATGGAAATTCGGAACAGTGATCCGAGATACCAATCCGAGATGGTGATTCGAGATGGTATCTGGGATGCTGATCCGAGATGCTATCCGAGATGATGATTCGAGATAGTATCCGAGATGCAAATCCGAGATGATTCGAGATCAAACACCAATGATCCGAGATGCACTGTTCTGATCCAAGATGATCCGAGATGCAAGTTTTCTGATACGAGATGCTTCACTTATGATCCGAGATACAACTCTGATGATCCGAAATGCAACCTTCATATCCAAATGCAAGATTTCTATTTGAGATGCCTTGCTGATGATCTGAAATACCAAGTTTTTATTCGAGATGCCTTGCTGTTTATCCGAGATCAACAATAAAACCCTAGAACAGCCTTCAAACTTCGAACCAATCGTTAAAAACCTCCAAAAACCCAACTTTTTTTTGCAGTTACGATTTTGAACCGAGTAAAACAAGTGCCGTACGCTATGATACCAATTGTAGGTCCCCTAATACGTATGGATCTTCACATAATCGTCTATCCAACCTAGAGTGCGGAATCCTCTAGCTCAGATTATCATCGAAAACGAGTACCAACAGCAATCACAATAAACCTATCTTTATTGATTATCTATCACAATGATTACAATCAATCTAGATCACAAGAATTTTCTCTCAATTCTCTCTGAAGTGTTTAACTGAGCAACCTTAACCCTAATGTAAAGCTCTCTTTATATAAAGATAGGTTTGCAACTGGCTAGCGTTTCACCACATGGGCTGCAAATTGGTCTAGGCCCAATTTGCCTACCACTCCCTATAATGTGTCTGGTTTAGCCCAATCACTTCTAATCAACTACTAAAATACTAAACCTGCTAACTGTTTATCGTTTTACTAATTACAAATATCCAAAGACCAAATCTAAGCTGTTGCCATAAATATGCACCAACAAAAACAAAGACGATAGTCGTCCCTGTATCAACCTCACAGTGAAGGACTCCTTAACGGCTTGTGAATTTCACACCAATGGTTTAGAACAGAGCGAGTCGACTCACACCCCTTTTTTAACAAGAGCCCGAAAGAGGTAAATAAATAATGGTTTAGCCCACCAACTTTTAGCTTATATTTCTACCTTTCCGACAACCTCTTGCGTTTTCGTATCTCTCGCTGGAGCCTAAGGTACATCAGGCACTTTGGTGTTGTTCTAAACAGTAAAGAACCACCTGATAAAATACGGTTCCTTAGAAATTCCTACAATACTTTATAAAAACCCTAAAACACGAGGTATGCTCCTCACCCACGGGGCCGTGCCCCACCTATCCCCAGACATGAGGGCATGTTAGAAAGACACAAGGTCGTGCCCTCCGTACTTTTTAACATGGGACCGTGTTTACCTAGACATCGCCCGTGTTTCACTAACAGACAACATTCTCTGACTCGTGCAGGTGACACGAGGTCGTGCCTCCCGGACACGGGGCCGGGTCGACGTGTTGTCATTTTCTATAAAGTCAGCCATGAGAAGAATGTCTGGACCAATTCCTAAAAGACCAAGATCCTTCCTGATCTCTCACACATACCTAAAAAAGGTAGGTTCTTAAAAAGGTTTCCTTAAACCTTCTTGTCTTTACCATTTTTAGTCATTTTTCCTTCTTCAACCTTCAACAACCTCCATTGAAGCTTGAAGTTTCAAGCTTCAAGCTTCATTTGTTAGGTCAAGATCTTGATTTTTAGCCCAAATTATTACAAAACCACTATTAAACAACAATGTTTTAAGTTATTTATGTTCAGAAATGTAAAAACCAACAGTTTTAACTTAAAATAAAGGTTCTTGGGTTAAAATACCAGAACTGTTGGAACAACACGGGGTCGTGCTCCGCAAGCACAGGGCCGTGTGATTCATCTATTACTCCAAATTTTAACGGTTTGTCATGGTTAACTAGCATGTCGAGCCAACAGAGTGGTACGTCTTCAACAAGCTCCCGAAACAATCGAAGAGGGAGAAGGCTCTCGCTTGAAGCCACTCTTGTCCACTATGTTTGTGCCTTGTGAGAGTCCATTGAAGAAATGACAAAGGTGGAGGAGGTCCTCGTGGATCGAGTGGATTACCTCACTCTTGCCATGGAGGATAGCTTTAGGGAGATCAACCTTCTTCATCAAAGGTTGAACATCTTAGTGATGCCCCCAATGGAACCAATCTTACCTCAAGATGACTGGAACATCGCTCACGAAGTGATTAATCCCACCTGGTGAGATGAAATTCCCCCCGAAACTCCCCATTAACGCCTACTTTGAGGTTCGCATAGACCCCGCTCCTCTCTCACAAGAGGAGGTCGATGATGAGTCTTTCATCTTCCTTCCAAGGGAGATTGAGGATATGCTCAACGACCTTTGAAGGAGCATTCCCAGAAAATAGCTCAAGGCCCTCATTTTCCAAAGACTAGTTTCGGTTTTTGCTAATCTTTCATTGATTTATCTAGGGGAAAACTATTTGGGTTAAAAATAATCTCATAGGGTATCCGCCAACTATCTAATATTAGAACTTAAATCTTTCTTATAATTTTATTTCTCTATTCTATTTGTAATGATGGATGAATGAAATGAAATTTGGTGTTTTGAATACAAAAGTATGTGAAAATATGGAGAATGGCCAAAGGAACTTTGAAACAGCACCCCATGCATGTAACCAAACGACTCCCGAAGCAAAATCTTCAAAATAGTAAGTGCAGCATGGGATCGTATGAGGTAAGCACACCCCCGTGCCTCAAGTCTGCAAACCAAAATTTTGATTCTTGAACATTGACATGGGGTCGTGTCCCATAGATATGCCCCCGTGCATGGCTTCTGGAAAATTTTCGTTACTGGCACTTTTAACATGGGGTCGTGTCCCCCAAACACGACCCCGTGTTTGCCTTCTGAAAATTTTCACAAAAGCAATGATACTAGCACTTTTGACACGGGGTCGTGTCCCCCAAACACACCCCCGTGTCGAGTGTTTGATTTTTGAAATTTTGTTGTTTTTAACCCACATGTACACATTTAATCAAATTTAATCAATCTTGAACACATTGAGGACATTGCGTAATTTAAGTGTGGGGGGAACTTGAATGGAAGTTAAATTTGTTTGTCCTGAATCAAGCCTTACACAAAACTCTAATTGGAACCGCTAAAACACCCTAAATCTTTTTCAATTTTTTTTTAATTTGTTTTGTCTTGTTTTTAGTTTAAGTTAGAAACCAAGTTCTAAAAGTTCAAGTTTTTACAAATTTACAACCAATAGCGTCGTGATAAAAAGAACCATATAAAACATCGATAAAAGGGCATGACAATTCTTTTTAAACATTTGATCTTATATATAATTTCACAGCTTTACCCTTTTTTTCCCAAAATGTCAGTTTGAGCCTTTACCGAGCATTCAATATTATATCTTTACTAAATGCTCATTTTTCATTTCTTGTGTGAATAACCGTACAGTTCTTACGAATCTAGAACTTCACAAGACGATACATACCCTGTACTTACCAACTAATCCTTACATAATTGAGGCATTAGGATTATAAACTCTTTTCATTTTCAACCTTGTTTTCTATTTATCTCCCCACAAAAAAAATTTCCTTAGTTAACCGCTTTGAGCCTAAACCTTTTCATTTCAGAACCCGCAAAATGCCATTTTGCACAAAATCACCAATCACCCAAAACCACTTTTTATTTTTACACCCATTTATTTTAGTAAAATTTGATTCGTTTGAAATATTTAAAAAGATGTGACTTAGTTATCTTGTAAATATTTATTTTATAAAAAAACAATTCTCTAGTTGCTTGGAATAAAATAAGCAAAATTATTGCTTAGTAACTTTTAGTTTGTACCTAAGTCATAAATAAATAAATTTTCAAAAGAAAACCAATATTTTACGCTTTTAGTCACTTTTCAAATAAAACTACCATACCTCTAACCAAAACCTACCCTTTCAATTCCTCTTGCTATTTACAAAGATTATGTTAAAAAGGAGGAGCTTTGATTACTTGTCATGCATATAGTATAAGTATGTTCCATACCGGGTTCGAGCGTTTCACTTATACATTTTCGGCTGAGTGTTGAGTGATCACTTGTGAGGTGTGCGAATTTATATATAGCTAAATAAATTTTATGAAGGCATGTTATGCCCAAGAATATTTATTTTTTTTAGAAAGAGTTATAAATAAATCTTGTCGAATAGGATTGTAGATAAAATAAAAAATTAGAATAAAAAGAACTTGGATTCCCGACACTCTACAAACAAGACCCGAAAAATTCTTCTCTACCAATTCCGTTTTGGTGTATAAGCAACATTAAAGTTTTGCTTGAGCACAAGCAAAGATTCAAGTGTGGGGGCATTTGATATTCGCCAAATGCAACGTATAAATTGAATCAAATAAAGTATAAAATCAACCCTTTTTAGTACTAATGTTTAGAAATATTGTATTTCTTTGTATACTTTTGATTTTCAGGATTAAAAGAGCTTAAATATACAAAAGAAACAAATTAACGCAAAAACCAGCATAAATACAGAAGAAGAAAAGATCATACACTATACCAACCCTGCCGAGCTTCACCACAAGACCAAAAACAACGGATCAGAAGACAGACACGGGGTCGTGCCTGCCCGGCTTGGGGCCATACTCCACTCAGGATTCTAGAAAGAAGAAGAAAAACATAAGCAGAAAAGAGACATGGGGCCATGTCCCTTCAACACGGGCCGTGGCCAACTTCCAGATATGCAAATCTTCGATAGTACAACAAGTACAATGGCCACGGGGCCATGCAAGCATCTGCATTGACAAGCTCATTAAATGAATACAGAGAAGATGGAGGACACTGGGCGTGCCCACCGGGCACGGAGCCGTGTGAGACTTCCATTTCCAGCTATAAATAGGAGAGCTTGGTTCCATTCAAACTCATCCATTGCAAACTACTTCGCTCACACCTACCACCACTCTACCACCACAATACCACCATCATCCGCCACATCCATCTTTAGAGTATGCATAGTAGTCTCGGGATCCAAGACTAATCGTAAGAGTTTTTGTTAAACAAAAGCCATGCATGCTTGGCTAATTTCTTATATCACTTGGTGAGACAAGTTATTTATATATTACTTTTGATTTCCAAGTTTTGGTTAAATTTTTAATTGGGTATGTATTAGTGACTTTAACTAGTTTTTCATATTGAAAGTGAAATTCATTCTATCATCTCTTTAAATTTTGTTGATTCACTCATTCGTGTCTTTACGATCTATATAAAGCGCGTTAACTTCCTTGAAAGGGGTTAGAAGGGTGGTATGGGTAAAGTTCTTGCCTCGTTCAGTGTATAGATTCTGCGAGAACTTGATTTAAGCTTACTAGGACTTCCCTTGATGTAGATAGCATCAAATCGGGGGAATTTAGAACAACTTGAATCCCTTATAAATAAACTACTATTAGGACTTTAAACCAGTCTTGCGAGACTGTATCCCTACTGACTCAGACCAATATGGCCGAGGGTAGCGTTGCCTCCAAAAGAGTGACATGCCGCATTTTGCATTAATAACTCATTTAATTATCTTTTAGTATTCCGGCCTTGCGGGACTGTATCCTTGCTGACTCAGACTAATATGGCTGAGGGTAGCGTTGCGTCCAAAAGAGGGAAATGCCACTTTCACCAAGATAATCTATTAAAAAACCCAAAGTGCGAAAATTATCAAAGAATACATAAATGATGAGTCGGGACATATTGATTCTATCTTGTCTATTTATTTATTTTATTACTTTAGTTTATTTTCTTAATTTATTTATTAAAATCTTTTCTTAAAATTTGATTAGATTAAACGTCGACTATATTCCAGAAATAGTGCACTTGCCCTAGCGTGTTGTATAGAGTAATAGTGTTATATCGTGTTCTATAAACTTAAAGCTTGAATAAACGGATGAAAAGTATTTAAAATATATCTATAAATATACTGCACTCCCATCACGCTAGTTTCTTTGGGCAAGTCTCTTGATTTGATTGATTGATTTCGAGTTCCCTGGAATTTCACTAAGTAAAAACCCGTAACAAATTTTTTTTCTTTTTGTTAATTATACTTTGTGTAAATGAACTTTGAATTAAATGCTTAGAAATTGAAAACCACTTTTGATGTACTAGTTTTTTTTATTTTTTTAGAGTAAACTCTTAAAATGATCTTTTAAGTTTGGTATTTGTCACTTTAATATAAAATGTGAACCTTTTAAATATGGGTTTTTGTGAATTTAATTTTGTTGCTATTTTTATTCAAAATCAAAATGTGATTATATTTTTTAGTTAACATCCAGTTTTTTGTTTTTGTTTTTTTCACTCCCTTTTAATAAATAGCAAAATGGTCTTTTAACGTTTTATTATAACAAATTAAAAAATTGACCATTTTGCCCTTCGTTAAAAGGGGGAAAAAGACAGAAAAGCTAGATGTCAATTGAAAAATCTGACAAGATTTTGCTTTTGAATGAAAATGAAAACAAAATTAAAATCACAAGGACCAAGATTCAAGATTCAAAAAGTTTGAAAATGGCAACAAAATTAACCCCAAGGTCCAAGATGAAAATGGTATCTAAATTAAAATCACAAGAACCAAGTGACAAAAGTGACCAAACTTCAGGAACCTTTTTGATGGTTTACTCTATAAATTAATCATAATCTAATATTATCACCTACTCATCCATTAACCCGACCACGCTACCTGCTACAACAAGGTATGCAGCAACACCACACCTGCTACCAACACTTGCCATCACCACCAACGGTACCACCACCAAACTACCTTTCGATTAAAAAAATATAATCCATATCTTTTGAAATAAAAAAAAAGATATATTAACCATTAAGCACATATTTGTCAACAAAATTTCACTCCAATTACCCACTGTAACAAAACTAAAAACCCACTTAAAAACCCAATAAATTTGCTAAAGTTATCAAAAAGAAAAAAATCAAAGCTCTAACCATTGCATCAAATTAAAGAAACCCCACTTACAAGAAATTCTAAAACCCACTTAAAAAAAAGTAAATAGCCAAAAAGTCATAAGGTTTGGTCACTTTTACCATTTTATTACAAAATTTAAACTTTTTCAATCTGGAACTTGTGGTTTTAATTTTGTCATTTTACCACGGGAGCCAGATTCAAAAGGGTTGAGTGTTGTAATAAAATAACAAAAATGACCAAATCTTAGGTATCATTTTAGCAGTTTACTCTAGTTTATATTTAGTGTTCAATATTAAGAAAAAGACAAAATTGGTTTTATATAATGAATTAATAATAAAAAGAAAATGTCTAAATTGCCCCTTAGTTAACAAAAAAAACAATATTAGAGGTTTGGATGAAAATGGCAAACCATGTCGAATGTGAAGGGCAATATGATAAAAAGAAGCTGATTTGGATGAAATCGTCAAACATGTCTAAACCTCATGGACGATTTTGGCAATTTACTTTTTTTTAACATGAAATAAATTCTTAAAACACATTTATATAGATATTAGCATATTACATATTATAAAAAATACATTAACATATAATAGTGATACAAATTATTACCGAATATTCAGACAAAGTAATATGATATGTTCCATAAATTCATATAAATATTCAACCAAAACGATATGAAATAACCAATAACTACTAAAAATGTTCAACCAAAAACATTATATATTAAAAAATGGCGAAAAGTATTAAATCCGACAAATATTTCACTATATGTTGGTTTAGTTCAGTTATGGTGGATATGGAAACATTGATAATCATAACTGATCTACTACTTTCGGTTTCAAGAAAAAACCACTAACCAACTCACCGTTTTTTATTTGGTTCGCTTTTTTCGTTTTGGATATGCACACCCCTAATTGTTCTCTACTTAGAGGTGTAAACAAAAGATTCCAAAATCAAACCCAACAAAAAACTCAAAATCGAGTATTGAAAGAAATCAGTTTCATACCGGACCCTACAATCCAAGTATGCATTGGAATGTAACCTTACGCTATAATCCGGTTCTAAACTGGCCAGAACCAATAAAAAACCGAAACTACCGAAGATATGACTTCACTCTCTTAATTATTTATTTTTCAAGAATTAGCATTTGAAGTTCTAACTTTGGGCCCAGCCTAAATCACAACCAATCTCAGTAACAAAACTAGGGCTTCACTATAAAAACCGATCCACCGCCATAACCATCGATCTTCGCATCTCCAAACCACATTTCGCTGCTTTCGCCTTTTCGGACTTCGAGAAACATCAGTCGTTGCCATGAGAGCTAAGGTAATCAGCTATTAGTTTAACAATATTCATTCCATTTGTTGTTTTGATTTTTAATTTCCGGTGTTGTCCAGTAAAACACTTATTATTTAAACAGATCCACTTCATATTTTTTGTTTTGATTTGTTAATTATTATCGTTATCGAATTAACCGTTTTTGCTTTATTTGTGGTTTTGATTTTTTTTTCATTTTGTTGTTCTAAAGAGAATGAGGAGGTTGAAGAGGAAGCATCAAAAGATGAGACAGATCTAGGTAAACTGGCGTCAGCTTTTGCGTTGGATTGTTGGTCTAGTGCTACCTGATGCTTTTGATTTAGGTTTTTGTTATTTAGTATGTGTTGCTAATTTCGATGTTTTGTTTTTAAGTTGGTACGGTTCTTGATCATACCTTTTCTAATGACGTTTTGCTTATAAGTTGTTTTTACAGCTTTTGGTGTTATGGATTAATCAAGTAGTATGATCTATCGCTTAATTGTGAGATTTGATCTGTGTTTTTTTATTTATTGTTTTGTCTGTTGTGTAATTTATCTAGTGGTTGAGGGTTTCGGTAAGTGTTAAGCCTACGTGTTAAGACTAGAGTAGGGATGGTAGGATGTGTATGAAAAAAAGTTTGAAGATCATCTGATAGTCATGAGGCCAGCTCTCTAGGAGGTGATTGGGATTATGTGATTAGGCTTGTAATCACATTTTAGACAAAGCTAAGCTATTTTTCAGTTTTGCAAGTTGTGGACAAAGAGTTTGTAGTTTAGTTATTTCAATTTGTGTAGAAAACGAGGCTGAGTGCGAGAGGGCTATAATTTTTATTATATTTTAGGTAATTTTTATTCGTAGATCAAGTTTTAAATTTATAAAACACGATACAATACTACCATTTTACACACGTTAGGGCAAATACACCTATCGTGGACGTAGTATAATGATGGTAAGATACCGAGGTCGTCTAAGGATACAAGAGCTTTTAGTACCGTCTTATCGTTAACGTATAATCTAACCAAATTTTGATAAATTTTTGAAACTTTTTAAAGATGTAAAAGTAAAAACGTAAATAAAAAAACAAATAGACAATAAAGAATCGCTTGGTTCCGACTCCTCTTTTACATATCATTTGATAATTTCCGCACTTTGAGCATTTTAAGAGATTATCTTAGTTATAGTAGTAGGCCCCTCTTGTGAAGGCGATTTTACCCTCAACCTATTGGTCTGAGTCAGTAGGGATACAGTCCCGCAAGGTCGGAATATTGGAAGATAATTAAGTGCGAAAAGTGGAAGGCCCCTCTGGTGAAGGCGACGTTACCCTCGACCATATTGGTCTGAGTCAGCAGGGATACAATCCCGCAAGGTTGGATAACGTTTTAATAGTAGTTTTTTTATAAGAGGTTCAAGTCGTTCTTACTTTCCCCGATTTGATGCTATTTGACTTAAAGTAAGTCCTAACAAGCTTGAACCAAGTCCTCGCATGATCTATACACTGAACGAGACAACAACTTTACCCAAACACCCTTCTAACCCCTTTCCAGATAGTTAACGTGCTTTATATAGACCGTAAAGACACGAATGAGTGAATCAACAAAATATGAAAAAATATTTAAATAAAGTTCACTTGCAATATAAAAAACTAGTTATTAAAGTCATTAATACATGCCCAAATAAAAAGTTCCCAAAGATTGGAAATCAAAAGTAATATATAAAAAAATTTGTCTTCACCATGTAATAGATTTAGCCAAGCATGACCTTTGTTTGACAAAAAATATTACGATTAATCTTAGATCCCGAGACTACTACACACTCTAAAAGATGACAGATGGATGATAGTTGAAGAAACACTGGACCAAATGGTATCCGGAGATATCTGGGTTATGGTTCAAAGTCTCTGCATATAAAGGTTATCTCTCGTTTCCTTGTCGGTATGATCTTGCTTCAAGCTCACTACAAAACTAGAAACATCGTTAGTCTTGTCATGAGAGAAAAGGGGGAAGGTTTTCTTTGTGACCACACTCCGGCGTGAGAACAAATATCGAGGTTTGCAAAAGATAATGCAAGTAATTAGTAAGTGAGCTCAAAACAATGTGTTTTATCTTGAGGTTTGATCCTTATTTTATAGCCGAAGATAGGAGTGTAGGAGATGGGCTGATGCGCCTTGGGCCTGGAACCGACAACCATGAATATCCATTCTGTCTCCTCTGCTACGACCGTTAATGGTCTCTAGCAGGAGGGGCGCTTGGCGCACGGTGGATTGAGCCACGTGTCCTGGCAGTTGTCCTTGTTGTGGACCTGTCATCAGCCGTTAGTGGAGATCGTGTGACAGTCGCTAGCATGAGTTGGTTGATGCCACGTGTACGTCCTTATGTACTTTTTTTCCTCTGCATGACTGCTCATCATGCAACGTGGTCTGGCACAACCTGTCAAGCGGTTATTGGGTCACAGCTCTGCCACTTTGTACCATTGTACTTGATCACTGCCTCTTTGCGTTTCACCATTCTGCGTGACCTTATCAGTGCGGCCAACGTGAACTTGTAGAGATCAAGTCCTTTTGTTCTCAAGACTAAGTATGAGTTGCTCTCATCTTAGTCTTGGCCTTGTGCAAGGTTTTAGGAATTCGTGGCTAGAGGTTTGTTCAATCAGCGTAGGGTCAGGGACCTGCGCTTCCAGGTTTAACTTGTTATTGCACAGGGTGCGCAAGGTTTGTTAGGCAACCTGCTGGTTTCAAGGTTGGAGTACCGTTGGGCGTAGTGCGCAATGTTATTCCAGCGACATGTTGTCATTATGAGGGTATGGTACCTTGCGCAAGCGCAGGGTTTTTTGGGACCATACCCCTCCAAGTCCCCCCAGTCCAGTGGTGCTCCTATGCACAGGTTGGCAAGTAGGTGGAGTGCTGGACTCTAAGAACTCATGTATGCGTGCTTATTTCAACGGCAAGAAATCAACAAGGTAACTATAAGGAATAAAGAAAACCGTTGTTGGGGGGAAACCTTTGTTCATGATAAGGTCTTTGAAATTTGAATTTTCATCATGCTGATGGTTGCAGGCGAGTTGGTGAGAAAAAGGTGAGGCGGAAGTGACGGATGACGGGTGTAGCATGCTGTCAACAGTGCAACTTCCTTTTCATTAATGAATTGCAGAGAAAGTACCATCCACGAGCGCGTGGCGACCGTCAGTTACCCACTTGCCCTCCACGCGTCAATCGCGGACTTGATGTCTAGTCTGTAGGGTTGTCATACGTCCCCATCGCATTAAATGCGATGGGTATAAATAGGTGATCCGCTTAGGGCAAAAAGCACGCTTCATTCTTCCGGCAATCCTTATTTCTTATTTCTTCCGGCAATCAAGATAGCAACCCGAGGACCTGAGAGCGTTGCTGCGACGGAGGCTTCCACTTCTCTGCCTGTGTTAAAGTGGTCTACGGGCAGCTTCCAACGGCTAGTCGCCGGTTTCCGGTTCCCCAAGGAGTGGGATGCCCGATACCCCTCCGAGGGGGAAACTGTCGTCGACACCCCTACCGGCTATATTACCTTACTTTTTGACTTTTTTGCCAACGGCAACTTTCGGTTGCGGCGACAAAGTTCTTTCTTGATATTCTGGATCATTACTGCTTCCACATCCCAACTTAAACCGATGGGGATGGTACGAATAAACAGTTCGAGTTCCTGTGCCGTTCCATGGGTATTCACGCAACCGTTAATCGGTTCCAGGTGTTTTACCAACTGCACTGCTCGTTGGGTTTTTATTCATTTCAGCATAGGATACAAGCCAAGAAGATCCTCCACTCTCCGCCAAAGTCCTATCACGACTGGAAACAGAAATTATTCTATATCAAGGCCGGCATGATTCCCATGCGAATGCATTTCCGGGGGTCGGAAGACACCCCCGTCGAAACAATGTCGATATCAGCGGAGGAGTCCTGGTATCAGGACATCAAAGAGATTCGGGCGGTTCAGTTGCCGGAAAGAGCACTAGTGGTTGCTGGTATGAGCCTTTTGTGGAAACCTGGCCGCCGGGAAAAACCGGTCTACATGGAGTAGGATAAGAGTAAGTTCCCTTATTTCATTATTTCATTATTTCTCCTTGTGCGCGGACTAATGTTATGCGCGCTTTTGCAGGGGTTGTGCTGTATATAGATGCCTTCCAACAAGAGAGTGGGTGGATGGAAAATGTCTCACTTAACCCGGAGGAGCCGACATGGCATTCCCAAATCCTTGGGAACTTCGAGTTGCCTCGGAGTGTAGATTTGGCGGCCCCTGCGCCTGAAAGTGGTAAGCCTTCATTGTCTATTTGTTTGCATCTTTTCATATTACTTAATATGTTGTGCCATGATGCAAGTGCGCTAAATAATTTGGGTGTTGGCCCAGATTCTAAAAAGAAGAAACGCGCGGGGCCTAGCGTTGTGGCCGCAAAGAAGCTCGCACAACCTAGGGCAGACCCACCAAAAGGTACGTGTTCTTTGCCTGATACTTGGAATGACTATGTGGTAGTCTCTGATTCCATGGAGGGTCTTGCGCCTGTAGGTTTGAAAAACTGAAACCGGAGCCTCAAGATATGGCGGAGATTCCGGTTGCCAATCCGGATGATCCAACTGATGTGGAGTCCAGCCCAGAGCCGCTCAAGAGGAAGAGGGTCCTTCCAAAGGGCGATACTGCTGCGCAGCCTCCAAAAAACGTTGCGCGGAAAAATATTATTGGCAAGCGCAGGAACTTGGATTCACTTGCGGCCAAGTTTTCCCCAGGTAAACACTTTTGACTTTGTGCTTTATTTTTCTTCGTGTTTCACGTGTTTAACTTTCTATTATTCTACAGGGAAAGATGAGACGCCATTTGTCGCTCTGTCTGCTCCGACCACTAGTCGAGATCTCTATGCCACCACCCGTATTTGAGACGGCGCAAGCGTCAAGTGCTAAAGGTGGTGAGACTAGTGCGGTGGCAGCGGAGGTACAGATGGATGTAGAGGCCGTTGTGCCTGGAGAGGAAGTGGTTGAAGAGGTTGTGGTTGAAGGTGGTGAGGAGGTTGAGGATGCGCCTCAGGGGGCTCATTCAGCGAGCAAGTGCTCGGGGGTGAAGCCCAGGGATCTGGGGAGCGCCCTTCTAGCGAAGGGTCCCCGATTCGCCTGGAAGAGACCCTGGGTGACTACTACAATCAGTCATACTCTGAAAGCCGAGCTTCTGAGATCCACACCCTGTGTGGAAGCTAGCAAGGCGAGAAATTCAGCCATTGGCAGGCGTCCCGTGAATGGTTTAAGGGTGCCTTCCCCCTAGTAGAGATACGTGCGCGTGCGTAACAAAGTTATGAGCAAGCATATCGCGCGTACCTCCAGTTAGCTGCTAGCTCCGCCTCCAACACTCATAAAATTATCAGTGAGTGGTGCAGCATACACCGGGATCAAGAGAGGATTGAGGCGGCAAAGAAGGAGATGATCCTTGAGCGGGCCCAAGTGCCACACAAAAACTAGAGCTTGAGGCTGAGAGAGCTAAATTTGCTGAAGCTCAATGGACCGAGGAATGGTCCTGTTAGGGTGGAAGAAGAAAGTTGAAGGCTCCGCTACCACACTTGCTGAGGAGCGCAAGTTGTGTAGGGAGGCTTGTGAGAGGGATAACAATGAGAAAAAAATCTTTAAGGGACGAGATGGTTAATTTGTGCGTTGAAGTTAGCGCTTAAAGAAGAAAAAAGAGGTAGCCTCAACTGCGGCCGAAGAGGCGAGGTCGCACTGCGAGCGCAGTGAACAGAAAGAGGTAAAAAATTTTGCCTTTCTTATTTTACAGGATCATGATATTGCCAGACTAACCTTGTTGTGTGTAACTAGGTGGAGGCTTGTGCAACACTTGAGAGTGCAAAGAAAGATCTCCAAGCTGCCTGGTTGAAAAGGCAAAATTGTAGCGCAGGCGCTTGGAGGATCAAGAGAAGCTGTGCCTGGCGGAAGGGAAGGTGAGTGTGGGCGAGCAAAAATTGGAATATTCTGAGGCAGCCCGCGCCACCGCGGAGAGTATGCTGGAGCCCATGACAAACAACATGCTTTTGATACAGCAACATGGGGTCGTGAATGTAAGTTCTCCGTTGTTATTTTGATCACCCTTTATCTTGATTCTCATTCTATTTTCCTTGCGTTGTGAAGATCGCTAACTCGATCCTGAACTCAGTGTAGTTGGACAGTCTTGTGGCCAAGCTGATGGTCACAACACACCATGATGGATACGCGCAAGGCTACGCGGAGTTCGCACACCACGTTACTTGTGCTTTGGATGTTCAATGGGATACCAGCCGCGCCTCTACCCATGGGGTCGATACTGATGCTGCCTTCTCCAAGGCGAAGTACGGGTACGATCGTCTACAACTACCAGTGATGGATCTGGTGAGTGAAGCGCTCCCACATGACGATTTTATGGACCGTTTAACGGACATATTTCATGATGCTGCGGAGGTTGAAGAGTCTGAAGGATAGGATAGGATGTGTTGTCTGATGTTAGACTTGTGAAGAACGTTGTACTTGCATGTAATTGCGCATCGCGCTTGATTATTGTACTTTTATTTTGTCGTGAAATGATAATCCAGCGTTTGAAATTACAATATTTGCGTGAAAATAACTGCTTTGTATAGGTAGAGCTAATAAACTGGTAATGAGCTCATGTATGAACGTCACACTCCATGCGCATACAATAGTGGAAGTGAATTCTGTTCATGAGTCATGTTGTACCATGTTGTTTTCGCGTATACGTAAAGTGGTTTCACGCATTTCTAATAAAATGTCCAAATAATGAAAGCCATGCATCGATTCTGTGTTTTGTATTAACAAAGAGGCCTAAGAGCCATGTACAAAATCGATTACATCAGATCATAGGTTCACTAGTTTGTTGCGTGAACATGATAAATCGTAAAACCTTGGCGTTTGAACATGCTTAGATTACATATAGCACCGCCTCAGCTGTTGCGCATTCCAGGTCTTAGGAATGTTTGTGCCATCTAAAAGTTTGAGGGTGTAAGCACCCTTTCCTAGTACCTCATGGATTATGTACAGGCCTTCCCACTTAGGCGCGAGTTTTCCTGGACTCTCAGTGTTGGACGCTTCATTGTCTCTTAAAACGAAATCACGTAGTAGGAAGGTACAAATGCGGACTCGCGCACTGTAGTACTTTTCGAGCTTGGACTTGTATTTTGTTTCATTGATTGCGGCGTTTTCACACCTTTCTTCTAGGAGGTCCAAGTCGAGCCTACGCTCTTCCTCATTATTCTGGTTTTGCATAGCGAGCATGCATGGTGATGGGAGGCCTATCTCAGCGGGAAATACTGCCTCCGTCCCATAAACCAGGCTAAATGGTGTCTCGTCAGTGCTGGTTTTTGGCATGGTCCAATGAGCCCAAAGGATGCTTGGGAACTCATCTACCCAACCTCTTTGCGCTATCCCTAGTCTTGTCTTGATCCCTTCGACTATACTTTTGTTTATACTTTCTACTTTGCCATTTCCTTGGGGATGCGCGACCGAAGTGAACACGTGCTCGATATGTATCTCCGTCATCCATCATTGTAGCTCTTCAGAAGCAAAATTGGGGCCGTTAACACTGACAATGCGTAGAGGTAAACAAAACGACAAATGATGTGCTCCCAAACGAATTTGCGAACTACCATTGCTGTGGTGGATGCAAAAGGCTTGACTTCTACCCACTTGTTAAAGTAATCGACCTCTATGATTAAGAACTTTACGGCACCTGGGGCATCAGTAAAGGGTCCCACCATATCGATTGCCCATTGCTAAAAGGGCCATGTTGTTGTCACTAGGATCAAGGGATTTTTGGGGCGCAACGTCTTAGGCGCGTGTCGCTGACATGATGCGCATTTTCGCAGCATTTCGACTGCATCTAAATGCATGTCGGGCCAATAGTAGCCAACATTCATGATCTTTGCGACTACCATGCGCAGACCCGCATGAATTCCACACAACCCTTGGTGTATTTCGCGGATCAAGTATTGTGTGTCTTGCGGATCTATGAAGTGGAGGAGTCAGTATGACTTCCAGTAAAGTATTCCGTCTGCCATTTCATAATTCAATGCCTTGTTCTAGACTTTTCTTGCATCCGCCTTGTTTTCAAGGAGCATCCTAGATTGCAAGCACATGATGATGGGAGACATCCAAGAAGGATTTCCTATTTCTATGACGTTTACTTAACGCAGCGGAACGAAAGGGTTTTTGAGCACCTCGATGCGCACTTCTCGTGTTAGGTGTTTGAAGCTTGTAGCCGCCAATTTACTGAGCGCATCGGCATGCTTATTCTCGCTTCGGTTAATGTGGGTCACTTTGAAATTTTGGAATTTGGTTATCAAGGACTGGCCTGTTCAAGGTAAGGGCCATCATTTCGCCTTTTGCGTCGTACAAGCCATTGATCTGCCCCACGACCAAAAGAGAGTCGACGTGCGCTTCCAAATTCCTAGCACCCTTTTTGATGGCTAACCGAAGGCCTGCCAGAAACGCTTCATATTCGGCTTCGTTATTTGTGCTTTTGAAGTCTAATCTGATGGCGTAGGTGAACTCCTGGTTATCAGGGCTTATTAGACGGATACCAACCCCTGCGCCATCATCATTGCATGCGCCGTCAGTGTGAAGGATCCATGCGCGGTCGTTTGTGACAGGCGCTGGATTCTGGACAGCTTCACATTCTTGCACTTTATTGCTTGGCAATTTCGTGACAAAATCGGCTAATATCCGGCCTTTAATAGCTAGGTGTGGTTTGTACACAATATTGTGTCCACCTAACTCGATTGCCCATTTTGCCAGGCGGCCGGATATGTCAGGTTTGGATAAAACCTGGCCTAGGTGATAGTTTGTGAGAACTGTGATCACGTGGCCTGAAAAATACCTACGCAACTGACGGGATGCATGGACCAAAGCTAAAGTAAGTTTATCCAACATTTGGTATCTTGTCTCCTACCAGTTAACATCTTGCTGACATAGTAGATTGGATTTTGGACTCCTACGCGCTCGACCAACAAGACTGCGCCTAGAGCAATATCCGATGCGGAAAGGTAAAGGATCAATGGCTCATTCTTTTGCGGGGCCATGAGCGTAGGCATCTGAATCAAGAATTCCTTCATCTGTTGGAAGGCTTTAGCCGCATCAGGAGTCCACTGAAACTTGTTTTGCTTTACACAATATCTCAGGGTGCTGATGAATGGGAAGGATTTCATCGCGTGGTTTGCTAAGAACCTGTTCAGCGCAGCCAGTCGCCCAGCCAACCGTTGCATTTCCTTGATGGTCGAGGGGGAAGGCTTTGCGCAAGGACGCGAAAGTTTTCTGAATGTTTATCCGCTATGAGGGGGGATCGGCTCTCCTCCGATGAGCACCAGACCGATCCGACTCAACTAACAGAGGCGGAATTCATTGTTAGTGAGGTTGACAAACAAACAAGTGAGATCTACTGCTTAAATGCCTTGAATGTATTGATATATGTGAACAAGTACAGTGCAAGTAAACAGTTCAGCAGGGCTTCGCCACACCAACATGATTTCTAACTCTGACACAACACTTCTCTATTTATAGGTCGACATGACTCGCACATGAGAGTGTGTAATAGATTGTGTGACTCGTGAGAGAGGTGCTTCGTACGAGTGACAGAGTGTCACTCGTACGAGCCAACTAACTCACTAGTACGAGTCAAGCCCTAAACAAATAAAACAAATATAAACAATTACAATTTGACATTTAAAGCTCTATATACATAAACAACGTATCCTAGACGTAGGCAATAGACATTATGCATCAACAAACTCCCCGTTGGATGTTGCCGCAGTCTTGGATAGTCTTCAAAAACTTCAAAAAATCTGACGTTTATCGACCAAAGAAATGCTTCGACGGCTTGCGACGCTCCCAAAAGCTATTGGTGTTTGATCTGTAGGAAGAGGTCGGTTCACTGTATTGCCTAACCGAAAAATTCTTAGCGACGCAATACGAGCTCGCTCTGCAATTCTTTCTTCCTTCTTGTCCTTCTTCAGTTTCTCAATCTCCTTCCAGTTTCCTCCATGAAGTGTTCCATGTAGTGCCGGAATGAACGTCGTTGGCAAACCAGACATTAACTATCTTCTGAAACTAGAGTGTTGTTCTTCATTTCTCTCTTCAAAACTGATCTTACTGTACGACAAACATCCGATATCTTTCTTTGAACAGTTGACTAGCCACATCTGGTCTAGTACTCGAATGCCACGCCATAAGCCCATATATACGTTTGTGTGCTTTGACGGCTTTGGTCAGCTCCCAGTAATCTTCCAAGAGTCATCATCTGGGTTTACACATATGACAGCTTCACCTGTGTTTGAATCGTAGTGCCACCATTTAAAGATCTTGAAGAAATCGTGTTCCATCTTTATCAGAGGCATATTCTTCATCACTTCAGCCTCTTAACAATTAACGTTACGTCTTTCTCTTGTGTTACCGGATCGATCTTTGTAATTCGCTTCGGGAAATGAGGCTTCTAGTGTGTAAATTCGTGCGTAGCTTCAAGCTTGATCAATTTCCATAGCCGTTGGTCGTGAAACTTCATCTTCAGATTAATCATCTTTGTTTGCACGAGCTCTTTTATATCCCAATATGGCAAGGACTTGATATCGCTCAAGTATATGAAATGCTGGATTCCAAACTACCTCTTAATAGCATAAACATTAAGCTCCTCGATGCATCCCTAGCTAATTATATCCCTTAGTGAAATATCCGCATTACCGTAAAGAAATCTAGAGGACGTTTAATCTTGCGCTCCGCTGGTGTTTCTTTAAACCATTTCTTCCTCATTTCAGCAATTTCAGCTCTAGTCATCTGTTGAGGAATCATTCCTTGTTTGGCAGCTTCTTCGACTTTACGTTTCAGAAGACCTAGCATTTTCAGCTGCAAACAACTCACTAGAAGTTGGGGAGTCATTTGTACCCTTATCGGCAAGATTAGTAACATCTTCATCAGAATCATCCTACACGAAAACTCTATCATAATTATCCGCATCATCAACATGCTCGAAGACATAATCTACTGGCTCGAAAGCACTAACGTCATTCAGTTCGTCTTCAAAATCAAACACAAATTCTTCTTCGTTCATTCCCAGCATTTCAGCTATCTGTTCTTTAGTGTAGCTATGAACGAACTCTCCTTCTTCAACATCGTGCTCAAGATATAAAATCTTTGGCTTCGGCACGATAGGAACGGCAGATATATCGGTTACCGTGATAATTCCTACCTGCTGAGCACCTTTAGATCCTTCTGATCTTCCCTGATCTCTATGTTCACTTACCTGATTCGCTGAATCATCCAAGTAAGCAGAATAATCAATATCATCAGTCTCATCAGTTTCTGTTACCCGGACACCAGATCCTCCCATATCATCATCTCACCACCATTATCATCATCGTCAGACTTATAAGAAAATAAATCATCAAAAGCATCTAAGTCCTCTTTCTCTTTTTCAGCATCCTTGTCAAACTCATCAACCTCGGCGTCAATCTCTTTCTCTAACTTCCTCTTGATTAGCCATTCACGATGTCTTGCTGAAAGATTGGACATATCGAAATCAACATCTTTTGGCTTACATACTAGTACAAACTTCTTCGTCATCGAATACATCACAATATCAGTAATAACTGGCATAGATTCAGCTTCTGGCTCAATTGAAACATTCACAGGATCCTCACCGACTTTTGCTTTGCCTTTGCCTTGTGCGTCGGATAATTCTTTCGCAAGGCGTTCACGCTCAGCAACTCGCTCTCTCGCTTCATCTCTTTCTATCTCGACAACTCAGCAGCAATATTAATACCTAGCTTCTTAGTAAGTATCTTCTCAAATAAATTCATCTTTCTGTCGCTCCTGAGACATTCATCTTCATATTCAGCCATACGAATCCGTAAACGCTCATTCTCAAATTACTATGCTGGCTAACATAGCTTCAAGCTGCTGTTTGTCTTCGCTTAAAACATTGAGTTGTTCCTGCAATTCTGCAATCTTGACTGCGTTTAACATGACCTTTTTTCTGTAATTCTTCAACACATGGGTCATTAAACATGTCAGCAGTAAAATCTTCACCCCTGGTATGTCACCAAAGTCAAAGTCAAAATCAAAATGGGGTTGAGATTGCGAGGGTTGAGGCGGAGGCTGCGGTGTCGGTGTGGTGCTTGCTGATGTGGTGGAGATGGTGCTGGCTGAGGTGTTTATTGACGAGCCGGTGAAGGTGGTGTTGGTGGAGTCGGCTCAACATGTACCTCTTCTACAGTTGCTTTTGCACTTTTTTCCTTTGATTTGTCTTTAGGAGAATCAGTGCTTCTCTCTGCCGATCTTTTCAGACGTCGAGTTTTCTTCTTTGCTTGTTTGCGCACAGGAGTATCGTAGTCAGAAGCCGAAAGTATATATGTCGAATCATCTTCACCTGTCGCTTTACGTTTCTTTTCTTCAGCTTTTCTCTGTAGTTCGGCAAAACGTTCTTTCTCTATCTCTTTAGCCCTTTCCTTTTCTCCAGCAATCCTATCTTCCGAATCAGTACTGGAAGAGGACGCTTCTTCAACCACTTTCTCTTTTTCTCCAAACACCTGTCTTTCAATATCAGCAGCCATATCTTCAATATTCTCCATTGGCTCTAATTCGTCAATTAGTCTCAAACTTCCTGATGCTTTTTGTTTCTTCTGAGGGGTAGAAGAGGAAGATGTTGACGTTGCCTTTCTCTTGGTTACCTTACCCCCTTCTTTAACAAATCAAGCGCTTTGCTTCACAATAAAACCATCAAGCGCTGTAGCTCTTCATTCTCGTCACCACTACCTTCTTTTCTCCATTTTCCTGATGTTGGAGCAATATAATATTTGTCAACAATGGCTCCAAACACAGGCTTTGCATCAGGGAATGTCTTGAGATGTAAATTCAGAAACTTCAGTGTCATGACATCCATATGTTCCTAACTTCAGCACATCATCCTTCTTTTTCTTCAGATTAGGATGCAAATGGTCTAGCAGCATTTGAATGAACGTGGATACTGCAAAAACTTTTCTCTCTGTGTGTTCTGGACCATCTAAGAAAATATCACCTTCGAAAAGTTGTATGGTAGGTTCAGAATAAGTGCGATGATCATGCACATCTGGTAATCAACTAAGTCGTCAAATCCTCCTTTCCGGTGACTAAGTGCATGTATGACACAATGAGCAATATATCTGAAAGGCGCACGTAGGTTAGCCTTCTTAAAAGGAGTAGCATTCACGAACCCGGCATAACCCATACGATAAAAACATCCCTTCACCATATACTCAGAAAATCTTGTAGGATAATCTTCGTGGACGTTGAATTCCAACACTTTTCTGATTAAGTCTTCGGTGATCTTAACCTGAATCTCTTCATCTTTAATCTTCACAGCCGAAACAATCGCATTCACTCTTCATCATATTCTGCTACATTCCAGAAATATTCAATATGAGATCTATACGCAGTATGGCGATCTGTGAGAGCTTTAGTAATTGGAAGTCTGCCCAAAAAATCTAAGACTTCACTATACAGGGCAATTTCTGGAATAGAATCATCTAGAAGACAGCATATGTTATGGAACGGAGAAAAAGAAGATTTCTTGACGTGCACGCGTAGACATTACAAACCGTTAGAAAATCTTTCAAAATTTTCAACACTGAATCACTCGTACGACCCATTCATTCGTACGAGTCACATATAATAACAAATACTAAGATCTAAATCAAAATATCATTAGTACGAGCCACTAATTCTTCCGAATGAACAATTATAATTAGAGAAATTTTCATGAACTTTGACCAGATCTACTTCGTACGAATGATGTCTCGTACGAGTCATCAAAATTTCAAAATTTTATTTTTTAAGGATCATACCCGTACGAATACTCACTCGTACGAGTGAAAATAATAACAAACATTTGATAATCTGCTCGTACGAGTGACAATTCGTACGAGTTCCAAATCGCATGAAATATCACCAAGTCAAACCGAACTTAAAAATGTAGATTTTATCAAATTGAAGGTCGATTTATAGGTTAATAGGGCCGTTTTAACATTTTTGAGTCCAATTTTATGTTTTACCGGTCCAATCTTCCTAACTACATTTTTATGTTCGTTTGGTCTAAATTCGGCATTATAACGACTTAGGTCAAGCATAAGTACATTTCCCATTGAAAGAGGTGTACAAATCAACCTCCCCAATGTATCAATACGTAGTATAGATCAAGAAATGTGAGTAGTAAGAACTGGTTCGCACAAAATTCTCTCTCAACCACACAGAGTCAATAGTCTGACTCGTGCGAATGAGTGAGCCTTTTATACTCATTCAGTAGTCGCTCGTACAAACCATGGTCCGTGCGAATGAATACTAATGTCACTCGTACGAGTCAGTGTCACTCGTACGAGTCAGTGTCACTCGTACGAGTCAAATTCTAACATTTTGTTATCTTTTTGATTTTTTATGAACTTTTTATCTGTTTAATAACCCACATAGTTAACCAAGTCCAAGTTAATGAACCTGGAATCTGATTTGCCTACCATGTCCAAGATAATGACCTTGGTTGATCATTGTTTGACCAAAACAGATTTATTTAAAATGTAAAGTTTCAAATTAATGAAATTTGTTAACGTTCAGGTAATTCTTCTTTTCAAGATTAGCTCCCAACCCGTGGTCTTCAACTTTCTTCCAGCAATCGTCGCTTTGACTTGAACTAACGGTGTTTTCATCATCGGTAGACTTAAAATCTAAAACAAATTGCTAAAAGCTGAAAATCTTTTTGGGATTTTTCTGCAAGAAATAACAAATAAAGATATATACAAAACATATTTTGTGAGTTTTGTGTTAAGAGAATCATATTGAGTATTTAAACAATCACCAGTATCGTTGATCTTGGTAGTAACTGTAAGTTTTTAAACAAATTTACTTAGATTGCCAATATACTTATCCACTTAAACTTCTTTTCGTTTCTCAACTGTTTCAAGATATGTTAGGTAATATTAAGGAACATGAAATAACTGTGTTTCCCATCTCAGAATATACTCCCGTATCGAGATTCCCAGAATATCATTTCAAGTGAATATATCCAATTGATATCTGTAAATGGGGTGAATTGCAAGACCTTGAGAGCTCAGAGGTTAGCACTTCCGTACAGACAAAGAGATGAAGGCTCGTCTTTAGGTGGTGTTCCATAAAGGAATCTTTTGAACTGCATATGTCACAAAGTTTATGACATAATCACTTTTTATGCAGCTTTTATGGGTGAATAATGCGTAAAGTATTATCCAAGTTCTAGGCCATTGCTGACGCAAAATCAGAAGAACTTGGATAATACCCCAGATATCGATTAAATATAAAGACCTAGTATCGCAGAATCTGGCATTCTCTCAAACGAAATTTCGGAGTACTAAGTCAATATATCCGAGAGATGTTAAGCCACAAGTTACTCAGTTTTTCTTTTTAGGCTTATATCTTGAAAAACAATTTTACTGAACGAGTGAAGCCTATTAGCATATCCTCAGTAAGACCTGTTTAATTACTTGTATAAACATTACATATCTTTAGCATATTGTGACTGTCATATTGATGTAATTTGATCTCCCTTTTTCACAAAAACTCCTTTTGACTTTTAAAATGTTTTTTTCCCAAACTTTCTCCCCTAAAATCAAAAACATATTTTTGGATTTTTAGAATTTTTAAGAATGTATGCACAGAAAACACGTTATACCGATGAGAATCACATCAAGTCCTCGTCATCCTCAAACTCAACCTTATGAATATCCCCTGATGCCAGATTTCTTAAACCATTTAATTTTAAAAGATTTTTAAATCTTGAACGATCAAATGCTTTGGTATACAAATCTGCTTTTTGGTTATCAGTGTGGATTTTTTCAATTCTAACAAACTTTTTCTCGTAGCAGTCATGGATAAAGTAGTGTTGAATCTCAATATGTTTAGTGCGTGAGTGTTGACAAGAGTTTTTAGTGATATCAATAGTAACCTGATTATCTACATATATGGGCATGTCAAGAAATTGCAGTCCGAAGTATCTCATCTGCTATTGAATCCAGAGAATCTAGGAACAACAACTGGATGCTGAAACGTATTCAACTTCACATGTAGAGAGAGCGACGGCGGTCTGTTTCTTGCATTCCCACGTTACCAAATGAGTTCCGAAGAACTAGCAACCATCCGTCGTAGATTTAGCATTAAGTTTGCAGCAACCGAAATCAGAATCCGAGTAACCCGCAAGATTGGAGTCATCGTGTCGAGGATACCACAAGCCGGTGCTTGGCTCCTTTCAAATACCTCATAATGCGTTTGACGGCTAGCAAATGCGAATCTCTTGGACTGGACTGAAAACGTGCGCAAAGGCATGTAGGATACATGATATTAGGTCGGGAAGCTGTTAGATACATCAAGGATCCGATCATGGAGCGATATAATGTTTCATCAACTTTAACTCCATGAACGTCTAGACAAATTCCGTGATTTGAGGCTAACAGGGTAGATGCTGGTTTAGTTCCTGTCATATCAAATTTCTCCAATATGTCATGAACATACTTCGTCTGATAGATGAAGATACCATCAGGCAATTGGTTAACCTGAAGTCCTAAAACGAACTTCATCTCCCCCATCGCACTCATTTCAATTTGCGCTTCATGACTTCTTCGAAGTCTTTACATAGCTTATCATTTGTCGATCCGAAGATGATATCATCCATATATATTTGCACAATAATCAAATGTCCATCCACTTCCTTGGTAAAGAGGGTATGACCTACAGTTCCTCTGAGAAAGCCGTTGTCTAGAAGATGTCATGATAATGTTTCATACTAAGCTCTCAGGGCTTGGTGTAGACCATATAAGGCTTTGTTCAGAAGATAGACTTTGTCTTTGTGTATGGGATCGAACCACCGCGGTGGTTGGCCGACATACAACTCCTCTTTTACTTTGCCATACAAGAAAGCAGATTTGACATCCAACTGGTGCACCTTGAACCCTTTCCAAGAGGCAAAGGCCAAGAATATGCGGATTGCTTCAAGACGTGCGACTGGGGCATAGAATTCAGTGTAGTCTATCCCTTCTTGCTGATGAAAACTTGTACCACAAGTCGAGCTTTGTTGCGCACGACGATCCCTCTGTCATCACGGTTGCACTTGAAGACCCATCTAGTGTTTATCTTTTTGTGATGATCTGGTAGGTCAACAAGCTTCCAGACTCTTAGCTTCTTGAATTGAAGCAATTCCTCCTGCATTGCCTCCACCCAACTTTCTTCTTTTAATGCGTCTCTCCAGTTTCCAGGTTCAACCTGTGAAATAAAACAACTGTAAGAAATTCGGGTTTGTAATGGAGCAATACGAGTATAAAAACAGCTTAGATCCTTATTGGTCTGATTGCGAGTTTGCACTCCTGTTTGTAAGCTGCCGATGATACTCTCTGATGGATGATATGAAAGTGTCCTCGACATCACTTCACTGGGAACATCCACTTAAGTTTGCAAATTGGTGATCACTTCATCAACAACCGGAGTAGAAGATGTAGCTTCAATCCTGACGTTTGATTGATCAGCTTGAGCATTCAAGAAGCTTTGACTATGTTCAGATCCTTCATAGGAACTAGATCCTCCATCATCAAAAGTTGGTTCTCGATTGAGTCGGCATTGGCGGTTGTTGTGTAGATGATTCAACAGTGTTCAAGATAGGTACAGAGTCAGATTCTTGAAGATTAGTGCTCGAACCTACATCAGAAGTGTTGACAGGAAGTGACGGGGAAATCACCAACGGTCTAGTAACTTGCTCTTGATTAAAGATTTGATGCTGTTGAAAGAGCATAACAAGTTCTTCTTCAGATGGCATGTCTGGTAGGTCAAAAGAATTCCCAAACCTTCGTAGTTAAACAGCCATGGATCCCCATGTTTCTACGTAGGCGTAGTATAACGTTGACAATCAACATGCTGTGCAAGAATAACCTGGTTCAGACTCGGCAAGAAGACACGCTTTTGTGGAGTAGCGTAACCGACGAAAAATCCTTCCAAGGATTTGGCTCCAAATTTACCATCTGGGTCCAAAACAGTACACGGTGATCCAAAAGCTCTAGAAACGCAAGGTTAGGCTTCCGTTGATTTAGCAACTCAAAACAAGTCTTGTTGTGAGGCTTGACTATTAACACACGATTAAAGGTGTAACACGCTGATGCGACTGCTTCACTCCAGAACTAATTGGCAATTTCGAATCGGCGAGCATGGTTCTGGAAGTCTCAATCAACGTGCGATTCTTTTGTTCAGCTACTCCATTTTATTGTGGAGTATAAGGAGCACTGAATTCATGAAGAATCCCCTTTTCGTTGCAGAACTCGAGCATCCATTTGTTCTTAAACTCTGTACCGTTGTCACTATGGATTCTCTTGATAGGCAAATGATACAGGTTTTCAAGTTTTCTGAAGATAATCATTAGACTTTTATTTGCTCTCCAGAAAAAAAAACCCATGAGAATCTTGAAAAATCATCTGTAACGATCAGGCAATATAGATCTCTAGAAATGCTTTTGACGTTTAGTGGCCCGGATAGATCCATATGTAGCCTCTCTAGTGGTAGTTTGATAGAATTTATAAGCTTTCTTGGGTGTGATTTCTAATGCTGTTTCCCCTTTTTACAGCTTAGACAATCATCAGATAACTGAAAATTTTCAGATTAACACCCTCCACTAGGTCGTTGTGCACTAATTAATTCATCTTTCTCAGATGAATGTGCCCCATCTTCCTATGCCATAGAATAGACTCTTTCTTGGTTGCTTTAGAAACAAAGCACTGAACCTTCTTTGATGTTGTAGATGCGACACTCATATCAAGGACATAAAGATCATTCTCTCTCGGAGCACGCATAAGAATCCATTCCTCAGGAATCTTGAATCCCGACTTTAAGATTAAGCATTATTTGTTGTTGAAGTGTGTTGTGAACTTTTTATCACAAATTTGCGAAATACTCAGAAGATTGTTCTCTAGCTCCACAATGTAGTTCACTTTGTCAAACGAAACTACTCCATTCGTGAGAATAACCCTCTCCAACGATTCTTCCACCTTGTGTTCCAGCGAAACCAATGTAACCTCCTCGGATAGCTTTGACATCGTGAAAAAACGCAAGCATCCAAGTCATGTGTCGAGAAGCTCCACTATCCATAATCCATTTAGACATGATCGATCGTGGGAGCTCCTGCGCACATGAGGAAGAAATTATTTAAACAAAGAAACCCAAGCCTGCTTGGTCTTGGTGGGTTCATAATATCAAATTTGAACCAACTTTGTTTTTGACGTTCTATTTAAGCTCGGTTTTAGTAGGAACAGATGGTTTCAAATTTACTTTAGATGGTTGACTTTTACAACCCATGTTTGCTTTTTCAAATTAGCCCTTTTTGAATAAAACTTTGAATCCATTTTGACTATAATTATTTGATGTTTCACCAATTTCAAATTTAGAATTAGATCGAATTGTTGGTTTAACATTATTGTTGGATTCATTGTTTCTTTTCAAAATTTGTTTTGGTACAACCATGGGTGCCTTTTGTTTCTCATCCTTGGTAGATCTGATGGAGTTAGAAATAGGTTTTGGATATTTTTGTGAACAATGTCGTGCAATATGCCCAACATTTTTACACTTGTAGCAAGTCCTACTGTCCTTTCTAACAGAGGAATCCAAAACTTGTTTTCTACTCTCTTTTTCTTTCTCATTGGATTGTGTACCAATGATCTCTTTTTCTTTTTCTGTCGTCATCCCAAAAAAATTAATTTTCTTTGTAAAGTTTAGCTTTTGGGACTTGTTGTTCGTACTTCGCTTTTGAAAACCCAAACCAGCCCTCCTATTTTCAGGATAATCTCTGTTTCTCTGATGGTAGGATCTGTTAACACATTTTGATTTAAAATAAAATGTTACATCGTGTTTTTCTAAATCAGAATGGCTTACCTCCACAAGCTTGAACAACTTATCAACACGATCCAGATCCAGATTGACATTCTGGATTGGGAAATCCTTCATCATAATATAGTTTATCAGATCCATGCATTATAAACTATGACGTTTGGGTCAGTGTTTAAACTATTTTCCGATGATTCAACATTAGATTCAGATTTTTTAGATTCACCTTTTAAAACATTTTCAACCACTGTTTTAACTACCTCAGAATCACTTTCATTTTCAGATTTTGTGTAAGTCACGTCAATGTTTGTAGGCAGCGCCTTTTCCACCCCCGTTGGTTTTTTAGCATAACTATTCCACATGGGTGGTGGAACACGATTGTAACTTGCACTTTTGTTTTGATCATTTATAGATTCTTCTTTGCTTTCAATTTTTGGTAAAATGTGGTCAATGACGTATGAAAATTGTAGAATAACTAATTAACAATTTGTTAACCCGTTCGGTTTCAATTTTCATTTTCTCAAGTTCACTTTTTAGCTCAACGATTATGTTTAAATGAATGTTAATGGCCATTTGTTTGTCCATCACAGTCGGTTTAAGCATAGAAAGTGTGCCGTCATTTTCTCTGAGCAACTTTTCATATTGTTTATCAAATTTGCTTAATTTGTCATAAGCTTCTTTTGTGGCTTTATAGTCACATGACAAATTATCTATTAAACTTTTTAGCTCATTATATCGTGTGTCTTTTACAACACATTCACTACATGGCTCTACACATTTCAAACATGGTTTTTCTATCACATACTCTCTTTTAGACTCATTTACCTCGTTTACGTTTGCCATACATGCTTTGTTGGTCTCATCAGTCAACTTCTCCATCTTTTCATCAACTTTCTTTGTTTCAACTTCTGGCTTCTTCTTTTCTTCACAAAATGAACGATGACTTGGCTCAAAGTAACCTGCAAAAGTTTTCAAAATATCATTAGGCAGGAGATGTTTACAAGCACTATTTAATAGTTCCTCCTCTTCTGATGATGTGTGATAATAATCTTCTTCAATAGACTCGTCAAAAGATGCCTCTGATTTCTCTTCAGGTTCTTCAATGATCTCTTTGACCAACGCCAAACTTTCATTCTTGGAAATGTACTTGTTCCAGTTAAAGGCTTCGTCTTCTTGAGTCAGACGAGCGCTTTGTCTTTGGTTTCTGGCTGTCTATCTTCGATTTGCACCATTCTGGTTCTTGGCTGAGGACGATGATAGATGGCTTTCTTGTAGTAGTCGTCGGCAAATGGGTTTTGATTGCCCTGAGATTCTCTGTTTGGACATTCGCGTTTAAAATGTCCCTTCTCCCGACACTTGAAACAAGTAAAGTTTTCCATCCAATCCTCCCAAGTTCTCTTTCCCGGTGATTTCCATGAAGCGTTGTGCTCGTCTAAATAGATGCCATACCATTTGATGTCGATCAAATCCATCTCGATCGGATCAATCTGATCATAGTCCTCTCTGGTCATCTCTGAATTTCCTATTTTGCCCGCTACAAGACTGTCATAGGATTCAAGAACCGAAGCTAATAGTGACATATGTTGCTTTGCGGTCTTCTCATCAAACTTCTGAGCATTTTGGAAGTCAACAGCGATATTGCACTGTAAAACCCTTTGAGTAGGATGAGATTGATTGTTCTGGTTAATATGGGGATTGCTCGAACCATGTGATGACTGTGGGCTTGAAGACGTGTTCGGGTTGACCGTAGCAAATGATTGAAAGCCACTGTGTTGATTTGACGTTGGGCTCGGTGTGTTGTAAGCGGTAAAGGCAGTTTGGATCTTTGGAGACTGTATCTGAGCAGCAGAACTTCCTTTGTAATGCAGATTAACGTCTTGTTGCATTTAGGCGCCTCTGTTCTTCGCCATTTTCTGCATTTCAAGTTCGTGTCCCTCCAATCTCTCAATGAATCGTGGTAATGAGAAATTACCATATTCGGTTCCATTCTTCAAAATGGTCAAATAGGTAGACCATTCGCCTTGTGGTAAGGAATCTATGAGTTTTCAACTAATTCTTCATTCATCTTTATGATTCCTATTCGCTTCATTTGCACAACCAGATGACAGTATCTTTCAATCAGTTGTTTTATTGTCTCTCCTTTGATCAAAGTAAAGATGTCAATTTCTTTACTCAACAATGCCCTCTTCCCTTTTCGCAACTGTGCACTGATGTATAAGAATTTATACATCTTTTAAACGTCAAATATTCCCCATTAATCCGGAAATTTGTTGCGTTTTCATTGATCTTAATACTCATTTGAGTTGTTTGTGAAAATACAGGTCCGGGCTTCGGCTTGGTGAAGAAACAAAGGCTTTTGGAGCGAAATGAAGCAAAAATGGAACATTTCAGCCAAACTGCCAGATATGGCACGACAGTCCAACCCTTGGCACGACCGTGCCAAGCCTTCGGAAGCCGGCACTGTATCAGCACTACCATAGTCTGTGCAAACCAAGCCAGTCCAACACACGGCACGATCGTACCGACCCCAAGCACGATCGTGCTCGTGCTATCATGAGTCCTGATTAGCTAATTTCCGATATCAACTTAGTCATTTTCCAGTACGATATCGATAAGCACGACCATGCCACACTTTGGCATGGTCGTGCCACCTCGGGGAAATTCTACGGGATCCTTTCGGATTTGGCATCAAACTTGGTCAACAACTCTGAAAGGCACCTGCCACTTACCAAGCACGACCGTGCCAAAAGGGGGCACAGTCGTGCCAAATACCCAGTAGCTTAAATACATGAATTCAACTCATTTGAAGGGGAGTTGGAGCATTTGGGTGAATTTCTCTCTCAAGAAGCTGATCTTGGAAGCTTGGAGATTGAAGAAGGAGCCTTTAGAAAGGTTGTATCACTTGATATTCAACTCATTTTACTAATTATCTTGTCTTAAACTCTAGTTTTCACTTGTTATTCATGCACAATCTATATTATTTTGCATTTGTCTTAGTTATCATGAGCCTTCTAGGCTAAACAATTGTGTTGCTTGAATTTTATTGAAGCTAAAGAACACTTGACAACATGGAAATAGATATGGTGATTGTTGTATGTAAATCTTCATGATGATATTTGATCTTGTTCTTGGAATGCATGTTCATGTTTAAAGTCATTATTCTTGAATGTTTGGTCATAAGTATTTACATGTAGTGTTGGAAAGCCCATGTAGAGATTATGATTGTTGAATCTTGTTAGTTTGTTGATTTGATTCATAGCATGAAACTAGGAATGGTAATAGCTAACATGATTAGAATGATGATTCGAATATGAGTATGAATTCTTGCATTTGGATTTGGAAAGATCATATGAATGTTTATATGGATTCTATAGTTTGTGTTCATGTTTGGATTGATGATTTAGGCCAAGGTTGTTATCTAGCATGACCATGCTTGTGATTCATATCAAGAACTTGTTGAAGATGTCATTTACTTGAAACCAAGTTAGGGTGATTAATGTGTTGTTAATGTTAGTTTTCCTTAATTTGTAGAGTTAGGAGTTTTGACAAACAATTAACTCATTATTAAAGATTAATATCAACTTCGCAAGTGAGCTTAAAAGAATGAATCTTAGGTGATTAAAGTGTTGTTTCATTATAATTTTCCAAAGATTTATAAAACTAGGAAACCTTGAATGGAAACTTAGTTGGATCTAGAACTTGCATCACCATTAACATTCCTCAAATGTTGTCATATGTTTGTTAGTGGATACTTAATTTAAGCAACCTTCCTTAATTATTGTTCTCTAGTAATTCAAATAGTTAATTGTTATATTTTCATAATAGTTAAACAAGTCAAGAAATCAATTCACCCATTGAACCAGGTTTAAAAGTAACAAAAATCTAGTATTGAGACACTGAGTCCACAGATTGATATCCGGTTCTTACCGACAGACTGTACTACAACCTGACGGGTACACTTACCCTTTGTGTGTGTAGTTGGTTTTAAGTAAAAATCATTTTAAAACCTAATTTGTGTGAACGAAAATCATAGAAATAAAATATATATTTAATTCACGCACATCAAGTTTTTGGCGCCGTTGCCGGGGACTCGGTCTTCTCAAGAATGGTTGGAGTTACTTGTTAAATCAATGTGAAAAGTGTACAAAATTTTGTCTAGTTGTTTTTATTTGTCTTACATGATTATTTGAAAAGAAAAGAAAAAGAAAATATGTTAAGTATTAATTATTCCTTTTTATCTTTGTGTATACATAGTGCATTGTGTTCCTTCTTTTTCCTTACAGGTCGTGCATGTCCTCAACCCCAGTTGCTGAAACCGTTGAGCCTTCATCGGAGCCGGAGCGCAATTTTCATCGAAGACTGCAGGAGCGGTCCCGCAGGGTGGCCGCCACAATCGAGGTAGACGCATTGGGGACGACGCATTCCGTGAGGTTCACGTAGAAATGGCAGACGAAGAGGAAACAAGGGTTCTAAACGACATAGGAAAGCCTTCACTTGAGGGCTTACCTGCGAGCATCAATGCACCGACAACAAATAATAATAATTTCAAGATCAAATCTGTTACTATTTCGATGTTGCAGAATGCGGTTCACTTTTATGGCAAGGATCACGAGGATCCTAGTGTCCTTATTGCGGGGTTTCTGGAGGTTTGTGCCACATTCACCATTCGTGATGCATCAACGGATGCAATACGCCTTCGGCTCTTTCCGTTCTCTTTACATGATGGAGCTAAGGAGTGGCTTCTTTCACTTCCAGCCGGTCTATCACTACATGGAATCAATTAGCTGAGAAGTTCCTTCAGAAATATTCCCCCCAGAAAAACTGTTCGGTTAAGAACCAAGATTCTTAACTTTCGTCAAGACGATGATGAGCCCCTTTATGAGGCGTGGGAGCGGTTTAAAGAGCTCATGAGAAAGGTCCCACACCACGGGTTGCCCAAGTGTCAACAACGTCAGATCTTCTACCATGGTTTGGATGGTCAAGGACAAATGATGGTCGATACATATTCAGGTGGAGACATTGGCACGAAAAATGCCAATGAGGCATTTGAGATCTTAGAGAAATGCGCCTTGAAGAATCGGACACAGCAGCCACCAAGAGGGAAGAGTTCTAGATAGGGAGTTCATCACGTGAACCATTTGACCGCCATCACAGCACGAATGGATGCTTTATCTTCAAAATTTGATCGAGTGATGGAGATCCACTCGAGTGGTTCCTCGAGCGGGGAGCATATCATGTAGGCGATTTTCCGACAGGAGAGGTTTCACACAAGCATGTTGATTTTATGGGAAACCAATACCGTCCTCAGCATAATCCCTACGGCAATACTTACAATCCGTGGTGGAAGAATCACCCAAATTTCAGTTGGAAGTCTAAAGCGTCAAATCAGCATCCACCCGGATTTGCTCCACGTCCCACAGCTCCTGGAGGATACGGTGCACCTCGGCCTCAGCAGATGCCTTCCACTAATGAACCTAGTGTGAAGGATATGTTTAGTCAACTCTTAGCCGATCAAAATTCTCAAAGAGTCGAAAATGAAAAAACGCTTCAAGGAGTATGACGGTCGTTTCACGAAGCACGAGATTGAGTTGAGAAGCCAAAAGGCTTCCATGCAGACCACTAAAAACCAAGTTGGTCAGATTGCGAAGATGTTGTCCGAAAGACAGCAAGGGGGCCTACCAAGTAACACAGAGCCAAATCCGAAAGCTACTACAAAGGCCATCACGTTGAGAAGCGGCAAGATCGCTGAGCCTGTCACTTCGCTGTTCCAAATAAGCCAATTGATGACGAGATTGTTGAGGAGATTGAGACTGAGTCTCCGGGAGAGGTATAACTGAAGCGAGACCCAGCAAGTACAGCACGTCCCAATGAGCCAGTGAGAGAGTATGTCCGTCCCGTTCCATATCCGGGAGGTTGAAGAAGTGGAGGATGGAAGAACACTACGGTAAATTCCTTGAGCTTTTCAAGCAACTTCACATAAATCTACCTTTGTCGAGGCACTTGCTCAAATGCCTAAGTATGCCAAGTTTTTGAAAGATATTTTATCTAACAAAAAGAAACTTGAGGAGCTTTCGCATGTGACCTTGAACGAGGAGTGTTCAGCAGTTCTTCAGAATAAACTACCACAGAAAATGAGTGATCCCGGGAGTTTCACTATCCCATGCTTGTTTGGTAGTTTGTCGGTCAGCAATGCACTAGCTGATCTTGGAGCCAGCATAAACCTCATGCCTTATGCGGTTTTTGCTAAGCTGGACTTGGGAGAGCCAAAACCTACTCATATGAGCATTCAGCTGGCCGATCGTTCAGTGAAGTACCCTCGAGGTATAGTTGAGAATATGCTAGTGAAGATCGACAAGTTTGTCTTTCCCGTTGATTTTGTGATCTTGGACATGGATGAGGACAAAACTGTTCCTCTCATCTTAGGTCGGCTATTCCTTGCCACTGCTCGAGCATTGATCGATGTCTGCACCGGCAGACTTACTCTTAGGGTAGACGATGAAGAGGTGACCTTTGATATAGGGAAATCCATGCAGCATCCACAGAGCCATGATGATACACTCTACTTTATCGAGACTATTGACACATACGTGAATGATCATCTTCATAGCACGTTTGAGGAGGACGTTGTTGACACACAGCTAATTGGAGGAGATACTTTTGGTTCGCCTGCTATGGTCCAGTCTGAGATGACCTGTCTGATAGGTCATGTGGCTCCCCCACGTACTGAGGTTTTTGAACTGGTGGATCGCGTTACTGAGCCTAAAGCACGCCCTTCGGTTGAGGATCCGCCTTCATTTGAGCTTAAGGAGCTTCCAGATCACTTGGAGTATGCTTTCTTGGAGGGTGCGACTCATTTGCCCGTCATCATTATCAGAAGAAGAGAAGGGTCGATTGCTTGAAGTTTTGAAGAAGCATAAAAAGGCGATCGCTTGGAAGATCATGGATATAAAAGGGATCAATCCATCCTTTTGTACCCACAAGATCTTGATAGAGGAGGACTTCAAACCTGTAGTGCAGCACCAGAGGCGTTTAAATCCGAACATGCAGGATGTTGTGAAGAAGGAGGTCATCAAATTACTTGATGCATGTTTGATATATCCGATCTCTGATTCGCCTTGGGTTAGTCCCGTGCAGGTAGTTCCGAAGAAAGGAGGGATGACGGTGGTGACCAATGAGAAGAACGAGTTGATTCCCACTCGTACTGTCACCAGGTGGAGAGTTTGCATTGACTATCGCAAACTCAATGATGCCACGAGGAAAGAACATTTTCCTCTTCCTTTCATTGATCAGATGTTAGAGAGATTGTCAGGGAGGATGTTCTATTGTTTCCTTGACGGTTTCTCTGGCTATTTTCAGATTCCCATCTCTCCTGAGGATCAGGAGAAGACGACATTCACATATCCCTATGGCACATTTGCCTACCGCGAATACCCTTTGGACTGTGCAATGCCCTAGCCACATTTCAAATATGCATGGTGGCTATTTTTCATGACATGATCAAGGACTTCATGGGGTTCTTCATGGATGATTTTTCTATTTGCCGGAGTTCCTTCGATCATTGTCTCGGGAATCTGAAGAGGATGTTGGCCCGGTGTGAGGAGGCCAACCTTGTGTTGAACAGGGAAAAATGCCACTTTATGGTGAAGGAGGGCATTGTGCTTGGGCACAAGATTTCACAGGCGGGGCTCGAGGTTGATCGAGCTAAAGTTGAGACTATTTCTAAGCTCCCGCGGCCCACATCCGTGAAATCTATTAGGAGCTTTCTTGGTCATGTAGGTTTTTACCGGCGATTCATAAAGGATTTTTCAAAAATCGCCCGTCCGATGACCCAGCTTCTAGAGAAGGATGCCCAGTTTGTTTTCTCTGATGAATGACTGAAAGCATTCGAGCTGTTGAAGGAGAAGTTAGTGAATGCCCCAATCATGGTAGCTCCCGACTGGGAATTACCATTTAAGTTGATGTGCAATGCGAGTGATTTGCAGTTGGGGTCGTCTTGGGTCAGAGGAGAGATAAGCATTTCCACCGATTTACTATGCGAGTAAGACCTTGAACGATACTCAGGAGCATTATACCACGACAGAAAAAGAGCTCCTAGCCGTGGTCTTTGCCTTCGACAAGTTTTGATCTTATCTCATCCTCTCCAAGACCATCGTGTACACGGAGCATGCAGCACTTCGGTATCTCTTTAGCAAGCAAGATGCTAAACCTAGATTGATACGATGGATGCTTTTGCTGCAAGAGTTTGACATTGAAATCCGTGACAAGAAAGGGGCCGAAAGTTTGGCAGCTGATCATTTGTCCCGACTTGAGCATTACGAGGGAAAAGAAGTTCGTGGGGCCAACATCAATGACAATTTTCCCCACGAGTTTCTTATTCGGATCGAGATAAATGAAGACTCCCCATGGTTTATTGACATCGCAAACTACCTAGCCAGCGGCATCCTGATCAATGGGATGACCTCTTAGCAGAAGAGAAAAATTTTTGCGGATGTTAAGTACTACCTGTGAGATGACCCTTATCTGTTTAGGGTGGGCGCGTATCAGATGATCTTGCGCTGCATGCACGGTGACGAGGCGAGGGACATCCTTCGCCACTATCATGAGGGACCTACGGAAGGTCATCAAGGGGTGAACAATACCGCCAAGAAGGTGTTTGATGCTGGATTCTTCTGGCCTTCTATCTTTAGAGACGCCCATGAGTTTGTGAGATCTTGTGACGCCTGTCAAAGGGCAAGCAATATCTCTGCACGCAATGAGATGCCGCAGAACGGCATTCAAGTCTGTGAAATTTTCGATGTGTGGCTAGACTTTATGGGCCCTTTTCCGACTTCCTTCGGAAACCGATAAATACTAGTCGTGGTCGATTATGTATCAAAGTGGGCGGAAGCGCAAGCTTTGTCCACCAATGATGCTAGGGTAGTGGTTAGGTTTCTAAAGAAGTTGTTCGCGCGCTTTGGTGCTCCTAAAGCGTTGATTAGTGACCGAGGGACACACTTTTGTAATGCTCAGTTGGAGAAAGCATTGTCTCGGTATGGTGTGCAACACCGATTTTCTACGCCATACCACCCACAGACTAGTGGGCAAGTCGAGGTCACAAATCGGGGCATTAAGCGTATATTGGAGAAGACGGTGAGCGCAAGCCGTAAGGACTAGTCTGAAAGACTGGATGATGCACTGTGGGCCTTTCGAACGGCCTACAAGACCCCTATAAGCACTACTCCATGTAAGTTGGTCTATGGGAAGTCTTGTCATCTCCCTGTTGAGCTCGAGCATAAGGCGTACTAGGCATTGAAAACAGTTAACCTTGATATGGCAGATGCGGGCGAAAATAGGTTTGTGCAGATCCACGAGATAGAAGAGCTCCGAAATGATGCATATGAGAGCTCCAAGCTATATAAGGAACGTACTAAGACGCTCCATGACTCCTGCATGAAGGACAAGAAAGAATTTCGGGTGGGTGATCGGGTATTGTTATACAACTCGCATCTTAAGTTGTTTCCTGGAAAGCTTAAGTCACGTTGGTTAGGTCCTTACACGGTGCAATCGGTGTTTCCCTACAGAAAAGTGGAGATAGGCCATGAGGATGGCCGCTTGTTCAAAGTCAATGGGCACATGCTGAAGTCGTATGTTGGTGGCCCCGTGGATAGGAGTGAGGAGGTTGTCACCCTCCACCCCAAGAACAAATGAATTCGGGGTGGTGAGTCTAGCTGAAGACTCGTAACTAAACTTAGCATGTGGTTTAGGTTTGATAAATATTTTTCTCTTTAATTTCTTGATTTATTTTTCAGGTTGCGGTTCGTTCTGGACGCGGGGGATGTTGGAATGCATTGCCTATCTTCAGGTATGTTAGTTCGGCTCTTTTCTTGGTAGGAGATGTTTCATGAGTGATCCGGATTCAAGTGATGTTTTTATCTTGGTTTTATTGATTGTAATTAAATAAACTTGAGTGGGAAATAATGTTTCTTAAAAAAACGAAATTCCGAAAAATAAGCACTACTAACAGGGTTTTCTAGCACTATCAGACCTGCTAGTGCAGACCCATTAGCAGATCTCATAAAAGCCCATCTTCTTTTTCTTTAAAACCTTCAACATTCATCACTTGAATCCTCACAACTCACTCACGAATCCTCCACGCCACCTTTCTTCCTTCAAGAATCTGTTTTCCTCTCATCCCAAGCATCAATCCAGGTACGAATCTTTCTTCTTTTCTTTTTAGTTGTTGTATATTTGGGTTTGTTCTTCAAGTAGTTTTTCTTCTAAGATTTTAGGGTTTGGTCTAAATCGACCGATTCAAGCCCGTTTTTCGTGTATTTTATGTTGTCGTGCACCACACTTGACCGATCTACAAAATCCCCAAGCACAAGTGTTAAAAAATTGTGGTTTTGGGTGCATTTTGGGGCTGTTACAGATCTAGGTTTCGTCACGCACGGTCGTGCCAAACCCAGGCATGACCGTGCTCTTCATAAATTATGATTGAATCTGTCAAAATTTCCCAGAAATTCATCAAGCACAATCGTGCCATCAACACGCACCATCGTGCTCTTCATAAAATGTTGATGAATTTGCAGATCTTGCCCAGAAATTCAACACGCACGACCGTCCATGTGATGGCACGATCGTGCCGTTCATAAGAATTTCCAGTTTTCAAAAATTTCACCCAAAAATTGGTTTAGCACGAGTGCTCAAGTGTGGCACGATCGTGCTTAGTGAAGAACAAACCCGGAAAAACTTCATAGTTTAGTAATCTTCATAAAACTTGCTGGAAACAAGCACTCACGATCGTGCCAACATATGGCACGATCGTGCGGACCCGTCTGTAACCCAGTTTTTGTTGGTTTTCCGCGTTTTAATTGCTGATCTTGTCTCATTCTTGCAGATGAATCATCCGTTTTCTCCGGTTCAGCGACAATGCCAGGGAAGGGCAATGTATTGCAAAAGTTGAAAGGCTATGGGCTAGGAGGCACTTAATCGAGCCTATGCGGACTCTTCAAACCGTTGATCTCGACTTGCTTGGTTAGGCCAAACGGTTTGAGGATCTTATAACTCCCACGTGGACCCGCCTATTTGCAATGGCCGAACCCCAATATGTTGAGCTGGTCATTGAGTTTTTTGCTTCATTCAGGTTTATCTTCCCGTGCCCAGATGTTTACAAGAAACGGGTTGGTGTTAGCTACCGTCTGGGACGGAAATGGCATCACAAGTCTATAGCAGGTTCGGGCAGATACTTGGGTTATATGTGGAAGACGAGATCGACTCCGAGCTCTTCCATGGCAGTCTGCAGGAATGGGAAGCTGACGCGGACAAAGCCGCATTCTGGGTGAAATCACCATTCCAGGTCGCGAATGGGACCCACGACGGGCCAAGGCTACATGGATTCTTGATCCGTTGCACTGCATAATGGAGCGCGCCATCTTTCATGTGATCGGAGGTCGGGGTGATAGTACTAGGAACATCACCACCCGCGACCTCTTCCACCTCTATTGCATCATTTCTGGGTCCAATTGCAATGTTGCAGTTAGTGTTTCTGAGTCTATTCAAAGGGGTATTGGTTCGAACCCCACATCGAGGATCTGTGGTGGTGTATTTGCCACCAGCTTAGCCAAGTACTACAGGATACAGTTGGATGATATTACCATAGCGTGTGATTATGGATTGCTCGATGTGGCACAATTAACTGCCATGCATATGATTCGCAAAGTAAATGGTATCCCGAAGTTAGTGGATCGCCTGGGTAGGATTTGGAATCCACTCCCTGAGGGGGAAAGTGATCAAGAGGAGGGCAATGTTGGTGGAGACGATGACATACACATGCAGGATGCTCCAGGATTCAGGCCAGGTGAGGCTGCTAGGGGAGCAGACCCTCACATTCAGATGGGTGAATTAGGCCACGGCTTTGGGAGCCCAAACTGGGAGCATTATGTTTGGTGGTTTTGGTGGCGGGTTCGAGCAGGGTGCATACGGCCCATATGAGCCGTCTCCGGTGGATCTTTGGCGACGAATGAATGGGTTGGCTTTAGACCAAGTTAGGGTGATTAATGTGTTTTTTAATGTTAGTTTTCCTTAATTTGTAGAGTTAGGAGTTTTGACAAACAATTTAACTTCATTATTAAAGATTAATATCAACTTCGCAATGTGAGCTTAAAAGAATGAATCTTAGGTGATTAAAGTGTTGTTTCATTATAATTTTCCAAAGATTTATAAAAACTAGAAACCTTGAATGGAAACTTAGTTGGATCTAGAACTTGCATCACCATTAACATTCCTCAAATGTTGTCATATGTTTGTTAGTGGATACTTAATTTAAGCAACCTTCCTTAATTATTGTTTCTTAGTAATTCAAATAGTTAATTGTTATATTTTCATAATAGTTAAACAAGTCAAGAAATCAATTCACCCATTGAACCAGGTTTAAAAGTAACAAAAATCTAGTATTGAGACACTGAGTCCACAGATTGATATCCGGTTCTTACCGACAGACTGTACTACAACCTGACGGGTACACTTACCCTTTGTGTGTGTAGTTGGTTTTAAGTAAAAATCATTTTAAAACCTAATTTGTGTGTGAACGAAAATCATAGAAATAAAATTATATTTAATTCACGCACATCAAGTTTTTGGCGCCGTTGCCGGGGACTCGGTCTTCTCAAGAATGGTTGGAGTTACTTGTTAAATCAATGTGAAAAGTGTACAAAATTTTGTCTAGTTGTTTTTATTTGTCTTACATGATTATTTGAAAAGAAAAGAAAAAGAAAATATGTTAAGTATTAATTATTCCTTTTTATCTTTGTGTATACATAGTGCATTGTGTTCCTTCTTTTTCCTTACAGGTCGTGCATGTCCTCAACCCCAGTTGCTGAAACCGTTGAGCCTTCATCGGAGCCGGAGCGCAATTTTCATCGAAGACTGCAGGAGCGGTCCCGCAGGGTGGCCGCCACAATCGAGGTAGACGCATTGGGGACGACGCATTCCGTGAGGTTCACGTAGAAATGGCAGACGAAGAGGAAACAAGGGTTCTAAACGACATAGGAAAGCCTTCACTTGAGGGCTTACCTGCGAGCATCAATGCACCGACAACAAATAATAATAATTTCAAGATCAAATCTGTTACTATTTCGATGTTGCAGGAATGCGGTTCACTTTTATGGCAAGGATCACGAGGATCCTAGTGTCCTTATTGCGGGGTTTCTGGAGGTTTGTGCCACATTCACCATTCGTGATGCATCAACGGATGCAATACGCCTTCGGCTCTTTCCGTTCTCTTTACATGATGGAGCTAAGGAGTGGCTTCTTTCACTTCCAGCCGGGTCTATCACTACATGGAATCAATTAGCTGAGAAGTTCCTTCAGAAATATTCCCCCCAGAGAAAACTGTTCGGTTAAGAACCAAGATTCTTAACTTTCGTCAAGACGATGATGAGCCCCTTTATGAGGCGTGGGAGCGGTTTAAAGAGCTCATGAGAAAGGTCCCACACCACGGGTTGCCCAAGTGTCAACAACGTCAGATCTTCTACCATGGTTTGGATGGTCAAGGACAAATGATGGTCGATACATATTCAGGTGGAGACATTGGCACGAAAAATGCCAATGAGGCATTTGAGATCTTAGAGAAATGCGCCTTGAAGAATCGGACACAGCAGCCACCAAGAGGGAAGAGTTCTAGATAGGGAGTTCATCACGTGAACCATTTGACCGCCATCACAGCACGAATGGATGCTTTATCTTCAAAATTTGATCGAGTGATGGAGATCCACTCGAGTGGTTCCTCGAGCGGGGGAGCATATCATGTAGGCGATTTTCCGACAGGAGAGGTTTCACACAAGCATGTTGATTTTATGGGAAACCAATACCGTCCTCAGCATAATCCCTACGGCAATACTTACAATCCGTGGTGGAAGAATCACCCAAATTTCAGTTGGAAGTCTAAAGCGTCAAATCAGCATCCACCCGAGTGATTTGCTCCACGTCCCACAGCTCCTGGAGGATACGGTGCACCTCGGCCTCAGCAGATGCCTTCCACTAATGAACCTAGTGTGAAGGATATGTTTAGTCAACTCTTAGCCGATCAAAATTCTCAAAGAGTCGAAAATGAAAAAACGCTTCAAGGAGTATGACGGTCGTTTCACGAAGCACGAGATTGAGTTGAGAAGCCAAAAGGCTTCCATGCAGACCACTAAAAACCAAGTTGGTCAGATTGCGAAGATGTTGTCCGAAAGACAGCAAGGGGGCCTACCAAGTAACACAGAGCCAAATCCGAAAGCTACTACAAAGGCCATCACGTTGAGAAGCGGCAAGATCGCTGAGCCTGTCACTTCGCTGTTCCAAATAAGCCAATTGATGACGAGATTGTTGAGGAGATTGAGACTGAGTCTCCGGGAGAGGTATAACTGAAGCGAGACCCAGCAAGTACAGCACGTCCCAATGAGCCAGTGAGAGAGTATGTCCGTCCCGTTCCATATCCGGGGAGGTTGAAGAAGTGGAGGATGGAAGAACACTACGGTAAATTCCTTGAGCTTTTCAAGCAACTTCACATAAATCTACCTTTGTCGAGGCACTTGCTCAAATGCCTAAGTATGCCAAGTTTTTGAAAGATATTTTATCTAACAAAAAGAAACTTGAGGAGCTTTCGCATGTGACCTTGAACGAGGAGTGTTCAGCAGTTCTTCAGAATAAACTACCACAGAAAATGAGTGATCCCGGGAGTTTCACTATCCCATGCTTGTTTGGTAGTTTGTCGGTCAGCAATGCACTAGCTGATCTTGGAGCCAGCATAAACCTCATGCCTTATGCGGTTTTTGCTAAGCTGGACTTGGGAGAGCCAAAACCTACTCATATGAGCATTCAGCTGGCCGATCGTTCAGTGAAGTACCCTCGAGGTATAGTTGAGAATATGCTAGTGAAGATCGACAAGTTTGTCTTTCCCGTTGATTTTGTGATCTTGGACATGGATGAGGACAAAACTGTTCCTCTCATCTTAGGTCGGCTATTCCTTGCCACTGCTCGAGCATTGATCGATGTCTGCACCGGCAGACTTACTCTTAGGGTAGACGATGAAGAGGTGACCTTTGATATAGGGAAATCCATGCAGCATCCACAGAGCCATGATGATACACTCTACTTTATCGAGACTATTGACACATACGTGAATGATCATCTTCATAGCACGTTTGAGGAGGACGTTGTTGACACACAGCTAATTGGAGGAGATACTTTTGGTTCGCCTGCTATGGTCCAGTCTGAGATGACCTGTCTGATAGGTCATGTGGCTCCCCCACGTACTGAGGTTTTTGAACTGGTGGATCGCGTTACTGAGCCTAAAGCACGCCCTTCGGTTGAGGATCCGCCTTCATTTGAGCTTAAGGAGCTTCCAGATCACTTGGAGTATGCTTTCTTGGAGGGTGCGACTCATTTGCCCGTCATCATTATCAGAAGAAGAGAAGGGTCGATTGCTTGAAGTTTTGAAGAAGCATAAAAAGGCGATCGCTTGGAAGATCATGGATATAAAAGGGATCAATCCATCCTTTTGTACCCACAAGATCTTGATAGAGGAGGACTTCAAACCTGTAGTGCAGCACCAGAGGCGTTTAAATCCGAACATGCAGGATGTTGTGAAGAAGGAGGTCATCAAATTACTTGATGCATGTTTGATATATCCGATCTCTGATTCGCCTTGGGTTAGTCCCGTGCAGGTAGTTCCGAAGAAAGGAGGGATGACGGTGGTGACCAATGAGAAGAACGAGTTGATTCCCACTCGTACTGTCACCAGGTGGAGAGTTTGCATTGACTATCGCAAACTCAATGATGCCACGAGGAAAGAACATTTTCCTCTTCCTTTCATTGATCAGATGTTAGAGAGATTGTCAGGGAGGATGTTCTATTGTTTCCTTGACGGTTTCTCTGGCTATTTTCAGATTCCCATCTCTCCTGAGGATCAGGAGAAGACGACATTCACATATCCCTATGGCACATTTGCCTACCGGCGAATACCCTTTGGACTGTGCAATGCCCTAGCCACATTTCAAATATGCATGGTGGCTATTTTTCATGACATGATCAAGGACTTCATGGGGTTCTTCATGGATGATTTTTCTATTTGCCGGAGTTCCTTCGATCATTGTCTCGGGAATCTGAAGAGGATGTTGGCCCGGTGTGAGGAGGCCAACCTTGTGTTGAACAGGGAAAAATGCCACTTTATGGTGAAGGAGGGCATTGTGCTTGGGCACAAGATTTCACAGGCGGGGCTCGAGGTTGATCGAGCTAAAGTTGAGACTATTTCTAAGCTCCCGCGGCCCACATCCGTGAAATCTATTAGGAGCTTTCTTGGTCATGTAGGTTTTTACCGGCGATTCATAAAGGATTTTTCAAAAATCGCCCGTCCGATGACCCAGCTTCTAGAGAAGGATGCCCAGTTTGTTTTCTCTGATGAATGACTGAAAGCATTCGAGCTGTTGAAGGAGAAGTTAGTGAATGCCCCAATCATGGTAGCTCCCGACTGGGAATTACCATTTAAGTTGATGTGCAATGCGAGTGATTTGCAGTTGGGGTCGTCTTGGGTCAGAGGAGAGATAAGCATTTCCACCGATTTACTATGCGAGTAAGACCTTGAACGATACTCAGGAGCATTATACCACGACAGAAAAAGAGCTCCTAGCCGTGGTCTTTGCCTTCGACAAGTTTTGATCTTATCTCATCCTCTCCAAGACCATCGTGTACACGGAGCATGCAGCACTTCGGTATCTCTTTAGCAAGCAAGATGCTAAACCTAGATTGATACGATGGATGCTTTTGCTGCAAGAGTTTGACATTGAAATCCGTGACAAGAAAGGGGCCGAAAGTTTGGCAGCTGATCATTTGTCCCGACTTGAGCATTACGAGGGAAAAGAAGTTCGTGGGGCCAACATCAATGACAATTTTCCCCACGAGTTTCTTATTCGGATCGAGATAAATGAAGACTCCCCATGGTTTATTGACATCGCAAACTACCTAGCCAGCGGCATCCTGATCAATGGGATGACCTCTTAGCAGAAGAGAAAAATTTTTGCGGATGTTAAGTACTACCTGTGAGATGACCCTTATCTGTTTAGGGTGGGCGCGTATCAGATGATCTTGCGCTGCATGCACGGTGACGAGGCGAGGGACATCCTTCGCCACTATCATGAGGGACCTACGGAAGGTCATCAAGGGGTGAACAATACCGCCAAGAAGGTGTTTGATGCTGGATTCTTCTGGCCTTCTATCTTTAGAGACGCCCATGAGTTTGTGAGATCTTGTGACGCCTGTCAAAGGGCAAGCAATATCTCTGCACGCAATGAGATGCCGCAGAACGGCATTCAAGTCTGTGAAATTTTCGATGTGTGGCTAGACTTTATGGGCCCTTTTCCGACTTCCTTCGGAAACCGATAAATACTAGTCGTGGTCGATTATGTATCAAAGTGGGCGGAAGCGCAAGCTTTGTCCACCAATGATGCTAGGGTAGTGGTTAGGTTTCTAAAGAAGTTGTTCGCGCGCTTTGGTGCTCCTAAAGCGTTGATTAGTGACCGAGGGACACACTTTTGTAATGCTCAGTTGGAGAAAGCATTGTCTCGGTATGGTGTGCAACACCGATTTTCTACGCCATACCACCCACAGACTAGTGGGCAAGTCGAGGTCACAAATCGGGGCATTAAGCGTATATTGGAGAAGACGGTGAGCGCAAGCCGTAAGGACTAGTCTGAAAGACTGGATGATGCACTGTGGGCCTTTCGAACGGCCTACAAGACCCCTATAAGCACTACTCCATGTAAGTTGGTCTATGGGAAGTCTTGTCATCTCCCTGTTGAGCTCGAGCATAAGGCGTACTAGGCATTGAAAACAGTTAACCTTGATATGGCAGATGCGGGCGAAAATAGGTTTGTGCAGATCCACGAGATAGAAGAGCTCCGAAATGATGCATATGAGAGCTCCAAGCTATATAAGGAACGTACTAAGACGCTCCATGACTCCTGCATGAAGGACAAGAAAGAATTTCGGGTGGGTGATCGGGTATTGTTATACAACTCGCATCTTAAGTTGTTTCCTGGAAAGCTTAAGTCACGTTGGTTAGGTCCTTACACGGTGCAATCGGTGTTTCCCTACAGAAAAGTGGAGATAGGCCATGAGGATGGCCGCTTGTTCAAAGTCAATGGGCACATGCTGAAGTCGTATGTTGGTGGCCCCGTGGATAGGAGTGAGGAGGTTGTCACCCTCCACCCCAAGAACAAATGAATTCGGGGGTGGTGAGTCTAGCTGAAGACTCGTAACTAAACTTAGCATGTGGTTTAGGTTTGATAAATATTTTTCTCTTTAATTTCTTGATTTATTTTTCAGGTTGCGGTTCGTTCTGGACGCGGGGGATGTTGGAATGCATTGCCTATCTTCAGGTATGTTAGTTCGGCTCTTTTCTTGGTAGGAGATGTTTCATGAGTGATCCGGATTCAAGTGATGTTTTTATCTTGGTTTTATTGATTGTAATTAAATAAACTTGAGTGGGAAATAATGTTTCTTAAAAAAACGAAATTCCGAAAAATAAGCACTACTAACAGGGTTTTCTAGCACTATCAGACCTGCTAGTGCAGACCCATTAGCAGATCTCATAAAAGCCCATCTTCTTTTTCTTTAAAACCTTCAACATTCATCACTTGAATCCTCACAACTCACTCACGAATCCTCCACGCCACCTTTCTTCCTTCAAGAATCTGTTTTCCTCTCATCCCAAGCATCAATCCAGGTACGAATCTTTCTTCTTTTCTTTTTAGTTGTTGTATATTTGGGTTTGTTCTTCAAGTAGTTTTTCTTCTAAGATTTTAGGGTTTGGTCTAAATCGACCGATTCAAGCCCGTTTTTCGTGTATTTTATGTTGTCGTGCACCACACTTGACCGATCTACAAAATCCCCAAGCACAAGTGTTAAAAAATTGTGGTTTTGGGTGCATTTTGGGGCTGTTACAGATCTAGGTTTCGTCACGCACGGTCGTGCCAAACCCAGGCATGACCGTGCTCTTCATAAATTATGATTGAATCTGTCAAAATTTCCCAGAAATTCATCAAGCACAATCGTGCCATCAACACGCACCATCGTGCTCTTCATAAAATGTTGATGAATTTGCAGATCTTGCCCAGAAATTCAACACGCACGACCGTCCATGTGATGGCACGATCGTGCCGTTCATAAGAATTTCCAGTTTTCAAAAATTTCACCCAAAAATTGGTTTAGCACGAGTGCTCAAGTGTGGCACGATCGTGCTTAGTGAAGAACAAACCCGGAAAAACTTCATAGTTTAGTAATCTTCATAAAACTTGCTGGAAACAAGCACTCACGATCGTGCCAACATATGGCACGATCGTGCGGACCCGTCTGTAACCCAGTTTTTGTTGGTTTTCCGCGTTTTAATTGCTGATCTTGTCTCATTCTTGCAGATGAATCATCCGTTTCTCCGGTTCAGCGACAATGCCAGGGAAGGGCAATGTATTGCAAAAGTTGAAAGGCTATGGGCTAGGAGGCACTTAATCGAGCCTATGCGGACTCTTCAAACCGTTGATCTCGACTTGCTTGGTTAGGCCAAACGGTTTGAGGATCTTATAACTCCCACGTGGACCCGCCTATTTGCAATGGCCGAACCCCAATATGTTGAGCTGGTCATTGAGTTTTTTGCTTCATTCAGGTTTATCTTCCCGTGCCCAGATGTTTACAAGAAACGGGTTGGTGTTAGCTACCGTCTGGGACGGAAATGGCATCACAAGTCTATAGCAGGTTCGGGCAGATACTTGGGTTATATGTGGAAGACGAGATCGACTCCGAGCTCTTCCATGGCAGTCTGCAGGAATGGGAAGCTGACGCGGACAAAGCCGCATTCTGGGGTGAAATCACCATTCCAGGTCGCGAATGGGACCCACGACGGGCCAAGGCTACATGGATTCTTGATCCGTTGCACTGCATAATGGAGCGCGCCATCTTTCATGTGATCGGAGGTCGGGGTGATAGTACTAGGAACATCACCACCCGCGACCTCTTCCACCTCTATTGCATCATTTCTGGGTCCAATTGCAATGTTGCAGTTAGTGTTTCTGAGTCTATTCAAAGGGGTATTGGTTCGAACCCCACATCGAGGATCTGTGGTGGTGTATTTGCCACCAGCTTAGCCAAGTACTACAGGATACAGTTGGATGATATTACCATAGCGTGTGATTATGGATTGCTCGATGTGGCACAATTAACTGCCATGCATATGATTCGCAAAGTAAATGGTATCCCGAAGTTAGTGGATCGCCTGGGTAGGATTTGGAATCCACTCCCTGAGGGGGAAAGTGATCAAGAGGAGGGCAATGTTGGTGGAGACGATGACATACACATGCAGGATGCTCCAGGATTCAGGCCAGGTGAGGCTGCTAGGGGAGCAGACCCTCACATTCAGATGGGTGAATTAGGCCACGGCTTTGGGAGCCCAAACTGGGAGCATTATGTTTGGTGGTTTTGGTGGCGGGTTCGAGCAGGGTGCATACGGCCCATATGAGCCGTCTCCGGTGGATCTTTGGCGACGAATGAATGGGTTGGCTTTAGACCAGCAGGCTGTACGACATGACGTGGACTTGATCCACGCTGAGCAACATAGACAGGGAAATAGCTCTGACCGGCTATTCGGATCACAACAACATTTGGCAAGCTCGCTCGGTCATCCTTACACACAGCCGCCGCCGCACTTCACGAGGAGATCCTGGTTTGACCGCCGGGATGATGCCGGTCCCTCAGGATCTGGCGGCCGACCCTGATCTTGCAGCACATGTCGTACTTTTATTTGCATTCTGTGTTTGAGGAGTGTACCATTTTGCATTGTCCGTACACTCCTCTGTTTGTTACTTTAATTTCGTACATTTTAATTTAGTGGTTTGGTTTATGAATATTGACAAGGGAGTTTTGGGTTGGGTTGTTTATTGGGATCTTGATTATGTTTGCCAGTGTGCAGTCTTGATTTGATGATGTGCTAGTTGCTGGATGGTGCAGTAGTTCATTGGAATGTTTCGTATTACCTTCTTTCGCTCCATTCTAGCCTTTGCAACTCAGGGGAGTTTTCGTATTCCCGCTTCCTCCCCTGCTATACTATTGCATTACATTATGCTCGTTTTTTGTTGTATATCGTGGGCGATGTACAATTCAAGTGTGGGGAGGTGGTTAAGCTTGTTTCTGGTTGTCCGAAATAATAATAATAATAATAATAATAATAATAATAATAATAATAATAATACAAACTCTCTTGAATAATCAACTCAACGCAAGTTTTGTATAAACGCTAAAAGTTTTTGATAAATTTACAAAGGTGAACGAAAAAAAGGATTTGCTCGAATAAAAGTTGCCATCTAGTACTTTTTTATATAAAATTGAGCGTGAGAAATCAAGCCAAGTTCCTACCTGTTTGCCTTGCATAGTTACCCAATACGCTCGTTTCCGTGAGTTATTTTTAGCTTTATAGCTTTAGAATTATTTTTGCTCATGTTTTTGTGGGCAAAGATTGAGTGCACTGGATGGCTTTTGCGATTTAGAACTTGTGTTAGGCATGCATTTCGAGAACATAAAGAAAACACATAACATAAAAATGATTGAGGCAGTAGGAGACCTTTTATTTTTAACCAATTTTATTTATCCCTACACCCAAATCACACCCTTAGTTAAACCAATTTGAGCCTTTCCCTTTCATTTCGTTTAAACCACTAAATATCGCCAATTAGCCAATTTAGCCTTTTTCTTTTTGAACCCACATTTTTTGTTTAAAGCCCGATCCGGTTAAGACTAACTTGTAAGCCTTGTTATATAGTTTATCGATTTATTAGTTATAACATCATAGCTTGGAGTTTTTATCTAAGTAGACGTACTTAGTTCTCTCTAAAGTGGTGAAGGAAAAAAAGCCGTGTCAATTGGATTTGTTAGAGCAATTTTGGGGCTAGCTCTCGGTTAGTTACTAAAAAGTTGGATAGTTTTGTTTTTCTTCGCTTCAAGTTAGTCGAGCCGTCGGTCTTTAGCCATTTTAGCCACTTTCATAAATCCATTTCCACACCCCTTTACCCTAGCCAAATTACAACGCACACAAGACCTCTTGATTTTTGTTATGTGTAAGTTAAGTGTTTAGATTTTATCCTTACACAAGCTTATGATATCGCATAGTCATTGTCTTGGCATCGAGTGTTCTAAACATACTCCTTGAATTGTATATCTCCTATATTTTTAGCCGAGTGTGTGTGAACATTGCGAGGATGTACGGTGAGCTTGTAGGGATGTCGAGATGGATCATTGCTCATAACCATATTTCACATACTTTTTGGTTTTTCCTTTTATGTCGAGTAATCCGTTTTGTTTTGCCCAAGTTATTTATTTGTGCTTATATAATGCTAGTTGAGATGATTGTCGAGATAGAATTTTTGTTTACTTTAGTTTGTTTGAGGACAACCAAAGTTTAAGTGTGGGGATGTTTGATGTATAAGAGTTTATACATCTTTTAAACTTCAAATATTCCCCATTAATGCGGAAATTCGTTGTGTTTTCATTGATCTTAATACTCATTTGAGTTGTTTGTGAAAATACAGGTCCGGGCTTTGGCCCAATGAAGAAATAAAGGCTTTTGGAGCGAATTGAAGCAAAAATGGAACATTTCAGTCAAACTGCCAGATATGGCACGACCGTGCCAACCCTTGGCACAACCGTGCCAAGCCTTCGGAAGCCGGCACTATCATCAGCACTACCATCAGTCTGTGCAAACCAAGCCAGCCCAACACATGGCACGATCGTGCCGACCCCAAGCACGATCATACCGACCCCAAGCGCGACCGTGCTCGTGCTATCACGAGTCCTGATTAGCTTATTTCCGAGATCAACTTAGTCATTTCCGAGTACGATATCGATAAGCACGACCATGCCACACTTTGGCATGGTCGTGCCACCTTGAGGAAATTCTAGCGGGATCCTTCCAGATTTGGCATCAAACTTGGTCAACAACTCTGAAAGGCATCTGCCACTTACCAAGCATGACCGTGCCAAAAGGTGGCACGGTCATGCCAAATGCCTAGTATCTTAAATACGTGAATTCGGCTCATTTGAAGGGGAGTTGGAGCATTTGGGTGAATTTCTCTCTTAAGAAGCTGATATTGGAAGCTTGGAGATTGAAGAAGGAGCCTTTAGGAAGGTTGTATCACTTGATATTCAACTCATTTCACTAATTATCTTGTCTTAAACTCTAGTATTTCACTTGTTATTCATGCACAATCTATATTATTTTGCATTTGTCTTAGTTATCATGAGCCTTCTAGGCTAAACAATTGTGTTGCTTGAATTTTATTGAAGCTAATGAACACTTGACAACATGGAAATAGATATGGTGATTGTTGTATGTTAATCTTCATGATGATATTAAATCTTGTTCTTGGAATGCATGTTCATGTTTAAAGTCATTATTCTTGAATGTTTGGTCATAAGTATTTACATTTAGTGTTGGAAAGCCCATGTAGAGATTATGATTGTTGAATCTTGTTAGTTTGTTGATTTGATTCATAGCATGAAATTAGGAATGGTAATTGCTAACATGATTAGAATGATGATTTGAATATGAGTATGAATTCTTGCATTTGGATTTGGAAAGATCATATGAATGTTTATATGGATTTTATAGTTTGTGTTCATGTTTGGATTGATGATTTAGGCCAAGTTTGTTATCTAGCATGACCATGCTTGTGATTCATATCAAGAACTTGTTGAAGATGTCATTTACTTGAAACCAAGTTAGGGTGATTAATGTGTTGTTCATGTTAGTTTTCCTTAATTTGTCGAGTTAGGAGTTTTGACAAACAATTAACTCATTATTAAAGATTAACATCAACTTATCAAGTGAGCTTAAAAGAATGAATCTTAGGTGATTAAAATATTGTTTCATTATAATTTTCCCAAGATTTATAAAACTAGGAAACTTTGAATGGAAACTTAGTTGGATCTAGAAGTTGCATCACCATTAACATTCCTCAAATGTTGTCATATGTTGGTTAGTGGATATTTAATTTAAGCAACATTCCTTAATTATTGTTCTCCAATAATTCAAATAGTTAATTGTTATCTTTTCATAATAGTTAAACAAGTCAAGAAATCAATTCACCCATTGAACCAGGTTTAGAAGTAACAAAAATCTGGTATTGAGATATTGAGTTCATGGATTGATATCCGATTCTTACCGACAGACTGTACTACCACCTGACAGGTACACATGCCCTTTGTGTGTGTAGTTGGTTTTAAGTAAAAATCATTTTAAAACCTAATTTGTGTGAACAAAAATCATAGAAATAAAATATATATTTAATTCACGCACATCATGCACTACCTTGGAATTTCAATCAAAGAGCATTCCAAAATGATTGTGCATCATCATCATGTTGCAACAGCGCCAATATGTCTTCTTTGATGGATTGTTCATCATTTTCTTTTCATTTATGAAATTCTCTCTTTCAAAATCCGAGAGTTGAGCCAATGTCTTTTCGAGACCATTTTCTCCAACAGGAGATTGATACTTTTCTTCGATAGCAAACCAGCAGGTAAAATGATTCACCTGAACCCAATTCATGAAACGTTCACTACAACTGTCAAAGTCTTCAAGGTTCATCAACTTATTCTCGAGGTTCATGTTTTGAACTACGGTAGTTGTGACCGCTGATGTAGCAAATGCGTTATAGAACTCTTCTGCCATTTTTCTGCAAAGATTTTAGAAACACACTTTTGAAAACTGATTAGAAACAATTTGTGCGACCAAGATTAGTTCGTACGACACAGAAATTCGTGCGAATCAGATAATTCGTACAAAGTAAATGCTCGTGCGAATATGATGTTCGTACGAGTGAAAAGTTTGCTTCGTACGAGTGGGTTGCTCGTACGAATGACTTCTTCATGCAAATCACAGTTTCAAATTTCTAACTTGTAAATTTTAAGAACTTCTGTTTACTCGTTCGTACAGATGACTTAAATTGTACGGACAGTTGTTCGTGCGAGTGGTCTCTCTACTCGTACGAAACAACTTAGGTCACCAAACGGAAGAATTTTACCAAATTTGACATGATTAACTTTGATTTTAGATCTGAAATTTTCAAGGATGGATTAGAATTGATTTTAACTTGATATCCTAGAATTGTAGTCAATTTTGTCCATGAATTCGTCCAATTCCAAGATCAGTATGGGAAAGTGTAGAAGTAGAAAGCTCCAATGGTGAATCTGAATCTGAAACTGATGGTAGAATGTAGAAACTTGATGTTTGTAAGCAGATCAGGCCTCAAGGCTCTGATACCACTTGTGAGGGGGTATCGGCTCTCCTCCAATGAGCACCGAACCGATCTGACTCAACAAACAGAGGTGGAATTCATTGTTAGTGGAGTTGACAAACAAACAAGTGAGATCTACTACTTAAATTCCTTGAATGTATTGATATACGTGAACAAGTATAGTGCAAGTAAACAGCTCAGCAGGGCTTCACCACACCAACAGGATTTCTAACTCTGACACAACACTCCTCTATTTAAAGGTCGACATGACTCGCACAGGAGAGTGTGTAACAGATTGTATGACTTGTGCAAGAGGTGCTTTGTACGAGTGATAGAGTGTCACTCGTACGAGCCAACTAACTCACTCGTACGAGTCAAGCCCTAAACGAATAAAACAAATATAAACAGTTACAATTTGACATTTAAAGCTCTATATACATAAACAACGTATCCTAGACGTAGGCAATAGACATTATGCATCAACATCAACGTCCTTTCCTCGTCCTGGCTCATGATGACCAAGTCATCGATGTGCATTTCAAATGTTTCGCCTATGTCATCTCCAAATACATGGTCCATCAAACGCTGGTAGGTGGCTCCCGCGTTGAGCAACCCAAAGGGCATCTTTGTGTAGCAAAAGATTCCCTTGTCCGTGCGGAAGGCGGTTTTGTCTTCGTCCTCTTTCTTCATCTAAATCTGGTGGTAGCCTTTATAGCAATAAAAAAAAATATCCACCGAAATGAAGCGAGGGAGTCCATTTTGTCAATTTCCGGCAAAGAGTAGCAGTCTTTTGGACATGCTTTGTTCAAGTCTTTGAAATCGATGCGCATGCACCAACCGCCGTTGTGCTTCTGGACCATGACTGGATTTGGCCACCCATGTTTGGTTGCGCACTTCTCTGAGGATGTCGGCCTTGAGGAGCTCTGAAACTTGCTCGTTCATTACGCGAGTTTTTCAGCTCCAAAACTGCGCTTTTTCTGAACGACCGGCTCAACTGAAGGGAAAGTGTGCAGCGCATGCTCTGCGATCTGCCTTGGTACCCCTTTCATATCTGCCGATGACCACGCAAAAATGTCTAGATTGCGGAACATGAGTTGTTTAAGTCACGCCTTGACTGCAGGGGTCATGGCGGGACCTAATAACACCGTTTGTTCTGGGTACTTGTTGTTGAGTACCCATTTTTACGGCTCACCATTTGAGGACGAATTCGGTACCTTCACCGACGGTTCTTCTTCTATGGACATGACCTCCTTCCTAGAATACATGATTGCCACCCCGGTCTCTGTTGGAAACCCGCAAGCAACGTGAGGAGTGGAGGTAATCAGGTTGAAATTTCTTTGGGCGCGACGGCCTAGTAACACGTCATGGTGCGATGTTGCTGACATTACTATGAAGTTAATAGGGACCGTGCATGAATGTCGTCCGTCAGAAAGAGTTACCAGAAAAGACATCTGCCCCAGCAGAAAAACGGCTTCGTTACAGAAACCAGTTAATGGGAAAGCGACCGGCTCCAAGCGCGCTTTATCCTCTGGGTCCAACTGTTGAAAACATTGCTCATAGATAATGTCCATAGAGCTTCCCGGGTCAATGAACATGTAGTCGGTGCGATAATGGCCAAAGATTCCAGTTAACACAACCGGTCGCTCCTCCTGGGGGCCGCAGGGAACTATGGGGAAGATAACTTGTTGTTTACGCCAATGTGGCGTACAACTCTTCTGATGACAACGCTTGCGCGCTGGCCACCCTGTATCATATGAATGAATGCTTGTTTCATTTTCTTGTTACTCTGGCCCTCTTCGCCGTGATTAATTTGGCGCAATTCCTTGCGCACATTCTGAAGTAGATGGGTGAGCTTCCCACTCTTCAACACCTTTTCTATTTACGTGCGCAGGCTGATGCAGTTGTCGGTCGTGTGCCCTGTGTCTTTGTGATAATCACAAAAAAGGTTAGGGTCTTGATTTTTTTTGTTTCTCATCGGCGGTGGCTGCTTGAACTGATGATCTTCCGTGCTGAGCACTTCCACCGGGGTCTTCGTCAATGGCGTCCACTGTCAATTGCGATTATCTTGTTCGATTGCTCTTTGAGTAGCATTCTTTTTTATCGTTGCACACGCATCGACCGGTGAGTAAGAGGGGTTCTGATTGGACTCCTTCCAATTTTTTTCTTCGCAAAACTCTTACGGGCAGTACTGAGGTGAAGGAGGTCGGTTGGAGTTCAGGTTGCGCTCCGTCTGCGCGTAGACCTTGGTTTCCGCCATGAGTTTCTCCCAGCTTTTTGGGAGGCCAGAAGTTCCTGATAAGGCTTTTATCATCTCATATCTTGCGGCCGGTACTGAGGTAAAGGAGGTCGGTTGGAGTTCAGGTTGCGCTCCGTCTGCGCGTAGACCTTGGTTGCCGCCATGAGTTTCTCCCAACTTTTTGGGAGGCCAGAAGTTCCTGACAAGGCTTTTATCATCTCATCACAACGGACAACATATTTGAACTGTGCACGAATCAGGTCTTCGTGCACATCACCGATTTCCAAAACCTCCTTGTTGTATTGCGTGATGAAATCTTCCAGACTTTCATCATCCCTCCGCCAAATATTCATGTCGTCAGAAGAATCTCTGACCTATCGTCTTTGTTGGCTAAAATGAGTCAGGAACTTATCTTTGAGATCGTTCCATGAAGGGAGCTTACCCGTGGGTAAGTTGTCAAGCCATAGGCGCGCAGCACCTGTAAGAGTTTGGACAAACATATGACACCATATAGCCAGCGTCCAACCTCCGATAAGACTCACGCCAGTGAACAAGCGCATGTGATCGTCTGGGTCTGTCAACCCATTAAACTTTCCCACATTGGAGGGTAATTTTGCGTGTTCAAGTAGGGCTAGCGCAATCTCCTTCACGAACTTAAAGTATTCCCCTGCTTCAGCTGGCCTGTAGATCAAGTTGTAATTATACTCCGCCTCCAGGTTGCACAAAGCCCGTGGCATAGGCTTATATGCGGTGTGATCTTCAGGCAACCGGTGAAACACGTTGGCACTGTCACCCTCGCCATATGTTCTATCGACTTCTTCACGTTGGGTGTCCCGCCCCTCTATTGGGCGCAGGCCCAGGCGAGAATGGATCGACGCTTGCCTATGAGTGTTTCACTCATATCTTGGTAGTGACTAGGAATATTCTGTTTCCCTAGTATGGAGATTTGATGGTACATGCTCTTCGGCTGGCGAGTTGTAACTTAGTACTCGTGGTGCAGGCGAGGCATGCACGTGAGTTGTAGGCGGTTGCGCTGGCTCAGTAGATGGATTAGTTTGCGCACAAAGTTGCAGATAAACGGCATTTACAGCCGTCTGATATTTGATGTACCATGACATCGGAGTTTCACCAGAGGTAAAATTGATGTGATTGGTACAAAAGGAGTTTCCACTTAAATTCCGGGAGTCACCGGGATATTCACATGACCTGAATCATCATGGGTGTTGGTGTTGTTGGTGTTGTAGTGGTGGTGGACTGATCGCAAGTGTGAGAGAAGTGGTTTGCCAAAAGATGCCTTTCTCCAAAGCCAGCACCTTTATTTATAGCTTAAAACAGAAGGCAACCACGTCCCGTGCCCGCCTTGCACGGCCCCGTGGTGGACTTTTTCTCTCCCTTCACTAACTACAAATGTCAGGTTGTTGTATTAACACACCCCATGGTGGCAAAGCACGGCCCAGTGGTCAGTGTACTTGTTGTACTATCTAAGATTGTGTGAATCTTAAAGTTGACCACGACCCATGTTGAGCTGGCACGGCCCCGTGTTAGTTGTCTTTTTCTGTAGAGAATCTTTGACTGGGCATGGCCCCATGCCTGGTTGGCACGGCCCCGTGCCTGAGCTTCTGTGTTTGTTAATTTTGTTGTTTTGGATGTGATTGGGGGGGGGTCGGCATGTCGTGTCAATCCTTCTTCTTAGTATTTGTGTTGGTTTTTGCTATTAATTTTTTTTCCTTTTATTCGTTTAAGCTCTTTTGATCCTATAATTTAAAAGTAAACAAAGAAACATGCTTTTTCCAACATTTGTACCGAAAAGGGTTGATTTTATGCTTTGCTTGACGTAATTTATATGTTGCATTTTGCGGAAATCAAATACCCCACACTTGAATCTTTGCTTGTCCTCAAGCAAAACTCTATAATGTGGCTTACACACCCAAATGGAATTGGTAGAAGGGAAGTTTTTTGGCTTATCTTTAGCGTGTCAGGAATCCAAGTTCTAAATTTATTTTGTTTTTATTTTATTTATAATCTTATTCGTCATGATTTATTTAGAATATATTTTAAGAAAAACTATTTGTTTTGGCCATAGCATGCATTTATAAAACTCTATTTAGTTGTATACAAATTTACATACCTCACAAGTGGTCACTCAACACTTGGCCGAAGGTGTTTAAGCGAAATCGCTCGGACCTGATGTGGTGCTTACACCTACCACAGGCTTGACAAACAATCAAACCTCCTCCTTTGTGATGTTTAATCTTTGTAAATATCAAGAGCACTTTAAAAGGTTAGGTTTTTGCTAGGGGTAGATATTTTTGGGTAAAAATGATGAAAAGCGTAAAAGTGTCAGTTTTTTCGAACAATTTTTGTGGCTTAGAAAAAACTTTAACCAATGATTTTTTAGCTAAAGTTGAAACTAAGCCATACTTTGTTATTTGTAACTGAACATGTTACTAAAAATAAATGGTGTAAATAAAAAGAATTTTTGTGTATGTGGGTGGTTGTTTTTGCAAAAGTTTATATTTTGCAGGTTTAGAAACGAAAGGGTTAAAGCTCAAAGGGGTTTAACTATGGGGATATGAAAAGGAAAATAAAGGTTTAAAATGAAAAATGGGTTGTAGTCCTAGTACCTCTATCATTTACTTAGTTGGATTTGTGTCGGTAAGGATTGGGATCGTATTGCTTTGGCAAGTTCTAGATTTGTAAGAACCAAACGAGCTATTCACACAAGAAATAAAAAATTGATCAATTAGTATATATAGTATTTGTATGCTCGGTAAAGTCTCAAAAAGTCACTTTTGTGAGAAAGGGTTATAATGTAAAAGTGTATATATAATCAAATTTTACAAAGATTTGTTATGCCCGTTTTTATAGTTTTCTTAATTGGTTCTTTTTATCACAAGTCTATCAGGTGTAAATTTGTAAAAATATAATTTTTAGAACTTATTTTTTTCCACACTAAACCAAGATAAGTAAAAAAATGAAAAATTTTAAAAAAAATTGGGGCGATTAGCGGTTTTCCAAGGCGAATTTTGTGCAAGGCTTGATTTTAGGACAAACAATTCTAGGTTTTAACATCCCCCCCCCACACTTAAATTACACATTGTCCTCAATGTGTCCCAAATAGGATTTATTTTGATTAATTATTGTAAAAAAGTGGGGTTAAACAACAAATTTTAAGGTTATCGGTCACGGGGGCGTGCCAGCTGGGCATGGCCCTGTGGCCAAAGTGCTAATAACGAATTATAACGAAACTTACAGTGTGGTGGATACGGGGGCATGCCTGGTAGGCACGGCCCGTGCCACCTCTTCTGCAGAAAAATTTTGTACCAGACATTTGGGCACGGGGGCGTGCCTAGTGGGCACGGGGGTGTACCTAGTGGGCACGACCCCGTGCTGCAGACTCTGTTCTGCAGTTTTTTAAGCGGAAGGCTCTGGGGTCCCTTTTTCTTAGTTTTTCAAATCATTCACATTTCAAGTCCTACAAACACCACCCTTTTATTTATACCATCCATTCATTACAACCTAAAAGGAAAGCGTAAAAGTACATAATTTAAAGGTCCTAAGATAGATTAGCCTCCTAATGACAAAAAATAAAAACACGAAAAGCTCTCCTAGAATAGTCGAGAATGCAACAAAAACCCGGAGGTGGTTTCCGGATGTTTTGTCCCTAGAATAGTTGAGCTTTTCCGGGTGGATGCACCCTCTCAAATGTCGTTGAACATCTCCACGATCTCCCTTGGGAGAAAGAAAGGAGGCTCATCATCCACAACTTCTTATGGGAAAGGGATTGTAGGATCGTTTCGTCCAATATTAAAGGTCCTAATTTGAATATCTAGTCTATATGCGTGGAATTCATATTAACTAGTGACAATTGAGAATATTTCTTATCAAGTTACTAATTCCATTGATTGTTTAACAGTTACATATCACCGTGAAATCTGACACGGCTTCGCCATATCAGTCACCAAAAGTTCTACATACTCATACGTCAACACGACTATTTATAGACTTAACAGCTACCTTCATGCGAGGGTAAGTTTATCTTGGTACACCTTCATGCAAACTTAAATACAAACACGACAAAACATATTTCTAACGCTTCATAGCAAATCTTGTTGAAGAATAAACATTCAATATCTTTCTCTGAACAGTTTACTAGCCACATCGGGTCTAGTACACGAATTGTCCTCCAAATATTCTCATCTTTGAATACAATCACCGCTTCACAAGTTTCAATATCATACTGCCACCACTTAAAGTATGTATGAAAAATTTGTTCGATTGGCATCAGTGGCATGTTCTTCATAGTGTGTGGTCGTTTAATAATCAGCGTTACATCTTTTTCCTTTGTCACCGGATCAATCTTTATGTGTTTCTTTGGAATATCCGGCTTCCAATGATTGAATCCGTGAGTTGCTTCATACTTGATAAGCTTTCATAAGCGTTGATCATGAAATTTCATCTGAAAGCTAATCATCTTAGTCTGCACTAGCTCTTCTAATCCCAATATGGTAGTGTCTTAACATCACAAAGGTATCGGAAGAATTGCACTCCAAACTCCCTCTTGATAGCATACACATTCAACATTTCTAACCAACCGCAACTCAGTATATCTCCAAGTGATTTTTCTGGATCTTGTGTAAAGAATGCTAGTGGACATCTAAACTTCCGTTCTTTTGGAAATTCTTTGAACCACAATCTCTTGGCTTCATTCTCTCACTGTCTCCTCAACCCTTTGTCTCAACAAATCATCAGAAGCTTTAGCAAATAACTCTTGAAACGTTGAAAAACTATCAGAATCAGCTCTAGAATACTTCATCGTTTCATCATCGTCGTCTGATGCATCCTTAAAGATAACTTTATCATAAATATCAGCATATGGAATATACTTGTACTTGTAATCACTAGGATCAAATGCACTGATATTATTCAGTTCGTCTTCAAAGTCAAACTCGAACTTATCTTCTTCAACTCCCAACATTAATTGCTATCTCTTCTTTAGTGTAGTTGTGTACAAACTCACCTTCTTCAACATTATGCTCGAGATCGAAAACTTGGGCTGACAATCAGGAATAGCTATTAAAGAATTAGTGTGAAGATTCCTGATTGTTCTGCATCGTGAACTTGATCTTTCTGCTCCCCCTGTCTCTGAGCTTCATTCTCCTCATTAACATTGTCTTGCAGAAAAGCATCATAATCAAATTATTCATTTATCTTTGCAGTTTCAACTCTCAACCCTGTTCCACCTTGTGTATTATCATCGTCATCGCCTTTGTCATCATCATCTTTCTTACTATCATCTTTATCATTATCAGCCTTGTCGTCATCAAACTCATCAATCTCAGCATCAATCTCTACATACATTCTCTTTCGTTCTATGATCTTTTCCCTCATAGACACATCAAAAACATCTACCAGTCCTACAAAATTCACTGGATCAGTATCATCTTTAGTTTCAACCTCTGTCACATTCTCAACTGTTTCAGCAATAATATCTGGCGTAGATTCAGCTTCTTGCTCAGGTTGAACAATCAAAGGAACCTCATCAACTTTCTTTTTCCCTTTTCCCAATGTTGCAGCCTCAGATTCTACTTTCTTTTCTCGTTCAACAATTCTTTCTCTGGCTTTTTCTCTTTCAATCAAATCACATTCAGCCTCATAATCAATACCAAACTTTCTAATCAGAATATTCTAGAATAAATCCATCTTTCTATTGTTGCGCAGACGCTTAGCATCATATTCCACAATCAACCTTCTCAATATTTCATTCTCTGATAGAAAACTTGATAAAACGGCTTCAAGATTCTTTCGATCATCTTCTAAAAACTTGATCCGACTTTCCAATTCTGCAATCTTTGTATCGTTAAACATGTCTGCATCAAATCCCTCAGTAAATAGAATATCACCAAAGTCTTCAGTAAATTTATCATTCCAAGAACGTCTTGGACCAGAACGTGGTGTAGAGCATTGTTGAATAGGTGATGTTTGTTGTTTTTGTGGTGACGGTTGTGGAGGTGGATATGTTGTAGTGATGGTGGTTATACGTGTTGTGGTGATGGTTGTGGTGAAACATGAATAGGTGATGTAGGTGGTTGTTCAACACTTTCAACTTTTAGCGTCTTCCTTCTTCTATACATTCTTCTAGCTTTCTTGATAGCAGGAGACACAGTTGTCTTTTTCTTTGTATCAAACTTCCTCTTACCTCTTTGAGGCTTTTTAGCAGGCCTTTCAGCTTCATCTTCAGTCTCTGGATCAGACGGAACATAAGCATCATCGTCTTCACCTACCACCTTTTTCTTTCCTTAAGCCTGGAGAGGGGATCGGCTCTCCTCCGATGAGCACCGGACCGATCTGACTCAACTAACAGAGGTGGAATTCATTGTTAATGAGTTTGACAAACAAACAAGTAAGATATACTACTTAATTGTATTGATAAACGTGAACAAGTACAAAGCAAGTAAATAGTTTGACAGGGCTTCGTCGTACATCAACCAACAGATACTGACACAACACTAAGGCTCCTCTATTTATTGGTCGACATGACTCGCACAGGAGATTGTGTGTGGGTGTGACTCGTGCGAGTGATGCCTCGTACAAGTGACAGAGTGTCACTCGTACGAGCCGTGAAGCTCAATCGTACGAGTCATGCTACAAACTAATAAATCATATATTAACAAACAATATTCGACGTTCTAAGCCATATATACATAAACAAGATATCCTAGACATAGGCAATAAACATTATGCACCAACAAACTGCCCCTTGGATGTTGCCGCAGTCTTGGATAGTCTTCAAAAGATCTGGCAATTAACGACCAGAGAAACGTTTCGGCGGCTTGCGACACTCCTCAAAAGATATCTGCGTCTGATCTGTAGGAGGAGGCCGGTTAATTGTATTGCCAAACCGAAAGCTCCTTAGCGACGCAGTTCTTGCTCGCTCAGCAATTCTCTCTTCTTTCTTATCTTTCTTTCTCTGCTCGATCTCCTCCAGCTTTCTCCAAGAAGTGTTCCATGGTGTTCCCGAATGTACATCGTAACCAAAACATACATTAACTATCTTTTCGAACTAGAGTGCTTGTTTTTTTTATCTTTCTCTTCAAAACTAATCTTGTTGTAGAACAAGCATTCAATATCTTTCTTTGAATAATTGACTAGCCACATCGGGTCTAGTACTCGAATGCCACGCATAGTCCGTATATACGTTTGTGTGCTATGACGGCTTCGGTTAGTTCCTCAGTAATCTTCCAAGAATCATCATCTGGATGCACACATACAACAGCTTCACCTGTACTCAAATCTAGTGCCACCATTTGAAGATCTTGTAGAAGTCTTGTTCCATCTTGATATGAGGCATAATCTTCATCACTTTCGGCCTCTTTACGATTAGCGTCACATCTTTTTCTTGTGTTACTGGATTGATCTTCATAATTCGCTTAGGGAAATGCGGCTTCCAGTGTGTAAAACCATGCTTAGCCTCAAGCTTTATCAGTTTCCACAGTCGCTAGTCGTGGAATCTCATCTTAAGATTTATCATCTTTGATATCCCAGTATGGCAGGGTCCTGATATTGCTCAAGTATCGAAAATACGGAATCCCATACTCCCTTTTAATAGCATAAACGTTCAGCTCCTCGATCCAGCCCCAGCTAATAATGTCTCCCAAAGAAATATCCGCATCACGCCTAAAGAATGCTAAGGGACGTTTGAACCTTCGCTTAGCTGGTGCTACTTTAAAATCACCGTTTCCTCATCTCAACAGTTTCATCAGCAGACAATTGTTGAGGAACGGTCCCTTGTTTAACAGCCTCCTCTACTTTTCACTTCAAAAGATCATCACTTTCGGCTGCAAACAAATTGTTAAAAGTTGGGGAGTCATATGTACCTTATCGACATATCTATGTCATCGTCATCATAATCGTCCTCCACGACAACTCTATCATAATCATGTCTGTCAGACACATGTTCGAAGACATAATCAACCGGCTCGAAAGCACTAATATCCTTAAGCTCCTCTTCAAAATCAAACATAAATTTTCTTCGTCCCCGCCCAGCATATTAGCAATTTCTTCTTTAGAATAACTGTGGACAAACTCACCTTCTTCAACATCATGATCTAAATATAGAATCTTTGGTTTTGGCATGATAGGAACGGTAGATATTTCAGACACCGTGAAGATTCCTTCCTGCTGAGCATCCTTAGAGCTATCAGACTTTCCTGGTCTCTATCTTCTTCAACTTGATTTGCTAAGTCATCCAAGTACACAGAAAAATCAATATCATCATTCAAATTAGACTCTGTTACAAGGACACCCGATCCACCTAAGTCATCATCACCACCATCACTATCGTCATCAGACTTGTCAGAAAATAGATCGTCTAAATCATCAAAGTCTTCAGTTTCTTTCTCAGGCTCTTCAACAAATTCATCTATCTCAGCCTCTATCTCTTTCTCAACTTCCTCTTATTTAGCCATTCTTGATGCTTTGCTGAAAGATTCGACGTGTCAATATCAACATCTTTAGGCTTTCCCACCAACACAAACTTCTTCGAAACCGAAAACACTACCACCTCAGATGTTACTGGCACAGATTCAGCTTCTGGCTTAGTTGAAACAATCACGGTATCCTCACCTACCTTTGCCTTACCCTTGCCCTGAGCATCAGATAGTTCTTTCGCAATACGTTCACGCCGACAACCCTTTCTCTTGCTTCTTCTTTCTCAATATCATCAATTTCAGCAGCTATATTTATTCCGAGCTTCTTTGTGAGTATCTTCTCGAATAGGCTCATCTTTCTTTGATTCATGAGATGTTCTTCATCATATTCCGCCATTCTATTTCTCAAACGCTCATTTTCAAATACTATACTTGCCAACATAGCTTCTAGCTGCCGTTTTTCTACATTCAGCCCATTGAGTTGTTCCAGAAGTTCAGCAATTCTAACATTGTTCAACATAACTTGTTCTCTAATTCTTCAATACGTGCATCGTTAAACATGTTTGTAGAGAAATCCTCCCCCTGGTATATCACCAAAATCAAAATCAAAATCAAAATCAAACTGGGGTTAAGATTGTGAGGGTTGTGGTGTTGGCTGTTGTGTTGGTTGTGGTGGTGGTTTGGGTGTTGGCTGTTGTGGTGGAGATGGTAGATGCTGTGGAGTTGGCTGAGGAGCTGGTGACAGTGGTGGTTGTGGAGACGGCTCAACATTCTCTTCTTGAACAATCTTTTTCTGTACTTTTCTTTTGGATTTGTCTATCGGAGAATCAAGCTTCTAAGTGCTGGCCTTTTAAAACGCCTAGAAGACTTCTTAGGAGTTTTGCGAACAGGAGTATCGTTATCAGAACCCAAAGGCACATATGTCGTATCATCCTCTCCTGACGCTTTTCTTTTCTTCTCTTCGGCTTTACGTTTAAGCTAGCCTTACGTTCAACCTCTATTTCCTTGGCTCTTTCTTTTTCACTAGCAATTCTATCTTCAATATCAGTACTCTTCATGATGCTTCTTCAACCTCTCCTTCTCGAACTCCAAACGCTTCTCTTTCAGTGTCAGCAGCCAGAGTTTCAACATTCTCTTCTGACTCTGATTCATCGACCAATCTCGAGCTTTCAGATGCTCGTTGTTTCTTCTGAGGTGCTTTAGAGGAAGATGTAGACGTTTGTTTTCTTTTCGTCCCCTTACCCCCCATTTTCTCTTCTTTCAAAAACTACGCGCTTCTCTTCGCAACGAAACCATCTAGCGCTTCCAGCTCTTCATCTTCGTCTCCGCTGTCTTCTTTCCTCCATTTTCCTTGTGGCGGAGCGATATCTTTGTCAATGATTGCTCTGAAGACTAGCTTTGCATTTGGAAAAGCTTTGAGATGCAGATTCATCTTCTTAAGAGTTGAGACATCCATATGCTCCAGCTTCAACACATCATCTTTCTTTTTCTTCAAGTTAGGATGCAAATGGTCAAGCGGCATTTGAATAAAACGTGGATATTGTAGAAATTTCTCACGCTAAATGTTTTGGACCATTTGGGCGAAAATCACTCTCGAAAAGTTGTAAGGAAAGTTCAGAACTAGTGCAGTGGTCATGCACATCTCATAATCAACTAAATCATCAAATCCGACCTTTCGGTGGCTAAGAGCGTGAATAACACAAGAGCTATATATCTTAATGGAGCACTAAGGTTAGCCTTCTTGAACGGAGCAGCGTCGAATCTGGCACAACCCATTTGGTAAAAGCACCCTTAACCATAAACTCTGGAAAACCGGTAGGGTCGTCTTCATTATCGTCAAACTCTAGCAATGTTTTGATCAAGTCTTCAGTAATCTTAACTTGAATATCTTCATCATTAATCTTTACTGTAGACACAATCGCGTTTTCCTCTTCATCAAACTCAGCAGCATTCCGAAATATTCGACGTGAGATCTATATGTTGTGTGGCGATCTGTGAGAGCTTTGGTGATAGGAAGTTGCTTAGAAAATCCAGAACTTCTCGATATGCAACAATTTCTAGAATAGTATCATCCAAAAGACAGCAAATATTATGGAACGGCGAAAACGAAGACTTCTTGATCTGCAAGCTAGACATTTCAAAGACTTAGAAAATTTTAAAAATTTCAACTTTTAAATCACTCGTACGAGGTATCAGTCGTACGAGTCTCAAAATTAAATCAATGAAACAAGTCTGAGTTAAAAACGTCACCGTACGAGCCACTTACTTTGTACGTATGAAAATATACTTAACACAATTTTTAAGTGTTTTGACCAGAACTTCTTCGTACGAGTGATACCTCGTACGAGTCATCAAGATTTAAACATTAAAGGACCTACTCATACGAACGATCACTCGTATGAGTGAATGTGATAAACAAACTTTTGAAATCCTTGCTCGTACGAGTGATGGTTCGTACGAGTTGTAATTCCCACGAAATAACACCTTATCAAACCGGACTTAAAACGTGTAGATTTTAACAAATTGAAAGTTGATTAATAGGTTAACAGGGCCGATTTTAACATTTTTTAGTTCAATTTTATATTGTTACCGGCCCGATTATCCTAAATCTGGTTTTATGTCCATTTGGTCCAATTTTGGCATTATACCGACTTAAAGCGAGCATTAGTACCTTGCCCACTGAAAGAGGTGTGCAAATCAACCTCCCCCAACGTATAGATACGGATCGTAGATCAAGAAAATTAAGTGATAAGAACTTTTTCGCACAAAGTCTGCTCTCTATCGCACAGAGTCAATAGTCTGACTCTGCGAATGAGCCATCCTTTTATATTCATTCATTATTCACTTGTACGAGCGATGTCTCATGCGAATGAAGACTTTTGTCACTCGTACGAGTCAGTGTCACTCGTATGAGTTAATTCTTATACATTTTGTTAAACTTTTTATTTTTTTATGAAATTTTATCTGTTTTTATAACCCACTCAGTTAACCAAGTCCAAGTTAATGACCCTGGGTTATCTGATTTGCCTACCATGTCCAAATTACTGACCTTGGTTGACCGATGTTTGACCAAAATAGATTTATTATAAATGTAAAGTTTAAATTAATGAACTATTGATGTTCAGGAAATCTTTTCTTTTCATGATTAGCTCTCAACCCGTGAACTTCAGCTTTTCTCCAGCAATCGTCGCTTTGACTTGAACTACGGTACTTTCATCATCGGTAACTAAAATCTAAGATAAATTGCTAAAAGCTAAAAACGTTTTGGGACTTTCTGAATATAAAGAACATGTATTGATATATTTACATACATATTTTTGAGAGTTTTGTGTTTAGAGGATCATATCAAGTATTTAGACAAATCACAAGTACCGTTGATCTTGGTAGTAACTTTAAGTTCTTAAACAAATTTACCTAGATTGCCAATATACATATCCACTTAAACCTCTATTCGTTTCTCAATTGTGTCAAGATATGTTAGGTAATATCAAGGAACATGAAGTAATTGTGTTTCCCATCTCAGAATATACTCCCGCATCGAGATTCCCAGAATATCATTTCACAGGTGAATATATCTAATTGATATCTGTAAATGGGGTGAATCGCAAGACCTTGAGATTGTGAGGGTTGAGGTGTTGGCTGCTGTGTTGGTTATGGTGGTGGTTTGGGTGTTGGCTGTTGTGGTGGAGATGGTAGATGCTGTGGAGTTGGTTGAGGAGCTGGTGACAGTGGTGGTTGTGGAGACGGCTCAACATTCTCTTCTTGAATAATCTTTTTCTGTACTTTTCTTTTGGATTTGTCTATCGAAGAATCAGAGCTTCTAAGTGCTGGCCTTTTAAAACGCTAGAAGACTTCTTAGGAGTTTTGCGAACAGGAGTATCGTTATCAGAACCCGAAGGCACATATGTCGTATCATCCTCTCCTGACGCTTTTCTTTTCTTCTCTTCGGCTTTACGTTTAAGCTAGCCTGACGTTCAACCTCTATTTTCTTGGCTCTTTCTTTTTCACCAGCAATTCTATCTTCAGTATCAGTACTCTTCATGATGCTTCTTCAACCTCTCCTTCTCGAACTCCAAACGCTTCTCTTTCAGTGTCAGCAGCCAGAGTTTCAACATTCTCTTCTGACTCTGATTCATCGACCAATCTCGAGCTTTCAGACGCTCGTTGTTTCTTCTGAGGGGCTTTGGAGGAAGATGTAGACGTTTGTTTTCTTTTCGTCCCCTTACCCCCATTTTCTCTTCTTTCAAAAACCACGCTCTTCTCTTTGCAACGAAACCATCTAGCGCTTCCAGCTCTTCATCTTCGTCTCCGCTGTCTTCTTTCCTCCATTTTCCTTGTGGCGGAGAGATATCTTTGTCAATGATTGCTCTAAAGACTAGCTTTGCATTTGGAAAAGCTTTGAGATGCAGATTCATCTTCTTAAGAGTTGAGACATCCATATGCTCCAGCTTCAACACATCATCTTTCTTTTTCTTCAAGTTAGGATGCAAATGGTCAAGCGGCATTTGAATAAAACGTGGATATTGTAGAAATTTCTCACGCTAAATGTTTTGGACCATTTGGGCGAAAATCACTATCGAAAAGTTGTAAGGAAAATTCAGAACTAGTGCAGTGGTCATGCACATCTCATAATCAACTAAATCATCAAATCCGACCTTTCGGTGGCGAAGAGCGTGAATAACACAATGTGCGATATATCTTAATGGAGCACTGAGGTTAGCCTTCTTGAACGGAGCAGCGTCGAATCTGGCACAACCCATTTGGTAGAAGCACCCTTTAACCATAAACTCTGGAAAACCGGTAGGGTCGTCTTCATTATCGTCAAACTCTAGCACTGTTTTGATCAAGTCTTCAGTAATCTTAACTTGAATATCTTCATCATTAATCTTTACTGTAGACACAATCGCGTTTTCCTCTTCATCAAACTCGGCAGCATTCCAGAAATATTCGACGTGAGATCTATATGTTGTGTGGCGATCTGTGAGAGCTTTGGTGATAGGAAGTCTGCTTAGAAAATCCAGAACTTCTCGATATGCAACAATTTCTAGAATAGTATCATCCAAAAGACAGCAAATATTATGGAACGGCGAAAACGAAGACTTCTTGATCTGCAAGCGTAGACATTTCAAAGACTTAGAAAATTTTAAAAAATTTCAACTTTTAAATCACTCGTACGAGGTATCAGTCGTACGAGTCTCAAAATTAAATCAATGAAACAAGTCTGAGTTAAAAACGTCACCGTACGAGCCACTACTTTGTACGTATGAAAATATACTTAACACAATTTTTAAGTGTTTTGACCAGAACTTCTTCGTACGAGTGATACCTCGTACGAGTCATCAAGATTTAAACATTAAAGGACCTACTCATACGAACGATCACTCGTATGAGTGAATGTGATAAACAAACTTTTGAAATCCTTGCTCGTACGAGTGATGGTTCGTACGAGTTGTAATTCCCACGAAATAACACCTTATCAAACCGGACTTAAAACGTGTAGATTTTAACAAATTGAAAGTTGATTAATAGGTTAACAGGGCCGATTTTAACATTTTTGAGTTCAATTTTATATTTACCGGCCCGATTATCCTAAATCTGCGTTTTATGTCCATTTGGTCCAATTTTGGCATTATACCGACTTAAAGCGAGCATTAGTACCTTGCCCACTGAAAGTGGTGTGCAAATCAACCTCCCCCAACGTATAGATACGGATCGTAGATCAAAAAAATATAGTGATAAGAACTTTTTCGCACAAAGTCTGCTCTCTATCGCACAGAGTCAATAGTCTGACTCATGCGAATGAGCCATCCTTTTATATTCATTCATTATTCACTTGTACGAGCGATGTCTCATGCGAATGAAGACTTTTGTCACTCGTACGAGTCAGTGTCACTCGTATGAGTTAATTCTTATACATTTTGTTAAACTTTTTTATTTTTTTATGAAATTTTATCTGTTTTTATAACCCACTCAGTTAACCAAGTCCAAGTTAATGACCCGGGTTATCTGATTTGCCTACCATGTCCAAATTACTGACCTTGGTTGACCGATGTTTGACCAAAATAGATTTATTATAAATGTAAAGTTTAAATTAATGAACTATTGATGTTCAGGAAATCTTTTCTTTTCATGATTAGCTCTCAACCCGTGAACTTCAGCTTTTCTCCAGCAATCGTCGCTTTGACTTGAACTACAGTACTTTCATCATCGGTAGACTAAAATCTAAGATAAATTGCTAAAAGCTAAAAACGTTTTGGGACTTCTGAATATAAAGAACATGTATTGATATATTTACATACATATTTTTGAGAGTTTTGTGTTTAGAGGATCATATCAAGTATTTAGACAAATCACAAGTACCGTTGATCTTGGTAGTAACTTTAAGTTCTTAAACAAATTTACCTAGATTGCCAATATACATATCCACTTAAACCTCTATTCGTTTCTCAATTGTGTCAAGATATGTTAGGTAATATCTAGGAACATGAAGTAATTGTGTTTCCCATCTCAGAATATACTCCCGCATCGAGATTCCCAGAATATCATTTCACAGGTGAATATATCTAATTGATATCTGTAAATGGGGTGAATCGCAAGACCTTGAGATTGTGAGGGTTGAGGTGTTGGCTGCTGTGTTGGTTGTGGTGGTGGTTTGGGTGTTGGCTGTTGTGGTGGAGATGGTAGATGCTGTGGAGTTGGTTGAGGAGCTGGTGACAGTGGTGGTTGTGGAGACGGCTCAACATTCTCTTCTTGAATAATCTTTTTCTGTACTTTTCTTTTGGATTTGTCTATCGAAGAATCAGAGCTTCTAAGTGCTGGCCTTTTAAAACGCTAGAAGACTTCTTAGGAGTTTTGCGAACAGGAGTATCGTTATCAGAACCCGAAGGCACATATGTCGTATCATCCTCTCCTGACGCTTTTCTTTTCTTCTCTTCGGCTTTACGTTTAAGCTAGCCTGACGTTCAACCTCTATTTTCTTGGCTCTTTCTTTTTCACCAGCAATTCTATCTTCAGTATCAGTACTCTTCATGATGCTTCTTCAACCTCTCCTTCTCGAACTCCAAACGCTTCTCTTTCAGTGTCAGCAGCCAGAGTTTCAACATTCTCTTCTGACTCTGATTCATCGACCAATCTCGAGCTTTCAGACGCTCGTTGTTTCTTCTGAGGGGCTTTGGAGGAAGATGTAGACGTTTGTTTTCTTTCGTCCCCTTACCCCCATTTTCTCTTCTTTCAAAAACCACGCTCTTCTCTTTGCAACGAAACCATCTAGCGCTTCCAGCTCTTCATCTTCGTCTCCGCTGTCTTCTTTCCTCCATTTTCCTTGTGGCGGAGAGATATCTTTGTCAATGATTGCTCTAAAGACTAGCTTTGCATTTGGAAAAGCTTTGAGATGCAGATTCATCTTCTTAAGAGTTGAGACATCCATATGCTCCAGCTTCAACACATCATCTTTCTTTTTCTTCAAGTTAGGATGCAAATGGTCAAGCGGCATTTGAATAAAACGTGGATATTGTAGAAATTTCTCACGCTAAATGTTTTGGACCATTTGGGCGAAAATCACTCTCGAAAAGTTGTAAGGAAATTCAGAACTAGTGCAGTGGTCATGCACATCTCATAATCAACTAAATCATCAAATCCGACCTTTCGGTGGCGAAGAGCGTGAATAACACAATGTGCGATATATCTTAATGGAGCACTGAGGTTAGCCTTCTTGAACGGAGCAGCGTCGAATCTGGCACAACCCATTTGGTAGAAGCACCCTTTAACCATAAACTCTGGAAAACCGGTAGGGTCGTCTTCATTATCGTCAAACTCTAGCACTGTTTTGATCAAGTCTTCAGTAATCTTAACTTGAATATCTTCATCATTAATCTTTACTGTAGACACAATCGCGTTTTCCTCTTCATCAAACTCGGCAGCATTCCAGAAATATTCGACGTGAGATCTATATGTTGTGTGGCGATCTGTGAGAGCTTTGGTGATAGGAAGTCTGCTTAGAAAATCCAGAACTTCTCGATATGCAACAATTTCTAGAATAGTATCATCCAAAAGACAGCAATATTATGGAACGGCGAAAACGAAGACTTCTTGATCTGCAAGCGTAGACATTTCAAAGACTTAGAAAATTTTAAAAAATTTCAACTTTTAAATCACTCGTACGAGGTATCAGTCGTACGAGTCTCAAAATTAAATCAATGAAACAAGTCTGAGTTAAAAACGTCACCGTACGAGCCACTACTTTGTACGTATGAAAATATACTTAACACAATTTTTAAGTGTTTTGACCAGAACTTCTTCGTACGAGTGATACCTCGTACGAGTCATCAAGATTTAAACATTAAAGGACCTACTCATACGAACGATCACTCGTATGAGTGAATGTGATAAACAAACTTTTGAAATCCTTGCTCGTACGAGTGATGGTTCGTACGAGTTGTAATTCCCACGAAATAACACCTTATCAAACCGGACTTAAAACGTGTAGATTTTAACAAATTGAAAGTTGATTAATAGGTTAACAGGGCCGATTTTAACATTTTTGAGTTCAATTTTATATGTTACCGGCCCGATTATCCTAAATCTGCGTTTTATGTCCATTTGGTCCAATTTTGGCATTATACCGACTTAAAGCGAGCATTAGTACCTTGCCCACTGAAAGTGGTGTGCAAATCAACCTCCCCCAACGTATAGATACGGATCGTAGATCAAGAAAATATAGTGATAAGAACTTTTTCGCACAAAGTCTGCTCTCTATCGCACAGAGTCAATAGTCTGACTCTGCGAATGAGCCATCCTTTTATATTCATTCATTATTCACTTGTACGAGCGATGTCTCATGCGAATGAAGACTTTTGTCACTCGTACGAGTCAGTGTCACTCGTATGAGTTAATTCTTATACATTTTGTTAAACTTTTTATTTTTTTATGAAATTTTATCTGTTTTTATAACCCACTCAGTTAACCAAGTCCAAGTTAATGACCCGGGTTATCTGATTTGCCTACCATGTCCAAATTACTGACCTTGGTTGACCGATGTTTGACCAAAATAGATTTATTATAAATGTAAAGTTTAAATTAATGAACTATTGATGTTCAGGAAATCTTTTCTTTTCATGATTAGCTCTCAACCCGTGAACTTCAGCTTTTCTCCAGCAATCGTCGCTTTGACTTGAACTACGGTACTTTCATCATCGGTAGACTAAAATCTAAGATAAATTGCTAAAAGCTAAAAACGTTTTGGGACTTCTGAATATAAAGAACATGTATTGATATATTTACATACATATTTTGAGAGTTTTGTGTTTAGAGGATCATATCAAGTATTTAGACAAATCACAAGTACCGTTGATCTTGGTAGTAACTTTAAGTTCTTAAACAAATTTACCTAGATTGCCAATATACATATCCACTTAAACCTCTATTCGTTTCTCAATTGTGTCAAGATATGTTAGGTAATATCAAGGAACATGAAGTAATTGTGTTTCCCATCTCAGAATATACTCCCGCATCGAGATTCCCAGAATATCATTTCACAGGTGAATATATCTAATTGATATCTGTAAATGGGGTGAATCGCAAGACCTTGAGATTGTGAGGGTTGAGGTGTTGGCTGCTGTGTTGGTTGTGGTGGTGGTTTGGGTGTTGGCTGTTGTGGTGGAGATGGTAGATGCTGTGGAGTTGGTTGAGGAGCTGGTGACAGTGGTGGTTGTGGAGACGGCTCAACATTCTCTCTTGAATAATCTTTTTCTGTACTTTTCTTTTGGATTTGTCTATCGAAGAATCAGAGCTTCTAAGTGCTGGCCTTTTAAAACGCTAGAAGACTTCTTAGGAGTTTTGCGAACAGGAGTATCGTTATCAGAACCCGAAGGCACATATGTCGTATCATCCTCTCCTGACGCTTTTCTTTTCTTCTCTTCGGCTTTACGTTTAAGCTAGCCATGACGTTCAACCTCTATTTTCTTGGCTCTTTCTTTTTCACCAGCAATTCTATCTTCAGTATCAGTACTCTTCATGATGCTTCTTCAACCTCTCCTTCTCGAACTCCAAACGCTTCTCTTTCAGTGTCAGCAGCCAGAGTTTCAACATTCTCTTCTGACTCTGATTCATCGACCAATCTCGAGCTTTCAGACGCTCGTTGTTTCTTCTGAGGGGCTTTGGAGGAAGATGTAGACGTTTGTTTTCTTTTCGTCCCCTTACCCCCATTTTCTCTTCTTTCAAAAACCACGCTCTTCTCTTTGCAACGAAACCATCTAGCGCTTCCAGCTCTTCATCTTCGTCTCCGCTGTCTTCTTTCCTCCATTTTCCTTGTGGCGGAGAGATATCTTTGTCAATGATTGCTCTAAAGACTAGCTTTGCATTTGGAAAAGCTTTGAGATGCAATTCATCTTCTTAAGAGTTGAGACATCCATATGCTCCAGCTTCAACACATCATCTTTCTTTTTCTTCAAGTTAGGATGCAAATGGTCAAGCGGCATTTGAATAAAACGTGGATATTGTAGAAATTTCTCACGCTAAATGTTTTGGACCATTTGGGCGAAAATCACTCTCGAAAAGTTGTAAGGAAATTCAGAACTAGTGCAGTGGTCATGCACATCTCATAATCAACTAAATCATCAAATCCGACCTTTCGGTGGCGAAGAGCGTGAATAACACAATGTGCGATATATCTTAATGGAGCACTGAGGTTAGCCTTCTTGAACGGAGCAGCGTCGAATCTGGCACAACCCATTTGGTAGAAGCACCCTTTAACCATAAACTCTGGAAAACCGGTAGGGTCGTCTTCATTATCGTCAAACTCTAGCACTGTTTTGATCAAGTCTTCAGTAATCTTAACTTGAATATCTTCATCATTAATCTTTACTGTAGACACAATCACGTTTTCCTCTTCATCAAACTCGGCAGCATTCCAGAAATATTCGACGTGAGATCTATATGTTGTGTGGCGATCTGTGAGAGCTTTGGTGATAGGAAGTCTGCTTAGAAAATCCAGAACTTCTCGATATGCAACAATTTCTAGAATAGTATCATCCAAAAGACAGCAAATATTATGGAACGGCGAAAACGAAGACTTCTTGATCTGCAAGCGTAGACATTTCAAAGACTTAGAAAATTTTAAAAAATTTCAACTTTTAAATCACTCGTACGAGGTATCAGTCGTACGAGTCTCAAAATTAAATCAATGAAACAAGTCTGAGTTAAAAACGTCACCGTACGAGCCACTACTTTGTACGTATGAAAATATACTTAACACAATTTTTAAGTGTTTTGACCAGAACTTCTTCGTACGAGTGATACCTCGTACGAGTCATCAAGATTTAAACATTAAAGGACCTACTCATACGAACGATCACTCGTATGAGTGAATGTGATAAACAAACTTTTGAAATCCTTGCTCGTACGAGTGATGGTTCGTACGAGTTGTAATTCCCACGAAATAACACCTTATCAAACCGGACTTAAAACGTGTAGATTTTAACAAATTGAAAGTTGATTAATAGGTTAACAGGGCCGATTTTAACATTTTTGAGTTCAATTTTATATGTTACCGGCCCGATTATCCTAAATCTGCGTTTTATGTCCATTTGGTCCAATTTTGGCATTATACCGACTTAAAGCGAGCATTAGTACCTTGCCCACTGAAGGTGGTGTGCAAATCAACCTCCCCCAACGTATAGATACGGATCGTAGATCAAGAAAATATAGTGATAAGAACTTTTTCGCACAAAGTCTGCTCTCTATCGCACAGAGTCAATAGTCTGACTCATGCGAATGAGCCATCCTTTTATATTCATTCATTATTCACTTGTACGAGCGATGTCTCATGCGAATGAAGACTTTTTTCACTCGTACGAGTCAGTGTCACTCGTATGAGTTAATTCTTATACATTTTGTTAAACTTTTTTATTTTTTTATGAAATTTTATCTGTTTTTATAACCCACTCAGTTAACCAAGTCCAAGTTAATGACCCGGGTTATCTGATTTGCCTACCATGTCCAAATTACTGACCTTGGTTGACCGATGTTTGACCAAAATAGATTTATTATAAATGTAAAGTTTAAATTAATGAACTATTGATGTTCAGGAAATCTTTTCTTTTCATGATTAGCTCTCAACCCGTGAACTTCAGCTTTTCTCCAGCAATCGTCGCTTTGACTTGAACTACGGTACTTTCATCGTCGGTAGACTAAAATCTAAGATAAATTGCTAAAGGCTAAAAATGTTTTGGGACTTTTCTGAATATAAAGAACATGTATTGATATATTTACATACATATTTTTGAGAGTTTTGTGTTTAGAGGATCATATCAAGTATTTAGACAAATCACAAGTACCATTGATCTTGGTAGTAACTTTAAGTTCTTAAACAAATTTACCTAGATTGCCAATATACATATCCACTTAAACCTCTATTCGTTTCTCAATTGTGTCAAGATATGTTAGGTAATATCAAGGAACATGACGTAATTGTGTTTCCCATCTCAGAATATACTCCCGCATCAAGATTCCCAGAATATCATTTCACAGGTGAATATATCTAATTGATATCTGTAAATGGGGTGAATTGCAAGACCTTGAGATTGTGAGGTTAGTATTTCCATACAGACAAAGAGATGAAGGCTCGACTTTAAGGTGGTGTTACGTAAAGGAATCTTTTGAACTGCAGATGTCGTAAATGTTTATGACATACACAATTTTATTGTGCAGCTTTTGTAGGAAAATAATGCGTAAAGCATTATACAAGTTCTAGGCCATTGGCTGACGCAAAAAAAGAAGATCTCATATAATACCCCAGATATCGATTAAATATAAAGACCTAGTATCGCAAAATCTGGCATCTCTCAAACGAAATTTCAGAGTATTAAGTCCATATATCTGAGAGATCTTGACCCACAAGTTGCTCATTTTTTTCCGTTATGTTTATATCTTGAAAAACAATTTACTAAATGAGTGAAGCCTATTGACACATCCTAAGTAAGACCTGTTTAATTACTTGTATAAACATTCCATATCTTTAGCATACTATGACTGTCAGATTGATGTAATTTGATCTCCCTTTTTCACAAAAACTCTTTTTGACTTTTAAAATGTTTTATGTATTTTCCCAAACTTTCTCCCCCTAAAATCAAAAACATATATTTTTGGATTTTTAAGAAAAGAAATTACAGAAAAAAACATGTCATACCGATGAGAATCACGTCAAGTCCTCGTCATCCTCAAATCCAACCTCATGAATATCCCCTGATGCCAGATTTCTTAAACCATTTAATTTTATAAGATTTTTAAATCTTGAACGATCAAATGCTTTGGTGTAAAAATCTGCGTTTTGGTCATCAGTGTGGATTTTTTCAATTCTAACCAACTTTTTCTCGTAGCAATCATGGAAAAAGGGGTGTCGAATCTCAATATGTTTAGTGCGTGAGTGTTGACAAGAGTTTTAATGATATCAATAGCAGCCTGATTATCTACATATATGGGCGTGTCAAGAAATTGCTGTCCGAAGTCTCTCATCTGCTGTTGTATCCAGAGTATCTGGGAACAACAGTTGGATGCTGAAATGTATTCAGCTTCACATGTAGAAGAGCGACCGCGGTCTGTTTCTTGCATTGTCACGTTACCAAACGAGTTCCGAAGAACTAGCAACCAGCCGTTGTAGATTTGGCGTTAAGCTTGCAGCAGCCGAAATTAGAATCTGAGTAACCCGCAAGATTGAAGTCGTCATGACGAGGATACCACAAGCTGATGCTTGGACATCCTTTCAAATATCGCATGATACGTTTGACGGCTAACAAGTGTGAATCTCTTGGATTGGACTGAAAACGGGCGCATAAGCATATAGGATACATGATATCAGGTCGCGAAGCTGTAAGATACACCAAGGATCCGATCATGGAGCGATATAATGTTTCATCGACTTTAACTCCATGAACGCCTGGACAAATGCCGTGATTTGGGGCTAATGGGGTTGATTCTGGCGTAGTTCCTTCCTTGTCAAATTTCTCTACACGTCGTGAACATGCTTCGTCTGATGAATGAAGATACCATCAGGCAATTGCTCAACCTGAAGTCCTAAAAAGAACTTCATCTCCCCCATAGCACTCATTTCGAATTTTTCTTCATGACTTCTTCGAAGCCTTTGCACAACTTATCATTTGTCGATCCAAAGATAATATCATCCACATATATTTGCACCAAAATCAGATGACCATCTACTTCCTTTGTGAAGAGTGTAGAATCTACAGTTCCTCTGAGAAAGCCATTGTCAAGAAATGTCTTGAAAGCGTTTCATACCAAGCTCTCGGGGCTTGGTGAAGACAATATAAAGCTTTGTTCAGAAGATAGACTTTATCCTTATGTATTGGATTGACAAACCCCGGTGGTTGTCCGACTTACACCTCCTCTTTGACTTTGCCGTAAAGGAAAGCAGATTTGACATCCAATTGGAACACCTTGAAAGCTTTCCAAGAAGCAAAGGCCAAAAATATGCGAATAGCTTCGAGACGAGCGACTGGGGCGTAGACTTCAGTGTAGTCTATCCCTTCTTGTTGGTGAAAGCCCTAGACCATGAGCCGAGCTTTATTTCGGACCACTATACCTCTTTCATCTTGTTTGCACTTGAAGACCCATCGTGTATTGATCTTTTTATGATGATCTGGTAGATCGACAAGCTTCCAGACTCCTAGGTTTTGAATTGAAGCAACGCTTCCTGCATTGCCTCCACCCAACTTTCTTCTTTTAACGCGTCTCTCCAGTTTCCGGGTTCTACCTGCAAAACAAAACAACTGTAAAAAAGCCTGGTTTTAATGGATCAATACTGGTATAAAAACAGCTTAGATCCTTATTGATCTGATTGCGAGTTTGCACTCCGGTTTGTAAGCTGCCGATGATATTCTCTGATGGATGGTAAGATAATGTCCTTGGCATTACTTCACTCGGAACATCCACTTGAGTTTGCAAAGTCGTGATCACTTCATCAATAATCGGAACAGAAGATGAGCTTCATTTATGAAGTTTGATTGATCGGCTTAAGTATTCAGAAAGCTTTCAATATGTTCGGATCCTTCATTGGAACTAGATCCTCCATCACAAAAGTTGGTTCACGATCTGAGTCAGCATTAGGCAGTTGTTGGGCAGATGATTTAGCAGTGTTCAAGATTGGTACAGAGACTGAGTCCTACATAGTAGTGCTCGGACCTACATCAGAAGTGTTAAGAGACAGGAAGTGACGGGGAAATCACCAACGGTCTAGAAACTTGCTCTTGATTAGAGATCTGATGCTGTCGAAAGAGCATAACAAGTTCTTCTACTGATTGAACTTCAGGTAGATCAAATGAAATCCACAAACCTTCATAGTTGAATAGTCATGGATTCCCAGGTTTCTGCGTTGGCGTAGTATACCGTTGAAAATCAACATGTTGTGCAAAAATAACCTGGTTCAGACTCGGCAAGAAGACACGCTTTTGTGGACTAGTGTAACCGACGAAAAATCCTTCCAAGGACTTGGCTCCAAATTTACCATTCGGGTCCAAAACTGTACACAGTGATCCAAAAGGCTCCAAAAACCCAAGGTTAGGCTTTCGATGGTTTAGCAGCTCAAAATAGGTCTTGTTGTAAGGCTTGACTGTTAACACACGATTGAGGGTGTAACAAGCTGATGCGACTGCTTCGCTCCAGATACTTATTGGCAGTTTTGAACAGTCTCGATCAGTGTACAATTCTTACATTCAACAACTCCATTTTGTTGAGGAGTATAGAGGGCGCTGTATGAAGAATCCCTTTTTCATTGCAATATTCGAGCATCTTGTTGTTCTTGAACTCGGTACCATTTTCACTGCGGATTCTCTTGATAGGCAAGTGATACATGTTTTCAAGCTTCCTGAAAAGAATCATAAGACTTTCAAACCTTTCATCTTTGCTATCCAGAAAGAAAACCCATGACGTTTACTAGCCCGAATAGATCAATATGAAGCCTCTCTAGTGGTAGCTTGATAGAATTTAGAAGCCTTCTTGGGTGTGATTTCTTATGATGTTTCCCCTTCTTACAGCTCAGACAATCATCAGATAAATGAAAATTCTTCATATTAACACCCTCCACTAGGTCGTTGTGCACCAAATAATTCATCTTTCTCAACTGTATGTGCCCCATCTTCCGATGCCATAAGATTGACTCTTTTTGGTCGCTTTAGAAATGAAACACTGAGGCTTCTTTAATGTTGTAGATGCGACACTCATATCAAGGACATAAAGATCATTCTCTCTTGGAGCACGCATAAGAATCCATTCCTCGGGAATCTTGAATCCCGACTTGAGAATTAAACATTCTTTGTTGTTGAAGTGTGTTGTGAACTTTTTGTCACAAATTTGCGAAATACTCAAAAGATTGTTCTCTAGCTCTGCAATGTAGTTCACCTTGTCAAATGAAACCACTCCATTCGTAAGAATACCTTCTCCGACGATTCTTCCACCTCGAGTTCCACCAAAACCTACGTAACCTCCTCGGATAGCTTTGACGTCGTGCAACAACGCAAGCATCCCAGTCATGTGTCGTGAAGCTCCACTATCGATTATCCATTTTGACATGATCGATCTCGGGAGCCCCTGCACACATGAGGAAGAAACTATTTAAACAAAGAAACCTAAGCATGCTTGATCTTGGGTGGGTTCGGAATATCAAATATCAGACCAACTTTGTTTTTAACATTCTGTTTAGGCTCTGTCTTGGTTGGAACATGTGGTTTTAGTTCTACCTTAGATGGTTTGACTTTTGCAACCCATGTTTGTGTTTTCAAATTTTCTCTTTTTGAATAAAACTTTGAATCCTTTTGACGATTCTTGGTGGAAGATTCGCCAATTTCAAATTTAGAATTAAGTCGAATCGTTGATTTAACATTTTTGTTGGATTATTTTCAAAATTTGTTTTGGTATAACAATGGGTGCCTTTTGTTTCACATCTTTAGTAGATCTGTTGGAGTTAGAAACAGATTTTGGATTTCTTTGTGAACAATGTCGTGCACTATGCCCAACATTTTTACACTTGTAGCACATCCTGCTGTCTTTCAGACAGAGGAATCCAAAACTTGTTGTCTGGTCACTTTTTCTTTCTTGAATTCATCATTGGATTGTGTACCAATGATCTCTTTTTCTTTTTATGTAGTTGCTACAAAAACAAAGTTAATTTTCTTTGTAAAGTTCAACTTTTGAAACTTGTTGTTTGTTCTTTTCTTTTGAAAACCCAAACCAGCCATTCTATTTTCAGGATAATCTCTGTTTCTTTGATAGTAGGGTTTGTTAACACATTTTGATTTAGAATAAAATGATGCATTGTGTTATTCTAAATCAGAATGGCTCACCACAACAAACTTGAACAACTTTTCAACACGATCCATATTGACATTCTTGATTGGAAAATCTTCATCAGAATAGTTAATCAGATCCATGCATTTTGTAGACGATGATGTTTGGATCAGTGTTTAAACTATTTTCTGATGATTCAATATCTGATTCAGAATTTTCAGACTCACTCTTAAAAACACTTCCAACCACAGTTTTAACCACATCAGACTCACAATCATTTCCTAATTTGGTGTAAGTTATATCAATGTTCGCAGGCAGCTCATTTATCTTTTCAGTTTTCAATTTTAAGTTGAGCGCCTTCTCCACCCCTGATGGTTTCTTAGTAGCATAGCTATTCCACATGGGTGGTGGAACATGATCATAACTTGCACCTTTGTTTTCATCATTTTTAGTTTCTTCTTTACTTTCGATTTTTGGTATAATGTGATCAATGACGTATGAACTTGTAGAATAACTGATTAGCAATTTGTTAACCCGTTCAGTTTCTAAATGAATGTTAATAGCCATTTGTTTGTCCATTATAGTCGATTTAAGCATTAAAAGTGTTCCGTCATTTTCTCTGAACACTTTTTCATATTGTTTGACAGATTTGCTTAATTTTTCGTAAGCTTCTCTTGTTGATTTACAGTCATTGACAAATTATATGTTCGACATTTGAGCTCATTGTATCGTTTCTTTTACAGCACATTCACTGCATGGCTTGTTGCATTTTAAACACGATTTTTCTATCACGGACTCATTTTCCGACACGTTTACCTCATTCACATTTCCATACAAGCTTCATTGGTCTTGTCAGTCATCTTTTCCAACGTCTCATCAACTATCTTTTCTTCAACTTCCGGCTTCTTCTTTTCTTCACAAGACGATCGATGGCTTGGCTCAAAATAAGCTGCAAAAGTTTTAAGAATATCGTTAGGCAAGATATGTTCAAAAGCACTGTTTAACAATTCCTCTTCTTCTTATGATGTGTGATAATAATCTTCGGAAGATTCGTCAAAAGATGCCTCTGCATATTCTTCAGGTTCTTCAATGATTTCTGCGATTAAAGCTAAACTTTCGTTTTTAGTGAGTACTTGTTCCAGTTGAAACCTTCGTCCTCCTAAGTAACGAAAAGAGATTTTCTTTGGAATCTGATTACCCTAGACTTCTCTATTCGGACATTCGTGTTTACCTTGGATGATGATAAATGGCTTTCTTGTAATAGTCGTCGGCAAACAGGTTCTGATTACCCTGGACTTCTTTATCGTTATGCCCCTTTTCTCGACATTTAAGCAGGTATCATTAGACTTGTTGAAGCCTAGTTTTCCATCTAATCCCCCCAAAATTCTCTTTCCCGGTGATTTCCATGAAGTGTTGCGCTCTTCTGACTATAGAAGCCATACACCATTTGATGTCAATTAACTCCATCTCGATCAGATCGATCTGATCATAATACTCTCTTGTCATCTCTTAATTTCCAATTTTTCCTGCGACTAAATTGTCATATGATTCGAGAACCAAAGCTAATAAAGACATGTGTTGCTTTGCGGTCTTCTCGTCAAAGTTTTGAGCATTTTGGAAATCAGCAGCAATATCACACTCTAAAACCCGTTGAGTAGGATGAGATTGATTGTTTTGGTTGATCTGGGGATTACTCGAACCATGGGATAACTGTGGGCCTGGAGGCGTGTTTGGGTTGACAGAAGCAAAGGATTGAAAACCACTGTGTTGATTTAGCGGTGGGCTTGGTGTGTTGTAAGCGCTGAAGGCAGTTTAGATTTTCAGAGACTGTATCTAAATGGCAGAACTACCTTTGTAATACAAATTTATATCTTGTTGCATTTGGGCGCCTTTGTTTTTCGCCATTTTCTGCAGTTCGAGTTCGTGTCCTTCCAATCTCTCAATGAATCTTGGTAATGAGAAATTACCATATTCGGTGCCATTCTTCAGAATAGTCAAGTAGGTAGACCATTCTCCTTGTGGTAGGGAATCCGCCAATTTATCGACTAATTCTTCATTCTTCTTTAGGATTCCCAAGTGAAGGTATCTTTCAATCAGTTGTTTCACAGTCTCTCCCTTGATCAAAGTAAAGATATCAAATTCTTTACTTAACAATGCTCTCTTCCCTTTTCGCAATTGTGCGCTTCCTTGGAATTTCAACCTTAGAGCATTCCATAACGATTTCAACCTTAGAAGAGCCAAGATGTCTTCTTTGATGGCTTGTTGTAAGATGTTCATCATCTTTTTCCCGTTTATGAACTTCTCTCTTTCGAAATCCGAGAGTTGAGCTAACGTTTTTTCTAGACCGTTTTCTCCAATCGGAGCTTGATTTACTTCAATGGCATACCGCAGTAAAATGATTTGCTTGAACCCATTCATAAAACATTCACTCCAACTGTCAAAGTCTTCAAGGTTTATCAACTTTGGTGGCTTTGTCATCGTACCCATCTCATTCTCGAGGTTCATATTTTGAGCTGCAATAGTTGTGACCGTTGAAGCAGCAAATGCGTTATAAAACTCTTCTTCCATTTTTCTACAAAAGTTTTAGAAACAAACTTTCGAAAAACTTATTAGAATGACAAAAATATGACAAGATGCTCTTCGTGCGGATGACAGTACTGCTTATGCGAATGAGATGGTCGTGTGAGTGATATACTTGTGCAATTCAAAGCTTCGTGTGAACGAGATGTTAGTGCGAGTGAAATATTACTCGTGCAAATGACTTGTTCGTACGAATGAATCCTTCGTGCGAATGACAGTTTTAACTTGTAAATTTTAAGCAAAATTGTTTGTTCGTTCGTACGAAGGACTTAAATTTGTACGGTGGTCGTTCGTACGAGTTGTCTTTCTACTCGTACGAAACAACTCAGGTCACCAAACGGATGATTTTTACAAATTTCGACATGAATTAGGTTGATTTTAGATCTAAAATTTTCAAGGATTGATTAAAATTGATTTTAACGTGATATACTAAAATCCTAGTCCAATTTGTCATGAATTCGTCCAATTCCGAGATCTGTGTGAGAAAGTGTAGAAATAGGTTGAATCTGGATCTGAAACTGTTGGTAGTATGTAGAAACTTGATGTTTGTCCTCAGATCAGGCCTCGAGGCTCTGATACCACATGTGAGAGGGGATCAGCTCTCCTCCGATGAGCACCGGACCGATCTGACTCAATTAACAGAGGTGGAATTCATTGTTAGTGAGTTTGACAAACAAACAAGTAAGATATGCTGCTTAAATGCCTTGAATTGTATTGATAAACGTTAACAAGTACAGAGCAAGTAAACAGTTTGACAGGGCTTCGCCATACATTAACCAATTGATACTGACACAACACTCAGGCTCCTCTATTTATAGGTCGACATGACTCGAAAGAAGATTGTGTGTGGGTGTGACTCGTGCGAGCCATGAAGCTCACCCGTACGAGTCATGCTACAAACTAATAAATCATATATTAACAAACAATATTCGACGTTCATACCCTTGCAACTGGTTCTGTCGTCTTTGAATATTCTTTTTCATACCATGCACCCCTCTAGGGTTCATAACCTTCCATCTGTGTAACTTCATTGTCAGAATCACTGCCATCATTTCTCCATTTGTCTTTCGAAGGTGATTTGTATATTTTATCCTTAAATCTACCAAAGAATTTCCTTGCAACTGGTTCTGTCATCTGTTTCAAGTACTGATTCAATCTAACCATCGACAAGCCTGTCATATGATGGCAGCACATCTTTCTTATCCTTTGCCAAGTTTGGGAACTAATCATCCAACATCATCTGTATAAATCTGGGGTACTGCAGAAACATCTCTTTATCTATATTCAACCTCATCTGCTTAAAGATCATCTTTGTGATGTTATACAGCTTATTCAGCGCAAGTGTAGCGATCATACACATCTGATAATCAACGATGCATCACCTCCACCTTTCCTGTGACTCAGTGCAGAAATAACAGAGTGCACAAAAAACTTATACGGTCTTGCAAGATAAGCTTTGTTGAACTGCCTATTAACATGACCCTTGTAACCCATTCTGTAAAAACATCCTTTACACATACGTTCAGTATACATCATCGGAACACTATCTTTGTCCTTGAAGTCTAACACACGACGAATTAGATCTTCGGTTATCAACACTTCTTTATCTTCGTTCTTGACTCATACAAACGATCTAATAGCTTTACGTTCTGGTACATACCTCGCATGCTCCCAAAATCTTTCAACATGTGAACAATAGGCTTTGTGAGGATTAGTAAGTGCTTTAGCCATCGGCAGTTCGCTCATAAACTTTAGAATCGACTTGAACGGAGCGATCTCTGGTATTTCTCATCAAGAAAACAAGAGATGTTGTGTTTCTTATCAAAGTTAGACTTTTTATCCTGCAGAAACACAAATACGAACACTTAGAAAAATTTTGAGAAACTTTTACCATTTATCTTCATGCGAAGTGGACTTGGTACGAAGTGACCATTTAACTTCGTGCGAAAGTAAATGACCATTTTAACATTTTTGCACATTATCTTCGTGTGAAGATAGATTATCTTCGTGCAAAGGTAACACTTGAAATTTTTTCTTCAATTTTCATGAAATTGATGATTTTAAAACAACCTAAAGGCGGCGATTTACACAATGGTATGTTCAATTTTAATTTTGGCCCGTTAAATTGTCCTAGATCTAGGTTTTTAGATCCGGATTACTGAAAACGTCGATTTAAGGTTCAACTCGAGTCCAATCAAGTCCAATGTAGCTTAAGAATTGTCCGTGGTGTGCTAATCAACCACTACAAGCTATGATTTGGACAATACTTTGTCGTTTGAATCACAAACGTCTATCTTCGCTAAGAGACAATGTACAGTAACATATGATTTCTCTTCGTGCGAAGTGTCTTATATAGGCATTTATCTTCGTGCGAAGATAAAACCACTTTTTCTAATTTTTAATGTTTTGTTCAATTTTACCAGTTTTAACGACTCACTTAGTTAACCAAGTCCAACTTAATGACCTTAGTTAACTGATTTGTCTACCAAGTCCAAATAATGACCTTCGTTGAACACTTTGTGAACAAAGTGATGTTTTTAGGCAATGTAAAGTTTCAACTTAAGGAACTTTTTTTATCTTTTCAAAAACATTTTCTCAATTCAGATAAGCTCCCAACCCGTTGTCCTCTGGTATATTCAGCATACAACATCTTTGGATTTTGAAGATCCGCTTTCTATCATCGGCAGTCGAAACTAAGTTAGAAATAAAATCTTTTTGTATAAAAAATTTTTGATTTTTCCAAAACACACTGAAAACCTTTTTGGATTTTTCTAGAAATGAAATGTAATAAACTATGTATAAATATATTTACAGACATATTTTTTTGAGTTTGTGTTAGAGGACCATATCAGTTTTTCAGACATACCACAAGTACCATTAACCTTAATAAGACTTTAAGTTCTAAACAGATTCACTTAGATTGTCAGTATACTGATCCATTTAAACCTCTACACATTTATCAGTTGTTCTAAGATACATTCGGTAATTTTTAGGAACTTGACTTCATTGTGTTTCCCACCTCATAATATACTTCCTTATGAAGATTCCTTGGATTTTATCTTATAGGTGAATATATTTAACTGATATCTATATCTGGGTAGTGCGAGACCTTGAGAGCTCAGGTTAGTATCACCGTACTGACAAGAGATGAAGGCTCATCTTAAAAGTAGTGTTCCAATTTGGAATCTTTTACTACAATTAGATCTTTTGATACTTGCAATTTGCTGCAGTTTTGGGTTTTTAAAGCAAAAGTATTCTACAAGTTTTAGTCCATTGCCGATGCGAAATCATAAGAACTTGTATAATACCCCAGATATCAATTATCTATAAAGACCTAGTATCTCATAATCTGGCAATCTCTCAAACAAAATTTCGGTGTACTAAGACCATATATGCGAGAGATGTTAGACCGCTAATTAAGAAGTTATACTTTTATGTTTATAAACAATTTACTGAATGTGCGAAGCCTACTAGCACATCCTCAATGATATTCATTTAAACTTTTTAATCCTTCAATTCTTTAGCATACTGTGATATTCCACTGATATACTATCATTTCCTCTTTTCACATGAAAACTGTTTTTGTCTTTTTCATGTTTTTGTACATTTTGTAATTTTTAATGTTTTTATATTTTCTACAACAATTTTCCCCTAAAATCAAAAACATGTTTTTGGGTTTTGTTTTTAAAGAAAGGCATTCTAAAAACTATAAAATGTGACAAACTGGTGAGGATCACGAAAACTCGTCATCTGATCCGTATTCAACCTCAATTTCCCCATCTGATGTTAGATTATTCAAACCGTTGAGTCTCAAAGATATTTAAATCCGGTTCGAGCAAATGGTTTGGTATAAAAATCTGCCTTTCCTTCATCAGTGTGGATCTTTTCTATGCGAATCACCTTTTTCTCGTGGCAATCACAGATAAAGTGATGTCGAATTTCAATGTGTTTAGTTTTAGAGTTTTGAATCGGATTTTTAGTTTTATCAATGGCAGTCTTATTATCTACGTATATAGGCGTATTCAAGAAACTACAATCCAAAGTTTCTAATATGTTGTTTATCCACAAGATTTTGGAACAACAACTAGAAGCTGAAACGTATTCAGCCTCGCAAGTAGAGAGAGCGACCATGGTTTGCTTCTTGCATTTCCACGTTACTAAGCGTGTTCCAAGATCTGCAACCAGTCGTTGTAGATTTAGCATTTAGTTTACAGCATCTGAAATTTGAGTTAGAATATCCATCAAGGTCGAAGTTATCATTTCCCGGATACCACAAACCAGTGCTTGGGCAACCCTTCAGGTATCTGAAAATCCGCTTGACTATCATCAAGTGTGACACTCGAGGACTCCACTGATATCGGGCTCAAAGGCTTGTTGGATACATGATGTCTGGTTTAGATGTTGTAAGATACATCAATGATTCAATCATATATCTGTATAAGGTTTCATCTATCTTGACTCCATGTTCATTTGGGCAGATGCCATGATTGATTGCCAATGGGTTAGATAACGGTGACGTTCCCGACATTTCGAATTTCTCCAAGATATCGTGGGCGTACTTCATCTGATGGATGAAGATACCATCAGGCAACTGATCGAACCTGAAGTCCCAAGAAGAACTTCATTTCTCCTATTGAACTCATCTTAAATTTCTTTTTCATGACCTCTTCAAAATATTTGCATAAGGCGTCATTCGTTGAGCCAAATATGATGTCATCCAAATAAATTTGTACAATCCACAAGTGTCCGTTTACTTCCTTCTTGAAGAGTGTGCTATCAACAGTGTCTCTGATAAAGCCATTGCTTAACAAGTGCTGAGAGAGTGTCTCATACCAGGCTCTTGGGGCCTGATACAACCCGTATAACGCTTTATCTAGTAAGTAAACCTTGTGTTTATGCACTGGATCGACAAACCCCGGTGGTTGGTCAACATACACTAACTCTTTCACTTTTTCGTAAAGGAAAGCAGGTTTGACATCAAGCCGGTAAACCTTAAAACCTTTCCATGACGCAAAGGCCAGGAATATGCGGATTGTTTCTAGTCATGCGACTGGAGCATAAACCTCTGTAAAAACGATGCCTTCTTGCTGATGAAAACCTTTGACAACCAGTAGAGCTTTGTTGCGCACAATAACTCCATGATCGTCTCTTTTGCACTTGAAGACCCATTTTGTAGCGATAGCTTTGTGATTAGCCGGTAGGTCAACAAGCTTCTAGACACCAAGCTTTTCAAATTGTTGCAGCTCTTCCTGCATTACGTTTACCTAGCTTTCATCAGCAAGCTCTTCTTTGTTCGATTTCGGTTCAATCTATGAAATAAAACAACGATGTAAGCACATATCTTGAATTGGTGCAATTTTGGTGTAAAAACAACTTAGATCCTTGTTGATCTGATTTCGCGTTTTAAATCTAGCAAGCAACTCTCCAATAATATTCTCCAATGGGTGATAGGATGTTGGGCATATATTGTTAAGGTTTACACATTAGGGCTATTCTGGGCTTTAGAGGGATTTGTGGCTTCCTAGTGCCTTGTGGGCCTAGGGTTGTAAATGGTGGGCTTAGTGATCATTATAAATAGATGTATTAGGTCAAGGTGAAAAGGTTAGAGAGTTGTATTTTCAAAACTTGTATCGGACACTTTGCTAGTATGCAAGTTGTTCTTAATTCAAATTTTTTTCTTCTTCCTAATCATTATTCCGCTATTGATTAGGTTAGTGATACCTATTAGATCCGTTATCGGGACTTACAATTGGTATCAGAGCCTGCTGTTCCAATACAGGCTCTGGGTATTGCTGATTGAAGAAGTTGTTTCGAAGTGTGTTGCTGCTGTTCAGAATCGTTACTGTTCCGGATCACGTTCAGAATCAGAAGAATCATTGTTTTCGTCTTCGGAAGTGCTACTGTTCCGAAGAACTCGAAGATGATTTGAGGATATCGGATCTGCTACTGTTACGGATTCCGAAGAACTCGAAGAAGGTTCTCATATTCGGATCTGCTACTGTTACGGATTCCGAAGAACACGAAGGAGATCATCCATCTCGGATTGATCCCGGACTATTGTTCAATCCGGATTACTACTTATCCGGATCCGAGATACTGTTGGTGTTTATCGGCTCCTTGGATTTCGGATTTCTGTTGCTGAAAATTCGGATTACTGTTGCAATCGGATAAGGATTGGATTCTAGATTCTGATCATTCCAGATCCTCATCATTGCAGATTAAATATTTCGGATTCGCATTTAGAATTCTTTCTTCCGGATTCTCTTAACTTGGATTTTTATTCCGGATTCTCATTTCGGATTTATAGGTATTCGGATTCATCAACTCGGACTTTTCAATCCGGATTCATCAACTAGGACTTTTCAATTCGGATTCAATTCAGTTTCGGATTCATCATCCGGATTTGACCATATCGGACTGTCTTCAGAGTTGACCATTCCGGATCGATTTCGGATTAATCACTGTTCATCATAGAAAACTTAAAATCGCGAAAGATAGTCTAAAATACAGAGCAAGATCCGGACACAAAAATTCCTAAGCCCATGCACTTGTGGACTCCAGAAGATATTAAGATAATTGAGGAAGATTAAAAGGCCTCGGCTACATTGATCATGGCGCTTGGACCTGATATTTCTATTGTGGTTAGAAATTGTAAGACCGCAAAGGAAGTTTGGAGTGAACTGCAAAATCTCTATGAGGGAAATGCAGATATGAAGGCAAGCAGGGTAAATCAGCTGAATCAACAATTTAGCTCATTCAATCACATCTATGGAGAAACCATTGAAAACCAGATTCGTCGCTATGTAAAGCTTGTTTCCCAGATGATTTCAGCTGAGATTACTCTCACAAACAGTGCTATGAACAGACATTATTAAATTCACTGCCAAAGAGTTGGGATGCGGATGTGGGAATGATCAACAAGACAAAGAACTTGAATGATGTCACTCTCACAAAAATGATAGCTACTATCAAATCATGTGAGATTGATAACAAGCAGAGAGAAATAAATCATCAGAGCAGTTTGATGGCCGCCGGGATGACAGGGCAAAATGCAGCACTGATGTCACAAAATTTGGTTTATAGTCCTTCTGCAAGGAAATTCACAAACACCGGGTACTCAAACGTGGTTTATAGTCCTATCGCCACGCCACAGAACACCCACTACGTGTATGGTCTTCAATCTAAGAATCCCACTATGATTTCGGCTGCTCAAGTTCAGACACAGTACCATGCTCAGTATCCCAACATGGTGTTCAGTCCTGCAATTCCTCAAGCAGTTCAACAAGGCAACATTCCTCAAACTGTTGCACCAGCGCCAGCACCTGCTCAACCTGTGTCCAACTCTGCGTTTCTCACTAAAGAAAAGAAGAAAAATTGGCTATTGCAGCTTCGATGATTAAGAGCTTGAACGCCTTTCTGGCAGGTGATCTGACTCCTCCATCCATTCTTCCAACCGAAGTTGATCAAATAATGGAGGAGGACCTAGACGAGATCGATGTGTCCTGGAATCTAGCAATGGCTGCCTTTCGGGTTAACAAGTTTCAGAAGAAGTATGGACGGCAACCATTGTCAAATCTGAAGACTGGTTTCACAAAGGACAAACTCAGATGCTACAGATGTCACGAACCAGGACACTTTTCCAGGGAATGCAAGAAGCCGCCATCAGGGTACGTGTCATCCAGGGTGGCAGACATACAGAGCGGCGACAGACAGCTGGTCCCAGTCTCTCCCTCAAAGTCCACTGCGAGTCCCTCGAGCAGCTCGGGCAGGAAGTCAACAGCATTGGTAGCCCAACAGCACGAAGGTTTCAACTGGACAAATGCTACAGCTTAAATGGAAACGTTAAATCTCTCCAAGAATAGCAACCACTGCATGATGGCGCAGACAACTGAGACGCCCGATCTTTCGGAAACAGGTAAATCGAATTCTCTGTTCTGATAGTTGTCGTTTTAAATTATCACAAATGCGCACCCATAATTCAACTCTTGTAGCTGAATACCAATAAGCTGCGTCGCAGAACATCGCCCTTAAACATAAGAACAAGCTTCTTATGGAAAAGGTCGAAGCTCAGAAACAAGATGTAGCTCAGCTAAAGCTAGACTTGACCAACAGCAATGTTGGGTCTATCACTATAAGCTAAAACTAGCTAAAAAGGACGTAGAACTTCAAGCAGCCTTAGCCAAGCTAAATTCCTTGACAGGCAAGCTTCACGAAAATGAGATAAACATTAAAAATTTTGAAACTTCCAGTAAACTAGTCAAGGACTTATGTGACCTTCAGCTAAATTACTAGAAAAATTTTACCAAAGGTCTTGGGTATAATAGGGCACCTCCACCATATAATCATAACTATACAAGAATGCCTGAATCTCAGGCTGATTTAGAAAATGCAGAAAAAATGATTTATGGTAAACCTTCAGATTATCTATCTAAACCATGGACGCCCTATAACCCAAAGTTCTCTAAACCAACTGAACTCAAGAGGGATGATGCTTTTGTTACTTCTACACCGGATGAATCTGGTGATCATCCTTATGGTAGTACAGATGGTTTGGAGAAAGTAACGCCTGAGGCGGAGAAATCAACATCCTCCACAGAATCTAAAGGAGAAGAATCTTCTGATACTCAACTGAATTCGTGAACGATACTAATGTGTCTAACTCATGTGCAGAAGAAATTTTAGTTAAGGATATCACAGAGGGTGATCAAGAGGAATTTCTGAATGCAAATTCAGATAATTTGGCTGCTGATTATGAATTTATATAGCCCACTTTTCACATTTTAAATCAATTTCTTGCTGAACAATTTACATTCTCAAACAGTGTTGGTTGTGTTGAGAACTCAGACAGTTTTAATTCTGGTTTTTCATCGAATGCTGATGTTATGAATGATACTAATAACTCTTGTGATGAAAACATGAATTTAGCTGCAGGTCCAGCATCGACAGATGATTCGGTTTCATCAGTTCCAACTGAAGAAATCGGAAGTTCTTCTCCAGATGTTTCGTCTATTAATGCGAATCCCAGGGTTGACAGTGAAAAAGCCGACCAACCAACCGACCTATGAACGTTGATGTTGACATAATTCTAGAAGATTCGGGTGACTCAGCTTATTCCGACCAAGCACAAGGGACTGTTTCTGAAATGACAGATGATGGCATTCTTTTTCTAATGATTCAAATGAAAATCTTAAACCTGATTCTGAATCGGATTCTCTAATTTTTAAAAATCTCGAGATTCCACCTTCATGTAACGTTTCAAGCTCATCTTCTGAAAATTCAGAAAAGGATGTCCCTGTAGAGCCACCCGTGTCCTCTATAGAATCTGTCACGAAATGTGATTTGAAAAGTAAGATTAAGAAACGGAGAACACGCCGATCAAAAAGGACGAAAACCAAACAGGCGTCTCCGACAAATGAAAAGGCAACTGCTGAGTCCCCTCATCACTCTGAGAAATTGACTCAGCAGTTGTAAACTGAATCTGTTAAGCAACCAGCTGAACAGATATCAGTTAAAATTCCACCTAAATCTACACGTTCAAATTGTCCAATTCAAATCACAAAACTAACAAGTGTGCTGATGGTTGTGCGCAGGACACAGTCAAGAACAACACCGTGCATCAGCCGTCAGTACCCTCAAGTAAGAAACTGACAGACAAATTGCCCAGAATTTCACAAGCTGAACGGACTGTTTTCTTCCAGAAGAGGTAGACTTGTTTCAATTGTGGATTTTCCGGGCACATTGCACGAAATTGTCAAAAGACCTTTACCCCGTTTAAAACTTTGTATTCACGATATCAGAAGACTATGCCTAATCGCCTACCTTAGGCTCGATTTGTGGCTAAGTCTTCTGATCAAGACTGGAACTTGGTCAAGAAACAATCTCGCAAATCCTTAAGACCTTTAGGTTCCCAGAATCCTTCTAGCACTCCAAGGATTGTGCAGAAGTCAGATTCGTTAACCTGGAGGCCTAAGACATTGACCAAGATTCAGTCTTCTGCCCCCATTACAAACCAATCAAAAGCATCATCAACCTCCTCCTCAACTAATTTAATTTTTTGTGAGGTTACTTACGTTGATGCTAATGGCATGCCCAGATCTTCAATGGCCTGGGTTGCAGTCTCTAACTAAAACCTGTTGAAATGTGCAGGAACAGCTCTAGCGAACTCTTGTCGGACTATGGTATATTGACAGTGGTTGTTCCAGGCACATGACCGGAGACATCTCACAGTTGAATGACATTCAGTTTTTTGATGGCGGGTTTGTTTCCTTCACAAGTGGTGAGATAGAAAGATTACTATGAGAGGAACAGTTTGCAATGGAGCCCTCAGCTTTAAGAATGTTAATTACGTACCAGAATTGAAGCACAGTCTTTTGAGTGTGTCTCAACTCTGCGACAATCATTTGGACGTTCTTTCACCAAGAAGGGTGTTATGTGCTGAAATCCGGTCTTATTATTCAGGATGATGGATTCTTCTTAAAGCTGCATGAAAAGGAAATGCTTATGTCATTGACATGAACAAGGCTCCCTCGGACAAGCTGACTTCCCTCTTCTCGTCTACAGCTGAACATGATGCAATGCTATGGCATTACAGACTGGGACACATCAACATGAAGAACTTAAATCGTCTTGCAAAAGGTGGTTTAGTTAGAGATCTACCAGTTCGCGACTTCATGAAGATTGAAAAGTGTGAATCATGTGCACGAGGGAAACAACATCGACAGCCACACATATCTAAAGCCGCTCCTTCCACGTCTCAAGTCTTAGAACTGCTTCATATGGATCTTTTTGGTCCGACAGACATTCTGAGCATTGGCGGGAAGGCTTCATGCCTGGTTATTATTGTTGACTACTCCCGATTCACCTGGGTTTTCTTTCTTACACATAAAAGTGAAACCGCAGAGTTAGTCAAACAGTTCATCACGCTTATGGAAAACCAGACAGACACCACTGTGAAGGCCATTCGGTGTGATAACGGAATAGAATTTAAGAATGTTACCTTAAATTCTTTCTGTTCCTCCAAGGGAATTGATCGCCAGTTTAGTGCAGCCAGAACCCCACAACAAAATGGAGTTGCAGAATGCAGAAATCGAACACTAATTGAAGCTGCACGTACTATGCAGGATGAATCCGAACTACCTCTCATTTTCTGGGCAGAAGCAATCAATACTGCATGTTATATTCAGAATCATGCCCTGATCAATAAACGACCCATGAAAACTCCATATGAAGTGGTTGAAGGTCGCAAACCTTTGGTCAAGCATTTTCACAAGTTCGGATGCCCTTGTGTTCTTCTACTCATGGATGCTAAAGGAAAATTTGAATCACGCGGGGACCCATGCATCTTCGTTGGATATTCCAAAAATACTTCATACCGTGTTTATAACAAGATCAAGAAAATGGTAGTTGAAACCTACAATGTGGGTTGGCTGGAGGAAAATCCCAAGGACACACGCATTAGTCCTGACTGGCTGTATGATTATTCCACATTATTTAACCATGTTGATGTTCCGTCCAATGTGTCTACAGGTAAGAGTCCAATTTCTGACCTTCCAACAGTGCCCATCTCACCCGAAGACGATGCTGATACTGCACAGCTACATGAGCCATTAAAGCAGCTGAGTGTGGACCCTCCTAGATTTAATGACGTTGTCTCGTCTCCTTCCTCCATTTCCTAATCTCAAGAGCCAGCAATTAATCCGTCTTCTCAGAATGACACAGAGCCTCCCACGACAAATGAAGGGTCTACTCCTCCCGATGTCTTGGGTTCATCTCTTGTGCACCTGTTGAGGGGGAGTCATCTAGAGTAGCTTCAGCAAGTGTTACCAACTTGCAAACGAGCTTGGTCTTACTTCACTGTCGAGAAACGAAAGAAGACTTCCATCTCCAAGTTTAACTTAGACATAGCTCCCTTCTTTTTGGGTGTGAAGCAGTGTCAAACCAAAATACCCAACAAGCATTAGCTCTCCCTGAAAAGGAGGTGATCCAGCCGCACCTTCCAGTACGGCTACCTTGTTACGACTTCACTCCAGTCACTAGCCCTGCCTGGATGTTCTTGTTCCCGCTACACCAATACCACAATGTCTACAGCGTGATCACCCCATTGAAAATATTATTGGTCCTGTTAACGCTGTTGTTCGAACCCGCAGCCAATCTGGGGATATCAATACATGTCTTTATTCTTGCTTCATTTCACAAATTGAACCTAAAAGTATTGATGTTGCGTTGCAGGAACCAGGCTGGGTGGATGCCATGCATAAAGAACTCAATCAATTTGAGAAGTTTGGTGTCTGGCAATTGGTGAAGCTACCTCAAGGAAAACGTGCTCTCGGAACTCGCTGGGTTTTCCGTAACAAGAAGGATGACACTGGAGTTATTGTTTGAAATAAAGCTTGCCTGTGGTTTAGGGTTTTCGATAGATTGAAGGATTAGATTATGATGAGGTCTACGCACATGTCGCTCATTTGGAGGCTATACGCATTTTCTTGGCATATGCATCTTACATAGATTTCATTGTCTATCAAATGGATGTCAAGACTGCGTTTCTCTACGGCACGGTGAAAGAGGAAATCTACGTGGTTTTACTGATCCTGACAAGCCGGACTATACATACAAATTAGACAAAGCTTTGTATGGGCTACATCAAGCGCCTCGTGCATGGTACGCCACTCTTACAAAGCATTTGCTTGCTCATGGATACACTGGGGAACTATTGATCAAACCCTGTTCATCAAACGTGTTGACAAGGACATTATTCTTGTTCAAATCTACGTTGATAATATCATTTTTGGTTCTACAAATAATGGTCTGTGCCGCAAATTTGAAGAAATTATGAAGAAGAAATTTGAGATGAGCTCATTGGGGGAGATGACCATGTTTTTAGGACTTCAAGTACGTCAGAGCCCATAGGGTATTTTGATTCATCAAGGAAAATATGTCCATGACGTTCTTGCAAAATTCAAGCTTACAGATTCAAAGCCCATGGCTTCCCCTATAGCAGAACGGCCTCTACTAAATGAAGACGCTGAAGGAACGCCTGTAAATCCGACTATGTATCGCTCAATGATTGGATCACTCATGTATCTCACTGCAATTCGGCCAGACATCATGTTTGTCATCTGCCAGTGTGCTCGTTATCAGGCTACTCCTAAACTCTCTCATTTACATGGTGTTAAACGAATTTTTAGGTACCTTAAAGGGGCACCATCACTGGGCATCTGGTATCCTAAAAATTCTGAATTTGAACTGTTTGCTATCTCTGACAGTAATCTAGGAGGTACAGATAGGGATATGCGCTCAACTTCAGCTGGTTGTCAATTTCTGGGAGATCGCTTAATCTCGTGGCAATGCAAGAAGCAACAAACGGTCTCGCTTCTACTATGGAAGCAGAATATGTCGCAGCCTCTGCTTGCTACTCCCAAGTTTTATGGATGCAACACCAACTTGTGGATTACGGTTTGACTTATCTAAACACCACAATTTACTGTGATAATGATGCCGCTATCCAAATCATAAAAAATCTTGTTTTTCACTCCAAAACCAAGCACATAAATATTAAAGTTCATTTTATCCGTGAGTGCTATGAAAAGGGTCTCGTAAAGGTTGAGCAAATCCACACTGATGCAAACGTGGTGGATTTGTTCACGAAACCCGTTAGCAACGCGCGTTTTCAAGTGCTTGTGGATATTCTCAAAATGATTCGGTTTTCTACCTAGGCATCCTCTGTCTTTGTGTTTCGTTTACTGTCTTTCCTTTATTTTCTTTGTTTCGTAAATTTGTTCATGTGTATGCACAAATTTGGGAGAGAAATCTTTAAAAAAAAAAACCAGCTTTTGCAAGGATAGGGAAATGAAATACTTTTTCGTGATAAAATGTTTGACTAACACATGTAAGGTGTTGAAGCAGAAAAAGGTTTGGATCAAAGGCGATGTGTTGGTAGGTCTAAAACTCAACCGATAGTGTAAGCCAAATGATATAAACATAACAAACTATGTACTCAGTGGGTCACTTACTATAGGCCTATGATTTCATGGTCTTAAATCATGTGTTGATAGATAGCCAACGTCTGAGGTTTCGGTCTTTATGCTGTTGAATCATCCGGGGATATCTTGGCTGCCCTTCTGTTGCATCCATATTATATGCAAACCTAGGCACAGTTAGGATATTTTTCTAAAAGAGCCAAAATGGAAAGACCAAAACCTAAGAGAAGGAAGTTTCTTCATGAGAACATTCCATAAGTTCTTACGTACCACATAAGGTATTTGCCTAACCCTCGTCAGTCACTATTGGTCTCTCTGCTGTACAGTACTGACCTGTTCACCAATAGCCTGATGTTGTAAAATAAAAAGGATGACCACAGTATACTCACCTGCTACGATGAATTGTTGTGCTTACCTTGATCGCGGGGGTATGTCATGGTATGGGACACATGGGTATCAAAGTATAATATTACCTTAAGGTATCATAATTGTTGAACTGGAAGGGTTAAGTTTTAGATTTAATGGATAAGTATATTGATAATCGCTTAGACCAATTGACCCTGCTCATACTGAAAAATGTTCCTCAGTCGATCTTTGAAACGATTTGATCCCTTAGCAAGGTTGTGTAATATTTATGTGTGTGCTAAACAGTCTTCTCTTTGTAGATTGGTAAAAGGTGGTTGGATGCTTGGTTTGTCAACTTGATGATTTTGTTTAGATGGTTTCTGTCAAGGGATATTGGACTGGCACATTGTGTTTCGAAATTTGGGCCAATCTAATAGAATTTTTAAAAGCCTTAAAATTGGAAAACCAGAATACTTTTCCAGATTGGGCTCTTCGGATAGGCCTGCTTGTTACTGTTCTGGATTGGGCTTGTCCGGACAGGCCCACCTGGACTTTACTGTTCCGAATTGGGCCTGACACAAGCCCAACCGGACTCTTTGAAATTCGAGGGCCAAGCCAATTCCGGAAAGTATATCTTTGTCTCTGAAAACTCATTTCAGAATATTCACAAATTTCCTAAATCTAAATTCTTCTCTGATTTTCTCTCTATTGCACTATTCATCTCGGAAATCATCCGGATTAGGTAAATATGCTTAAAATCATGGAATCCGGGTGATAATTTTGATGTTTAAAGCATTCTAGATAGCATCTCGGATTAATCTTCAAAGACACATGCATTTCGGATTTCATTCCGGATGATTATTCATCCGAATTGATGAACTCGGATTTCATCTCGGATAATCTTCATCCGGATTGATGATTTATCTGAGATACTGTTGGGTAATCCGGATTGCAAACTTATCCGAAATACAAGTGACCTCCTACTAATCCAGATTGATGAAAAGGTTCATCCGGATTAGTGTTGAGCTGTCAGTAATCCAGATTTAAGGTTTTTTTTTAACCTTTGACCTGTTTTGAACCTTTTCAACTGTTGAACCTGTAAAACTTATTTGAACTCTTAAATATTTGAACCTTAAAAATCTGGTTGAACTATCCAGTTAGTTTTAACTTCCATCCTGATGAACTCTGTTAAGTCCTGTTAGTGGGAATTTAACTTGGTGATTGTCTTGACAGAAATGGTTGAAGAAGCTTTTGACGCTGTTATGCTGGTTGAGGAGCAGTTCCACAACCAAGCAGGATATCTTTCGGACCCTCCAGCTGAGTTCTATCAGGAGTTCCAGTCCATGATCGTGGGGTTAAACGCATGCAAGATTGCCTTGCTCTCCAAGCCAATCCAGTCATATACAAAGACTTAGCGCATTCTTAAAGGAAGAGAGCTCGTTTCCATCAAAGAGGCGTGGATAGGAGACCGTACAGTTCATAGATACAGGGAAAGCAGATACTGGTAAATGAAGCTTGCGTTAGAGCGGTGCTCCAGATTGTTGATACTGTTAGCGATCCAACCATATATGCGAAAGAGAAGGTGGTATAGGTATTAATAGAGATGGGTTATGAAGGATCGTATCCACCGCTGCTTAAGAATATGTTTCCAGCATACTAGCGGTTATTGGTTCATATGTTTATGCAGTGCATCTTGGAAAACAAAGGAGGTCACGATCAGCCAAACCAAACTCAGACCTCTGCTATCGTGTCTCTTGTTATGGACTGGAAGTATAACTACTCTGGTTATATCTTCGACAATATGAAGAAAATTTTGAAGCAGTCAGAAGAGAATGTTTCTTTTATATCCGCGGTTTGTTAAGTTGATTCTCGACGCTCGCTATCCAGATCTGGAAAAGGACGCCTCAGATGCGAATTTGTTGAACATGAAGCCGATGGGACCAACCGTTTTTAGTACCATGAAGAAGAACCGTTTTACATCTAAAACTGTGTTTGTTGGTCGTTTTGCGCTAAAGAAATTTGGAAAGTTTGCAGAGATTGTCAGCCTAGACGTCCTAGCTCCTCCACCAGTAAATACAATTGTGGCCGAAGAACATGATGTACCAGTCAAAGAGAAAGAGATAGAGGTAGAAGATCTGGTTATAGATGACAAACCAATGCCGAACAAGCTTTTCTCGATAATCTTACACGAGTTCAACGCTAATTTGACTCGAGTTTTACCTGAGTTGTCTTCAGAGAATTTGGAAGCTTTGATTGCTCATCTAACAGAAACAGTACTGCAGATGATGGAGTTTGGGGGAAGTTCAACTGGTGCAGGAGGTTTGAGGCGGGTGGAAGTGGTGTAGGTCATGATGATGATGATTCTGCGGAATATTTGAGAAGATCAGAGTAGCGTGCGTTTGAATTTGGCGGGTTGGATAGTTATAACGAGGATGTGGAAGTTGACGTTATGGATCTGAAGAAAAGAGTGGTCGTCTTAGATCAGGAAGTTATATTGAAAGATGCTCAAATTGCCTCATTGCAAACTCGATTGGATGTTAGAGATCAAACTATAGATCAGTTGCAGGGAGATGTTACTATGCTCATGACCATGGTGTTTGATTTGAAAGCCAAGTTAGAGAATAAGTTTGGAAGGGAATTTTCTGATCCGACGGACGATCCAATGAATATAGAGAACAGGCATCATGCTGCACAACAACGAGCGGCAGAGGAAACTGAGGCAGAAAGGCTAGCGGCTGAACAGTTGGCTGCTGAACGCCAAGCTGGTTTAGATGATTATCTGGGCGATCCACGTAAGAAATATACAGCGAGCCAAAAGCGTGTAGCGAGTCAAAAGAAGAAACATATGGTACTGATGAAGAACGTTAACATTAATCCTCTTGACGAGAACTTCCAGCTAAAAGATCCAACGAATCAATCAGAACGCTATGTGATGGAGCTCGGTTCCAGCTACTACAGCAAAGTAGGGAATAAATCCAAGGTGCTAAGCTGGATGTATGATCACGTAAAGAACATGTGGATAATTGTGCGCCAAGATGGAACTCGAGAGTATTATTCGAAAGAATCCCAGTTCGAGACGTGGACGAAGATTGCTCTTACCGAATTACTGTGTGCTAATATACAGATGATGATAGAACTGAGCTTGGCCCGGATGGAGGTTCTTCAAGAAGCTAGAGCGTGAGGTCTAGAATGGTTTTAAGATGATGAAGACTGTCAAACCCTATTTGAGAGCTGCAAAGGGCGTTCGTGATGCGCATACAGGGAAAATATTTAAATCTGTGATTTCGCAGCCAACTGACAAGGAATTAGTTATACCGGTCTCTCCAACATTTCCACGAGGGATTCACAAGACTTTTAACTTTTGGTTGTACAATCCCAAGGTTGGCAGCGTTGCTATTGTAACAAAAGAAAAGACGTTCAGGGTGAATGACGTGGTCGACTTAGTGAGCTTTCACGATGAAGACCTACAGGTTCTTGCTTCTCATCAAATTCAAACTGCAGTGCTAGATGAAGTGTGTGCGAAGGATTGGACTGCATCTGTTGCAGGTATTATAGCTGGAAGGCTTGGAGTGGATGCGCAATCGAAGGACTAATGTTGTAAACCTAGGGGGAGATTGTTGGGCCTATATTGCTAAAGGTTTATACATTAGGGCTATTTTGGGCTTTAGACGGGTTTGTGGGCTTCCCAATGCCTTGTGGGCCTAGGGTTGTAAATGGTGGGCTTAGTGATCATTATAAATAGATGTATTAGGCCAAGGTGAAAAGGTTAGAGAGTTGTATTTTCAAAACTTGTATCAGACACTTTGCTAGTGTATGAGAGTTGTTCTTAATTCAAAGTTTGTTCTTCTTCCTAATCATAATTTCTGCTATTAATTAGGTTAGTGATACCTGTTAGATCCATTATCGGGACTTACATAGGACAAATTCCTTGGTATTACTTCATTAGGAACATTCACTTCACCCTCCAAATTGTAATGTTCTGTTCAGCAACCTGATTACTTGTTTAAGCTTCATTCTGATTGCTAGGACCTGCAGATTGATTTAGTAGACTTGTGATCTGCTCAGAACCTTTCTTGATCCACCATCATTATCATACGTCGGCCCAGCCTCAGAATTAGAATCATTAGACTGGTCGAAAGTGGGCTCTATTTTATTTACTTCTGGTTCGACAACGAGTTCTGTTTGAGTAATGCTTGGACCTGCACCAGAATCATTTGTGCCAACAGGTGATTGAGTAACCACAATCGGTCTTTGAACTTTCTCTTGATTAGACGCTTGTTGTTGTTGATGTAACAACACAAGTTCCTCTTCGTTAGATTCTTTTGGCAGATCAAATGAATTTCATAAACTTTTATAGTTAAACATCCAGGGATCACCAGGGTTTTTAGTAGGCATTGTGTATTTCTCACAGTCGACATGTTAAGCAAGAATAACTCGGTTTAAACTAGGCAGACATACTCTCCTCAAAGGACTAGCGTAACCCACAAAAAATCCCTCCAAAGATCTTGCACCAAATTTACCATCTGGGTCGATGACCGTACATGGAGATCCAAATGGCTCCAAAAAATCTAAATTCGGCTTTCGCTGGTTAAGCAACTCAAAGCATGTCTTCTTATGACCCTTGTTGGTTAAAACCCTATTTAACGTGTACTAAGCAGAGGCAATGACTTCGATCTGGAAACTGACAGGTAACTTTGAATCAGCGAGCATCATGCATGTTGTTTCGATGAGAGTACGCTTCTTATGTTCAGCTACTTCATTTTGTTGCGGAGTATAAGGGGCGCTGAATTCGTGAAGAATACCTTTATCATTAAAGAATTCATGCATTCTATTATTTTTGAACTTGGTACCATTGTCACTGCGTATTCTTCTTATTGGTATATGGTACAGGTTCTATAACTTTCTGAAGAGAATCATAAGATTTTCAAATGTGTCATCTTTACTCTGCTGAAATATAACCCACGAGAATCTCTAGTTGTCTGTCACAACCAGGCAATATAGATCACCAGATATGCTGTTGACGTTTACTGGCCCAAAAAAGATTCATATGAAGCCTCTCCAGTGGTAATTTGATGGAGTTCAAAAGTTTTCTGGTGTGATTTCTTTGCTTCCCCTTTTGCAGCTAAGACAATCGTCGTTTAGATGAAAACTTTTGAGATTAACACCCTCCACCATATTTTTGTGCACCAGATAGTTCATTTTTCTCAAATGGATATGCCCCATCTTTCGATGTCATAAGATTGATTCCTTTTTAGACGCATTTGTTACAAAACATTGTGCCGATTTCAAAGTAGTGGATGCGACGCTCATGTAAAGGACATAAAGATCATTTTCATGTGGTGCACGCATGAGAATCCACTCCTCAAGAATTTTGTATCCCGGCTTCAGAATTAGGCATTCTTTATTATTGAAGTGAGTTGTAAACTTCTTATCACAAACTTGTAAGATGCTTAGTAAATTGTTCTCTAATTCAGCAATATAGTTTACTTTGTCGAACGACACCACACCATTGGAAAGTTTCCTTCTCCGACAATCCTCCCACCTTGATTTCCCGCAAACCCTACATAGCCTCCACGAATTGATTTTACATCATAAAGTATGGCCAGCATTCCTGTCATGTGACGAGAAGCTCCATCCAGTATCCACTTTAAATGATTGACCTCGGGACCCCTACACATGTAAATAAGTACTTACTTAAACAGTGAAACCCAAGCCTTCTCGATCTTGGGTGGGTTTGGAATATCAAACTTTGGAACTTTGATTTTAACATCCTGTCCATCCTCAGATTGAGCAGGAACAGATGTTTTGATTTCTACAGAAGACTTTGTTTTAACCACCCAAGTTTGTATTTTCAGAATTGCCTTTTTGGAATAAAATTTTGAATCCTTTTGTTCATTTTTTGTTGATGTTTCACCAATTTCAACTTTTGAACCATTTGGTGTTGGTGCATATTTGTAACAATAACTTAGATTTGGTCTTTGGATATCTTGTAATTAGTAAAGCGAAAAATAGTTAGCGGGTTTAGTTTTGTAATAGTATATAAAGTGATTGGGCTAAACCAGATCCACATTATAGGGAGTGGTAGGCGAATTGGGCCTAGACCAATTTGCAGCCCATGTGGTGAAACCCTAGCCCAGTGGCAAACTTGTCTCTATATAAAGAGAGTTTTGCATTAGGGTTAACGTTGCTTAGTTAATCACTTCAGAGAGAGTTGAGAGAGAATTCGTGTGAGTCTTGAATTAATTGTAAACATTCGTGCTGGATAATCAATAGAAGACGAATCGAAAGTGATTGTTCGTGTTCTTGATATTACTCATTTTCTGTGATAATCTGATCTAGAGGATTATGCACTATAGGTCGGATAGACGATTCTGTGAAGATCCATATGGATGAGGGGACCTACAGTTTGTATCAGAGCCTTTGTCTCTTGTTTTACTCGGTTCAGAATCGTAACAGCAGGAAAAGTTGAAGTTTTGGACGTTTTTAAAGGCTAGTTCGAAGTTTTGACGGCTGTTCTAGGGTTTCTGTTGTTTTTTCGGATAAACAGCAAGGATCTCAGATAGAGGAAGTGCATCTCGGATCATAAGAGAAGCATCTCGAATCAAAAATTTGCATCTCGGATCAGAAAACTTGCATTTCGGATCAGAAAAAGTACATCTCGGATCATTGGTGTTGATCTCTAATCATCTCAGATTGCATCTCGGATTGCATCTCGGATAATAATAGTGCATCTCGGATAGCATCTCAGATCATCAACATTGCATCTCGGATTTTGGTATTGATCTCGGATCATCTCGGATTATCTCAATACCATCTCGGATCACTTACCATCTTGAATTAGCATCTCGGATCACTGTTCTGAGTTTCCATCTCGGATTGTTAATCCGAGTTACTGTTTCGAATTTGGTACTGTTTCGAGTTGTACTCACAAAGGTGGAAAGTTAACCGGCTGACGTAACCGGAGATAAACGTTTTAGTACACCGAATTTGATTCATAAACAATCTTGACAAACCGACTGCATGGTTAGACTTGTGTGATTTTTAGGGAAAAATACTAAAATCACTGTCGGACATTATACATCATTAGATTCATATCGTCGAGAAGAGTCTAACGGTACGATTTGGTAATCACACTTTTCGGACAACTTTTTAACGTTTTTAGCGAGCCGGTTCGGTAAAAATGTCGAATATGTCTAACTTGAATGAATTCTTGAGAATGGAGCGCGAGGCAGGCACGACTAACAAAACGCCAAAAATGTTGAAGGTAGAGAATTACCTTACATGGAAGGATAGGTTTCAGTCATTCATTGAATATTAGGACACACGGATGTGGATCTGTATTCAAGATGGGTACGCTAACCCAACTCATGACTTTGAAGGCAGACAACGTGTCACTGCCTATGTATACATGTCAGAGACTAAGAAGAGAATGTATGAGTCTGAGAAGAAGGCCTTAGCTGCTATAAAGATGTCGTTACCTGATGGCATTAAACATACATCCAAGCGATATACCACTTCGAAGGAGATGTGGGATGCTCTAGAGAAGAGGTATGAGGGCAATCCTGATGTGGAGAAAAACAAGGTTGACTTGCTGAAGAAACAATTTGTTGTCTTTAAAGACATGAGAAATGAGTCCCTTGAAGATATTATCACGAGATATTATCATCTAATGTCAGAAATGGACAATTATGACATAGAGGGATACACAACCAATGAGATAAACGATAACTTGCTCGATGCTTTACCTGCCAAGTGGGATATTTATACCTTATGATAAAGGGTGAAGCTGACTATGGAGATAAAGACTTGGAAGAGGTTGTTGGGAAACTGAGAGCTTATGAGCTCAACATGAAAAAGAAGGAAACTGGATATGATCAGGTTCAAGATCCAGGAATTTATAAAGGGCTTACATCTTCATCTTCCAACAATGCTTCAATTAATTCTACAACTGCGTTTCTCTCATATGAAAATGAGCAGGTTGTGACAAATGTTGATGGTGAAGTTTGTTTTGTAGCTGCTTCAGGAGGATCGTCAGGAGCAAAGAGACAACAAGCTAGCAATAATAACAGCAATACAAGGTCTATGCCTCTGAGTGTCAAGGCTGCTGAAGATCATCTGGCCTTGCTTGCTTCATTCGTTACTTCATATGAGAACTACATATAGGGAAGAATATCTGATCCTGCTACTTTTGATGAAGATTATGATCAGATTGACCCTGATGACCTAGAGGAGATGGATTTACAATGGCAGATGGCCATGATCTCTAGAAGAGTGAAGAGGTTCATGAATAGGACGGGCAGAAAGTTTGTTGGAAAGAATGTAGGTTTTGAAAATCTAAAGCGAGGTGTTACAATTGTCAAAATTACGGGAACTTCACAAGAGAATGTCAAAGACCTAAGACTGAATCTCGTTCTAACTCATCTTTTCAAGATTTTCTTGGTCATGGTTCAAGCAACAGGAATACATCAACTAACACTGGATCAAAGGCCTTGATCTCTACTGCTAGAGAAGGTTCTTATGATTGGAGTGTTCATCTGTAAGGTGATGGCAATTCCACACAAGCTTTCATGGCTGAGATAGCCCCACTTGATGATGCAGAAGTTATGGTTGATAATAAGGTCAAACAAGAGACTGTAGCTGAAGAGGTTGAGGCTGATTAGACAACTGAATACATGAAATCTGATGTAGAACAAAATGCTGCAGATAAGAAGATGGTTGCTGATTTAGCTGCTTTCATGGCCGATCTAAGCAAATCAACAGGAGAGGTACATTCTAACTCTAGTAGTTCTGTTTGCTTAAAAAGTCGTGAACTACAAAGTGAAGTTGGCAGGTTAACAAAACAAAACCAAAGTCTAGTAAATGAGCTCTAGAGCGTAAAAGAATTAAACTTTTTCGTAAAAAGGAATGAGTCATTATATTTGAAGAAAATTAAGGGTGATGAAGAAGAAGTCAATATTTTAACCTGTAAACTAAATGAATAACTTCAAATTATTGACTTAGCTCATGATACCATGAGTGAGAAAACAAAAGAGATTTCTGAAAAATGCAAAGAGTTGTCAGAAGCACAACTAAAATTTTGTGAACTTGAAAAGATGATGAGGTCGAACAAGAGACTGTAGCTGAAAAGGTTGAGGCTGACCAGATGACTGAATACATAAAATCTGATGTAGAACAGAATGCTACAGATAAGAAGATGGCTGCTGATTTTGCTGCTTTCATGGCCGATCTAAGCAAATCAACAGGAGAGGTACGTTCTAACTCTGGTAGTTCTGTTAGCTTAAAATGTCGTGAACTACAAAGTGAAGTTGACAGGTTAACAAAACAAAACCAAAGTCTAGTAAATGAGCTCTCGAGCATAAAAGAATCAAACTTTTTTCGTAAAAAAGAATGAGTCATTATATTTGAAGAAAATTAAGGGTTATGAAGAAGAAATCAATATTTTAACCCGTAAACTAAATGAAAAACTTCAAATTATTGACTTAGCTCATGATACCATGAGTGAGAAAACAAAAGAGATTTCTGAAAAATGCAAAGATTTGTCAAAAGCACAACTAAAAATTTGTGAACTTGAAAAGAAATTGAATCAATTCAGAGATTCATCTTTTGTTATGAAACACATGATGAATGGCTTGAAGAAAACTAATGACAAGACAAGTGTGGGCGTCAAAGGTTTCAATGAAGTTCCACCACCTCTTGGTCATGACTATTCTTTCTTGCTAGACGAAGAAGAGCTAACAGACTTTGGGTCAACTACATCTAGTAGTTCCACATCAGGGAATGTTGATGTGTCTGAGAATGCCAAGAAGGATAATAACAGAGAAGCGGTTTTGAAAATAAAGAATACACACCCTAAGAATAAAAAGCATTTTTTTGTGAAAAAATGATTTTGTTAAAGGGAGTGATATGATAGAAGAGGCCACTGTTATTACAAGAGAGTCAAATGTACAGTTTACTAAAAAAACATAGAAAAATCAAAAATTGAGCAAACTAAACAAGATCCTTCAAAGGCATCATCATCATCATCATTGCCACATGATGAATTTAAACCAGAGACTTCAATTAAGAAGTCTTCGGCTAGAAGATCATGCTTCAAATGTCACAACAAGGGACATGTAGCTAGCTGATGTCCTAACAAAAAGAATGAAGCACAAGTGTCTGAGAGAAAGAGAGAAAAATCACCAAAAAAAATTGGTGATGGTGAGCAGAAGGTTTCTAACTCACCATAGATATCTACAACAAAGCGACAGAGTGTTGTTGTTGGTGTAGATAAGGCTGAAAAAGGAACTCACCAAGTTCCTCGTTTTCAAAGAAATCAACAAAGATTTCAGCCTGAATCTACATCAGGCAGAAATGAAAGACCTCGAAGTAGTTCACCTAGAATGAATAACTTTAATGGTTAATCAAGTAATTTCAGAAGTCAAGGTCAATATCAAACTCGATATCAAAATGTTGGTAGTCGAAATTTTTATAATAGTGGCTTTAGAAATTATTATCATCAAAATTCAAGGTATCATAACCAAAATTTCCAAAGGTCACAAAGTCCAAACATGTTTAGGAAACCTCAGGACCAAAGACCGAATGGAAATCAAAAACCATTTCCATCAACAGGTCGGAGATCCAAGACTCCTGTTAGGAGTGATGGATATTGATGAATGTTCCGGTGGTTGATGAATCTGGAAAACCCAAGACCATTAAGGCTTGGGTCCCCAATCTAACTAATTTTTGTTGGGTTGTACAGGAGCTGCTAAGGAGGATTATCAACTTGTGGTATGTTGATAGTGGCTGCTCTAGGCACATGATGGGGGATGCGAGGTTGTTGACTGTGTTTGAGAATATAGATAGAGGTTATGTGAATTTTGCCGGTGCTAAAGGAGGGCACATTACAGGAACTGGAAAAGTGACTAACGGGAAGATCACATTGGACAAAATGAACTATGTCGAGCAGCCGAAGCACAATCTGATGAGCGTGTCTCAAGTCTGCGACAAGGGTCACTCAGTCCATTTTACTAAGTCTGAAGCTATGGTGTTGAAATCTGGTTTGGTGATACCGGATGATTGGATAGTGATGAGAGAGCCAAGGAGAAAAGAGACTTATGTCATGGACATGGGTGCTAAGGATTCTTCCACTGTGGTGGCGTGTTTACTGTCAAAAGTATCTGAGGCTGAGTCAATGCTGCGGCACAGACGCATGGCCCACATCCACTACCAAAAAATGAATTATATTGTTAAAAACAGTTTAGTGGAAGGGGTGCCAGTACAGAGGTTTCACATGGAAGATAAATGTCTTCCATGTCAAAAGGGAAAACAACATAAAAACCTCACACGTCCAAAACAGTAAAATCCATAGATGCCCCTTCTGAATTACTTCATATAGATCTATTCGGTCCGATGAACATAAGGAGTATAGGTGGAAAGTATTATTGTTTAGTTGTCACATATGATTACTCACGATATTCATGGGTTTTCTTTTTAGGTACAAAAGATGAGATAGCGGAGATGCTGATAGATCTTTTTACAAAACTGGAAAATGTCCATGATGCACGGATCAAGAGGATAAGGAGTGATAATGGCACGGAATTCAAGAATCAGATTCTGGATCTCTATTGTCTTCTCAAGGGAATTGAACATCAATATTTTGCTCCTTATCTCCTCAACAGAATGGAGTTACTGAAAGGAAAAACAGGACGTTAAATGAAGTCGCTAGGACTCTGCTTTCTGATTCAAAGCTTACAGTTCTTTTCTGGTGAGAAGCTGTGAACACAGCTTGTTATGTCCTAAACAACGTTTTGACGGTTAAACGGTTTAACAAAACATGTCACGAACTATTGTTTTACCGGAATCCAAACTTGAAAGGCTTTGAACCATTTGGATTACCCTACACCATTGTGCGAAATAAAGATAAGCAAAAATTCGGTGAGGTAGCTGACGAGGGATACTTTCTAGGTTATATGCCTGGAACACCGAGTAAAAGGGTTTTTAGTCTAAAAACTGGTAAAATGGAGGTTGTGTTTAACATGGAAATCACTAGTTATTCACCTCAACAATCAACGAGTGGTCCTACTATATTATATGATTATGATAGCATTTTTAAATCATTTAATATTCCTGATTTTTCCAATGCAGATGAGTCTCAAGTGATTCAAACTATGATCAGTGAAGATGAAGAGGGTGACTTCATGCCTAGATCGAGTATATCAATTACAGATGCCCCAGAAACTCCCTCCAGTGCAGCTCCACAGGATTTAAGTGATAGTGAGTCTGAACCTACTCAGGGGGAGGATTTTACTAATCCGTTTGCTAATAAGAACATTCAGGGGGAGATTGGATCTAATCTGGGAGCTAATTTAGTTGTTGACACCATTGCTACGACACCGCAAACAGAGATCATCCGGTTGAGAACATCATAGGTGATGCTGCTACAGGTGTTCAGACAAGAAGAGGTGTGATCGAAGGTTCCTGTTTATTTACTTCGATTCAGAAGACTGGGATGTTAAATGAGTGTTTGTATAGCTGCTTTATTGCCCAAGAAGAGTCGAAGAATGTTCACATGGCTCTAAAAGATAATTGTTGGGTTGAAGCTATGCAAGAGGAACTAGCTCAGTTTAAGAAGTTGAAGGTTTGGGAGCTAGTTGACTTGCCTGAAGGAGAGAAGGAAATAGGCACCAAGTGGGTGTTTAAGTGCAAAAAAGATGACCAAGGGATAGTGACAAGAAATAAGGCTCGGCTACTGGTGAAAGTGTTCAATCAGCAAGAGGGGATTGATTACAATGAAGTGTTTGCACCAGTCGTAAGGTTAGAAGCAATTCGTTTGTTCCTAGCTTTTGCTTCATTCAAGGGCTTCAAAGTTTACCAACTTGACGTGAAGAGTGCATTTCTTTACGGTAAAGTCAAAGAAGTGGTGTATGTCTCACAACCAGATGGGTTTACTGAAACAGATTATCCAGATCGAGTCTATCGACTTGATAAGGCATTGTATGGATTGCATCAGGCACCTAGGGCGTGGTATGAGACACTCTCATCACATTTGTTAAAGAATGGTTTTGAAAGAGGTTAGATCGATAGTACATTTTTCATTAAAAGGAAGAAGGAAGACTTTCTGCGGTACAGGTATACGTGGTGACATCATTTTTGGGTCATCTAATGAGAACATGTGTCATGAATTCGAGGAGGTAACGAAGAGCAAGTTCGAAATGAGTGCGATGGGTGAACTGTCTTACTTTCTGGGTTTGCAAGTTGAATAGAAGAAGGATGGGATGTTTATACATCAGACGAAGTATCTGTATGACATTTTATCTCGTTTCAAAATGGAGGATTGTGCTACTTTCACACACCTATTTGAGAGAATCACAATCTTGGTCCAGATCATGAGAGTGAGGAGGATGTTGATCCAACTCAATACAGGGCAATGATTGGTTCTTTGATGTACTTGACTGCTTCAAGACCAGACATTATGTTCGTAGTGTGTCTTTGTGCCAGATATCAAGCGAATCCAAAAGAGTCACATATGAAAGCGGTGAAGCGGATTCTTCGTTACTTGAAGGGGAAACATAAACTTGGGTTATGGTATCCAACTGCTAGTGATTTGAAGTTTGTTGCTTTAACTGATTCGGACTTTGGATGATGTAAATCAACCAGAAAGTCTACCACTGGTGGTTGTCAGTTCTTAGGAGGGAGGATCGTGTCATGGCAATGCAAGAAGCACTCATGCGTGTTTACCTCTACGCGTGAAGCTGAATATATTACTCCGGGTAGCTGTTGCTCTCAAGTTCTCTGGATCCAACAGCAGATGCGCGATTACGGTTTGAATTTCACTCATACTCCTATTATGATAGACAATAATGCCACTATTTCAATCACAAACAATCACGTAAAACACAGTCGCACAAAACATATTAACATTCGTCATCATTTCATACAAGATTGTGCTGAAAAGAAATTGATTGAAGTGCATCGAGTCGACACACTAGATAACCTAGCAGATCCTTACACAAAAGTGTTTGACAGGGCTCGTTTTGAACATTTAGTCGAACTCAACGGGATGAGGAATCCTGAATAACCAGTTTTCCATAAAAAAATTTTGTAAATAATTTACTGTTTTTAAAAATCAAAACATAAAAAATAGAAAATCAAAAAATGAGTTTTCACTGTGTGAAAAAGAAGAAATGATAGTAGATCAGCAAGTTAAATTGTCATACTGAAATTAAAATTAAATTGCTTAAGTGTGATAGCAGCTTCATCATATGATGTACCAGTAGGCAAAAGGCATGAAATAATCAACTTACCTTGGTGATATAAACATAACGAACTGTGTATGAGTGGGTAACATATCAGTGGCATATGGTTTTATAACCTTAAATCTTGCGTTGATAGATTGTCAAAATCTGAGGTTTTAGGTCTTTATATCGTTATTTCATCCAGGGTATCAAAGTTGTCCTTCTGCTGCATCCAGATATATGCTGACCTTGGCACAACCAGGATATCTTAAAAGAGCTAAAATTCCAAATCCCAGAAATTGAAGAAGCTCTCCTAGAGAGTCATTCAAATGTGCAAATTGCATTAATCGTACCAAAATTTGGTATTTGCCCTAACCCTTGTTGGATATTGGTCTCTTTGCTGTATGGAAGTACTGACTTGATCACCAATTATCTAACGTTGTAAATCAAAAATGATGAATTTCAGTATATTCACCTACTACGAGGAATATTTGTGCATACCTTGATCGTGGGGGTATGTCCTGATGTGGGACACACTAGTATATCAGTATAAAATTATCTTAACATCTCACTAGGTAATGGTACTTGAAATGTTTATGTATTTTTTTAAGTGGATAAACAATACTGGTAATCGTCTTGAACTGCTTTTCATGAAAATTACATATAGAATTATCTAATAGTGTGAAAACAGTTTGATGTTGCTGATATGATCTTCTTCCCGGTGATTCTCACAAAAACAGAGTGTTTATTATTTTATTATTTATTTGCTTTCAGAAAATATAAAAATCCAAAAAGATTTTTCGTTTTCTTGTAAATTCTTAGCGTATGGAATATGGTTGTTCGTGGAGGAGTTATTACCGACAGGGAGAGACGGTGTTAGAAGATGAGTTCAAAATTTTAAAATCTTGCAGGTTTTGTGTACTTAAAATCTTTAAGTGTGTGGTTTGAGTTAGAGATTGCTTACTCTGTGATACAGTTTTACCATCTCTTGAATAATAATAATCTATTAACTTGTGTTGAAAAATTCTTATGGTTTCTCGAGACGTTTGTTTTATAGTATACAGATTGTAGCAGTGTGTTGCTGAAAAGTTTGGTGAAGAGGAGTTTGATTGGATGCATGGTAGAACCTTCTTTCTACATTGCAGACAAAGTTGAAGAGTTTGAAGATTGCTATGCAAGTGCTAAACTAGAGTTTACTTAAACGCTAATGATTTAGAAGATTTGGTGATTGGATGCATCAGCTTAGGGGGAGTCTGTTGCTGACAGAAGCTATTAAAGCTGAAGCTATCTAAAGACCAAAGACGTTGAAGATTGCAAGATGACTGAAGACAAAGTTGTTTTATGAAGCTATTGTCAAGGGGGAATTTGTTGGTGCATATTTTTTACAACAGCTTAGATTTGGTCTTTGGATATCTTGTAATTAGTAAAGCGAAAAATAGTTAGTGGGGTTAGTTTTGTAATAGTTAGTTATAGTGATTGGGCTAAACCAGATCCACATTATAGGGAGTGGTAGACGAATTGGGCCTAGACCAATTTACAGCCCATGTGGTGAAACCCTAGCCCAGTTTCAAACTTGTCTATATATAAAGAGAGTTTTACATTAGAGTTAAGGTTGCTCAGTTAATCACTTCAAAGAGAGTTGAGAAAGAATTCGTGTGAGTCTTGAATTGATTGTTAGCATTCGTTTTGGATAATCAATAGAAGACGGATTGAAAGTAATTGTTCGTGTTCTTGATATTACTCATTTTCTGTGATAATCTGACCAAGAGGATTCCGCACTCTAGGTAGGATAGACGATTTTGTGAAGATCCATACGGATTAGGGGACCTACAATTAGAATTATTGGTTTCATAATTTTGTTGGATTCGTTATTTCTTTTTAAGATCTTTGTTGGTACAACCTCAGGGATCAGTTGTTTAACATCTTCTATAGACTTCTTCTGGTTGTAAACAGATTGTGGGTTATTTTGAGTACATTGTCTGCAATGTGCCCGACTTTGTTACACTTCCAACATGTCCTACTGTTACTTCCAATAGAGGAACCCAAATTCTGCTCACGACGTTTCTTTTCTACATGGAACTCATCGTTTGATTGTTCCTTTTCCAACCTTTCCTTTTCAGTTACTGAGCTTGATCCAAAAAACAAAGTTTTCCTTCTTTTGGAAATTTGGTTTTTGAAACTTATCTTTTTTCTTTTTTACATACCCCAACCCTTTCTTTTTCTTTTGTTCTCGGGATAATTTTACCTTTCCGATCATTTTTATAAGAACTTTTGGGTTTAGAGTAGTAAAATTCGCTCAAATTTTAAAGCTCTGAAAGATTTATTTCTGTCAATTTAAACACTCATGCATCTTTTTCAAGATTCACATTCTGAATCAGAAACTCTTGATCAGAATATAGTTTGTCCGATCCTTTCATTGAATAAGCAACCAATGTAGAATCATCAGCCGAACTATAATCTGATTTATCAAGATAATTCTTATGAAAACTCTCCTCATTTTCAGTAGGTGATCTTGAACTAGTTTTCTCCATGTTCGACTTGCTATCACTTTCACTTCCTGAAACATTTTCAACAACAGTTTTAACCACTTCAGATTCACAGTCATTGTCTGTTTTAGTGTATGTTACATCAATGTTCTCAGGCAGCTCATTACTCTTTTCACTTTTCAATTTTAAATTGAGCGCCTTTTCCACCCCTGGTGGTTTCTTTCTTGCATAACTTTCCCACATAGGTGGTGGAACACGGTTGTAACCGACACTTTTGTTATTAACTTTCTTGTCATCTTCTTCCTTTTCAATTTTCGGAAGAATATGATCAATGACATATGAACTTGTGGAATAACTGACTAACAATTTGTTATCCCTTTCAGTTTCAATTTTCATTTTCTCAAGTTCATTTTTAAGTTCAGTGATTGTGTTCAAATGAGTGTTAATTGCCATTTGTTTGTCCATAATAGTTGCTTTAAGCATTGACAAAGTTGCACTATCTTCTCTATTGACTTGTTCATATTGTTTAATCATTTTAGATAATTTGTCATAAGCTTGTTTTGTTTCATTATAATCACTTTACAAATTATCTTAAAGCTTTTTTAGATTAGAATAATTTTTATCTTTCTCGGCACACTCCTTGCAAGACTCTTGGCACTTCTTGCAAGGTTTTTCAACCTCAACAACCTGAACTTTGACAATCTCCTTTACCGGCTCTTTGACATATTCAGTCACCGAATCTTCCTTGACTTCATAAGAAACTACCTCTTTAATATTTGCCACCATGGCTTTCTTTGCGATCTCTGTCAAGTTTGTCACACCCTCAATTTCCACTTGCGGAGTTCTACCGCGAGACGTGTGAACAAACCAGAATCTAAGACACTAGTACGTCGAACGACTCTATATGATTTGATAATACGTTTTCCAAAACCATTTGTTGTAAATTTTAGATTACCAATATTTAGCATGAGTATCAGTTTTAAAGTTTGAGCGGAAGCATAAATAAGTAGTGATGCGGCGCCAACACAAACGCCAAAACAAAAGTAAAATCCAAAACAATATTAACAAATGAGACTCTATAATGATGTCTTGTTCAATGCGTGTGCGTGCACCTAGAGCTCCTAGCGTCCTGAGAAACATGTAAAGAAACAAGTGTCAACATTAAAGATGAGTGAGTTCACAGGTTTTCATAAATTTGTTGTTCGGTTTTAGTTTGTTACTCCGTTATCCCCAACCCGGGATAACATATCAGTTGCATTATTCCAAACCCGGAATAATAAGTTGTTGCTTCCAATATTCCCAAACCGGAATATTAAGTTGTGTTTCCATTATCCCCAACCCGGGATAATACGTTGATGTTCCAATATTCCAAACCCGGAATATTAAGTTGTTCCGTAATTAAGTTCAATATTAATGTATATAGGTAGCTAGCCTAAAGTCATGTCACTAAGTGTTCGCGATCGAAGCTGACATTTGTGCCTCCGTTTTGCCAGGTCTATCACATGACCATGGCGATGTTAGGCCAATCATACACCCGTTGACCAAACCCGGTCAGCTAGCGCGACTAGCTCGGATGGGGCTCGTCAGACCCAGTAGTACTACTTATAATTCCCCCGCTACTTAACCCAAATATTAACGATCCGAGGAGATTGTCGAGGACTTAAGTGATAAAGCTGCATAGTGACCATAACATTACATTAACATTAACTTAGTTACCGCATAGTTATATGACGTTACATTCGTATAACGTAAAGAGTTTGAGTTTAAGAATGTATACATGTTTCTCCCCCTGTTGTTTAAAACCGTATAAAGTTAGGGGCCGTGAACTCACCTTTATTTGCTCGGTTAGTGTGGAATAGATGTTATAAGAGATGGGACCGCTAGTTGCGTCCTAACAAACCAATTAATTCCACGTCAGTGTGTAATCACACCAATACAAATTCCACACGCAATTTACTCACAAAGTGATACACACAAACAACATATCTAACACTCAAACATGCATGCAAGTATTCTCATAGGATCATAGTAATCAAACAACTTATCATGAACACATTCCAAATCCATGCAACACTTTAATGCATAAAATCACAAATTAACAACTTTCTGCTTAACACTCAATTATTCAGCTGTTTTCTAGGATTTTTATAAAATAGTTCCAGCATTCTAAAAATTCTCGTATTTTTACAGTAGGTGACATTTATACCATAGAAATTTATATAATTTTCTCAAGTCCTAAATCTCTACCAATTAACCATAAATATTAATTCACTAAGCTGCAGTCAGATTTACTGCTTTCTGACTGCAGTCCACGGAAGAATTTATTTAAAAAATCACTGATCGTCCGATTAACGAAATTCCAATTGGAGTTGCCCGGAAATTTCTATACCTAGTTGCTGTACAAAAATCATGACCCAACTCTCTACTGATTTTAAAATCTAGCTTAATAAACAACCAACAAAATTCCAGAATTTTAACAGCTTTACCTACTGAACTTGTTTAGCCCTTTAAAAATATCAAACGATTTCAGAAAATTATGAATCCAATGCCATTAGATTCCTTATTCAATTCTCTACGTTCTAGACATCAGAAAATCCATTTTTCGACAACTAACGACCAAGTTACAGCCAGATGAAGTCGGCTGTATCTGGTATTCAGCAGACTGTTTCAGCATTCTTGTTACAATTTATTCGCACAACTCGTTCGTACGGTTAACCTAGGTGATTATAATCCGATCTCTACTCATAGATTGAGACTAATAACCTATCCATGCAAATCTACTCAATAACTTCTAGTTATTATAACAAAACACACTTGAAACTTCATGAGATCCGCAAACAAGTATACATGCATATCAACATTGATTAATTCAGCCGATTACATCTAATACATCTAATATCCGAAAATAATCATGCGTATGTATATACAGTCAGTTCAGCAGGTTATATGTAGGCACATATAGTCCGAAACTATACCATCATGCAGTCTGTGAACAGCAACAACCAACACACATATATTCGAAGCAACTAACCTTTCAAGCCTACATGTAACCGAAACTTTTATATCAATTCTTTCAAGCATGTACATATATATATATATATACCCGAAATAATACAATCAAAACACATGTATCCGCAACAACTGAGCATCCAATCATACATATAATCCGAGACAACCAAACATTCAAGCACACATGCAATCCGAGACAACCAAACATTCAAGCATATATGTAATCCGTGACAATACAATCAAACGATCTGAACACAACCAAGTCACACACACGTATCCGATTATGGTCTTGTATCATATGATAAGGTAGACGAACCGTGATTAAGTTAGAGAAATTCGGTGATCAGAAACTGCTTGCAGCCGAGAGGAAAGAAAGCCAGGCTGATCCGCGATCTGAATGAAGGTAAAGATGGAGATTGTTGTGCTGCTGTAACCGAGAGGATTAAACTAACAAGAATGGCAGCTGATAGCGATCACAGGAGGCAAGAACAAGCTGCCGACGGCTGATTTCTTTTAGGGTTTTGGAGTTGTGAAAGAGAGCATGCAAGAGGTGATATATATAAGCGTAAAAAGATAGGGTTGCGGTTTGGTTGAGTTACACGGCCGCAAGTGGTTTCGGTTTGGGTTTGGGTCTTGCGGCCGAGAATCTTGGGTTGTTTGTTTTGGGTCTTGATCACGTGGCCGAGGGACTAGAATGGTTGGTTTGGCCGATTAGTTTGAGTTGGATTGGGTGGGTTCGGTTTGGGTTTTATCTTGCGGCCAAGAGACTAGGGTGAGTTAATTTGATTTGAGTTTTGATCTTGGCCGAATAGTTAGAGTGCCGAGAGACTAGGTTTGATCGTTGTTTTCTTCTATCCGAAGACTTAGGTTCAAGGTTTAATCTTTGTGAACTCCTAGAGTCACCATGAACCAAGATTGGAACGTGACGCGGTTCGGTTCAGTTCGTGTACGTATCTACTCTAATGATTACTTTATAACTAAACAATTACACAAACACTCATCACGTATTCATTCCATGCACGCTTAATACTTAGCACACATATTATTCGACAAGTGTGACGTGTAAGTTATCCGAAAAACCCGGGATATCACATTATCCCCATGTTGAAAGAATTTTCGTCCCGAAAATTGAGTAAACGCGGTTTAGCATGTAACGTACATGTTTAGAGTGCCACGCACAAAGAGTTAGTTTATTAATGATAGTACACAACGTTACAAGAAGTTCCCCAAATGTCATACACAAAGATTTCCAAGTGCCATGCACGAGAATTTAGTCAACAATAGTACACGAAAGTATGAGAAAATTTCCAGGTTGTCACATCATCCCCTTGTTGAAAGAATTTTCGTCCCGAAAATTTAGGTACTGTCATCGTTAGTTTGCTGCTCAGTTGCGAAGAGGTGTGGGTATTTGCTTTTCATTTGGTCCTCTCTTTCCCACGTGAACTCCGGTCCACGCTTAGAGTCCCAACGAACTTTAACGATCGGAATCTTGCTGTGCCTCCGAGTCTTGATCTCACGATCCATGATCTCGATAGGCTTTTCCACGAAGTGTAGTTGTTCATCCACTTGGATCTCATCCAATGGAATAATTAAAGTTTCATCTGATAGGCACTTCTTCAGATTTGACACGTGAAATACGTTGTGAACTCCACTGAGTTCAGCAGGGAGGTCTAATTGGTATGCTACGGGTCCAATTCGTTTCAAGATTTCAAACGGGCCTACGTACCGTGGATTAAGTTTGCCCCGTTTTCCGAAGCGGATTACACCCTTCCAGGGTGACACCTTTAGTAGGACGCGATCGCCTACTTGGAATTCGAGCGGTTTGCGTCGTTGATCAGCGTAGCTTTTCTGTCGATCTCGTGCCGCCGCCATGCGGTTTCTGATTTGTACAATCTTTTCAGTAGCCTCAAGTATTAACTCAGGGCCTGTGAGTTGACTGTCACCGACTTCTGCCCAGCAGACCGGTGATCTACATTTACGACCGTATAATGCTTCAAATGGTGCTGCCGAAATACTCGTGTGATAGCTGTTGTTATATGAGAATTCCACTAGAGGCAGGTGGATTTCCCAATTATTTCCGAAGTCCACTACGCATGCCCTAAGCATGTCTTCCAAGGTCTGTATGGTCCTTTCGCTTTGACCATCAGTCTGAGGGTGATAAGCTGTGCTCATATCCAAGCGTGTTCCTAACGCTTTCTGGAGTGACTGCCAGAAGTTTGACGTGAAGCGAGCATCTCTATCTGATATGATGGACGTTGGCACCCCGTGCCGAGAAACTACTTCCTTAATGTAGATGCGAGTCAACTTCTCCATCTTATCCGTTTCTTTGATAGCTAGGAAGTGTGCGGACTTAGTTAAACGATCCACAATCACCCAGATGGTGTCAAAACCACCCAAGGTTCGCGGGAGTTTAGTGATAAAATCCATGGAGATCTGATCCCATTTCCACACTGGGATCTCAGGTTGTTGGAGTAGCCCCGATGGCTTTTGATACTCCACCTTGACTTTTGCACAAGTTAAACATTTACTCACGTAGGTGGCTATATCGGCTTTCATGTTGGGCCACCAATACGCCACTTTAAGGTCTTGATACATCTTATCCGAACCCGGATGAACAGAGTATCGAGATTTGTGAGCTTCATCCATAACTAGCTCTCTGAGGTTCCCGTAGAGAGGTACCCATATGCGATTCATGAAATACCGGGTTCCATTGGGCTTTAACTCCCAATCGCGTTCCATTTTTCCCACTGTTTTGGGTTTGATGTTTTCCTTCTTAACTGCTTCTAACTGGGCGTCGCGTATTTGATCGGGTAGTCCTGAATGAATAGTGAGTTGTAGTGCTCGTACACGACGAGGTTTCAAGTGTTCCTTCCTGCTGAGGGCATCAGCTACCACGTTAGCTTTACCCGGGTGATACCGAATGGCACACTCATAATCGTTCAAGAGTTCGACCCAGCGACGCTGTCGCATGTTCAACTCCTTCTGATCAAAGATGTGCTGGAGGCTTTTGTGGTCAGTGAAGATTGTGCACTTCGTTCCATAAAGGTAGTGTCTCCAAATCTTAAGTGCAAACACTACTGCTCCCAATTCTAGGTCATGCGTCGTGTAGTTTTTCTCGTGAACCTTCAGCTGTCGCGACGCATACGCGATGACCTTATCGCGTTGCATGAGTACGCATCCCAATCCCTGAATGGAAGCATCACAATACACTACAAAGTCATCTGTCCCTTCCGGCAAGGACAGAATGGGCGCACTGCAAAGTTTCTGCTTCAGCAGTTGAAATGCTGCTTCTTGCTTGTCACCCCAATTATACTTGATACCTTTCTGGGTGAGGGTCGTAAGCGGTTGTGCAATCTTTGAGAACCCCTCGATGAAGCGTCTGTAGTAACCAGCCAATCCTAAGAATTGGCGGATTTCCGTCGGAGTCTTAGGTGCTTCCAGTTTTTGATGGCCTCAATCTTGGCAGGGTCTACGTGGATACCCTTTTCATTCACGACGTGCCCGAGAAACTGAACTTCTCGGATCCAGAAATCACACTTCGAAAGCTTGGCGTATAGCTTTTCCTGTTGACGTAATTCTAGCAGCAATCGTAGATGCTCGGCATGCTCTTCTTTTCCTTTGGAGTAGATGAGTATGTCATCGATGAACACGATGACAAATTTGTCAAGGTATGGTTTACACACGCGGTTCATGAGGTCCATGAATACCGCAGGTGCGTTAGTGAGACCGAATGGCATGACCAAGAACTCGTAATGGCCATACCGAGTGCGAAATGCTGTCTTAGCGATATCCTCCTCCCTGACGCGTAGCTGATGATAACCAGACCGTAAATCAATCTTAGAGTAGTAACTTGACCCTTGCAGTTGGTCGAATAGATCATCGATGCGAGGTAACGGGTATCGGTTCTTGACTGTAACCTTGTTGAGTTCCCTATAGTCGATGCACATGCGGAAAGTCCCGTCCTTCTTCTTGACAAACAGGACTGGAGCTCCCCATGGCGAAACGCTTGGTCGAATGAATCCTTTTTCTAGCAACTCTTGAAGTTGGGTAGACAGCTCCTGCAGCTCGGCTGGAGCTAGGCGGTATGGAGCCTTGGCGATGGGAGTTGCATTGCTTGCCAATTCGATTTCAAACTCCAATTGTCGATGTGGTGGAAGACCAGGTAGCTCTTCTGGGAATACATCGGAAAAATCACGGACGACAGGGATGTCTTCTATACGTTTCTCGCCCTTAGGCGGTTCGGTGATTAGTGCGAGTAAAGCGAAGGAATTCTTTTTCCGGAGATACTTCTGAGCTTGCATAAATGAGATAATGTTGGTGACGACGCTTGCCTTATCGCCTTGTACCGTCAAGATTTCGTCGTTCGAGAGTGGAATACGGATAGACTTTTCGAAACAGAGAACTTCAGCCCGGACGTCGGATAACCAGTCCATTCCGACTACCACGTCAAAACTACCCAGGGTTGTTGTCATCAGATCGATGGTAAAAGTGTGGCCCGCGAGTTTGAGTTGGCAGCCGGATACGATTTGGGTCACATTTACAGATTTACCATTGGCTAATTCTATCACATAAGGGGTCTCTAATGGTTTAAGCGTGAGATTTAGGTTCTTCCTAAAAGACTCAGATATAAAGCTCCTATCCGCACCCGTATCAAAAAGCACAGAAGCAAAATGTTCATTAAGGGGAAACTTACCGGTGACCACGTTGGTGTCGTTTCTGGCCTCTCCGCGGCCCAATGTAAATGCACGACCTTTGGCACCTCCTGTGCCACCGTTCCCATTGTTGTTGTTGTTATTATTGTTGTGGTTGTTGTGGTTGTTTCCACCATTATTGTTGTTGTTGCGTAACTGTGGGCAGTCTTTCCTGAAATGAGCGGTGCTACCACACTGATAGCATCCCCGGTTTATACCCTGCTGCTGACCCTGAGGCTGATTCTGATTTTGTCGGGACATAATTTCCCCACGACAATCCCTTGCCGCATGTCCCATTTTGCCACATCTTTGGCAGCGATTTCCGGCACAAGGGCCGTTATGATGGAGATTACAACGGTTGCACTGCGGCTTCCGACCTACATAACCGCCTGCATTCTGGTTGTTGTTGTTGTTGTAGTTGTTGTTGTAGTTGTTGTTGGAACGATTTTGATGACCCCGGTGGTTGTGGTAGTGATTGAACCTTTTCGGGTTCCCTTGCTGTGGATGCGATGACGAAGGCTGTCGAATGGTGGTGTCTTCAAACTTTCTTTTGTTATCTGAGACAACTTCAGTGGTACCCCGTGCTGGCAGTTTCTTCTGTTCCACCGCTTTATCAGTGAGTTTGTGAGCCAATCGGATAGCTTGATGTTCTGTTACAGGGTTACTAGACATCACCATACCCTGAATTTCCGGAACCAGACCCCCGAGATAGAACTCGAGTCTTTTCTCCACCGTGTTTGCCAAATCAGGACACAGAAACACCAAGTCATGGTGTTTCGCAGTGTAAGCCTCAATTTCCGATCCCACCATCTTGTGGTTCCATAGTGCTTGCTCTAGCTGTTGCACTCTGTCTCGTGGACAGTACTCCTCTTTAATCAGGGCCTTGAACTCGGTCCAAGCCATTGCATTTGCAGCTAACAGTCCACGCGTTTGGACTTGGGCGTTCCACCATGTCAGTGCCCCCTCTTCCAGTGTTGAGGCGGCGTATTTGACCTTGTTGGCCTCTAAGCAGTTGCACATTTCAAAAACAGATTCCGACTTTTCGATCCAGCGGACCAATCCAATGGGTCCTTCCGCCCCCGAGAACTTGCTAGGCTTTGCGTCAAGGAACATTTTATAGGGGTTAAAGCCCCCTCCTGCTGACAGAGAACAGGAAGTCAGCAAGGAATTGTACTAGCCTCACTATTAGATTTTCACGCGAAAACTTAATAATGGTTACCTGCTGGCTGGTTCTGCACACCCGCTAATGCTGCGTTCACATGCTCCTGGATCATGGCAGCTAGCTCTTCGGGCGTCAAGTTTAGGTTTCCACGTCTTCCAGTCGCCATTTAGATCTTCGAAACACATCATAAACACACTCCGATAAGTCAATATATCCAATATAGTTATCCTACTTCGTACTTTAATAATTATTAAGTTACGTCAACTCAATATGTTAATAGCCAAAGAAATACTTGATTAACTGAAATCTCAACGTCTTACATAAGTGCAAATCAAACATACGAATTTACTATAAAGTCTCAAGTTTAAATACAAGTGGAAAATAATAAACTGAAGGAAAACAAATAATATAAACGAGACGTGTCAGTCGTCTACGTCTCCATCCCCTAAGTCACTGTCGTTGCCGTCATCCTGTGCGGCATTTCCAGCTTCCTCAGCTGGGTCCTCCTCCGGATCCTCTTCAGGATCCTCCTCTGGATTCTCTTCAGGATCCTCCTCTTCCGGCACTGGAGGGGCCGGTGCTGGTTCAAGTGCTTGATTTTGCAGTTCCTGAATGTTCCAACTGTTTTCCAGGACTCTGTCCTCAAGCCAGTCAGCTCTTATCTGCTCCGCACGCAGATCTCTAGCTATGGTGTTACGAGCTATCTTGCTCGTACGATGCTCTTCCTCGAGCGAGTCGGTCTTTCCCGTAAGGTGTCGGATCATCCATCCTTGTGCTAAGATGGTTTCCTGCATTCTTTCTAACTGTTTTTGTTGTGTATGAACCAGGATTCTAAGCATGTCAAGTCCTATTTCTACAGGATTAACCGGTTCAACCGGTACAGCAATAGTTGGGCGTAACGATGACTCCTCCCCAGAGCGAGCCTCTTCCTCGCCGCTGAGCGTGTCTCTACGCCGTAAGGTAGCATGGGTTCCACCATTGGTGCCTTTCCTGGTGCCCTTGGTGGCGTAAGTCTGTCGGACGATGATGACGATGAGGATGATGACATTGCCTGTTGGGTCGTGTAGTTAGTTATGAGTTGTTTTCATTTCTTATCATGAAGGTATAATCTACCAAACACGATTGTGGCATATTGCATAACAAGATATAATAATTCGGTGCCAAACTAAGTCTAGTGTCGTGATATCAGCTATAGCTTAGGTCTACTTCTAATGCAAACCTGGTTCTCTATAGCTAGTGGCTCTGATACCAATCTGTCACACCCTCAATTTCCACTTGCGGAGTTCTACCGCGAGACGTGTGAACAAACCAGAATCTAAGACACTAGTACGTCGAACGACTCTATATGATTTGATAATACGTTTTCCAAAACCATTTGTTGTAAATTTTAGATTACCAATATTTAGCATGAGTATCAGTTTTAAAGTTTGAGCGGAAGCATAAATAAGTAGTGATGCGGCGCCAACACAAACGCCAAAACAAAAGTAAAATCCCAAAACAATATTAACAAATGAGACTCTATAATGATGTCTTGTTCAATGCGTGTGCGTGCACCTAGAGCTCCTAGCGTCCTGAGAAACATGTAAAGAAACAAGTGTCAACATTAAAGATGAGTGAGTTCACAGGTTTTCATAAATTTGTTGTTCGGTTTTAGTTTGTTACTCCGTTATCCCCAACCCGGGATAACATATCAGTTGCATTATTCCAAACCCGGAATAATAAGTTGTTGCTTCCAATATTCCCAAACCGGAATATTAAGTTGTGTTTCCATTATCCCCAACCGGGATAATACGTTGATGTTCCAATATTCCAAACCCGGAATATTAAGTTGTTCCGTAATTAAGTTCAATATTAATGTATATAGGTAGCTAGCCTAAAGTCATGTCACTAAGTGTTCGCGATCGAAGCTGACATTTGTGCCTCCGTTTTGCCAGGTCTATCACATGACCATGGCGATGTTAGGCCAATCATACACCCGTTGACCAAACCCGGTCAGCTAGCGCGACTAGCTCGGATGGGGCTCGTCAGACCCAGTAGTACTACTTATAATTCCCCCGCTACTTAACCCAAATATTAACGATCCGAGGAGATTGTCGAGGACTTAAGTGATAAAGCTGCATAGTGACCATAACATTACATTAACATTAACTTAGTTACCGCATAGTTATATGACGTTACATTCGTATAACGTAAAGAGTTTGAGTTTAAGAATGTATACATGTTTCTCCCCCTGTTGTTTAAAACCGTATAAAGTTAGGGGCCGTGAACTCACCTTTATTTGCTCGGTTAGTGTGGAATAGATGTTATAAGAGATGGGACCGCTAGTTGCGTCCTAACAAACCAATTAATTCCACGTCAGTGTGTAATCACACAATACAAATTCCACACGCAATTTACTCACAAAGTGATACACACAAACAACATATCTAACACTCAAACATGCATGCAAGTATTCTCATAGGATCATAGTAATCAAACAACTTATCATGAACACATTCCAAATCCATGCAACACTTTAATGCATAAAATCACAAATTAACAACTTTCTGCTTAACACTCAATTATTCAGCTGTTTTCTAGGATTTTTATAAAATAGTTCCAGCATTCTAAAAATTCTCGTATTTTTACAGTAGGTGACATTTATACCATAGAAATTTATATAATTTTCTCAAGTCCTAAATCTCTACCAATTAACCATAAATATTAATTCACTAAGCTGCAGTCAGATTTACTGCTTTCTGACTGCAGTCCACGGAAGAATTTATTTAAAAAATCACTGATCGTCCGATTAACGAAATTCCAATTGGAGTTGCCCGGAAATTTCTATACCTAGTTGCTGTACAAAAATCATGACCCAACTCTCTACTGATTTTAAAATCTAGCTTAATAAACAACCAACAAAATTCCAGAATTTTAACAGCTTTACCTACTGAACTTGTTTAGCCCTTTAAAAATATCAAACGATTTCAGAAAATTATGAATCCAATGCCATTAGATTCCTTATTCAATTCTCTACGTTCTAGACATCAGAAAATCCATTTTTCGACAACTAACGACCAAGTTACAGCCAGATGAAGTCGGCTGTATCTGGTATTCAGCAGACTGTTTCAGCATTCTTGTTACAATTTATTCGCACAACTCGTTCGTACGGTTAACCTAGGTGATTATAATCCGATCTCTACTCATAGATTGAGACTAATAACCTATCCATGCAAATCTACTCAATAACTTCTAGTTATTATAACAAAACACACTTGAAACTTCATGAGATCCGCAAACAAGTATACATGCATATCAACATTGATTAATTCAGCCGATTACATCTAATACATCTAATATCCGAAAATAATCATGCGTATGTATATACAGTCAGTTCAGCAGGTTATATGTAGGCACATATAGTCCGAAACTATACCATCATGCAGTCTGTGAACAGCAACAACCAACACACATATATTCGAAGCAACTAACCTTTCAAGCCTACATGTAACCGAAACTTTTATATCAATTCTTTCAAGCATGTACATATATATATATATATACCCGAAATAATACAATCAAAACACATGTATCCGCAACAACTGAGCATCCAATCATACATATAATCCGAGACAACCAAACATTCAAGCACACATGCAATCCGAGACAACCAAACATTCAAGCATATATGTAATCCGTGACAATACAATCAAACGATCTGAACACAACCAAGTCACACACACGTATCCGATTATGGTCTTGTATCATATGATAAGGTAGACGAACCGTGATTAAGTTAGAGAAATTCGGTGATCAGAAACTGCTTGCAGCCGAGAGGAAAGAAAGCCAGGCTGATCCGCGATCTGAATGAAGGTAAAGATGGAGATTGTTGTGCTGCTGTAACCGAGAGGATTAAACTAACAAGAATGGCAGCTGATAGCGATCACAGGAGGCAAGAACAAGCTGCCGACGGCTGATTTCTTTTAGGGTTTTGGAGTTGTGAAAGAGAGCATGCAAGAGGTGATATATATAAGCGTAAAAAGATAGGGTTGCGGTTTGGTTGAGTTACACGGCCGCAAGTGGTTTCGGTTTGGGTTTGGGTCTTGCGGCCGAGAATCTTGGGTTGTTTGTTTTGGGTCTTGATCACGTGGCCGAGGGACTAGAATGGTTGGTTTGGCCGATTAGTTTGAGTTAGATTGGGTGGGTTCGGTTTGGGTTTTATCTTGCGGCCAAGAGACTAGGGTGAGTTAATTTGATTTGAGTTTTGATCTTGGCCGAATAGTTAGAGTGCCGAGAGACTAGGTTTGATCGTTGTTTTCTTCTATCCGAAGACTTAGGTTCAAGGTTTAATCTTTGTGAACTCCTAGAGTCACCATGAACCAAGATTGGAACGTGACGCGGTTCGGTTCAGTTCGTGTACGTATCTACTCTAATGATTACTTTATAACTAAACAATTACACAAACACTCATCACGTATTCATTCCATGCACGCTTAATACTTAGCACACATATTATTCGACAAGTGTGACGTGTAAGTTATCCGAAAAACCCGGGATATCACAAAGTTCTCGGCATTCATTTCCTTATCCACATCTATCAATTCCACATATTCAGACTTTGATTCCTCTTCTGATTGAACTTGATAGCTTGAGTCGAAATATACTGCAAAAGTTGGAAACATATTAGGTGGAATCAAATTCAAAAAGCACTATGCAATAAATTTTCTTTCTTGGCACGTTGTTCATGATAATATCCTTCAAGTACAGCTTCTTCAATTGCTTCATCAAATACTACTTCACAAGGGGTTCTTCAATTATTTCTGCCAGCAATGCGAGACTTTCATTTTTTGAATGTACTTGCTCCAATTAAAACCTTCATCTTCTTGAGCGACTACCAAAGCTTTGTCTTTTGAGGGACCATCTTCGATGGGATCATTCTTGTCATAGATTGCGGTGGCGAAGGTTGATGGTATATTGCCTTTCTGTAGTAGTCATCTCTAAATGGATTCTGATTTCCACTCGCCTCACGATTCGGACATTCTCGTTTGAAATGTCCTTTCTCCCGACATTTGAAGCATTTGACTTTTGCTTTATCAAAGCCAAGCTTCCCACCCAAACCTCCCAATCTATTTCTGCCCGTAATCTCCATGAATTTCTGAGCTCTGCGAACTATAGAAGCCATGCACCACTTAATGTCGATTAGCTCTAATTCTTCTGAATCTATTTGATCATAATCTTCTTCGGTTATTTCTGGGTTTCCTATCTTCCCAGCAACCAGGCTTTCATAAGATTCAAGAATAGAAGCAAGCAAAGCCATGTGCTTCTTGGCAATATGTTCATTCAAATCTTGTGCATTTTGGAGATTTACAGCAATATTGCACTATAGAATCCTCTGGCTTGAATTAGATTGACCAGATTGGTGACTTTGGAAACTGTTTGAGCTCTATGAAGACTGAGGTATTTTGGGTGAGTTCAGTTCAAAGCTGGAAAATGATTGAATATCGGATTGATTAGAAAATGGACTTGCAGAACTATCAGTAGTAAAGGCGGTTTGAACTTTCGGACTTTTAGTACCAACAGAACTGCCTTTAAAGTATAGGTTCACATCTTGCTATATTTGAGCACCTTTTGATTTATCCATCCTCTGCATATCTATTTCACTACCTTCGAGCTTTTCTATGAACTTTGATAAGCTGAAACCACTATAATCTGCACCGTTCTTCAGAATCGTCAAGTATGTAGACCACTCTCCCTTTAGCAAAGCATCTTCCAGCTTATCAACTAACTCCTCATTAGTTTTCTGAATTCCCAACCTCTTTATTTGAACAACAAGGTGACAGTAATGCTCGATCAACTGCTTCATATTTTCGCCTTTCAAGAGACTGAAAATATCAAACTCTTTTCTAAGCATTGCCTTTTTACTTTTCCTCATCTGCGAGCTTACTTGGAACTTCAATCTTAATGCATTCCATAATGATTGTGCATCATCATGTTGCAGCAACACTAAGATATCTTCTTTGATTGATTGTTGCAGTATATTCATCATTTTCTTCTCATTGACGAATTTTTCTTTTTTAGCTGTTGTGAACTGAGACAATGTCTTCTCCAATCCATTATCCCCGCTTGGTTCGGTATATTTTTTTCCTATCCCAAACCAATAGTTAAAATGGTTTGCTTGAACACAGTTAACAAACCGCTTACTCCAACTATCATAGTCCTCTAAATTCATCAACTTCAGGGGTTTCACCATCGTCCCCATTTCATTTTCTAAATTCAGATTTTGTGCAGCTGGCATTGAGGCATTAACAGTTGACGTAGCAAATGCCTTGTAGAATTCGTTTTCCATCTTGTCTGACAATTGCCTAGAAGAACATTAAACACTAAAGCGATTAAGATTTTAGTTCGAGTGAAGTAGAAATTTCCAAAAATTGATTTATTTTCGTGCGAAGGTAAATATTTTTTTCAAACCTAACAAATTTTATCTTTGTGTGAAGGTAGAGTTATGTTTGCGCGAAGCTAGGTTCACAATTTGACATTTTTTCAATTTTCGACATGAATTCAGTTGTTTTTAGCTCTGGTTTTCTCAAGGGTTTATCTAAGCATGTTTTTACGCGTTATACTTGAAAATCAGTTCATTTTGTCCGTGGATTCGTTTTAAAAAGTGAAAAATAAGAACAATGAGTACAATTAGAAGTCTACTAGGCTAAATCTTGAACAATTGTCTAAAAATCAGGCATCCTGAGCTCTGATACCGCTTGTAGGATCGTTTTGTCCAATAGCAAAGGTCCTAATTGGAATATCTAGTCCATATGCGTGGAATTCATATTAACTAGTGACAATGGACAAGATTGCTTATCAATTTACTGATTTTAATTGATTGTTTAACAGTTACAGATCATCGTGAAATCCGACAGGGCTTCGCCGTATCAGTCATCAAAAGTTCTACAGACTCACACCTCAACATGACTATTTATTGACTTGACAGCTACCTTCATGGGGAGGGTAAGTTTACCTTCGTACGAAGGTAAGTTACCTTCGTACGAAGGTATGTGAACTTAAATACAAACACGACAAAACATATTTCTAATAGCTCAGCCCTAATACATACACAGACACAACCCTAAGACGTAGGCAATAGACATAATGCACCAAGAGGGTTGATGGTCACCAGACTCATAAAGGGCGTCTAGAGGTGGTTCCAGTGGAAGTTCATCCCACTCGGTGGGGATGATGACTTCTTGTGCTAGATTCCAATCTTTTTGTGAGAAGATTGGTTCCATAGGAGGCATAGCAAGAATATTCAACCTTTGGTGCAAAAGGTTGATTTCTTGGAAGCTAGTCTGAAGTCCCATTGTTAAGTAGTTGATCCGATCAATTAGGATCTCTCCCACCGATGCCACCTCCTCCATGGCCTCCCATAGCACGGTCATATAACGGACAAGAGTAGACTCAATGGAGGTCCTTCTGCTCCTCCTGTTGTCCCAAAGGTAGTTGACGAAGTTCCACTATTTCTGCTTGACATTCTAAGAAAAACAAGGAAGCCGTCATTTACGCCGAACAACACCACGGCCCGGTGCCAACTAGGCATAGCCCCGTGCCTCTACTTCTTTTATGGTTTTGAACCTAGAATTCTCTGTTTTAAGTTATTTCAAACTTCGTTTATAAAAGTTTTGAACTTAAATAACTTGAAACATTGTTGTAAAACGTTTAATTTAAGAGAGCCTTGGGTTAAAATCATATATTTGTGTTGATGAGGCTTGAAGCTTTTGAAGCTTCAAGTTTTCATGAAGGGTTGAATGTTTGGAGAAGAAGGAAAGAGATAAAAGTGGCAAAGACAAGAAGGTTTGATGAAACCTTTTTTAAGAATATACCTTTTGGGGTATATGTGTAAGATCAGATCAGATCTTTGTCTTTAGAATGAGTCCAAGACATGTTGCCCCATGCTGACTTTATAGAAAGTGACAGCACAGTCGCCACGGCCCCGTGCCTGGGTGGCACGGTTCCGTGGTCTGCAACGGGTCAGAATGACTTTTGGCCATTAATGACCACAGGGCATGTTGGCCTGGCACGACCCCAGGTATTTTAATAGATGGGCACGAGGGCGTGCCTTATTGCGTGGCCCGTGTTGTTTTTTAGATTTCTTAAGTTTTAGTCTTATTTAAGGTGTTTTATTTTATCGGGTGGCTCCTTGTTGGTAGGAACAACACCAAAGTGTCGTATTGACCTAAGGTGCTTATGATTTACAGAAAAACGCAAGAGGTTGTCGGAAAGGAAGTATCCTAAAGTTTACGGTGGCCGAAACCAACTTTTAATTACCTTTTCTAACTCTTGTTAAAGAAGGTATAAGTCGAATCGTTCGGGTCTATGTATGCACCGGATGTACCCGGTGGCGAGTCCGTCATGGCACAATCGAAACAAGGATGACTATCGTTTTCGCCCTCACAAGATGTCGAGGTACACGTAGTGGCCTCGATGTTGTTTAATTCTGAATGGCCCTGATCAATTCTTCTCTATTGTTAGTGTTTTGTGATGAACACCTCATATTTATCATAAACTCTATTTCTTTCTATTTATAGAGAATCCGCTTTTCTATTTGGCATATGTCATCTGAGGTTATGTTATTTTGAAAAGAGGTTTTATGACATTCAGATGGATGGTAGTTATCGTTTTTACTTCTGTCCCTCTTAAGGTGATTTTCATAGGAAAACGATGGGCCTATTAGGTAATGGGGTTTGAAATTTAGAAAGTAGCATTCTAAATCCCGATAAAACCCACCACATAACTGGCACCATTCACCGTAAGAGTTGCGGAAGTAAAAATAATCGATATCACCCATGTTTTCATCAGATGTTGTCAACCATTGGGATTGGACGGTCCTGTTTTATAGTTGATGTTAGGGAGACACGGCCCTGTGTCGCAACAACTTTCTAACATAGAACAGTTTTGCCAACTATAGTTAAGGGCACGACCCCGTGTGAGGTTAACACAGCCCCGTGCTGCAGTCTACAGAAAATGCAAAAAAGAAAGAAAAATCCTAAAAATTAAAAGAAAAAGATAAAATTGGATTAGGCCGTTAATTTTAAGCTTTCTTAAAATCCTTGTGTCCCCGGCAACGGCGCCAAAAATTTGACGTGGTGCGAGCGGGTTATAATTTTTATTATATTTTAGGTACTTTTTACTCGTAGATCAAGCTTTAAATTTATAAAACACGATACAGTACTACCACTCTACACACGTTATGGCAAGTGCACCCATCATGGATGTATTCTCTCCCTTCATTAACTGTAGATGTAAGGTCGTTGTACCAACACGCCCCGTGGTGGCAGAGCACGGCCCCGTGGTCAGTGTACTTGTTGTATTATCTAAGATTCTGCGAATCTTAAAGTTGACCATGGCCATGTTGAGCTTGCACGGCCTCGTGTTAGTTATCTTTTGCTGTTGTCTTTTTATGTAGAGAATTTTTCACTGGGCACGGCCCCATGCCTGGTTGGCACAGCGTCGTGCCGAAGCTTTCGTCTTTGTTAATTTTGTTGTTTTAGATGTGATTGGGGGGTCGGCATGTCGTGTCAATCCTTTTTCTTAGTATTTATGTTAGTTTCTATTGTTAATTTATTCCTTTTATTCATTTAAGCTCTTTTGATCTTGTAATTTAGAAGCAAACAAAGAAACATACTTTTTCCAAAATTAGTACCGGAAAAGGGTTAATTTTATGCTTTGTTTGACGTAATTTATATGTTGCATTTTACACATTAGAGGTTGTTTAATAGGGGTTGCGGTTCTACTCCTGTAGTGAACATAGGTTGTAGATTTGAAGTAAGGGTGGTTGGTGTCTGAGTTACCTTTATAGAAAAGAGCTATTACTTTCGTTTGCAAGAAGTTCAAATACCTACTTAATTTCTTTTATGTTTTAAATATTAATTTTGTTTACCCGATATAATTTCTTTTATATTTTAAATATGTGTATGGATCATATATTCATTTTCATACATATAAGTATTTTATTTTGTATACATTGTAGCTATTTTGATATATTTTTTATATTGAAAATACTAAACGTAACTAATTAGTAAGTTACCTGATGACTTTTGGTTCGAGTATACCTAGTGTTTGTAACTTTTTTTTAATTGACGGGTTACCCGATACCCGAAAGGTATTTACCCGCTAGAAACCTGATGAATTTTGGGACGGGTTTGGGACAAGCTTATCTAACCGGGTCTGGACTTGGGTTTACCTAAACCGTCCAAACCTGACCTATTGCCATCCTTAGCCTAGGACTATGTGGCCAGACTCTTTGTTTATGGTTGATATTTATTGGGAACCGTCACCATAGTTGTGGCCAATGTTTTCATGACCGGACCGACCGATCGGACATCGGGAATTAGAGGCAACATCGGTTCCGTTCATTGGGGTTTAACCGTTTGTCATTTGACTGGCCTTTTTTTTGGGGTTTTCCGGCTAAACTGGGAACCGGCTTTAAGGTAGGACCAGTTTCAAGCCTTTGATGAATGGACCTGGTTTGCACTGTTGACATAATAGATCTGATTATGATACATAATCCTTGATGAAAGAGGCTTGATTTACAGTGATGGACTATTCTCCGGATGTACGCAAAAAAAGACGGGTTATGACTTTCAAAAAAAGTGATGTGTAAACGATGGTTTGCAGGTTTATAGGAAGGCTAAAGTAAAAAAAAACCTCCAATATAAATCTCAAATAATTAAAATGTTTTTTTTCTTTGAACAACATAACACTATATATAATATATATATATATACACACACACTAGCAGAAAACCCACGTGATGCTACGGGGCAACAATTTGCAACGCGATACCTAAAACTGTTAGTTTTTCAATCCTTTGTAACATAAAACATTAGCACGCCAAAAAAATGAATTGGTCTGGACTATGCCTATTAAACTTAAACAAACGTGTTCAACCATAATCAAGCAAACTACGTATCAATAGTTGTAGAGTTTACAAGTCTCTTACATTACCTAAACAAACATGTTCAATCATTTAAGAATTCATAAGTTACAGATTACCTAAGTAGAACTCTTTTTATAAACCGGAGCAAGTCAAAATAACAAAAATGTAGCCTTGTGCATCATAAGATCCCTCCTCATGTAGGTAAACTTTAAACCAGTTACCACTTACCTGCAACAAAAAGGCTAACTCAACATTTATACTCCTGTTTGTTAGTAAAAAACTTTTTTTTAAAAAAAGCACAATTTTATAATGCCTATTACCTTTGCAAAGTTCTTGTTCATGTCACTATGATCATATTTCTTCCAGCAGCATCGCCATCATAAAATGATCGGTTCTTTTTATCAAATAAATAAAAAAGTCAATTAGGGTAATGTTTTATCTTCAAAGGGAAACATGACACGTTTCGACTCATTAACGTTCCGGCCCATTGTGTTATAAAAAAATCATGAAAGTAAAAGACAATAATCACTCATCGCGATTGGAATTTTGGTGTTATATCTTGTTCTATGATACACCACATTCCACGTTGTGGTTTGCGTAAAGGGTCCCATTCTTGTCCTTCACTTGCACCACAAGCGATGAATACCTGCATAAACGTTTTCTACGAGTGCGAAGATTATCTAAGGAAACAGTTAGGAAAATTGGTGGAATTATGTGGTCAAATGGATTGACCAACCACCAGAATTGGGAAATTCGCAAGCTTGATTCAACGGTGAAGCATAAAAAACGGCATGTTCATTTTATATGGCTGTAAATATCTGATTTGTTTATTTATAACTACATATCAGGGATGACCATTTGGCACCGGGTACTGAACCGATATCATACCGGGTATATTCGGTACCGGTACCCATTTTCTCTGTATTTCAGTACCGGTACCGGTACTTACGGGTAAAACACACAGTAAGTACCGGTACCGTAAATGGTGCGCTTTTAGGCCACAATAGAAAAATGGCACAATCTTATTTTAACCAATGAGATTTTAACGATTCCACCCTGAAAATATTTTTTTACTTCAGATATAACCATTTAACCCTTCACTCAATTATGTTTTTTTTTCAAAGGCCGTTTGACTATGTATGTAAACCATTAGTTAAAGCGCATGTTTCTTAATTTTCCCTTACTTAACAAGTCTCAAACACCAACTACATAATCTATAACAACCATAAGCTGGAAAAAGGCATCGAATTTTACCTTGTTTAATAAAAATGAAACACCTTGTACATGGATCGTGATATCACTCAAGATCTCTTGTGAGAAAATCCTGCAAAGTTCATATAAAAAAAATCTTTAAACATCTTACTGGGAGCTTTAACTCATAAGCATCAAACAAAAACTTAGAATTTAAAATGAAATAAGCAAACCTTTCATTGTGGTGACGACGATTGTTGAAGACATTATCCAATTGATCCATGTCCAGTTACTGGGTGCAATTGTTGACGACCTATTTCTACTCTTTTTCATGTTATGGAAAGTTGACAACTTCAACCTGTTAAATAGAGTGTATCACAGATGATAAGTCTGTAATGTAAAGGCACATGAGATGATTTGAAACGTCATCACTCAAGCTTAAATACATATATAGTGGGACAGGGATCTACTAATGCATTAAAATGATCTTTAATGAAGGTTATGGAGTTCTTGTGATGCGTACATATGTGACTTATGATAAAGATGTCTTGAATAGTTAAATGTACTAAGGCATTAACCGTATCCCTAAAAGGTCTAAAACAAAAAAGCTGGTGTAAGTTCAAAAAACTAATAAATTAGAAATTAAAGATTATAAACTAGCATATCTCTTATTTCATATATGATTTGTGTGGGGTCATATTCACCTCTTATTTGATTAACATTCTGTATGCATATGCACCCAATTAGCCAACATTCTGCAACTAAGTTTTCAATGCTAGTTAACTGATATATCACAAAATTATGCACTTTTTATCAAATTCATCATAAGGTACCTTGATTTTGTGGAACTCTGACTTGCTCTACAGTTTGTACCACCACCAGAACTCTTCCTCCATGGTCTCCACCTACAAACAGTCGCCACCACCAGATAGGATTGTTCATGAGCCGAGCCGAGCTAAAGCAAGCTCGGGCTCGACTCGATTATAAACCAAGCCATATCGAGCGGCCGAGCTAAATCTGAGCATGCTTTGAGCCGTGAGTTTTTTTAATAGCCCTACCACCAGAACTCCACCACCACCACTGCCACTCACCAAAATCAATAACTAAAAAACACATTATGAATTCAAATAGCCACGAAAATTTCAAATTTAAACCTAGAAATTCAATATCCCAAATCAAATTGAAAGTGCCCGTCTAGACCCACATCCATTTATATAGAAACCCGTCCAGACCTAAACCAAAAAAATATTTTTTTTGGAACGGCCCTTTCTGACCAGAACCCATTATAACCCGAACCCGTTTTGACTGGGACCAAATTATACCGAACAATAAAAAAAACTGATATTGACGCTCAGTATAAGATTCAGTTGTAATTTGCCAAATTAGAAGAAAACCCACCCCTAATCTTCATCAATTTGAATATAAAAACATAGAAAAAATGAAAATATAAAAAAAATATGTTTCTGGTTTTGGGGTTTACTTTGAGAAGAAAGAAACAGAGAGTGAGGAACATTACCTCGCACTTCAGAAAAACCAAAACTTCCAACAGATAAGAAATGCACGAATTGCTGATGATATCGACTGATGAACCCAGTACTCGTCTCATATATGGCAGCAAGAAACCCTAAAACACAGAGAGAAATAATTAGAAATGACGATGCTTTGTTCTTGAAAGGCTGGGGAACCACAATTGCTAAAACCCTAATAAAATTACCTGTTAAAAACTCGACAAAACTTATCTATCAAATCAACGAACAACAAAAGGGGATTTCAGCCCGCTCCGGTAACATTTTGACATTTTAGGGATTGAGGGTTACCTTGGAAGAAAGCTGAAACATAGGTTGTTTTTTGGTCAGGTCAAAATAACCACAAAAGAATCCATCCATCTTCCGCCACCCTAAATGCCATCCACCATCGCCGCCGCCAGTGACCGGAATCCACTACTCTCTTCCTCTTTCTAGCATTTGCTCGTTCTCTCTCTCTCTCTCTCTCTGCAAACCAAATCTATTCCAGATCTAGCATCTATTTTTCATACCACAATGACACGATTTTGCAGCTAGGGTTTCTCACAAGATGAAAGAGTACTTGGTGAGAGAAATGACATCAGGGAATGTGAAGATGGAAAGAGTGGATCTAACGTGTTTGAAATTTGAGATCCCGCCCACAAATTTGAGCTCCCGCCCAACAGATTTCGACCTTGTTTGAAAGATGTATATGGAGCCATTAACTTTGTTTGTGCTTTAAAGCATTGTACATGACGCATTAGATGTTATACCCTCCTTAAAAAGTGATAAATTACAAAAACTGCCCTTCAAATATGCATTTTTTATATAGTATAAATAAAGAGCCCTAGCAAGAAGAGAAGCTGGGAAAGTACAGAATCCAGACTACATAAGAAAATTACAAAAGATCAATAACATCAAAATTCATCCAGTTGACCCCTGTAGGAGCTGGACATCTGGCCCTGTAGCTAATCTAGACGAACGCATCTTCTTTCACCAAGTCGACGACACGCCCAACCGGAAAATTGATCTTCAAAAAATTTTGTGTTACACACAAACCATATCCTCCTGTCCGTGGCCATAGCAACCGTGTAGACTAACTTCATCCAATTTTCTGAGCCCGGGGCTTGAAGAAGACTTCCAATGAATTCGTTAAGTGTATTGGCATTGTGGGGGAAAGGAAATCTAATCCACGCGAATATGTTCCACCAAATACTTTTGGCAAGCATACACGTAGCAAAAATATGGTCGGCAGTCTCCTCATTATATCCGCATCTATCACACATAAACGAATGCACATGGACCCCCCGATGAGCCAATCCTACTTTGGGTGGCACTCTTCCAAGTTGGACCCTCCAAAGCAAATAATTACATTTTAGAGGAGCCTAGTTATTCCAAACAAAAGAGGTATCTCCATCATAATTTTTATCCAACTCTTGCAAAGCGAACCAAAGCTCTTTTACCAAGAATGGATTGCCACTATTGTTGTCCTAGCTCCACTGTTCTTTTCCCACTTTGATCGAGATCTGCTGAAGACGACCCATTAGCTGTGCTGTCATTCCGAACTAGAATCCAGACCCTTGACCCAATCCCAAGACCATTGCCTAACAGCCCTGGTCGAGCTCACACAATCTGCCACCAAGCTATTTTTCTTTTTAGCCAGACGGAAAAGGTCTGGGTATACACTTTTTAGAGGTTCACTGAAAATCCATGCATCTTTCCAGAATGGTATCGTCGTTCCGCTACCAATCGCCACCTTGAGATTTTGATCCACTTTTATACCAATGTTTTAAAGGACGCCATCGATCAAGGCGATATCTTTCCAAACCCCCGGCACAGTTTTCTTGCAAGGCACCATTTTATCGTTACTCTTGGACTGGTGGATAGCTTTAACTACACGGGCCCATAGTTGGTTAATATCGTCTAGATATCACCACCACCACTTGGCCATCATAGCTATATTTAATCTTTTATGCAGCCCAGCCCGATACCTCGCATCTTTTTCGGTTTAGACAATTTAGCCCAACGAACCCACCTAATTTTCTGAGCCACCCCCACCCATCTCCAAATAAAATCCCTGTCATAGCTTCCAACTTTTTAACACACTTTTCAGAGGCATGAACAAGGAAAGATAATAAGACGGTATGCTTCCAAGAACCGCTTTTGCGAGGGTGCCCTCGTCGCAAAAGAAAGAGCCTTCACTATCCAAGCTGAGAACTTTTTGCTCACTTTGTCTATAATCAGTTGCCAATGTTTGGTTCTTTTCATGTTGGCGCCAATTGGAACTCCGGAATATACGAAAGGAAACGACCCAACTTCGCAATTTAAAATACGGGCCATACTCGATACTTCCTCGTCATCCACTCCCACCCCAAAAAGTTGCCTTTTTCTGTAATTCACTTTTAGCCCAGTCACCAAATGTGAACATCTTAGGAACCGACTTAGCTTTTCACATTGTATTCCGACCATTCGCCCAAAAAAAGCACATCATCCGCATAACATACGTGGGAAATGACGAGCGCGTCTTCATTTTTTGTTTTGACCCCGTGAAACAAACCAAAATCCACCGACCTTTTCATCATCATATTAAGAACTTCCATTACGATAATAAAAAGAAATGGGGATAGAGGGTCGCCTTGCCTCAAACTTCGCTTGAACGGGAATTCTCCCGTGGGAGAGCCATTGATTAAAACCGACTCCTTCCCCGAGGAGAGGCACCCTCTAATCCAATTTATCCATTTACTCGGGAAGGCCATGTATTCCAAGGTTTTGAGGAGGAATTTCCAATTAACTCAATCATGCGCCTTTTCAAAGTCAACTTTGAAAATCCAAAGCTTTCTTTTCGTTTTTTTAGCCAATGGAACAATATCGCTCACCACGAGGGGACTATCCAAAATATTCCTACCCCCCCCCCCCCACAAAGGTCAATTGAACCTGGGAAATAAGATTATTTATCACCTCTTTCAACCGATTCGCGAGGACCTTTGAAATAAGTGACCCAATTAAAGAAATAGGTCGATAGTCCGAGAGTACCTTTGGATCGTCGGACTTGGGGATTAAAGCCACGAAAGAAGCGTTACAACCTATATTTTAAGTTTCCTACTCATGAATAGCCGCCAATGTACTCAAAAGGAGATGTTTTAATTCGTTCCAGTAGCATTTGAAGAACTTCACTGTGAACCCGTCAGGGCCAGGGGCCTTGTTCCCTCCACATCCTTTGATCGCTTTAAGAATTTCATTATCCTAAAATGGGGCAATGAGACCAATAGCCTGCTCAGTATTTAGAACTAGAAGACCGGTGTTAGAGAATGTCGCCTTCTTCTTATTGGCTCCTTAAATTGTTTCCTAAACCATTTACACACCTCCTCTTTCATAGTATTAGGATCAGAGACCCAAACACCACTACATTTCAACCCATTGATTCTATTCCCAGCCTGTCTCGTGTTAATGAAACCGTGGTAAAACGGGGTGTTCTCGTCCCCAAATTTGAGCCAGTTGACTTTAGCTTTCTGATGAAGATCCTTCGCCTTTTCGAGAGTTAATTTTTCAAGCTTGAGGCGGAGCGAGGCCCTTAACTCGATTTCTACTGACGTGAGTTAGTTTTGCCAGACTTTCCAGCGCCTCTAACTTTTTAGAAAAGTCTTCAGTCTCCTTTTTTCTAATAGACGAACCGCCTCCCGCCATTCCCGAATCTTAATCTTAATGCTTTTGAGCAGATTGGTGAAAGCCACATCCTTGGCCTGACCAACCCTGACATTCTCCACTTGCATGTAACAACCCTTAAAAAGGTCCCACAATAATTCCTAATTGAAACCCCAAACGCGCACGACGAGAACCAGCACGAAAAATTAAAAATAAAAGATTTTGATACTTCTCGCGGGCCCGACAGTGAGGCCCTGTCCCGTCATGGGGCGCGAGAGATAGGTAAGCCGCGGGAGACATGTGTGGGCCACGTGTCGTCCATGTGTCAAGCCTACCCCATGAGTCAGGCCACCTATGCCCTAGCTAGACCCCCTCGCGGACCGCGACAGGGAAGGCTTGACCCGTTGCGGGGCTCGAGACGCCCTAAAATAAGCTATTTAAGGGGCGAGACCTGCACAGTTCAACTCGCTCACTTCTTTTCTTTCTCTCTCGATATTCCGGTGTAATACTACTATTATACCTGAAGGTCTAAAACTCTGCCCCGTAACCAGCATGCTAACCGAATCACTAGTACGATACTTGTCCGATCGATCTATTAAAATTCAACGGATATTTAAGTGCTGTCTGAATAAGGCTATAATTTGTCTTCACGTTGTCGTTTTGATATCGTGATTATGGTTAAAGTTTAAATTGGGTTAACACACTAAAACGTATGCATTGTGTGTTTAATTAGGAACCCAAGAGTTAGACTAGGAGGCTATTACTATAAACCTTAAATCTGAAATGTAAGTCACTCTTTTTCTCACAACATTGTAAGTCATTCTTTTTTATTCAAATAATTTGCAAAACCCTAAATGTTCTCAAAATGTTACTTATAATACAATGATTAAGTCTTTCTATTCTTACTGAAAAATTACTGCCAATACACTATTTGATAAGCTTCGCTAATTGGGAGAATGACCAATAGTAATATGACCACAGTCACAGGAATTGCCGAGTGACAAATACTTTTGAGTAACAGTATGATATAAACAAATGTAAAATCTCTTAATGTTGTAATTATAAAAAAATCTGCCTTTTATACAAAAGGAATGAACTCACCAGTATTTTTCACTAACAAAATGTTTTTAAACGCGTTTCGAGTGATTTACTGTTAAGAGAAGGAAAAGTGATATGAGGCACTCAAAGCTTAAATAAGTGGTTATGTAACCTTAATAAAACGTGTTTTATATTCAAGGATTTATCTCTTTGAAAATCCTTGGGGTTAATCCCACAATTTATGAATTGGAAACTATTATGTTTTTTTTTAAACTCTTATATTTTTCCTGACCCGGTCGTGATGAAAATTCCATTGCGATAAAAAAAATTAATAAACACCGGCATCAGTTGTGTCTGATCACGATTTCCGCCCAGAGTAGGGTCGGGGGTTGTGTGACATTACTTCTCCTCCTTCCCGACCCAGCTGTTAAACAACTTAAAAGAGATTGGCCCAAAGTCGATTTTGACACAGGACAAACATACCGGACTATGGTCAGACCAGTATCGTCGGAGCACGGATAAAATCACCGTAGGCCATTTCCTTAAAAATTCATGACAAACGAAAATGCGATCCAGCTTACTGAATTAAAATTAATATATGATTTTGAAAAGAAAAGGCTGCTGCACTGGTTTATTGGAAGTTTCAAAACTAAATATAACCAGTAATTTACATTCTTATCGTTAATATAGTAAAGTTATACCTTTTTTATTAATTTAATCGTGTATTCTTTTTAAATAGTTTTACTTTCATAACTTCTATCTATTTGATTATATATTATTTGATTCTTAAACCCGGTTGAACTGGTCAGATCAGTAAACTAGTAAGGTGATCGGTTCGTTGACTGTTGCGGTTTCAAAAACTTTGGTTGCGGCTAGAACTTATTATCATGTGGGTGCTAACTTCCTCTCATGTTGTCACTGCTTCAGTCGCTAACATGATTAACGCTAGTTTACCTAATGAAACACTGTCAGAAGTGCACAATTTTGTAATAGCTAGCAGCGTATATTTGATACATTACTTTGAAAATATTTGTTACTAGTATTAACTCTAGGAGTTAAGATCCGGTACAAACCCTATGTTATCTAAGAACAATAAGAATAGATTTGATTGTTCTTTAATTGAAACAAGGGCCAAGATTGATTAGAGTTCATCATTAACAAATATTATATTATATAATAAGATATTTTAGTATTTAGTTATTTAGTTATTTTCCATTAAATACTAATTCCATAAGGTTTTTTAAACTAAAATAACTTTTATATACTTCATCATTTTTAAAGAAAATATACCATAAAATCAAGTATTTTTTATCTTTACTATAAGTACCATATTGATATACTTTTTGTATTTATAAAAGTGACTAAAGTTACAAAAATGTGTTTATAATTTGATAGTTATACAGTTAGAATATGCTAGTATGAAAAATGCATCTTGTTGATTTTAAATCTATAGGTATGTTCTTATTTTGTTGTGTAATTCTTATGTGTTGCTATTTTTTTCCTTTTGTGTTGTTATTGGAAGCCTATTTGGAAAATAAATTTGTTTTTTACTAGTTTTGTAACAGCATGTGCTATTTACAAAATTAAAATAAAAACATGAAATTCTGCTAGTATGTAACAGTATGATTTGTTTACAAAATTAAAAAAACATGAAATTGTGCTAGCTGTGTAATAATATAGGTGTTGTTTAAAAATTTTAAAAAAGTGAAACTGTGTTATTTATGTAACATGTGTGTTGTTTACAAAATAAAAAATAAACATGAAATTGTGACTGTGCTAGTTATTAGTAGTATGTGCTCTTTGTATAATTAAAAAATTGAAATTATGATAGTTATGTAATAACATGTGTTGTTTACAAAATTTTAAAAAAAATGATATTGTCAAATTACAAATTATACATGACTTGAAAATAAGGAGTTCCATAATCCTTGTATATTGTCAAAGACAAATATACCCTTATTTGAGTCATTATAAGTTATTCATCTGTTACTACTCTATTGGTTTTTATAGTTTTTAGATTTAATTTAGTTTGTATATGATCCTACTTCTTAACTATAGATCCTTACTCACAATGTGCTGTAGAGGTCCAAATCAAATATTATAAAATTTAAAATAAAATATGACAGGTTCAATTTAAATTTAAATATTATAATAAGTAAATTAGACTTGAGGGTTGTTTCTGCACTTTGATTTTGCTTGGTATGTGTTGCGTTACCTTAGGGTTAGTGAAGCAAAGAAGAAACTCAAAAAGCCTTTGTAACAATTGAGGGTATGCATGATCATCTCTTAACTCTCCCACCACATTAGACTTTTCTCATCTCTTATCACTTTCATCTCTAAACCTTAGAATTGATTATTTTCAACTCAAAACCAATTTTAAATAATAAAATAAATAAGTAACAGATAAAAAAGCAAAGAGAGATAGATTAGAGATGTAGTATGATTTGGATCATCGTACCCATTTGAAATGAAATTTTTCGATATCAAGAATTGCGAGCCAATGTTCCTTTTGATACCAAATGGCCACTTCATCTTCCGGTCTTGAGAGTGTATCGCGCACCTTAATTGATTAAGACCATTATATAAGTAACATTAAGCAAAGTAGCTATAATCACCTGCAATATGACATACAGTCTTATTGTCATAATTAATTTTGTATATATTTTTATTTTCTCTTATAACTTATAAAATGTGATGTTTAAAAAGTTTGGAATATACCATAGCGACGTGCTTATTAATATGTACTATCTCCTTAGAGTATCTTAGTTATCTGATAAATCAGTATTGGCACAAAAAAAAATTTCCTTCATGTTGCCATAGAAGAGCCCCTAAATCTAGAGCCGTTTGGCCTTCCAATTCAGTTCCAACAATGCACTTCTTGGACTAAAATTTTATCAAAAACGAGTTGTAAATAGTAATGTATAAGTAATGGAAACACAAACGTACATGTTATTAAAACTACATCGCGGCCTAATTTATTTAACGTTATTTTTCATTTCATTATTTTAGTGATACAATATAATGCTTTAGAAAATTCTAAATAAAACGTTACGACATTTTTATTTTTATGATAAAAGTGTTATTCAAAACAGAGATAATTGAGTCTTTTGTTTTTTTTTTCAATACAATTTTGTTTTATCAATGTGATTTTTTCCTCTAATAATTTTTGTTAGTTAGGTTCATTGAAGGCTAATATGTTAATAATTGGGACTCTTAGTGATTATTTTTAAGTTGAGACTGTTGACGACCAATGATAAATAATTAGGATTATTAAAATTTTATTCTTTTTTTAACAGCTAAACTTCTTTTTACGGAGTACCCTCTTACCAAATAAAACTTCTTTTTACCCCAATATCACATTTGCTGGATTCAAAATCCAGTCTACTCTAAAAGGGTTTTTTTCCCTCTTACACTTGTGTCTTGTAGTTGACCTGGATTATATAGCTAATCAATATGTTGATTTTGAACATATTTGAAAATGTTTGTGTTAAGTTGTATTGTGAGCATTACTTTTTAAAAAACTTTATTAAAACACGTCTCAAACCTAATAGGACAAAAGACCAAACAAAACAATAACCCTAACCCAAACATGTAAAGTCCATTATTTTTTTGATAGTTGTATTATGACGTTACTAGTTGATGAAAGTGAGAAACTGAAACTAATTTGAAACATAACAAAAGCTTGCAGAGCGGTTTTATTTTTAAAATAGCTTTTATGTTATCAGTAACTCAAGATGCAAATGTGAAGAGTCGGTTAGTCTTCTTTATTAAGGTTGATTTCAAATAACCAACTATAATTCCACAAATGTTACTTAAATATTAGATATTTTAATAATCCTAACTATTAATAATTTATGGATAAAAGTTTCACTATAAAAATATCTACCGTTATCCCACCTTTTAATATTTTTCTCTCAATGAATATTTTCTAACTAAAGTCTAACCAAGCTAGTCTTTTGGTGACATGACATATTCCATTGTTCTTTGATAAGGTGGTTGCTTATGTGACACTCTCATCACCACCTCCATCTCACCTCCACCACCCACAACCACCACCATCAGCCATCACCACCACCCACCACAACACCACCTACCACCATCAGCCATCACCACCACCCACACAACATCCACCTCAAAACCCACCTTTCTTTCTTGAAAATCGTGAAATACCAACACCATTGCGTTTCCGCCACCTTCAAGATTCACAAACCTCCACCCTAGGTGTCTGCAACCCTCACCAGTGGGTGATGGTGATGGTTGATGAGTTGTGGTGATGGTGAGATCGCCACATAAGCAGCTACCTCATCAAATAAAAAATAATTTATGTCACGTCAACGTTCACGTCACTAAAAACTAATTAGGTTAGATCTTAGTTAGAAAAGGACCCTTGAGGAGAAAATAAGTTAAAAGATGAGACCATCAGTGAGTATTTCTAAAGCTGGGATTACTGCAGGCCAATTATTAATAGTTGTGATTATTAAAATTCATTATTCGTAAACTAAAATGGCCTACTAAAAGGGTGAAACTAAGCTTACGAGCTCTGTTGACTAGTTGAATCGATTGAATTGAATCTAAAATCTGGATAACATCAAATAAATTATTTACTTTTCTAACACAAAACTAGAAGCTTAAAAATTGTTCTATACTTTTATTGTTGGTAATTATGCTCGTACACCACCCATGTATCTCTGTTTCATATCTCAGGGTAATCTTTGTTTAAGTTTACGTGAACAACTCTTAGTCATCGATTGTTGTTTTAGTTATGTAGTTTTAACAATTTTAGAGGCGTGCATTTGTCAAACGGCATACAAAACCTATTAGACTATTTATAGTGATGGGTGGACTTCAAACTCTCTCTTAGATATGATCCGACATGTGGCTATCTAGTTAGCAAAGAGGCATTATGAGGCTTAAGTAAAATGGTGAGTATAATGCCTATAATGCCCTTGTAATGATTACAATTATTTATTTATTTTTTTGAAAATTAAAGCAAATCATATGTCATTAAACAAATAAAAATTACTTAAATACTAAAACACAAACAAATAATACTATTTGACTTAATTTTCAACTTTGCTTTCGCCGTACTCGTCTTCATCTTGGCATTTGTTCTCATCTTCGCCTTCCTCGCCGTCTTCCTCTTCTTCTTCACCCTCGTTTGGAATATACCAAACTGACCATGCATGTTGGACCAAATCCATTGTTAACGAGGAATGTGCTGATTTGGAACCCATTTGATTCGCATCATCCATTGTTGCTTGCGGATTTCACCGAAAACAAGTCCTCCGTCTTCTAAAATTATCTCATGCATGATTATACAAGCATATATAACATCTCTCATTTTTTTTCTTTGGTACAAGGATTTCTCAGATAATGCCAACGTAGTTTAAGAACCCCAAAGCATCTTTCAATGTCCTTTCAAGCAGACTCTTAAACATTTTTAAAATGTGCTCTTTTTTCATTGTATGGGTTCCTAAACGTCTTCAGGATAATCGAATATTGTGGATATATTCCATCACTCAAATAGTATCCATGTGGCTAGTAGTTTCCATCGGCATAAAAAGATGTCTTTGGTGATCTACCTGAAATGAAATCCTCTACCACTGGCAACTATTCGAAAACGATTATGTCATTGCATGACCCCAAGACAACAAAGTAAGCCCACCAAACCTAAAGGTCGTGTGAGACAACCGCTTGAAGAATAACCGATAGTACTTTTTGGTCGCCATGTGTTTGTTGACCTCGCCATACGGCTGGACAATTATACCATTGCCAAGGAAAACAATCTAAGCTCCCAATCATGCCTGATAAACCATGTTCATTAAAATGCACCTCCTAAATCAAATGACTTTGCAGAAACCAATTGTTAATGAATGAAAGGAATCATGGATTAAAAAATTAAGGTGGCTAGGTCATCGAATTGAAAAAAAAAAGAAGAAATCAAATTGGTTAGTAACTTTACAACCAACTCATAACAAAAGCCTTTGGGGCCAGCTTAGTTTGGAAAAAAAGACCCATTGAATTAAATTTAGTCCAAAGTGTGTTTCAGCAGCCCATATCGAGCACACAACAATAACAACAGCCCACTGTTTTTTCAGCTATTCGGTTCGATTGTTTGTGATTTCGCAAAACAAAAAAATAAATAAATGGATAAATGAACGTTCACCCATTTTCTTCAGCTATTCGGTTCGATTGTAACTGTTTTTCATAATTTTCCCCTTTTTCATTCACCCATAATATTACACTTAAAATTGCTTTTCGACTTCTGGTTACTTTCATACAGTTTACCTTTCACGTCATAAAAACTTTGTTAAATTTATTTAAAGCCTTGTAGAAAATAAGCTTACACTAGTAAAGTGTCTGGATCAAGGCGTTTATAACTACATTTTCAAAAGAGAGACCATGTTTCATAAATAAAACATTTTACGTAAAAAAAGATAATAAAATATATAACGGATAATTATTGCTAATTATTATTAAATACATAAGTTAAACCTTACAATTTAAATAACTTGAATTATAAATAATTTGAAATGGGACATTAACATGAATAATATGCTAGCACTTCTAAATGTTAAACATCAGCTTAAGCATAGATTTTATCAACGGTCTTCACTTTAATGTAATGTTTTCTTTTCTTTTGTGTTTTTGTGAAAAGAATATTAAAGTTTAAACATTTTTTAAATTGACCACAACATTTTTATACTCTGAAGTTTAACGACTTTATTTCTTTGGTTTTTTTTTCTTTCAGTTGTTATACAAAGTGCCATTACCGTAATGAACCAAACCGATATCGATCGAAATTAAATTCCCGTCAAATCACACAAGGCATTACAGTTATTATTAATTCAAATTATATATTTTTTATTGTTAATAACTAAAGCAAATTGAATCTGTCCTGTTAGTTTATCCCACTGATTGAATGTAATCTTTAAAAAATAAAGTATAAGAGATTAACAAAGATAAATTAGATAAATATATAACAATTATTTATATTTATATATATATTAGGTAGATCAATAATTAATAATATTAACAATTAATAATAGGGGAGATTAATCTAATATATTAATATACTATTTAGTATTGTACGTAAATAAATTAAATGAGAAAATGAAATATGGCATTATTTAAATAAATTAAATTAGATAATACTATATGGCATCAGATAGAATCTTTTATTGATATTAGATTTTCAAAAGAGAGACCACCTTCAATGTGGTATGTGACTGAAGAAACACTGACTGAACCGAAAGGTATTCGGAGATATCTTAGTTACAGCTTAACGTTTCTGCATAAAAGGTTGTCTCTCGTTTGCTCTTGTGGGTGACCTCAATTCAAGCTTTCTACAAAACTAGAAACATCGTTAGCCTCGTCACAGAGAAAGGGGGAGGGTTTTCTCCGTGACCACACTCCGGCGTGAGAATAAGTATTTGGGATTGCAAGGTAGTAAGTAAGTAGCAAGTGATATGTGATAGCGTATGATCGTAAGTTGTTGTAGATAATTGTAAGTGTTTTACCTTGTGGTGTAATCTTTATTTTATAAACGAAGTGAACTGTATAGGAGATGGGCTGATGGGCCTTGGGCCCAGGCCTGACAACCATGGTTATCCATTCTGTCTCCTCTGCATCGACCATTAATTGTCTTTGGAAGGAGGTACGCTTGCGCATGGTGAATGGAGCCACATGTCATGGCAGTTGTCCCTAGTGTCAGACCTGTCATCAGCAGATAGTGGAGATCATGTGACAGTCGCTGGTGTGAGTTTGGTTGGTGCCACGTGTACGTCCTTGCATACAGTCTGCCCTCTGCAGGACTGTTCATCATGCGACGCAGTCTGACACAACCTGCCGAGCGGTTATTGGGTCACAGTTCCGCCACTTTGTACCCTTGTATTTGATCAACGCCTCTTTGCGCTTCTCCCTTCCGTGTGGCTTTATCAGTGTTTTCTGGCCAACGCGGAGTTGTAGGGATTAAGTCCTTTTTTCAAGACTATGAGTTGCGCTCATGTTGGTCGTGGCCTTGTGCAAGGTTTTAGGACTTCGCGGCTAGAGGGTTGTTTGATCCTCGTAGGGTCAAGGTCCTGCGCTTCCAAGTCTAACTTGCCGTTGTGCTGTGTGTGCAAGGTTTGTTGTGCGACCTGCTAGTATCAAGGTTGCAGTACGTTGCGTATTGCGCTCAAGGTTTGTTAGGCAACTTGCTAATTTCAAGAATGGCGCACCATTGAGCATTGCGCGCAAGGTTATTCTTGTGGTATGTTGTTATTATGAGGGTATGGTTCCTTGCGCAGGCGCAGAGTTTTTGGGACCATACCCCTTCAAGTCCCCCCAGTCCAGTGGTGCTCCTATGCGCATGTTGGCAAGTAGGTGGAGTGCTGGACTATAAGAATTCATGTATGCGCGCTTATTTCTACGGCAAGAATTAAGAAAACCTTTGTGTGAGGGAAACCTTTGGCTCATGATGAGGTCTTTGAAATTTAATCTTCGTCATGCTGATGTTGCAGGCGAGTTGGTAAGAAAAAAGGTGAGGTGGAAGTAACCTTTGACTGCTGTGGCATGCTGTCACCAGTGCAACCTCTCTTTCATTAATGGATTATAGAGAAAGTACCAGCTACGCGCGCGTGGCGAATGTCAGTTGCCACTTGCCCTACACGTGTCATGCGCGGATTGGCTGTTGGGTCTGCGCATGCATCACGTTTCCCCATCGCATTAAATGTGATACGTATAAATAGAGGAACCGTCTAGGGTTTCAAGTACGCCTTCAAAATTTCTTCTTTGCTTTCTCTGAATTCTTCTCTGAGTTCTTGTCTCTTATTTCTAAAATCTTCCTTTTCCTTCTTTCTCTCCGGCGATCAAGATGACCAGGGGTCCAGAGAGTGTTTCCGCCAGTGAGGCGTCCACATCTTTGCCGGTGCTTAAGTGGTCTCCGGCCAATTTCCAGAGGATGGTGTCTGGCTTCTGGTTCCCCAAGGACTAGGATGCCTGGTATCCTTCTGACGGAGAGACCGCCGTCGACGCTCTAGCCGGCTACATCACCTTGTTTTTTGATTTTTTCGCCGATGGCAACTTCCGGTTGCCGGAAACTAAATTTTTTATTGACATTTTGGACCACTACCGATTCCACATCTCCCAACTCAATCCGTTGGAGATGGTGAGAATCAAACATTTTGAATTTTTGTGCAGGTCTATGGGTGTCACACCCTCAAAAATCCACTTGCGGGGTTTTACCGCGAGGCGCGTGACAAACCAGGATCCAAGACACTAGTCATATAGAACGACTCTATATGCAAAAATATATGTTTAAACAAATCCAACCATGCAGTTTAATAAATGCGGAAGCGTAAATAAATGTAAATAAAGTGTACGCCAAAACAAACGCCCAAACCAAAATACTTAAGAAGTCAAATGCAAAGCGTTTAAAAGAAATAGTTTTTCATGCTCGTGTCGTGCTCCTATGCGGAAATGATATCTTAATAACCTGAGAAAACATGCAAAGAAGAACAAGTGTCAACAATTTATGAAGAGTGAGTTCACAGGTTTTAGTTCACAATTTTAAACATAAGTTTTCCCCCACTGGTTCAACCCCGAACCAATGTCTCATAAGTTTCCCTGATCCAACCCGAATCAGATTAATGTTAAGTAGTTTAGCAGTTCATGTTATATGTTTAGGTAGCTAGCCTAGGTCATGTCAACAAAGTGTTCGATCCGAAACTGACGTTGCTGCCCCTGTTGTGCCAGGCCTATCACCAACCATGGCTAAAAAGTTAGGCAAATTCTACACTCGTGACCATCAACGTTCGATCTAACTGGCGCGACCAGTTCGAGTGGGGCTTGTCGGGCCCAGTAGTACTACTAAAAATTCCCTCGCTATAAACCAATACTAACGGCATCGTAGGTTTTAAGGGGACTGACAGGTGATAAATGTTTCCTTGTGACCATGACCGTATAACATAACTCTAAGTAAAAATGCGTTACTTTACCGTGATGGATACCACTCATACACCACTGTAACGTGTATACGTTTTAAGTAGAAGGACGTTACTGTACCGTAATATAATCAACCCATATATCACTGTAACGTGTACATGTTTTCTCCCCCTGTGTTTTGTAAACGTTTAAAGAAATAGGGGCCGTGAACTCACCTTAAATTACTCGGATAGACTTTTACGAAAATAGAGTCAAAGTGGTTCAATCACGTCGTATTATGATTACTACTTAATTTATTAGCGTGTTCAAGAACTACACATAAAGTAATGAAATTAACTTAACACGTTTCAGGCAATTACGTTGACGATTTATATATGTATAGCATACGAAACTTTCAAATAATGTCTAACTTGGTAATAACAGGCTCGTTCATTCTCAGGTAGCACATGCAACACTTAGATACACATAAACGCAAATTATCATGTTTCAGCTTGTACACTCAAACTGGGCTGTTTTCAGGAATTTTTATAAAATAGTTCCCATGTTCCACAAATTCCAATCTTTTTATAGAAGGTGCCAATTAGCCTGTACAATTTAGTGTAAAATTTTCAAATCCTAAATCTTTACCAATTATTTATAAAAATTTATATACTAGGCTGCAGTCAGATTCGTCGCTTTCTAACTGCAGTCCACAAGAAAAATCATTTAAAAATCATCGTTCATCCGATTAACGAAATTCCAGTGGGAGATTTTCGGAAACTCCCGTCTCCAGTTACTGTACAGATTTCGTGACCTAACCCCATACAGCATATGAGATACGACTCGATAAACAACCTTCAGATTCTGCAGAAATTACGCAGCTTCAGCTACTGCACTAAATGATCATTTAAAAATAGCAAAAGACCTCAGAAAAGTACGAATCCGGCGCCATTTGAAGCGTTTTTCAAAAATACACGTTTTAGGCTTCAGAAAAACAGCTTTTCGATAAATAACGATCAGTTTACAGCCAACTGAAGTTGGCTGTAAATGTTAATCAGCTTTATGTTTTTGATTTTATAATACTAGAACAAGTTTAAACGACCATGACACTTAGTTGTATCGATTAACAGCAGGTTAACTTATCAAATATCATCTAGCACATCAAGATTCACACAAACCCTAGGTGAATAACACCCTAAACATCATCACAACGCAGCCAACACTCATGTATACAAGCATGTCATCGAATATCTCAAGCAGTAGTATTTCACCCGAAACTTATCATGAAATCAGTGAATATTTACCATAAACGACACAAGAACACAGCCATGTATCCACAAAAACACCCTAAACTGCTAACTAACAATCACACTAACCTTGGGGCGGAGAGAATGAACTAGAGAGGAAGAAGACACGATCGAAGGGGCTGATTTGTGAGGGGGGGGGGTGTCTCCACTGCCGTCGACTCAACTAGGGGATTAGGGTTTGTGAATATTTTTTCCACAACATGCATGTCTACGTATTTCATAGGGGGGTCGCATAAGGGGGGCGGTTTGGGTTTTAATTAGGCCGCAAGGGTTTGGCCGAAAGGGTTTGGGCCGAAAGGGGTGTGGGTGGCGGGTTGGGCTTGGTTTGCGCAAGGGATAGGGGGCTCGGTTTCAGGTTCGGGTTTTTAACAAGCACATTATTTTTATATATAACAAGCAACTATGACACGTTAAATATTCGCGATGCTATTAAAAAGGTAGAATATATATATATATATATATAAAGGATGGAGTCGAATAATTACAAGGAATCGAATCAGAATGATACCTGATTATATATATATATATATATATATATATATATATAAAGATGTAGTCGAATAATTACAAGGAATCGAATCAGAATGATACCTGATTTTCCGAGATATCACAATGGGTATTATCCCAACCGTTCACCGGTTTAGGGTTTTTTACCAATTGCACTGCTCCCTAGGTTTCTATTCCTTTCAACATAGGATCCAAGCGAAGAATATTTTGCACGCGCCGCCGAAGTCCTACCATGATTGGAAGGCAAAAAAATTTATGTGAAGGTCGGCGTGATTCCCCTCTGGATGCACTTTCGGTGGGTGGAGGATATTGTGTTGAAACATCTCCTATACCGATGGAGGAGCCGTGCTATTTGGAGATGAAAGATATCTCAGCGGTCCAGTTGCTGGAGAGGGCGCTGGTGGTGGCGGCATGAGTCTGGTATGGAAGCCCAAACGCCGGGAGAAGCCAGTGTATATGGAAGGAGAGAAGAGTAAGTACCCTTGTTTCATTCTTCCATTGTTTCCTTATTTCTCCTTGTGCGTAGACTGACAATATGAGCGCTTTTTCAGGGGTGGCGCTGTATGTGGTGGCCTTTCAAAGGGAGAATGGGCGGATGGAGAACATCGCCCTTGGCCCAGAGGAGCCAACTTGGTATGCAGATCCTGGGAAACTTTGAGCTTCCCAGGAGCGCATATCTGGCGGCCCTCACGCCTGAGAGTGGTAAGCCTTCATAGTTTTGATTGTTTTTATGTCTTTTTCATATTGGCTTACTGTGTTGCGCCATGGTGCAAGTGCGTTGAAAAGCTTGGGCATTGGCCTAGATCCTAAGAAAAAGAGGCGCGTGGGGCCAAGCGCGGTGGTAGAGAAGAAGATGGCTCAACCCAGGGCGGACCCGCCCAAAGTTACGTGTTCTGTGTTAGACACTTGGAATGACTATGTAGTAGTCTCTGATTCCTTGGAGGGTCTCGCACCTGTAGGTTTGAAGAAGCCAAAACCGGAGCCACAAAAGATGGCGGATATTTCGGTTGCCAACCCGGATGACCCCACCGACGTGGAGTCGAGCCCGGAGCCTCTGAAGAGGAAGATGGCTCCCAAGAGTTATATCTCCGCGCAGCCTTCCAAAAAGGCTGCGTTGAAGATTATAGGAAAGCGGGAACCTAGATGCGTTCACCGCCAAACTTTCTCCGAGTAAACATCTTTTGACTTGTGTTTTATACTTCACTCCTAATTCACTTGTCTAACTTTTTGTCATCCTGCAATGGAGGATAAGACAGCTTTTGTTGCCCCAACTACTCCGGCCGCGCCCATTGATATCCCGATGCCCCCACCCACGGTTGAGACGACGCAAGCATCAAGTGTACAAGGTGGGGAGGCCAGTGTCGTGGCGGCGGAGGTGCAGGTGGAAAGGGAGGTCGTAGTGCCTGAGGAAGAGGTGGTGGTTGGTGATGAAGATGTGGTGGTTGAACAGGTTGAGGTGGTGGTTGATGAACCAGTTGAAGAGGTGCCTCGGGGTGCTCATGCAGCAGAGCCGGCACCCGAGGGTGAAGCCGAAGGATCAGGGGAGCGCCCTTCTGATGAAGGGTCCCCAATCCGCCCGGACGAAACCCCAGGTGATTACTATTATAGGTCATATTCCGAGGGCCGCGCTGATGAGATCCACACCCCTGTGTGGAAGCTAAGGCAGGGTGACAAGTTCACTCACTAGCAAGCGTGTCGTGAATGGTTCAAGGGTGATTTTCCCCTGGCAGAGGCGCGCGCGCGCAGAACAGAGCTACAAGCAGACTAATTGCGCGTACCTCCAAGCAGCTGCTAGCTCCGCCTCTAACACACATAAGATCACAAGGGAATGGCGGAGCATGCATGAGGAACAGGAAAAATTTGAAGCTGCCAAGAAGAACCTGGTCCAAGAGCGAGCCCAAGTGGTTGCGCAAAAATCTGAGCTGGATGCTGAGAAGGCGAGGTTTGCCGAAGCCCAGCGGACCGAATAATGGTCCGTGTTGGGGTGGAAAAAGAAGGCGGAAGGCTCCGCTGCCACACTTGCGGAGGAGCAAAAGTTGTGGAGGGAGGCCTGTGAAAGGGACAACCACGAGAAAAAATCTTTAAGGGATTAGATGGCCAGGATGCGCGGAGAAGTAGAGCGAATGAAGAAGGAAAAAGAGGCAGCTTCTGCTGCGGCCGAGGAGGCCAGGGCGCATCGTGACCGCAGCGAGCAGAAAGAGGTATAAAAGTTTCCCTTCTTTATTTTACAGGATCAAAAGATTGCCAGACTAACCTTGTTATTTGTAACCAAGTGGAGGCTTGCGCGGCGCTTGAGGGCAAAAAGAAGGATCTCCATGTTGCCTTGGTCGAGAAAGCCGAATTGCAGCGCAGGCACCTGGAGGATGTGGAGAATCTCCGCCTTGCAGATGCTAAGGTGGGCGCGGACGAGAAAAATTTAGAAGATTCTGAAGCCGCCCACGCCATCTCGGAGAGTCTGGTGGAGTCGCTGACAAACAACATGTTGTGGATGCAACAGCATGGAGTTGTCAATGTAAGTTCTCCGTTGTTATTTTGATCACTTTGTCTTGATTCCCATCCTGTTTTCCTTGTCTTTTGTAGATCGCAAACTCTATCCTGAACTAGGTAGAGTTGGACAGCGTCGTGGCCAAGCTGATGGTCACGGCGTGCCACAATGGATTGCGCAGGGCTACGCCGAGTGCGCACACCATGTGACTCGTGCGTTGGACGCTCAATGGGATTCAACCGCGCTTCCATTCGAGGGGTTGAAACTGAAGCTGCCTTCTCCCAGGCCAAGCATGAGTACGATCGTCTTCAACTGCCGGTGATGGATTTGGTGAGCGAGACGCTCCAGCACGACGACTATGTGGATTGCCTAAAGACATATTTACAGATGTGGCGGAGGTTGAAGAGAACGAGGGATAGGGTAGGATGTTTGTCGGATCTTGAATGTAATATCTGAATGTAACTGCGCGTTGCGCTTGCTTGTACTCTTTAGCTTCGCATGAAATAAATGTTTTATTTGAAGTTACAATATTTGCGTGAAGATAACAACTTTATGTAGGTAGAGCGAACAAAACTGGTAATGAACTCGTGTATGAACGTCACACACCCACGCGCATACAGTGGGTAGTGAATTTTGTTCATGAGTCATGTTGTACCATGGTGTTTTCGCGTATACCCAAAGTGTTTTCGCGCATTTGTAACAAAACATCTAGATAAAGAAAATCATGTATCCATTGTCTTTATTAACAATAAGGCGTAAGAGCCATGTACAGAATAGACAATTAGATCATAATTTTTGCTAGTTTACATGTAGCACCGCTTAGCTGTTGCGCATTCCAGTACCTAGGAATGTTTTGTCGTCCAAACGTTTGAGGGTGTATGCACCATTTCCTAAGACTTCATGAATTATGTAAGGGCCTTCCCACTTGGGCACGAGTTTTCCTGGACTTTCAGGGTTGGACGCTTCATTATCTCTCAAAACGAAATCGCCAGGTAGGAAGGTGCATATGCGGACTCGCGCATTATAGTATTTCTCAAGCTTGGACCTGTATTTTGCTTCGTTGATTGTGGCGTTTTCACGCCTTTTTTCTAGGAGGTCCAAGTCGAGTCTACGCTCTTCTTCATTATTCTGGTTTTGCACAGCCAGCATGCGCGGTGATGGGAGGCCTATTTCCGCGGGAATCACTGCCTTTGTCCCATACACCAGGCTGAATGGTGTTTCACCGGTGCTGGTTTTTGGCATGGTTCGATGAGCCCAAAGGATACTTGGTAACTCATCTACCCAACCTCTCTGCGCCGTTCCCAATCTCGTCTTGATCCCTTCGACGATACTCTTGTTTATGCTTTCCACTTGGCTGTTCCCTTGGGATGCGCGACCGAAGTGAACACATGTTCCATATGCATTTCCTCCATCCACCGTTGTAGTTCTTCAACAGCAAAATTGGGGCCGTTATCACTGACTATGCGTAGGGGTAACCCAAAGTGGCAAATGATGTGCTCCCAAATGAATTTGTGAACTACAGTTGTTGTGGTGGATGCAAGGGGCTTTGCTTCTACCCACTTGGTTAAGTAATCGATGGCTACGATTATGAACTTCACAGCGCCTGGGGCGTCTGGAAAAGGTCCCACAATATCGATTGCCCATTGTTGAAAGGGCCATGCTGCTGTCACTGGGATCAAGGGATTCTTGGGGCGCAATGTCTTCGGCGTGTGTCGCTGGCATGATGCACATTTCCGCAGCGTTTCAACTGCATGCCAGGCCAATAGTAGCCGACGTTCATGATCTTTGCGACGACCATGCGCGGACCGGTGTGAATTCCGCATAACCCTTTGTGTATTTCGCGAATCAAGTATTGCGCATCTTGCGGGTCAACGCAGCGGAGGAGTGGTCCAACGTATGTCTTCCGGTAAAGGATACCGTCTACCATTTCATTGTTGAGTGCCTTTTTCTGGACCTTTCTGGCTTCCGCCTTGTTTTCGGGGAGAGTCCCGGACTGCAAGAACATGATGATGGGAGACATCCAGGAAAGATTTCCCATTTCTATGACGTTTACTTGACGCAACGGAACGGAAGGGTTCTTGAGCACCTCGATGCGCACTTCTCGCATGAGGTGTCTAAAGCTTGTAGCAGCCAGTTTGTTGAGCGGGTCGGCATGTTTATTCTCGCTTCGGTTAATGTGGGCTATTTTGAAACTTTGGAATTTGGTTACTAAGGCTTGCGCTTGTTCAATATACAGGACCATCGTTTCGCCCTTTGCGTCATACATGCCATTGATCTGTCCTGCGACCAAAAGAGAATCGACATGTGCTTCCAAATTCCTGGCTCCCATTTTGATGGCTAACCGAAGGCCTGCCAGAAACGCTTCGTACTCAACTTCATTATTCGTACTTTTGAAATCCAACCTGATGGCGTAGTTGAACTCTTGGTTACCGGGGCTTATTAGATGGAGACCTGCCCATGCACCATCATCGTTGGATGCGCTGTTTGTGTGAAGTATCCATGTGCGGACATTTGTGATCGGCACTGGGTTCTGTACAGCTTCACACTCTTGCGCTTTATTACTTGGTACTTCTGTAACAAAATCGGCCAGTATCTGGCCTTTGATGGCTGGGCGTGGTTTGTACACGATATTGTGCCCACCAACCTCAATCGCCCACTTCGCCCGACGGCCAGATATGTCTGGTTTGGACAAAATTTGGCCTAAGTGATAGTTCGTGAGAACTGTTATCACATGGCCTGAAAAATACCGACGCAACTGCGGGATGCGTGGACTAAAGCAAGAGCAGGCTTTTCCATCATTGGATATCTTGTCTCCGGGTCAGTTACCATTTTGTTGACGTAGTAGATTGGAGTCTGGAATCCTGCGCGCTCTACTAACAAGATATCTGATGCGGAAAGGTAAAGGATCAGTGGTTCGTTCTTTTGCGGCGCCGTGAGCGTTGGCAACTGAATCAAGCACTCCTTCATTTGTTTGAAGGCTTTCTCCGCATCCAGAGTCCACTGAAACTTGTTTTGCTTTACACAGTTCCTCATAGTGCTGATGAATGGAAAGGACTTCATCGCGTGGTTGGCCAAGAACCTGTTCAGCGAAGCCAATCGCCCTGCCAACCGTTGCATTGATTTGATGGTCGAGGGGGAAGGCATGCGCTGAATCGCTTCCACTTTCTCAGGATTGACTTTGAAACCGTCGCACGTGACGATGAATCCCAAAAATTTGTCTTCTTCCATTCCAAACGAGCACTTCCTAGGGTTCAGCTTCAGATTGGCCTTGCGCAAGTATGCAAACGTTTTCTGAAAATTTGTCAGCATCTTCTCCTCATTCGGGCTCATGACGACTAGGTCATCAATGTACACTTCTACGGTTTCGCCAATGTCGTCTCCGAAGACATGGTCCATCAAATGCTGGTAGGTGGCTCCTGCGTTGCGCAATCCGAAGGGCATCTTTGTGTAGCAAAAGATTCCCTTGTTAGTGCGGAATGCGGTTTTGTCTTCGTCCTCTTTCTTCATTTGTATCTGGTGGTAGCTTTATAGCAGTCAAGAAAGCATTTCCACCTAAATGAAGCGAGGGAGTCCACCTTTTTGTCGATTTCGGGTAAAGAGTAGCAGTCTTTGGGACATGCTTTGTTCAGATCTTTGAAATCAACGCACATGCGCCAACCGCCGTTGTGCTTCTGGACCATGACCGGATTGCTACCCATGTCTGATAGCGTACTTCTCTGATGATGCCGTCTAGGAGGAGCTCTGAAACTTCCTTGTTCATTGCGCGAGTTTTTTCAGGACCAAAACTGCGCTTTTTCTGAACGACAGGCTCCACTGAAGGGAATGTGTGCAGCGTGTGCTCTGCAATTTCCTTTGGTACCCCTGTCATATCCGTTGGCAACCAAGCGAAATATCTACATTGCGGAACAGGAGTTGTTTTAGCCGCGCCTTGACTGCGGAGGTCATGACAGGTCCTAGCAACACCGTTTGTTCCGGGTACTTGTTGTTGAGTACCCATTTCCCCGGCTCGCCATTGGATGATGACTTCGGTACCTTCACCGGTGGTTCCTCGTCGATGGACATGATCTCCTTCCTCGAGTACATGATGGCCACCCCGGTTTCTATTGGAAAACCGCAGGCAACATGAGGTGATTGTGCTGAACTCTCTTTGGGCGCGACGACCTAGCAACACGTCATAGCACGATGTTGATGGCATGACCATGAAGTTGACTGAGACCGTGCGCGAGTGTCGCCCATCGGAAAGAGTTACTGGGAATGAGATCTGACCAAGTGGAAAGACGACTTCGTTGCAGAAACCAGTCAATGGGAAGTCAACCGGCTCCAAGCGCGCCTTGTCCTCTGGGTCCAACTGTTGGAAGCATTGTTCATATATAATGTCTATAGAGCTTCCCGGGTCTATGAACATGTAGTCGATGCGATAATGACCAAAGATGCAAGTTATCACGACCGGACGTTCCTCTTGTGGACCCCCGGGAACTATAGGGAAGATGACCTGTTGTTCGCGCTAGTGTGGCGTACAACTCTTCTGATGGCCGGCTTGCGCGATGGGCCACCCTGGATCATATGAACAAATGCTTTCATCTTCTTGTTACTCAGGCTTTCGCCGCGAGTAATCTGGCGCACCTCCTTACGCACGTTTTTGAAGTAAGTGGGTGAGCTTCCCACTTTTTAGCGCCTTTTCGATCTCCGTGCGCAAGGAGATGCAGTTGTCGGTTGCATGCCCTGTATCTCTGTGATAATCGACAAAAAAGGTTAAGGTCTTCACCTTTTTTGTTGCGCATCGGCGGTGGTTGTTTGAATTGGTGATCTTCTGTGCTGAGCCCCTCCGCCGGAGTCTTCATCAGTGGCGTCCACTGACGATCATGATTATCTTGCTTGATTGCTCTTTAGGTAGCAATCTTATTAATCGTCGCGCGTGCGTTGACTGGTGAGTAGGAAGGGTTTGGTTGGATTCCCTCCAACTCTTCTTATTCTTCTTCGCAAAACTCCTACTCATGTCTTGCGGACGGTATTGGGGTAGGGGAGGTGTGCTGGAGTTTAGGTTGCGCTCCGTATGAGCGTAGACCTTTGCTGCCGCCATTAGTTTCTCCCAGCTTTTTGGGAGGCCAGTAGTTCCCGACAAGACTTTTATCATCTCGTCGCAGCGGATATCGTATTTGAATTGTGCGCGAATCAAGTCTTCGTGCACATCTCCAATTTCCAACACCTCTTTATTCGTAGCGGGTGATGAAATCTTCCAGACTTTCATCATCACGCCGCCAGATGTTCATGACGTCAGAGGAATCTCTGACGTACCGCCTTTGTTGGCTGAAGTGAGTCAAGAACTTATCTTTAAGATCGTTCCATGACGTAAGCTTACCCGTGGGTAAGTTGTCAAACCATAGGCACGTAGCGCCTGTAAGGATTTGTACAAAAAGGTGACACCACATGGGTAGTGTCCAACCTCCGATGAGACCTGCGCCTGTGAACAGGCGCATGTGGTCGTCTGGGTCTGTCAACCCATTAAACTTACCAACATTGGAGGGTAGTTTCGCCGCTCCAGTGGGGCGTGCGCGATCTCCTTTATAAACTTTGAGTGTTCGGCTGCTTCAGCTGGCCTGTAGATCAGATTGTAGTTATACTCCGCCTCCGGGTTGTACACAGCCTGTGGCGTAGGCTTGTAAGCGGCATGGTCTTTAGGCAGACGGTGAAACACACTGGCGTTGTCACCCTCGCTATCCTCCTCACGTTGGGTGTCCCGCCCCTCTAGAGGACGCGGGCCCAGCCGCGAGTGGATGGACGCTCGCCTATGAGTGGTTGACTCATATTTAGGAAGTGACTGAGAATACTTCGTTTCCCTGGTACGGAGGTGTGAGGGAACACTCGCTCCAAACGGTGAGTCGTAACTGAGTACTCGTGGTGCAGGCGAAGCATGCACGTGAGTAGTGGGCGGCTACGCCGGCGCAGCGGATGCATTAGTTTGCGCACAGAGTTGCGCATAGACGACATTCAGGGCCGTTTGAGATTTGATGTACCAAAACATTGGAGTTTCACCCAGAGGTAAAATAGACGTGATTGGTACACAGGGAGTTTCCATTGCAACTCCGGGAGTTACAGGGATGTTCACGCGACCTGAGTTGTGGTGAACACCGGCGTTTCCGAAAGAACCTTCTTCCATTTATCCATCAGGTTGAGGGGCATGAATTGGGTTCTTGCCCTCAGCCCGAGGACCTCGTGGTGTGTTTGATGGGAAATCAGCCATTTGAAAGTGAGGTTTGAGAAAACACGAACGAGAAACGAATGCAAGAGTGAGTAAAAATCGGATGGTACTAACGAAGAAACACTGGTTGAACCGAGAGGTATCCGGAGATATCTTAGTTACAGCTCAACGCTTCTGCATGAAAGGTTGTCTCTCGTTTGCTCTTCTGGGTGATCTCACTTCAAGCTATCTGCAAAACTAGAAACGCTGTTAGCCTTGTCACGAGAGAAAGGGGGAGGGTTTTCTCCGTGACCACACTCCGGCGTGAGAATAAGTATTTGGGATTGCAAGGTAGTAAGTAAGTAGTAAGTTGTTGTAGATAATTGTAAGTGTTTTACCTTGTGGTGTAAAGTGAAGTGTATAGGAGATGGGCTGATGGGCCTTGGGCCCAGGCCTGACGACCAGGGTTATCCATTCTGTCCCTTCTGTGTCGACCATTAATGGTCTTTGGAAAGAGGTGCGCTTGCGCATGGTGAGTGGAGCCACGTGTCATGGCAGTTGTCCCTGGTGTCAGACCTGTCATCAGCAGATGGTGGAGATCATGTGACAGTCGCTGGCGTGAGTTTGGTTGGTGCCACGTGTACGTCCTTACATACATCTGCCCTGTTCATCATGCGACGCAGTCTGACACAACCTGCCGAGCGGTTATTGGGTCACAGTTCCGCCACTTTGTACCCTTGTATTTGATCAACGCCTCTTTGCGCTTCTCCCTTCCGTGTGGCTTTATCAGTGCTTTCTGGCTAACGCGGAGTTGTAGGGATTAAGTCCTTTTTTCAAGACTATGAGTTGCGCTCATGTTGGTCTTGGCCTTGTGCAAGGTTTTAGGACTTCGCGTCTAGAGGGTTGTTTGATCCTCGCAGGGTCAAGGTCCTGCGCTTCCAGGTCTAACTTGCCGTTGCGCAGTGTGTGCAAGGTTTGTTGTGCGACCTGCTAGTATCAAGGTTGCAGTACGTTGCGTACTGCGCTCAAGGTTTGTTAGGCAACTTGCTAGTTTCAAGTATGGCGCACCGTTGCGCATTGCGCGCAAGGTTATTCTTGTGGTACGTTGTTATTACGAGGGTATGGTTCCTTGCACAGACGCAGAGTTTTTGGGACCATACCCCTCCAGTAACCCTCATGACAGAGTGAGCTACAAGCATCACAGGAATCCATACCATGGAAAGATGTCTGTCTGTCTACACGGATATCCAAGAAAGAAAGACAACTAAAAACGAAAAATGGGAAAAACTAGACACTACTAATGTTGTAGGCATCGTGTCTATGGCTCTCATAGTAGAGAGAGGATAGAAACGTCATAAGAACTTAGAGGCAGACGTTATGGAGAGTGAATGCTCTAAGAAAGTGATTGCTCTTAACTATACCAGCTTGAGTTTGGTTTAACCAATTGTATTGGACGGTTTAACTGGGTTAACTATTTAACTATATAATTCCATAAATTACAACTTAAAAAAATTAATAAAACATTCATAATTTCATAATAAAGTGTGTGCCAAAAGTTAATAGGTAATAAACAAAAATAATCCAAAAGTACTCAATTTTCCAAACAAGTATATTTTAATAAAAGCGTACAATAAGTTTATCGCTTTGAAGTGTTAAGCGCGTTAACAATGAAATAAGGAAGATCAGGAAGTTGTGATTAGCGTACGCAAACAAGGAACGCTCGGTTACTTACCGAAAATACGAAAGGTCGGTTGTCGTATTTTTATAAAATATAAAATGAAATTTGAAGATTTTGCAAACCTGTTCAATGGTTTGAACCGGATATACCAGCAGGTATATATAACATATTCCTGTATAAGTAATCTAGTATCAGCTTTTTTCGTACAGGCCCGTGTTCAGCATCTAGTATTACCAACAGACAAGTACATACCAGTATTTATAACATTGAACTTGATGATAATAAAAAAACAAAGTTTCCATGTATGTAACAATTTTTATTTAAAGATGGTTTCGTATTGAATATCCGCTAGTGAACTCAAGTTTATTGGAGAGTTGAATTTTTTTAATTTAACTTTCCTTTCATTTGAGTAATTGGAAGAGGTAATAAGAAATAATAAATAACAAGTTCAAAACAAATAAATCAAAAACGACCCAAACAGTACAAAACATATGCATATAAGCAATAACCCGAAAAGCCAACCAGAACCAGATGTACAAAATATCATCTGTAAACCATATATCTATGCCCAAACTTGACTCTAAAAACTGACAAGACCACCCAAAATAAAACACAAACTGACCAACCTGACCAACTCATTATTACTTGAACCGCATTGCACCTGACCAGACTCCTCAACCAAACCCAAACCCAGACAGAACCGACCAGACTCCACTCCTGCAACATGAACCACATTGCACCGTTTTTAGCCTCTCGACACTAATACTACCGCACCAAGAGATCATTTTCACAGAAATGCAATGTTACCGCTATTCTTCTTTCTTCTCGGGATCAGTTGTTTTAACCGTCTCAGCTTCTTTGGGTGCCTCGTCTTTGACTTTCACTTCTTCAGCCACCTCTTTTTTAACTTCGGTTTTTTCTTCCTCCTTTTTATCTTTGACTCTTAACTTATCAAGCAATACCGCAGTATCGGAAGCGTCTTTATTCTCTTCCTTGTCTTTTTGCGACTCAGCTACCTCTTGGAATGTTTCCATAAACTTTTTGCAATCTAAAAAACGAACATGTTACACAATAATGCAAATCATAAAAGTAGAATAAAAAAATAAATTATTGAAAACTTTACATATGAATGATCAGCATATGGCTTTGATCATATGCAAGAAGTGGGATGAAAGAACAGAAATGTTATTGGATCTATGGAGACACATGTCGGGAGAAGTCTAAGTCCGCATTCAATAATAAAATGCAACTCATGCCTTTTGTTACAATCCGACACCAAGCATTAATAATATGCAAAGGGTGTGTTATTTGATATAGAAGAGGTTGCCAATGTCGCAAAGTTACAACTTTAACAAGAACAGGGGCCCTTGGTGGTGTTTTATAACGTCCCTGTTCCTTTACCGTATCTTGCTCAGACCTTTTACTTTAAGCATCATATCAATCCCCGTTTCAATTATGTAAACTTACAAATTACAAAACAGTATAATAAATGAATTAAAAAAAAGGCGGCCCAATACAAAAAAGGCAAAAAGCATGTGATGAGTAACATTATTACTCCTGAATTAAAAAAGAAGACTGTCCAATACAGAAAAGGCAAAAAGCATGTGATGAGTAACATTACTACTCCTATCATCTAATGAAATTGCAACAGATCCATAATTGTATGCCTCAAGATTTGAACAAAACATTATGTATAAATCTATTGAAAGTAATAGGTGCTGATTAAAAGCATGGTTATAAAACGCGCAAAACACTCATCACTAGATGCTGTGATGAGATCATATTGTTGAAGTTGATACACATTAGGTGATGCGGCACCTTATGCAATAACACATATTTGTAAAAATTAGATCGTTAATGCAACGGTTCAAATAAGAGCACTGGGTTTTAACAAGTTCAAATGATATCCATAAATAAATGTTCAAATAAGAGCACTGGGTTTTAACAAGTTCAAATAATATCTATAAATTAACATTCAAATAAAAGCATTAGGTTTTCAACAAGTTCAAATATATCATCTATAAATAACGTTTGTAATTTTTCAATAACAAACGCTTTGCATCGCATTGTCTTTTGAAATCAAAAACACATCAAAGGGTCACACACGTTTAAAAAAACAAAGATTAAAAGTCATATGTTATGGTTAATCTAGTGGTCAACAACTTGAAAAGCTATTTAATGCAATCAAACACTCCAAATTGCACAGATATAAAAGCTCATAACAATCTATAAAATCAATCAATAGAAGTAAAAATAAAAATAAACTTACTCTCAACTGAAGCAAATCTGATGCAAAAAAGTTCATCCTTAAGCTCACCATCAGAAAAGTCAGCGGCGTGCCACACACATGACTTATCATTACCAGAGTGTTCTTGCACCGACATACTAGAGATAACTACAATAACACCAAAAGAAATTAAATTAAGCTTAAATAAATTCTAACTTAACATCTATCACATAATCGGTTAACACAATAAAAAAAAACCATATTAGCTTATACCTAGATGATTCGCGCAGATCTTTAAAGTTTTAGATTGACGCATAACAAGACGAACTTTCTCAGTCTTTTTGTGCTTCAAAATCTTAACCGAGCCAGCACCTCGTTCCTTCCACTGGTTCCCATCCTTATCGAATCGATACAACTTCGCTTTCCTGCAAATCATAAATATCAAATCAAAACCGTAAACAAACACATTTTCGCTTAACTTAAACTCAAAACAAATCAAATCATATACAATAAAACAAACACAATTGAAACAAGAAATAAATCAAATCAAAACTGTATACAAACACAAAACCTCTTTACCGAAAACTCAAAACAAATCAAATCTATGAACAAACACAAATAAAATTCGAAATAAATCAAATCAAAACTGTAAACAAACACAATTTCTCTTTACTGAAAAATCAAAACGAAGCAAATTTATAAACAAACAAAATTAAAACTCGAAAAATCAAATCAAAACCAGAAACAAATACAATTTCACTTAGTTAAATAACATAAAAAAAATCAAGCGTAAACAAACACCCTTTCAGTTTCGCTTCAAAAAATCAAACCAAAACCGTAAACATACACGTTATTAATAACTCAAAAAATCAAAATCAGATCAAAACTGTAAAAAACACAATTTCGCTTTACTGAAAAGTCGCAAAATATCAAATCAAAACCTTCAACAAAACAAATTTTCAACTTCGCTTTACTAAAATCTCATAAACAAACAAAATTAACCAACAGATGGAGATCGAGAACGAAACATTACAGATCAAGTATAGCGTCTTCATCTTCTTCACCGGTAGTAACCGCAACTTCTTCAAGCTTGACGATTGGAGCAACCTGTGCTCCAGTGTCTTCGTCTTCAGCGGCAGCGGCTTCCTCCTCTCTGTGCTCTGGATCGTTGCTCGCCATTGAAGGGTGAAGGTCTGTGTGTGTTGATCGGAGAAGAGGTAAGACGATCGGAGGTTCTAGAAGAAGAAACGGCTGCCAGATGTGTGAGGGTTACGCAAGGAAAACGTGAAGGGTATTTTGTAGTTTCTTTTATTGGGCTTCATGGAATATGCATGTCGTTTATTGGGCTAAATGATATTGTTGCGTGTGTTATGGAAAATTATTAGTGCTATATTGGGCCACTGGAAAAAGTAATTTGTTTGGGAAGTTTGGAACGAGGGGGGAGCGGCATCTTAGGCTATTGACGTCTTACTCTTGTCATAAACTCTACCTTTTTACTCTATTCATCAATCACACACACCTTTCAAGAGATGGACCTCACTTAAATCAACCTCACTCCTACCCTTGCACGTTGCTTTATAGGCAAACAATACCCGACTTGCATGCCTTTGTGGGTGGCGGACGAACCCAGGGATGGTGCCCTGTCCCCCCTAGGAAAATAAACGGGTATTGAAATCGGTTTAGAAGAGGCTAGAAGTGGTGGTTTGTAAACTTAGACTTTGAAACATGTCAATAATCAATCGAACCAGTTAATAATCTTATTAAGCTCAATATACACTGATATCAAGTCATTTAATAACCTTAGGTTGACCTTGAAGTTTGTTGTTATTTTAGTTAGTTGTTATAGATGGTTATAATTGCATTGTAGCAGTTTCTCTTTTGTATCATTTTTTTGTATTGAAGATAACTTCATATATAGAGGTATAATTTCATTCTTCAGATTGAAAAGAACACGTACGAACTTCTATCTTTTGTTTGTAGACTCTTGATGGTGTCAAAGTCTTCTTATGGCTTAACTCATTGTGATACATTTAAGCTTAGTTGAATCGATTGTTGTTTTATGTTATACTCCAACAACAAGGACCTTTCGTATATTACTTAGAGAGTTACCTTCATTTGCATAAATCAAACTTTTATAGTTGTAATGTGTTGTCATTTTAAAGTCTGCATATGAAATATCAAGAATCAAAACTCCATTATCATATTATTTTCACAATGAATCTAGAGATCCGTATATCTAGCCTATAACCTGATTCATTATGAAACGGTTGCACCAAGTTCTTCCAAAAGGTCAACAAACCTAAGCTAAAATCGATATAAAAGAATATTGTGAGTAAGATCTCATTAATAAACAAGGTTAACCAAATTATCTTTTTTTTGATGATTCTCTTGTTCTTGTCTTCTTTTTTGACGAATCTTGTTTTGAGTGGCTTACTTGTTGTGCTTACTTTGTTGAGAAATGGTTATCGATCTCTTTTTACTTCAAGTTCTGAAGATTACGTTGTGAATTTAGTGACTCAATGGTCACGCCCATTTCTTATGTGATTCCAACTATTATGGCATATTGGAGTCATAGTTATCAAACGCGCTAGATGCACTCAAGGCGCATAGACTTTGCCCGTTGCCTAGGCGAGAAGCACAAAAATGCGTGGGCCTGAGAAAAAAGCGTAAACAAATAAAAACATAAAAAATAAAAAAATATATTGAAAAAAAAAACACTTTCTTCAGATTCCAAAAAAATTCAAATACCATAATCCTTATAATAAAACCACAATCATTCCAAATCACCAAAATATTCAAATACCAAATTGTTTAGAATTGAAAAACAAATAAAGTTCAAAAAGTTAAAAAAAATAATAAAACTTGAAAGCCAAAAGTTCACCAGTTTTAAAAATCATTGGAGTAGTCATCAACATCAATTGCAAGATCTTTTCATGCAGCATCCACTTGGTCTTCCTCGGAGTCTTCATCAACTAATGTCCTTGAACTAGAAGGCCTTGAAGTAGACGCCTTGAAGGACGGCCTTGAAGCAGTCAACCTTGAAGATCTTGTTAGATGTAAATGCTCCGCTTGCTTCTCCTACAACATCCCAAGACCAAATCTCCATCATCTTTTAAAACTCTGTCTTCACCCTTTTTCTGTAACGATTCGTATTTTCATACCTACTATTTTTAGAAATCTGGTATTCATATTTCATTCCAATCCTTATAATCCAAGATTGTTGATCAATGAAAATCACATTTTTTAGCATATATGTTTATTCATACATGCATGATAAATAATCAATTACGAATTACACATTTATATTTTAAAAAAGAGTCATACACCGAGAATATATTTTCTCATAATTATATTCAAATATATTCATACATTACATATGCTTCTATACACCTTAAGATCCCTAAAACATGCCTAACTATGTAATTATAGCATAAAATGACACACAACCCAACTGAAGGGACTAAAATTGACACTTTTGAATATTTGATTTCTGTAAGGTTTTATGGACCATAAGACCAAACCCTTACGGTCTGTAGGCGTGTCTGGCGGGGGCAGAATAGTGGTAGCTCGCGAATTAAGTCCGGATTCACCATTTTCTGCCACATAACACCCAACTAACTTCATTAAAACCCAAAACCCTAATACCCACTTATATATACCTTTCCTCCACTCCTCCTAAACACTTTCCACACTCTAAATTCACTCTTAAATCCTCCCAAATATCCAAAATCTCCAAGTGCAGGCATACTGTATCAAGGTTCAAAATAGTGAGTTTTTAACACTTTTTCTCATCTGTTTTTCTTGCTTTCTTCTTTCAAACTACTTAGACAATCTCTAGGAGTGTTTTTACAAGTTTACCATGGTAAACAAAGTTGAAACATCACCATTTTGAGGCCCAAGTTGGATTTAAAATTATGTTTTTGTTAAACTTTTAAAACCTTGTTCGTCCTACTTCATTTCTTGAACATCTTCAAGTTGCCACAAATCCCATTGTTAGGGTAGGTTGAATTGATGATTATTACACAAATGATAGGTGTTTAGCTTACTTTCTAAGTCACCAAAACAACTTTCAAGTAACAAAGTGAACAAGAGTACACCAAGTCTCCAAATACTATCAATGTTTGGAATGCACTCGTCTAGTCAAGTCACTTGGTTGTTTAGGTGAATTAGATGATTTAGATACTTGTATGTACATTCTTGTACTCATGTTTTAGGACCATCCAAATAATCCGTGTGATGATTTGTGCATTGGTGAAAAAAAGGGCAAATGAATTCATCCAACCCATGCATGACCAAACTTGACAATCTATGACTTAGACTTAAGTTATAACTATATACATACAAACTTTACTTTATGTGTTTCCTTTATGTTAGTCATGTTATATTGCAAATTGTTGTACTTTCCTTTCAAGACGGTTGTATCTTTGATGTTAGCAATGAAATAAAATTTTAATTTCTTAATTGTTGTCACATTTTAGTATGTTACGATGTTTTGAGCAATCTCGTTCGTCTCACTCTGATGTTTTTGCAATCGGTTGGGGTGTGACAGATTGATATCAGAACAATGACTATAGGGAATTAGGAAAAATGCCTTGTTTTAACCTAGTTTATAGTTAAGGAACCCTTACTTAATTATTCTTGTTATGATGCTTAAAATACTTGAATTCTTCCTATTTTGCCTCTCATCTTATCATTTTGTCTCAAAATTACACACCTTTCCTAAAGCAAATTATGTTATAATACGAAGATAAAACTCCTATTTCACAAACGAGATGATCTCACCAAAATAGGCGTGAAACCCTTACCTTGGTGATAACTCTCAATTCGCGATTATGTTTTTACGAAATTGTACCATCAATTAGGAGTGATTTCCTCACCTTGACAGAAATTTCACCATTCTCACTCTTGTGGTCCATTCCTGAGCCAAATGGTATTAGAGCCACTCGTGAGTCGTTCGGGATGGTGGGGCAAACCTCATCAAGGACGCTGAGTCCCTAGAGGGGTGATTGTAATGATATCGATACTGACTACCGAAAGACTAACATGGACCATTGTGAGACCCTAGGCAAATCCCACATCGGCCGTGGTCAGGAGAGATCCCTGGTTCATAAGTAATCCAATGCCTTTTAAATCAGCAACACGTTTTAGGCTTAATGCTAGTGGATGAGAGGAGGACTCCACAGTTAAGCGTGCTCAGGTGGGAGTAGTACTAGGAGGGGTGACCTCCTGGGAAGTCTCCATCGGCGCGACCAAAAACAAATCCATGAGTTTCTGGATGGACAACCCATCGGGGGCAAAGCGGACAATATTGGTAGTGAGAGTGGCCGGATATTATAGTGAGTGTACCGATCATTTGCGAACCCACAACGCCACCGGAGTCTTCTAAGCGAGAGCCCTCGATTGGTGGACGGATGAGATAGCGGAGTTCTGCCCGCCTCACAAGTTGCAAAAGCTCGAAGAGGAATTTTGGTCCCTCAAACACACTTAATCAACTTATTAGAGCTAGGATGTTTGCAATAGACAAGGTATGAGGAGATTAAAGGCTTGGTATGGGTTAATTAGGCAGTGTGCTGAAGAGTTAGTGAAATCAAATCCAGGATCAACTATTAGAATAGAGGATTTGCATTTGTTATGGTGCATTTAATCAAGGATTTAAGATCAATGGTAGAGATATACTAGGGTTGGATGGATGCTTTATGAAGAGGCCCTATCCTGGCCAGATTTTAATAGCAGTAGGCGTGGATGGGAACAATGGGATTTATCATGTTGCTTTTGTTGTGGCTGAGTCTAAAACAACTAGCACCTAGACTTGGTTTTTACAAATACTTGCAGAAGATCTGGATCTGCCATCCAATGCTAACTTCACTTTCATAAATGACAGACAAAAGGTATTCTTCTATATGTATAACTTGTTTAATTATAAGCTTCTGATTATCAAGTATGTTTACTTATACTGGTCTTCATTTTGTACAGGGAATAATACATGCAGTTAGCAAAGTGTTTCCAAAGGCAAAGCATAGATATTCTATAAGAATATACATGAAAGTATGAAGGCTAACGCTAAGTGGATGAGCACTACGTTAAAAAAAACTAGTTCTACAATGTTGCATCTACAACAATAACAACACCCTTGTTTGATCATGCAATGCTAGATATCAAGATGGAAGATAAGCGGCTTCATGCTTGGTTAAAGCAGATCCCACTAAACATTGGACCAAGTCTTAGTTTAGCGGTAAGACTTGTTTTGTTGTGATATGTTCAGTAAGTTTCTAACGGTTAGCTAGTAACTGATATGTTTTCATTTAAACAAGTAGGGAAAAATGTGACATTTTGCTAACAACATATGTGAAGTCTTCAATAGGCAGCTGATAAATGCAAAGGAGAAGCCAATCATTACTAGCCTAGATTACATCAGGGAATACCTAATGAAGAGGAATGTTGTGGTAAGCAAGCTGATTACAAAGAGTAAAGGTCCTTTTACCCCTTATGCAACAAACCCTAGACAAGATCAAACAAGAAGCTGTTGATTACTTTGTTATTTTTAACCGTATCAACAATTATCAGGTTAATGGCCCAAGGGGAGATTCCAAAAAAAGTCAACTTGGAGCAGAGAACTTGCTCATGCAGAAAGTGGGACTTGACCAGTATCCCTTGTATGCATACAATTGCTTGTATTTGGAACCTGGCCCTCCATGGCAAAGATGAGGGTGTATTGGAAAAGTGGGTTTATAGATTATACTGATTAGAGACCTTGAACGATGTGTATTCCCATCTAATTGATCCAGTCAATGGTCAAGACTTATGGGCACCTTCCACATGCCCTACAAAGTTGATTCCACCAAAGCACCACAAGCAAGTAGGCATGCCAAAAAAAAGAAAAGGAAGGGGTCTGTTATGGAAGTCAGTGAGTTAACTCAACAGATGGAATTCAGTGGTAAGATGTGAAGGAAGTGTGAAACTATGGAATGCACCAAGTGTAAAAAGAGGGGTCAAAACAAGAGGAGTTGCAACGGGGCTAATGTTGAATAGTTTGGTAGTAACATGTCTTGGTTAAGTTATTTGAACATGTCTTTTATATTTTTTTCGTACATGGTTGCATTATGTATTTGGTCCAAGAACATTTTTTATATGTCTCTTGTAAACCGCTATGTTTGGATGTCTTTTTGTTTTTTTGTGGTAATGATATTTACTGGTTTTAGTTGTGTTAATATGTCCTTTGTAGTTCTGATCATTAGTTTTTTGTTTTGGTCATTTGCAGTGTTGGTTTTGCTGTGTAGAACTTGTTCTGCTCATTACTTTTTTGGTTTTGGTTACCAGTTTATAGTCTTGGTCATTTAAATATGTATCTTTTTGTGCAGAACTTGTTTTGGTCATTAGTTATTAGTTGTAGTGTATCTTTGGTCATTAGTTGGAAGCTGGTTTGTTCATTTGCAATGTATCTTTTGTCATTTGCAACAGTTGGTTTGTCGAGGTGGTTTTGTCATTTTGAAAGCTCATTTAGTCATACAACATATTGGTCATAAACTTTCATGGCATTTGCTACATTATATTGCATTTGGTCGTGATTCTGTTTGGTCATATTTAGCAAATGCATACACCATACCATTGCATTAACATCAGAAAAAAGTACATTATAAACCACATTACATTAGCATCCCATGACATATCCAAAACACAAATCTATTACCGTATCCATTCTTTCAGTGAAAAACAAAATATAAGATGATAAAAAGACCCAGCAAAAAACTAACATCATCTTCATTCTTGTATAATTCACTACCATCATTGCAACTTGTTTTTGAAGGTGCCTAATTTGACTTGCCAACATTAAACGTTGTCTTCATGTTTCTTAACTTGATTTTCCAACATAAAACGTTGTTTATGTTCCTAACTTGATTTGTCACCGTTATAGTGTCACACCCCAACCGATGGCGGAATCATCGGGGTAGACGTGATTAGATTGCTCGAGACTTCATAACACTAAATGTGATAAGTATTTAATAAATAATATTTCATTTCATTGCTAATGATCAAAGTACATGAATTGGAAAACAAAAATACAACAAATATTGCATGATTAATCTATAAACATGAATTTAAAGTTTGGTGCGTTTCTAGTCCTTCCTATCAAGTTCCATTCATCGTCATCATCATAGAATTTCTGCAACACGTATTAAAGTATAGTTCAATACAAAAGTTTTGGCGAGTATACAAGTTTGAATACTAGCGTAAGTATAAAAGTTTAAACGAATCCACATGGCATAATAGTTAACTTAAATTATCATACAATAATAGCATGCACCTATACGTGTCAACCCAAAATTTACCGCTAGCGTAATCTTATCATCACAACAATAGGACCGCTATGAATGACTTAACATTACCTCACGAATACGGGCGGTGCGTTACTCCTATATCGCTATAAATGTTAAGGGAGGCTTGAAACTAGTTAATGACAAAGCATAGCACATGTAACGATTCTAGCATAATGTATTAAGCATGTATTACGGATTGTTTGTTTGTAAGCATGTTTGTAGGCGTATGTGTGCACTTTTAATAAGGAATAAGTATTGCACCCAAAAAGTGTCGAAAAGTAAAAGGGTCATGTATACTCACAATTTTGCAAAGCTTCCCGATTATCCGTGTTTTCGCTAGTTAATGTGAATAGGAGAGTGAAGGTGTGTGAGTACTCGGATGTTTAACGGAGGATTCGGATTCGGAATTAAAGTATGCGAAAGTATGTGAATAAGAAAATAATTACCTAGTCTTAAACACTCGTTCTTGACACTATAAATCCCATATGGGTTGATGTGATTTCATGGATCAAGATACCCATTAGAATACGAGAGGTTTAAGACCTAGATAATATAACCTGTTACCATGACAAGTAACCATGTTGATCATCATCAAGGATCCGGTTATGTATATATATTTATCGTATAGTTTATATAATAATTCTAAGCTAAATCCATCAAGGATATCATAGATTGTCATATAAGTCATGCATGGAGGTAGAAGGATAACCATCCTTTAACCTCATTGTAAGATTCACCAATACACAAATTATCACAAGGATAATTCGGATGGTCATGAATGAAAAGGAAATGTACCATAATTACTATACCAAGTAACCAAGTAACCTTTAACCCGGGTGAGCCGGCACCGACATAGAAAGAGTTAACTAAGTGTCGGAGGCTTAACATGGTTATGCCACTTTCAAGCTAGCAAACCACTTGGGATAGCAATTGTAAAACATCAAGTGAGGTGGTGGAATGAAGGTAGGATAGCCAAGGCTTCCAAGTATTCACACCTATACTAAAACACAAGTCTTGCCATCAACTTCATGGCAAGCTCGGATGGAATCATCACTTGTGGGTTGCATAAACCCTTGCAAAAATAGAAAGTTTAGAGGTGTTTGCACCTCTTAAACTCATAAGAATCTATTCCTAACAAGTCTCATAACCTTAGATAGGTTTTAGAACAAGTAGGCACAATATTCAAACAAGTTTTAATCAAGAAAAGCAAGATATAAAAGTATAAATTAAAGTAGAATTTTAATCCTACTTTATAAAAGTTTATAAAGTTCCAAGTGTATTATATAAAGCAAGAGTTGGCACAAATCAAGACTACACACTTATTGTTATTAGAAATATACTTTAGACAATGTGTTCCTATAATCTAATACTTGTTGGCCCATTTATTAAGTGGCCCTCTAGTGGGAGTGTTGGACTCGTTATGCCAATACCAATTCCTCATGTGTATAGGGATTGGATGTGGTATCTTATAGATATTTTTAGCAAGACTTTTAGGACCTCAAATGTGGTGAGGTTTCACCTTAGTTTGTCAAGGCAATCTTGTGAAAACCTTCCTAGAGGTTATCCAAGTAGAAAGGAAGGAGAAAACATAAGAAAATAAGAAGAAAAACGAGCTAAAACTCACTTAGAATGGTTGCAGCTTTCTGCCAAATCTTGGAAATTAGAGAGTAACCAAGAAAATTTGAGAGTGATTTGAGTGTTTTGAGTGTGTTTAGGAGTGTATGGAGGCTTGTATTTATAAGTGGGGATTAGGGTTTGGGAGTTAATGAAGGTGGAAGGTGATTGGAGGGTGGAAAAGGGTGAAATTTGATTGGCTAAAAAATGGTGGAAGGTGATTGGAGTAGGAGGGAGGTGGTTTTGCTCATTTTTAGTCCATGCGCTTTGTAACTAGGTTATGTTATGCCGTTTTCTTGTATTTTAACTTGTTTTCAGGTATCCAAAGTGTATTTTAATTCTCGGTTTTGCGTGTAAACATGTATTTAAATATTGATTGCGTATATAACACAAATATGAAATGTAACACGTATATGTATAAAATGAATTTCCATTAAGATTCACGTGCTCAAATTGTGATAACGGAGATGGAGTACGATTGTAAGGTTTCTAAAAATAGAATGCGAATATGAACTTTCTAAAAATAGGAATATGGAAATACGAGGCGTTATAGTCTCCCCTACTTCAGGAAATTTCGTCCTAAAATTTATTCAACAGGAAGACTTTTGGAAAAAGACATTTTGATTAAGATGTTTGGCTAAAATCGAAATTTGAAGTTTAAAGTCTACGTGGGGTTTATGTATAAGAGAGTTAAAATGTATGGAAATTGCAAGAGATAAAAAGCTAGGTTTGTAAAAGTAATTCATTTGACTAAGGCGTTTCTGGCTTCAAACGTAAGTGAGTGCAAGAATAAGTAAGACGTGTATGTAGTGCAAAGCGAGTGTGAACAACTCAATTGGGAGAAATATTTTAAAAGGATGTGACCTAAAAAGCTTTTGTGTAAGTAAGGATGTAGTTTGAAAAAATGTGTGGCCCGCACCGTAGGTTGTAGGAAAAATTTTCATTGGTTCAAATGCGTATTAGTAAAATCACACGTAGAAAAAATGTTTATAGGTGAGAAGCTAGGATGGCAGGCAGTTATGGTTTCAAAAAGTTTTAGCGGTAGTAGGCCGTCTAGTTGAAGTTTGCGCGTATAAAGAACGAAAGATATCTTAAAAGTATTTTTACTGACTCGAACTGGTGAGGATGTTTGTAAAAATGGATAAATCGTTTAGGCCGATTTACTGAAAATAAAGTTTGGATGAAATGTTAAGTGGATAATTTGGGAATATTCGTGGTATTGAGCATATGAATGATTCGGTGGGTGTAATCAAGGGGTAAGAATGGTGTGGATATTGAATGAAATACGAACACAAAAGTTGAGAGATGCTAGTTATAGTTGTAGCGCTTAAAGCTAACGATTTTGAGAATGAAGCTTTGTCATGGATAATCGAGTAACAAGTATTTCGAAGTTGGGTCACCAAAGTTTGCTATAAATCAAATGTATTTAACAAGGTCTGGGAAATCACCAAATTTCTCATGGCACATTTTATGGAAGTTTGGTAACATGGCAGAGACACTTATATATAGGATGTACCAGCGGCGTATCCACCATGTTCACACCATGTTACGTCTGTTTCGCTATTCGGTGTCATGTTACGTTCTGTGTTGCGATACACAGTAGAACCCACTATGGTTTTCATGCGCCTACCAATATAATCCCGTGTGCACCTGCGATTATTTTGGTTTGTGCATGATCCCCATAGTTTGTACTAGTAGTATACGGGTCAAGTTACATTTTAGTATTACAAGCAAAATGTGTGTGTAAGGTAGCGTATAAAAATTAAGTATGTAAGCATGATTGTATGTAAGTATGAGTGTGTTGAACGTAGGTGAAACCACTCGGGTTATGCCTACTTATAGATTTCAGGTATGACTACCAAGTAGTGCGAATGTTTAAATTTTGAGTATGATTGAAGATAAACACGTATAACATTAGTATCGAGTGTATAGGTGGAATAAAATGGGATTTAGCATATATAAGTTAGCATGAAGTTGCGAATGTGTAAAATACGAAGTGTAATGGTGATATGTGCAAGGTTGTCATGTAATATTGACTGCATAAATGGAAACCTGTAAGGCGATATGCATGTGTATGGTTGCTTGAGTCAAAACATTGAGTTGGTTGAAATAAAATAAGTCGGGTTTGTCAGGAATGAAGGACTAGAAATGTGAATGTCGGGTGAATATTGAGAAAATATTATTTTTTTGATGTAAGATGTGGTTTGTAAAAAGAAATGCTACTTTTGTTTTAAAAATTTGTATTCGCATACGTCGTAGGTTATCTGATCTTATGAAATTTTCATGCCCATGTGTCCAGATTTAGATTTGCGTATTAGCGATTTTTGAAAAGGTTGTAAAATGGTGAGCTTGCTTTATTTTTATATTGATATAAGAAAAGTTGTGTTTTGAAAATTTTCATGGAAAACTTGGGTTTTGAAAAGTATTTTAGCAAAGTGGACTTATACGTATGTGAGAGAAAGTTTTCGTTGGTTTCTTGTTGGAAATAAAATGTCTTTAGAATGATAGTATAAAGTGAGTGTGTTTTTGTGATTGGACGAGTTATGAAAATTGAGGGCAAGAGGTTCGTTAGACCGACTAAGTTGATAGGTTGCATTTCTTAAAGTTTTTGAAAATTGTGAAAGAAACGTTTATGAAACACCCTAATACGTTTTGACCATAAGTGACATAGCGGAAATACCGACTCAAAAATTCTTTATTTATTGACCATATAACATACTTGAAGGTTCATTTATAAAATGTTGGACACTTTCTTGGAAAGATTTATAACATTCATTCTTGATTAACTCGTTAAATGTAATATATGAATACAAGTTATGAGTCCGCTTTTCCCGTACAATTCTTCCTCTTCGACTCGATCTTCAACCCTTTAAATTCCGTAGTAATGATAATTCCGTGCAACCTACAATCACCACATACATCCGCATTATTAATATTTGGTGACATCATTCATAGTTTTAAACATTCATAATTAAATGATCACTCCATAATCTTTCTATTCATGAAGATCCTTTCGATTATCTTTCTGTGTATGATCTTGCATCCTAATCGTCAATCTTCATAAGTCAACAATAGTAAACCTGCACTTTCATTTCATTCTCAGGATAATAATTAGTAACTTTAATGCTCATACATATTGAAGTCATATGTACATATATACAAGCCCTTACATACCACTTACATTCCCATAAAATATACAAACATATCCTAGTCACAACATTCACATAAATAAGTCTTATACATACGAACCTGTGCACATGCTTACTTCTATTCACGCTTACCTAAGGATTCCACCACTAACATATAAGTTAGCCATAAACATACATGCTTACATACTTAATTATTCCCGATAATCATTATCACAGTTTGATTAGTTCACATAACTCTCTATTCATTATTTTCACTTTTTCGGGTTCATTGAGGGTTACACAACAGGTATTGGGGCCCTGTGCCAATAACCAACAAAAAGCAGCTTCTCAAGTTTGTGAGAAGCGTCGGCGACGCCCTTCAATAGCGTCGGTGACGCTTTCTGGAAATGTTACGTCGGTCCTCATTTGCGTAGACAGTTGATTAGAGCGTCGGGAGAAGGGTGCAGCGTCAGCGACGGCTAGGGAGGCCGTCAGCAACGCCCCCTCTGTGATGCTGACACTGTCTTTCCTTGCTTAAACTTACACAACCCATTTCCTATTCCCGTTCTAACCCGAACTGACTCAAAATGTCCCATAACATCCCATAACCTTTCATAAGCTTCCCATATCGTCCCATAATATCCCGAATCATTTAAACACTTAACCTCATGTCCTCATAATCAAATTTATACTTCTATAATACTTTCTTGATTTTGACCCGTTTGATTATATCAAGTTATTTCTGACGTAGCTAACTATTTATTGCCAGCTTACAATAATACATACCTTAGTACTATGATTACTTAAATATTCTTATAGAAATTCCCGAACCATAATCATTCAAAACCCATACCCGACACATACTTTCAACATCTTGACCCGTTCACTTTTATAATGAGTTCCAAACATAGATGACTTCCTATGACTTACCACAACCATATGTACCTTGATTCATATCCTTACCCATAATTTCTTACACGATTCCCTGTATTTTACTTAATAAACTTAATTTATAAAAGAAGAAGTGATTCCGGAAATCACTTACCTTATGTGTCCGTATTCGTATCCGCTTCCTTGCCTCCTCTTGACCCGTTAGCCTTTCGTGCTTGAGTCCACCTTGACATGATTCCACACATTTTTTTCATGTTACCACAATCATATCATGGTTAGCATATTTATAATCGCATATACTAACATTCATTATTTTCCATTCTTATATTTCTTGCCTTGCATTAGTCAACTATCGCATATATTGACATGTACTAATGACCGCCTTATTTCACGTTCTCGCAACTCAATTATCACTCGTACGAGTGAGATGTTTATCACTCGTACGAGTCACTTATATAACGTACACATAATTCATTTATACACATGCTAATACTTTCATAATTCTACATTTGACCACATACAAAGTTAGTCACTTTAATATAATCACATCATCATTCGTCACTAGTGAGTCTGTATGCTATGGACATAGTACACTTCACTTCTTGATTTCAACTAACAATCAATCAAATAGAAGATGGACATCACACTATCCAAGCACATGGTACAAGCTCCTAATGCATGATCTTACCCAAAACATACATTCAACCCGAATTCTTGTATGAGTTCCATTTATAGCACATTCTTCAGATTAGTTTACTACTAGTTACATGATTAACATATTTCATTCATATATGTCGAGCCACATCATTCAATTTCACATCCTAACTTCACTTAGACATTTTATCTTACACTTGGCGTACATACCACTTTTGTGAGTTCCGGTGACGGCGGTTCCAGACGGAAGTTTGGGCGTAAGATAGTACCAATTCGGAAGAATGTTATAAAGAGGGAGTAGAAACAGAATCAACGTAAGCTTCGGTAGTATACATCTTGTCTGGCTGGCGGAAATTCCTGGAGAGAATCCGCCAGCGTTTCCCCTTGGGGAGCTTCCAAAACTCTCAAACACTGAACACACATCACATATATATAGGCGTGAGCAGTTCGTACGAGTGAGATGTTTATCACTCGTACGGATGACATTTTCACTCATACGAGTCACTTGTCACTCGTACGAGTCACTTCACTCGTATGAGTCACTTGTCACTCGTACGAGTCAATTCTTGTTCGCACTTGGGTCGTGTGTTCGTATCTAATTTATACGATATTCGATACACACACACATACTGAACTTTCTAGTTATTCTTATGTCACCAATAACGCTAATTTTCATTCTCTTGTTACTTAACTAACTATTTAACTAAGTTAAATAGCTTGATTATTTTATTCTATGCCATCACATAAAGAAACATACTAGCCAATTAAAATTTGTGATTTGGGGCGTTACAACTCTACCCCAGTTAAAGGAGGTTTCATCCCCGAAACCTTTCTCATTCCTGCTAGACCAATTCTACTCTTACTTTTCATCTATTCATGATGCTTACTTCAACATGAGTACATTCGGGATCTTAGCAAAAGTTTTATTCATGTATAAACATAATTGTTCGCATTGTCCCCACTTTCTTTAATCAAGCAAAAATTACTTTCGTAATCACATAAAGTCGGAATTTTATCCAGAGCTCTTATTAGTGTCTTCTTCACTTATAATGCTAGTTCCTAACACACATCATCGCTAGTGGTTCATTCATTGAATTTATTCCAAGTGTATACTATTGCTCATACAAACTTACGTTTACAGCTTGTTTCTATCTTTCTAATTAAGTCTAATACATTCGTACATTTATTAATCAAAATAAATCGATTTATTTCATCACATTCATATATTATATATGATATTTTCATTTCATTTACCATAAGTAAACCCCAACCTCTCATTATTAACATTATTTCTAATTACTTTCGTATTCATATGAGGGGTCAACGTATTATTATACGCATACTAAAAACATTCACTGACCTGTTAATACTACAACAAAACTTCCCATTTTTAATATATATGTTTATTCGTACTTGACAAGGATTAATCGTCATTCTACAGTTACTATCGTTACTTATATCATGCATGCCTTTAAGTTAGCCTCAACTTATCTCATTCATATCATTACACAATTAACTTCCTTCATGCACTACTTACCCTACTAAGCAAGTATGTATCGCGAGCGCTCCGTGGGAGCGTTTAACCAATACCCTAAATTTTTACTTAAAAATTTTGAAGTTATCCTCCTAGTGATATAATTTCTCCTTACATTACCCATTAAAGCAAATCGTTCAGTATACCAATTCTTTCTCATAGTTGTGAGCTAAACATTTTACTAACCTTGATTCCTTTGCATAACCAACGGTCTGTGATCCGAATCTGCCTGATTCTTCGTGAGTTTATGCGATACTCGAATTGATCACATCCATTCATTTGTTGAGCTTCCGCCTATGTGCATCTTTTCAACAATGTCTTGTTCAAATGAACATGACTAACAAGCCTAGCATCAGAGTTAGCATTTTTTGACAGTACTTACCATTACTACATTCCCTTTAATACTCATTCTTCTCAGTGCTTATGCACCTACCACTCTTTCACAAATTTCTTACATGTATGCTATTACATATTATACATACCATTTCTTTCATATAATTCTTTCATTTTGCTAATCATTTCATCTATCTTTTGCAGTTTGACTTTTTCAAGGTCAATTAGCACTTCCCCCTATCGTATATGTATTGAAGTACCCGTTTGTACTCTTTCCAATTCAAGCATACTTACTAGATATTATTTTAGCTTTTCTTGTGAAAGTTTTCCTTTTTTTGTAAATTACATAAGTCATTCATCTGAACCCTAGCCCATCATTTATTTTGACTCGCTTGGGTCGATTACTAACATACCTCACATGTAACACATTCGAAACTTATCTATTTCAACAGGTTCCTTGCTACTACAATAGCTTTCATCGGTTATACTTACTTAATGAATCAATTACGTCATGCTATTTTTACTATTACTTGCTTAATAATAATTTACTTAATGTCGTTTGGCTGTTCGAAGGTCCAACTGTAAATACATTCTTATCTATGTTTTATCAATTACTCAACCGACCCATTAGGAGGCGTTTCGCATTCAAACTCGTGTCTCCTACTTTTCATCAAAATTTTCATTACATCTTTCAACACTACTTCCTTTATAGTGGCTTATGCTAGAAAACCCTTATATTCCAATTTTACCCTTCGTTAAGACATTAGACCAAAATGACCGTCAACCCAAATTACTGGATGCATTTCACTTGGGTTAATCTATTACCCAATTTTGACACATCCCACTCTAGTCTAGTCATAACTTCTATCGAAAGTATAACCTTTTATTCATACCTGACGCACGTCCAAATCATTGACTCATTATCCACACCTTGCGTTGGTTATTTCTTTCCAATTTGTGGCAATGCATGTCAATTCATTATGCTTACCTATAAGCATGAACTTGACAAAACAAAACATTAAATACCAGGTTCAAATGGCGATCATCATTTGACCCGCATGACTCGTTTGTCCTTTTAACCATTCTTGCATACAAACATATTTGCATATATATATATATATATATGTAGATTTAAACATAACTTGAATATTATCTGTTTTAAGAAATATTTACTTGTTTTGTCCGAGCTTATAGTTCCAAACATTTCCATTCTTATCATACGTTCTTACTGGTTTGGTCCGTACTTACTTACGGATTCGATCATTGTCATTCTCATTATACATTCTTAGTTGTTTGATCCGTACTTACTTACGGATTCGAACATTTCCATTCTCATTATACATTCTTACTTGTTTGATCCGTACTTACTTACGGATTCAAACATTTCCATTCTCATTATACATTCTTACTTGTTTGATCCGTACTTACTTACGGATTCAAACATTTCCATTCTTATAGATTGCTCCCCATTTCTTGAGAGTCTAAGAACTCTTTTTATCCACACGTCAAACTACTTCCCAACTCTATCGGACATACAGGTGATGATTATTATGGTCTCACGAGGGTCATATGCTTTTTGCGCACTGGCTAGGCGCGCAATCCACATACTAGTTTCGTGCCTTCATGTAATCATCACCTTATATCCGAAAAAGTGGGTTTTAGTTCGTGAAACATCTTTAAAACCTTACTAAGATAATATCATTGTCTTTTGTTTAATATTTACCCTCACGAAGGAGATTTTCCCTTTTTCTTGTAACACCGGTACCCATATATACATATATTAATATTGTGTACCTGGGGTCCATCTGTCTTATTACATGCTTTGGTATTCATCCTAGATCGTATTCTCGGATTATTCTCCTCAATCTCTTAAGCTTACCTTGCATATATAATTCAGTTAGTTTCTTTATATGATACATATACACATGCTTACATTCATTTACACATTTGGATCTTGATCGAGTTTTGGATTGTACAGGTTCTTATCACAAGAGCACACGGGTTTGAGTTCAAGTACTTAACTTCTTGTACTTGATTTCACTCAAACCATGGCTCTGATACCAACTTAAACACCCTAATACGTTTTGACCATAAGTGAGCAGTGGAAATACCGACTCAAAAATTCTTTAACCATATAACATACTTGAAGGTTCATTTATAAAATGTTGGACACTTTCTTGGAAAGATTTATAACATTCATTTTTTATTAACTCGTTAAATGTTATACATTAATACAAGCTATGAGTCCGCTTTTCCCGTACATTCCTTGCTCTTCGACTCGATATTCAACCCTTTAAATTTCTTAATAATGATAATTCTGTGCAACCTGCAATCACCACATACATCCGCATTATTAATATTTGGTGACATAATTCATAATTTTAAACATTCATAATTAAATGATCACTCCATAATCTTTCTATTCATGAAGATCCTTTCGATTACCTTTCCGTATATGATATTGCATCCCAATCGTCAATCTTCATAAGTCAACAATAGTAAACCTTCACTTTCATTTCATTCTCAGGATAATAATTAGTAACTTTAATGCTCATACGTACTAAAGTCATATGTATATATATACAAGCCCTTACATACCACTTAAACTTACACAACCTGTTTCCTATTCTCGTTCTAACCCGAACTGACTCAAAATGTCCCATAACATCCCATAACCTTTCATAAGCTTCCCATATCCTCCCATAATATCCCGAATCATTTAAACACTTAACCTCATGTCCTCATAATCAAATTTATACTTCTATCATACTTTCTTGATTTTGACCCGTTTGATTATATCAAGTTATTTCTGACGTAGCTAACTATTTATTGCCAGCTTACAGTAATACATACCTTAGTACTATGATTACTTAAATATTCTTACAGGAATTCCCAAACCATAATCATTCAAAACCCATACCCGACACATACTTTCAACATCTTGACCCATTCACTTTTATCATGAGTGCCAAACATAGATGACTTCCTGTGACTTACCACAAGCATATGTACCTTGATTCATATCCTTACCCATAATTTCTTACACGATTCCCTGTATTTTACTTAATAATATTCATTTATAAAAGAAGAAGTGATTCCGGAAATCACTTACCTTATGTGTCCGTATTCATATCCGCTTCTGTGCCTCCTCTTGACCCGTTAGCCTTTCGTGCTTGAGTCCACCTTGACATGACTCCACACACTTTTGTTCATGTTACCACAATCATATCATGGTTAACATATTTATAATCACATATACTAACATTCATTACTTTCCATTTATATGTTTCTTGCCTTGCATTAGTCAACTATCGCGTATATTGACATGTACTAATGACTGCCTTATTTCACGTTCTCGCAACTCAATTATCACTCGTACGAGTGAGATGTTTATCACTCGTACGAATGACATTGTCACTCGTATGAGTCACTTATATAACGTACACATAATTCATTTATACACATGCTAATACTTTCATAATTCTACATTTGACAACCACATACAAAGTTAGTCACTTTAATATAATCACATCATCATTCGTCGCTAGTGAGTCCGTATGCTAAGGACATAGTACACTTTCACTTCTTGATTTCAACTAACAATCAATCAAATAGAAGATGAACATCACACTATCCAAGCACATGGTACAAACTCCTAATGCATGATATTACCCAAAACATACATTCAACCCAAATTCTTGTATAAGTTCCATTTATAGCACATTCTTCAGATTAGTTTACTACTAGTTACATCATTAACATATTTCATTCATATATGTCGAGTCACATCATTCAATTTCACATCAAAACTTCACTTAGACATTTTATCAAACACTTGGCGTATATACCACTTTTGTGAGTTCTCGTGATGGAGGTTCCAGACGGAAGTTTGGGCGTAAGATAATACCGATTCGGTAGAAAGTTATAAAGAGGGAGTAGAAACAGAATCAGCGGAAGCTTCGGTAGTATACATCTTGTTTGGCTGGTGGAAATTCCTGGAGAGAATCCGCCAGCGTTTCCCCTTGGGGAGCTTCCAAAACTCTCAAAAAGTGAGCACATCACACACACACACACACACACACATATATATATATATATATATATATGCGTGAGCAGTTCATCCGAGTGAGATGTTTATCACTCGTATGAATGACATTGTCACTTGTACGAGTCACTTGTCACTCGTACGAGTCACTTCTTGTTCGCACTTGGGTCGTGTCTTCGTATCTAATCTATACAATATTCAATACACACACATACTGAACTTTCTAGTTATTCTTATGTCACCAATAACGCTAATTTTCATTCTCTTGTTACTTAACTAACTATTTAACTAAGTTAAATAGCTTGATTATTTATTCTATGCCATCACATGAAGAAACATACTAGTCAATTAAAATTTGTGATTTTGGGGCGTTACAGTTTAAAGTATCATTAGGAGTTTCGGGTATGTAATTTACATAAATAAATTATAGGGTGAGAAATCGTTTGGATAATATAATAGGGTTCGAGGTTTATGCATAAATGAGAAAAATTTAAACAATGATAAAATGTTTGAGTATAAGTTTTGATCTAGTGATTGTTACAAAAGTAGTCGAGTTGTGATTTGATCTTCCATTGAGGTGTAGAGATCACTCCTATCTCAAGGATAAGATTCATTCGACAAATGGGCAAAGTCAAATCGTCAAGGTAAGGGAATCACTCCTATTTTGATGATAAGACTTCCATTTTTGGGAATGCGAGTAGTGTTTATCTTGTGGGTGACGTTTTTGAAATCGTATTTATAAATAGTGTGTAAGGTACATGAAAAGTATAAGTATGATACGTGAGTAATCATTGTGAAAATAATTTGCATTTTGAATGAAAGGAATGATGAATTACCTTATGCATAAAATTGATATAATATAATGATTGTTTTGACTAAAACTTGGATTATTCCGAAACGAAACCTTGACTAACCAAAGTGATCAAAAGTTCTTTTGAGTTTGGGAAGCCTGCTTTGGCCTAATAGGTAAAATACTCTCACCAAAATTTCAGTTAACGGTATTCACCCTTCCGGTTACTACATGTCCTTAGTCAATTGAAAGTTTGAGACTTTGGCGGGATTCGAAAATCGAGGAGTGGGACTAGTTACCAAGGTGCGAGTATCACCCTTAACTTGACAACGTCATTCCTAAGTGTGGTTGATACTTATCAAACGAGGTAAGAACTTAAATCCGACTCATTGGTAAGGTCCACTAGAATAAGCATCGCAAAATTTCATCAAGGTGAGGATGTCACTCCTAACTTGATGTATAATTTCATGGAAATTGAGAATGCTGTAAGTCCCGATAACCGGATCTGACAGGTATCGTAAGACTAATCGATTGTGGAAATAAAGATTAGAATGAAGAACAACTCTTGAATCAAAACACAACTTGCATACACCAGAATAGTGTCTGATACAAGTTTTTCTATATTAACTCTCTAACCTTGAAACATTAACCTAACACATATATTTATACTAACCATCTAGCCCATTAGTTACAACCCTAGGCCCGTGAGGCACTAGGAAGCCCAAAACCCTTCAATAAGCCCAAATGTAGCACTAATGTGTAAACCTCCAATAATATAAGCCCAACAATCTCCCCCTAGGTTTACAACATTAGGCCTTTAATCCTTAGGTTGCGCATCCCTCCCAATCTCACAGCAATTATTCCAGCCACAACAGTTGTCCAGTCTCTTTAGCACAAGCTTCATATAACTCCGCCGTTCGAATCTGATTTGAAGCAAGAACCTGCAGATCTTCATTGTGAAAACTCACCAGATTGACCACATCATTAACTCGAAAATCCTGCTCTTTCGTCACGATCGCCACACTCCCAACCTTAGGATCATATAGCCAGAAACTAAAGTTCTTCAAAATTCCTTTTGGGAATGTCGGAGCAACTGGTATAACGAGTTCTTTATCCGTTGGAGGGCACATCACCCATTTAAACCGCCTCCCAGTCCTTGCATCACGAACCCCCTTTGCTGCTCACAGATATGGCTTAGCCGTTTTCATTGTCTTAAACCCATCTTCACTTCCTGTTCCAAACGTTTGAAAAACCTCCAACCCGGACCTCGTTCGGTAGTATCATCATCAGAGCAAGGAGCTCGTAACAGCAGTCAATGCAATCTTTGTCCAAGTTTCAAATTGGGACTCCTTAGAATAATATTCACGCGTACCATCCTGCCTGACAATGATCCACATCTTCTTCACGTGATCGTACATCCAACTAAGCACTTTCGACTTATTTCTGACCTTGCTATAGTAACTCGAACCGAGTTCCATGATATACCGTTCAGATTGGTTGGAAGGATCCTTCAACTGAAAATTCTCATCAAGCGGATTTATGTCAACATTTTTCCATCAAAACCATCTGTTTTTTCTTTTGTGCCGTTGAACGTTTTTTACTAGCAATGTACTTCTTCCTTGGATCACGTAAATACTCATCCAAACCAGCTTGTCGATCAGAAGCTAACTGTTCCGCAGCTACTCTATCCGCTTCACTTTGCTCAGCTGTTCTCTGCTCAGCTACTCTATGACGATGTTCAATATTCATTGGATCATCGGTAAGGTCAGAAAATTCTCGACCAAACTTGTTCTCTAACTTAGCCTTCAAATCAAACACCAAAGTCATCAACATAGTAACGTCCCCTAGAAACTGATCAATCGTCTAGTCCCTCACGTCTAAGCATGTCTGCAATGAAGCAATCTGAGCATCTTTAAGTACAACCTCCTGTTCAAGTACAATCACTCGCTTCTTCAAATCAACAACATCAACCTCTACATCTTCACCATCACTATCTAGACCACTAAACTCAAAGGCACGTTTCTCTGATCTCCTTGAATATTCTGCAGCATCACCATCAACACCACCTGAACCACTTCTACCTGCTCCAGATCCCTCAGCACCCACTGAACTACCGCCAATATCCATCATTTACAATATAGAGTCCGCTGGAACAGATACGACCGTAGAATGTGTAGCAATGTGAGCAGCTGTCGGTTTAGAAGGAATAGTAGAGTCAAACATCGGAGCATCCGTCAAAGACACAGTAAATGAAGATAAGGCAGGAGTAGATGTGACTGGTGTAGATTCTTCATCAATACTACCAACGTGTACTTCAGAATGAATTGGTTCGTTAACAGTCTCCGTCCGGCGTCTCTTTATCAATGGTACTTTGTCTTCTTCAATCTCTTCATCAGACTCAACCACACCAACAGGAATATCAACAGAAGGTATCACAAGAGGAGGATCACCTTGTCTCTCTTGAATTTCTTTCAAGTGTGAAATAAGAGCTTCCAGGTTCTATGAAGTAAGTTCTGGCAAAACTGGAATCAGATTAGCATTAAATTCGGTAATGTCGTCCGAGAAAGCTTGTTCCTCGTCTGTGTCCGCATCAGTAACCAGATCCTCAACCTCAATCTCTTTCTCTTTCACTGGCATATCATGTTCCCCAACAACGATAACATTAACTGGTGTATGTGCTGGGACATCCTGTCCGATCACCTCAGCAAACCTTCTAAACTTCTTCAATGGAAAACGACCAACAAAAACTGTCTTCGATGTTGAACGGTTTTTCTTCATAGTGCTGAAAATGGTTGGTCCCATTGGCTTCATATTTAACAGATTCGCATCAGAAGAATCCTTGGTTAGATCGGGATATCGAGCATCCACAACTGCACAAAGCGCAGATATAGCAAAAACATCCGCTTCTTGGACTGTTCTAAGATCTACTTCATATTCTCGAAAATATAACCTGAGAAGTTATATTTCCAATCCATAATAAGAGCCACAACGGCTGAAGTTCGAGTTTGATTCGGTTAGTCTAACCCTCCCTTGTTTTCAGAAACACACTGCATAAACATATGCACCAGCAATCTCCAGTAAGCGGGAAACCTTTTGGGCCCAAGTCAATCCGGAATACATCATCCAAATTCGCAAACGATCCGGATTGGGCTTATGTGCAGGCCTAATCCAGAATAGTGACTAGTCAGTGGGCCTATCCGGAAGGTGTTTGAAAGCCCAATCCGGAACAATACCTCATTATCCATAATTGTTCAATTTTGAGAATTTCAGAAATTCTATTGGATTGGACCAACTTCAAAACTGAGCAGACCAGTCTAATATCCCTTGACAGAAACCATCTAACCAAAAATCAGCAATTTGACTAACCAAGCATCCAACCACTCTTTACCAACTACAAAAGTAAGTAAGATATCTAAACAAAAACATAAACACAACCTTGCTAAGGGATCAAATCATTTCTAAAGTCGACTAAGGAGCATTTTTCAGTGTGAGCTGGGTCAGACTAGTCTAAGCAATTGTCAATATACTTGTCCATTTAAGTCTAAAACTCAACCCTCCAGTTCTGGCTTCATGATATGCTTAAGGTAGTATTATACTATGATACCCGTGTGTCCCATACCATGACATACTCCCGCAATCAAGGTAAGCACAACGATTCATCGTAGCCGATGAGTATACTGAGATCATACTTTATCTTTTACAATGTCAAACTACTGGTGAACAGGTTAGTACTTTCGTACATCAGAGTGACCAATAGTATCTGACGAGGGTTAGGCAAATACCTTATGTGGTACGTAGGAATTTATGGAATTTTCTCATGAAGAGATTTCCTTTCTTTTAGGTTTTGGCCCTTCTATTTTGGCTCTTTAAAAGGATATCCTAATTGTGCCTAGGTCTACATATAATCAAGATGCAACAGAAGGGCAGCCAAGATATCCCCGGATGACTCAACAGCAAAAAGACCCGAAACCTCAGGCATTTGCTATCTATCAACACAAGATTTAAGACCATGAAATCATACGTCTATAGTGTGTAACCCACTGAATATATAGTTCTTTATGTTTATATCGTTTGGCACTATCCGGTTGAGATCTAGACCTATCAACATATCACCTTCGATTCAAGTCTTTCCCGCTTCAACACCTTACATGTGTTAGTAAGAAACTTCATCACGAAAAAGTATTTCATTTCCCAATCATTGCAAAAGCTATTTAAAATTAAAAAGTATTATTTATTTATTTATTTTTTAATATTTCTCCCCTAAATTTGTGCATATATATGAACAAATTCACGAAGCAAACAGAAATGAAAGAAAGACAACAAACTAAACGGAAAGGATAGAGGATGCTCAGTTAGAAAAACGGATCATTTTGAGGAGATCCACAAGCACTTAAAAACGCGCGTTGCTAACGGGTTTCGTGAACAAATCTGCCACGTTTGCATCGGTGTGGATTTGCTCAAGTTTAACGAGACCCTTTTCATAGCAATCACGAATAAAATGAACTTTGATATTTATGTGCTTGGTTTTGGAGTGAAAAACAGGGTTTTTGACAATTTGGATAGCGACATCATTATCACAATAAATTGTTGTGTTTAGATAAGTCAAACCGTAATCCACAAGCTGGTGTTGCATCCATAAAACCTGGGAGCAGAAAGCAGATGCTGCGACATATTCTGCTTCTGCTGTAGAAAGCGAGACCGTCTGCTGCTTCTTGCATTGCCAAGAGATTAATCTATCTCCCAAGAATTGGCATCCAGCTGAAGTTGAGCGCATATCCCTATCTGTACCTCCAAGATTACTGTCAGAGAAAGCATACAGTTCAAATTCAGATTTTTTAGGATACTAGAGGCCTAGTGATGGTGCCCCTTTGAGGTACCTAAAAATTCTTTTAACATCATGTAAATGAGAGAGTTTAGGAGTAGCCTGATATCGAGCACACTGGCAAACGGCAAACATGATATCTGGCCGACTTGCAGTGAGATACATGAGTGAACCAATCATAGATCGGTACATAGTTGGATTGATAGGCGTTCCTTCAGCGTTTTCATTTAGCAAAGGCCGTTCTGCAATAGGTTAAGCCGTAAGCTTTGAGTCTGTAAGCTTGAATTTTGCAAGAACGTCATTGACATATTTTCCTTGATGAATCAAGATTCCTTGCGGGCTTTGACGAACTTGAAGTCCCAAAAACATAGTCATCTCCCCCATTAAGCTCATCTCAAATTTCTTCTTCATAATTTCTTCAAATTCCCGACATAGACCATCATTTGTAGAACCAAAAATAATATCATCGACGTAAATTTGAATAAGAATAATGTCCTTGTCAACACGTTTGATGAACAAAGTTTGATCAATGGTTCCCCGAGTATATCCATGAGTAAGCAAATGCTCTGTTAGAAGTGCGTACCATGCGCGAGGCGCTTGATGCAATCCATACAGAGCTTTGTCTAATTTGTATGCATAGTCTGGCTTGTCAGGATCAGTAAAACCCGGTGGTTGTGCTACGTATATTTCCTCTTTCATGCCGTAGAGAAAAGCAGTCTTGACATCCATTTGATAGCGAGTGAAGTTCATGTAAGACTTATATGCCAAGAAAATGCGAATAGCCTCCAATCGAGCTACCAGTGCATAAACCTCATCGTAGTCCAATCCTTCAATCTGACGGAAACCCTGAACAACCAGTCGAGCTTTGTTCCTAACAATAACCCAAGTGTCATCCTGTTTATTGTGAAATACCCAGCGAGTTCCAAGAGCACGTTTTCCTTGAGGAAGCTTCACCAATTTCCATACACCAAGCTTCTAAAACTGATTGAATAGCGTCAACCCAGCCGGGTTCCTGCAAGGCGACATCACTGCTTTTAGGTTCAATTTATGAGATAAAGCAACAGTAAAGACAAGTATTGATATCCCCTGATTGACTGCGGGTTCGAACGGCAGCAGTAATGGGACTAATAACATTTTCAATTGGATGATCGCGCTGTAGACGTTGTGGTATCGGCGTAGCAGGGACAAGGAGATCTGTTTGCAAGTTGGTAACACTCGGTGAGACAACTCCAGATGACTCCCCCTCATTAGTTGTACCAGTAGAAGTGTTGACTGATGAATCAACAGAACATTCTGGCGGTGCAGGCTCAGGAAACAGAGATGAGCCTAAGACATTAGGAGGTGTATGCCCTTCATTTGTCACAAGAGGTGCTGTGTTTGGAGCCTCAACTTCACGGGAATCATCCTGAGGAGTCTGTTCAGATGCCGTTTCCTGATGCTACGATACTGGTGAAGGTGTAGATATAACTTCATTAATCCAGGTGGGTCCACACTCAGCTGCTTAAAAGTCTCGTGCAGCTGTGCAGCATCGGCATCGTCTTCTGGTAAGATAGGCATCGTTGGAAGGTCAAAAATTTTTCATGTACCTGCAGTCACATTAGAAGGGACATCAACATGGTTAAACAAAGAGGAATAATCATACAGCCAGTCAGGACCAATGCCTGTGTGCTTGGGATTCTCCTCCAGCCAACCCACATTGTAGGTTTCAACTACCATTTTCTTGATCTTATTATAGACACGATAGGAAGTATTTTTAGAATATCCGAAAAAAATGCATGGACCCCGCGTGATTCAAATTTCCCTTTAGCATCCATGAGCGGAAGAACACAAGGGCATCCGAACTTGCGAAAATGCTTGACCGAAGGTTTGCGACCTTCAACCACTTCGTACGGTGTTTTCATGTGCCTTTTGTTGATAAGGGCATGATTCTGAATATAATAGGTGGTATTGATTACTTCTGCCCAGAAAATAAGAGGTAGTTCGGATTCAATCAACATAGTACGTGCAGCTTCAATCAGTGTTTGATTTCTCCGTTCTGCAACCCCATTTTGTTGTGGAGTTCTGGTTGCACTAAATTGTCGATCAATACCCTTGGAGGAGCTGAAAGAATTTAAGGTAGCATTCTTAAACTCTGTTCCATTATCACAACGAATAGCCTTCACAGTGGTGTCTGTCTGGTTTTCCATAAGTGTGATGAACTGTTTAACTAACTCAGTGGTTTCACTTTTTTGTGCTAGAAAGAAGACCCAAGTGAATCGTGAGTAGTCATTAATAATAACCAGACATTATGCCTTCCCGCCAATGCTCAGAACGTCTGTCGGACCAAAAAGATCCATAAGAAGCAATTCTAAGACTTGAGACGTGGAAGATGCGGGTTTAGACTTGTGCGGCTGTCGATGTTGTTTCCCACGTGCACATTCACACTTTTCAATTTGCATAAAGTACCGAACTGGTAGATCTCTGACTAAACCACCTTTTGCAAGTCTATTTAAGTTCTTCATGTTGATGTGTCCAAGTCGACTATGCCATAAGCATCATGCTCAGAAGTCGACGAGAACAAGCAAGTAAGCTTGTCAGTGGGAGCTTTGTTCATATCGATGACATATGCATTTCCTTTTCGTGCTGCTTTTAGAAGAATCCAGTCATCCGGAATGATGAGGCCTGGTTTCAGTACATAACACCCTTTCTTGGTAAAGAGGACATGCAAATGATTATCACAGAGCTGAGACACACTCAAAAGACTATGCTTCAACTATGGTATGTAATTCACGTTCTTGAAGCTGAGAGCTCCGTTGCATACTGTTCCTCTCATAGTGATCTTTCCTGTCTCACCACCTGCGATGGAGACAAACCCGCCATTGAAAAACTGAATGTCATTCAATTGCGAGATGTCCCCAGTAATGTGCCTGGAATAGCCACTGTCAATATACCAGAGTCTGACGAGAGTTCGCCAGAGCTGTTCCTACACATTTCAACAGGTTTTAGTTAGAAGCTGCAACCCAGGCCGTTGACGATCTGGGCATGCCATGGGCATCAACATAAGTGACCTCATGAAAAATTAAATTAGTTAGGATGAGGTCGATGATGCTTTTTATTTGTCTAATTGTGGGGCAGAAGACTGAATCTTGGTCAAGATCTTAGGCCTCCAGGTTAGCGAGTCAGACTTCTGCATAGTCCTTTGAGTGCTAGAAGGATTCTGAGAACCTGAAGGTCTTATAGATTTGTGAGTTTGTTTCTTGGCTATGTTCCAGTCTTGATCAGAAGGCTTAGCCATGGTAAATCGAGCCTGATACAGGCGATTAGGCATAGTTTTCTGATATTTTGAGAATAATGCTTTGATAGGTGTGAAGGGCTTTTGACAATTTCGCGCAATATGCCCGAGAAATCACAGTTGAAACAGGCCTGGCTCTTTTGGAAGAAAACAGTCCGTTCAGCTTGGGAAATTCTAGGCAATTTGTCTATTAGTTTCTTGCTTTCTGGTACTGATGGCTGGTGCAAGGGATCGGTCTTGGCTGTAGCCTGTGCACAACCATCAGCACACTTATAAGGTTTGTGATTTGAATTAGATAATTTGGAGTCAGTAGACTTAGGCACAAATTTAACTGATTTCAGCTCAGCTTTTTGCTCAACAGATTCAGTTTTGGGTTGCTGAGTCAATTTCTCAGAGAGAGGAACTGACTCAGCAACTGCCTTTTCATTTGTCTGAGATGCCTGTTTGATTTTCTTCTTTTTGGATCTACGTATTCTCCGTTTCTTATTAGTAATTTCAAACCATTTTGCGTGGCAGATTCTGCTGAAGAGACAGGTGATTCAGCAAGGACATCCATTTCTGTATTGACAGAAAATAAGCTTGAAGCATTAAAAGCAGGAGGAATCTCTAAATTTTGAAAAGTTTGAGATTCCGATTCGGATCCAGTTTCAAAATTTTTATCTGAATCAGCAGGACGAGAATACTCATTTTCTGTCATTTCAGAATTAGTCCATTATCCGAGCTTGAAGATGAAGATGTTGATTCGCCCGATTCTTCCAGTACTATGCAAGTGTCATTCTTTATAGGTTCAACTGTTTGGTTGGTTTCCTCATTGTCAACCTTGGGATCTGCATCAACAAATGGCACTTCCTGAGAAATAATTCTTGTCTCTTCAGTAGGAACTGAGGAAACGGTATCACCTGTCGATGCTGTATCTGTAGCAAAATTTGTGTTTTCATCACAAGAATTATCACATTTATTATCAGCATTTAACGAAAAACCAGAATTAAAACCATCTACGTTATCAACACAACCAACACTGTCTGAAAATGTAAATTGTTCAGCAAGAGATTGATTCAAAATGTCAAAAGCAGGTTTATAAAAATCACACTCAGCAGCCGAATTGTCTGAATTGGATTTCAGACATTCTTCTTGAGCACCATCTGTAATATCCTCAACTAATATTTCTTCTGCACATGAGGTAGAAACATTAGTAGCATTCCCAGGGTCAGTTTCAGTTTCAGAAGAATTTCCATTTTTTGATTTTGTAGATGATGTTGCAATCTCATTCTTATGCGTCATTTTCTCTAAGACATCTGAACTACAAGATGGATGATCACCAAATTCATGTGAAACTGGTGTGGAAGGGAAGGAAACATCATCCCTCTTGAGGTCAGTTTGTCACACCCTGGTCGTAGCGGAAGGACAAGTGTGTGACTATTAGGTAATCACTTGCATCCAATATAGTAAACATTATAAATTAGCAACGATGCATGCCATTCATAAGTTTCGTTCTGATATTACATCAAAAGGTGAAATCACATTGTTATCAGTTTCAGATTAATATTTCAAATACAATTTAAAGGACATTGTTTCCAAAATAAGATAGTGTTTTCATCACAATTTCATGTTGAGGCTTTGACCTCTATATACCCAAACGAGGTTGGGCTATAACAGGCAAACCCTCCAAAAGTAATACATCGTTGTCTTGAAAATCCCATACCCGGATCCCATCACCAGCTCAAGTCCTGCGTCCTGAACCACATGCAATTTTAAAAAGTCAACATAAAGTTGGCGAGTTCATGTAGTTTAATGTTTTCGTATCCAAATGCCATCTTTGAAAACCTGTATTGAAATACAAGTATGTTATTAGCATCAATGAGTTAATTTAGGATCTATCAGTGTGTCGCGAGCACCTTGACATACTAGTGCCATAAGTAAGTAACCAAACCGAGACTTCTTTGACATGTTGGGATCACAAAAGCACTCCAATGGGTATACCAACCAGGAGTGGAGCGGGTCTCAAACTCAATAGATCTACCTCTTTTGCACCTTGGTCACTAAGTGATTAATGGTTACTACTGTTATTTCCTACTTACGCACAGTGATCTGTTATCTGCTAACTCATAGCTAACATACTGTTTTGACATGACATGTATTTCCCCTCGATAGTTTAAAACAAAACTTAAAGTAAGTGAAAGGAGGGACATGAACTCTTGCATTCCGTATAAGTCGTACTGTTTAACTTTAGGTGTTCGCAACGTATGTAACCTACATGCGTATTGGTTTCATTAGACACCTAGGTCTCATTGGACCTTGTACACGTTGTTCATCTTGAATTCTTGTTATTTATTTACTTGTTATGATTGAACAACTTATATTGTGATCATAGTGTTGGTAGTTTGTTCGTTCGATTAATGTCGGTATATATATTTCTTAAATATATATATATAATTATTGTTTTTCAAACCATGTGTGAACTGGGCCTTGCCCTTCACATGTCATTGGGCCTAGCCCATGTTTTCTTCTCACCGGGCCTAACCCATGTAATTTATGTCTTTGGGCCTAGCCCATGTTTTCTCATTATTGGCCTAGCCCATGTCTTTTTTTTGTCTTTGGGCCTAGCCCATGTCTTTTTGTATCCTTGGGCCTAGCCCACGTATTTTTATATCCTTGGGCCTAGTCCATGTATTTTTATATCCTTGGGCCTAACCCATGTATTTTTATATAGTTTTGGACTTTTATTAGATTTTTGAGCCACATTCATGAATGCTTATGGAATTTGGGCCTAACATATTATTTTCACAATTTTGGGCCTAGCCCAAAGTGTTTACTTATAATTTTTCTAACTTTTAATAAACTTAACTTTCCGGATTTTTCATTTCGATAACATATATATATGTTGGATGCCTAAATATATATTTAGACTTGTCGTCGACGTCGTTCGTTATATATTCATTTTCGTCGAGGATCGCCCGTTGTCATAGCGACCTTTCGTGGCGGCGGTGAACCCGTTGGTCGTCGACGCGACGGTGAAATCTTGAATGTCCGCCTATTGTTCGCATTGCTTTAATTGTCCGATTTATTGTTTCGACATAATGTGAGAATATATTTATTATGTCATCACTACTTGGTATATTGTTTAAGTGTTTGTATTTGTATAAGATTGGGTATTTTATTATGAATACCCTAAGTTTCTAATACATACATATACAATACATACATGTTAACATACCATTTATTAGTAGCAAATATTCATACAAATACTTGTATTATTTTCCATATAAGAACATATTTTTGTAAAAGTATTTATTTTACTTAAAAATTATATTTACAACTTTGTTTAAACACTTGGTTATTTAGGGATAACCCTTGTCATTAGAGTCCACTTAATGAGGATTTAGGTTACTAATCACGTTTAGTCCCACTAATCACCCCACTAATCATGCTTTAATCGCGATTAGATTTTTAGAAAATTTCGCCATAGTTTCCCCTAACTATGGTGTTTTCCACGTTTTAAAAAACGTATTTAAAACATGTTTAAACTCATAATCATCATCAACAAACCATCTAATATTTATTTAACATAATCTACATATCATCATCCATGACTTTTGTTGTTAAAAACCCTAGTAAATCAAGAGGGTTTTTAATGTTTGTTATTCTTTTCAACACAATACTTTAGTATGTTGTTTAAACAAGTTCATGCATGTAACCTTTGATTACTACACATTTTTAATGTGATTAAAACAAAAATACATATGTTTACTTCTTATAAAAATCATTCTTATGTATAAAGATTATTTTTAAGTTGTAGTATTTTACATGGATGATGTAGGTGATGATCTTGTTTAGATTTAAACCTTATCATGTTTACATCCTTATTTTTATACTAAATCACACAAGATCATCTCACTTTTATATCATAATATCAAATAAACAACTTCAATATACAATCTAGCAATCATATAAGCATACAATAAACACAAAATAAACAATATTTAGTGTTATTTTTATGTTGTGTTTTAGGGTTTTTAACTTATCTTTTCTTGATTTTCAAGATGATCAACTTGTACACTAATAATCTAAGTATAAAAATAAGTTAGATTGTGGATGAGATTAGCTCACAATGGGTGCACAAGCTTCTTGAAGATTTAGAAGAGTAAGCTCCTTAGAAGGCCCTAATGAGCTCCATCCATGCAAGCTTCCTTAGAGGTCTTGATTAAGCTTCAAATGGTGTGGAATGTGGTGTTCTAAGGTGGCACAATGGTGGTTTAGGGTGGAGGTGGTGGAGCCGTGGGTATAGGGGGAAGAAAGAAAGGAAAATGTTGCAACTTTTGTGAAGGTAGAAATGATGTTTACTTGTTGCAAATGATGGTATTTATCTAACCTTTCATTCATATCAACACTTATCAAGACAATGCCTAAGATCTTCAATTTTTCAACAAAAATCAAGGGGGTGGGACCCACCTTGTGACCGTCAAATTGAGGGGGGGGGGGGTAAGTGTAAATTATTTTTACCACATGTTAAAAAGAATAGATATTTAGGTGATTAAATTAACTATGGTGATTAAGGTTAATCTTCTAGCATCTTAAGCATAAGGCTTGTGTTTAGGGTGTAAATATATGGCATTTAATCCCTATGATCCTTCAAAATAAGTTTCGGATGACGAATATGTCGCTAGATCGTTTATCGTCGAAGTATTTGCTAATAAACGGAACTATATATTTGGTACCGGAAGCGTTTGGTTTTGATTACCAACTTATATGGTGTCAAATTAGTGTATTTCCAATCCAAAAATATCCATGACTAGTTCGCTAGACGAATATACGATGAATTAGGGTTGCCGATATGTCTTCCTTTCGACCGTTCGATCGATATCGACACTTATGATCCGCCGTCGAACTTTTTCGAAAGTTGTGTTTCCATGACCTCATGTTAGATGAATGGATTCCGAGTTCCAAATAACACTTAACTAGTTCACCAGACGCCTGAATGAGGCTATCGCCACAAAAATATTCGTCGTTTCGACGATCGGTCGCTTTCCGGTCGAATTGTGCACTGATTGACGAATGACTGGAAACGATGTCTTTTGTGCATTTTTGCTATCCTCACATTATTTTAGGATGTTTAACATTGTTTTATTCTTATCTTGACATCCGGAAGCCTCCGAATTAGTCTTGCGGACAAATCGCCATTTGTCGCCTTTTTGGTCGAAACAGACAATTTTGCAATTTAGGCGTCATACCGGAAAGTTATGTATTATTGTAATAGTTGTTCTCAAATATGTATTTTCATTTGTATATGGACTCAGGTATGGCATCAACATGCCGTTATTTCGTGTCTGGATTCGTTTCTGCGGGTTTTCCAACATAGTTAGTGTCACCGCAATTAGTGCGTCCCGCAGTTTCTACCAACACTTTTAGGGCATTGTTTTGGTCTGTTTCTCGTTGTAATGGAAACCAGTATATGTTATGATCAGATTTACTTGCCCTAATAAGGTACGACTCAGTTTTAAATTTAAATTACGATAATTATGCATGAGATTACATATGGAGTTAGTGATTACATTGTATGGAATTACCAGTTATTTGCCGGTTATCACACAGTTGGCTTATAGAACTTTGGGTAATAGGGCTTCCATGGCTTTGAAAGATAATCTGATGGTTTACCTTACATGATTTTTTCAACATTTTCCAATTCAGCCTCAGATTCAGGCATTCTCGTATAGTTATGATTATATGGTGGAGGAGCCTTATTGTACCCAAGTCCCTTTGTATAATTTTTTTGATAATTAAGTTGTTGATCACACAGGTCCTTGACCAACTTGCTGGAAGTTTCAAATTTTTAATATTTATTTCATTTTCTTGAAACTTCCCTGTCAAGGAATTTAGCTTGGCTAAAGCTGCTTGAAGTTCTACGTCCTTTTCAGCTAATTTTAGATTATAGTCGTATACCCAACATTGCTGCTGGTTCAAGCCAGGCTTTAGCTGTGCTATGTCGTGTTTTTGTGCTTCGACCTTTTCCATAAGAAGTTTGTTCTTATGTTTAAGGGCGATGATCTGTGATGTAGCTTGCTGATATTCAGCTACAAGAGTTGAATTATGGGCGCGCATTTGTGATAATTTAAAACGACAACTATCTGAACAGAGAATTCAATTTATCGTTTCTGAAAGATCAGGTGTCTTAGTTATCTGCACCATCATGCAATGATTGCTGTTCTTAGAAAGATTCAAAGTCTCCATCTGAGTTGCAACATCTACCCAGTTGAATCCTTCGTGTTGTTGTGCCACCAAAGCTATTGATTTCCCGCCAGAGCTACTTGAGGGACTTGTAGTTGACATTGAAGGAGAGACTGGCACAAGTTGTCTGTCACTGCTCTGTATGTCAGCCACTCTGGATGACACATATCCAGATGGCGGCTTCTTGCATTCCCATGCGAAATTAACTGGCTCATGACATCTATAACACCTGAGTTTATCTTTTGTAAGCCCAGTCTTCAGATTGGACAATGGTTGCCTCCCGTACTTCTTTTGAAATTTGTTGACACGGAAAGCAGCCATTGCAATATTCCAGGACACGTCAATCTCGTCCAAATCCTCCTCCATTATTTGATCTACTTCAGTTGGAAGAATAGATGGGGGAGTCAGGTCACCTGCTCAAAAGGCATTTAAACTGTTAATCATTGAGGCGGCTATGGCCAATTTCTCCTCATTTTCCTTAGTAAGAAAGGCAGAATTGGACACAACTTGAGTAGGGGCCGGTGCAGGAGCAGCAGATTGAGGAATGCCACCTTGTTGAGCTGCAGCTGGAATGGCGGGACTAAATACCATGTTAGGATACTGAGCAGGGTATTGTGTCTGAACTTGCGCTGCAGAAATCATAGTAGAAGTCTGAGACTGAAGACCGTAGACGTATTGAGTCTTCTATGGTGTGGCAAGAGGACTGTACACCACGTTTGAGCTACCCGGTGTGTGAGAACTTCCTTGCAAAGGGCTATAAACCAGATTTTGTGACATTAATGCTGCATTTACCCTGTAATACCAGCCGCCATCAAACTACTCTGATGATTGATGTCTCACTGCTTATTATCTATCTCACAAGATTTAATAGTTGCAATCATTTCTGTGAGAGTGACATCATTTAGATTTTTTGTCTTCTTGATCATTCCAACATCAGCTCCCAACTCTTCGGTAATGAATTTGACAGCTGTCTTTTCATAGCACTGTTGGTAAGAGTAATTTCAGCTGATATCATCTGAGAAACGAGCTTCACATATCTTCGAATCTGGTTCTCAATGGTTTCCCCATAAATGTGATTAAATGAGCTGAATTGTTTATTCATCTGATTAACTCTGCTGGCCTTCATATCAGCATTTCCGTCATAAAGATTTTGCAATTCACTCCACACTTCTTTAGCGGTCTTGAAATTTCTGACCGCTATAGAAATGTCAGGTCCAAGTGCCATTGTTAACACAGCTGAAGCCTTTTCATCTTCTTCAATAATTTTCACATCTTTCGGAGTCCACAAGTGACTTGGCTTTGGAATCTTTGTATCTGGATCTTGATCAGTACTGTAAACAATCATTCGAGGACCATTCATAATACATCTCCAAACCCCAGGCTCTTTGGCCTTGCAGTACTGCTCGAATCTGAACTTCCACTCATAGTACTCATCTCCGTATAATAGACGGGGCACCTTAGTTGAGGTGCCAATAACTTGATCTAATTCCTGATGAAGGGCCAGAGTCTGTGATTGCAGTGCAAGCAAAGTGGCATTGGTCAAATCTTGAGCGGTCATATAACTATTCATCATGGTTAAATTTATTAAAATTACCAGGTAAGTTAAATTAAAGTTAATTTTGAATTCTTATAATGAATAGTGATCTGAAAATGCGTCCAAGATAAACGGGTCCGAAATGAGTCCGAGATAGATAATTCCGAGATAGACAGATCCGAAATCAGTCTGAGATAGACAATTCCGAACTAACTCCGAGATGATAATCCGGAAAGCAATTAATATCCGAAATAGAGAAATCCGGAATGAAACTTGGTCCAGAATGAGAATGAATCCGGAATGAAACTTGGTCTGGAATGAGAATGAATCCGGAATGAGATTTGATCCGAAATAAACTTGATCCGGATTGAAATTTAATCCGGTATGAAGATTAATCTGGAATGTAGTCCTTATCCGAATGTAACAGTAGTCCGAATTCTCTGCAACCGATAAACACCAACAGTGATCCGTATCCGAAATAAGAGCAATCCGGATTAGGTTGTTGAAAATATTCCAAGAACAGTAGTCCGGGATCAATCCGAGATGGATGATCTCCTTCGTGTTCTTCGGGATCTTCAACAATGGCCAATCCAAAATCTTTGAAACTTCTTCGTGTTCTTGGAATCCACAACAGTATCGAATCCGAAATCCTCAAGCCTTCTTCGAGTTCTTCAGAACAGTAGCAATTCCGATAAAATAACAGCGATCTTCAACTCTGAAGAGTAATCTGGGTTGAACAGCAATAACTTTCAATACTGAACAGTTCTTCAATCTGCGATACCTGGAGCCTGTATTGTACAGCAGGCTCTGATACCAATTGTAAGTCCCGATAATCGGATCTGGCAGGTATCGTAAGACTAATCGATTACGGAAATAAAGATTAGAATGAAGAACAACTCTTGAATCAAAACACAACTTGCATACACACCAGAATCGTGTCTGATACATGTTTTTCTATATTAACTCTCTAACCTTGAAACATTAACCCAATACATGTATTTAAACTAACCAGCTAGCCCATTAGTTACAACCCTAGGCCCATGAGGCACTAGGAAGCCCAAAACCCTTTAATAAGCCCAAATGTAGCACTAATGTGTAAACCTCCAATATATAAGCCCAACAAATGCGGATTGAGAGTCTTTCACCAAAGTGAGGGTTTCACTCCTATTTTGAAGAAATCGTCTCGTTTGTATAATGCGAGTGTGTTCAAGTCCTCATGTGTGTATGGTAATCGTTGTAGGAAAGAAATACTAAATTTTAAGACAAAAGATGAGATAGAAGCAAATAGGGAGAATTTGAGTATATGAAGCATGAAATCAAGAATGGTCAAGCATGGGTACTTAGACTATAGACTAGGTCAAATCATGACAATTTTTCCTAATTCCCTATAGTTATGGCTCTGATACCAATCTGTCACACCCCAACCGATGGCGGAATCATCGGGGCGGACGTAATTAGATTGCTCGAAACTTCATAACACTAAATGTGACAAGTATTTAATAAATAATATTTCATTTCATTGCCAATGGTTAAAGTACATGAATTGGATAACAAAAGTACAACAAATATTGCATGATTAATCTATAAACATGAATTTAAAGTTTGGTGCGTTTCTAGTCCTTCCTACCAAGTTCCATTCGTCGTCATCATCATAGAATTCCTGCAATACGTATTAAAGTATAGTTCAATACAAAAGTTTTGGCGAGCATACAAGTTTGAATACTAGCGTAAGTATAAACGTTTAAACAAATCACATGGCATAAACTGTTAACTTAAATTATTATACAATACTAGCATGCAACTATACGTGTCAACCCAAAGTTTACCGCTAGCGTAATCTTATCGTCGCAACAATAAGACTGTTATGAATGACTTAACATGACCTCACGAATACGGGAGGTGCGTTACTCCTATAGCGCTATAAATGTTAAGGAGGCTTGAAACAAGTTAATGACAAAGCATAGCACATGTAACGATTCTAGCATATATGAATTCTAGCATAACGTATTAAGCGTGTATCACAGATTGTTTGTTTGTAAGCATGTTTGTAAGTGTATGTGTGCACTTTTAATAAGGAATAAGTATTGCACCTAAAAAGTGTCGAAAAATAAAAGGGTCATGTATACACACAATTTTGCAAAGCTTCCCGATTATCCGTGTTTTGGCTAGTTGATGTGAATAGGAGAGTGAAGGTGTGTGAGTACTCGGATTTTTAACGGAGGATTCAGATTCGGAATTAAAGTATGCGAAAGTATGTTAATAAGAAAATAATTACTTAGTCTTAAACACTCGTTCTTGACAATATAAATCCCGTATGGATTGATGTGATTTCATGGGTCAAGATACCCATTAGAATCGTTAACGAGAGGTTCAAGACTTAGATATTATAACTTATTACCATGACAAGTAACCGTGTTGATCATCATCAAGGATTCGGTTATGTATATATATCTATCGTATAGTTTATATAATAATTCTAAGCTAAGTCCATCAAGGATATCATAGATTGTCATATAAGTCATGCATGGAGGTAGGGGGATAACCATCCTTTAACCTCATTGTAAGATTCACCAATACACAAATTGTCAAAAGGATAATTCGGATGGTCATGAATGAAAAGGAAATGTACCATAATTACTATACCAAGTAGCCAAGTAACCATGTTGATCATCATCAAGGATTTGGTTATGTATATATAGTTATCGTATAGTTTATATAATAATTCTAAGCTAAGTCCATCAAGGATATCATAGATTGTCATATAAGTCATGCATGGAGGTAGGAGGATAACCATCCTTTAACCTCATTGTAAGATTCACCAATACACAAATTATAACAAGGATAATTTGTATGGTCATGAATGAAAAGGAAATGAACCATAATTACTATACCAAGTAGCCAAGTAACCTTTAACCCGGTTGAGCCGGCACCGACATAGAAAGAGTTAACTAAGTGTCGGAGGCTTGACAGGGTTATGTCACTTTCAAGCTAGCAAACCACTTGGGATAGTAATTGTAAAACATCAAGTGAGGTGGTGGAATGAAGGTAGGATAGCCAAGGCTTCCAAGTATTCACACCTATACTAAAACACAAGTCTTGCCATCAACTTCATGGCAAGCTCGAATGAAATCATCACTTGTGGGTTGCATAACAAAAATAGAAAGTTTAGAGGTGGTTGCACCTCTTAAACTCATAAGAATCTATTCCTAACAGTCTCATAACCTTAGATAGGTTTTAGAACAAGTAGGCCTAAGATTCAAACAAGTTTTAATCAAGAAAAGCAAGATACAAAAGTATAAATTAAAGTAGAATTTTAATCCTACTTTGGACCTCATATGTGGTGAGGTTTCACCTTAGTTTGCCAAGGCAAGCTTGTGAAAACCTTCCTAGAGGTTATCCAAGTAGAAAGGAAGGAGAAAATAAGAAGAAAAGCGAGCTAAAACTCACTTAGAATGGTTTCAACTTTCTGCCAAATCTTGGAAATTAGAGAGTAACCAAGAAGATTTGAGAGCGATTTGAGTGTTTGGAGTGTGTTAGGAGTGTATGGAGGCTTGTATTTATAAGTGGGGATTAGGGTTTGGGAGTTAATGAAGGTGGAAGGTGAGTGGAGATGAAAGGAGGTGAAAAAAGGGTGAAATCTGATTGGCTAAAAAATGGTAGAAGGTGATTGGAGTAGGAGGGAGGTGGAAAAGGTTTTGGTTTTGCTCATTTTTAGTCCATGCACTTTGTAACTAGGTTATGTTATGCCATTTTCTTGTATTTTAACTTGTCTTTAGGTATCCAAAGCGTATTTTAAATCTCGCTTTTGCGTATAAACACGTATTTAAATATTGATTGCGTATATAACACAAATATGAAATGTAACATGTATATGTATAAAATGAATTTCCATTATGATTAACGCCTCAAATTGTGATAACGGAGATGGAGTACGATTGTAAGGTTTCTAAAAATAGAATGCGAATATGAACTTTCTAAAAATAGGAATACGGAAATACGAGGCGTTATATATAGGTTGTTGTTCATGCACAAAATGTCAAAACACTTTAACTACCCTTTGACACGATGGACCCGCTGCCCAATCCACAACCCACAACCCTTCGTCAAGTGATGCAGCAAAAGAACCTTTGTCCAAGTTGTAGAGGTCCATAAAGTCTTCGTAACTGTTTTAGATGCACAATTAGTGCAAAGTACCATTGTTTCAAGACGAGGAGCTCTTCAATTTTGGATTTTAGGGTGCTTCAGTTCTAGGGATTGATTGAATTAGGGTTAGGGTTTCTATTTTGACTTGCATGTGATTGGGTTTTAAAGGGGTTGGGTTTTATTAGACTTTTAAAAAGTGAAAGTAAAACAATTACTGAAATAACAAATTTGCCCTTTATTTAACCTTAGTAGTTTAACTGGGGTTTAATTGTTGGAATGAAATGGCACATTTCAGATATATTAGGGAGGAAACTGGTACAATTTTGAAAATTGGTCTAAAATAGAAAAAGTGAACAAACCACAGGGACGAAAATGACACTTAATTCTATTGTTAATTAATTAGAAGTTACACTATATCCCCCTTATACAAATTAACTACCCTCATGATTTTTAAACGTCATAATTTTTTCGTACGATAATATTTTTTTAAATTACACCAAAAAATGAATATTTTATTCTATTTAATTGGAATATAGTAGTGTTATAGTTCTTTTGATTAAAAAAATGATATGTAACGTGATTAACAGTGCTAAGAGTGAGCACTTAACCAATCGTTAATCGAAATCAACCAAAAATTGAATTAACTAAAAACCCGTTAATCGAAAACCAAAGTAACCAACGGTCGGATATCGTTTTTTTGTATCGTCGTTTAACCGAACCAAACCATTCTAATTTTCATATATTTATAACTTTTATGACTCCAGTTTATTTATTTCATAAATTATACCTCTATTTCATGTATTTATTCTTCCATTTGATGTATTTATACCTCAATTTCATGTATTGATTAACTTAAAACCGATTGGTCAATAAAGTAGACTTACCGAGAAGACTTTGGTTAAGGATAATAACCAAACTAACCAAACCATGCATACCTGTCAGTAACTTTGTTTTCCATTATATTACGCGAACACCCTTCTAGTAGTTATAAACGAGTCTTGCAATGAAATATCAACTAGCTCCCGCGTAACATGTTTTTGTCTGTGACGATGTGAATTTTTTATTAGTTTCAAATTTATAACAGATAATTATGTTTACGTGATTTTGTATTTGTGTTCACGCATACTCACATTCATGTGTTTGCACACAAACAAAGTGTGATTACTTCTTTACAACTTGTTTTAAGTTAAAAAGGAATAAAAGTAGATAATTAGTAACTCTTTTAGGTCTTTTTCGGCTTTATTGGAAAGAGTTGTTGGTAGGGAATTAATATGAAGACGATGAACTAAATCAAGATCATAAATTGGTCTAAAGTTAAGCAAAACTAGAATTTTATAATAAATGTGTCAGATACATTGGAATTAAACAGTAACAATTTATTTAATGACACATACACACAATGTTGGATCTATTGAACCCTATAAAAGAACAGATGATTGAAAGGCCAAAACAATCTATAACATCTGATCCTTCATAATAAAGATCTACTGTTCTAAACTCTGCTGGGAATAAAGAACTGTTCACAAGATTTGCTAGGATAAAGCTCAGCTAGAAGTAAAGGTCTGTTAGAGACAAACTCTGATAAAGAACCAAAGAACTGTTATGGCAAAGATCTGCTGAAAACCAACAGAGGATATCTTAGCAGTAGTCATCAACAAACTTTATATTGTATTTTAATGTAACAATGTTTGGGTCTAGCAGTGTTTAGGTTTGTTTAGTTTGTTAAATGTCACTTTCATAGTGACGTCAGCCAAAGATGCTCAGTGGTTTGAAATGTACTACAATAGAACAATGCTTGTACTTTTCTATCGGTCACTGTTATTGTTCTATCGATCACTTGCATGCATATGTGATTATAATTACAAAAACATGTTAATGAAAACAATTTTTCTATTGTTGTGATTTCAAAGTTTACACAATTTCGCTGCACTGTTTCATTGTTATTTATCTTCTTACATTGATTTTATCTAAACTATCACATCAATATCAAACTCAGATTCTAACAATTGGTATCAGAGCTTGGTCATTCAAATTTGATTTAACAATCAATTTGATATAAACTCGTCAGCTTACACTGCAAATTCGTTTGTTCGTTTGTATTGAAAACAGAGTAAAAGTTTATTTACGTAAATTTTTTTTAAACAAAATCCTGTCTGTAAACAATCAGAATGTCTCAAAATCCATAAGATCCACACAACACTGGCACCATTTATAAACCTCCGATACTTGTCAGATCGGAGTACAACATCTGGCAACGTCGGATGGGTCACATACTTGCACAACAGAACACGGGTTGCTGGAAATCGGTTATCTTTGGACCACATGTTCCGATGGTACCATGTGCTGAAGGCCCAAAAATTCAAGTTCCAAAGAGTCTTGAACATTACTACGAGCAAGATTTTCAAAAAATTGAGCTAGATGCAAAGGCATTTAGTATTGTGGCAGCTGCTTTACCTAATGATATCTATGCTGGCTTGTATTGCAACAGTGCAAAGGATTTATGGGATGCTCTAAAAGAACAATTTGGTGGCACTGAAGAAGTTATTGAAAATAACAGAGAAGTTTTCAACCAACAGTACAAAACATTTTGTCATGTGAAAGGAGAACTATTAACTCAACAATTTGAAAGGTTTAGTTGTCTAATTAGTGAGTTAAAACTGGTAGACGTTAACTTTGCAAATTCTACTTTTAGCGTGAGGGAATGCTAGACGTTTGGTAATTTCTCCTCCGACCAGGATAAAAGATCCCATTGAAGCGGCTACCAGATAAATGGGAAACTATTGCCTTTGTAACCAGAAATTCTGTTGGGTTTAAATAGATGAGTTTGGCTCAGCTTCATGGTAGGCTTCTCACTTATGAGAGAGAGCTTAAAGAGAAAAAGAAGCTACAAGAGTCAGGAAAAGTGGCCGATGACTATTCCTTTGGTAGTAAAACACTTTTTGGTTAAGAAGAAACCTCTTAGTAGCAAGGAACAGAGTTATGATCATTTCATTGACATAACATCTGGTGGGAATTTCAACTCTGATTCTTGCTCACCCAATTTTGCTTTTGCTTCAAATGGGGAAAACCAAGTTTCTGACAACTTATCCTTTAACTAAATGATCTTCAACATTTTGATCCAACTGATTTAGAAGAAATGGACATATTACACCAACTAGCATTGCTGAGTGTTAGGACCAACAAGTTCTATAAAAGAACTGGTAGAAAATTTCCAGGGTTGCATGGAGGGTTAAAAGTTGGGTTGGATAAGTCAAAGATTAAATGCTACAAGTGTAATAGGCTAGGTCATTTTGCTAGGGAGTGTAGGAGTAAAAAAAAATGGACCAATTATCACACACCCAAGTCCTAGACCTCAAAACACACAAAACACACTGTCCATATTCCCAATATACCCCTGCTCCTCATATGCAAAACGTTGCTCATTTTGCACACCCTGTAATCCACTGTTCCAGTTCAGTATGCCCAAAACACTATTCTTCAAATACAGTATGTTCAAGTGCAACCTGCATCACAAGTTACACCAACCTCTACTCCTACAGAGACCAGTCAACAAAGCTTCTTTACACAAGGTTTGTTGATTAGAGTAGCTTACCTGAAGAACTTACTGAATGAGAATTTTGCTCTAGTTGCTGATACTGAAAAGAAACATGATGATTTTTGTTTCATGGCTCTAGACACTATACTTGAAAGGGTGAGTCTAAGGAAGTAGTGTTTAATTCTATTGATGTTTGTGATAATGTTGTGGCAGATGTTTCAGAAGAGAAGGTTGGTGAAGAAATTGTGATCTCTGTGTCAGACCCACGGGAAACCAGTGTTTGTTAAGGTAAATGAAAACCTTACAAACAAAATTTTAGATGATGAGAAAAGAGTTAAAATCAAAACTGTTTGAAAAAGAATATGAAATCAGTAGCCTTAAATATGGTCTAGCATAACCAAGAATCAACTCCAAACTATGATAGAAAAATATCAAAGTTGTAAAAAGGAGCTTGAATCTACCCAAATTACTTGTGAAAAGTGGGTAGAATCCTGCAAAGGTTATGAGCTGATGTTAGAATCACAAATCAAAAGCAATGTAAAATTTGGTGTAGGTTTTAGAAAATATGACCAAGTTTCTCAAAACACTACTGTAAATGATTGTGAGTTGATTGAAATTATTCCAACAAATTTGGCTGATTAAGAAATTAAAGTCACTGAACCAAATGGTAAGAAAATTGTTTTAGAAAAACCAGCAGGATCCTCAACTTTTGAGGAAATAGAAAAATATCAATTTAAACCTACCTGGATAGATGAGTGTGACATTCTTGACAACTTTAAGCCAATGGACTTTTCAACCATTGGAGGTGTAAAGGCACCTCAAGTCAAGATCATTCCCTTAAAAGATCTTCAGCAGATCTTACAACGTCTGATGATAAAAAGTCAGAAAAGGGAAGGAAAGAGAGAAAATATCAAACTTGTTTTGTGACTTTTGTGAAAAGAAGAATCACGTCACTAAAAACTGTTTTATTCTAAGAGCCTATGATATAAACAAAACAAGTGTGATCATTGATTCATCAAATTGCACCATCTGTGGCAGAACAAACCACAAAACTCAAGAATGTGTTTATCTCAAAAATTTTGATGTCAAAAGAAATGAGTATAAATCTAAAACACTTGAAAGTTCAAGAAAAGAAAAGACTAAACAGACTTTTGTCCCTATCCAAACATCTATTACCAAACAATTGAATATAACCTCTGCTCCCAAAAAGGTTCAGGTAACAGATGCACCATCAGCAAATAAATTTCCACGAGAATATGGCCAACCTGCTTACAAGAGTATACCACTTGGCTATGAGGTCTACAAAAGACCATCAAAACCAAAAATTAACAGGGATCCTCATGGTGTATGATCATTTGATAGGAAATGGTTTACAGCAGATGTTATAAAAATCTGTCCAAAACTCTGACCATTCTCCTGGACTTGAGGCTGGAATGTCTGTGACCCCATCCAAAGCCATCCTGGCTTTGGAAACTCACTTAAAACTAATTGTTTACTAATGTGTATGGAGCTTATACTTGTTTTGATAGTTTATGGTATGTAGATAGTGGAGGCTCCAGACACATGACAGGATGTAGAGCCCTATTCAAAGATTTCATGGCACATGGAGGGGGTGATCTATCCTTTGGTAACAATTCAAAAGGGAAGGTGTTAGGGTCAGGTGTGACAAATGGCAAATAACCAGTAATTCCGTACAATCTAATCACTATTTTTAGTACATAATCTCGTGCATTATATCGTAATTTGATTACATAATTGAGTGATGCGTCATATCATAGGTGGATGACAAGTGAATCATGCCATAACATATACTGGTTTCCGTTACGACGGAAAATAAATCAACTATGCCCTAAAAGTGTTGGTAGAAAGTGTTGGGCGCACTATTCGCGGTTGCACTATTCATGTCATCAAAACCTCTAAAATGAAACAGAACAATATATGACGGCATGCTAATGCCATAAATGAGTCCATATATACATGAAAACACTAATGTGGAACATATCTTGCAATAATACATAACTTTCCGGTACAATGCCTAAATCACAAAATTATACGTTTTGACTAAAAATGTGACTATTTCAGTTCGTCCGCAACATTAATTCAGTATTTTCCGGATTCCAGAATTATAACATGTGACAAATGACAAATATCCGGTAACTCCATACAATTTAATCACTAATTTTGCGTTATAATCTCATGCATATTATCGTAATTTAATTACGTAACTGAGTCGTACGTCATTAGGACAAGTAAATCTGATCATAACATATATAGGTTTCCGTTACAACGAAAACAGACCAAAAAATGCCCTAAAAGTGTTGGTAGAAAGTGTTGGGCGCACTAAATGCGGTGAAACTAACCGTGTCGGTAAATCCGCAAACACGAATCAGAACAAGGAACAACGGCATGTTAATGCCATAACTGAGTTCATATACAAATGAAAATACATATTTGAGAACAACTATTACAATAATACAAAACTTTCTGGTATAAGCCTAAATTGCAAAATTGTCCGTTTTGACCAAAAAGGCAACAAATAAGCGATTTGTCCGCAAGACTAATTCGGAGGATTCCGGATGTCAAGATAAGAATAAAACAATGTTAAACATCCTAAAATAATGTGAGAATAGCAAAAATGCACAAAAGGCATCGTTTCCGGTCATTCAGCAAACAGTGCACAACTCGACCGAAAAGCGGCCGATCGTCGAAACGACGAATATTCTAGTAGCCGATAGCCTCATCCGGGCGTCTAGTGAACTAAAGCATTATTTGGAACTTGAATTTATTCAACTAACATGAGGTCAAGGAAACACAACTTTCAGAAAAGTTCGACGGCGGAACATAAAAGTGCCGATATCGATCGAACGAAAGACATATTGGTCATCCTAACTCATTGTATATTCGTCTAGCGAACTAGTCATGCATATTTTTGGATCGAAAATGCACTAATTAGACACCATATTAGTTGTGGTAGTCGAAAACAAAGGCTTCCGGTAATAAATATATAGTGTCGTTTATTAGCGAATATTTCGACGACGAGCGATCTAGGGACATATCCTTCATCCGAAACTTATTTTGGAGGATCATATGGATTAAATCCCATGTAAATACACCCTAAACACAAGTCTTATGCTTAAGATGCTAGAAGATTAACCCTAATCACATACTTAACCTAAGAACCAAAATATCTTATAAATTACCATGTGATAAAAATCAAAGTTACACTTTACCCCCCCCCTCATGATTCACGGCTACAAGTGGGCCCCACACCAATTGATTTTGTTGAAATTTGAAGATTATAAGTATGGTCTTGAGGTGGTGATGTGAATGGAAGATTAGATGTATATAACATCATTTACATCAAAATAATTCACCATTTCTTCATAAAAAATTTGCAACTTTTCCTCCTTGTTCTTCCTCATATCTCACGGCTCCACCTCCATCACCATACACCACCATTGTGCCACCCTTAAACAACCACTTTTTATACCTCTTAAAGCCTAATCAAGTCTACTAAAGAAGCTTGCATGGATGGAGATCATTAAGGATTCCTAAGGAGCTTCTTTTTCTTCTAAATCTTCAAGATACTTGTGCACCCTTTGTAAGCTAAACTCCTCCATGATTTAGCTAATGTTTATGTCTAGATTATTAGTGTACAAGTTGACCATCTTGAAAATCAAGAAAAGATAAGTTAAAAACCCTAACACACAACATAATAATAACACTAAATATTGTTTATTTTGTGTTGGTTATATGTTTATATGATTGTTAGATTGCATGTTGACGTTGTTTATGTTAAAAATATAAATATAAAGTTGGATGATCTTATGTGATTTAGTATAAAAGTGAAGATTTAAACTTGTTAAGGTTTAAATCTAAACAAGATCATCAATTACATCATGAAAAATACAACAGCTTAAAAATATTTTTTTATGCATATGAATGATTTTTATAAGAAGTAAACATATGTATTTAAGTTGTAATCACCTTAAAAATGTGTAATAATCAAGGGGTTAAGTGCATGAACTTGTTTAAACAACATGCCAAAGCATTGATTTGAAAAGGCTGATAAATATTAAAAACCCACTTGATTTACTAAGATTTAAACCATAAAAAGTCATGGATGGTGATATTTAGATGGTTTGTTGATGATGATTATGAGCTTAAACAGGTTTTGAATACGTTTTTGAAACGTGGAAAACGCCATAGTTTAGGGGAAACTGTGGCGAAATTTTCTAAAAATCTAATCACGACTAAAACATGATTAGTGGGGTGATTAGTGGGACTAAATGCGACTAGTAACTTAAATCATCATTAAGTAGACTCTAATGACAAGGGTTATCCCTAAATAACCAAGTGTTTAAACAAAGTTATAAATATATATTTATAAGTAAAATATGAATGCTTTTACAAATATATATTTCGACTTGGAAAATAATACAAGTATTTGTATGCATATTTGTTACTAATAAATGGGATGTATACATGTGTGTATTGTATGTGTATGTATTAGAAACTTAGGGTATTCATAATAAACATACCCAATCTCATGCAAAATACGAACACTTGAAACAACACATCAATTATTGGTAGCAAAATAAATACATTCTCACAATGTGTCAAAACAATAAACCAGACAATTAAAGCAATGCGAGCAATAGGCAGACATTCAAGATTCCGTCGCGTCGACGACCAACGGGTGAATCGCCTGCACGAAAGGTCGTTGCGACAACGGGCGGTCCTAGACAAAATGAGCATATAATGAACGACGCCGACAGCGAGTCTAAATATATTTTTAGACGTTTGAAATATATATATATATATATATATATATATATATATATATATATATATATATATATATATATATATATGTTTATATATATGTCATCGAAACCAAAAATCCGGAAAGTTAAGTGTATTAAAAGTTAGAAAAATTATAAGTAAACACTTATAATAAAAATGGGCTTATATATATATACATTTTTGGGCTAGGCCCAAATTGTAAAAATCATGTACTAGGCCCAAATTCCATAATATTTATGGATGGGCCCAAAAACTAACAAAACCCAAGAACATATGAGAATACATGGGCTAGGCCTAATGACATAAAAACATGGGCTAGGCCCAAAGACATAAATTACATGGGCTAGGCCCAATGACAAGAAAACATGGGCTAGGCCCAATGACATGTGAAGGGCAAGGCCCAGTTCACACATTTGAAAACAATAATATATATATATATATATATATATAATATATATATATATATATATAAGAAATATATATAACAATATTAATCAAACGAACGGACTACCAACACTATGATAACATTTCAAGTTGTTCTATCATAACGAAAAGATACGTAACAAGAATTCAAGATGAACAACGAGTACAAGGTCCATTGAGACCTAGGTGTCTAATGAAACCAATACGCATGTAGGTTACATACGTTGCGGACACCGAACGTTAAACAGTACGACTTAAACGGAACACAAAAACTGTGAGTTCATGTCCCTCCTTTCAATTATTTCAAGTTTTGTTTTAAACTATCGAGGGGAAATACATGTCATGTCAAAACAGTATGTTAGCTATGGGTTAGCAGATAACAGATCACTGTGCGTAAGTAGGATGATAACAATAGTAACCATTAATCACTTAGTGACCAAGGTGCAAAAGAAGTAGATCTATTGAGTTTGAGACCCGCTCCACTCTGGTATGATAACCGGTTAGGAGTGCTTTTGTCATCCCAATGATGTCAAAGTAGTCTCGGTTTGGTTACTTACTTATGGCACAAGTATGTCAGGGTGCTCACGACACACTGATAGATCTTTAAATAACTCATTGATGCTAATAACATACTTGGATTTCAATACAGGATTTCAAGGATGACATTTTGATACGAAAACACTAAACTGCATGAACTCGCCAACTTTATGTTAACTTTCTTTTTAAAATTACATGTATTTCAGGACGCAACGCATGAGCTGGTGATATGATTCGGGTTATGAAATTATGTCAAGAGAATGATGTGCCATCTTTTGGAGGGTTTGCCTTTTATATCCCAACTTTGTCTGGGTATATAGGGGTCAAAACCTCAATATGAATTTATGATGAAAACAATGTCTTATTTTGAAACAGATAACAGTGTGATATCACTTTTGATGGTTGTATTTATGGAATGAAACTCATTAATGGCATGACATCGTTGTTAGTTTATATTGTTTACTAGATTGGATGCAATGATTACCTAATAGTCACACACTTGCGCTACCGCTACGACCAGGGTGTGACAGGTTGGTAGTAGAGCTCCGATTGTAGTGAACCGGGGAAAAACTTTTTATTAAAAGTTGGTATACAATCACCAGGGGCTCACACATGAAATCAAAGTTCAAAACATAATAGAAATGTTTTGGGATTATAACAAGATAACAAAAAGGTTTTCATTGTGTCACGATAACACAAGGATCTATCACACGAGCTCAACTATAAGTAATGAAAAGGAATCAATACATGATTAGTTTATGAGAAATAGACACATTACATTATAAGACTTCGTGTCATGGACACATTACAAAAGATAGAAATCCTGGCTAGATAGGATTTTATGTGATTGTATATATATAATTTATTTATATATGTGTTGTACCGAATATTTGCCAAGAACAAAATACCTTCGACAACGGATATTATTATTATCCTTGACTCGCACAATGAGAATATCGACCTCGCGTTTATTGCGGAGCTTATGGCGAATGTGGTTCCTAAGTGAGACCTTAGGATCGATTCCACCTAAGGTGGTTGTTTTTTCCCGCGGATGCGGAGATGCCTGGCTTCGGTAGTGATGAAGAGGCGGAGGTGGTAGCCTTCGACGACAACTCTATTAGCGAGACGAGGTCCCAGCGACCCTCATTAATCATTAATAACGACATTCTTGTCTAGACAAGGAAATGTGAAGTCTTATCTTGAAGGTGCCCCGCCAGTTTTATTGTTACAATTCTCTCTATTTCTAAATTTGTCTAACGACGTGCCTTTCGCGAGTAATGTCAAGGGATGATAGCACGTGGACCATCACGAAGGTTCCTTATATGTTGAAGGTATGTAGACAATTGCGTCTTCTCTCTGACTGATCGTCGTCTTTAATGGTAGAACACTAGGGTGACCATGCAAGGCAATTTGTTATTATAGGGGCCCACGTAATAATAACTTGCAGTGGATGAGAATCCTAGTGGGCTATGCTGGTCAAGTTAAAGATCACTACTCATTCGAACTTGTTAAGTTGTTCGAGTTTCTATCTAGTGGGACGCTAACTGGGGTGGTTTCTATAACACCCTACGATACAGAAGCAACACACGTATTTGTTCGCATCTAACATTCGATCTATATCACGAGTCGATTGAGACTAGTCATCTAAACAGACAAAACTGGTTGGCCACCCAAGGAGGATATTTCCTCAACGGCCTAGAGTTCTTGTACATGGGTTGGTTCCATGGTGTCTATAGTACCTCATCTTATTTATTGGAAAGAGATCACACTAAACTCCGTCGTTTGACATTTGTCTTATTCCAAGGGATGGTATGGCACGAGCCATGCTTCAACACTCCCATTGCATTCTATTCGATATCTATGGAACTTATAACAATCTAGCTGGAGCTCGTGGAGCTCAAGGGATGTCAACACATTCGTCGCACGTGTTGGTCTGGCGAAGGATTTTTTTTCCTACTTTGGGTGATCGAAGTCCGCTAAGTATGGGATACATGCTATAAGGTTGAGGACGACCGTTTGGTTTCTTCTCCTTTACGAGTTATTTCCTTTCCAATTAGACATATTGCCAATACACGCAAGAGGTACTACGAATTTTGAATTGTTGTTATTCACTTATCATTGTTTCAAACATGTATGAACAACGCAATCTTGAGGTTCCCATGACCGATTGCATCCTTTATTCTTAGGCGCAAGGTAGACTATATTTATCCAAATATATGTCTAGCCTCTCTTAATCTTGGGTATTAAGAAGAAACGTTGTGCCGAAGGACTGGTCTACACCCAAAAGGGGTTAGTTAATCCATGACTTACTAGGTAAGCCGAACTAGAGTTCTTATGGAAGGACATATGGTTGCGAAAATCGCACGACACGAGGGTAACTTAGTCGACACTAGTGACAAAACTGGTGGTACCAGTAGGTTCGGATCCCAATAGATTGAGAACAAGTGGCAGCGCTACACCTAAAGATGCGATCATACAAGGTTTTAAATTCAAAGGCCTTCCCGGACGGTAAGCCGCGAGACCTCATTGGTGCGAGAGGTGCGGTTGGTTAGGTCCGCTCAATAAAGACAACATCGGTTAGTAATGCTAGTAAATGCACTCCTAAGTAAACGATTAGGTAAACAAAGAGTCTCCTGCTGAATGCAACATTAACTTGGTGAAATCCTCCAGTAGAAACTTTAACGAGTGATACTACGAAGAGATCATCATGGGGAGGACTCTGATTCTTATGCGAGAAGAGTATTGCTCGCTGATTGGAATTCCAATGGTAGAAACAGGATCCGAGAACTCGATCATGATTGCAACCAACGTTGTTGGTTACACTCGACGCTTTTACGATCTCTTAAGGATTGTTCCATACTGGGAACACTTGAAATCAAACGCATTGAGGCTACATTTGGGGTTTAGCCCCTAAGAACCAAAACATGACCACATCATCCCACCCTTCAACACTCAAACAGTAACTCTCGCAGTTAGTCTCACCAAGGATGTGGTGAAAATGGGAAACTATCAAGGAAATGCATGCTAAAAATACTAGCAACGGGAAGCGAAAGGTAACTCCCGTGATGAAAGAAACGAAGGCAACGGCTGCCATAATTGATGCTAGCACCAAGAACTGTGCTAATAACTTGCTGAAATCCTAAAAGTGATAAGTAAAAACTTCCTCAAGAGGGCACTTGCAAAAGTGCCAAGAGTAGGAGCGTGGTGAATGAAGACACAAAACAGAAATCAATAAGTTAGTAAGACTCAACCAAGAACAAGGATGTTAAGTGTGGCATGAAGGCCACTTCAAGCATGAACGTCTCAAGAATGAATCAGGCAAGTGAATTAAAGTGTGGGTGAGCAGAAACTATGGATACCCCACAAGATCCTGATGTCGTCATGCGTACGTTCTACTCTACACTCATTACGTGTCAATTCTTTTGATACCAACACCGAGCTTAGCTAATGTCGTCAAGTGTTAAGCTTATACACGAATTAGAGTCTTGTAAGTTAGACATGTTATCAAGTTAACTAATGGAGAATTAACATTAGACTCATCTTGTCGATACGAATCCAATGATATATAATGTCAATTTAAAAAAAATCACACGATTCTAACCATGCAATCGGTTTGTAAAATTGTTTATGGATAACTTCCCACTTTTTTTCGAGTTCTACTCGGAACAGTTCCCAATTCGAAACAATAGTCCGAGATGGGAATCCGTCTGAAATGAGGTATCGAGACGTAATTCGGAATGGTAATCCGAGATGGTCCAAAAGCAATACCAAAGATCCGAGATACACTGTTTTGATCCCTGAGTCATGGGGAATCATTAAAAGGTCAGTGACATGTTTCCTATCAACCAATATCTCGCCTCCACCTTGTTGGATACCTGTGCCAATTCTAGTTCATATCCATAGAATTCAAAATATACTTGACCTAGATACAAGTAAGATAGACGTTCCCTCATCCTATAGAACTTGCCAATGGTAAATTTGTCAATGTCAGGAGAAGTTATAAAAGGATGCACTTTGGAACTGGGAGAACGAGAATTTAATATCGATCTTTTACCCATTTATCTGGGTTGTTACACGTAGCTTTTGGCATAGACTTGTTGACGTCTAACTGAGCAGAAGTAGATTATCGTGAGAAAACTATTCGCATCCCCTGCCAGACGAAGAAACACTGGTAGTACATGGAGAAAAGCACAAGACGCCCTTACAAATCATTAATTACATGAAGGCTAGATGTGCCTACAGAAAGGTTGCATAGCCTTTCTAACTCATGTAGTTGACAAGGAAACTGAGGAGCCAAAATTGGAGGAGATAATCGTTGTGAAGGATTCCTCGAAGTCTTTAAATCAGACTATCTGGATTACCTCTGCAACGGCACACTAACTTTCGCATTGATTTGGTGCCAGGAGCAGCACCAGTAGTGAAGCCCCCATACCGATTAGCTCCGTCATAAATGCAAAGAGTATCTACACAACATTGAAAGTTGTTAGCCAAAGGGCTCATTAGACCACCTCGCCATGGGGAGCTCCGGTGCCTTTTGTCGAGGAGAAGGACGGAACCTTTCGCATCTGCATCGACTACCGGGAACTAAACAAGCTAACTATAAAAAATCGATACCCATTACGACGGATCGATGATCTGTTCGATCAATTGCAAGGGTCGAGTTTTTACTCAAAAATTGATTTAAGATCCGGATATCATCAGCTGAAAATCCAAGAGGAAAGTATTCCTAAGACAGCGTTTAGGACTCGTTACGGTCATTACGAGTTCCTTGTTATGCCTTTTGGCCTAACAAACGCCCCTGCAGTATTCATGGATTTGATGAACCGGGTATGTAAGCCATACCTTAACAAGTTCGTGATTGTCTTCATAGATGATATTCTGATATATACTCACGAACCAAGGAAGAACACGAACAACACCTGAGAACTATTTTGGAGTTGCTGAAGAAGGAGCAATTATATGCCAAGTTCTCAAAATGCGAATTTTGGATTCGCGAAGTATAATTTCTCGGTCATGTGGTGAACGAGAACAGAATACATGTTGACCCTTCAATGATCGAGGCTATAAAGAACTGGATCACGCCAAGAATTCCCACGGAAATACGATAATTCCTAGGATTAGCGGGATATTACAGGAGATTTATTGAGAATTTCTCCAAGGTTGCACAACCGCTAACCTCGCTTACCCAGAAGGATAGGAAGTTTGATTGGGGAGAAAAGCAAGAAACGGCATTCCAAGTATTGAAAGAAAAACTATGCAAAGCACCGATACTATCACTCCCGGACGGTACCGATGACTTTATGGTGTACTGTGATGCATCGCATCAAGGCTTAGGTTGCGTGTTAATGCAACGTGAAAAAGTCATCGCGTACGCGTCGCGACAGTTAAAAGTTCATGAAAGGAATTATACCACGCATGACCTGGAGCTAGGTGTCGTGGTATTTGCCTTAAAGATCTGGCGTCATTATTTATATGGCACTAAGTATAGCATATTCACTGATCATAAAAGTCTTCAACATATATTCAACCAAAAGGAACTGAATATGCGCCAATGACGTTGGGTAGAACTGTTGAATGATTATGACTGTGAGATCAAGTATCACCCGGGTAAAGCAAATGTTGTAGCAAATGCTTTGAGCAGAAAGGAGCGAATCAAACCATTACGGGTGCGAGCTTTAGAAATGATGATCCAGACGAACTTCACAACACGAGTGCGTGAAGCACAGCAAGAAGCACTGAAACCAGAAAAATTCCAGCGGAATCCCTATGGGGAATGGAAAAACAGTTGGAACCGAACAAGTATGGAACTCAATATTTCATGGGAAGGATCTGGATTCCCTATTATGGTGAGTTGCGAGACTTGGTGCTGGATGAAGCACACAAGTCCAAGTACTTGATACACCAAGGATCGGATAAAATGTACCAGGATCTAAAGGAATATTATTGGTGGCCTAATCTCAAGGGAGATATTGCGAACTATGTTGGGAGATGCCTAACTTGTGCAAAGGTCAAGGCCAAAACCAAAAACCATCTCGGTTAATACAACAACCTGAGATCCCGGTTCAGAAGTGGGAACAGATATCAATGGATTTCATTACAAAATTACCACGGACCTCTCGAGGTCATGACATGATCTGTGTTATCATTGATCGATTAACCAAATCAGCTCACTTCTTACCCATCCGCGAGAAAGACAGTACGTAGAAACTAGCTGAATTGTACCTGAAGGAAATTGTGGCACCTCATGGCGTGCCAATCTCGATAATCTCCGATAGAGATGGTCGTTTTGTGTCACGGATCTGGCTATCATTTCAAAATTCATTTGGTTCTCGCTTGGATTTAAGCACAGCCTTTCATCCGCAGACCGATGGTCAAAGCAAGCGAACCATCCAGACATTAGAAGACATGCTTCGGGCCTGTGTGATGGATTTAGTGGAAACTGGGATACTCATTTACCGTTGGTAGAGTTTTCCTACAATAACAGTTATCACACTAGTATCAAGGCCACGCCGTTCGAAGCACTATATGGACGAAGGTGCCGATCTCCGCTATGTTGGGCGAGAGTCATTGACAGACAACTCATTGGTCCCGAATTAGTACAAGGAACCATAGACAAAAATATTCAAGATCCGTGAGCATATCAAAGCGGTCCGAGATAGATAAAAGAGCTATGCAGATTGGAGATGCAAACCATTATCCTTCGAGGTGGGAGACAAAGTATTGTTAAAGGTCTCACCTTGGAAAGGCGTAGCTAGATTCGGGAAGCGTGGAAAGCTTAACCCGAGATATATTAGACCTTTCGAAATTCTGGCAAGGATTAGTACAGTGGCTTACTAGTTGAAACTACCAGAGGAACTCAACAATGTACATGACACATTTCATGTGTCTAATCTAAAGAAATGCCCGACTAATGACACAGTTATCATTCCAGCAGATGAGATTCATGTGGATGACAAATTACAATTCACCAAAGAACCAGTGGAAGTCATGGACTGGAAGGTCCAAAAGACAAGAAGAAGCCAAATCAAACTGGTGAAGGTTCGCTGGAATTCACGTCACGGTCCCGAGTACGCATGGGAACGTGAAGATCAAATCAAGTCAAAACACCCATACCTGTTTAAGAAGACTCCTTCAGAGGATGTCTCAGGCTAAATTTCGGGACGAAATTCTTTTAACGGGGGGAGTATGTGACAAATGGCAAATAACCGGTAACTCCGTACAATTTAATCACTAATTTTGCGTAATAATCTCATGCATATTATCGTAATTTAATTGCGTAACTGAGTCGTACGTCGTATGGACAAGTAAATATGATCATAACATATATAGGTTTTCGTTACAACGAGAAACAGACCAAAACAATACCCTAAAAGTGTTGGTAGAAAGTGTTGGGCGCATTAAATGCGGTGACACTAACCGTGTCGGTAAATCCGCAAACACGAATCAGAACAAGGAACAACGGCATGTTAATGCCATACCTGAGTTCATATACAAATGAAAATACATATTTGAGAACAACTATTACAATAATACAAAAGTTTCCGGTATAACGCCTAAATTGCAAAATTGTCCGTTTCGACAAAAAGACGACAAATGGCAATTTGTCCGCAAGACTAATTTGGAGGATGTCAAGATAAGAATAAAACAATGTTAAACATCCTAAAATAATGTGAGAATAGCAAAAATGCACAAAATGCATCGTTTCCGGTCATTCGGCAAACAGTGCACAACTCGACCGAAAAGCGGCCGATCGTCGAAACGACGAATATTCTAGTAGCCGATGGCCTCATCCGGGCGTCTAGTGAACTAGTTAAGCATTATTTAGAACTCGGAATTTATTCAACTAACATGAGGTCACGGAAACACAACTTTCGGAAAAGTTCGACGGCGGAACATAAAGTGCCGATATCGATCGAACGGTCAAACGAAAGACATATCGGTCATCCTAACTCATTGTATATTCTCAGCGAACAAGTCATGCATGTTTTTGGATCGGAAATGCACTAATTAGACAACATATTAGTTGTGATAATCAAAAACAAAGGCTTCCGGTAATAAATATATAGTTCCGTTTATTAGCGAATATTTCGACGATGAGCGAATAGCGACATATCCGTCATCCGAAGCTTATTTTGGAGGATCATATGGATTAAATGCCATGTAAATACACCCTAAACACAAGTCTTATGCTTAAGATGCTAGAAGATTAACCCTAATCACTATACTTAACAGAAGTACTAAAATATCTTATAAATTACCATGTGATAAAAATCAAAGTTACACTTTACCCCCCTCATGATTCACGGCTACAAGTGGGCCCCCAAACCACTTGATTTTGTTGAAATTTGAAGATTATAAGTATGGTCTTGAGGTGATGATGTGAATGGATGATTAGATATATATAACATCATTTACATCAAAATAATTCACCATTTCTTCATCAAAAATTTGCAACTTTTCATCCTTGTTCTTCCCCCTATCCCACGGCTCCACCTCCATCACCATACACCACCATTGTGCCACCCTTAAACACCACTTTTTATACCTCTTAAAGCCTAATCAAGTCTACTAAAGAAGCTTGCATGGATGGAGATCATTAAGGATTCCTAAGGAGCTTCTTTTTCTTCTAAATCTTCAAGATACTTGTGCACCCTTTGTAAGCTAAACTCCTCCATGATTTAGCTTATGTTTATGTCTAGATTATTAGTGTACAAGTTGATCATCTTGAAAATCAAGAAAAGATAAGTTAAAAACCCTAACACACAACATAATAATAACACTAAATATTGTTTATTTTGTGTTGATTATATGTTTATATGATTGTTAGGTTGCATGTTGAAGTTGTTTATGTTAAAAATATGATATAAAAGTTGGATGATCTTGTGTGATTTAGTATAAAAGTGAAGATTTAAACTTGTTAAGGTTTAAATCTAAACAAGATCATCAACTACATCATCCATGAAAAATACTACAGCTTAAAAATATTTTTTATGCATATGAATGATTTTTATAAGAAGTAAACATATGTATTTAAGTTTTAATCACCTTAAAAATGTGTAATAATCAAGGGGTTAAGTGCATGAACTTGTTTAAACAACATGCTAGAGCATTGATTTGAAAAGGCTAATAAAACCCACTTGATTTACTAAAATTTTAAACCATAAAAAGTCATGGATGGTGATATTTAGATGGTTTGTTGATGATGATTATGAGCTTAAACAGGTTTTGAATACGTTTTTGAAATGTGAAAAACGCCATAGTTTAGGGAAATTATGGTGAAATTTTCTAAAAATCTAATCACGATTAAAACATGAATAGTGGGGTGATTAGTGGGACTAAACGTGATTTGTAACTTAAATCGTCATTAAGTAGACTCTAATGACAAGGGTTATCCCTAAATAACCAAGTGTTTAAACAAAGTTATAAATATATATTTATAAGTAAAAATAAAGGCTTTTACAAATATATATATCTACTTGGAAAATAATACAAGTATTTGTATGCATATTTGTTACTAATAAATGGGATGTATACATGTGTGTATTGTATGTGTATGTATTAGAAAGTTCGGGTATTCACAATAAAAAATACCCAATCTCATGCAAAATACAAACACTTGAAACAACACATCAAATATTGGTAGCAAAATAAATACATTCCCACAATGTGTCAAAACAATAAATCGGACAATTAAAGCAATGCAACAATAGGCGGACATTCAAGATTACTCCGTGCGTCGCACGACGGTGAATCGCGGCATGAAAGCGTTGCGACAACGGGCGATCCTCGATGAAAATGAGCATATAATGAACGACGCCGACGATGAGTCTAAATATAATTTTTGACGTTCAACATATATATATATATTATAATACAAATATAGTTATATTATTATAATAAGTTAGAAACAAATAATGTAATTACACTTATATAAAAATGGCTTATATATATACATTATAATAACATTTATAAGCATTGGCCAAATTGTAATAATCATGTACTAGGCCCAAATTCCATAATATTTATGGATGAGGCCCAAAAAACCAAAAATATGAAATACATGGTTAGGCCCAAAGACATAAATATATGGGCTAGGCCCAATAACAAGAAAAACATGGGCTAGGCCCAATGACAAGAAATATGGGCTAGGCCCAATGACAAGAAAACATGGGCTAGGCCCAAAGGCATAAATGACAAGGGCTAGGCCTAATGACATGTGAAGGGCAAGGACCCAGTTCACACATGATTTGAATACAATAATATATATATATACATATATATATATATTAAGAAATATATATAACAATATTAATCGAACGAACGAACTACCAACACTATGATAACATTTCAAGTTGTTCTATCATAACGAAAAGATACGTAACAAGAATTCAAGATGAACAACGAGTACAATGTCCATTGAGACCTAGGTGTCTAATGAAACTAATACTCATGTAGGTTACATACGTTGCGGACACCAACATTAAACAGTACGACCTAAACGGAACGCAAAAACTGTGAGTTCATGTCCCTCCTGTCAATTATTTCAAGTTTTGTCAAAACAGTATGTTAGCTATGGGTTAGCAAATAATAGATCATTGTGTGTAAGTTGGATGATAACATTAGTAACCATTAATCACATAGTGACCAAGGTGCAAAAGAAGTAGATCTATTGAGTTTGAGACCCGCTCCACTCCTGATATGATAACCGGTTTGGAGTGCTTTTGTGATCCCAATGATGTCAAAGTAGTCTCGGTTTGGTTACTTACTTATGGCACAAGTATGTCAGGGTGCTCGCAACACACTGGTAGATCCTTAAATAACTCATTGATGCTAATAACATACTTGGATTTCAATACAGGATTTCAAGGATGACATTTTGATACGAAAACACTAAACTGCATGAACTCGCCAACTTTATGTTGACTTTCTTTTAAAATTACATGTATTTCAGGATGCAAGGCATGAGCTGGTGATATGATACGGGTTATGAGAATATGTCAAGACAACGATGTGCCATCTTTTGGAGGGTGTGCCTTTTATATCCCAACTTTGTCTGGGTATATAGGGGTCCGAACCTCAATATGAAGTTATGATGAAAACAATGTCTTATTTTGAAGCAGATAACAGTGTGATATCATTTTTGATGGTTGTATTTATGGAATGAAACTCATTAATGGCATGGCATCGTTATTAATTTATATTGTTTACTAGATTGGATGCAATGATTACCTAATAGTCACACACTTGCGCTTCCGCTATGACCAGGGTGTGATATAACAAAACAATGTTGAACACCCTAAAAAAATATGAGAATAGCAGAAATACATAAATGACATCGTTTCCGGTCATACGAAAACAGTGCACAATTTGACCGGAAAGCGACCGATTGTCGAACCGACAAAGATTTCAATGGCCGATAGCCTCATACATTAATCTATAGAGCTAGTTAAGCTTCATTTGGGATCCAAAATCCCTTCAAGTATCTTGAGGTCACGGAAACACAACTCCGGGAATGTTCGACGACAATATATAAGTGCCGATATTGAGCGAATAATTCAACGGGAAGCGTTTCGGCCATCCATACTCAACATATACTCGACTAGTGAACTAGTTAATCATATTTCTATGTCGGAAGTGCTCTAAATAAATGCCATGGCACTTATCATGGTCGAAAACCAAAGCTCCCGGTACGAAATAATAAAATTTGCATATTAGCCAATATCATACCGATGAGTGAACTAGTGACGTTTTCGTAATCCGAAACTAATACCATTAGTCAAGGAGACTAATTAATATCGATTAACACCATAACCCTAATTACTCACTAATGATGCAGGACAAATTCCTAATCCTCATACTTAAGTTTAATCACATAAATATCTTACAACTTAACACATGTTGAAAATAATTTACACTTAACCCCCCATGTGGGCCCCCACCCACTTGATTTGTGTTGAGATTGTAAGATTATAAGTATGGTGTAATATTTATGTGTAATCTTTGAAAGATAGAAAAATATATATGCAAGATTACACCATATCTTCCATCATTTTTTCACAAAAAAAAAATTAAACAAGCCTTCATTGTTCCCTCATCCCCATGGCTTAAACCACCACCACTTGACCACCACATTTCCACCATTAAACACCCCATTTTATACACTTTAAAGCCACTACAAGATTATCCAAAGTACTTGCAAGGATGGAGGATCATTAGTGCTTTCTTGGAGCTTCATCTTCTTCCGAAATTTTCACTAATCTTATGCAAACTTTGAAAGATAAATTTCTTCATATTTAAGCTTCTTATAATGCCTAGTTTAAGGAAGTATAAGTTGATCATCTTGAAAGTAAAGAAAATACAACTCAAAAACCCTAAACCTCACCATAATAATAACGCTAAACAAAGCTTGTTATGTGTTTATTATGTGCTTTAGTGTTAACTAGTTAGCATGATTATGTTGATTATGATAAAGTAAGGTGTTTAAAGTAGATGATCTTGTATGTATAACAATATAAATGATGATTTAAACATGGTGATGTTTAAATCTAAACAAGATCATCAACCTCATGATCCATGAATATTACTACAACTTAAAAATGATTTATTACACATGTGTGATTTTTAAGAGAAATAAACACCTTGATTTAGGGTATAATCATCTTAAAAAGTGTAGTAAACAAAGAAGATTAAAGTGGAAATAATGATTGAAAGTGTAACTAAAATGGTGACTTAAAGGTTCTAATAAATATATAAAAATCTCATTGTTTCTAAGAAAAGTAGTAAGAATATATTTACAAAGATCATGGAAAATGAGGTGCATAAGTTGTAAACAAAGTGGTATGTAATCTTGAGTTGATAATTGACCTTGATTATGGGTTTAAACATGGTTTAAATACGTTTTTAAAACGTGGAAAATACCATAGTTTAGGGGAAACTATGGCGAAATTTTCTAAAAATCTAATCGCGATTAAAGCATGATTAACGGGGTAATTAATGAGATTAAACGCGATTAGTGATCTAAACCGTCATTAAGGAAGTTTTAATGACAAGGGTTAAACCCTAAATACCCAAGTGTTTAACAAGTGTGTATATATATTTTTACAAGTTAAGAATAAGTAATTCTTACATATATATCTATATATATATGTATATATGTATATATATATAAATACTTGTGAAAATAAAAACATATGTATATGCATATTTTGTCACCAAAAAGTTATGTGTAAATACATGTGTATGTATGTGTATGTATCTAGAAGTTTAGGGTATACCACAAAATACCCAACTTATACAAATACTTCAAACACTTGAGAGAATTACCAAGTGTAGATGACACGAAGCACATACACTTTTACAATATGTTGAAACAATGATCGAACGAACGGAGTAATGCGGACAATGGGCGAATGTACACGACACACTGTCGCGTCATCGACAAACGAACAAATCGCCAACATGAAGAGTTGCTACGACGTTGGGCGATCTTCAACGCGAAAAAGTATATATTAAACGACGACATGTCTAAAATAAGATATTTTAAACACTTAACGTATATATGTGTTAATGATATCAAAATCCGGAAAGTTAAAATGTATAAGAATTTACTAAGTGGTTTTATAAAAGAATATAAATATTCTTAAAAATCTATACTTAGTAAAAATTTATAAGTGTATGAATTATATTTATTTGGACTCTTGAAAATATAATGGGCTAGGCCCAATCACATAAAGACATGGGCTAGGCTCAATGACATTAATTACATGGGCTAGGCCCAATGACATGAGTTACATGGGCTAGGCCTAATGACATAAATTACATGGGCGACCAATGACATGAATTACATGGGCTAGGCCCAATGACATAAATTACATGGGCTAGGCCCAATCACATACCCAATGACATGAATTACATGGGCTAGGCCCAATCATATAAAGACATGGGCTAGGCCCAGTGACATAAATTACATGGGCTAGACCCAATCACATAAAGACATGGGCTAGGCCCAATGACATAAATTACATGGGCTAGGCCCAATCACATAAAGACATGGGCTAGGCCCAATGACATAAATTACATGGGCTAGGCCTAATGAGATAAATGACATGGGCTAGGCCCAATGACACGCGTGCAAGGCACGAGGACATGTGAAGGACGAGGCCCGTTCACACACGATCTAAGAATAACAATATATATATATAATATATAATATATATATATATATATATTGAGAAATATATGTATAAAAATATTAATCGAACAAACGAACTACAAACACTATGTTAACATTAAAAGTTATTGTAATGTGATAAATAAGTACACAACAATAATTCAAGATGAGCAACTGGTACAAGGTCTAACGAGACCTAGGTGTCTAATGAACTTAATACATATGTAGGTTACACACATGTACAAACACTAAACTTTGATAAGTACAACGTACGGAACGCAAAGCTGTGAGTTCATGTCCATCCTTTCAATTATTTCAAAGATTTGTTTTAAAACTATCGAGGGGAAATACATGTCATAAGAAACGGTATGTTAGCTATGGGGTTAGATGATAACATGATCAATGTGCATAAGTAGGATGATGACAAGAGTAACCATTAATCATTTAGTGACCAAGGTGCAAAAGGTGTAGATCTATCGAGTTTGAGACGCGCTACACTCCTGCTTTGTTAACCCTTTAGGAGTGCTTTTGTGATCCCAACTGATGTCATGAGTTGTCTCGGTATGGTTACTTACTTATGGCACACATGTCAGGGTGCTAGCTACACTCTGATAGATCCTTAAACTCCTTGAATCCTAATAACATATTAAGATTTCATTACTGGATTACAAACAAGACATCTCATACGAAAACAATAACTACATGAACTCGCCAACTTTATGTTGACTTTTTAAAATCACATGTATTTTAGGACGCAAGACTTGAGCCGGTGAACACTTCGGGAAATGGGAATGACATGACGCGAATGCCACCTTTTGGAGGAATTGCCTCTTATATCCCAACCTCGTATGAGTATATAGGAGTCAAAACCTCAACATGCTTTTACGGTGAAAACAATCTTTTATTATGTTGTAATGTATTTCAAACCACATTTTTGATGACAAATGTGAAACTATTTGGAAACTCATGATTTCACTTTTGGGAACTTGTAAACATTGGTTGCAAATTAATATAAGCGTGGCATCGTTGTTGATTTACAGTTGTTTACATGATTGGATGCAATGATTACCTCATAGTCACACGATTACGCTTCCGCTACGACCAGGGTGTGATAGATTGGTATCAGAGCTTCGATTGTAGTGAACTAGGGAAAAACTTTTATTAAAGTTTGGTCTACAATCACTAAGATCTCTCACATGAAAACAAAGTTTATAAAGACACATAAATGTTTTTGGAAGTATGAAAAAAATGACAAAAGGTATTCATTGTGTCACGATAACATGAGGATCTATCACCCGAGCTTAGCCATAAGTAACGAAAAAGGATCAATACATGGTTAGTCTATGAGAAATAGAGACATTACATTATAAGACTATTTATCATGGACACGTTACAAAAGATAGAAATCCTGGATAGATGGGATTTTATGTGATTATATATATAATTTATTTATATATGTGTTGTACAGAATATTTTGCCAAGAATGAAATACCTTCGACTACGGATATTACTATTATCCTTGACTCGCACAATGAGAATATCGACCTCGCGTCTATTGTAGAGCTTATGGCGAACGTAGTTCCTAAGCGAGACCTTAGGATCGATTCCACATAAGGTGGTTGCTTTTCCCGTGGATGCGGAGATGCCTGGCTTCGGTAGTGACAAAGAGGCGGAGGTGGTAGCCTTGGACAACAACTCTATTAGCGGGACGAGGTCCCTGTGACCCATATTAATCATTAATAACGACACTCTTGTTTAGACAAGGAAGGTGAAGTACTCATCTTGAAGGTGCCCCTCCGGTTGTTATTGTTGCAAATTCTCTCTATTTGTAAATTTGTCTAACGACGTGCCCTTTTGCGAGTAATGTCAATGGACGATAGCACGTGGACCATCACGAAGGTCCCTTCTATGTTGAAGGTATGTTGAAAATAGCGTCATCTCTCTAGCTGATCGTCATCTTTGAACGGTAGAACACTAGGGTGACCATGCAAGGCAATTTATTATTATGGGGCCTCACGTAATAATAACTTGCAGTGGATGAGAATCCTGGTGGGCTATGCGGGTCAATCTAATGATCACTACCCATTCGAAATTGTAAGGTTGTTCGAGTTTCTATCTAGTGGGACACTAACCGGGGTGGTTGCAATAACACCCTATGATAGAGAAACACCACACGTATTTGTTCGCATCTAACATTCGATCTATATCACGAGTCAATTGAGACTAGTCATTTAAACAAACAAAAACTAGTTGGCCACCCAAGGAGGATATTTCCTCAACGGTCTAGAGTTCTTGTACATGGGTTGGTTCCATGGTGTCTATGGCACCTCATCTTATTTATTGGAAAGAGATTTCATTAAATTCCGTCGTTTGACATTTGTCATATTCCAAGGGATGGTATGGCACGAGCCATGCTTCAACACCCTCATTGTCTTCTATTTGATATCTATGGAAACTATAACAATCTAGCTGGAGCTCATGGAGCTCAAGGGATATCAACATATTTGTCACACGGGTTGGTGTGTCGGAGGATTTTTTTCCCTGCTTTGTGTCACACCCCGACCCGCAGCGGAAAAGGTGATCGGGGCATGATTGGGTTATCATCAAAGCTCATGACATTTATTATAACGTTTCATATTCATTAATACAATTTAATGGGAAATTTACAATCATAATTACATCATGTCCTAAACAACATTCTAGACTTCATTGTTTTCTTCTAAGGCATTTCCTATGTTTTCCTTGCTTCATCCTGTTCACCTGTATCATGTGTAAAAATGGTTTTTGGATCAACAAAAAGTTGGCGAGTGAATCCTATGAAAAACATTTGAACAAGTTTATTTAATTGATTATAAAATAAAGTGCACAACCACACATGAGTAAAAATAGATGTAAACTTATTCACCAATCATTTAATATTAAATAATGCACATACGAACAATAATGGATTTGTTTTGAGGCACGCGTTGCTCAACTCGTCTCTCACGAGGAACTGATGGGCCTAATGAATGGATTGCATATAACTTGACAATAAAAAATACACAACTACAAACAATATATGCAATCTAAGTTTAGATCACAATATGGTATGGCACAAGTTTAAATAAACGAGTTAATTTTAGTGACACATGACACACCCCAAAACGTGTAATTAAAAAGGGGAGTTGTAAGATTCACTCACATTGGGTGCGTTCGGTTGATGATGTTGAATTCGCACGAAGTTGATTTTAACCACGAGTGAAACTAACCTAGATAATGGCATAATGGTTCGGTAAGTAAGCGGATTTTATTAATCAATTTTGTAGGATTATTGGATATATTTTTGTGAGTTTAAGGCTATTTTCTAACCTTAAAAATGTTATTTTTAAGTATTTTTAATTGATTTTTAATTTAAATAAATAAATAAAAATAATAAAAAAATGTTAACTTTTTGACCGTTGACTTTGACTGTTGACTGTTGACCGGTTCGTACGTGTGTATGTATGCGCTGGGTGAGGCTCGAACCCGAGACCTCCCGTACGCGTGACACAGCTCTACCAACTGAGCTACGTGTCTAACCCGAAATATTTCTGTTTTAATTTTATTTATACACTAATTGAATAAATCCGAAAATCATTTATTTCAAAAACGATTTTATTTACTCGCTCGGTGCTCTCCACAGGTCTCGAACCCGGGACCTGTGGTTTAGGTTAACACACAGTCCACCGCTGGACTGTGTGTCTAACTTGTTAAGTAATCTAATTTTTATTATATTTATATACAAACTAAATAATTTCTTTTCTGTCTTATATAAAAAGTTTGATAATTATCAGGACCGGTGCGGTAGTCCGGACTCGAACTCGTGAAGTGTGATTAAACGTTCACACAGTCCACCACTGGACTGTGTGTCTATCTTGGTTATTGTTCCGGTTTTTATTAAACTTAACATCTATTGCAGTAAAACCGGTTCGGTTAAAAAAAAAGAACATTTTTATTAAGGCGAGTGTGCGTGGGACAAGAATCGAACTCGGGACGTAAGCGTGTTTTATTTGCACACAGTCCACCGCTGGACTGTGTGTCTAACCCGGAATATATCTTGATTTTAATTATACATATACAATACTGAAACTTCGTCTTCTTCGTCAGACTTAACCAGAATCGGAGTCTGACTGGTTCATCGATTTTAATCAAGTTCTTTTAGTGTGTTGCGCTTAATTACAGGTGAGATTAATAAAAGAACGAGCGATTAAGTGTAAGGTATACCGAACAGTGGCTCCTCTGTTTCGCCGGCGAAACTCCGGTGACAGCAGATGATTCCGGCGACGTGTGTCTTGCGGCAGAGGGTCTTCAACGAGCTTGAGATGAATGTGGGTGGCTTCGGTATGAGATCTGGGGGTTCAGTAAGGCACAGAGGTGAAAGGTTCGGTTTTCCGGCGAGTTGTAGAAATTTCCGGCGAGTGGAATTATGTCGGGAAAATGTGTGATTGTGAGCGAAAAAGCTAACAGAGGTTAGAGGGGGTATTTATAGGGCAGAACATCGACGTATTTAGTCCGGTTTCCGTCTTGATTCGTCGGTCATTACGTTTTCCGGCGGTTATGACTTGCGTCGCGGGTTCAGACGTCGGTTATAACCGATGTAGTAGTTAAGGCTTCGGTTAAAACTGAAGAAACCGTCCAATCTCGGCGAAATCGTCGGGATTTCCGACGACTGCGATTGGGCGCGTCGGTTTTGAATTCGATATTTATGTTATGAATTAATTGTTTTCAATATTGAACAAGAAATACAAGTGGCGCAGTGGTTGGATGGAAGAGTGTTAAGGCTTTGTTGATTTGCTGGCTGACCCGGGTTCGAAACCCGGCAGCAGCCTTTTATTTTTATTTTCTTATTTTAAATACTTTTTCAAATATAAATTATATATTCCAATATACTTATTAATTATGTATCGTTTAAAAATAATTTGGGCATTAAATACGCAACGAAATTTTTAACTGATTGTTCGGTTAATAAACGGAGCGGGTTTGGTAAATCCGGTTTTTGACGGATGTTACAGTATCCCCTGCTTTTTAGAAATTTCGTCCCGAAATTTAAGTAGTGACATATTTGTCTAAAAAGGATGGTGTTTAGTTTGACAGTTACATGCTTAGAATAAAAGTAAAAGTTTAAGTTTTTGTTTGAGGCGGTAACGTCCCTTGTAAGGGTTAAGTACCCTGTTACAGGGAAACGCTTTTTGTTGCCTACGGTAAAAATATTGATAAGCAGAGTTGATTCACTAAATATGATATCAAGCGTAGGAGTTTTGATATGTTTGGGAAGATATGGTTATATCCTAAAGCAAAACTTCTAGTACTACAACCTACATGGAACTTCTCACAACCGTCTAACAATGCCTTTGATCCTTTGACAAGAATACTTATATATAGGAAGTACCAGCGGCGTATCCACCATATTCTTGTCAAATTTTCATTGGTTTTATCAGTAAGTTATGATTGGTTCTATGATGTGACTCTAGAACATAAATAAACGCCACAACCAATGTACCAAGAAATTACTAAATCCTACATAGAACTTCTCATAACCGCCTGACAATGCCTCTGATCCTTTGACAAGAATACTTATATATAGGAAGTACCAGCGGCGTATCCACCATATTCTTGTCAAATTTTCATTGGTTTTATCAGTAAGTTATGATTGGTTCTATGATGTAACTCTAAAACATAAATAAACACAACAACCAATATTTGAGTCCAAGTTCTGATAGCATACATGTTTGAATGGTGACAGTTCCTCTCTCGTTTGTTATGATGGAGAGGTTAGTTTATGTAGAAATAGAACACAATCCAATTTCTTTAAATGGCGAGATGATATGAATGTAACACAAATTTCAACCAAGACAATACTAAATCCTACATGGAACTTCTCATAACCGCCTGATAATGCCTCTGATCCTTTGGCGAGAATACTTATATATAGGAAGTACCAGCGGCGTATCCACCATATTCTCGTCAAATTTTCATTGACTTTATCCGCAAGTTATGATTAGTTCTATGTGACTCTACAACAAACACAACAACCAAAAGATCGTATTGCATGTACTGAAAATGAAAAATGTCTGTGCGATCAAGGCTCAATCAAACGGAGCCGATCGTATAGCATGTACTGAAAATGAAAAATGTCTGTGCGATCAAGGCTCAATCAAACGGAGCCGATCGTATGTTGGCACGCTAGGTTCACGCTCATAATGTAATGGGAAACATGCTCAACGCTCATAATGTAATGGGGAGCGGCGGCCTATGAAATTGCATGTACTTGAAAATAATAAATTTAATCTAAACAATAATCACACAAACAGTTTATACATGGAACCTCTCATAACCGCCTGATAATGCCTCCGATCCTTTGACAAGAATACTTATATATAGGAAGTACCAGCGGCGTATCCACCATATTCTTGTCAAATTTTTATTGACTCTATCCGCAAGTTATGATTAGTTCTATGTGACTCTAAAACAAACACAACAACCACAACTTGAGTCTTAATTCTGATAGTATCCATGTTAGAATGATGACAATACCTCTCTCGTTTGTTGTGATGGAGAGGTTAGTCATTGTGGAAGTGAGACATAGCTCAACTTCTTTAAATGATGAAATTGAAATACACTGAAATGTATGATGAACAAACTTTGACCAAAACATACTAAATCCTACATGGAACCTCTCATAACCGCCTGACAATGCCTCCGATCCTTTGACAAGAATACTTATATATAGGAAGTCCCAGCGGCGTATCCACCATATTCTTTCAAATTTTCATTGACGTTATCCACAAGTTATGATTGGTTCTATGTGATTCTAAAACATAAAGAAAAACATAAAACTAAACGACTGGAGTTGAATCTTGATTTTCGGTGAAGAGGACTAGTTGGGTGGTTTCGTTTGGGCCGTCATTATCTTCGACCGGATTGGCGTTGATGTTGAAAACTCTTCCTCTTGTTGGTGGCCTAGTGATTGGGTTTTCTTGATTTACTTGGTTAACTGGGTTTGATTGAGCTTGAGCGTTTATGATGTTAACCAATCGAGGGCACGTGTTTCTAAAGTGGGTAGGGTCGCCACAATTGAAACAAGCTCGAACATATGGGAACATGGGGTATTGAGGTTGTTGATATGTTTGGATCATGTTTTGAGTAGGAGGTGAGGTTTGGTTTTGAGGGGTGCGGCAAACCTTGCTCAAATGACAATAGCGTCCACAATTCGCACATAGTCGACAAGGTAAGGTAGATGGATGGTGATAAAAAACAGGTGTACATCGAGGGTGAGGTCCAAGGTATGGTTTCTTATTTGGGTAAGTTGAGTTGGGTGCTATTTGCGTGATTGGGATAGCTTGGATGGGTATGGCGTGCGAAATTGGTTGATTACGTTGTGTAGTAGCGAAAAGTTGCCCGTCTCTTTTTCTCTTAAAAGTGGGTTGAGAAGGGGATTCGGTTTGGGTGGAGTTTGAAGTTTCAGTCGATGCCTTATCCTTCTTCTTCTCCTCCTTGAAGTCCTTGTTCCGGATTCGGTTCTCGGTGAGCTCTGTAGCTAACTCCATTGCTGCTTCCAAAGTTGTAGGCGTGGTACTTATTACAGAGTCTTGAATCTTTGACGGAAGACCTCGAATGTAGTGCTCGATCAAACGGTAGTGGGGAGTGAACAAGTTGGTAACCATTTGATTTAACTCGAGGAATCTTTTGTTGTATGTGGTGTGGTCGCCTTCCTTTTGCTTCAACGAATGGAACTCATCTTCTAATTTCTTGATTTCGCTCCTTGGGCAAAACCGTCTTGTCATGATTTCCTTCAACTCTTCCCAAGTCAAAGTCATAGCATCGTCAACGCCTCGTTTGGCCTTCTCTGTATTCCACCAAGTAAGTGCTATTCCATATAAACGACCAGTAGCATATCCTGCTTTGCGATCATCGGGGCAATCGCAATTTAGAAAAGTGTTCTCCATTTCTTCAAACCAATGGAGGAGAGCGGTGACACCTTCAGTCCCTTCGTATTTTGGAGGGTCGCATGATTTGAAATGCTTGTAGGTGCATTTAGTGGTATTTGGGGGAGGGTTGATAACGTTTTGATCTTCTTGGTTGACAGGATTAGCGGTAAGTGCTTGTTGGACTTGGATTACAATGTTGGGTATTACGCAGCCATTTGTTGAGCGATTAGGGCAGCCATGCGCTCGCGGGCTTTTCCTGCTCTCATCTTCCTACGGGCGAGGCTAGAAGACATCTACAAGGAATACGTATCATGAGTATGAGTTGGATGTTTTTGGGATCATGGGTCGTATTTAGGAATGAACATTCATAAAATAAATATAGAAAAATAAATCTACTACATCTATAGGATGTCTTGGGCTTTGCTCGTAATTGGGCCTTGCATGCCGCCATACTTCACCTTCGTAATCATGTGGGCTCCCATGAATACCGGGTTTTTCATATGGTTCGCATGTGTTAGCCTGGTTACGTACACTAAAACCCGGAGAAAATCGAGAAATATGTATATAACGTGTGATATTCGGAATGTGTCCAGGTATGGACACGGTGACACCTCAAAGTGGGGTTAGTTCGAACGACGTTTGGTGTGGCATGCTTTGGCCTAATAGGTCCTTCGTACTCTCATCGTTAGTCCCCAGGTAGGCAAACTGGTCCGTTATATTGGATTTATACGAATGCCAACCTAGACAGGACGTTCCGACTACCGGTACTTGTACCCTTCCAGTTACTACATGCCCGTCGCAGAACTTACTTTGATGAGATTTGAAAATTCCGACAAAATCTTTGAATAACAAAAGTATGGAGATGATTTGAATATATGAACATTGAAATATGTATGATGAATGTGTATGTAAGTATGTATGTTTGACTGTAAGTATAAACAAATATGAAACAAATAAACATCATAAGTTTGTATGTAACCACCTAAACAATTAAAATTTAGGCAACTATAGTATAGGCTCTAAGGGTCTAATAACCTATCCAATATCCCTATAGTCATGGCTCTGATACCAATCTGTCACACCCCGACCCGCAGCGGAAAAGGTGATCGGGGCATGATTGGGTTATCATCAAAGCTCATGACATTTATTATAACGTTTCATATTCATTAATACAATTTAATGGGAAATTTACAATCATAATTACATCATGTCCTAAACAACATTCTAGACTTCATTGTTTTCTTCTAAGGCATTTCCTATGTTTTCCTTGCTTCATCCTGTTCACCTGTATCATGTGTAAAAATGGTTTTTGGATCAACAAAAAGTTGGCGAGTGAATCCTATGACAAACATTTGAACAAGTTTATTTAATTGATTATAAAATAAAGTGCACAACCACACATGAGTAAAAATAGATGTAAACTTATTCACCAATCATTTAATATTAAATAATGCACACACGAACAATAATGGATTTGTTTTGAGGCACGCGTTGCTCAACTCGTCTCTCACGAGGAACTGATGGGCCTAATGAATGAATTGCATATAACTTGACAATATAAAATACACAACTACAAACAATATAGACAATCTAAGTTTAGATCACAATATGGTATGGCACAAGTTTAAATAAACGAGTTAATTTTAGTGACACATGACACACCCCAAAACGTGTAATTAAAAAGGGGAGTTGTAAGATTCACTCACATTGGGTGCGTTCGGTTGATGATGTTGAATGCGCACGAAGTTGATTTTAACCACGAGTGAAACTAACCTAGATAATGGCATAATGGTTCGGTAAATAAGCGGATTTTATTAATCAATTTTTGTAGGATTATTGGATATATTTTTGTGAGTTTAAGGCTATTTTCTAACCTTAAAAATGTTATTTTTAAGTATTTTTAATTGATTTTTAATTTAAATAAATAAATAAAAATAATAAAAAAATGTTGACTTTTTGACCGTTGACTTGTTGACCATTGACTTTGACTGTTGACTGTTGACCGGTTCGTACGTGTGTATGTATGCGCTGGGTGAGGCTCGAACCCGAGACCTCCCGTACGCGTGCACGCAGCTCTACCAACTGAGGTACGTGTCTAACCCGAAATATTTCTGTTTTTAATTTTATTTATACACTAATTGAATAAATCCGAAAATCATTTATTTCAAAAACGATTTTATTTACTCGCTCGGTGCTCTCCACAGGTCTCGAACCCGGGACCTGTGGTTTAGGTTAACACACAGTCCACCGCTGGACTGTGTGTCTAGCTTGTTAAGTAATCTGATTTTTATTATACTTATATACAAACTAAATAATTTCATTTCTGTCTTATATAAAAAGTTTGATAATTATCAGGACCGGTGCGGTAGTCCGGACTCGAACTCGTGACGTGTGATTAAACGTTCACACAGTCCACCACTGGACTGTGTGTCTATCTTGGTTATTGTTCCGGTTTTTATTAAACTTAACATCTATTGCAGTAAAACCGGTTCGGTTAAAAAAAAAGAACATTTTTATTAAGGCGAGTGTGCGTGGGACAAGAATCGAACTCGGGACGTAAGCGTGTTTTATTTGCACACAGTCCACCGCTGGACTGTGTGCCCTAACCCGGAATATATCTTGATTTTAATTATACATATACAATACTGAAACTTCGTCTTCTTCGTCAGACTTAACCAGAATCGGAGTCTGACTGGTTCATCGATTTTAATCAAGTTCTTTTAGTGTGTTGCGCTTAATTACAGGTGAGATTAATAAAAGAACGAGCGATTAAGTGTAAGGTATACCGACAGTGGCTCCTCTGTTTCGCCGGCGAAACTCCGGTGACAGCAGATGATTCCGGCGACGTGTGTCTTGCGGCAGAGGGTCTTCAACGAGCTTGAGATGAATGTGGGTGGCTTCGGTATGAGCTCTGGGGGTTCAGTAAGGCACAGAGGTGAAAGGTTCGGTTTTCCGGCGAGTTGTAGAAATTTCCGGCGAGTGGAATTATGTCGGGAAAATGTGTGATTGTGAGCGAAAAAGCTAACAGAGGTTAGAGGGGGTATTTATAGGGCAGAACATCGACGTATTTAGTCCGGTTTCCGTCTTGATTCGTCGGTCATTACGTTTTCCGGCGGTTATGACTTGCGTCGCGGGTTCAGACGTCGGTTATAACCGATGTAGTAGTTAAGGCTTCGGTTAAAACTGAAGAAACCGTCCAATCTCGGCGAAATCGTCGGGATTTCCGACGACTGCGATTGGGCGCGTCGGTTTTGAATTCGATATTTATGTTATGAATTAATTGTTTTCAATATTGAACAAGAAATACAAGTGGCGCAGTGGTTGGATGGAAGAGTGTTAAGGCTTTGTTGATTCGCTGGCTGACCCGGGTTCGAAACCCGGCAGCAGCCTTTTATTTTTATTTTCTTATTTTAAATACTTTTTCAAATATAAATTATATATTCCAATATACTTATTAATTATGTATCGTTTAAAAATAATTTGGGCATTAAATACGCAACGAAATTTTTAACTGATTGTTCGGTTAATAAACGGAGCGGGTTTGGTAAATCCGGTTTTTGACGGATGTTACACTTTGGACGATCGAGGTCCACGAAGTATGGAATACATGCTATAAGGTTGGAGACGACCGTTTAGTTTCTCCTCCTCAATGAGTTATTTCCTTTCCACTTAGACATATGGCCGATACACGCAAGAGGTACTATGAATTTTGGATTGTTGTTGTTCACGTTATCATTGTTTTAAACATGTATGAACAATACAATTTTGAGATTTCCATGATCGATGGTATTCTTTATTCTTAGGCGCATGGTAGACTATATTTATCCAAATATATGTCTAGCTTCTCTTAATCTTGAGTATTAAGAAGAAACATGGCGCCAAAAGGAAGGTCTACACCCAAAAGGGGTTAGTTAATCCATGACTTACTGGGTAAGCCGAACTAGAGTTCTTATGGAAGGACATACGGTTGCGGAAATCACACGACACGAGAGTAATTTAGGCGACACTAGGGATGGTACTAGTGGGACCAATAGTTCAAATGGTTCCAATCGTAATAGATTGGGAACGAGTGGCAGCGCTACACCTGAAGATGCGATCATACAAGGTTTTAAATTCTAAGGCTTTCCCGGACTGTAAGCCGCGAGACCTCATTGGTGCGAGAGGTGCGGTAGGTTATGCCAGCTAAATAAAGACAAGGGAGTCGGTCGGCAATGCTAGTAAATGCACTCCTGAGTAGACGATTAGGTAAACAAAGAGTCTCCTACTGAATGTAGCATTAACTTGGTGAAATCCTCAAGTAGAAACTTTAAGGAGTGATACTACGAAGAGGTCATCATGGGAAGAACTCAAAAATCTTATGCGAGAAGAGTATTACTCGCTGACTGGAATTCCAAGGGTAGAAACGGGATCCTAGAACTCGATCATGATTGCAGCCAACGTTGTTGGTTACACTCGACGCTTTCACGATATCTGAAGGATTGTTCCATACTGGGAACACCTGAAATCAAACGCATTGAGTGCTGCATTTGGGGTTTAGCCTCTAAGAATCGAAACATGACCACATCATCCCACCCTATCTTCATCACTCAAATAGTAACTCTCGTGGTTAGTCTCACCAGGGATGCGGTGAGAAAGGGAAATTATCAAAGAAACGTGCGGAAAGGAAGGAAACGCATGTGAATCTACTAGCGACAGAAAGTGAAAGGGAACTCCCGTGATGATAGAAACGAAGGCAATTGCTGCCATAATTGATACTAGCACCAAGAAATATGCTGATAACTTACTGAAATCCTAAATGTGATAAGTGAAAATTTCCTATGAGGGCACTTGCAAATGTGCCAAGAGTAGAAGTGTAGTGAATCAAGACAAAAAACATAAATTAATAAGTTAGTAAGACTCAACCAGGAACAAGGATGTTAAGTGTGGCATGAAGGCCACTTCAAGCATGAACATCTCAAGAATGAATCAGGCAAGTGAATTAAAGTGTGAGTGAGTAGAAATTATGGATACCACACAAGATCCTGATGTCGTCATGACGTACGTTCTACTCTACATTTATTACGTGTCAATTGTTTTGATACCAACACCGAGCTTAGATAGTGTCTTTAGGTGTTAAGCTTACACTCGAATTAGAGTCTTGTAAATTAGACACGTTATCAAGTTAGCTAATGGAGAATTAGCGTTAGACTCGTCTCGTCGATACGAATCCAGCGAGATATAATGTCCAATTTTTTCCTAAAAATCACACGATTCTAACCATGCAATCGGTTTGTAAAATTGTTTACAGATCAATTTCTGTGTACCAAAACGTTTATTACTCAGCCGGTTAACTTTCCACATTTTTCGAGTTCAACTCGGAACAGTAAAAATTCGAAACAATAATCCGAGATGGTAATCCAAATTTCTATCTGAGATAGTGATTCGAGATGGTAATTTGAATTGCTATCCGAGATGGTGACCCAAGATGGGAATCCGTCCGAAATAAGGTATTCAAGATGTAATTCGAAATGAGGTATCCGAGATGTAATTCGGAACAGTAATCCGAGATGGTCCGAAATCAATACCAAAGATCTAGATGCACTGTTTTGATCCTTGAGTCATGAGGAATTATTATAAGGTGACCGACACGTTTCCTATCAACCAACATCTCGCATCCATCTTGTTAGATACCCATGCCAATTTTAGTTCATCTCCATTGAATTCAAAATATACTTGACCTAGAGTCAAGTAAGATAGACGTTCCCTCATTCTATAGGATTTGCCAATGGTAAATTAGTCAAGTCAGGGGAAGTTATAAAAGGATGCACTTTGGAACTTGGAGAGCAAGAATTTAATATCGATCTTTTACCCGGTTGATTGGGTTGTTACGATGTAGCTTTTGGCATAGACTTGTTGACGTATAACCGAGCAGAAGTAGTTGTCCTGAGAAAACTATCTACATTCCCCTGCCAGACGAAGAAACACTTGTAGTCCACGGAGAGAAGCACGAGACGCCCTTACGAATCATAAATTACATGAAGGCCAGAAGTGCCGACAGAAAGGTTGCATAACCTTTCTAACTCACGTAGTCGACAAGGAAACTGAGGAGCCAAAATTGGAAGGAAATAACCGTTGTGAAGGAATTCTCTCGATGTCTTTCCATCAGACTTGTCTGGATTACCTTCCCAACGACACGCCAACTTTCGCATTGATTTGGTGCTAGAAGCAACACCAGTAGTGAAGCCTCCATACCAATTAGCTCCGTTATAAATGCAAAGACTATCTACACGACTTCAAAAGTTGTTAGACAAAGGATTCATAAAACCAAATTTCTCGCCTTGGGGAGCTCTGGTGCTGTTGGTGAAAAAGAAGGATGGAACCTTCCGAATGTGCATCGACTACCAGGAACTAAACAACTTAACCATCAAGAATCAGTACCCATTACCGAGGAATGATGATCTGTTCGATCAATTACAAGGGTCGAGTTTCTATCCAATGATTGATTTAAGATCCGGGTATCATCAGTTAAGTATCCAAGACGAAATTATTCCTAAGACGGCGTTTCGGACTCGATACAGTCACTACGAGTTCCTTGTTATGTCATTTGGATTAACAAACGCCCCTGCAGTATTTATGGATTTGATGAACCGGGTATGTAAGCCATACCTCGACAAGTTCGTGATTATATTTATTGATGACATATTAATATACTCGTGAACCGAGGAAGAACACGAACAATATTTGAGAACTATACTAGAGTTGCTAAAAAAAGGAACAATTATATGCCAAGTTCTCAAAATGCGAATTTTGGATTTGCGAAGTACAGTTTCTCGGTCACGTGGTGAACGAGAACATGATATACTCGACCCCTCAAAGATGAGGCTATAAAGAATTGGACCACGCCAAGAACCCCCATGGAAATACGATAATTTCTAGGCTTAGCTGGATATTACAGGAGGTTTATTGAGAACTTCTCAAAAGTTGCTCAGCCGCTAACCTCGCTTACACAAAGGACAAAAAGTTTGATTCGGAAGTAAAACAAGAATCGACATTGTTGATGCACTTTATGGCCGTCACTGTGCGAATAGGCTAGAAAGAGTGTGTATTGAATATTGTATAGATTAGATGCGAACACATGACCCAAGTGCGAACGAGTATTGGCTCGTACGAGTGACATGTGCCCCGTACGAGTGACAATGTGCTTCGTATGAGTGACTCTGTTACTCGTACGAGTGATAACATCTCACTCATACGAATGACCCTTCGTACGAGTGACAACATGCTCGGTTCGCGCGAGCTGTCATGTCTATATATAGGTGTTGTGTGCCCATTATTTGTAAGTTTTGGAAGTTCCCTTAGGGGAAATGCTGGCGGATTCTCTCTAGGAACTCCGCCAGCTAGTCAAGATGTATACTCTTTCGGTTGAATGAATGAAATGAAAAGCTTCCGCTGATTCTGTTATACTCACTGTCAACATCTTTCTACCGAATCGGTACTATCCCCAAAGCTTCCGTCTAGAACTGCCGCCCATGGGACCACAACTGGTATCAGAGCTACGGTACCGATTTATTCTATCTAACAGTTGATGAATCACCTACTGTAACACCCTGTAAAATCGTGTCCAAAAGTATAGAGACACGTGTTGTATTTTAAATATAGTCTGTTAAAGACCAATAAGGACTAAAGGCACCAACATGCTCAAACTGAGCCTTTGAGTGACTGTCCGATGTCAACATGCATAAATAACAGCCTCTGAGTGACTAATATGTCAACATGCTTAAATCATTAGCCTCTGAGTGACTGATATGTCAGTATGCTTTAAACTTGGCCTCTGAGTGACTGATATGTCAACATGCCCTGACATCGGAGTCAATATGCTTATAATAAGCCTCTGAGTGATCCTTTGTGAAGTCCTGACTCTCATACGTGCCATTTGTTGGATGAGATGGATCAAATTTGTAAATATGTGAAAGTTGGATAATGGAGGGATTAAAAGTGTCAACATGTTAATTTATACCTCTGAGTGACCTTTTAACGAACCGAGAGCTCGACAATGTCCGGGCATAATACCAGGTATGCCGAATCTTGGCTACAGAGGGCTAAAGTGCAAAAAGGTGTCTAAAAAGGTTTTAGAAGCTTTTTAAAGTTAAGGGGTTAAAAGTGTCAAAGTTTGAAAGTGGCCGGGGGCGGTCGCGGGCCGCGAGAGACATGGCTTGTGTCTCTCGCGGGGCACGAGAAGCCCTCTGCTGCAGAAAGTTTGTTTGGCAGCCAAGCAAAACTACACAAAACCATTTGATCAAAAATATGGACTTGTAATCAGCTATGCCACATTTTAGGACACTTGTAAGCTCCCTCTTACACCCCTAAACACCTGGCTTCACCTCCTTTGAGTTCTCTAACTATAAATAGGTGATCAAGTTCACCATTTGAACTTGCACCTTTCTAAATCATAACTCTTCTCCCTCCTCTGGAAGTTCCTAGCCAAAAGGAGCATCCAACATAGTTCTTTTGCACTTTAGGAATCACTGGTAAGTGTTCCTTCTTTGTGCATTTTCGTTTATAGGCTTTTACAGCCAAAAGTCAAGCGTTTTATGGAAAACGCTTTGAATTTCGGTTAAAACCATTATGGTCTAGCCATTGTTCGAAATAAACATGGCTAAGTGATCGTAATAAGGTAGGTGTTAATTCCTATAAAGGGCACCTCCTGAAGAACACGTTTGCTAGACCAATTGACGGGTTAAAGTTATGATATTAAAAAGTCAAAACAGGCCATTTTTTGGAAAAATCATAAAATGATCTTATATATGTTATGAAACCTGTTTTGACACTTAAACAAGTTGGTAATAATTATCAGAACATGTAAGAACATGTTCGGCTCGTCAATTTCAGTTCTAGGGTCGGTTCGCAACCGAATGTCGTGAAGTTTGACTTCTGCTTTGACTTTCGATTCTGACCCGATTTAGATTAGTTACCTACTAATCTAAAGTCGCATTATGATCGTAATATAATGTAGCATAACCCTCTGTGGTTATATTACATGATCATAATCAGAATCTAAGTTTATGCGCAAGTTCCATAATTATGCCATCTTTGACCAAAACGGCCTTTTTGTATAAAACAAGGTTTTAAATGGTAATGAACTTGAAAATGAGTGTTCTACTGATGTAATATTATAAGTAGGATTATTTGAAAGGTTAGAAACCAAGTTATAAACTGAGTTTTAAGCAAGTCCTTAAACTATGTCAATAAATGACGATTTTAGCCCTTGTGGCTTATAAAATAGTTTTAATCAAATCTTTTCATTTAATTACTGATATGTTATATTCAATAACATATTTAAAACATCTTAATCTACCTTAATGTCAGTTTTCATAAAACATCGTATAAAGACGTCATTTTACGACATAAACGCCGTTTCGGCGCATAATATGGTTTTAAACCATATTATTGACCAAGACTTGTTACCTACTGATTTTTAAACTTATTTTAAACATACATACAGTAGGTACATGTTATAAACTCAGAATCCCAATAATTTATAAACTATGTGTAAAATGACCAAAATGCCCCTTCGGTGCATAGTTTGGTCATTAAAGATAAAATACACCTATAAGTGGTATCCTACTGATATTATATCATAAATAAAGTATTTTTCCAGAATACTTATAATTATAACATTAAATTTTATTCAAGTTCCTTTTATATGGTATGAAATTACCAAAATGCCCTTATGAGGCATAATTTCGTTTTAAAACCTTAACGGGCATATAAGTTGATATCCTACAGATATTTTAACTTATTTAAAATATAATGGCATATAGAACTTGTCCATGACTTATCCGGTTACCCGATATCGTTGATATGCGTACGGTTAAGCATATGTAACTAATTTACAAAAATTAACCGAAACGAGTTTAACCTTATCATTTTAATCTCAAAATCCAGAATGTTAATAGTTTACCCATATTAAAGAAGTCAAGGTACTTGTTGGGATTAAACTACATTCTATCAAATCATCATTTAATCTAGCGTCATGCGTTTTGATCAAGCACGCTAGTCGGTCTAAGTCTATGACTTAAATAAGACCGTTAGTATTTAATTGGTTAGTTTATGCCATAATCAAGACTAGATAATTGCCGGTAAATGCTATCTGCACTTAGTACTTTTATGTACGGTTGAGTTATTAAAATTAAAGAAGACTAGCTCAGGTAAATACTCTCGACTTATTTCCCCTATATGAGCTTGGGTTACGGTAAATTATTAACGCTTGGTCGGAAATGGGATCAATCGAACGCCGGTTTGGGGATAGTAAATCTGCATATTCTGTTTTAATCAGTTTTGTTAGATAACTTAAACATCGGGGGTTAACTACCGTGTCCTGGATATCCTCGGCTCATTACAATAGAAATGGCCACGACCTTAGAGCGGGTGTATGCATACACCCGATAGACGCTCAATTATGCATTCCCACAAGGTTGGGAGGAATTGACTCCTTTGTGAGTCCAAAGTGGTGTGTATGTTAATTGTGTCTCGGTCTCCATACCGGGCCCCGTGTATATGGACAAACATGTAAATCTCTTAACAAGGTTGGACGGTCAATTAACCCAAGTTATAAAAAGATTTTGTGCTGATACACACTTAAAAGATTTTTGAAATGTTTTCAAAATGAGTCAGTTGGGTGTATTACTAGCGAAAGCTGACGTATTTTCAAAAGACTAAACTGCAGGTACAATACGAAAATAGGCCGGAGGTGCTCGGTATTAATAGAGGATCTTGCAAATCCTAAATCTCCCCAAAGTCTGTTTTATATTCTTTCCATTTACAATTTATGATCCGCCTGTGATCTTCTATTATGAGCCTGTATATTATTTTATTTCGAACATTTGGTTTGCATTAGTAATTTTACTCCAAGACTTCCGCTGTGCCGTGTTTAATTGACTAAGATGTTATCAACTGATGGCACAATACTCCCCACCCGGGCCCATCGGTGTATAGATTTGGGATGGAAATCCGGGGTGTGACAGGTTGGTATCAGAGCCAACGTTTGAGAGAATTAAACACTATCCTTCTTATGTTTAACCTCAAACTTACAGGACCACATTCCTTAGAATTCCGAGTCTAGGCATTGACCTAGGATTACTCATTTCATTATTAAGTTATTAGTATTGTTTTAAATTGATTTCTAACAGGAAAATGCCACCACGTGTACTAGGACAAAGTGGGAGAGGAAAAGGTCCAATGAGGGGAGGACCTTCGAGGCGTATTCCCCCTCAACCTCATAACTCAAATGCTTACCAAGAATCAGGAGATTTATCTCCTTGGCAATCAGTGAGACGCTGTGTCTCTTATAGACACTCGCCCTCACATCCCAAAAGTCTTACCACTCTCACCACTCCTATCATTCACACCATACCCATCATTCCCATTCACATTCTTACCATGAAGAAATTAACCATAACCATTACTTTAACACGCCTCAAGCCGATCAAAATCAGTTGGACTAGCCAAACCCCATGGACGAGGACTCCGACCCGGAGATGCCGCCGTCGGGATCAAATATGCATCCCATTAAAATTTCAAGTGATTCAAACTCATATACCGGATCGCCCTACCAAGGTCCTAATGAGTGGGACCAATACTGGAACCAATTCACCTTCGCCCACGCTCCTTCTCATCACTCTCAACCACCCCCTGTTCAAGAAGATGTCCACATGAAACCCGTGGACCAACCTCAACCACCACCTGAACCACAAAGGAGAAAGCGTGGAGCACGAATGTCGGTACATGCCAGACAAAGGTCGGGATCGCTGCCACCTTTGCCCAACTCCTACCCCAGAATTCAAGAGGACCCACAAATGGGTGGACCCTCTAATTTTTCACCTATAGTGGAACCAACACCAACACCTGTTGTTCAACCACCACCATCGGGTTATACAAACCCAATTACCACATATCTAGATACGTCTGGATATGATCATTTTAACCCGTCCACACCGGTTGACTATCAAGCATGGTCGCAAGACCCTAATGCAGGCGGTTATGCACAACGCACTTTACCCGTCTCCTTTCCCACCTACTTATCCACCGACTGGATATCCAACTTATGGGTACCAGTATCCGGTTATACCACAACCTTCGCCAACCAGTTGAGGTCATTAAGGAGGCCTAAGAAAGAATGAAGGAAATGCAACAGCAAGCGGAGAAAACAGAGAAGAAGGCAAACAAGTTCTTCAAGAAACTCTCCAAATTGGTTAAGGGAAAGAAGGACGAGTAAAGTCTCTTCTAATAATGGACATTGTTATTTCTTTAGTCCCTGCGTGGACATTTTTATCACTTTAGAGTCCTTGCATGGACAATTTATTTCATGTTCCTAAAAGTGCCTTCAGGACCCGATACGGTCATTTTGAATTCTTAGTGATGCCTTTTGGGCTCACAAATACACCTGCGGCATTCATGGATCTCATGAATAGAGTCTGCAAGCCATATCTGAATAAGTTTGTCATTGTCTTCATAGACGACATACTTATTTATTCTCGTAATCAAGCCGATCACGAGAAACATCTTAGGTGCATCCTAAAACTGCTAAGGCAAGAGAAACTCTATGCTAAATTCTCTAAGTGTGAGTTTTGGCTTAGAGAGGTCCAATTCCTTGGACATATGGTAAGTGAGCGTGGTATCCAAGTGGATCCCGCCAAAATTGAGGCCATAATGAATTGGGAAGTACCTAAGACCCATCGGAGATTCGTACTTTTCTAGGATTGGCCGGTTACTACAGAAGGTTCATTGAGAACTTTTCAAGAATAGCCACTCCTTTAACTACCTTAACCCCTAAGAATGTTAAGTATAATTGGGGTCCAAAGCAACAAGAATCATTTGAGATTCTTAAACACAAGCTGAGCAATGCTCCTGTGTTATCTTTACCTGAAGGTATTGAGGTATTTGAAGTCTACTGTGATGCATCGCACACTGGCATGGGCTCTGTGCTAATGAAAAAAGGCAAAGTAATTGCCTATGCATCACGACAGTTAAAGGTGCACGAAAGAAATTACACCACCCACGATTTGGAATTGGGTGCCGTTATATTTGCACTAAAACTGTGGAGACATTACTTGTATGCACAAAGTGTATTATATACACTGTCCATAAAAGTCTCCATCATCTGTTCAATTAGAAAGAATTGAACATGTGACAACGCCGATGGATGGAAACGCTTAATGACTATGATTGCGAAATTCGCTACCATCCAGGCAAGGCAATTGTAGTTGACATGCCTTAAGTTGCAAAGAACGAATTAAACCTATGAGGATTAACACCAAGAGCATTGAGCTCAGAAATAGCTTAAATGAGAAGCTATTAGATGCGCAAAAGCAAGCCTTATTTGAGGCTAATATCCCTAATGAGGGATTAGGCGGAATTGTGGATCGGTTAGCTCCTGGAAAGGATGGAATCCTAGATTCAATGGAAGGATCTGGGTTCCAGTCTTTGGAGGACTTAGAGATCTAATCCTCCAAGAAGCGCATAGTTCGAGATACTCAGTTCACCCGGGAGGTGACAAGATGTATCAAGATCTAAAGAAGAATTATTGGTTGATGGGTTTGAAGAAATCCATAGCCACTTATGTAGCAAAGTGTTTGACGTGTTCGCAGGTTAAAGCCGAACATCAGAAGTCGTCAGGACTTCTACAACAATTGGAAATTCCCACATGGAAATGGGAAATGGTAACTATGGATTTGATTACCAAGTTACCGAGGACCAAAAGTGGTAACGACACTATTTGGGTAATTGTGGACAGGCTGACCAAGTCAGCATATTCCTTGCCAATAAAGGAAACATACAATTCAGATAAATTAGATAAATTGTATGTGGACAAGATTGTGTCCCTCCATGGTGTGCCGGTATCTATTGTATCTGATAAGGATACTAGATACACATCTCACTTTTGGAAAAGTTTCCAACAATCTTTAGGCACACGATTAAATTTTAGTATGGCTTACCATCCGCAGACTGATGGTCAAAGTGAGCGTACTATTCAAACTCTGGAAGACATGCTCAAGGCATGTGTGATTGATTTAGGTGGAAGTTGGGATGACTACTTACCCCAAATAGAATTCTCCTACAATAACAGCTATCATACGAGCATCAAGGCTGCTCCTTTTGAGGCCTTGTATGGGAGAAAGTGCCAAACGCCCGTGTGCTGGGCAGAAGTTGGGGAAGCCCAACTATCAGGACCAGAGATTGTCCTGGAGACCACGGAAAAGATTGTGCAAATCCGTGATCGTCTCAAAGTTGCCAGGGATAGGCAGAAGAGCTACGCTGACAAGAGGCGTAAACCTCTTAAGTTCCAAATAGGGGACAAGGTTATGCTGAAAATATCACCCTGGAAGAGTGTGACACGTTTTGGAAAAAAGGGGCAAGTTGAGCCCAAGATATATTGGACCATTCGAGATAATCGAAAGCGTCGGCACCGTAGCTTATAAGCTAGGTTGCCAGAGGAGCTTAGTGGAATTCATGATGTATGCCACACATCTAACCTTAAGAAATGTCTAGCCGACGAGTCGCTAGCAATGTCACACAAGGATGTGCAAATTGATGAAAACCTGAGGTTCGTTGAGAAACCGATTTCGATCGAGGATCGACAGGTCAAAAAGCTCCGAAAAATGATACATATAGTAAAGGTTAAGTGGGACGCTTTTAGAGGTCTGAGTATACATGGGAGGTTGAGTCCACTATGCGACAAAAGTACCCCCATCTTTTTTAATAAAATCTCCAGGTCGAGATTTCTTTTAAGGGGGTGAGGATGTAACACCCTGTAAAATCGTGTCCAATAGTATAGAGACACGTGTTGTATTTTAAATATAGTCTGTTAAAGACCAATAAGGACTAAAGGCGTAAACATGCTCAAACTGAGCCTCTGAGTGACGGTCAGATGCCAACATGCATAAATAAAAGCCTCTGACTGACTGATATGTCAACATGCTTAAATCATTAGCCTATGAGTGACTGATATGTAAACATGCTTGAAACTTGGCCTTTGAGGACTGATATGCCTGCCAGCTGAACTCGGAGTAAAATGCTTATAATAAGCCTCTGAGTGATCCTTTGCGAAGTCCTGACTCTCATACGTGCCATTTGTTGGACGAGATGGTTCAAATTTGTGAATATGTGAAAGTTGGATAATGAGGGATTAAAAGTGTCAACATGTTAATTTATACCTCTGAGTGATCTTTTAATGAATCGAGAGCTAGATAATGTCCGGGCATAATCCCGGGTATGCCGAATATTGGCTACCGAGGGCTAAAAGTACCAAAAAGGTGTTTAAAAAGGTTTTTAGAAGCTTTTTAAAGTTAAGGGGTTAAAGTGTCAAAGTTTGAAAGTGGACGTGGGGCGGTCACGGGCCGCGAGAGACATGGCCTGTGTCTCTCGCGGGGCGCGAGAAGACCTCAGCTGTAGAAAGTTTGTTTGGCAGCCAAGCAAAACTCCACAAAACCATTTGATCGAAACTATAGATTTGTAATCAGCTATGCCACGTTGTGGGACACTTGTAAGCTCCCTTTTACACCCCTAAACACCTGGCTTCACCTCCTTTGAGTTCTCCAACTATAAATAGGTGATCAAGTTCACCATTTGAACTTGCACTTTTCTAAATGATAACTCTTCTCCCTCCTATGGAAGTTCTTAGCCAAAAGGAGCATCCAACATAGTTCTTTTGCACCTTAGGAATCACTGGTAAGTGTTCCTTCTTTGTGCATTTTCGTTTATCGGCTTTTATAGCCAAAAGTCAAACGTTTTACAAAAATCGCTTTGACTTTCTGTTAAGACCATTATGGTCTAGCCACTGTTCGAAATAAACATGGCTAAGTGATCGTAATAAGGTAGGTGTTAATCCCTATAAAGGGCACCTCCTGAAGATCACATTTGCTAGACCAATTGACGGGTCAAAGTTATGATATTAAAAAGTCAAACAGACCATTTTTCGGAAAAATCATAAAATGATCTTATATATGTTATGAAACCTGTTTTGACACTTAAACAAGTTGGTAATAACTATTAGAACATGTAAGAACATGTTCGGCTCATTAATTTCAGTTCTAGGGTCGGTTCGCAACCGAAAGTCGCGAAGTTTGACTTCTGCTTTGACTTTCGATTCTGACCCGATTTAGATTAGTTACCTACTAATCTAAAGTTGCATTATGATCGTAATATAATGTAGCATAACCCTCTGAGGTTATATTACATGATCATAATCAGAATCTAAGTTTATGCGCAAGTTCCATAATTATGCCATCTTTGACTAAAACGGCCTTTTTGTATAAAACAAGGTTTTAAATTGTAGTGAACTTGAAAATGAGTTATCTACTGATGTAATATTATAAGTAGGATTATTTGGGATGTTAAACCTAGTTATAAACTGAGTTTGAAGCAAGTCTTTAAACTATGTCAATAAATGACGATTTTAGCCCCTGTGGCTTATAAAATAGTTTTAATCAAATCTTTTCATTTATTTACTGATATTTTATATTCAATAACATATTTAAAACATCTTAATCTGACCTTAATGTCAGTTTTATAAAACATCGTATAAAGACGTCATTTTACGACATAAACGCCGTTTCGGCGCATAATATGGTTTTAAACCATATTATTGACCAAGACTTGTTACCTACTGATTTTTAAACTTATTTTAAACATATATACAGTAGGTACATGTTATAAACTCAGAATCCCAATAATTTATAAACTATGTGTAAAATGACCAAAATGCCCCTTCGGTGCATAGTTTGGTCATTAAAGATAAAATACACCTATAAGTGGTATCCTACTGATATTATATCATAAATAAAGTATTTTTCCAGAATACTTATAATTATAACATTAAATTTTATTCAAGTTCCTTTTATATGGTATGAAATTACCAAAATGCCCTTATGAGGCATAATTTCGTTTTAAAACCTTAACGGGCATATAAGTTGATATCCTACAGATATTTTAACTTATTTAAAATATAATGGCATATAGAACTTGTCCATGACTTATCCGGTTACCCGATATCGCTGATATGCGTACGGTTAAGCATATGTAACTAATTTACAAAAATTAACCGAAACGAGTTTAACCTTATCATTTTAATCTCAAAATCCAGAATGTTAATAGTTTACCCATATTAAAGAAGTCAAGGTACTTGTTGGGATTAAACTACATTCTATCAAATCATCATTTAATCTAGCGTCATGCGTTTTGATCAAGCACGCTAGTCGGTCTAAGTCTATGACTTAAATAAGACCGTTAGTATTTAATTGGTTAGTTTATGCCATAATCAAGACTAGATAATTGCCGGTAAATGCTATCTGCACTTAGTACTTTTATGTAACGGTTGAGTTATTAAAATTAAAGAAGACTAGCTCAGGTAAATACTCTCGACTTATTTCCCCTATATGAGCTTGGGTTACGGTAAATTATTACCGCTTGGTCGGAAATGGGATCAATCGAACGTCGGTTTGGGGATAGTAAATCTGCATATTCTGTTTTAATTAGTTTTGTTTGATAACTTAAACATCGTGGGTTAACTACCGTGTCCTGGATATCCTCGGCTCATTACAATAGAAATGGCCACGACTTTAGTGCGGGTATAGGCATACACCCGATAGACGCTCAATTATGCATTCCCACAAGGTTAGGAGGAATTGACTCTTCATGAGTCCAAATTGGTGTGTACGTTAATTGTGTCTCGGTCTCCGTACCGGGCCCCGTATGCATGGACAAACATGTAAATCTGTTAACAAGGTTGGACGGTCAATTAACCTAAGTTATAAAAAGATTTTGTGCTGATACGCACTTAAAACATTTTTGAAATGTTTTCAAAATGAGTCAGTTGGGTGTATTTAGCAGCGAAAGCTGACGTATTTTAAAAGACTAAACTGAAGGTACAACACGAAAATAGGCCGGAGGTGCTCGGTAGTGATAGAGGATCTTGCAAATCCTAAATCTGCCTAAAGTTTGTTTTATATTCTTTCCATGTACAATTTATGATCCCCTGTGGATCTTCTATTACAAGCCTGTATATTATTTTATTTCGAACATTTGGTTTGTAATAGTAATTTTATTCAAGACTTCCACTGTGCCGTGTTTAATTGACTAAGATGTTATCAACTAACGTCACAATACTCCCCACCCGAGCCCACCGGTGTATAGATTTGGGATGGAAATCCGGGGTGTGACAGGTGGTATCAGAGCCAACGTTTGAGAGAATTAAACACTATCCTTCTTGTGTTTAATCTCAAACTTACACGACCACATTCCTTAAACTTCCGAGTCTAGGCATTGACCTAGGATTACTCATTTCATTATTAAGTTATTAGTATTGTTTTTAAATTGATTTCTAACAGGAAAATGTCGCCACGTGTACGAGGACAAAGTGGGAGAGGAAAAGGTCCAATGAGGGAGGACCATCGGGGCGTATTCCCCCTCAACCTCATAACTCAGATGCTTACCAAGAATCAGGAGATTCATCTCATTGGCAACCTGTGAGACGCTCTGTCTCTAATAGACACTTGCCCTCACATTCACAAATTCTTACCACTCTCACCACTCCTATCATTCACACCATACCCATCATTCCCATTCACATTCTTACCATGAAGAATTTAACCCTAACCATTACTTTAACACACCTCCAGCCGATCAAAATCAGTTGGACTAGCCAAACCCCATGGACGAGGACTCCGACCCGGAGATGCCGCCATCGGGATCAAATATGCGTCCCAATGAAATTTCAAGCGATTCAAATCATATGTCAGATCGCCCTACCTAGGTCCTAATGAGTGGGACCAATACTGGAACCAATTCACCTTCGCCCACACTCCTTCTCATCACTTTCAACCACCCCATGTTCAAGAAGATGTCCACATAGAACCTGTGGACCAACCTCAACCACCACCGGAACCACAAAGGAGAAAGGTGGAGCACGTATGTCGGTACGTGCCGGACAAAGTCGGGATCGTTGCCACCATTGCCCAACTCCTACCCCACAATTCAAGAGGACCCACAAATGGGTGGACCCTCTAATTTTCACCTATAGTGGAACCAACACCAACACCTGTTGTTCAACCACCACCATCGGGTTATACAAACCCAATTCCCACATATCCAGATACGTCTGGATATGATCATTTTAACCCGTCCACACCGGTTGACTATCAAGCATGGTCGCAAGACACCTAAATGCAGGCGGTTATGCACAACGCACTTTACCCGTCTCCTTTCCCACCTACTTATCCACCGACTGGATATCCAACTTATGGGTACCAGTATCCGGTTATGCCACAACTAACACATTCGACACCCCTTGAGGCCATTAATGAGGCCTTAGGAAGAATGAAGGAAATGCAACAGCAAGCGGAGAAAACGGAGAAGAAGACAAACAAGTTCTTCAAGAAACTCTCCAAATTGGTTAAGGGAAAGAAGGACGAGTAAAGTCTCTTCTAATAATATGTAGTCCCCGCGAGGACATTTTTAGTCCCTGCGTGGACATTTTTATCTCTTTAAAGTCCTTGCAGGGACAGTTTATTACATTTTCTAGTATTGTAATTTCTATTGGAAAATTTATGAAGTATTTTGGAATTATATATATGTATTCATCCTTTTGATGATGAGCGTCCCGATTTTACTCGAAATTTATGCTCTGCTATATAACTGACCCTAATAGATTTGATTATGCCAAGTGGCGTAGACCACATATTGGCCAAGAAATGATAGTTAAGTACGAAGGGGTCTTCTATCAGGATAGTTAAGGGAAGTTGTCCTTCTATCCAGAGGTAAGGGACTAGGTCTAAGCCTCCAAGGTCGTTAAGGTCGAAGGTGACCAGGACCATTAATCAATCATTAAGGTACTCTTATGTAACATTAAGAAATGTTCATACTCTTGGTAGTGTGGCTTGAGGAACCACACTAACTGTCCAATGGGACAGGCTGATATGCCATATACATCTGATGTGATGTAGACCAATGTGCCCAATTTATGTCCAATGGGACAGACTGATATGCCATATACATCTGATATGATGTAGGCCAATGTGCCCAATTTATGTCCAATGGGACATGCTGATATGCCATATACATCTGATATGATGTAGGCCAATATGCCCAATTTATGTCCAATGGGACAGGCTGATATGCCATATACATCTGATTTGATGTAGGCCAATGTGCCCAATTTATGTCCAATGGGACAGGCTGATATGCCATATACATCTGATATGATGTAGGCCAATATGCCCAATTTATGTACAATGGGACAGGCTGATATGCCATATACATCTGATGTAGTCCAATGTGCCCAATTTATGTCCAATGGGACAGGCTGATATGCCATATACATCTGATATAATGTAGGCCAATGTGCCCAATTTATGTCCAATGGGACAGGCTGATATGCCATATACATCTGATATGATGTAGGCCAATGTGCCCAATTATTGTCCAATGGGACATGTTGATATGCCAAATACATCTGATATGATATAGGCCAATGTGCCCAATTATTATGTCCATTAGGGACAAGCCTATGAGCTATATAATTGTCAATAGTGACAATGATAGTTGTGACATTGCGATCCACTGTCCAATAATATATGGACTACGTCCAAATTGTAATTTGCCTATGATGGTCCTATTGAGACCTAGTCCATATATAGTTATGTAAGCCTAAGAGTTGCGATGTTATTCACACTAGTATAGGCAACGGATTGTTATATCCAATGTTGAAAGCCGATATGGTTGATATACCATGGCTAAATAAACTTTTATTGATATATAGAATCCACGACTTAAATATGGCTAACTCAAATGAAGCACAAAGTAACCACCGGAATGTTGATTCTAATAAAGCTGAATACAAAAACATAGATGATGAAAATTTTCAAGCTCGCATTGATGCGGCTGTCAAAAAGGCCATGGGAAAGGCCATAGAAAGGCTAAGAGAGTCGAGTGCTACATGCTCTAGGCCATTATCGTTACCCCATCTTCAGCTCGTAAGGAGAGCTCCTTTCACTCTCCCAATGAGAAGATGAACCAAGGAAAATAGATTTTGCTGAAAAGTCCTGTTCTATTAAAGACGGATGTACCTATAAGTATTTTGTCTCCTGTAAGCCCGAGACTTTAACGGGGAGAAAGGAGCTGTTGAAGCCTAAAGTGGCTAGACGAGATGGAGACGATTGTAGATATCAGCAATTGTGCTGATAAGGATGTGGTCAAGTACGTATCACAATCCTTCAAGGGCGATGCCTTAATATGGTGGAAAGCCATGATTTAATCAACAGGTAAGGTACACCTGTACAACTTGGGATGGTCCAAGTTTGTTGATTTGGTATAGGAAACTTACTGCCCACCTCATGAGGTGGAGAAGTTAGAGATAGACTTCTTGTCTCTTTCAATGAAAAACCTAGATTGTCGGAAGTATGTTTCTGACTTTAACTCCCTATCGAGGTTAGTTTCCTATTTTATCACCCCCGAATCCAAACGCAATGCGCGTTTTATAAACGGGTTGGCTCCCGAAATAAAGGGCATGGTAAAGGCTGCTCCGCCTAGTACCTATAGGTCCGCTGTAAACCTATCTCTTTCCCTCACCCTTGATTTGGTAAGACAAAGGTCAGTTAGGACTGAAACTGACAGAAAGAGGAAACGGGAGTATAATAACTCTCAAAGATTTAAAAAGAAAGGAAATTTCAGGCTCAAGAAGAACCAGCACGCGTCTAATGACAAACCTCTGTGCAAGAATTGTAAATATAGGAAATTGGGGACAGTGTGGCACAAATCCACTAACTAAACCCTATGGTATCTGCAAAAGAAAAGGGCATAAGACCTTAGATTGCAAAGATATTAAGGATGCAGTTTGCTATAACTGAAATGAAAAATGGCATATAACGTATAATTGCCCCAAGAAACCCAAGAGTAATGATCAAAGCCTGAGAGGCCAAGAAGGGGAATGCCCGTGCCTTTCAAATGAATGCCTGGGAGGCCGTTAATGACAACAACGTCATAACAGGTACATTCCTCATTAACAATATTTATGCTAGAGTTCTTTTCGATTCGGGTGCGGATAAATAATTTGTTGACCATAAGTTTAGTAAACATTTAACTCACCCATAAGAACCGTAGATAAAACTTATGAGATAGAACTTGCTGATGGAACAATAGAAACAACATCTTCCGTTCTTGATGGATGCTCTATATCCATTAAGAATCATTCCATCCCTATCTCTCTTCTGCCAATGAAATTAGCAGGGTTTGATGTTGTCTTAGGCATGGATTGGTTATCTCATACCAAGCTCGAATTGCCTGCGATGAGAAGCTCATCGAGATTAAGACCCCATCTGGTGAAATAATCACCATCCCCGGAGACTCACACTATGCATTGCCAGACAATGTGTCATTATTTAAGGCATCTAAGTGTTTAAGAAGAGGATGTGTCATTTACGTGGCACAAGTTACCATAAATGAGCCTAAGCCAAACATGGAGGACCTACCAGTCATCTCAGAATATCCCGATGTATTCCTAGAAGAATTACCAGGTCTACCTCCAGACAAACAAGTGGAGTTCAAGATTGATATCCTACCAGGGTCAGCACCCGTAGCTAGAGCTCCATATAGGCTAGCACCAACGGAGATGAAGGAATTGAGGACGCAGCTAGACGAACTCTAGGAGAAAGGCTTTATACAGCCCGGTTCCATACCTTGGGGAGCTCCTATCCTTTTCGTTAAAAAGAAAGACGGTTCAATGCGGATGTGCATTGACACTGAGACCTAAACAAGTTAACAATCAAGAATAGATATCCTCTGCCCAGGATCGATGATTTATTCGACCAACTTCAAGGGGCTAGTTACTTCTCTAAGATTGATCTGAGATCTGGATATCACCAGCTGAAGGTTAAAAGTTAAGATGTTCCTAAAACTGCCTTCAGGACCCGATATGGTCATTTTGAATTCTTAGTGATGCCTTTTGGGCTCACAAATGCACCTGCGGCATTCATGGATCTCATGAATAGAGTCTGCAAGCCATATTAGGATAAGTTTGTCATTGTCTTTATAGACGACATACTTATTTATTCTCGTAATCAAGCTGATCACGAGAAACATCTTAGGTGCATCCTAGAACTGCTAAGGCAAGAGAAGCTCTATGCTAAATTCTCTAAGTGTGAGTTTTGGCTTAGAGAGGTCCAATTCCATGGACATATGGTAAGTGAGCGTGGTATCCAAGTGGATCCCGCCAAAATTGAGGCCATAATGAATTGGGAAGTACCCAAGACCCCATCGGAGATTTAAGTTTTCTAGGATTGGCCGGTTACTACAGAAGGTTCATTGAGAACTTTTCAAGAAATAGCCACTCCTTTAACTACCTTAACCCGTAAGAATGTTAATATATTTGGGGTCAAAAGCAACAATATCTTTTGAGATTCTTAAACACAAGCTGAGCAATGCTCCTGTGTTATCTCAACCTGAGGGTATTGAGGAATTTGTAGTCTACTGTGATCTTTGCACATTGGCATGGGCTGTGTGCTAATGCAAAAAGGCAAAGTAATTGCCTATGCATCACGACAGTTAAAGGTGCACGAAAGAAATTACACCACCCATGATTGGAATTGGGTGTCGTTGTATTTGCACTAAAACTGTGGAGACATTACTTGTATGGCACAAAGTGTATTATACACTGACCATAAAAGTCTCCAGCATCTGTTCAATCAGAAAGAATTGAACATGGACAACGCCGATGGATGGAAACGCTTAATGACTATGATTGTGAAATTCACTACCATCCAGGCAAGGCAAATGTAGTTGCCGATGCCTTTAGTCGCAAAGAACGAATTAAACCTATAAGGATTAACGCCAAGAGCATTGAGCTCAGAAATAGCTTAAATGAGAAGCTATTAGATGCGCAAAAGCAAGCCCTATTAGAGACTAATATCCCTAATGAGGGATTACGAAGAACTGTGGATCGGTTAGCTCCTGGAAAGGATGGAATCCTTAGATTCAATGGAAGGATCTGGGTTCCAGTCTTCGGAGGACCTAGAGATCTAATCCTCCAAGAAGCGCATAGTTCGAGATACTCAGTTCACCCGGGAGGTGACAAGATGTATCAAGATCTAAAGAAGAATTATTGGTGGATGGGTTGAAGAAATCCATAGCCACTTATGTAGCTAAGTGTCTGACGTGTTCGCAGGTTAAAGCCGAACATCAGAAGCCGTCAGGACTTCTACAACAATTGGAAATTCTCACATGGAAATGGGAAATGGTAACTATGGATTTGATTATCAAGTTACCCAGGACCAAATGTGGTAACGACACTATTTAGGTTCATTGTGGACAGGCTGACCAAGTCATCACATTCCTTGCCAGTAAAGGAAATGTATAATTCAGATAAATTGGCTAAATTGTATGTGGACAAGATTTTGTCCCTCCACGGTGTGCCGGTATCTATTGTATCTGATAAGGATACTAGATACACATCTCACTTTGGGAAAAGTTTCCAACAATCTTTAGGCACACGATTAAATTTTAGTACGGCTTACCATCCGCAGACTGATAGTCAAAGTGAGCGTACCACTTACCCCTAATAGAACTCTCCTACAATAACAGCTGTCATACGAGCATCAAGGCTGCTCCTTTTGAGGCCTTGTATGGGAGAAAGTGCCGAACGCCCGTGTGCTAGGCAGAAGTTGGGGAAGCCCAACTATCAGGACCAGAGATTGTCCTGGAGACCATGGAAAAGATTGTGCAAATCCGTGATCGTCTCAAAGCTGCCAGGGATAAGCAAAAGAGCTACGCTGACAAGAGGCGTAAACCTCTTAAGTTCCAAATAGGGGACAAGGTCATGCCGAAAGTATCACCCTGGAAGGGTGTGATGCGTTTTGGAAAAAAAGGGCAAGTTGAGCCCAAGATATATTGGACCATTCGAGATAATCGAATGCGTCGGCACTATAGCTTAGCTTAGGTTGCCAGAGGAGCTTAGTGAATTCATGATGTATTCCACATATCTAACCTTAAGAAATGTCTAGCCGACGAGTCGCTAGCAATGTCACACAAGGATGTGGAAATTGATGAAAACCTGAGGTTCGTTGAGAAACCGATTTCGATCGAGGATCGACAGGTCAAAAAGCACCGAAGAAAAATGATACCTATAGTAAAGGTTAAGTGAGAGGCATTTAGGGTCCCGAGTATACATGGGAGGTTGAGTCCACTATGCGACGAAAGTACCCCCATCTTTTTGAATAAAATCTCGAGGTCGAGATTTCTTTTAAGGGGTGAGGATGTAACACCCTATAAAATCGTGTCCAATAGTATAGAGACACGTGTTTTATTTTAAATATAGTATGTTAAAGACCAATAAGGACTAAAGGCGTCAACATGCTCAAACTGAGACTCTGAGTGACGGTCTGATGTCAACATGCATAAATAACAGCCTCTGAATGACTGATATGTCAACATGCTTAAATCATTAGCCTCTGAGTGACTGATATGTCAACATGCCCAACCTCTGAGTGACATCGAAGTCAACATGCTTCTAATAAGCCTCTGAGTGATCCTTTGCGAAGTCCTGACTCTCATACGGTCCAATTGTTGGACGAGAGCGTTCAAATTTGTAAATATGTGAAAGTTGGATAATGGAGGGATTAAAAGTGTCAACATGTTAATTTATACCTCTGAGTGACCTTTTAACGAACTGAGAGCTTCCGGGCATAATCCCGGGTATGCCGGATATTGGCTACGGAGCGCTAAAAGTGCCAAAAGGTGTTTAAAAAGGTTTTTAGAAGCTTTTTAAAGTTAAGGGGTTAAAAGTGTCAAAGTTTAAAAGTGGCCGTGAGGTGGTCCGGGGCGCGAGAGACATGGCATGTGTCTCTCGCGGGGCGCGAGAAGCCCTCAGCTGTAGAAAGTTTGTTTGGCAGCCAATCAAAACTCCACAAAACCATTTGATCGAAAGCTATGGACTTGTAATCAGCTATGCCACGTTTTGGGACACTTGTAAGCTCCCTCTTACACCCCTAAACACCTGGCTTCACCTCCTTTGAGTTCTCCAGCTATAAATAGGTGATCAAGTTCACCATTTGAACTTGCACCTTTCTAAATCATAACTCTTCTCCCTCCTCTGGAAGTTCCTAGCCAAAAGGAGCATCCAACATAGTTCTTTTGCACCTTAGGAATCACTGGGAAGTGTTCCTTCCTTGTGCATTTTCGTTTATAGGCTTTTATAGCCAAAAGTCATGCATTTTACCAAAATTGCTTTGACTTTCGGTTAAGACCATTATGATCTAGCCATTGTTCGAAATAAACATGGCTAAGTGATCGTAATAAGGTAGGTGTTAGTCCCTATAAAAGGGCACCTCTTGAAGATCACGTTTGCTAAATCAATTGATGGGTCAAAGTTATGATATTAAAAAGTCAAACATGTCTTTTTTTGGAAAAATCATAAAATGATCTTATATATGTTATGAAACCTGTTTTGACACTTAAACAAGTTGGTAATAATTATTAGAACATGTAAGAACATGTTCGGCTCGTCAATTTCAGTTCTAGGGTCGGTTCGCAACCGAATGTCGCGAAGTTTGACTTCTGCTTTGACTTTCGATTCTGACCCAATTTAGATTAGTTATCTACTAATCCAAAGTTGCATTATGATCGTAATATAATGTAGCATAACCCTCTGTGGTTATATTACATGATCATAATCAGAATCTAAGTTTATGAGCAAGTTCCATAATTTTGCCATCTTTGACCAAAACGGCCTTTTTGTATAAAACAAGGTTTTAAAAGGTAATGAACTTGAAAATGAGTTTTCTATTGATGTAGTATTATAAGTAGGATTATTTGGGATGTTAAACCAAGTAATAAACTGTGTTTTAAGCAAGTCTTTAAACTATGTCAATAAATGACGATTTTAGCCCTTGTGGCTTATAAAATAGTTTTAATCAAATCTTTTCATTTATTTACTGATATGTTATATTCAATAACATATTTAAAACATCTTAATCTGACCTAAATGTCAGTTTTTCATAAAACATCGTATAAAGACGTCATTTTACGACATAAACGCCGTTTCGGCACATAGTATGTTTTAAACCATATTATTGACCAAGACTTGTTACCTACTGATTTTTAAACTAATTTTAAACATATTTATAGTAGGTACTTATTATAAGCTCAGAATCCAAAATAATTTATAAACTATTTGTAAAATGACCAAAATGCCCCTTCGGAACATAGTTTGGTCATAAAAGATAAAATACACATATAAGTGGTATCCTACTGATATTATATCATAAATAAAGTATTTTTCCAGAATACTTATAATTATATCATTAAATTTTATATAAGTTCCTTTTATATGGTATGAAATTACCAAAATGCCCTTATGAGGCATACTTTCGTTTTAAAACCTTAACGAGCATATAACTTGATATCCTACCGATATTTTAACTTATTTAAAATATAATGGCATATAGAACTTGTCCATGACTTATCCGGTTACCCGATATCGCTGATATGCGTACGGTTAAGCATATGTAACTAGTTTACGGAAATTAACCGAAACGAGTTTAACCTTATCATTTTAATCTCAAAATCCAGAATGTTAATAGTTTACCCATATTAAACAAGTCAAGGTACTTGTTGGGATTAAACAACATTCTATCAAATCATCGTTTAATCTAGCGTCATGCGTTTTGATCAAGCACGCTAGTCGGTCTAAGTCTATGACTTAAATAAGACCGCTAGTTTTTAATTGGTTAGTTATGCCATAATCCAGACTAGAGACTTGCCGGTGAATGCTATCTGCAGTTAGTACTTTTATGTACGGGTTGAGTTATTAAAATTAAAGAAGACTAGCTCAGGTAAATACTCTTGACTTCTTTCCCCTATACGTGCTTGGGTTACGGTAAATTATTACCGCTTAGTCGGAAATGGGATCGATCGAACGCCGGTTCGGGGATAGTAAATCCGCATATTCTATTTTAATCAGTTTTGTTTGATAACTTAAACATCGTGGGTTAACTACCGTGTCCTGGATATCCTCGGCTCATTACAATAGAAATGGCCACGACCTTAGCGCGGGTGTAGGCATACACCCGATAGACGCTCAATAATGAATTCCCACAAGGTTGGGACGAATTGACTCCTTTGTGAGTCCAAAGTGGTGTGTATTTTAATTGTGTCTCGGTCTCCATACCGGGCCCCGTATGCATGGACAAACATGTAAATCTGTTAACCACGTTAGACGGTCAATTAACCCAAGTTATAAAAAGATTTTGTGCTGATACACACTTAAAACATTTTTGAAATGTTTTCAAAATGAGTCAGTTGGGTGTATTTACCAGCGAAAGCTGACGTATTTTCAAAAGACTAAACTGCAGGTAGAATACGAAAATAGGCCGGAGGTGCTCGGTATTGATAGAGGATCTTGCAAATCCTAAATCTGCCCAAAGTCTGTTTTATATTCTTTCCATTTACAATTTATGATCCGCCTGTGGATCTTCTATTATGAGACTGTATATTATTTTATTTCGAACAGTTGGTTTGCAATTGTAATTTTACTCCAAGACTTCCGTTGTGCCGTTTAATTGACTAAGATGTTATCAACTGACGTCACATACTCCCCACCCAGGCCCACCGGTGTATGGATTTGGGTTGGAAATCTAGGGTGTTGACAGGTTGGTATCAGAGCTAACATTTGAGAGAATTAAACACTATCCTTCTTATGTTTAATATCAAACTTACACGAGCACATTCCTTAGACTTCCGAGTCTAGGCATTGACCTAGGATTACTCATTTCATTATTAAGTTATTAGTATTGTTTTTTAAATTGATTTCTAACAGGAAAATGCCGACACGTGTACGAGGACAAAGTGAGAGAGTAAAAGGTCCAATGAGGGGAGGACCAACGGGGCGTATTCCACCTCAACCTCATAACTCAGATGCTTACCAAGAATCAGGAGATTCATCTCCTTGGCAACCAGTGAGATGCTCTGTCTCTAATAGACACTGCCCTCACATTCCCAAATTCTTACCATTCTCACCGCTCCTATCCTTCACACCATACCCATCATTCCCATTCACATTCTTACCATGAAGAATTTAACCCTAACCATTACTTTAAAACACTTCCATCCGATCAAAATCAGTTGGACTAGCCAAACCCCATGGACGAAGACTCCAACCCGGAGATGCCGCCGTCAGGATCAAATATGCATACCATTGAAATTTCAAGCGATTCAAGCTCATATGCCGGATCGCCCTACCAAGGTCCTAATGAGTGGGACCAATACTGGAACCAATTCACCTTCGCCCACACTCCTTCTCATCACTTTCAACCACCCCATGTTCAAGAAGATGTCCACATAGAACCTGTGGACCAACCTCAACCACCACCGGAACCACAAAGGAGAAAGCGTGGAGCACGTATATCGGTACGTGTCGAACAAAGGTCGGGATCGCTGCCACCTTTGCCCAACTCCTACCCCACAATTCAAGAGGACCCACAAATGGGTGGACCCTCTAATTTTTCACCTATAGTGGAACCAACACCAACACCTGTTGTTCAACCACCACCATCGGGTTATACAAACCCAATTCCCACATATCCAGATACGTCTGGATATGATCATTTTAACCCGTCCACACCGGTTGACTATCAAGCATGGTCGCAAGACACCTAAATGCAGGCGGTTATGCACAACGCACTTTACCCGTCTCCTTTCCCACCTACTTATCCACCGATTGGATATCCAACTTATGGGTACCAGTATCCGGTTATGCCACAACCTCAACCTCCACCACCACTTGAGGCCATTAATGAGTCCTTAGAAAGAATGAAGGAAATGCAACAGCAAGTGGAGAAAACGGAGACGAAGAGAAAAAAGTTCTTCAAGAAACTCTCCAAATTGGTTAAGGGAATGAAGGACAAGTAAAGTCTCTTCTAATAACATGTAGTCCCCGCGAGGACATTGTTATTTCTTTAGTCCCTGCGTGGACATTTTTATCTCTTTAAAATCCTTGCATGGAAAATTTATTTCATGTTCCTAAAACTACCTTCAGGACCTGATATGGTCACTTTGAATTCTTAGTGATGCCTTTTGAGCTCACAAATACTCCTGCGGCATTCATGGATCTCATGAATAGAGTCTGCAAGCCATATCGGGATAAGTTTGTCATTGTCTTCAAACACGACATACTTATATATTCTCGTAATCAAGCTGATCACGAGAAACATCTTAGGTGCATCCTAGAACTGCTAAGGAAAGAGAAGCTCTATGCTAAATTCTCTAAGTGTGAGTTTTGGCTTAGAGAGGTCCAATTCCTTAGACATATGGTAAGTGAGCGTGGTATCAAAGTGGATCCCGCCAAAATTGAGGCCATAATGAATTGGGAAGTACCCAAGACCCCATCTGAGATTTGTAGTTTTCTAGGATTGGCCGGTTACTACAGAAGGTTCATTGAGAACTTTTCAAGAATAGCCACTCCTTTAACTACCTTATCCCGTAAGAATGTTAAGTATAACTGGGGTCAAAAGCAACAAGAATCTTTTGAGATTCTTAAACACAAGCTGAGCAATGCTCCTGTAGTATCTCTACCTGATGGTATTGTGGAATTTGTAGTCTACTGTTATGCATCGCCACTGGCATGGGCTGTGTGCTAATGCAAAAAGGCAAAGTAATTACCTATGCATCGTGACAGTTCAAGGTGCACGAAAGAAATTACACCACCCACGATTTGGAATTGGGTGCCGTTGTATTTGCACTAAAACTGTGGAGACATTACTTGTATGGCACAAAGTGTATTATATACACTGACCATAAAAGTCTCCAGCATCTGTTCAATCAGAAAGAATTGAACATGCGACAACGCCGATGGATGGAAACGCTTAATGACTATGATTGTGAAATTCGCTACCATCCAGGCAAGGCAAATGTAGTTGCCGATGCCTTAAGTCGCAAAGAACGAATTAAACCTATAAGGATTAACGCCAAGAGCATTGAGCTCAGAAATAGCTTAAATAAGAAGCTATTAGATGCGCAAAAGCAAGCCCTATTAGAGGCTAATATCCCTAATGAGGGATTAGGCGGAACTGTGGATTGGTTAGCTCCTGGAAAGGATGGAATCCTTAGATTCAATGGAAGGATCTGGGTTCCAGTCTTTGGAGGACCAGAGATCTAATCCTCCAAGAAGCGCATAGTTCGAGATACTCAGTTCACCCGGGAGGTGACAAGATGTATCAAGATCTAATGAAGAATTATTGGTGGATGGGTTTGAAGAAATCCATAGCCACTTATGTAGCTAAGTGCCTGACGTGTTCGCAGGTTAAAGCCGAACATCATACGCAGTCAGGATTTCTACAACATTTGGAAATTCCCACATGGAAATGGGAAATGGTAACTATGGATTTGATTACCAAGTTACCGAGGACCAGAAGTGGTAAAGACACTATTTGGGTCATTGTGGACAAGCTGACCAAGTCAGCACATTCCTTGCCAATAAAGGAAACGTATAATTCATATAAATTGGCTAAATTGTATGTGGACAAGATTGTGTCCCTCCATGGTGTGCCGGTATCTATTGTATCTGATAAGGATACTAGATACACATCTCACTTTTGGAAAAGTTTCCAACAATCTTTAGGCACACGATTAAATTTTAGTACAGCTTACCATTCGCAGACTGATGGTCAAAGTGAGCGTACTATTCAAACTCTGGAAGACATGCTCAGGGCATGTGTAATTGAGGTGGAAGTTGGGATGACCAGTTACACCTAATAGAATTCTCCTACAATAAAAGCTATCATACGAGCATCATGGCTGCTCCTTTTGAGGCCTTGTATGGGAGAAAGTGCCGAACGCCCGTGTGCTGGGCAGAAGTTAGGGAAGCCCAACTATCAGGACCAGAGATTGTCCTGGAGACCGCGGAAAAGATTGTGCTAATCCGTGATCGTCTCAAACCTGCCAGGGATAGGCATAAGAGCTACGCTGACAAGAAGCGTAAACCTCTTAAGTTTCAAATAGGGGACAAGGTCATGCCGAAAGTATCACCCTGGAAGGGTGTGATGCGTTTTGGAAAAAAAGGGCAAGTTGAGCCCAAGATATATTGGACCATTCAAGATAATCGAATGCGTCGGCACCATAGCTTAGCTCAGGTTGCCAGAGAAGCTTAGGGAATTCATGATGTATTCCACATATCTAACCTTAAGAAATGTCTAGCCGACGAGTCGCTAGCAATGTCACACAAGGATAGGAAAATTGATGAAAACCTGAGGTTCGTTGAGAAACCGATTTCGATCGAGGATCGACAGGTCAAAAAGCACCGAAGAAAAATGATACCTATAGTAAAGGTTAAGTGGGACACTTTTAGGGTTCCGAGTATACATGGGAGGTTGAGTCCACTATGCGACAAAAGTACCCCCATCTTTTTGAATAAAATCTCGAGGTCGAGATTTCTTTTAAGGGGGTGAGGATGTAACACCCTGTAAAATCGTGTCCAATAGTATAGAGACACGTGTTTTATTTTAAATATAGTCTGTTAAAGACCAATAAGGACTAAAGGCGTCAACATGCTCAAACTGAGACTCTGAGTGACAGTCTGATGTCAACATGCATAAATAACAGCCTCTGAGTGACTGATATGTCAACATGCTTAAATCATTAGCCTGTGAGTGACTGATATGTCAACATGCTTGAAACTTGGCCTTTGAGTGACTGATATGTCAACATGCCCAGTCTCTGAGTGACATCGGAGTCAACATGCTTATAATAAACCTCTGAGTGATCCTTTGCGAAGTCCTGACTCTCATACATGCCATTTGTTGGACGAGAGGGTTCAAATTTGTAAATATGTGAAAGTTGGATAATGGAGGGATTAAAAGTCTCAACATGTTAATTTATACCTCTGAGTGACCTTTTAATGAACCGAGAGCTCGATAATGTCCAGGCATAATCCCGGGTATGCCGAATATTGGCTACAGAGGGCTAAAAGTGCCAAAAAGGTGTTGAAAAAGGTTTTTAGAAGCTTTTTAAAGTTAAGGGTTAAAAGTGTCAAAGTTTGAAAGTGGCCGTGGGGCGGTCGCGGGCCGCGAGACATGGCCTGTGTCTCTCGCGGGGCGCGAGAAGCCCTCAGCTGTAGAAAGTTTGTTTGGCAGCCAGGCAAAACTCCACAAAACCATTTGATAGAAACTATGGACTTGTAATCAGCTATGCCACGTTTTAGGACACTTGTAAGCTCCCTCTTACACCCCTAAACACCTAGCTTCACCTCCTTTGAGTTCTCCAACTATAAATAGGTGATCAAGTTCACCATTTGAACTTGCACCTTTCTAAATCATAACTCTTCTCCCTCCTCTTGAAGTTCCTAGCCAAAAGGAGCATCCAACATAGTTCTTTTGCACCTTAGGAATCACTGGTAAGTGTTCCTTCTTTGTGCATTTTCGTTTATAGGCTTTTATAGCCAAAAGTCAAGCGTTTTACGAAAAATCGTTTTGACCTTCAGTTAAGACCACTATGGTCCAGCCATTGTTCGAAATAAACATGGCTAAGTGATCGTAATAAGGTAGGTGTTAATCCCTATAAAGGGCACCTCCTGAAGATCACTTTTGCTAGACCAATTGACGGGTCAAAGTTTTGATATTAAAAAGTCAAACAGGCAATTTTTGGAAAAATCATAAAATGATCTTATATATGTTAGGAAACCTGTTTTGACACTTAAACAAGTTGGTAATAATTATTAGAACATGTAAGAACATGTTCGGCTCGTCAATTTCAGTTCTAGGGTCGGTTCGCAACCGAATGTCGTGAAGTTTGACTTCTGCTTTGACTTTCGATTCTGACCCGATTTAGATTAGTTACCTACTGATCTAAAGTTGCATTATGATCGTAATATAATGTAGCATAACCCTCTGAGGTTATATTACATGATCATAATCAGAATCTAAGTTTATACGCAAGTTCAATAATTATGCCATATTTGACCAAAACGACCTTTTTGTATAAAACAAGGTTTTAAATGCTAATGAACTTGAAAATGAGTTTTCTAATGATGTAATATTATAAGTAGGATTATTTGGGATGTTAAACCAAGTTATAAACTGAGTTTTAAGCAAGTCCTTAAACTATGTTAATAAATGACGATTTTAGCCCTTGTGGCTTATAAAATAGTTTTAATCAAATCTTTTCATTTATTTACTGATATGTTATATTAAATAACATATTTAAAACATCTTAATCTGACCTTAATGTTATTTTTCATAAAACATCGTATAAAGACGTCATTTTACGACATAAACGCCATTTCGGCGCATAGTATTGTTTTAAAACCATATTATTGACCAAGACTTGTTACCTACTGATTTTAAAACATATTTTAAACATATTTACAGTAGGTTCATGTTATAAACTCAGAATCCCAAATAATTTATAAACTATGTGTAAAATGACCAAAATGCCCCTTCGGTGCATAGTTTAGTCATAAAAGATAAAATACACATATATGTGGTATCCTACTGATATTATATCATAAATAAAGTATTTTTCCAGAATAATTATAAATATAACATTAAATTTTATTCAAGTTCCTTTTATATGGTATGAAATTACCAAAATGCCCTTTTGAGGCATAATTTCGCTTTAAAATCTTAACGGGCATATAAGTTGATATCCTAAAGATATTTTAACTTATTCAAAATATAATGGCATATAGAACTTTTCCATGACTTATCTGGTTACCCGATATCGCTGATATGCGTACGGTTAAGCATATGTAACTCGTTTACGGAAATTAACCGAAACGAGTTTAACTTTATCATTTTAATCTCAAAATCCAGAATGTTAATAGTTTAGCCATATTAAACAAGTCAAGGTACTTGTTGGGATTAAGCTACATTCTATCAAATCATCGTTTAATCTAGCGTCATGTGTTTTGATCAAGCACGCTAGTCGGTCTAAGTCTATGACTTAAATAAGACCGTTAGTATTTAATTGTATAGTTTATGCCATAATCAAGACTAGATACTTGCCGGTAAATGCTATCTGTACTTAGTACGGGTGAGTTATTAAAATTAAAGAAGACTAGCTCAGGTAAATACTCTCGACTTATTTCCCCTATACGGGCTTGGGTTACGGTAAATTATTACTGCTTGGTCGGAAATGGGATCAATCGAACGCCGGTTTGGGGATAGTAAATCCACATATTCTGTTTTAATCAGTTTTGTTTGATAACTTAAACATCGGGGTTAACTACCGTGTCCTGGATATCCTCAGCTCATTACAATAGAAATGGCCACGACCTTAGCGCGGGTGTAGGCATACACCCGATAAACGCTCAATTATGCATTCCCACAAGGTTGGGAGGAATTGACTCCTTCGTGAGTCGAAAGTGGTGTGTACGTTAATTGTGTCTCGGATTCCGTACCGGGCCCCGTATGTATGGACAAACATGTAAATCTGTTAACAAGGTTGGACGGTCAATTAACCCAAGTTATAAAAAGATTTTCTGCTTATACGCACTTAAAACATTTTTGAAATGTTTTCAAAATGAGTAAGTTGGGTGTATTTACCAGCGGAAGCTGACGTATTTTCAAAAGACTAAACTGCAGGTACAATACGAAAATAGGCCGGAGGTGCTCGGTAGTGATAGAGGATCTTGCAAATCCTAAATCTGCCCAAAGTTTGTTTTATATTCTTTCCATGTACAATTTATGATCCGCATGTGGATCTTCTATTACAAGCCTGTATATAATTTTATTTCGAACATTTGGTTTGAAATAGTAATTTTACTCCAAGACTTCTGCTGTGTCGTGTTTAATTGACTAAGATGTTATCAACTGACGTCACAATACTCGCCACCCGGGCCCACCGGTGTATGGATTTGGGTTGGAAATCCGGGGTGTGACAGGTTGGTATCAGAGCCAACGTTTGAGAGAATTAAACACTATCCTTCTTATGTTTAATCTCAAACTTACACGAGCACATTCCTTAAACTTCCGAGTCTAGGCATTGACCTAGGATTACTCATTTCATTATTAAGTTATTAGTATTGTTTTTAAATTGATTTCTAACAGGAAAATATTGCCATGTGTACAAGGACAAAGTGGGAGAGGAAAAGGTCCAATGAGGGGAGGACCATCGGGGCGTATACCCCCTCAACCTCATAACTCAGATGCTTAGCGAGAATCAGGAGATTCATCTCCTTGGCAACCAGTGAGACGTTTTGTCTCTAATAGACACTCGCACTCACATTCCCAAAATTCTTACCACTCTCACCACTCCTATCATTCACACCATACCCATCATTCCCATTCACATTCTTACCATGAAGAATTTAACCCTAACCATTACTTTAACACGCCTCAAACCGATCAAAATCAGTTGGACTAGCCAAACCCCATGGACGAGGACTCCGACCTGGAGATGCCGCCGTCGGGATCAAATATGCATCCCATTGAAATTTCAAGCGATTTAAACTCATATGCCGGATCGCCCTACCAAGGTCCTAATGAGTGGGACTAATACTGGAACCAATTTACCTTCGCCCACACTCCTTCTCATCACTCTCAACCACCCCCTATTCAAGAAGATGTCCACATGGAACCCGTGGACTAACCTCAACCACCACCTGAACCACAAAGGAGAAAGCGTGGAGCATGTATGTCGGTACGTGCCGGACAATGGTCGGGATCACTGCCACCTTTGCCCAACTCCTACCCCACAATTCAAGAGAACCCACAAATGGGTGGACCCTTTAATGTTTCACCTATAGTGGAACCAACACCAACGCCTGTTGTTCAACCACCACCATCGGGTTATACAAACCCAATTCCCACATATCCAGATACGTCTGGATATGATCATTTTAACCCGTCCACACCGGTAGACTATCAAGCATGGTCGCAAGACCCCTAAATGCAGGCGGTTATACACAACGCACTTTACCCGTCTCCTTTCCCACCTACTTATCCACTGACTGGATATCCAACTTATGGGTACCAGTTCCGGTTATGCCACAACCTCCACCACCACTTGAGGCCATTAATGAGACCTTAGAAAGAATGAAGGAAATGCAACAGCAAGCGGAGAAAACAGAGAAGAAGACAAAAAAGTTCTTCAAGAAACTCTCCAAATTGGTTAAGGGAAAGAAGGACGAGGAAAGTCTCTTCTAATAATATGTAGTCCCCATGAGAACATTGTTATTTCTTTAGTCTCTGCGTGGACATTTTTATCTCTTTAAAGTCCTTGCATGGACAATTTATTTAATGTTCCTAAAACTGCCTTCAGGACCCGATACGATCATTTTGAATTCTTAGTGATGACTTTTGGGCTCACAAAATGCACCTGCGGCACTCATGGATCTCATGAATAGAGTCTGCAAGCCATATCTGGATAAGTTTGTCATTGTCTTCATAGACGACATACTTATTTAATCTTGTAATCAAGCTGATCACGAGAAACATCTTAGGTGCATCCTAGAACTGCTAAGGCAAGAGAAGCTCTATGCTAAATTCTCTAAGTGTGAGTTTTGGCTTAGAGAGGTCCACTTCCTTGGACATATGGTAAGTGAGCGTGGTATCCAAGTGGATCCCGCCAAAATTGAGGCCATAATGAATTGGGAAGTACCCAAGACCCCATCATATCTGGATAAGTTTGTCATTGTCTTCATAGACGACATACTTATTTAATCTTGTAATCAAGCTAATCACGAGAAACATCTTAGGTGCATCCTAGAACTGCTAAGGCAAGAGAAGCTCTATGCTAAATTCTCTAAGTGTGAGCTTTGGCTTAGAGAGGTCCACTTCCTTGGACAGATGGTAAGTGAGCGTAGTATCCATGTGGATCCCGCCAAAATTGAGGCCATAATGAATTAGGAAGTACCCAAGACCCCTTCGGAGATTCGTAGTTTGCTAGGATTGGCCGGTTACTACAGAAGGTTCATTGAGAACTTTTCAAGAATAGCCATACCTTTAACTACCTTAACCCATAAGAATGTTAAGTATAATTGAGGTCCAAAGCAACAAGAATCTTTTGAGATTTTTAAACACAAGCTGAGCAATGCTTCTGTGTTATCTATACCTGAGGGTATTGAGGAATTTGTAGTCTACTATGATGCATCGCACACTGGCATGGGCTGTGTGCTAATGCAGGAAGGCAAAGTAATTGTCTATGCATCACGATAGTTAAAGGTGCACGAAAGAAATTACACCACCCATGATTTGGAATTGGGTGCCATTGTATTTGCACTAAAACTGTGGAGACATTACTTGTATGGCACAAAGTGTATTATATACACTGACCATAAAAGTCTCCAGCATCTGTTCAATCAGAAAGAATTGAACATGCGACAACGCCGATGGATGGAAACGCTTAATGACTATGATTGTGAAATTCACTACCATCCAGGCAAGGCAATTGTGGTTGCCGATGCCTTAAGTCGCAAAGAACGAATTAAACCTATAAGGATTAACGGCAAGAGCATTGAGCTCAGAAATAGCTTAAATGAGAAGCTATTAGATGCGCAAAAGTAAGCCCTATTAGAGACTAATATCCCTAATGAGGGATTAGGCAGAATTGTGGATCGGTTAGCTCCTGGAAACGATGGAATCCTTAGATTCAATGGAAGGATTTGGGTTCCAGTCTTCGGAGGACCTAGAGATCTAATCCTCCAAGAAGCGCATAGTTCGAGATACTCAGTTCACCCGGGAGGTGACAAGATGTATCAAGATCTAAAGAAGAATTATTGGTGGATGGGTTGAAGAAATCCATAGCCACTTATGTAGCTAAGTGTCTGACGTGTTCGCAGGTTAAAGCAGTACATCAGAAGCCGTCAGGACTTCTACAACAATTTGGAAATTCCCACATGGAAATGGGAAATGGTAACTATGGATTTGATTATCAAGTTACCCAGGACCAAAAGTGGTAACGACACTATTTGGGTCATTGTGGACAGGCTGACCAAGTTATCACATTCCTTGCCAGTAAAGGAAATGTATAATTCAGATAAATTGGCTAAAATGTATGTGGACAAGATTGTGTCCCTCCACGGTGTGATTGTGACGATGATGATGATGCCTTTGAAGGATCTTGTTTAGTTTGCTCACTTTAATATTTTTCTGTGTTTTTATTTTTAGCAAACTCAATTTGACTAGCTTTCAATAACAGTCGTTTCTTCTTTCATATCACTCCCTCTAACAAAATCAACCTTTTTAACAAAAAAAATTGCCTTTTATTCTTAAGGTGTGCATCATTTGTTTTCAAAACCGGTTCCCTGTTATTGTCCTTCTTGGCACTTACATCATCATGTTCAGACACACCCACATACCCTGATGTGGAACTACTAGGCTTAGTTGACCCAAAGTCTGTTAGCTCTTCTTCATCTAGCAAGAAAGAATAGTCATGACCAAGAGGTAGTGAAACTTCATTGAAACCTTGGTAGCCCACACTTGTCTTGTTATTACTTTTCTTCAATCCATTCATCATGTGTTTCATTACAAAAGATGAACCTCTGCATTGACTCAATTTCTTTTCAAGTTCATAAATTTTGAGTTGTGCTTCTAACAACTTTTTGCATTTTTCAGAAATCTCTTTTGTTTTCTCACTCATCGTATCATGTGCTAAGTCAATACTTTGAAGTTTTTCATTTTGTTTACAGGTTAAAATGTTGATTTCTTCTTCATAACCCTTAAAATTCTTCAAATATAATGACTCATTTCTTTTTGTGAAAAAGTTTGATTCTTTTATGCTCGTGAGCTCATTTACCAGACTTTGGTTTTATTTTTTAACCTTTCAACTTCACTTTGGAGTTCACCACATTTTAAGTAATCAGAACTACCGAGTTAGAATTACCTCTCCTGTTGATTTGCTTAGATCATCCATGAAAGCAGCAAAATCTGCAGCCATCTTCTTATTAGCAACATCTTGTTCTACATCAGACTTTACGTTTTCTTCCTGAACTTAAGTCGTCTGATCATCATCAACTTTTTCAGCTACAGTCTCTTGCTCTACCACAGCATCAGCCTTTTCTTCTGCATCGTTAACTGGGGCTATCTCACCCATGAAAGCCTGTGTGGCATTCTCATCACCTTCCAGATGACCACTCCAATCAAAAGAACCTTCTCTAGCAGTAGAGATCAAGGCCTTTGATCTAGTGTTAGTTGATGCATTCATGTTGCTTGATTTATGACCATAAGAATCTTGAAATGATGAGTTAGAACGAGATTCAGTCTTAGGTCTTTGACATTCTCTAGCAAAGTGTCCATAATTTTGACAATTGTAACACCTCACTTAGACTTGTCAAAACCTACATTCTTTCCAATGAACTTGCTTCCCGTCCTATTTATGAATCTCTTCACTCTTCTAGAGATCATGGCCATCTGCCATTGCAAATCCATCTCCTCTAGGTCATCAGGGTCAATCTGATCATAATCTTCGTCAAAAGTAGCAGGATCAATTATTCTTCCCTGAATGTAGTTCTCATATTAAGAAACAAATGAAGCAAGCAAGGCCAGATGTTCTTCTGCGGCCTTCACACTCAGAGGCATAGACCTAGGATTGTTGTTATTATTGCTGGATTGTTGTCTCTTTGACCCTGATGATCCTCCTGAAGCAGCTACAAAGCATGCATCTCCTTCAGCATTTGTCATTACCTGCTCATTTTCACATGAGAGAAATGTAGTTGCTGAATCACTTGAAGCATTGTTGGAAGACGAAGATGGAATCCCTTTATAAATTCCCAAATGAACCTGATCATATCCAGTTTCCTTCTTCATCATGTTGAGTTCATAAGCTCTCAGTTTCCCAACAACCTCTTCCAAATCTTAATCTTCATAATCAGCTTCACCCTTTTATCATAAGAGTATAAATATCCCATTTGGCAGGTAAAGCATCCAGCAACTTGTCGTTTATCTCAACGTCTGTGCATCCCTCTATGTCATAATTGTCCATTTCTGACATCAGATGATAGTATCTCGTGATGATATCTTCGAGGGACTCATTTTTCATGCCTTTTAAAACAGTAACTTATTTCTTCAGCAAGTCAACTTTGTTTTTCTTCACATCAGGATTGCCCTCATACCTCTTCTCTAGAGCATCCCACATCTCCTTCGAAGTAGTATATCGCTTGAATGTATGTTTGATGCCATCAGGTAAAGACATCTTTATTGTAGCTAAGGCCTTCTTCACAGACTCATACATTCTCTTATCTACCTCTGACATGTTTACATAGGCAGTGACCCGTTGTCTTCCTTCAAAGTCATGAGTTGGGTTTACGTAGCCATGTTGAATACAGATCCATATCCATGTGTCCTGATATTCAATGAACGACTGAAACCTATCCTTGCATGTAAGGTAATTCTCTACTTTCAACATCTTTGGTGGTTTGTTAGTCGTGCCTGCATCATGCTCCATTCTTAACCATGCGGTCGGTTTGTTAAACTTGTTTACATATCAAATTCTATGTACGAAAGCGTTTATTATTGATACATCAGCTAGTTAACTTTCCACCATTTCGAGTTCAACTCGGAACAGTCCCCAATTCGAAACAGTAACTCGGATTAACAATCCGAAATGGAAATTCAGAACAGAGATTCGAGATACCAATCCGAGATCGTAATTTGGAATAATGATCCGAGATGGTATTCGAGATGGTCTGAGATGTGTACGGAATCATCCGAAATGGTCCTAATTCGAAACAGTATCCGAGATACTTATCCGAGATGGTTATTCGAGAAGAGATCATCCAAAATAAAAATCAAATATCCGAGATGCACTGTTTTGATCCGAGATGCTTCCCATTTTGTCTAAGATGCTTCCTAATTTATCCGAAATACACTGTTTTGATCCGAGATGCAATTCTGATGATCTGAAATGCAAGATCTCTATCCGAGATGCCTTACTAATGATCCGAATGGCTTGTTGTCTATCCGAAAACAACAACAAAGCCCTAGAACAGCCTTCAAACTTCGAATTAGCCGTAAAAAAGTTCAAAACTTCAACTTTTTCTACTGTTACGATTCTGAACCGAGCAAAACAAGAGCCTAATACTATGATACCAATTGTAGGTCCCCTAATCCGTATGGATCTTCACAGAATCGTCTATCCAACCTATAGTGCGAAATCCTCTAGATCAGATTATCACAAAAATATGAGCAGAAAATGAAATCACTATAAGCCCGATCTTTATTAATTATCTATCGCAACGATTACAATAAATCTAGATCCCACGAATTCGTCCAAGCCAATCTCTGTACGAATTGTCTTTCAACTCTCACTAAAGTGACTAACTGAGTAACCTCAACTCTAATGCATAACTCTGTTTATATAGCGACAGGTTTCCAACTGGGCTAGAGTTTAACCACTCCCTATAATGTGTGTCTGGTTAGGCCAAATCACTCCTAAACAACTACTACAATGCTAAACCCGTTAACCGTTTATTGTTCTATCAATTACAAGATATCCAAAGACCAAATCTAAAAATTGTTGTCACAAATATGCATCAACAACTTCCATCTCTAATCATGGCTCTTAACATCAAACTTCGACATAACTGCCTCCCTACATTTGAGAAAACCGACAATAACACTTCATTTAATTCCATAATCGATGTTCACACATCCTCCAAGCACAACAACATTATGCTTGCAAATGCGCCAATCTATGTGGATACCCTCCAACAGTTCAGGGAAAATGCTAAAGTCGAATCCCAAAAGAAGAAGCCATATGCTATCACTTCCAAGGTCGGAGGAACTCTTGATCAAATTTCCCCATCCTCAATTTCCACAACCTTTGGTTTAAATGACCTAGAAGGTAAAACCTCTTTTGGAAAACAAGAATTACATGCTGAGTTTATTGAACGTGGGTATGAGGGTCAGTTAACTGGTGTTACCATTTACAAACCAAACTTTCCTGCTGAAATGAGATATTTTTTCCATACTCTACTCACATGTCTTTCAGCAAAGACCACCTCATTAATGAGATTCCACAAAATATTCAATATCTGGGATATGCTATTTTAACAAAAATCTGATTTTAATCTATCCCACGTATTGTTTATGGATTTGGTGGCAAATTAAAATAAAATATAAAAAAGAAAGCTTTTCTTTTGTATCCTAGACTTTTGAGCTATTATCTACAAAAACAACTTCCAGAAAAAGATTTTAAACAAGGAGTTGTTTTTGAGATGAAGAGTCTTACAACTGAAACTTTTAATAGAATAAAAAATACGGAGTCAAAGATTTCTAAAACAAAAGCAAAGGGGATGAGAAACTTTTGGATGAGTCCACATCTCAAGCTCAAACCTCTGTTGCTGAGCCTACTGCTCCTGGTAATCATGACACCACAACTGGTGTTGTGAAATCCACACCAAAAAAATCCAAAAAGAAAATTATTCCATCCAAAAAGCCCACAAAAAATAAGCAACCAAAAAGGGTGCCTCTAGAAGATGAGATCCAGAGGTTAACCCAATGACAACACAAAAGTCACTTGAAACCACTGCTGCTACTTACAGCAGTTGGAAGAAAGATCTCAACCAAGTCAAACTCCCCCTGCTTCCTCACAAAAGGATCAGGTTGTAAGCACAGGGACACCACAATATGAGGCAGATGTTTCACTTGAAAATCTGATCTCCAGCCCCTCTCCCAGGGCTATGTCGTTTTCTACACCACAACCATCTCCCTCAATTCCACCTACTAGTATACCTATGTTTCATGCAACTGAGAAAACTCAGACACAAATGAGTTCCTCTCAATCACCTGTTTATGAGAGTACACCTCCACATGTGACTGAGTCTGAGACACATCTAATTGCTAACCTAGAAATAGTTGACGAGGCTACACCCCATGAGTTACAAGTAACTCTTGGTGGTATTTCAAGTGAAGCTGCCACTACAATCGGTGAAACAACTGTTTCCCAAATGGATAGTGGTTTCATTAATAAGACTTCCTTGAAGGCAACAACTGTTGAGGCTACAACTGTAACCTCTGCTCCAGTTGGAAGTCCCCAGCACTAAGAAAAAAGGGGCATTTGGATCTGATGACATGGAGTTTACTCCTGTTGATGATCCAAATAAAATTACCTCTGGTAGGAGTTCAGATGATCTTATTAAATTAGGTGATGAACTAAGATATGGAGAGTTGATGGATAGAGTGACTTCTATGGAATCATCAATTGATGAGATAAAACAGATGATGATGCAGATGTTACAAAACTCTCAAAGTCAATAATCTCCACAGCAACTCGTTATTGAGCTCAAGAAATCTGTGCAACCAATCATTTTAGCTCAAAGGAATTTGGTTGATATACACCATGAAACCCATATGAAGCTAATCAGAAATATGGTTGAGGCTAGGTATAAAGACGCTCAAGCTGATATTAAGGCCATCAAAGAATATTTGAGAAAGACCACTGGCCATCAAAAAAGGGGAGAAAGATAAACTGAGAAAGTTAAAGCTAGATTCAAAGGTGCAACAAAAGCCACGGTCTGCTACAACCACTACTGCAAATCAAACTTCTGTTGTGTCATCAGATGCTGGTGTTCAAAAAGGGATTGATGAGACCCTGAACAAACTAGCAGAATAAATTGCCACAGAAAAGCGGAAAAAGGCAAGATACATTGAAAGCAAGGCTTCCCAACTCATTGAATATGAACAAGCTAAGTAGATGGAAAAATAAGAATTGGCACTTCAAAAAGAAGAAAGTTAACAAGAAATGTCAAACAACCAATAGCCACCTCTTCTAAAACCACTGCCATGCCTACAACAAGTGTACCCTCTGCTCCAATCAAAACTAAACCAACACAACCACCACAAAAGAAACAAAAATCCTCACCTAAGAATCATCTCCACCACCGGCAGATGTTGGTACAACAAATGTACCAACAGATGTTACATCACCACCATCAAACCAACCAACAGATGTTGTTACATCAAATGTATCAACAAATGTTACCTCAACCTCTGCCATGATCACATTTCCTACTTTAACCCATCCATTATCCACACCACGAAGAATTCCAACACGACCACTTTCACCTCAAATCAAATTTCAACGCAAAAGGAAAATTTCTGTTGTTGATAATGATGATGAAGGGATTCTATCACCAATCCCTTTGTCATTAAAACCTATCACTTCATCACCATCCTCATCATCTTCATATAAAACCACTTCACTTCCACCCATTTATCAACCACCATCCATTATACCTTTGCTACCAAATATCCTCTAGAACTGATGGTTGTGCAAAAAGTAATTGAATCATTCTTCACAGCAGAGGATATCTCAAAGCTAGACTTTCCATCTCTCTTTGGTTACAGGAAGCCAAGAAATTTAGATGAATATCTAAAGTTGAAAGCCAAACAGGTTGAGAACATAGCCAAAGAGAATAGCAAAGGGAAAGATGACAGGACTACTCAAGGTATTTTATCTTATGAACTGAGCAAAGTGAGAAAGATTGAAGACTTTGCCCAAAAGATGAGTAAGTCCATGTCAGAAAGGCCTGTAAATACTGAGCTTGATGAAGAACTGAAACAAGATTATCTTGACCATATTATCCAACACAAACCTTACAAAGCTACCAGAGCAAAGTTCAAAGATTGGTCATCAAATGATCTCAAAGAAGAAATTGACAAAATACAAACAATACTCAAAGATCCTCTACACTAGCCAACACCACCTGATTGGAAGAAAAACAAGCAGATGGATCAGAACAGAGCTTTAAAGCTTAATAGGATGAAATAAGAGCTGGTTGCTGCAAATTATGGTAGTGCAAGGTAAGTTGCTAGATGGTCTAAGTCTAGGGTTGTAGATACTTACAGAAAACTGGAAGAGCTTAGAAATAAAGATCCTACAGTTCCAAGAAAGCCAGACCACCCAACAGATGTTATCCCTCATCAGACCCAAACCCTTAAAAAGAAGGCCTTATCCTCTGTCTTACCCACAATTGCCTTACATCAAGTATAAAGGCAAAAGGAGATGGAAGAGGATGATGAACAGAGGTTTGAAGAACATAGAAAAGAGGGAATAAAAAATCAATCACTCTATCACACTGATGCTGCAAGTGAAAAACTAAAAGAAACAATCTCTAAACTTGTAAGCAAATGACTTCCACCAAGCTCAACAATAAGTCTTCCCCCACAAAGGCCAATTGATTCAAAAATTCTAAAATGTAAGTCATTCCCAGACACCCATGAATTGACTCTGCTCAGATCAAATGGCAAGATTCAAAAGCTGAAAATGGAGGATGCATATGGTCTGGATGTAGATGACCTCCAAGATCTATTGAACCTTGAATTGCAAAGGGATTTTGTAGACATGTTTTCCATGAACTTTGAACTACAGTTCAAAGGGCAAATCATGGAATTACTGTTGAAAAATAAAAATAAGCAATAAATAAGGGTTTTGACATCATCTGTTCTAGGGGGAGGTTGTTGGATCTATTGAACCCTATAAAAGAACAGATGATTGAAAAGCCAAAACAATCTATAACATCTGATCCTTCATAATAAATATCTACTGCTCTAAACTCTACTGGGGATAAAGAACTACTCACAAGATCTGCTAGGATAAAGCTCTGCTAGAAGTAAAGGTCTATTAGAGACAAACTCTGATAACAAACCAAAGAACTTTTATGGTAAAGGTCTGCTGAAGACGAACGGAGGATATCTTAGCATTAGTTATCAGCAGACTTTATATTGTATTTTAATGTAAAAGTGTTTAGGTCTAGCAATGTTTAGAGTTTGTTTAGTTTGTTAAATGTCACTTCATTGTGACGTCAGCTAAAGATGCTCAGTGGTTTGAAATGTACTATAAATAGAACAGTGCCTGTAGTATTCTATCTATCACTTTTCTTCTACACATTCTGTACGAACAATTTAGAGTGATCTTAGGCTGAGGGCAGTTTGTAAATTTCATGCATATGTGATTATAATTACAAAAGCATGTTAATGAAAACAATCTTTCTATTGTTGTGATTCCAAAGTTTACACAAACACAATTCCGTTGCATTGTTTCATTGTTATTTATCTTCTTACATTGATTTCATCTAAACTATCACATCAATATCAAACTCAGTTCCTAACACATAATAATTGTAATTACTATCCTTGTTTATGTTGCTCCAACCAACACTTGTACTCTGTGCACAGTTATTGCTACATTGATCATGGTTACGAAAACTAGCATTTGAATTTCTGTGTTGTTGAGTTGTCCTATCGACGTCATTACTCTCCACCAATTCAGAATATGACGGCCAAGTTATGGTCATTTCTGCGAACTTGGATTCCGATGGTAGGGTGAGGGTGACCGACCCATTCCTCACCAACTCCCAGCCGTCGGAATCCAAGTTTGTTGCTGAACTAGAAGACAGTTTAGCAATCCTCCGTCTCGCATGGGAATTCAAATTCTCAATCTCCGACATATTATCGTTTGAGAAGTTCGATTCAAACCACTCAAACACGCATCTAGGTGAACATTTATGGTGATCGTAGCTCCATTTTTCCAAACGGTTTCTTTTCAGACATTTTGATAGAAAATCACGTAATTGATCAGAAATTTGAGCTAGCAGCTCGAGTAACTCATCAGAGTAACCAATTTAATATAGGGAACCAACTCCCCTGTTTTGCTAGGCTGGTTGTCCAGTGATCATTTCAACTACCGTACAACCCAAGGGCCAGACATCTGATTCTAGTCCTTGTTACTTTCCACGGACAACCTCTGGCGCCATCCACAATGGACTGCCACGTGTCCCCAACACCGGCCCACCTAACTCCACCACGGACCCAAAATCCGCCAGCTTGGCAACACTAGAAACTCCACCAATCAACTCATTCTTCCCCGTCACATCACAAATGCATAATATTTCTCGCATGAATGTAGCTCAATGCAGACACTATACACCGTGTGTAACCATGAACCTCCACGTCATCCTCCCCACATTTATCCAAATCAGCAATGGTGCCACATGGCATATACTCCATGTGTAAGTTCCGGTACACTGACATGACACGTCACCGCAAAACCCGACAATGTAATCTGATGACAACGATTTCAGAATCACAATCTCTTTTTCCAAAGCTTGAGATAAGTGGCCGGATTTTTGCTTCACTGACTTGACCGCGAACACGTCTCTGGTGGACTTGTCGATCGGGAGATAACGGTCTCGAATGAGCCTTTGTCGATGCAAATACCTCGAACCAAATTGGTTTTGTTGGTCATTTTTTTATGAATATGTGAATTAATGGTGACAGGGGTTTTGGTGGTTGATAGGAGGGGAAATGAAATATTTATAGAATAAGAAGTCTGTGTGTATGGGTGAAAGATACGGTGTTTTATCCTAATCTTCTCATTGTTGTTACTTGATAGGTAGTTGCAGGGTAATGAAGAAGAATTTCATTTTTATTATTATTTTCAATGTTATTATATATTTTAGTGATTAGATTCCTGTTTTTTAGTTTAAATAGTCATTTTTATATAACAATATATTTAACATTAACAATAACAATAATAATAATAATAATAATAATAACAATAACAATAACAATAACAATAACAATAATAACAACAACAACAACAACAACAACAACAACAACAACAACAACAACAACAACAACAACAACAACAACAACAACAACAACAACAATAATAATAATAAGGTGATACTCATGACTTGCTAATCAATACACAAAAAAGTGTCATAGCAGACATGTGAGAATTTCCCATAAAAAATTACTCATGACTTCCCAAGGATATGATAAAATCCAAAGATGATGAGCCCATTGGCAGACATGTGAGAAGTTGAGAGTTAAGTCTAACTGTGAATCTTTGATCATGAGTAGAGAATTTGGAAAGCAATGAGAGCCCCGAGGTCGAGGAGAGGAGTACTGTTGTTTTTCAAATCTAAGTTTCTAACTTTTAGCTTTACACTCAAAGGGGAAAATTTAAAAGCTAAAAGTATTTAAAAAAACCTTTACTGAACGAAAACGAAGGATGAACAAACAAATATGAAGGAAGCATAGAAAAATGTAAATGAACGTACAAAAATGAACACATTGATCTTGGGGTTATTGTCTGATGTTTAATGTGTTTATCATGTTCAATATGATTTTAGTGGGGAACACATTGATTTTGTGTGTGTTTAGTTTTTTCAGGCCTAAAGGCATTATAGACGTGTTTTGGAGGCATTTGGATATACATTGGAGGACTTCAAGTGCAAATATGTGAAAGACGGAAAACATTTAGAACAAAACAGGGCTCGCCGTTCCATACCCTGGGTTGTGGATGGATTTACGTATGGTTCATCGCTTACAGAGAAAAGGCAGTGTACCAAAGTGGGGTTGGCGTTCCATACACCCAAACTCGGTGTTCCATATGCCAAAGGCTGGCTAATAAAGATTTTGAATATTTTATTGCCCATTTAAACCCAAACTTTAGTGTTCGAAAATGAACTTCATTTGGATGATTTTTGGACAAGAAGAAGCGATTTTGGGTGATTTTCTTTCCCTCTAATCATCCCAAATTCAATTCCATTGATATTTTCGCAAACCGGATCAAGATTTGAAGACATGTTCTTGACGATGCTAAGCTAAATCACTCGTCATTCTCAGGCGTAGAGTTCGTGTTAACAACCTTGTTCAACCATTGTATACCTACTTTTGGATATATATTTGACTCGATCTTTCAGTTAGTTAAATTTTTGTATTTATTTGATTGATTAAATAGATTGGTTTTCACATTTACTTGATTTCCATTAGTTTTTGGCTTCTTTATCATTAACAATTGGGGTTATTGTTCTATCTTTTCTATACAGTAATTCCTTAAGTTGAAAACCTAGTCCTGACATCATTCGATCAACAATCACTAATCTTCACACCTAGTAATTGGCTTCTAAGTTATCCATCAAATCAAGTAATTTAACAAACCATGTCTATGTGATTTCCAATTGGTACACTTAAGTTACACGATCCGCTTCACATGACTGAAACCTGGATGTGATACTTTTTTCTACATATTTTTTTCAAACAAATTTGAGTCTTTGTAATGTTTTTACAACCAAACCTTTAATCCTTAGTTTAATCAATACTTTAGTTAATAACATTTTTCACTAATTCTCCATGATTCAACACCCTACATAGCTTTACTAATTAAACGTGATTAGGACACTAGTTTTCATCTTATTATTGATGACCCTTATCAACCACACATTATCGAATGTTTATGAATACATTTGAATGAGCTCGACCTTTGTTTGTATTCATCAGTTTAATTAATCGAATGAAAATGTATTCATGTTCATTCATTTATCAAATAATGGGTGTAACTGAACTTCTAGTCGAATGTTCGCTATACGTTCTGTTCATTTACATCCCTAAACTTGTGCTATTCCGTATATATTTTTGTGTTTATTTAAAATTAGGTTATTGGATTTTATCGCTCTCAACTATTGGTTATTGGCCGCTTCCACTCTCAACTATCACTATGACTCGCACCACTCTGAATATAACACTTTGTGTGTGTGTGACACTCTTTCATTAACTAGACACTAACATTATTAGTTTTATTATCCTACGTGTCTAATTTATCCCACGTGGCATAATGATATGGATATGGATGATATAACCTAACACACCAACTCATCTTCCTCAAAGCCACATTCAACAATTCAAACCCACATTTTCAAAACCAAATCGGAATCTATCACTCAGATCCGAGTTAATAAATTCAAACCCACTTTATCTCGGTTAATAAATTCACTTCTGTAAAATTCACATCGAGGAACAAAGTCGTTTGCCGTAATAAAGTCGCGTCACCGGTAAAGTCACATGAACGGAACAAATTCTCTTGTTGGAAATTCGCTTGGAACTAAGAATAAAGTCACCTGCGAGTCAGTTATGCCATATTCGCTTGACAAGTGTTAAAGTCACTTGTGTAGGAGTGCTCAAACCTTATCTATCAAAACAACACAACAGCCGCCAACTACTATCTCTGTCTCTCTCTACGATGAACATCAACTTTGTTCTCTCTTTCTCTCTTAAATTTTCTCTCTCTCTTTCTCTACAACAAAACCAAGTTATGTTATAGATAGTAGAAGATGGAGGCCGGAGATGATGTTTAATCCGGTGGTGAACAGGGATGAAGGCAGGTGGTCCGATTGTGATTGTTGTGGTGAGGGGTTTGATGATGGTTGTGGGTGTTCTCCGGTGGGTGTACTGTGGTGATGGTTGTGGTTGTCCTCAACCGTCGTCGTTTTGTACGCCACATCTGTCGCCGTTTGTATGTGGTGGTTAGTTGCAGGTGGGGTGTATTGTGTTCTCCGGTGGGTATGCTATCGCAATTAAGCCTATTCTGGTTGTTTATGGTCGTTGTGGGCAGGTGGTTGGGAGTGGTACGGTGGTAAAGAGAGGTGGCAGTTTGTGATGGTCGTCAGATGTAGAGAGACGCGGGGGGGGGGGGGGGGGGGATGGGGGGAATTCCGTGTGTGTATATATAATTAAAATATAGATTTCATTAAAAAACAATTTTAGGTTCTTTAAAAAGATATTTTTTATCTATCATACCATCTCATTAAACAACCATGTCATTAATAATTGACCACTTTAACATAAAAATTAACTGAGTTAGTGTCTGCTTAAATTCGGAGTGATACAACACAAAAAATGTTAACTTGAGACTTTTGAGAATCAAAGTGATATTCAGAAGTGGTAGCGGACAATAACCAATAATTGTAAGTGATAAAATTCAATAACCCTTTTAAATTATACTAGTTCAAGTGTAAATTAAGTTGATATTGTTGAGAGTGAAAGTGATATTTGGAAGTGGTAGCAACCAATAGCTCAATAAATAAAAGTGATAAAATTCAATAACCCCTTAAAATAAAATTATACTAGTCCAAGTTAATCATTTGAACCAGCCCTTCATTAATCTTATTTATTTTGTGGGATTCTCTCTTTACCAACATCGATGGGCTATGTAAATTGTTTTTAACGATCTTCTTTAAATATATATATATATAAAAAAACAAACATTGTAATTTTAGTTCTTTGTTACATGTTAAGCTTTTTGAAGGTGTTACACAATCTTTTTTTTCACAACTATAAGAACCTGTTATTGAAATATACACGCTTTAGAAAATTTTTAAAACGTGATGAATGGAAATTTACATGTAGTGACAAACTTTTGAGTATAGTTATTTATATCGTTTGTTAAGTTTTATATTAGAATAATAAACTCTTTATGTGGTGTATTGATGATAACTCTTGAGTAAAGTTTCTTTTATAACAATTGATTAGAGATTTTATGGCAAAATTAAGTCCCCTCTAATTATGTTGAACTTTTTACCATTCACGGCTCTTGCATACATAGTAGGCTATGTGCCTCTTTTGATGTGGTTGGAAAAAAAGAAAAAAACATATAAATAAAAAGATACAAGAAAGAAAGATGTATGCATGAAGAGTCCTTGGAGAAGAAGTACTTAATAATCCATATGTTGGGAGCATATAGAGATACGTCTTTAGTAGAGACGTGAAATCTGTTTTAAGGGAAGCGTGTTGAACACGTACCTCAGCCACAACCGCCAACATTTGTTTGTTCTTTTTGTAGGCAATTAATGTACAAGAAGACGCGGTTCAAGATCTCGTTTAAGCATACACAAAGGAGTGAGAACACAACGCATTATACAAGAAGATGCGGTTAAAACTCTTGTTGAAGACCATAGATTGAATCAATTTAATTACATATGTTGTTTTATACGTTATATTCGTAAGGATTTGTATACAGTACATGTACTATAATTTCCGAAATATGTAAAGAGAGTATCTTTATTATTTTATTTATATATTTTTTATTATAATGGGGGGACCTATGTCCTACAAACTTAAAACAGATTTTGTGAGATTGTTGCTACAATTTAGAACCTTATTTATAAGAATTTTGGGTTCATGAAAGGATTTATAATAAAAAAATAGTTTTTAGAAATTATAATCTTATAAATGTTTTTGGGAAATATGTATGTAGTACAACTTGTTGTGTTTGGATTTATTGAGATTGAGATACAATCCTAAAACTTATACCGTGGTACAAAACGAATAGTTTTGGTTCAATGGTTTGGTTTGAAACGATTTTGGAATCGTTAATTTTTTCTAACCTTTGTGTTAGAACGGGTTTATTAGTGTAAACCATACGTTTTTTGTAAACGTTAAATTTCTCTAACTTGTGTGTTAGACTGGAATTATGGGTGTAAACCATACATTTTTTGTAAACGTTAAATTCTCTTGAGTAGAATTTTCTATCTTTAAATAAGAGTTTTATGTTACTTGACTAGGGTTTTATGTCTCTAATTAAGTATCTATTTAAAGTAACTCTTCATCCACCCGTGGATTGATATGAACAAATAAGTCTTATAATGATTTTTTGTAATCACTTATTTTAAAGAGTGTTGTAACACCCCGACCGTGTAAAACAACCAACCGCGGTGGAAGTGTCGGGGAGTCATGTCACAGAACTATTGTTTTACAACACATGGTTGAATAGGATTGGCTTGTGGTTGAACATGATTTCGAACCACTTGATTCGGGGCATGAGCAAAATGACAAGTGTTGGCCAGATGACCAGATCGTCCACAATTGGTACAATGACGACACGGTAGATGGGGTTGGTGATAACTATCACACTTGTTGCACAGAGGTTGTGACAAATGGCAAATAACTGGTAATTCCGTACAATCTAATCACTATTCTTAATTCATAATCTCATGCGTATTATTGTAATTTAATTGCGTAACCGAGTCGTACGTCATATCCTAAGTATTAGGGCAAGCAAATCAGATCATAACATATACTGGTTTCTGTTAAGACGCGGAACAAACCAAACAATTCCCTAAAAGTGTTGGTAGAAAGTGTTGGGCGCACTATTTGCGGTGGCACTATGTATGTCGGCAAAACCGCTAAAGCGAATCAGAACAACGAATAACACATACTAATACCATAACTAAGTCCATATATAAATGAAGACATTGATATGAGATCACCCATTACAAAAATACATAACTTTCCGGTACAACGCCTAAATTACAAAATTGTTCGTTTCGACCAAAAAGGCGATATATGTCAGTTTGTCCGCAATACTAATTCGGTGAATTCCGGATGTCAGAATAATAACAAAACAATATTGAACATCCTAAAACAATATGAGAATAGCAAGAAATGCATAAAAGACATCATTTCCGGTCATACGACAAACAGCGCACAGCTCGACCGAAAAGCGATCGTTTATCGAACCGACAAACATTTTAGTGGTTGATGGCCTCATTCATGCATCTAGTGAACTAGTTAAGCCTCATTTGGGACTCGGAATCCATTCAACTATCTTGAGGTCATGGAAACACAACTTCTGGAAATGTTCCCCGACAAAATATATAAGTGCCGATATCGAGCGAACGATTGAACGAAAGGTTTTTCGGCCATCCTAACTCAACATATATTTGGCTAGCGAACTAGTTAAGCATATTTCTAGATCGGAAGTTCCCTAAATAAACGCCATGACACTTGTGGTGGTTAAAAACCAAAGCTTCCGGTACGAAATGATAAAGTTCGTATATTAGCCAATATTATACCGATGAGCGAACTAGTGACGTTTTCGTTATTAGAAACTTATACCAATTAGTCAAGAGGACTAATTAACATGGATTAGCACCCTAAACCTTAATTACTTGCTTATGATACAAGACAACCCCTAATCATCATACTTAAATTAATTACCTAAATATCTAATAAATAAACACATGTTATAAATAATATTTACACTTAACCCCCATGTGGGCCCCCACTCACATGATTCATGTTGAAAATTTGAGATCATAAGCATGGTGGGAAGATATGGATGTAACCTTGATGGATGATAATTATATAAATATATCACCTCAAATTTCTCCATCATTCTTAACTTAGAAAAAAAAATTGAAACCATCATCCACCACCCTCATTCCCACGGCTACAACCACCTCCATATAACCACCATAAACCACCATTTACCACCTCATTCCACTAACTTTAAAGCCACTTCAAGACCATCCAATATGCTAGCAAAGGTGGAGGATCATTAGGGCTTTCTTGGAGCTTCATCTTCTTCTTAATCATCACTAAACTTGTTCACCCATTGTAAAACATATCACTTCATATTCTAACTTATTATTATGTCTAGTTTAATGATGTACAAGTTGATCATCTTGAAAATGAAGAAAAGATAACCTAAAAACCCTAACTCACACCTTAATAATAACACTAAATATGGTTTAGTTTGTGTTGATTATGTGTTTATATGTTAACTAGTTAGCATGATGGTGTTGTTTATGTTAAAGTAAGGTGTAAAAGTTAGATGATCTTGTATGAACAAGTATGAAAATGAAGATTTAAACATAATAATGTTTAAATCTAAGCAAGATCATCAACTACATCATTCATGAAGATTACTACAACCTAAAAGTAATTTTACTACGTATGAGTAATTTTTAGAAGAAATAAACACTATGATTTAAGATGTAACCATCTTAAAAAGTGTAGTAATCAAGAGATTTAAAGTAATGGGCTGGGTCTAATGTTGTAACAAAGATGATGATTTACAAATGATAATAAATTGTTGAAGTATCATCATGTTTTTAATAAGATTTTGACTACAAAAATGCCATGGATGATGATACACATAAGTTGTAAACAAATGATACGAAAGCATGAAATAAATTGTTGATCTTGATTATGAGTTTAAACAGGGTTTAATTACGTTTTGAAAACGTGGAAAACGCCATAGTTTAGGGGAAACTATGGCGAAATTTTCTAATAATCTAATCGCGATTAAGGTATGATTAACGGGATGATTAGCGGGACTAAACGCAATTAGTAACTTAACTCGTCATTAAGTAACTTAACGCATAGTAATGTCATAACTGAGTCCATATATAAATGAAGACATTGATATGAGATCACCCATTACAAAAATACATAACTTTCCAGTACAACGCCTAAATTACAAAACTATCCGTTTCGACCAAAAAGGCGACAAATGTCAGTTTGTCCGCAATACTAATTCGGTGCATTCCGGATGTCAGAATAATAACAAAACAATATTGAACATCCTAAAACAATATGAGAATAGCAAGAAATGCATAAAAGACATCATTTCCGGTCATACGGCAAACAGCGCACACCTCGACCGGAAAGCGACCATTTGTCGAACCGACGAACATTTTAGTGGCCGATGGCCTCATTAATGCATCTAGTGAACTAGTTAAGCCTCATTTGGGACTCGGAATCCATTCAACTATCTTGAGGTCATGGAAACACAACTTCTGGAAATGTTCCCCGACAAAATATATAAGTGCCGATATCGAGCGAACGATTGAACGAAAGGTTTTTCGGCCATCCTAACTCAACATATATTTGGCTAGCGAACTAGTTAAGCATATTTCTAGATCGGAAGTTCCCTAAATAAACGCCATGACACTTGTGGTGGTTAAAAACCAAAGCTTCCGGTACGAAATGATAAAGTTCGTATATTAGCCAATATTATACCGATGAGCGAACTAGTGACGTTTTCGTTATTAGAAACTTATACCAATTAGTCAAGAGGACTAATTAACATGGATTAGCACCCTAAACCTTAATTACTTGCTTATGATACAAGACAACCCCTAATCATCATACTTAAATTAATTACCTAAATATCTAATAAATAAACACATGTTATAAATAATATTTACACTTAACCCCCATGTGGGCCCCCACTCACATGATTCATGTTGAAAATTTGAGATCATAAGCATGGTGGGAAGATATGGATGTAACCTTGATGGATGATAATTATATAAATATATCACCTCAAATGTGATATCCCGGGTTTTTCAGATAACTTACACGTGACACTTGTCGAATAAGATGTGTGCTAAGAATTAAACGTGCATGGATTAAAGATGTGTTGTGTGTTGTGTGATTGTCTTAGTGATTGAATAATTAGATTTGATATGTGCACAAACTTAACCGAACCGTGACACGTTCCAAACCTTGGTTCATTGCGACTCTAGGAGTAACAAGTTTTTGAAACTCTAGCTAAAGCCAAGTTCTCGGCCATAAGATCAAAACCGAACCACTCAAGCTCCCTTGCGGCTGCATTCAAATCCAAACCAAACTACTTTAGTCTTTGGCCGCGAGATCACATCTAAACCAAACAAACTCACCCTATACCTCGGCCACAATACTTATCCGAACCGTGAACCTTAGCATCTTGCGCCTATAAATTCAGCTCTTGCATGTCTCTTTCACAACTCCAAAACCCTACAAGAAACCTGCCGTCGGCAGCTCCCTTGCTCTTCCTAACCGATCAAGATCAGCTCTTGTTCATCTTTTCAGTCGCAAACAAAAACTGCCTTACCCTCATCATCATCTCGGTCGCAACAAGCAACAGTTTTTCTGTTCTTTATTTCGGTCGCAGCAGTAATCATCGACATCTTCAGTCCGGTCGCAACAGCCTTAGCCATCTCAGTCCTCGGCAGCAAGTTTTGTTGATCATCGGTTTCCTTAACATACTCACGGTTCGTTTACCCCACCGATAAAAGATTTAAATTGGTCATATTATGTTCGGAATACATGTATTTTGATTTTATTGTTTTCAGATCATGTGGGTGCTAAGTAATCGGCTGTTTTGATTGTTGTTCATGTGCATGATTGTTTCGTATATATATACACATACTTGAATGAAGTGATTTGCTTGTTCGGATTATGGGTGTTTAATGTAATCGGCTGAGTTGGTATAAACATAATGATATTCGGAAATCATAAGTTAACAAGTGTGTCTTGATTGTTGATGATTCTCAGATCGCATGTCGGTATAGTTCGGATTGTTAGTACAAGATTGAGAGTTGCATGTTATTTGAAAACTGAGTATGTAGGCTGTGATTTGTTACAAAGACAAAAGTTATTGTGTAGGGTTTGTATGGATAGGTTATTGGTATTAATCTAGGATTAGAAATCGGTTTTAGATCGCTTAGGGTAATCGCATGAACGGGATTACACGAGTTTATAATAATAACATGCTGAAACAGGATGCTGATTAAAAGAAACAGCCGACTTCATCAGGCTGTAACCTGGTCGTTAGTTGTTGAAAAACGGATTTTCTGAGGTCTAAAACCTAGAGATTTGAATAAGGAATCCAATGGCGCTGGATTCATAATTTTCTGAAATCGTTTGATATTTTTAAAGGGTTAAACAAGTTCGGTAGGTAAAGCTGTTAAAATTCTGGAATTTTGTTGGTTGTTTATCAAGCTAGATTTTAAAATCAGTAGAGAGTTGGGTCATGATTTTTGTACAGAAACTAGGTATAGAAATTTCCGGGCAACTCCAATTGGAATTTCGTTAATCGGACGATCAGTGATTTTTAAATAAATTCTTCCGTGGACTGCAGTCAGAAAGCAGTAAATCTGACTGCAGCTTAGTGAATTAATATTTATGGTTAATTGGTAGAGGTTTAGGACTTGAGAAAATTATATAAATTTCTATGGTATAAATGTCACCTACTGTAAAAATACGAGAATTTTTAGAATGCTGGAACTATTTTATAAAAATCCTAGAAAACAGCTGAATAATTGAGTGTTAAGCAGAAAGTTGTTAATTTGTGATTTATGCATTAAAGTGTTGCATGGATTTGGAATGTGTTCATGATAAGTTGTTTGATTACTATGATCCTATGAGAATACTTGCATGCATGTTTGAGTGTTAGATATGTTGTTTGTGTGTATCACTTTGTGAGTAAATTGCGTGTGGAATTTGTATTGGTGTGATTACACACTGACGTGGAATTAATTGGTTTGTTAGGACGCAACTAGCGGTCCCATCTCTTATAACATCTATTCCACACTAACCGAGCAAATAAGGTGAGTTCACGGCCCCTAACTTTATACGGTTTTAAACAACAGGGGAGAAACATGTATACATTCTTAAACTCAAACTCTTTACGTTATACGAATGTAACGTCATATAACTATGCGGTAACTAAGTTAATGTTAATGTAATGTTATGGTCACTATGCAGCTTTATCACTTAAGTCCTCGACAATCTCCTCGGATCGTTAATATTTGGGTTAAGTAGCGGGGGAATTATAAGTAGTACTACTGGGTCTGACGAGCCCCATCCGAGCTAGTCGCGCTAGCTGACCGGGTTTGGTCAACGGGTGTATGATTGGCCTAACATCGCCATGGTCATGTGATAGACCTGGCAAAACGGAGGCACAAATGTCAGCTTCGATCGCGAACACTTAGTGACATGACTTTAGGCTAGCTACCTATATACATTAATATTGAACTTAATTACGGAACAACTTAATATTCCGGGTTTGGAATATTGGAACATCAACGTATTATCCCGGGTTGGGGATAATGGAAACACAACTTAATATTCCGGTTTGGGAATATTGGAAGCAACAACTTATTATTCCGGGTTTGGAATAATGCAACTGATATGTTATCCCGGGTTGGGGATAACGGAGTAACAAACTAAAACCGAACAACAAATTTATGAAAACCTGTGAACTCACTCATCTTTAATGTTGACACTTGTTTCTATACATGTTTCTCAGGACGCTAGGAGCTCTAGGTGCACGCACACGCATTGAACAAGACATCATTATAGAGTCTCATTTGTTAATATTGTTTTGGGATTTTACTTTTGGTTTTTGGCGTTTGTGTTGGCGCCGCATCACTACTTATTTATGCTTCCGCTCAAACTTTAAAACTGATACTCATGCTAAATATTGGTAATCTAAAATTTACAACAAATGGTTTTGGAAAACGTATTATCAAATCATATAGAGTCGTTCGACGTACTAGTGTCTTAGATTCTGGTTTGTTCACACGTCTCGCGGTAGAACTCCGCAAGTGGAAATTGAGGGTGTGACAGATTGGTATCAGAGCCACTAGCTATAGAGAACCAGGTTTGCATTAGAAGTAGACCTAAGCTATAGCTGATATCACGACACTAGACTTAGTTTGGCACCGAATTATTATATCTTGTTATGCAATATGCCACAATCGTGTTTGGGTAGATTATACCTTCATGATAAGAAATGAAAACAACTCATAACTAACTACACGACCCAACAGGCAATGTCATCATCCTCATCGTCATCATCGTCCGACAGACTTACGCCACCAAGGGCACCAGGAAAGGCACCAATGGTGGAACCCATGCTACCTTACGGCGTAGAGACACGCTCAGCGGCGAGGAAGAGGCTCGCTCTGGGGGAGGAGTCATCGTTACGCCCAACTATTGCTGTACCGGTTGAACCGGTTAATCCTGTAGAAATAGGACTTGACATGCTTAGAATCCTGGTTCATACACAACAAAAACAGTTAGAAAGAATGCAGGAAACCATCTTAGCACAAGGATGGATGATCCGACACCTTACGGGAAAGACCGACTCGCTCGAGGAAGAGCATCGTACGAGCAAGATAGCTCGTAACACCATAGCTAGAGATCTGCGTGCGGAGCAGATAAGAGCTGACTGGCTTGAGGACAGAGTCCTGGAAAACAGTTGGAACATTCAGGAACTGCAAAATCAAGCACTCGAACCAGAACCGGCCCCTCCAGTGCCGGAAGAGGAGGATCCTGAAGAGAATCCAGAGGAGGATCCTGAAGAGGATCCGGAGGAGGACCCAGCTGAGGAAGCTGGAAATGCCGCACAGGATGACGGCAACGACAGTGACTTAGGGGATGGAGACGTAGACGACTGACACGTCTCGTTTATATTATTTGTTTTCCTTCAGTTTATTATTTTCCACTTGTATTTAAACTTGAGACTTTATAGTAAATTCGTATGTTTGATTTGCACTTATGAAAGACGTTGAGATTTCAGTTAATCAAGTATTTCTTTGGCTATTAACATATTGAGTTGACGTAACTTAATAATTATTAAAGTACGAAGTAGGATAACTATATTGGATATATTGACTTATCGGAGTGTGTTTATGATGTGTTTCGAAGATCTAAATGGCGACTGGAAGACGTGGAAACCTAAACTTGACGCCCGAAGAGCTAGCTGCCATGATCCAGGAGCATGTGAACGCAGCATTAGCGGGTGTGCAGAACCAGCCAGCAGGTAACCATTATTAAGTTTTCGCGTGAAAATCTAATAGTGAGGCTAGTACAATTCCTTGCTGACTTCCTGTTCTCTGTCAGCAGGAGGGGGCTTTAACCCCTATAAAATGTTCCTTGACGCAAAGCCTAGCAAGTTCTCGGGGGCGGAAGGACCCATTGGATTGGTCCGCTGGATCGAAAAGTCGGAATCTGTTTTTGAAATGTGCAACTGCTTAGAGGCCAACAAGGTCAAATACGCCGCCTCAACACTGGAAGAGGGGGCACTGACATGGTGGAATGCCCAAGTCCAAACACGTGGACTGTTAGCTGCAAATGCAATGGCATGGACTGAGTTCAAGGCCCTGATTAAAGAGGAGTACTGTCCACGAGACAGAGTGCAACAGTTAGAGCAAGCTTTGTGGAACCACAAGATGGTGGGATCGGAAATTGAAGCTTACACTGCAAAACACCATGACTTGGTATTTCTGTGTCCTGATTTGGCAAACACGGTGGAGAAAAGACTCGAGTTCTATCTCGGGGGTCTGGTTCCGGAAATTCAGGGTATGGTGATGTCTAGTAACCCTGTAACAGAACATCAAGCTATCCGATTGGCTCACAAACTCACTGATAAAGCGGTGGAACAGAAGAAACTGCCAGCACGGGGTACCACTGAAGTTGCCTCAGATAACAAAAGAAAGTTTGAAGACTCCACCATTCGACAGTCTTCGTCATCACATCCACAGCAAGGGAACCAGAAACGGTTCAATCACTACCATAACCACCGGGGTCATCAAAATCGTTCCAACAACAACTACAACAACAACAACAACCCGAATGCAGGCGGTTATGTAGGTCGAAAGCCGCAGTGCAACCGTTGTAATCTCCATCATAACGGCCCTTGTGCCGGAAATCGCTGCCAAAGATGTGGCAAAATGGGACATGCGGCAAGGGATTGTCGTGGGGAAATTATGTCCCGACAAAATCAGAATCAGCCTCGGGGTCAGCAGCAGGGTATAAACCGGGGATGCTATCAGTGTGGTAGCACCGCTCATTTCAGGAAAGACTGCCCACAGTTACGCAACAACAACAATAATGGTGGAAACAACCACAACAACCACAACAATAATAACAACAACAACAATGGGAACGGTGGCACAGGAGGTGCCAAAGGTCGTGCATTTACATTGGGCCGCGGAGAGGCCAGAAACGACACCAACGTGGTCACCGGTAAGTTTCCCCTTAATGAACATTTTGCTTCTGTGCTTTTTGATACGGGTGCGGATAGGAGCTTTATATCTGAGTCTTTTAGGAAGAACCTAAATCTCACGCTTAAACCATTAGAGACCCCTTATGTGATAGAATTAGCCAATGGTAAATCTGTAAATGTGACCCAAATCGTATCCGGCTGCCAACTCAAACTCGCGGGCCACACTTTTACCATCGATCTGATGACAACAACCCTGGGTAGTTTTGACGTGGTAGTCGGAATGGACTGGTTATCCGACGTCCGGGCTGAAGTTCTCTGTTTCGAAAAGTCTATCCGTATTCCACTCTCGAACGACGAAATCTTGACGGTACAAGGCGATAAGGCAAGCGTCGTCACCAACATTATCTCATTTATGCAAGCTCAGAAGTATCTCCGGAAAAAGAATTCCTTCGCTTTACTCGCACTAATCACCGAACCGCCTAAGGGCGAGAAATGTATAGAAGACATCCCTGTCGTCCGTGATTTTTCCGATGTATTCCCAGAAGAGCTACCTGGTCTTCCACCACATCGACAATTGGAGTTTGAAATCGAATTGGCAAGCAATGCAACTCCCATTGCCAAGGCTCCATACCGCCTAGCTCCAGCCGAGCTGCAGGAGCTGTCTACCCAACTTCAAGAGTTGCTAGAAAAAGGATTCATTCGACCAAGCGTTTCGCCATGGGGAGCTCCAGTCCTGTTTGTCAAGAAGAAGGACGGGACTTTCCGCATGTGCATCGACTATAGGGAACTCAACAAGGTTACAGTCAAGAACCGATACCCGTTACCTCGCATCGATGATCTATTCGACCAACTGCAAGGGTCAAGTTACTACTCTAAGATTGATTTACGGTCTGGTTATCATCAGCTACGCGTCAGGGAGGAGGATATCGCTAAGACAGCTTTTCGCACTCGGTATGGCCATTACGAGTTCTTGGTCATGCCATTCGGTCTCACTAACGCACCTGCGGTATTCATGGACCTCATGAACCGCGTGTGTAAACCATACCTTGACAAATTTGTCATCGTGTTCATCGATGACATACTCATCTACTCCAAAGGAAAAGAAGAGCATGCCGAGCATCTACGATTGCTGCTAGAATTACTTCAACAGGAAAAGCTATACGCCAAGCTTTCGAAGTGTGATTTCTGGATCCGAGAAGTTCAGTTTCTCGGGCACGTCGTGAATGAAAAGGGTATCCACGTAGACCCTGCCAAGATTGAGGCCATCAAAAACTGGGAAGCACCTAAGACTCCGACGGAAATCCGCCAATTCTTAGGATTGGCTGGTTACTACAGACGCTTCATCGAGGGGTTCTCAAAGATTGCACAACCGCTTACGACCCTCACCCAGAAAGGTATCAAGTATAATTGGGGTGACAAGCAAGAAGCAGCATTTCAACTGCTGAAGCAGAAACTTTGCAGTGCGCCCATTCTGTCCTTGCCGGAAGGGACAGATGACTTTGTAGTGTATTGTGATGCTTCCATTCAGGGATTGGGATGCGTACTCATGCAACGCGATAAGGTCATCGCGTATGCGTCGCGACAGCTGAAGGTTCACGAGAAAAACTACACGACGCATGACCTAGAATTGGGAGCAGTAGTGTTTGCACTTAAGATTTGGAGACACTACCTTTATGGAACGAAGTGCACAATCTTCACTGACCACAAAAGCCTCCAGCACATCTTTGATCAGAAGGAGTTGAACATGCGACAGCGTCGCTGGGTCGAACTCTTGAACGATTATGAGTGTGCCATTCGGTATCACCCGGGTAAAGCTAACGTGGTAGCTGATGCCCTCAGCAGGAAGGAACACTTGAAACCTCGTCGTGTACGAGCACTACAACTCACTATTCATTCGGGGCTACCCGATCAAATACGCAACGCCCAGTTAGAAGCAGTTAAGGAGGAAAACATCAAAGCCGAATCAGTGGGAAAAATGGAACGCGATTGGGAGTTAAAGCCCAATGGAACCCGGTATTTCATGAATCGCATATGGGTACCTCTCTACGGGAACCTCAGAGAGCTAGTTATGGATGAAGCTCACAAATCTCGATACTCTGTTCATCCGGGTTCGGATAAGATGTATCAAGACCTTAAAGTGGCGTATTGGTGGCCCAACATGAAAGCCGATATAGCCACCTACGTGAGTAAATGTTTAACTTGTGCAAAAGTCAAGGTGGAGTATCAAAAGCCATCGGGCTACTCCAACAACCTGAGATCCCAGTGTGGAAATGGGATCAGATCTCCATGGATTTTATCACTAAACTCCCGCGAACCTTGGGTGGTTTCGACACCATCTGGGTGATTGTGGATCGCTTAACTAAGTCCGCACACTTCCTAGCTATCAAAGAAACAGATAAGATGGAGAAGTTGACTCGCATCTACATTAAGGAAGTAGTTTCTCGGCACGGAGTGCCAACGTCCATCATATCAGATAGAGATGCTCGCTTCACGTCAAACTTCTGGCAGTCACTCCAGAAAGCGTTGGGAACACGCTTGGATATGAGCACAGCTTATCACCCTCAGACTGATGGTCAAAGCGAAAGGACCATACAGACCTTGGAAGACATGCTTAGGGCATGCGTAGTGGACTTCGGAAATAATTGGGAAATTCACCTGCCTCTAGTGGAATTCTCATATAACAACAGCTATCACACGAGTATTTCGGCAGCACCATTTGAAGCATTATACGGTCGTAAATGTAGATCACCGGTCTGCTGGGCAGAAGTCGGTGACAGTCAACTCACAGGCCCTGAGTTAATACTTGAGGCTACTGAAAAGATTGTACAAATCAGAAACCGCATGGCGGCGGCACGAGATCGACAGAAAAGCTACGCTGATCAACGACGCAAACCGCTCGAATTCCAAGTAGGCGATCGCGTCCTACTAAAGGTGTCACCCTGGAAGGGTGTAATCCGCTTCGGAAAACGGGGCAAACTTAATCCACGGTACGTAGGCCCGTTTGAAATCTTGAAACGAATTGGACCCGTAGCATACCAATTAGACCTCCCTGCTGAACTCAGTGGAGTTCACAACGTATTTCACGTGTCAAATCTGAAGAAGTGCCTATCAGATGAAACTTTAATTATTCCATTGGATGAGATCCAAGTGGATGAACAACTACACTTCGTGGAAAAGCCTATCGAGATCATGGATCGTGAGATCAAGACTCGGAGGCACAGCAAGATTCCGATCGTTAAAGTTCGTTGGGACTCTAAGCGTGGACCGGAGTTCACGTGGGAAAGAGAGGACCAAATGAAAAGCAAATACCCACACCTCTTCGCAACTGAGCAGCAAACTAACGATGACAGTACCTAAATTTTCGGGACGAAAATTCTTTCAACAAGGGGATGATGTGACAACCTGGAAATTTTCTCATACTTTCGTGTACTATTGTTGACTAAATTCTCGTGCATGGCACTTGGAAATCTTTGTGTATGATATTTGGGAACTTCTTGTAACGTTGCGTACCATTATAAACGAACTAACTCTTTGTGCGTGGCACTCTAAACATGTACGTTACATGCTAAACCGCGTTTACTCAATTTTCGGGACGAAAATTCTTTCAACATGGGGATAATGTGATATCCCGGGTTTTTCAGATAACTTACACGTGACACTTGTCGAATAAGATGTGTGCTAAGAATTAAACGTGCATGGATTAAAGATGTGTTGTGTGTTGTGTGATTGTCTTAGTGATTGAATAATTAGATTTGATATGTGCACAAACTTAACCGAACCGTGACACGTTCCAAACCTTGGTTCATTGCGACTCTAGGAGTAACAAGTTTTTGAAACTCTAGCTAAAGCCAAGTTCTCGGCCATAAGATCAAAACCGAACCACTCAAGCTCCCTTGCGGCTGCATTCAAATCCAAACCAAACTACTTTAGTCTTTGGCTGCGAGATCACATCTAAACCAAACAAACTCACCCTATACCTCGGCCACAACACTTATCCGAACCGTGAACCTTAGCATCTTGCGCCTATAAATTCAGCTCTTGCATGTCTCTTTCACAACTCCAAAACCCTACAAGAAACCTGCCGTCGGCAGCTCCCTTGCTCTTCCTAACCGATCAAGATCAGCTCTTGTTCATCTTTTCAGTCGCAAACAAAAACTGCCTTACCCTCATCATCATCTCGGTCGCAACAAGCAACAGTTTTTCTGTTCTTTATTTCGGTCGCAGCAGTAATCATCGACATCTTCAGTCCGGTCGCAACAGCCTTAGCCATCTCAGTCCTCGGCAGCAAGTTTTGTTGATCATCGGTTTCCTTAACATACTCACGGTTCGTTTACCCCACCGATAAAAGATTTAAATTGGTCATATTATGTTCGGAATACATGTATTTTGATTTTATTGTTTTCAGATCATGTGGGTGCTAAGTAATCGGCTGTTTTGATTGTTGTTCATGTGCATGATTGTTTCGTATATATATACACATACTTGAATGAAGTGATTTGCTTGTTCGGATTATGGGTGTTTAATGTAATCGGCTGAGTTGGTATAAACATAATGATATTCGGAAATCATAAGTTAACAAGTGTGTCTTGATTGTTGATGATTCTCAGATCGCATGTCGGTATAGTTCGGATTGTTAGTACAAGATTGAGAGTTGCATGTTATTTGAAAACTGAGTATGTAGGCTGTGATTTGTTACAAAGACAAAAGTTATTGTGTAGGGTTTGTATGGATAGGTTATTGGTATTAATCTAGGATTAGAAATCGGTTTTAGATCGCTTAGGGTAATCGCATGAACGGGATTACACGAGTTTATAATAATAACATGCTGAAACAGGATGCTGATTAAAAGAAACAGCCGACTTCATCAGGCTGTAACCTGGTCGTTAGTTGTTGAAAAACGGATTTTCTGAGGTCTAAAACCTAGAGATTTGAATAAGGAATCCAATGGCGCTGGATTCATAATTTTCTGAAATCGTTTGATATTTTTAAAGGGTTAAACAAGTTCGGTAGGTAAAGCTGTTAAAATTCTGGAATTTTGTTGGTTGTTTATCAAGCTAGATTTTAAAATCAGTAGAGAGTTGGGTCATGATTTTTGTACAGAAACTAGGTATAGAAATTTCCGGGCAACTCCAATTGGAATTTCGTTAATCGGACGATCAGTGATTTTTAAATAAATTCTTCCGTGGACTGCAGTCAGAAAGCAGTAAATCTGACTGCAGCTTAGTGAATTAATATTTATGGTTAATTGGTAGAGGTTTAGGACTTGAGAAAATTATATAAATTTCTATGGTATAAATGTCACCTACTGTAAAAATACGAGAATTTTTAGAATGCTGGAACTATTTTATAAAAATCCTAGAAAACAGCTGAATAATTGAGTGTTAAGCAGAAAGTTGTTAATTTGTGATTTATGCATTAAAGTGTTGCATGGATTTGGAATGTGTTCATGATAAGTTGTTTGATTACTATGATCCTATGAGAATACTTGCATGCATGTTTGAGTGTTAGATATGTTGTTTGTGTGTATCACTTTGTGAGTAAATTGCGTGTGGAATTTGTATTGGTGTGATTACACACTGACGTGGAATTAATTGGTTTGTTAGGACGCAACTAGCGGTCCCATCTCTTATAACATCTATTCCACACTAACCGAGCAAATAAGGTGAGTTCACGGCCCCTAACTTTATACGGTTTTAAACAACAGGGGGAGAAACATGTATACATTCTTAAACTCAAACTCTTTACGTTATACGAATGTAACGTCATATAACTATGCGGTAACTAAGTTAATGTTAATGTAATGTTATGGTCACTATGCAGCTTTATCACTTAAGTCCTCGACAATCTCCTCGGATCGTTAATATTTGGGTTAAGTAGCGGGGGAATTATAAGTAGTACTACTGGGTCTGACGAGCCCCATCCGAGCTAGTCGCGCTAGCTGACCGGGTTTGGTCAACGGGTGTATGATTGGCCTAACATCGCCATGGTCATGTGATAGACCTGGCAAAACGGAGGCACAAATGTCAGCTTCGATCGCGAACACTTAGTGACATGACTTTAGGCTAGCTACCTATATACATTAATATTGAACTTAATTACGGAACAACTTAATATTCCGGGTTTGGAATTTGGAACATCAACGTATTATCCCGGGTTGGGGATAATGGAAACACAACTTAATATTCCGGTTTGGGAATATTGGAAGCAACAACTTATTATTCCGGGTTTGGAATAATGCAACTGATATGTTATCCCGGGTTGGGGATAACGGAGTAACAAACTAAAACCGAACAACAAATTTATGAAAACCTGTGAACTCACTCATCTTTAATGTTGACACTTGTTTCTATACATGTTTCTCAGGACGCTAGGAGCTCTAGGTGCACGCACACGCATTGAACAAGACATCATTATAGAGTCTCATTTGTTAATATTGTTTTGGGATTTTACTTTTGGTTTTTGGCGTTTGTGTTGGCGCCGCATCACTACTTATTTATGCTTCCGCTCAAACTTTAAAACTGATACTCATGCTAAATATTGGTAATCTAAAATTTACAACAAATGGTTTTGGAAAACGTATTATCAAATCATATAGAGTCGTTCGACGTACTAGTGTCTTAGATTCTGGTTTGTTCACACGTCTCGCGGTAGAACTCCGCAAGTGGAAATTGAGGGTGTGACATCAAATTTCTCCATCATTCTTAACTTAGAAAAAAAAATTGAAACCATCATCCACCACCCTCATTCCCACGGCTACAACCACCTCCATATAACCACCATAAACCACCATTTACCACCTCATTCCACTAACTTTAAAGCCACTTCAAGACCATCCAATATGCTAGCAAAGGTGGAGGATCATTAGGGCTTTCTTGGAGCTTCATCTTCTTCTTAATCATCACTAAACTTGTTCACCCATTGTAAAACATATCACTTCATATTCTAACTTATTATTATGTCTAGTTTAATGATGTACAAGTTGATCATCTTGAAAATGAAGAAAAGATAACCTAAAAACCCTAACTCACACCTTAATAATAACACTAAATATGGTTTAGTTTGTGTTGATTATGTGTTTATATGTTAACTAGTTAGCATGATGGTGTTGTTTATGTTAAAGTAAGGTGTAAAAGTTAGATGATCTTGTATGAACAAGTATGAAAATGAAGATTTAAACATAATAATGTTTAAATCTAAGCAAGATCATCAACTACATCATTCATGAAGATTACTACAACCTAAAAGTAATTTTACTACGTATGAGTAATTTTTAGAAGAAATAAACACTATGATTTAAGATGTAACCATCTTAAAAAGTGTAGTAATCAAGAGATTTAAAGTAATGGGCTGGGTCTAATGTTGTAACAAAGATGATGATTTACAAATGATAATAAATTGTTGAAGTATCATCATGTTTTTAATAAGATTTTGACTACAAAAATGCCATGGATGATGATACACATAAGTTGTAAACAAATGATACGAAAGCATGAAATAAATTGTTGATCTTGATTATGAGTTTAAACAGGGTTTAATTACGTTTTAAAAACGTGGAAAACGCCATAGTTTAGGGGAAACTATGGCGAAATTTTCTAATAATCTAATCGCGATTAAGGTATGATTAACGGGATGATTAGCGGGACTAAACGCAATTAGTAACTTAACTCGTCATTAAGTAACTTAACGCATAGTAATGTCATAACTGAGTCCATATATAAATGAAGACATTGATATGAGATCACCCATTACAAAAATACATAACTTTCCAGTACAACGCCTAAATTACAAAACTATCCGTTTCGACCAAAAAGGCGACAAATGTCAGTTTGTCCGCAATACTAATTCGGTGCATTCCGGATGTCAGAATAATAACAAAACAATATTGAACATCCTAAAACAATATGAGAATAGCAAGAAATGCATAAAAGACATCATTTCCGGTCATACGGCAAACAGCGCACACCTCGACCGGAAAGCGACCGTTTGTCGAACCGACGAACATTTTAGTGGCCGATGGCCTCATTAATGCATCTAGTGAACTAGTTGCTTCCTTGTTCATACAACACAAATACGAGTGAGGAATCCTCGTAAGAATGCAAACCTAAGCAAAGTAAGAACACATGATAACCAAAGATTCAATATCTTGATTAACTAAAGAGAACTGATACAAACGTATACAAACAATGTTCATACACTCTCATGCAATACACTCTGTGCTCTTGTGTCTCTCTCTCTAGCAGGTCTCACACATATGTCTAACAGGTTACTAACAGATAACCCACACTAAGGAGTGTATGTCTACTTATATAGTGTCCATGCTCAGCAACTGTACGAAGTATATTTCTAGACATACGAAACACCAAAAGACACGAAGAACTACTCCAATGATACTCGTACGAACAAGCTGGTTCGTATGAGCATCAACTAGCTCATACGAAACAAGTATGATACTTGTTTAGAGGGATTCGTTCGTACGAATGGCAGATGGTTTGTACGAGCAACATCTTGCTCGTACGAAGCATGTCCACTTGCACAAAGTGTTTTCCTTCGAGAACGTTCCACAGACATGACGTACACAAGACTCAACAGTATGCACACATGCAACTGTTTAACACGGACAAACTATCCGTCATACTAAACCAAGATAGGAGGATATCTTGATGTACACAAGACCGTTTGTCGAATCGACAAACATTTTAGTCGCCGTTGGCCTCATTCATGCATCTAGTGAACTAGTTAAGTCTCATTTGGGAATCGGAATCCATTCAACTATCTTGAGGTCATGGAAACACAACTTTCGGAAATATTTGACGGCAAAATATACAAGTGCCGGTATTGAGCGAACGATTGAACATAAGGCTTTTCGGCCATCCTAACTCAACATATATTCGGCTAGCGAACTAGTTAAGCATATTTCTAGATCGGAAGTGCCCTAAATAAACGCCATTACACTTGTGGTGGTCAAAAACCAAAGCTTCCGGTACGAAATGATAAAGTTCGTATATTAGCCAATATTATACCAATGAGCGAACTAGTGATTTTTCGTTATCCGAAACTTATACCAATTAGTCAAGAGGACTAATTAACATGGATTAACAACCTAAACCTTAATTACTTGCTAATGATACAAGATCAACCCCTAATCATCATACTTAAATTAAATACCTAACTATCTAATAAATAAACACATGTTATAAATAATATTTACACTTAACCCCTCCCCCCATGTGGGACCCCACTCACATGATTCATGTTGAAAATTTGAGATTATAAGCATGGTGGGAAGATATGGATGTAACCTTGATGGATGATAATTATATAAATATATCACCTCACATTTCTCCATCATTCTCAACTTAGAAAAAAAATTGAAACCATCATCCACCACCCTCATTCTCACTGGGACAACCACCTCCATATAACCACCATAAAACTACCATTTACCACCTTATTCCACTCACATTAAAACCACTTCAAGACCATCCAATATGCTAGCAAAGGTGGAGGATCATTAGGGCTTTCTTGGAGCTTCATCTTCTGCTTAAATCATCACTAAACTTGTGCACCCATTGTAAGGCATATCCCTTCATATTCTAACTTATTATTATGTCTAGTTTAATGATGTACAAGTTCATCATCTTGAAAATGAAGAAAAGATAACCTAAAAACCCTAACTCACACCTTAATAATAACACTAAAATGGTTTATTATGTGTTGATTATGTGTTTATATGTTAACTAGTTAGCCTGATGGTCTTGTTTATGTTAAAGTAAGGTGTAAAAGTTAGATGATCTTGTATGAACAAGTATGAAAATGAAGATTTAAACATAATAATGTTTAAATCTAAGCTAGATCATCAACTACATCATCCTTGAAGATTACTACAACCTAAAAGTAATTTTACTACGTATGAGTAATTTTTATAAGAAATAAACACTATGATTTAAGATGTAAGCATCTTGAAAAGTGTAGTAATCAAGAGATTTAAAGTAATGGGTTGTATCTAATGATGTAACAAAGATGATGATTTATAAATGCTAATAAATTGTTTTAGTATCATCATGTTTTTTATAAGATTTTGACTACAAAAATGCCATGGATGATGATACACATAAGTTGTAAACAAATGATACGAAAGCATGAAATTGTTGATCTTGATTAAGAGTTTAAATAGGGTTTAAATACGTTTTGAAAACGTGGAAAACGCCATAGTTTAGGGGAAACTATGGCGAAATTTTCTAAAAATCTAATCGCGATTAAGGTATGATTAACGGGATGATTTGCGGGACTAAACGTGATTGGTAACTTAAATCGTCATTAAGTAAGTTCTAATGACAAGGGTTAAACCCTAAAACCCAAGTGTTTAGCACGTATATGAATATATATTTTTACAAGTTAAACATAAGTGATCCTTATAAATATATATATGGATACTTTTGGAAATAAAAGTATATATACATATTTTGTCACCAAGAATTATGTGTAAATACATGTGTATTGTATGTGTATGTATTTAGAAGCTTAGGGTATCCACCATAAAAATACCCAACTATACACAAAATATTACAAACACTTGAAAATATTACCAAGTGTTGGTGACACAAACAATTACATTTTTACAATACGTCGAAACAATAATCGAACAAATGAAGCAATGCGGACGGTGGGCGAACGTACACAAATACACCGTCGCGTTGTCGACCAACGAATAAATCGCCGACACGAAGAGTTATTACAACGACGGGCGATTGTCGACGGAAAAAAAAGCATGTATTAAACGATGACAACAAGTCTAAAATACATATTTAGACACTTAACATATATATATATATGTTATGGAGATCAAAACCTGGAAAGTTAAAAAATAAAGAATTTACTAAGTGAATTTATAAAAGCATATAAAATAAGTATACTTACAAATCCATACTTAGTAAAATTATAAGTATAAGACTTATAAAATAATGGGCTCTTGAAAATGATTTTGGGGCAAGCAAATCAGATCATGACATATACTGGTTTCTGTTATGACGCGGAACAAACCAAACAATGCCCTAAAAGTGTTGGTAGAAAGTGTTGGGCGCACTATTTGCGTTGGCACTATGTGTGTCGACAAAGCCGCTAAAACCAATCAGAACAACGAATAACGCATACTAATGTCATAACTGAGTCCATGTATAAATGAAGACATTGATATGAGATCACCCATTACAAAAATACATAACTTTCCAGTACAACGCCTAAATTACAAAACTATCCGTTTCGACCAAAAAGGCGACAAATGTCAGTTTGTCCGCAATACTAATTCGGTGCATTCCGGATGTCAGAATAATAACAAAACAATATTGAACATCCTAAAACAATATGAGAATAGCAAGAAATGCATAAAAGACATCATTTCCGGTCATACGGCAAACAGCGCACAACTCGACCGGAAAGCGACCGTTTGTCGAACCGACGAACATTTTAGTGGCCGATGGCCTCATTAATGCATCTAGTGAACTAGTTGCTTCCTTGTTCATACAACACAAATACGAGTGCGGAATCCTCGTAAGAATGCAAACCTAAGCAAAGTAAGAACACATGATAACCAAAGATTCAATATCTTGATTAACTAAAGAGAACTGATACAAATGTATACAAACAATGTTCATACAATCTCATGCAATACACTCTGTGCTCTTGTGTCTCTCTCTCTAGCAGGTCTCACACATATGTCTAACAGGTTACTAACAGATAACCCACACTAAGGAGTGTATGTCTACTTATATAGTGTCTATGCTCAGCAACTGTACGAAGTATGTTTCTAGACATACGAAACACCAAAAGACCCTAACTCACACCTTAATGATAACACTAAAATGGTTTATTTTGTGTTGATTATGTGTTTATATGTTAACTAGTTAGCCTGATGGTCTTGTTTATGTTAAAGTAAGGTGTAAAAGTTAGATGATCTTGTATGAACAAGTATGAAAATGAAGATTTAAACATAATAATGTTTAAATCTAAGCTAGATCATCAACTACATCATCCTTGAAGATTACTACAACCTAAAAGTAATTTTACTACGTATGAGTAATTTTCATAAGAAATAAACACTATGATTTAAGATGTAACCATCTTGAAAAGTGTAGTAATCAAGAGATTTAAAGTAATGGGTTGTATCTAATGATGTAACAAAGATGATGATTTATAAATGCTAATAAATTGTTGAAGTATCATCATGTTTTTAATAAGATTTTGACTACAAAAATGCCATGGATGATGATACACATAAGTTGTAAACAAATGATACGAAAGCATGAAATAAATTGTTGATCTTGATTAAGAGTTTAAACAGGGTTTAAATACGTTTTGAAAACGTGAAAAACGCCATAGTTTAGGGGAAACTATGGCGAAATTTTCTAAAAATCTAATCGCGATTAAGGTATGATTAACGGGATGATTAGCGGGACTAAACGCGATTGGTAACTTAAATCGTCATTAAGTAAGTTCTAATGACAAGGTTAAACCCTAAACACCCAAGTGTTTAGCATGTAATAAATATATATTTTTACAAGTTAAACATAAGTGATCCTTATAAATATATATATATGGATACTTGTGGAAATAAAAGTATATATACATATTTTGTCACCAAGAATTATGTGTAAATACATGTGTATTGTATGTGTATGTATTTAGAAGCTTAGGGTATCCACCATAAAAATACCCAACTATACACAAAATACTACAAACACTTGAAAATATTACCAAGTGTTGGTGACACAAACAATTACATTTTTACAATACGTCGAAACAATAATCGAACAACGAAGCAATGCGGACGGTGGGCAACGTACACAATTACACCGTCGCGTTGTCGACCAACGAATAAATCGCCGACACGAAGAGTTATTACAACGACGGGCGATTGTCGACGGAAAAAAAAGCATGTATTAAACGATGACGACAAGTCTAAAATACATATTTAGACACTTAACTATATATATAATATATATATATATATATATATATATATTATATATATAATTATAATAAATGAAGTTATGGAATCAAAACCTGGAAAGTTAAAAAAATAAAAATTTACTAAGTGAATTTATAAAAGTATACAAAATAAGTATACTTACAAATCCATACTTAGTAAAATTATAAGTATAGAGACTTATAAAATAATGGGCTCCTGAAAATGATTTTGGGCTAAGCCCATTTTTAAAAGACATGGGTGATGCCCAATTATATAAAATATATGGACAGGCCAAATTACATGGGCTAGGCCCAATACATAAAGACATGGGCTAGGCCCAATGACATAAATTACATGGGCTAGGCCCAATGACATGAAAACATGGGCTAGGCCAAATGACAAAATTACATGGGCTAGGCCCAATGACATGAAAACATGGGCTAGGCCCATGACATAAATTACATGGGCTAGGCCCAATGACATTAAAACATGGGCTAGGCACTATGGGCTAGGCCCAATGACAAGAAAACATGGGCTAGGCACAATGACATAAATTACATGGGCTAGGCCCAATGACATGAAAACATGGGCTAGGCCTAATGACATAAATACATGGGCTAGGCCCAATGACATAAATTACATGGCTAGCCAATGACATGAAACATGGGCTAGGCTCAATGACATAGATGACATGGGCAAGCCAATGACTGGTCAAGGCACGAGGACATGTGAAGGGTAAGGCCCGATTCACACACGATATAAGAAAAACAATATATATATATTACATATATATATACATATATATACATACATATATATATACATATATATATATATATTTGAGGAATATATGTATAAAAATATTAAACGAACAAACAAACTACCAACACTATGATAACATTAAAAGTTGTTCTAAGGTAATAAAGAAATACATAATAAGAATTCAAGATGAACAACTGGTACAAGGTCCAACGAGGCCTAGGTGTTTGATAAACTTATTACACATATAGGTTACACACGTGTACGGACACCAAACTGTGAATAGTACGACGTACGGAACGCAAAGCTGTGAGTTCATGTCCCTCCTTTCAAATATTTCAAAGTTTTGTTTTAAAACTATCGAGGGGAAATACATGTCATAACAAACGGTATGTTAGCTATGGGGTTAGTTGATAACACGATCAATGTGCGTAATTAGGATGATGACAAAAGTAACCACTAATCATTTAATGACCAAGGTGCAAAAGGTATAGATCTATAGAGTTTGAGGCACGCTCCACTCCTGGTTGGTATACCCTTCAGAGTGCTTTTATGATCCCAAATGATGTCAAGAGTTGTCTCGGTTTGGTTACTTACTTATGGTACATATGTTAGGGTGCTAGCTACACACTGATAGATCCTTAAACTCCATGAATGCGAATAACATACTCAGATTTCATTACTAGATTACAACCATGACATTTTATGAGAAAACAATAACTACATGAACTCGCCAACTTTAGGTTGACTTTTTAAAATTACATGTATTTCAGGACACAAGACTTGAGCTGGTGATACACCTCGGGATTTGGGAAATGACATGACAACGAATGCCACCTTTTGGAGGATTTGTCTCATATATCCCAACCTCGATGTGTATATAGGAGTCAAACCTCAACATGTTTTTACGATGAAAACAATCTTTTATTATGTTGTAATGTATTTCAAACCACATTTTTTATGACAATGTGAAACTATTTGGAAACTCGTGATTTCACTTTTGGAAACTTGTAAACATTGGTTCCAAGTTAATATAAAGATGGCATCATTGTTGATTTATAGTTGTTTACATGATTGGATGCAATGAGTACCTCATAGTCACACGTTTGCACTTCTGCTATGACCAGGGTGTGACAGATTGGTATCAGAGATTCGATTGTAGTGAACCGGGGAAAAACTTTTATTAAAACTTTGGTCTACAATCACCAAGGGCTCTCACATGAAAACAAAGTTTATGACGACATAGAAATGTTTGACTGTAGCAGGGTTGCAGCCAACTCGATAGCCTGTCTGACTGTAGCAGGGTTGCTACAAGTGACTATGTCAGGAATTGGGTCAGGAAGTTCATCAATGTACTTTTCAATAGCCTTATCCAAGGGCGTGACCATAGCAGGACATAACAAACTTAGTTCCTCATAACAGTCAGTGTAGGTATGATGTTTTCCACTATCCTGTTCCAGGTCGTGGAATTCGTTCGCAAGTGCTCTTTGCTCGTGGGTGGGCAAAATTCCTTCATCATTAGAGCTCAAAGCTCTTCCCACGTCTGAGCTACTACAACACCAGCAGCTCTATCTCTCACCACTACATTCCACCACGTGAGCGCCCTCTTTTGGAATACATTCGAAGCAAATTCTACTTTGTGCTCATTAGAACATTGAACATGACGGAATGTGCTCTTAAGACTCTCAAACCACTATAGGAGCCCAGTAGCTCCTTCAGAACCACTAAACTTGAGCGGTTTAGCCGAATTGAATTGTTTAAAGTTGCACGAAACAGGTGCATTGTTGTTATTATTGTTGGCTTGGTTTAATTGAGTCCCAAGATTTGATAGCATAACAACTATCTGCTGAGCTATCATTGCCGCCATACCGGCGACCTTAGCAGCAATTTCGACGAGGAGGCATCTAAAAGAGAAGGAAATATGAGAGAAAACAGGTGAGATTGATATTAGATAATCAAAAGGAAACACTTAAAACATCGACGAAACATAAGGAATGTGATCATCTGTTCGTTACCTAAAACAAACAAACGAGACACAGTGACTAATCAAAGTAAATGGGTCTTAATAATGTATCGCGAAGACATGCTTTAGCCTATAAGTGGACACTCACCCCAAGAGTTCCTAGGTAAGAGTGACTGGTCTGATAATGCGGATTTGTACGAACACTCTAGCCTTAGACAGAAAACTCAGGGTACAGACATCCACCCTTCCAGATTGAACGTGTTCGCATGAAGCCTAAAAACAATTCATCTAAGGATAGATGATTGATTTTAAAAACGAATCTGTAACTTGTGAATTTGTTTTGGTAATCACCTAAGGATATGTGATGGTATTGTTTTAAGATCTAAACACAAGATAACTGTGTTAGGGACCTAGGAAGGTTATAGTCTAGGTCAAAGTATTACTAACAACCTAATTCCCTATAACCATGAGCTTTGATATCAACCTTTCTGTAACACCCCGAGCGCGTAAAACAACAAACCGCGACGGAAAACATAGGGGAGTCATGTCACAAAACTATTGTTTCACAACACATGGTACATAAAGTTTTATATTATTGAATTTAATTGTTTACATTGTCTTGGGAGAATGAAATAAAAAACATAACAATTATCTTGCCAATTTTAAAGTCACTAAGGCCCAAGTCCGCCCTATGTGAAGCATGCTCAAAGTCAAACATTAGCTCCTGAAACATAGTGAAAATAAAACATCTGCATCAAAATGCATGTGAGTAACATAGGTTTTATGATGAAGATTCATGGCTTTGAAAGTTAAAAGAAATGTTCCACTATTACGAAAGTAGTCATGATCCTTGACAAAAATCTTTCTTTTATGAAATCATATGAAAATCAAATGATTTAAAAGAAATGATGCATGGTTAATTTAATAACCAAAATAACTTGTGTCTTGTATCAAATATGTCATGTCTTGAATTTTGTTTGAAGTGGTTCAGATAACGCTACGTTATGTAATATAATGAAAGCACTTATATATAGGAAGTACAAGTGGCGTATCCACCATGCTTTTATCATATTACACGCGTCTCGTCATTTAAATCACTTACCATGAGCCAACAATTGAGATGTCTTGTTTAAACCAATGTCATGTATAAACCAATGTCATGTATAAACTAAATGTCTTTTATAAGCAATGTCTATGTATAAACCACTGTCTTGTACACACCAAATGTTATTTATAAACAAATGCCTATGTTTAAACCAATGTCTTGTATGGCAAACAAAAGTCTTGTTTAAACCATAAAAATATATGTCTTGTATAAAATAACCAAAATGTCTTGTCTTGTCAAAATATCTTGTATAAAGCAGGTGTTTTGAATAAACAAAGGTCTTATTTAAACAAAAACTCTTGTTTTATAAATCAACTGCTTTTATTGTGTAGACACATATATATGGATTGTTGGCGAATACATTCAAGCCTTGTTGACTGTCGGATAAACCCTTATAAAGAGAAAGGTTTATAAAATGTTCATTGGATTTTGTCATTCCTTAAAGTCATTTCCAAACAAACCTAGGAAGCGGTAACAGGATTGGCAATCCTATGGTACCATTACATACTACCGGTCGGCGTGATCAATGTTAATGAATGTATCATTGTATATTCAGTGCACCAATATGTCTTGAACAATGTAAGTATGTCATAAAAATGTTTTGAAATCATGTACTTGGCATACTAAGTCAATATACCAAGCAAAAATGTCTTTGAAATCATGTACTATGTATGCTAAGTCAACATACGAAGTAAAAATGTCTTTGAAATCGTGTCCTAGGTATGCTAAGTCAACATATGAAGCAAAATGTCTTTGAAATCATGTACTTGGTATGCTAAGTCAACACACAAAGCAAAAATGTCTTTGAAATTATATACTAGGTATGCTAAGTCAACATACGAAGCAAAAATGTCTTTGAAATCATGTACTAGGTATGCTAAGTCAACATACAAAGCAAAAATGTCTTTGAAATCATGTACTAGGTATGCTAAGTCAACATATGAAGCAAAATGTCTTTGAAATCATGTACTATATGTACTAGATATGCAAAACATGTATAATGTCATGAAAACAAGAAAGTAGTGATAGGCACATATGAATCACCCAAAAATATTTGAAAACATAAAAGAGAGGGCTATGTACTCACTTGGGATTGCGTAAATGTCTTGTTCAAATGATCAAACAAAGCTCAAGGATTGAAGAGCTCAAGTGTGTCCTAATTTATCGCTATACTATGTTAGTGTGTTGAGACTTTAATCGAATGATTGGATAGAATGAGTTCTTATAAACCAAACGAGTGTCAGAACTCATATGATATGGTTTATAATACCTTACATTCTAATTTGGAAGGGTTTCTAAGTGCTTTGACCCGTTACGACTTGTTAAAATGGTTTACGCCACTTTAACAGGTCTCAAGCGTAACTATGGGTTTGGATGGTTAAATAAGTCCTATGATGAGTCTTATATGTGAAAACAAGTTTGATTATGTTATAATATTAGTTTAGATGTCCAAACTATGATCTTACATGTTTAAAACCATTTTATGCGCCAAAAGGGTGCTTTCGGCATTTTAAAAGTACATAAAATCGACTCATCATATAACTAACCAAACTATATGACTATAAGGTATAACCTCAGAGGGTTATTCCTTAAATTACTATGGTCATAAAAACGCGCTTGGTCGATCCTAAGATTGACCAAACGGGTCGGATTCGAAAGTCAAAGCGGTAGTAAAACCACTCGAATTACGACTAAGAAATAAGCACTAAACTAGAAATGACGAGTTAGACATGTTCGAACATGTCTAATAATGTTATAAAACTGATTTAGTGTCGAAACCTTAAGTTTTAATGCCAAAAACGTTGTCGTCGTAAAATGCATTTTTATACATTTTTTTTTTACTTTTAACTTGTAAAACTTTGACTCGTCATCTCGCCTACTAAATGTGGTAATCAGAAGGTGCAATCGCAAGGCATTAATACCTTCGTGATTATGATCATGTTGCAAAGTTCAATTTGAACTTTGACTTGACCAAAATTGTCAGAATCGAAAGTCAAACAGGAAGCCAAACTGTTTGACTTTTAGCTCAAAATAGCTAAAATAATGAAAGAACTAGGAAGAATACTTACTTGTGTTGAAGAACACTTTCAGAACTCAAGATAGGAGGCTTCCAAAGGCTGGAAACAAGCTCCAAGAAGGATAGAAAGAAGAACTTCACACTTTGCTTTGAAGTGTTTTGAAGTGGTATGAAAAAAATGGATGAATCAAAGGATATTTATAGTGTTTTAGGATCAAGAAGGTAGGACAAGTGTTATTAAGTGCGGATTAGTGTCCTAACATGTGTTAGCACCAAATTAAGTGTGGCAAAATGAGTGCAAGGTGTCAAAAATTGGAGATAGGTGGCCAAACTTGGTATTGAAGCAAAAATGTTTTTTTGACAATTTTGGCCCCTGGACTTGTATTGTTGTGTTTTGTCATTTTTAACCTCTCTTAACCTAATATTTAGGTTATATAAAGGCGTTAAGGCATGAGTAACTTGGATTTTATCCGGAAATGTCGTGGATGTCAATTCGTTCGATTGTACGGTTACACGTTTCGTAAATAAAGTATAAAACATTATCGAACACAAAAATGACCGAATTTGTGCAGTGATTGACATTTTTGCATTCTTACCAATAAAATGCAAGATTTTATTGAATAAAAATGTCGGGGATTGTATAATGATTGATAAATGTACATCCTCACAAATAAACCACAAGATTTTATTAAATACGAAAATATTCCGTAATTGTTCAATGACAAAAAATGTACAAATGTCACAAGTGTGTTAGAGTCGCTTCAAATAAACTGATAGTTTTATAACGATTTATGTAATCGTTTACTTCTAACGAGCTTATTAGAACGTATTTATTGATAAGTTTTATAGCAATTTTTTGTAATTGTTTACTTCTAACAAAAGTGTTAGAAACGATTTTAAAACCATTAACTATTGATATTTGTAATAATTTATCTTCTAACAGGCATGTTAGAAAAGGTTCATAAAAAGCGTTAGTTTGAAAGCAATTTTTAATTGTTTATTTTCTAACGGGTGTATTAGAAATGACTTATTTATTTGAACCATATATGTGTTTATAACAAGTCAAATTTACATTTTGTGGAAATGTTAATATCTTTTAACGTGCGCGTTAGAATTTCTTATATGTTAACATAATTGTTAAATACAAATGCTTTGAAATGTTTTATGTAAACATTTTATGTAGGTAATTTGTTATATCATTGATTTTAATGAATATAAATACTTATATTATGCATTGTATAGTTTAGAAATAAAAGGTCATACATTGGAGTTGATGTTTGATTGGCTTCAAGAATTTAATCACCATAAAGTGATGGTGTTGTTGTGTGGGATTTATCACCAACTTTAATTTATTATTTGTAAATCTAAATGATCATGTTTTATATACATAAAATGACTTCAGTTTTTCTAACATGTGTGTTAGAAAATGTGTATCACAAATACAAGGTTAGAGATTGTTCATTGTATAAGCCATAATGAATGGAAATGTTTTGTGTAAACATTTAATTACCTATGTGTGCATGAAAAACAATTAGAAATGATTTATTTTATAAACTACATCCTTAGAAAACGTTTTATGTAAACGTTCGATTCTATAATGTGCCTGTTCTAACATTTTTTTCTAACATGTGTGTTAGAAAACGTTTAGTACATGCGTTGTAAGACTAAGCAATATAAAACCGTTTGATATTTTGAGTTTTGGTCTATGTCATCATATACTCTAATTGATATTATTAATATTGTACATTGCAAAACTAAGGAAATATTTAAAATGATTTTTAAAACAAATATTTGCATAGTTTTGAGAATTCAAATGATTTGTTACTCTTGCTTGCATTTGTTGAACAAAGTAACAATCTCGTGGATATTATTTGGTGTAAAACAACTTGGTGTTGTTGTGAACAAATTTATTTGTTCAAGTTTACTACTTAAATGTAGCCTTTGTAACAACTTGGTATTGTTTTGACCAAAATTCTCCAAGTTTAATATTTCAAGGTGAAATGGGGAACTTGTACTTTACAAGTGCATGAAGTCTTATTGAGGGAGTACCTTAAGACATGTCATGGGACGATATCGTTGAGAACATTTCGGTCAGATTATAACATGTTGAAGATAAAAGCGCTTTAGTATTTGATGTCTACATATCGTCTATGCTTCCGTTTAAATTTCCAAAGTGTTTGGCACTTATGATTTAGTTTCCAATGTATTTTATTGTTTTGTGTTCAATATCTTCGGATAATACATGCAATTTCAAAGAAATTAATCACTAATGTTTGTGACGTATAATTATTTTTGTGGAAAGTAACTATAACGTCAACTAGATATTGTTTAAAAGAATATGGTTTTAAACGGATAGTACATGAATATATTTGGACATAAGCAACTTGAGAGTTGTTGCATTGACTAAAAGTCAAAGATGAAACATCAAATGTATAATGTGGTCCCGTGGTCGGCGGCGGAGTTCCTAGAGAGAACGAAATAGACATGTAGGCACAGAATCAATAGAAGCTTTTCATTTCATTCATTCATACCGAAAGAGTATACATCTTGACTGGCTGGCGGAGTTCCTGGAGAGAATCCGCTAGCATTTCCCCTAAGGGAACTTCCAAAAACTTACAAATAATGAACACACAACACCTATTTATAGACATGACAGCTCGTGCGAACCAAGCATGTTGTCACTCGTACGAAGGGTCATTCGTACGAGTGAGATGTAATCACTCATACGAGTAACAAAGTCACTCGTACGAGTAACAAAGTCACTCGTACGCAGCACATTGTCACTCGTACGAGGCACATGTCACTCATATGAGCTAGTACTCGTTCGCACTTGGGTCGTGTGTTCGTCTCTAATCTATACAATATTCAATACACACTCTTTCTAGCCTATTCGAACAGTGACGACAATAAAGTGCATCAACAATTTCCCCCTTGGACGTCACTGTCGAAGCTTGAACTTAGACTTGAAATCTGAGAGTTGTGTTTGAATATTCTGCAACTTCAATGGGGTATCTATTGACGTTGTAATTCCCCCTTGATTGAAGATCTGGGTTTGCATTATCTATGTTAAGCAACATTCCCCCTGAAATAATTTTCTCAAGAAATTGATCTTCAGGTCGTTGTTTGCACTGTTCAAGACCACCTATGACTTGCTTGATCTACAAATTTTCTCGAATAATCACCAACTCGAAATTAAACAATGCAGCTTCTCCGTTTCGACGTTAAGCATATCGCCGTTCGGTTTAGCGCACTCCCTTGATGCTCGATCCTCCGATCTTCAAAACCCAACCGACAATTGACAGAAACTTCGAAATGCCACACTGAAAAACTTCAAACCAATAAATATCCGCAAAAATCTTTCCAATCAGCAAATCATCAGAAACAAACTATCTGGTAACACATCGAATATGAGAAACATTTTTCGGTAATCAGAATCACATTCTTCCTTTTTAGTCACAATAACAATATATAGCTATCTCCGCTGGAATGGGGCATTGAAACTACAAGACATCCTTGTTTCCTGACGATTACCGAAAAACTGTTCATTTGCACTGCAGAGTTAATGATAGGCAGTCGTGTGTGCTTCCACTTCAACATCGGGGATCAGGTGGTTAGCTCTTGAGCATCAATCTGAATCATGATCTGAAAATTCTAAACATTCTTTGATCACACATTCCAAATGTATAGTCTATTTTGTGAATAGACATAAACGTTATATCATCTCTAATGAATCTTTGATCCTCTGTGTTTTCTAGATAATCTACAGTCAGAACCACCCGGATACTGTTGCAGCGTCACGAATTTCAAAAATGCCGGGATTTTAACAGATACGTGAAAATTTTTATTCCCCCTCATTTTTGCAGATTCTGACGTCTTGAATTCGTATGGGAATGAAGATTATGGCGCGACTGCAACATATGGTACACAAATTTTGCGAAAAATTTCCCAAAATTGCAGTTTTGATCAAATGCTGACTTAACGTTAAGGCTCATTAATAATCACTACATCAGATGATCAACGTTTTGTGCAGGTATCCGTGACTATCCCAAAATCTTCATCCCTTTGTGATCGTATCATCTGATCTATACTTTGAAGCTCTAGACGGTGTCTTCGAACAGCCCGAATTAGACGTTAAAATCTCGAAAAATTTATAATCTCTAAATTTTTTCTGACACTCGTCTCGTCAAAATGATCAAAAAATGCCTTTTTTGTCACCACTTCGTACGAGCTGGGCTTCGTGCGAGTGATGCTTCGTACAAGTGAGTGTCTGGTCGAAAATCAGTCTACTCGTATTAGTGACTATCCCAAAATCTTCATCCCTTTGTCTACTCGTACGGACGAAACTGATTACGTTTTTTGATCCAGAATCTTCATTTCTTCGAATTTCAAAATGACTTTTGCATAGATATGGTAGAAAATCAGTCTCTAAGAATCATACAGTTTCAATTTTACGTTATGTATGAGAATGGTCCGATTATTTGATGTTTTTACGTCTAAAACCCCTCCAGCGGTTCTAGACGGAGGTTTTGGGGATAGTACAAATTCGGCAGAACGAAATACACATGTAGGCACAGAATCAGCGGAAGCTTTTTATTTCATCCATTCATACCAAAAGAGTATACATCTTGACTGGATGTCGGAGTTCCTGGAGAGAATACACCAGCATTTCCCCTAAGGGAACTTCCAAAAACTTACAAACAATGAACACACAACACCTATTTATAGACATGACAGCTCGTGCGAATCGAGCATGTTGTCACTCGTACGAAGGGTCATTCGTACGAGAGAGATGTTATCACTCGTACGAGTAATAGAGTCACTCATACGAACACATTGTCACTCGTACGAGGCACATGTCACTCGTACAAGCCAGTACTCGTTCGCACTTGGGTCGTATGTTCGTCTCTAATCTATACATTATTCAATACACACTCTTTCTAGCCTATTCGAACAATGATGAAAATAAAGTGCATCAACATATAACCACATCATGAGAGATTAATGAAAGAACGTACTGAGTGTATTGAGATGAAATACACAAACAAGATTCTTGTTGACATAATTCGTTAGAAGTCATTGAAAAATACACAAGTGTGAATTCTAACATATGAAAGAGAAAGTACTATATGTTATTGTTTACCTTTAATAAAGCTTGTGAGATTTGTTCCGAGTGATCTATACGTAGATGCGTCTACCACTTGTTTATTGTTAGAACTATATGGAGATTTTACCTTCATTTGGGAGAGCATCCTAAATATACATATCTCCTAATGAATAACAATAGATGTGTGCAAATCACTTATGGCAAAATTATGAATGCAATGTTGTTGAGTGTCGATCTAGTTAACTTTATCTCACACATAATAGTGATTGTAGATGAGGAACGTTCATCTTATTGGTGATGAATGTGTTCACCAAGTGACTTGGATTAAGACTTATATTTAAGTCCTTATGAGTCAATGGTAAAGCGTTGGAGATCAAAGGTAAACAAGTTATGTTCCTTAATTGAATGATAAAAGGGTGTCTAATGTGACAATTGGCAAAATTCTGGTATTTCTGTACAACTTGAACAACTACTAGATTATTTATTTACCACACAATTTGACTTAAATTATAAATTTTAAGTCTTAAAAGTCTAGGAATTTAACCAAATCATATTTTGGTATGATAATGAATTCGTCACAATCACGAACATATAAAACCATATCCTAGACGGATGACAAAGACACGAACACGAAATAAGTATCAGTACTGGTTATGGTACAGTCTGATATTTCAGAATTAAGGCATAAGATATGTCTGTATTGTTATACCATAAAAATTCTATTTGAAATACCAAATTGTCAAGTCTTCAGCAAAATACAACATTTTGCAGCAAAAATGTAGCATTCCGCAGCACAAAACAGCAAATATCCGAAGATCCAAAAATAAATATTTTTAGCTAAATAATAATAACGGGTGTTAGAAATAGTATAAAACCCATATATAAATCTTATTATTTAAAGCTATACGGTTTGTTCAGTAAAAACTTGATAACAAAGCCGATACCGGAATTGAACTCAAAATGACAAATTTATTAGTCTGGAGAGCTAAATTAATTAACAGGACAATAAATTGTAATTGTGTAAATAAAATTTATAAGTAACACAATATGTCAGTATTTTACTCGGTACAAGACCCGAACCAACTTTATCAACCGAACAACGAAACAATAAGACTAGTAAGTTATTTTGGCATATTATAAGATCACTTTAAAGTGTTGGGGCATTAGTTTTTATAAAATTTATATAAAAATTGTTAAAGTTTATAAAAGTTTATAAAATTTCATATTATTTATAAAAAAATAATCAAACCAACCCCCACCTCACGGCTATATGGTGTCATCCACCATGCCACTAATCACTAATATTGTTGTGTTGGCTAATTTTGAAGATAGTTACAGTATTATGTGTTGTATGAACTAAAAACCAAAACAAAAACCAAATACATTTTCATTCTTTCATTTACAAAACACCACAACAACACTTTCCTTTCCTTTTTCTTCACAAAGTCGGCCAAAAACCCCTATGATCACCTTCATTTTTTTTAAATCCTAACACAAGAACATCAAGCTTGCATGAAGATCTAAGGAGCTTACAAAGATTAGGAGCTCACTTTGGAAGCTTGGAACTCTTGATCAACCTATCTTTTTCATCCTTTAGATCATCCCTAGCCTTGTGCTAGTAGTAAGATCTTTAAACTTCATCTTATACTTTATATTTTATAAAATTACACAAGATTATCATAAAAGATATATAAAACCCACTTGAAAAAAACTAATAAATCTACGATCACTAATATAAATATATGGTTTTATTGATGATTTTGGATGATCATGAAATTGTTATAAATTAGTAAACTTGTATCTTGCAAATTTATGAATAAAAAGATGTTACACATGCATGTATTAGCAAGATTCATTAACAAAAATAGCCATGAATATAATTTCATATTTTAAAGATGATCATACAAGTATTAGATCACTAAATAAAAGTTATGATTTAGAAACTTTGTTTACAAATGATAATAAAGTTTCCATTTTAAGAAAGTTAAAACTATAACAAGTTCATGACATTTTTGTTAATATATTTGATAATATATGTAATTTGATGATGATTTGAGTTAGATTAATTATTTAAAACATGTTTATAAAAACATGGGAAACTTACATTTTAAAGAAAACTATGGCAAAATTTTTATAAAAATTAATCTTAATTAAGATATGATTTAACTAAAGATTTGGTGGTTAAAAGTGATTAGGAAATTTAATCATGTTTAGATAAGATTTTGGATGAAAAAGTTAAGAAATTAATTACTTATATTTTCTTAAACTAAAAATGAGATAAATATATATTTTTGATAAAATATATATTTTAAACCACCTTATATGTGTACATGTATTTTTGTATAAAACTATATATATTTTGATCATTTTAAATTGAATACAAAAATATATAAGTATTCAAATTATTGATAAGATAATATATGTCGGACAAATCGGACAACTTGGACCTTTCGGACAAAATAAAATATATGGTATAAACGAAACAAACGACAAAGACGAAACGAATAAAATAGTCGACGCGAACCTAACGGTCAAAACGAACAAATAAACCGATACACTTTATATTTACTAGAATTTTTAAATCTATAACCTATAACTAATAGTTTTCATAAATAAATTTTTATAAGTTATAACAAATACTAGTAAATATTTTTGGATAAGCCCAACTAAACAATTATTAGACTAAGGCCACTAGTATAAAAATCAAATTTGGGCTAAGCCCACTTTTATAAAAGTTTACATGGGCTAAACCCAGTTTTATAAGACTTAACTTTGGGCCAAGCCCACTTTTATAAAGAAATAAATTGGGCTAATCCATTTAAAAGTAACATTGGGCTAAAGCCCACTTTTATAAAACTAAACTTGGGCTAATTAAATTTTTATAACCTACATTGGGCTAGGCCCAATCTTTCATTTTAACTTGGGCTAGACCCACTTTACAAGCCAATTGGGTTTAACTCACTTTAAACAAAATTAAGATTGGGCTTAGGCCCACATACATGAAATAAATTGGGCTAGGCCCACTCATAGTAAGAAAATTGGCCTAGGCGCATACTTACAAAAGCTTTTGGGCTGGCCCATAAATAATGAATTATTAGATTGAGTTATTTACCATTAAGTTATGGACTAGGTCCATTTACATATAATCAATCTAATATATATATATATGTTTATCAATAAAGAAAACCAACAATTACAAGTATGAAATTCGAGATAAAATACTTGTATGAGAAACGAACGAAAGCCTAAGTGTCTAGTAGATTAGATCACTTGTAGGTCGAGAAACGAACGAAGTATCAGAAATCAATAGAGATTTGCACGGAACGCAAATCTGTGAGTTCATGTTTCTCCTTTTATTTTAACGTTTTTTATGGTTTTTAAACGTGTGGGGATGTATACATGATACATTTAATATAGCTGGGAATGAAAATATTTAGATCAATGTAAATAAGGCTCAAGCATTGAGACCATTAATGAATAACAAGTACCGAGGAACAAGGGGGTAGATCTATTGGGTTTGGGCGAGCCTCACTCTAATACGGCAATAATAACAGATCGTATTAGAGTGCTTTTGTGTCTAAACGAGTGTCTCAGACACTTAATAAATCGTTAAGGTTTGGTTGCTGCCTTATTCGGCATACAAATTAGTGTCCTTGCAACACACTAATGATCTTACAAGTTTCATTAAGCTATATTAAAAGATTTGGTATTTTAAATGTTTTTTAAGATTCATTTGATATGAAAAATTTATAACATGAATTCACCAGCTTTTGTTGACGTTGTTTTCAAAACTAACATATATTACAGGAAACTAGTGGATGGCCTTCGGGGAAAAATCTTGTTCGTTGGTTGTGAAGTCAAGATGTCGTGTTTAATCCATTTTTTTGTTGTTATGTTTTATAAACTTACGTTGAATTTTAAGTAATAGTGTTCAAACTTGTGGTATGGTTTTAAAAACAATAGTTGGTATGTAAATTATGTATTAAATAAAAAGTACGGATGAATGTTTTGTAAAACAATTGTCGTTTACTTGGTTGAATGCAACGATTGCCGGTCTGGCCACACCTCGCGAAACGCTTCCGCTACATCGAAAATCGGGGTGTGACATTTAAATACATCCTAGTTCATTCCTATGAAATTTAGTGACAAATTGTGAGGCTAAGCATATTATGTGGTAAATGATTTTACGCAATTATGGTAACAACGATGCTTTTAATTATTTAAAAAGAATCACCAATGTTAGAGAGAAGTGGGGTTACTTTGAATGGAATTGGGGGCACAATTCCTAGAGCTCTCGTAGAACCAAGAAAGTGTTCCATGACCATTATTGGACACGACTATGAAGGGATGACCCGGCTAAGGAGAGTATTGTGTGAAGTTATTGTCGTCTACACAAATGGGCGTTTGTTCAAGGACATCGTCTACAAAACCGCTAGAAGGGTAAGTATGCTTCACAATGGAAAGTTCAAAGGGAACACCTACTTATCTGACAATACTCAACTGTCGAGGTTGCATTGGAAATTTAGAGTGTTTTGATCAATCTCCATTCAGGTGGGGGATTGTTGAAATTTTTAAAATGTGATGAATGGAACTTTACATATAGAGAGAAACTCTTGAGTAGAGTTATTTATGTCACTTGTTTAGTTTTATATTAGAATAATAAACTCTTCATGTGGTGTATTGATGATAACTCTTGAGTAGAGTTTCTTTTATGACAATTGATTAGAGATTTTATGGCAAAATTAAGTCTCAAATTATGTTGGACTTTTCATCACCCATGGCTCTTGCATACATAGTAGGCTATGTGCCTCTTTTGATGTGGTTAGAAAAAAAGAAAAAAATTATAAATAAAAAGATACAAGAAAGAGAGATGTATGTATGAAGAGTTTTTAGAGAAGAAGTACTTGATAACCCATATGTTAGGAACATATAGAGATAAGCTTCTCTACATGATTCAACTACATTTTATTCATAGTTTCCAAAAGGTCTAACACTATGATTTTACCCGGTGTAACCTCGGGTGTGTGGTCTTCTCCGGCATTACAGACTGCTTCGGCTGTTGTACCCTGGGAGACAGACGCGTCGTCTTTAGTAGAGGCGTGAAATGTGTTTTAAGGGAAGCGTGTTGAACACGCGCCTCTCTACAACCGCCAACATTTGTTTGTTCTTTTTGTAGGAAATTATTGTACAAGAAGACGTGGTTCAAGACCTCGTTGAAGCATACACAAAGGATTGAAAACACAACGAACTGTACAAGAAGACGCGGTTAAAACTCTTGTTGAAGACCATAGATTGAATCAATTTAATTACATATGTTGTTTTATATGTTATATGCGTAAGGATTTGTACACCATACATGTACTATAATTTCCCAAATATGTAAAGAGAGTATCTTTACTATTTTATTTATATACTTTTTATTAAAATGGTGACCCATATCCTACACACGCAACTAGGTGATACCCCTACTAATCTACAAGATTAGGTAAATTGTATTTCTTGTGTACAAGTAGAATTCAAGATGTTGTAATAAGAAATCAGTTAAAACAAGATTAGAACTTGAGATGTCTGTTAGAGAGTAATCTTATTTCACCACTCTACTACACTACAATTGAAGGTTTTTACATGTGTGTTACATTCTCATCCGATAAATTCTTTATTAAGATTTGATTATGTGAAATGGTTAATTTTGTTTGTTTATTTATTTAGTTACTATTATAGATAATAATCTGAATATATAATTTATTTTTTAAGTTCCAATTTTAATATTTAACTCACATAAAACTCAATTTTTATATATTTAATTTGATTATTCTCTAATCATGTGTGTTCATTAATTAAAAAAAAACTCAATACGCATGTATGTTTTGTTTTGTTTTTTTTTCTCAACATCCTTGTATAAATTTTGTTTCAATGCAGTTGTATTCAAAATATGTTTTTGGTATCAGAAGCTATAGCGATTTATGGTATCCTACCAGTATATTGTGAAGAACCAAACTGATACCGACCTCATTATTAGTAGTGATATTATCATAACCGATACATGGATTCGTTTTTATGATTTTATTAATTAAAAAATGTGTTGGTATCTTTTTACGCATATCACGACTTTAGTTTTTTGACTTTCAATCGTTATACCGAATATGGATATGGATACCATAATAACCTAAACCAATACCGGCGAATTACCTATAACAATGCTGGGAGAATTCCTCTGGTTTATTCTTGAATTCTCTTTTCAAATTATTAAATGTCAAATTTATGTGGTAAGGAAAAAAATAGAAGAAGGATGTAGTTGTAGTCAAGACGGCACATAACACATGGAGAAGGTGATTGTCTACAGGGATAATAGCAAAAAGCAATCTCAATGCAGGGCCTGCCTGACTATCAACCCTACCAGTAGGTATGTGTAGGTTGAAGTATGGTCTCTTTCTTTAACCTACCTAGGACTATCGGTGGGTGCAAACATGGCCCTTATGAAGAATTGGCGTCCTGTTGTCAATAGATTTGAAAGCAAACTCTCTATTTGGAAAGCTAGGACTTTGTCCTTCGGTGGAAGAGTGACTCTACTAAAAGTGTATTGGGTAATCTATCAACATACAACTTTTCCCTCATCAGTGCACCAATTCAAGTGCTAAAACAACTTGAAAGAATACTGCGGAAATGTTTATGGGGAGGGTGTCTTGATAAAAACAAAGTTTCTTGGGTCCCTTGGTTTAAAATTTTGCAACAAAAGAACACTGTGGGCGAGGCATTCGTGGTCTCTCATCAATGAACATTGCACTCTTGGTAAAATGGAGAATCCGCTTAAAATGAACCGAATCAGCTTGGTCAAGGGTAGTGAAGGCTATTCACCATGGGCAACGTACTTGGTTGAGCATACCAGCGAAAGCAACAAATCCAGGGGTCTAGAACAATATAATAAAGGCTGGAAAAAGTTTGCATCACAAAACATTGATGTGGATTACAAACTTGTGGTAAACCTTTGTCATGGAGATACAACATTATTCTAGATCGATAAATAGGCAACAACACAAGTGTCAAAGTGTAATGTGTTACAAGTATAGAGCTTGATCGATCGAATGCTATTGTTACAGAGTGTAATTGCGAGTTTATGTGAGTGTTCAAGTGTCTCCCTAAGTCGACAATAATGCTCTATTTATAGTACAACAACCAAAGTAAACCCTAACTAACTCTCCGATATTTCAGGGATCTTGAGAATATTCTCTTTTGACCGTTGTAGACTATTTCAGGTTGTTCTCCACATGTATATTAACCATAAGTCCTGGTCTTTAGCTCATATATCTGTTACAACATCAATAGCATTAACCAGGAACCCGAAATTCACACAGGATATACCACCTTCAATGTTGACCGTTACAAGACCCATTCCGCGTGTTCTTCAAGGTATCACCGGCTAATTAACTTACATTAAGTCAGTAACCATTATGATTCACCTATGAAAACAATACAAAGAGAGAGAAACAATATTTGTTAGTATTCAGGATATAGGATTAACTCAGGATCCTGAATTGGCTCATGATCCTTAGACACTCAAGATCCTGGACTATAGAATTTCACCCGTAACAATTGTCCCCAAAAATTTGACAGTTGTTATCACTATATCATAGTTAAATTTTTCTAATTTTGATATGGCGTGACCCGTTCTTCAAGATTGTGTAGTGTCTAAGATTTCTGAGCTAGCTCCCGCAAAAAGTAACTATTGGGATCTGTTATCCAATCAGGTCTAATCTATAACCTAGTCCGTTACATGCGGAATCTATATTAGTTAGGGTGACAAATATAACATGATTACTTTTAAATCACTGTTCTATTGATTGGTAAATGTTTACAATCTTGAAACACTTGACAAAGTTTCGCCGTCGTATCCGCAAAACAATACTTACAACTCAAAGTCCTAACACCTATTTATAGTACGTTGTACCTCCCTGCGGACTAAGACTAACTACCTTCGTACGAACTAACGTAACCTACCTTCGTATGAAGTGACTTGAACTACCTCGTACAAACTAACACCTTCATATAAAGTAACATATTACAATCACAAAATCTAACATGTTGACCTGTTATAGACTCGACTGGTAGACGCAGGCAGCAGACATATGTATCAATAGTAACTTGGCTAAGAAAATAACTCCCTGTTAGAATCTTTCGCTTCCCAAAGGATTTTCACCTAGAATCCCCTGTTTCTGAAGCAAGCTTTGGCACTTAGTTCTTACAATCAAACATCTCTACTAGTATAGACAATCTGGTAGATGGATCCCTGTTTTGTGGATGAAACCCGGATCATCTCGTTAACTTCCTGCATGTATAACAATTGAACATATGCTTTCAACTATCTGTCATGGTTTATTTGTTTGAGATGTTTTATTTTGTTTTGAACATGTGAACCCTTAGGTACTGGCTTAGTATTTCAAAAACTTAATTTAGATGTTTACTAATTTTGTATATTACAAAAATACATTTTAAAAGATATCATGACATAGTCATTGTTATCCAATAATCTGGATAAACAATAAATTTAAGAAAAAATCATAGGCTTAGAATACACCTGAATCCTTCTGCCTCAGGCATTTTCCCCTGTGTAGTCTCTTAGAATACTCATATCATTATGATCCCTAGGATGCTGAACTAGACTTATGGTACCAGCCTTTGAATTCCAGAAAACTTTCCCGATTCTCTTCGTCTCATGTGTTGTTCCCGTCATGATCCTCGGAATCTTTATTCATATAGTGTTAACTTTGGAGTTCCTAGGAATTTCCTTATAGTGAATATTCTTAGGATAACAATGATAGCAACTTAGGACAATCCAACATAGGAACATAAGATACTTAAGATGGCATGAAAATGCCATAGCCTTAGGATAGCTTGAAAATGTTATAGCCATATGATAGCGTAAAATGCTATAAACTTAGGTTAAACCACTTGGGACTAGCCATACTTAGTGTTAGGGGCTAAGTTTTATTAAGTCTGGATCATTTATCCTGAGACCTAGCCTGGATCACTTATCCTTAGCGAATAGTGCAGGAAGTCTGAGGATCAAGGATCCTTACATTTACTTATGTTATCTAACAATTGTTCTCTATGTTGCTAATGTTTATATGCCGTCATGAATGAGTGGTACTTGGTCAAGCTAGAATCTCGTTGAATATGCTCTAAATAAGGCACATGCAGGAGATGAGTTAGCCGTTATGGACGAACGTGGGAGTTCCCCCATTTCTCGTTTAGTTAGTTACATAATATTTTACGAAATATATGAGGGGATATTGAGCTTGACTAAGGAGACACTTGCACATTTTTTACTATTCTCGCTAACTGCTCCCAACCACACACACTAGAACTTAGTTGTAACGAGCTCAATATCATCCGAAGTTGTAATTCCTTTCATTCAATATAGTTGATAGTGATAGTTTTCAGTATCCGAGGTTTTTGCCGGAGATCTCATAAAGATCAAGGGATTTTTCTCGTATAAATCATCGTGTTCATTGTCCTCTACATTTCATATTTGATCATACACTTGTTCATAATTCAAGCACACTACCTCACAAAATCAGATTTGGTTACATTATCCTAAGCTTGATTTTTGACCTAAACACTTAGATAGTGTGAAAACACTATGATCTTGGGGCAAGCCTGGTGTGTAACATGTCCATTTACTCCATTGATAAAATTCGTAAGAATCCTAGATATAGCCAACAGTAACAAAATTGTCAGCCACATATTTCTACATGAACTAGTCCTGCCACCTTGAACTATACATGGACAACGTGCGCTCCTGGTGGGGTGTTTGAACCCAATCTCGTAAGGGTTGCCGAAAGGTAGCTCCAAACCTTAGAAGGGATTAGGTACCATAAATGTATAAGAGATGGCTAATCTCTAACTTTGACTGAGGATCCTTAAGGATATGCCTCTGCAAAATCTTTGACACCTTTGTGGGGGTGGGTGTTAGCTTGGTTAACAACATTCCAATGCTTTAGTTAGTAACCATATATAAAAAAGATAATGAAAGAAAATAAATCTAAATAACAAAATCGAAATTAAGTAAGAAAGCATACAAAGGATCTTAAGAATCCAGGATCCTTATTTTCTCAAGTCACGAACCTATCTGTGATTTGCATGAAGTAAGTTTTCAAGTGAACTGTGTTCCAGGATCTTGGCAAGATTTCACCATCCATTGTTGCCAGCAAGTATGCTTCCTTTCTGGCTTCAGAATCAATAAGGTATAGGCCTTCCCATTTTGGAGCGAATTTCCTATCACAATGATTTTTAGATTCTAAAATGCCTTTCTAAGAACCATCACCAACCTGAAATCTACGATCCTGATATTTTTATTGTAAATCCTTGCTATCTTCTGTTGACATGTCGTGATCCTAAATTTGGCATGGTCCCTTAGTTCATCTATCACTTCAAGATCTTCAGCTAAACCTTGGTCATGTTTCCTTAGATGTAGACAGGATCTTGCTATATAGGAATCACTATTTCCGTTGGTATTATTGCTTCAGTTCCAAATACTAAAGAGAAAGGAGTCTGGCCAGTGGTATTTTTTGTTGTTCTATCAACCCATAAAACGAAAGATATCTTTTCTGTCCATTTTCCTTTCTTTGTCCCCAATCTCTTTTTGAGGTTGTTGATGATGATCTTAATGTTGGATTCTGCTGACCATTTGCTTGAGGATGTACTAGTGTTGAAGTGATCATCTTGATCCCCCAACTTTCACAAAAGTTGGTTGTTCTTTCGACAATAAATTGAGACCCATTATCATATATGATTTCTACTAGAACTCTAAACCCGGTTTGGATGTTGTGTTTGATGAAGGATATAACTTCTTTTTCTCTTACTTGAACAAAAGATTTAGTTTCTATTCACTTGGAGAAATAATATATCATTGCTAACATAAACACTTTTTCTCCGGGTGCCTTTGGAAGATTTCCAACAATATCCATTCCCCCATTTCATAAATGGCCAAGAAGAGATTATAGGATGCATTGGCTCAACATGTTGATGGAGGATATTGTTATATCTTTGGCAGACATCACACTTTTGCGAATACAACATAGCATCTTTTTTCATTGTGGCCATTAGTATCCTGTTCTCAGGATCCTAGAGAAGAGTGCCCTGCCCCTAGTGTGATTTCCACAATCTCCTTCATGAATATCTTTCAAAACTTCATGTATTTCAGGTTCCTCTAAACATATTAAGTATGAACCTGTAAGAGATTTTGTATACAAAACATTCTGTAAAATTACAAAACGAGATACCTTCATTCGGAAAGCTCTAGGATTCTTCTCATCCTTAGGGATCTCCCCATCAAGTATATATCGCTTGATAGGATATATCCAGGTTGTTGAGATGTTTCAAGTTCTTGATATTGAATCTGGGATCCTGTAATTCTAAGCTAGCTACCTTGTTGTTTTCCTGATTCATTACCATAATTGTTGGGTCTAAGATATGTAAAATACGTATTTTCGTTCCTATAGGGATCCTCGGGGCTGAAGCTAAATTTTCCAAAGCATCAGCTTCAGAATTCTCTTCCCTAGGAACCTCCATAATATCAAATGTTCCGAATTGTGTAGATAAAGTTTTAACAATGTCAAGATATTGAGCTAACTTTTCTCCTTTAAATGCATAAGATCCATTAAAATGATTAGTAGCTAAAAGAGAATCTACAAACACTTGAAGATACCTGACCTCCATCTTTCTAACTAGTTATAAACCTGCAATCAGAGCTTCATACTCTGCTTCATTGTTAGTAGCTTGAAAGCTGCAATGTGTAGATTGGGGTAATATGTCCCCCTGTGGCGATTCAATAGGATCCCTAGTCCTGTTCCTCTAATATTTGAGGCACCATCAGTATATAAGGTCCATTTTTCTCCTGTTTCTTCTAGTTGTTCTACTTCTAAGTCTACTTCCTTTTCAAGATCCTTACTGAAATCAGCCACGAAGTCTGCTAAAGCTTGAGACTTTATAGCTGTCCTAGGTTTGTATATAATGTCATAAGCACTGAATTTCATTGACCATTTAGCCATTCTTCCTATCAGCTCGGGCTTTCTAAGGACAAATTGAATTGGATAATTAGTTTTAACATAAATTCTATGTGTTTCAAAGTAATGTCTTGATTTAGTCAATGCCCTAATTAAAGCTAAAATAAGTTTTCAAGGTGTGAATACCTGGTTTCAACATCTAGTTGACTTTTACTTACATAGTATAAATGATGTGGTTGGCCTTCATGATCCTTGACAAGGATTGCACTAACGGTATGACATGATACTGCTAAGTAAAGAGTCAGTGGTTCCTCTTTCTTTGGTTTCATTAACAAAGGAGTTGTAGATAAGTATCTCTTCACTTCCTAGAACACTTCTTCATGTGTGTCATTCCATTCAAACTTAGTTTTCTTTCTTAGGATCTCGTAGAATTCTTTGCATCTCCTGAGTATCTTGATATGAACATGTTTAACAGTAGTTGGGGATCCTAAGTTCAGGATCGCTTTGATTTGCTCCGGACTTGCTTTGATCCCTCTCTTCGTGAACATGTGTCCCAAGAACTTTCCTGCTTCAACTCCAAAATGGCACTTTGAAGGGTTTAGTTTCATATTATACTGGTCCAGAATGTCGAAGGCTTGTTTAAGATCCTTTAGATGATCCTCAGGTTTTGTCGACCTTATTACCATATTATCTATATAGACTTCCATCATGTCCCCAAGTTTATCTTTGAACATCATGTTGACTAGCCTTTGATATGTAGCACCTGCATTATTCAAACCAAAAGGCATAGCAGTTTAACAATAGATACCTGCGGGGGTCATGAAGGTGGTGTCTTCCTAATCAGAAGGTTCCATTTGGATATGTTGGAATCTTGAAGAAGCATCCATACAGGTCAGCATCTCGTGCCCTACTGTAGCATCCACCATCAAGTCTATTTGAAGTAATGGGAAAGGATCCTTAGGACAAGCTTTGTTTAGGTCGGTATAATCCACACATTCTCTATTTCCCATTTTTCTTCTGAACCATGACCACATTAGCTAGCCATCCAGGGAACTTGACCTCCCTTATCATCTTCGCTTTCAGCAGCCTCTCAACTTCCTCTTGGATTATCAAGTTCCTTTCAGGAGCAAACTTTCTCCTCTTTTGATGTATTGGCCTGACACTGTTATAAACACCTCATTTGTGAGTAATAATATCTTTTGATATATCATATCCTCTGTTTAAGAAGTTAACAAGATCTTGTTCAAGATCCTAAGGTGTCCTGGTTCCCAGGAGCACTATGATGTCAGGATCATGAGGATTTTAGAGTACTTCTTTAATATCCTTCTCCTCAGCTTTGCTCTCTTTTGTAATTGCTATGCATGTATTGTCTTACTACATGCCTTCATTGATGAAGTGTAGCATTACTTAGCTTCTTATTGGTCACTCTCGATCTTGAAAACTCCCTAAGGAGTGGGAAATTTAACACATTTATGGTAGGTAGAGGGCACAGTCTTCATGTCATGGATCCAGGGTGTGCCTAGAATAATATTATAGCACGATAAAGAATCTATAATATAAAACCTTTGCATAGAGTTAACTCCCTTTATATAGATAGGAAGCTTTATTTCTCCAATGCTGTTCGTTATCTCACCGCTAAATCCGTCTAGTACCGACATCCTAGCCACAATTTCTGATTCAAAAATGTTCATCCTCTTAAGAGCATCTAGTTGGATCATATTCACCAAGCTTCCACCGTCAGCTAAGATCCTGTGTACAAAGTGGTTAACGAAATATAAAATTATTACTAGGAGGTGCCACAAATGTCAGATCCAACTAAGAGCATCTAGTTGGATGACATTCAGTTAGCATTGATGTCCTTGTGGGCTTATCCCCTGTTTTTCTTTTGCTTCCTTAGCGTGTCTTTTGGCTAGAGAATAAGAAGTGCCACAAATGTCAGATCCACCATATATAAAGTTAATTACCATAGCATCTGGCGCCGGGGGGGGGGGGGTTTCTACCCGCTTGGTAGACTTTTCAGTATCCCTTACTAAGGAGATAGCTTATCTCCTTCTTAAGAGCATAACAATCTTTGGTCATATGTCCAATATCTTCATGATAAGCACACCACTTAGATTTAACTTTCCATGCAGGATTCTTTCTGAGCCATTGAGCTTTATCTCCAATATTTTTCCTGGTGTTCATTAAACCTGAAAAATTAACAAAGAAACAATAATCAAATATCTTGGGGTAGTCTTCATTAGGATCCTCATCGTCTACTGCATTAACCCTATGATTGTCATTCTTGGAATACAATTTGGACTTATTTGATCTATGAGAAGATTCACATTTCGGGTTTGGATGATCATAATTAGCAGCGGTATTGATCCGTTGTTGGATCTTCCTATCATCCTCGAGTCATATATAAATCTGAAGTCCTTGTTTCTGACTTCGTCCAGGTTCCTTCAAGGATTCATAACAAGATCTTCATAAAAGGGAGAGTCTTTTTGAAGACCCATCTTTAAAGCTTGAATTGCCATAGCAGTATCAAGGATAGGAATCTCTAAGGATTCTCTTTCAAACGTGCTACGTAGTCCATAAAGGACTCCTCTTGATCCTGTGTAACCCTATAATGATCACTGGTTAACCTTTCAAAGATTCTATTGCAAGAAAACTGATTATTAAATAACTAACTAAATGGCAAAGGAAGTTATAGATTATGGAGGGACGTTGAGCAGCCATTTCAAGGTTGATCTTGTTAAAGTGGATCCAAACCCTTTACACAAACATGCTTCCTTGAGATTAGCCGGGATAGGGTTGATCTCCATTTTTTCTTTGTGTTGAGCCACGGGTTCCTTAGGATCTGTGGTTCCATCGTAAAGCTTCATGTTGGGAGTTTGGAATCTCTTTGGGATCTCCGCATTGCAAATAGGAAGAGCAAACCTAGAGATTTTGTGGCTTTGTAGTGATACTTCTGGTATAGGTTGTACCACTCTTGGCACACTAGAGATCATATCCTTTAACTTCTTCAACTCCCTTGCCATTTCAGGGCTAACACCTGCAACTTGCATGAAATTATTAGTATTCAAAGAATTATTACTGACAAGGTTGCCAGTATTAGGATCCTAGGATGAGAATAGGATAAGCATTTGGTATTGGTTACTAGACAGAATTTTCTATACCGAATTTTTTCGGTACTGGTACCGATGACTGTTGTTTTTGCATTTTCAGTATCGGTATCGCTTCGGTACGATACTGGTAAATACCGAATTTTACCTCTAAATAAAAGTACCATACCGGTCCTGTACCGGCACCGTACCATACCGTATGATCGGAGTGTCGCGCTCCAGTCAAAGATAATATTTATAATACCCAAATTACCCTTTACAATGTATTAGCGGTAGTAAGGGTTGAACCACGAAGAGTTCGTGGTTTGCGTATGGACGTAATTGATTGTTAATGTTGTTATACTTTTTATGAAGCTTGCTATGAAATTGATTATTTATTTGTTTGTTTTAAAGAGATGACAGATGAAACCGACAAGTTTAATGCTAAAGCGATTAACTGCTAAAACTGAATGCTTATGATTACACGAAAACTTAATTAATGGTTTTAAACAATAATTTGGAACAAGATTCACACCCAGTTTGATAATTGAAGACCTAGGGTTTCTACACGTTTTAGATTCAACTCAATTGCAAATATGATTAACGGATCTAGTGTTGTATGGCTGAGGTGCCAAGAGCTATCAACGTCATAGACGACAGACTGCAATGCACTTTGTTACCAAGAACATGTAAATCCTAACATAGACAAGACATAATTGCACACAGACATTTCACAAAGTCAAATTTAATCTTCACTCGACAATTCACGAATTCGATACAAATGCAAGACAATTATCATAGGTTTCAAAAACATAAAACAACTTTTCAAATATCAAAACCCTAGAATCTTACAGAAACCTACATTGGGGTGAAACCGAGAAGATTAGCCGCTCATGGCGAACAAAACTTGATCAACGATTGGTGAGAGCTTGAGCTTGAACATGATCTTCTATCTTGGATAATGGTGGAGTTACGGTTTGTAAGTGGTGATGGTGGAGAGGTTGGATGATTGATGATGAGATGAGGATGATGATGATGATGATGACTATGTTGATAGTAGTGGATTAGGGTTATGGATGATGAGGATGATTGGCAAAGATTAGGAGAGGTGTTGAGGATGGTTGTAGCTCCAAGAATGATGTATGATATTCAAAAACTCATAACCCCCACTCAAGACCCCTAAAAATGAGTTTTAAACTCGTTACAAACGCAAAACAAAGGAAAAACCCATCGGGCACCAGGAGGCGGCGTCGGCGACGACCTATCCTGGCGTAGGCGACGGTCCCTAGAAACTCTAAATTTTGCTGATGCCTTAATCGACTGTCTACGGAGCTTTCTGGCTGACGCGCAGGACTAAGGGGTGTTGCTGACGGCCCATTTGGCCGTCGGCGATGCTATGCCCAATGCTTGGTTTCTATTTTCTTCATTTCGTGTTCCCGGTTGATCTCGTTCGCTCCCCGATGCTCCGTAATGCTCACGAAAAGCTCCTTTAAACTCCGTTATGTGCAAAACACAATTCTAATCAAAAGTAGGCCATTCGAAACCAAAAGTCATGTAAAAACATAAACTTAAATACGATTAAACACCGGTTTTTGACCACGTATCACATCCCCACACTTGTCTTTTGCTTGCCCTCAAGCAAATCTGCTTTTTACCTTCACATGGATAGAATAAAAGACACACTTCCCATTCTCGAGATTCAAGATAGGGTCTAAATGTCATGCCCGGTTCATAATTTTCACAATTTTTAAAATATTTAATGGTAAAGCGATTAAACACGTAAAATGGTTACCCAAGAATAACCCGCCCTTGAAACTAACATATTATACATATCCCTAACAATGTTCTCTCCACTCGGTTTAAAATTTAGCTAATAATGATGCATTAGCACTTTTTAAGTAATCACTCAAACCAATTATAACACGTGACCGCATAGGCTTACAACTCAATCATTCTCCCCACTTAACACAAATACTAAGCAAAAGTCAAAAGGTCTTTAAGGGTTGTAACGGGGTTAGGCTAAAGGTGTGGAATAGGATATTTTAAAGTGTCTAAGGTGATGAAAGTCCGATCTTTGAACAACTATACTAAACTAACTATAAACATCAAACTACGAGGCAAAAATTTTTCGCCTTTTATTCAACAAACTATGAAGGCATATTTTGTGCTTTTTTTTCACAACGATTTTCTCTTATTTTTCATGCTATTTTCTGATTTAATTATTTTTTTAAATACTGAACCACAACATTACAAAACAAACTAATCCTAAAATCAAATTTTCATCACGCGGGTTAAAAATAAAAAGGTTTATCGGTTCAAATGGCTAAATGTGTTGGTCAAACGAAAGTTTAGGCTCAAGTTGCCGACTAAGGGATAGATTTTGGGTAAGGATAGAATAAATGGTGTAAAAAAGAAAAGGTTTACCTAATGCGTTAATCATTCTTGTGCTCGTATTTAGTCTATGGTCTCAAACGCATCAAAAGTTGCAATATCTACAATATGAGACTAATGGCACACTAAAACAAAGAAATATATATCTAAGATATGTAGAAGTGGCTCAAAATCTCACGTTAAAAGGGTATGATATGTGATATACAAGAGACATTAGCTTTTAAGCAGATTATTTCCACATAACCACCTGCTAAATACCCGTCATGTTACTAATTAGAACTTGATCTTGACAAAAGACCAAATGGGTTGTGCCATCCCTCATTAACTCAGGTACTTACGATTTTTAGATTACTCAAACAAAGACACAAATTTTTTTGAAATTTTCCCCCATCCCCACATGTGAGGTCAACATTGTCCTCAATGTGTAGCGTTTAAATGTAGGATCAAAATCGCAACTTTTTCTCTCGATCCCCACACTTGAGGTCAATATTGTCATCAACGTGTAGGATTGAGAGCTTTTAAAACGTACATGGGATGTGACACGACCAACCTCCCAAACTTCACCCCGGTTAAAAATATACAAAATACATTCCACTTATTAACTAACTACTAATTAAAGCTAAAAAGAAACATATGCACCTTGTTTTTCACTCATTCTTGTGTGCTCTTTATTCTTCAATGAAAATGGTCGTCCTCATGAACATAGTGTACCTACAAGTCTTAGTTCTCGTGTAGAAGCAAGCTTCTCATAGCCATCAAAACTTATTAGTTAACCATTTTTACCAGTTTTAATAAAGAACTTACAAAGCCATGTTTTTATTTACTTTGGTTTTTGTGGAAAAGAAATTCACAATAACAACAGGCCTAGCTCACTTTCGTAGGAATCATAGTTGCATTTAGCGTATGCAACAAGCCCTTTAAACCTCCCAATAGCTCGAGAAGACGTGGAAGGTCTCGTGATGGTTATATAGGGAATACACCCACAAGGTTCATTTAGCTACTAAAATAAAATGCAAAAAGGAAGATAATACAAAAAAAAGAAAAACTAAAATAAAGAAAAGATTAAAAGAACTAAAAATATTATACAACAACAATAAACATACCACCTCATGGTGGTCGAACGTAGTGCTTGTCGCCCATGAACTCTTCCATATCACCGACCGGTGACTCATACCATTTATTTCCAAACAGGCGAAACTTCCTCAACTCCTCTTCTTCCATCTTTTCTTAAGGCGACTTCTTTGCCTTCTCATTCTTGACCAGCTTTTCCTTTGATTTTTCAAACCTACCAACCATATCACATAATCTTTCAATCCTCACCCCTCACCGAGCGAGTTAGTAAATTTAGGAAAAACATTCAAAATTAATTCCCGGTCCCCAAACATCATGCTCATCGTTCCCGTTGCACAATTTATAATGGCATTAGCAGTTGCTAGGAACGGTCTACCCAGTATGACTATCGGTTTTTTGTCTTCAACACATCCAACATAGTAAACTACCAAAAAGTCAACTAGGTAATAGCAATCTTCAACCTTCACTATCACATCTTCCACCACCCCCCTTAGATGCGTAGGAGTCTGATCGGCCAACACCACAAAGGTGTCAAACTTTTTCAAAGGACCAAAATCATATTGGTCGTACAGACTCCGAAGAAAGATACTCACACAAGCTCCAAAATCTAAGAGTGCCCTCTTAATTACAAATTTACCAATTTGGATTGGAATAAGAGGGTCTCCCGGATCTCAAGCTTTTTGGGGAGGGCACTCGATAAAACGACACTAACATTAAAAATTAAATCAAATTGCCTACGTAATTTTTGTGTTGTTTTTCAGCTCTCAATTCTTTTAAAAGTTATACATGAGTCGGGACCTTTTTAATGTCATTAAGTAACGGCGAACTAATTTTTACTTGTTTAAAATTTTCCTACCTTTCGTCCTTTGGTGGGCACCGTTTTTCAAACCTTGTACATTAATTGGTTTTAATAGAGCCAATGGGTATGGGATGGTATTAAACTCGACACCCATATCATCGGCCCTAGCATGCAATTCATTTAAACAACTTTTAGAGAAAAAAAATTTTGGCTTATTTTTTTCAATTTTAGGTTGTGAAAGTGTTTCTTGCTCATGGTTGCTTTCATCAATAAAATCCTCCACTACACCATCAACAAGTTGTGGTAGTGGAGTAATCTCAACACTACAAACCTCATCATTTAAAGAAGACTTACCGTGTAGATGTGCACATTCCTCACATTATTCGTGCTTGAACTTTGATTCTTCGGGTTCACTGTAGTATTGCTTGGGAGTCTTCCTCCACTTCCTTTGAGTTGGGCCACATCTTCCGCTAATTGACCCATTGCCTCACCAAAGCCTCATGAGATTTATATCTCATCACATTTGCCTTCTTCATTTATTTGATGTTTGCTATTTGATTCCTTCACCACACTCAATAGCGAATCAATCTTTGCATTCAACTCATCACCACCACCCTACTTGTTCACCGACCTAGTACCATTACTGCCATTGTTATAATTCATTTGTTAACCCCCTTGGTTACCTCCTTGGCGATTTTGGTAAGATGAACCACCTTGATTACCCGCTTGAAAGTTTAGAGGTTCATTTGGTTTGAGGCGTTACCATACCTAAAATTAGGATCTTCCTCAAACCCGGGTGACAAGTGTTGGAGTTCACATCAAATTGCTTTTCATCTCCATACACTTGATTCGCCTCGTCGGTGGTTTGAGCCATGTTCACTTGACAATTCTCGGCCCAGTGACCAAGGTCATCGCAATATTCACAAACTCCGAATTTCACCGCCCCTACATCTTTCTTCTTCATTCGTGCTAACTCCCGTTCTAATGTTTCAATCTGATCCTTGGAACTAGCATCGCGGTCGGGCCAAGACCTTGATATCGGATGCTTTTTGGCTCGGTCCGTCATAGCAACCGCCTTGTAGTTTTTACTCATTCTCTCCAAAAAACCCAGATGTCTTCCTCATGGTTGTTCACCGATGTTCCATTGCTTGAAGATAGCAAATACTTATGGTCTTCCGAATCCAAACCCCTCACAAAACACTTCAATAATTGCCATCTGCAATCTGATGATGAGGGCATTTCCGCACCAATTCCTTGAAGCGGGTGAGAGCTTCATGTAGCAACTCTCCAGGTAATTGTCGAAATGACCGAACTCATCTCGTGCATCATCGGTCTTGGCTATCGAATAGTATTCGTCAAGAAATACTTGTTGCATTTCTGCCAAAGTACGAATACTACTGCCAAAAGCGTGAGAAATCAATTTTTTTTGCCTTATCCTTCACTGAAAACTAAAACAATCGTAGCCTCACTTCATCTTGTGTAAAGTCATGACTCTTGATGGTGCCACATATAGCGGAGAATTCCGCCAAATGTGTATACGGTGCATCATTGGTCCTACCGTTGAAGTGAGGAAGGATATGGATGTAGTTCGGCTTGCAATCGAATGATCTTCTTCCGTGAACAATAGGTGAATCGTTGTCGGTAATTACCGTTCTAAACCGACCGTTCAGGCCTTGAGGTGCTTGTTTTTCCGGTTGACGGCATTGAGGACCACTTCTTGATTACCCGGCCTTTGATTACCTCTTTGATTACCACCTTATTACCTCTGCCCACGAATTGTGGAATCTGGTTACGGTTGGCATTGTTGTTCTTATTGTTACCGTCAAACCGGTTCTGTTGATTGTTATTTCGTGGTTGACGTTATTGCCATAACCGTCATTGCAAGCATAATCGTACCCATAATCATTATTGTTCCCCACATAATTGTCATTTTGGTATCCAATATCTCCATCCACAAATCCCATACCATTGTAGAAATCCCCCCCCGTTATCGTCACCCCAACCGTCGTCTTCAAACCTCTTGTTATAATTCCCTCCATTGTCCGAGTATTCTGATTGAATACTCACATGTTCTGGTGATTGATAACCGGGAATGTTATTTCTCAAATCGTCAAAATGAGAAATTGGGGTTCGTTCATGGGAATGCCATGATTTTGGTTAACCCCACGGTTGGGATTAATATTTCGGTTGTTGAGATTGGTTGGTAATGGGTTTTGGTGATTTTAGTTTTGTGGTGGAGGTGTGGTGTTGTTACATATGTATGTTGCCTGCGCCTACGAGTCGTGTCAAGTCTGTAACGGGATTTAATGTTAGATTTTATGATTGTTTGTATGTAACTAGCTCCGTACAAAGATATTACTCCGTACAGAGGTAACGCTAGTCCGTACGGAGGTAATCTTAGTTCGTACGGAGGTAGAAGCCCTAGTTCGCACGGAGGTAAACATGTATAAATAGGTGTGAACATTTGGTTAGTAAGAAGTTTTGCGGATTAGACAGCGAATCTCTATTCGTGTGTTTTCTGAATTGTATACATTTGAACATTGAACGAAAACAAATAATTTGGCAAATCTTGTTATTGTCACCTAACTAAAATAGGATTCTGCACAATATATGTACTAGGTTAACATATTTAGACCTGAGCTATTTATGGATAAACGATCCTGACAAGTGGTATCAAAGCTTGAGGCTAATATCTGAAGATAATCAACAAGATTCAATAATCAAAGACTTCTCTTCTACTCATTTTTCTCATTTTTTTATCATTTCTCACAGATTTAACCGTCAAAATGGACTAAATTTTTCGAGGATTACATAATATACTTTGTAAGTCCCAAAACACCAGATCTAACAATGATATCAAACATACACCAAGGATGGGCGGAATCCAAACTTGGTGTGATTCAAGAAAACCGAAAAATATGAAAACGAGATGAACAGAATACCAAAGATTCACTTTAAACTTGCATACGATTCTATTAATATTACTAGCAAAACCATCTGATACAAGTGTTCTCTCTAGCAAATCACCTTTCTCTAGCTCTCTCTAGGAATTCTCCATCATAAAGGCACAAACCCTAGAAATGATATAACACTAGTTTATATACTCCAAGTAAGCCCATTCCCCACATGGGCTCCCCTTGGGCTTGCCTAGCCCACATGGGCTTAGGCATGCCCAAATTACCTATTAAAGGTCCAAAACCTTATATAAACTAACCCAATTAATCCGAGTTTGCTACCATAGCCTGTTGCGTATATTTGATGCGTTAGTCTCACACTTCTAGGACCTAACAATCTCCCACTAGACTGATGCATCAAATTGTCTTTATAGCATGAATTCAGCAACATCTTCACCGAAGTCTATGGTTATCGCTATGCTGTAGATGTTGTGGAAGTTCTTGACTTCTGAACTCTCAACACTGGGTCTCTTTCTTCTTCTCTTGCGGTTAGCTTCATATCGGGATCTCGATTAGCTTTGCTTGAAATATCTTTATCGAACAGAATGCGAGAGGAGGATTCTCGTCAGCTCTTTTCCTCTTCAATCTTTGTCTTTCAAGCAGGTTCACAAGTTCTTTTTCAAAAGTACTATCATTGTTAGACGATGACTCATATCTAGTTCTTCTGACTCAGGTACATCTTGTTGTTGTGATGGTTCATGCTTTGTCAGCAGCTAACAGCAACTCATTCTTCATCAACCCCTGTCTCTTGATTTAAATCAAGTTCTGCACAAGTCTCAAAAATTTATAAGCAAATATTTCTATGCAACAGAGGAAAGTACCATTTGAACACTTAGTCAACCCAAGTACTTGTACTCGGATTTTAGAATTTAAATCTTCTCAACTTTTGATGAGTAGTCAAATCTTCAAGAACGGCTAAAGATTTTTAATAAAACAAATAAAACACTCTATTTTTGGAGATTTGAATTTTCTATTTTTTAATAATATTTTTTTAATAAAAGAGAACATAAACAGGAACGGAGAAACTAACTCAAACAATTACAATGTACAATTACGATTGCAATGGGATCAAAATCGTTTTCAGGCTGACCAAGGAACATTTTTCAGTGCGAACTTATTCAGACTGGTCTATGCGATTGCCGATACGTTGTCCACTTAAACTTTAACGCTCAACTTCCAATTTTCAACTTCGTGATATGCTTAAGGTAATATTATACTATAGTACCCGTGTGTCCCATACCATGATATACCCCCGTGATCAAGGTAAACACAACGATTCATCATAGCAGGTGAGTATACTGAGTTCATCCTTTTAATTTTACAACGTCGGACTATTGGTGAATAGGTCAGTACTTTCTTACAACATAGTGACCAGTAAAATGTCCAACGAGGGCTAGGCAAATACCTTTTTGTACAAATTTTGCTTTAAAAGCACACGGAATTCTCTCGATGTGAGATTTTCTTCCTTTTAAGGTTTTTGGCTCTTTTAAGATATCCTGACTGTGCGTAGGTCTACAAATAGTCTAGATGCAACAGATGGACAACCCTAATATCCCGGATGACTCACCAGTATACAAACCGAAAACCTTATACATTGGCTATGTCTCAACGCAAGATTTAAGACCATAAAATCATATGTCGATGGTATGTTACCCACAAGATACATAATTTGTTATGTTTATATCATTTAGTATCTTTTATCACTTTGAGCATCAAGCTTATCGACATATCACAATAGATCCTAGTATTTTCAGCTCTAACACCTTACATGTATTGGTCATACCCTTTAACACGAACATTCCTTTCATTTCCCATATGATGCAATAAAATCTTTTTGGTTTTTTATGTTTTTCAAATGTTTTTGTATTTTTCTCATTTTTTCCCCCCCTTATAAACAATGCATATATACATATATCTACCTCTTCCCCCCTAAATTTGTGCATCACACTTTATGCGCAAATTCACCTAATAATAAAAACGTATGTACAAAGATATAAACAAAAGTAACTGAACATATTTTTTTGTTTTTGCTTAACCATTCCGTCATTAGATTGAAGACTAATCAACGTCAAAATTAAAGCACGAAATTTAAATTGTACCTTGTCGCTGATCTGATCTTACCTCTTGTATCTCCTCCAAAGGAAACATATCATCTGTAAAACAAATTGTCAACAACCCCTCCTTGGTTGTCCCTGAAAAATAAGGAGATTAATAAGACATTGGTACCCAGGCCATCGTGGTCCTGGGTATTCCTAAAGCATCAAATAAGACACTTCCTTTAAACACAAGTCCCCTTTCGTTTCAAGGATTGGTGATGTTACTGCTTTGCATTTGGGTTACCAAATTTTTTCGGCTTAACAAACATGTATGTTGCCTTAGGTTGTGCAACTTTAGCTATTTCAGGTTATTAGTTTTAGAAACAGGTTTTTGTTCCTAAACAGCGTTACCTTGTTTTTAGCAACGTTCCAATCCCCATAAGATGGTTTAACCTTAGGATTCACATTCTTCATTGCCTTAGGTGAAAGGCACCTTCATTGGCTTGGAATGGTAGTTATCATTTGGTGTAACCTTCTGATTTTGAGCATAATATGGTACATAGGGACGATGTGTGGAGTTCCGAGCAATGTGACCAAGAATGCCACAATTGAAGCATGTTTGTCTCTTGACGTAGAAAGCATTCTGATCAGCTTGAGTTGCTCTTACAGGCCTTGAAGGATGAACTCATCCTTTATTTGCTTGATTTCCTTGCACATTTCTTGCAAATGAGGATGAATTCGGATGTCTATACTTGTCGTTTGCAGGGGCCTTATGTTGTGGAGATTTCTTTTGATTCTTCTTGCGTTGCTCTAGACTGCAAGTTTTGTTTAGAAATCTCACCAGTCTTTCCAAAAGCTTTGTTATCATAGTCAAATGCATATTTCTCACATTTCCATTATTGACTGGCTTAACAAAAGCATTTTTTACATCACGAGCCTTTTGCGGACTATTGCTGCCCATAGATGATCTCGGAGAGCGTGATTGTCTTTGATGTTTAGACTTCTCTTTTCCTCGTCCTTGACCTGCTCGTTTCGGAATCTCTTGTTTGCTCTAAACCTTTACAGCACTAACAGAAGGTCCAGATTGTTCAGTTTGTGCACTAGGAGCCTTGTTCACGTCAGTCTTCACTTCATCAACTTTGATAGAATCGGAGAGTATTGGTTTATTGGACGAAAGTCCAGACACTTCAGCTGAATCATTAAAAGAGTCATCAGCACATGAAGGTTCATCATCTTCTTCCGTCCAATATGCAATTGACGCTTCGTCTCACATGAAGTAGAAGCATTAGTGTTGTTGTAGGACCGTCTTATCCAAATAAGCATAGGACCTAACTAGAAATCTAATCAATATGTGCGGAATTCATGATTAACTAGTGACAATATGATCATTACTATTTAAATGCTCAGTTTCATTAATATTGATCAACGTGTTACAAATTTGAGACAAACTGGACAGGGCTTCATCTTCACAGTCAACAAAACAGCTACGACTCAAGACCACAACTCAACTATTTAAAGACATACACACTTCATGTGAGTTAGCCTTACCACTTCGTACGAAGTAAGCTTCACTTCATATGAGGTGTCCAACACTTCATGCAAAGTGGCCTATTACTCACAATGTGAACAGAAAATCTAACATCGAGGACCTATTACATACACGACATGACCCTAAGACGTAGGCTATAGACATTTGAATCAACAAACTCCCCTTGGATATTGCCGCAGTCTTGGTCAGTCTTCAAAAACTTTATAACTTTAAACATTCAGCGTCCAAAGAAATTCTTCCCTGGCTTTCTGCGTTCTTCAGATGCTATCATGTGTTTGATCAATAGCAGGTGCCCATTTCACAAACTGAAACCTTTTGAATGAAGCTTTTTGCGTAACAGCATCAATTCTTTCTTCTTTTCGGATCTGCTTCATAAACTCTTTTTGTTCTAACTCTCCCCATTTTGAACGCCACATCTTACCAGAATTATACCATGAGCATAACACACATTGATCACTCCTTGATATTGCATCGCTTGAGTCTTTTCCCGTGTCTTGTAACATATCTTGCTAAAGAATAGACACTCCACATCTTTCTCAGAACAATTAACTAGCCACATCGGGTCTAATATACTTATTATCCTCCAAATACCTTCATTCTTTAATACAATCACTGGTTCGCTCGTTTCTGCATCACATTGCCACCACTGGAAGAATTCTATTTTCATTAGTGGCATGTTCTTCATAGTGCATGGACGTTTAACTATCAAAGTCACATCCTTCTCTTTCATCACTGGATCAATCTTGATTCTCATCTTTGGTATATGTGGTTTCTAGTGATTGAAATCGTGATCCGCTTCATACTTTATCAGTTTCCACAATTGTTGGTAGTAGAACTTTATCTCGTAGTTGATCATCTTTGTTTGTACTAACTCCTCTATCACATAGAAATCTGAAATACTGAATGCCAAACTCCCTCTTAATTGCATACACATTCAACTCTTTGATCCAGCCCCAACTTAGAATATCACCCAACGATTTGTCTTGATCACGTGTAAAGAAAGCCAATGGTCTTCGAAATATTCGTTCTTTGGGAAATTCTTTGAACCATGACTTCTTCGCCTCATCTAGCTCTTCTATTGATAAACCTTTAGGAATATTACCTTCCTTCACAATTTCCTTGACTCTATCCCTCAATAAATCTTCAGAAGCTTCAGCAAACAACTCCTGAAAGGTTGTGAAGTCATCCGTATTCTCACTAGAATACTTAACTATTTCATCATCGGAATCATCCTCCATGACAACCCTGTTAAACTATCAGCATTAGCTATATACTTGTAGACATAGTCATTAGGCTTAGAAACACTGATGTGATTCAACTCCTCTTCAAAATCGAAATCAAATGAATCTTCATTCACACCTAGCATTTTGGCAATCTCTTCCTTGGTGTAATTATGTACGAATTCACCTTCTTCGACTCCGTGTTCTAGATGGAAAGCTCTTGGTTTTGGCAAATCAGGAATAGCCGATATAGGTGCAGCTAGGAAGATTCCTGATTGCTCTTCATTGTTGACTGGATCTTTCTACTCCCCTTGTCTCTGAGCGTCATCTTCTTGATTCACAGTATCATTCAAAAAGGCATCATAATCGAATGATTCATTCATTTGAGCATCCATCACTTTCACACCGGTACCTCCCTCTGTGTTGTCATCATCATCACCTTTATCGTCATTATCTTTCTTGTCACTTTTACCAACTTCATCATCATCTTTATCAACATCTTCATCAAAATCATCAATCTCCTTTTCAAGATCTTGAAGCTCTTTATCCGCTTCCAACTTCTTTCTTTCCAAGTACTTTTGCTTTCCTGATATCCCGGAAACATCAACAGGTTCACCAATCATTACATAGTTGATATGTTCAGTTTTAGGCTCTGTTGGGATAACCACATAAGCTTAAGTCTCAAAAACAACTTCTGATTCAGGCTCTGTTGGAACAATAACTGGGACTTCATCGATTTTATTTTTTTCCTTCCCCATTGCTGCAACTTCTGCTTTACGCGCACGCTCAGCAGCTTTAGCCCTAGCCACTTTAATCTTTATATCGTCATATTCAGAAATAAAATTCATGCTAAATTTCTTCCCTAACACTTTGAATAGCATATCAAACTTTTGAGCATTCACCATCTTCTAAATCTCAAGATCTTTGACAACTCTCTGTAATTTTTAATTTTCAGCAGTCCACTTGTAAGCAAAGACACTAGCTCCATATTCTAAGTTTCAAGCTGCTTAATTCTATATTCGTGTGCTTTAATTCGGATCTCAAGTTCAGTTACTCTATTGTCATTAAACAGATCTGCATCGAATCCACTTGTAAAAGAAATTCACCAAAATCATCAGGAAACTGTTCATTCAATGATCTTCTGGCTATAGATTGAGGTGTTGAGCATGATTGAATAGGTATTGTTGTTTGTTTTGGATGTGGTGGTGGTGTAACATATTGTGGATGATGGAGGTGGTTGTTGTGGTGAAGTTGGTGGTTGACGTATTGGTGATGTAATAAATGGTGGTCTAATTCGTGGTTGTTGTACATGTGGTGGTGAAGGTGGGATAAGATATTCAACATTTGTAGTAACTTCCACTTCGGATGTCTTCCTGACTTTCAAAAACTTTTGGTGTGCTTTCTTTGTCACAGGAGACCCTATCGTCTTTTTCTGAACATCAGACACTTTGCTCTTTGTACGTCTAGTTTTCTTAACAAGCCATTGAATAGATTCTTCTTCAGGATCTAAAGGCATATACGTCTCGTCATCATCACCAACCTCTTTGCGTTTTCATTGTTCTTCTCTTTCTTTCTCAACAACTTTCTCTAAATCCACACTATCATTAGAACTTTCTTCGTTGTCACCCTCAACAACTTCTTTCTCAATCTTAACAGCTATTTTCACTACATTCTCATCTCTTTTGTTATCAGACGTAGTAGAGAATACTTCTTCATGTACACTTACATTCTCAGTTCCTGGTTCATTCACAGTCACATTCACTTGAATCTCATCATCAGGTGGTTCATCTACAAGCATCGTTTGTACTGTTGCACGTTTCCTCACTTGAGTTGGCTTTTTCTTTGGAGTCGTACATTTCTTTTTCTGATCTTCCTTTTCAAACCAACTACTTCTCCTCAGAATAAAACCGTCTAACTTTTCTTCTTCGTCTCTTTCAGAACCACTCGTATCTTTTCTCCATTTGCCCTTTGAAGGTGCAACATAATTCTTATCATTAATCGCTCCAAACAGTGGCTTTGCGATAGGCTCAGATACCTGCTTTAGATATAGATCCAATCTGATCAACGTTTCTTTATCCATGTGATTCAATATCATCATCTTCTTCTTTCGCCAAATTTGGAAATAAATCGTCTAACATCATTTGTAAGAACCTTAGATATTGAACAAATTTCTCTCGTGGTGTATTCGATGCCATCTGATCAAAAATTACTTTAGTAAAGTTATATGGCAAATTATGTGTAAGTGCAGCAACCATGCATATGTGATAATCCAGTATATCATCATTACCGCCCTTCCTATGACTTAAAGCATGAACGATAGAATGCACAAAGAACTTATATGGCCTGCCAAGATTCTCTTTCTTGAGATTCGGGGAATTCACATGTCCTTTATGACCCATCTGGATAGAAACATCCATAACCATTCTCTCTAGATAGCCCGTGAGATCACCATCTTTATCCTTCAAATCCAACACCTTTCGTATTAACTCTTCGGTGATTTCAACTTCAAAATCTTTATCGTCAATCTTTACTATAGAGTGTATCGCTCGTGGTTTAGACACAAACTCTGCTGAATTCCAAAATCATTCGATATGAGACCTATAGACCTTGTGTTGATGTGTTAGCGCTTTTGTCATTGACAGTCGTCCCATAAACTCGAGTATATCTCTAAATGGAGCTATTTCTAGTACATTATCGTTTAATAAACAACATGTATTATGAGTCGGCTCGAACAACGATTTCTTTTCCTGCAAAAACATAACAGCAACATTTAGAATCCCAACACTTAGAAAATGTTTTACAAAAAGTATCAAAACTTTCATGCGAAGTGACTTAGGGGGGAAATGGACATTTTCCACTTAGTACGAAGTGAGCAAATATAAAACCATTTCTGACCATTACACTTCGTGTGAAGTGGTAATTAAAATTTTACCATTTTTTACGAAGTGACAATTCGTCCCAATTGTTGTGAAAACTAATCGTGAAACTCGTTGATTTTGTTAAATTGAACATCCAATCATGTTCTACATGAATCTAAGTTCAATTTTAGATTTGGATGGCTAGATTTCCCAAGATCTAAGTTCAAAGGTCTGAAATACCGAAAACTATGATTTCTTGGTTAAAACATGGTCCAATACCTTCACCATTGTAAGAGGTCTGCTAATCAACCTCCCCAATGTTAAATTTGGCAGCACTTCGTTTCAAAACATACAAAAACTCCAAATCACATAAACGATACAGTCAGATTGCACAAACAGTAACTGAACCCTTCGTGCGAGTTGGGTCATTTATATAGCACATGTCTACTTCGTACGAGGTGATCACTTGATGCGAGTTGGATACCTCTTCTTGCGAAGTGACTTCAAATTTCAAACGTTTAACTTTTTCAAACACTTTATTAGTTTTAACGACCTGCTCAGTTGACCAAGTCCAAATTAATGACCTTGGTTGAACACTTTATGAACAAACTGACGTTTTCACTCAATGTTAAGTTTCAAATTAATGAACTTTTGATCATTCAAAAACATTTTCTCATTTTAGATAAGCTCCCAACCCATTGTCCTCCAGATTTTCCTCAGCAGTCAGCATCTTTGGACTTTGAAGTTCCGATTTCCATTATCGGTAGTAGAAACTAAGATAGAAATAAAATATTTTTGATTATTCCAAAGTTTATGCTAAAACACACTGAAAATATTTTTAGGTTTTTCTGAAATGAAATGCAATAACTATGTAGAAACATATTTTCAGACATATTTTTGTGAGTTTGTGTTAGAGGATCATATCAGTTTTTAAGACATATCACTAGTACCGTTGATCTTGAAAACTTTATATTTTAAACAAATTCACTTAGATTGTCAGTATACCTGTCCACTGAAACCTCTACACATTTCTTAGTTGCTCCGAGATACGTTAGATAATTTTAGGAACTTGACTTAATTGTGTTTCCCACCTTAGAATATACTCATAATCAAGAATCCCTGGATTTCATCTTACAAATTAATATGTCTAACTGATATCTGTATCTAGGTTGTGCGAGACCTTGAGAGCTCAGGTTAGTACCACCGTACAGACAAAGAGATGAAGGCTCGACTTAAAAGTGATGTTCCTAATTTGAAATCTTTTGACTGCAATTGTTAGATCTTTCGATTCTTTCAATTATATGCAGTATTCGGGTTTAAAAGCAAAAGTATTCTACAGGTTCTAGGCCATTGCTGACGCAAAATCAGAAGAATTTGTATAATACCCTAGACATCAATTATCTATAAAGACCTAACGAAATTTCAGGGTACTAAGACCATATATCCAAGAGATGTTAAACCACTAATTAAGATGTTTTTCTTTATGTTTATATCTCAGAAACAATCTACTGAATGTGCGAAGCCTACTGAGACATCATCAGTGAGACCTATTTAAACATTTTAACACTACATATCTTTAGCATACTGTGATAGTTCACTTATATACTATCATTTCCTCTTTTTACACAAAAACTCTTTTTGTCTTTTTCATGTTTTGTACATTTTTCAACTTTTTATATGCTTTTGTATTTTCCACAACATTTCTCCCCCTAAAATCAAAAAACATATTTTTGGATTTTTGTTTTTAACTAAATAAATTCTAAACACTAAAACATGACTAAACCAATGAGGATCACGTCAAGTCGTCGTCCTCCTCGAATTCAACATCCTCTAAAATCCCCCCTTATGTCAGATTTTTCAAACCATTAAGTTTCAAAAGATATCTGAATGTAGCTCTATTAAAAGCCTTGGTGTAAAAATCTACCTTTTGTTCACCAGTGTGAGTCTTTTCAGTTCTAACCAACGTTTTCTTGTGGCACAGATAAAGTGGTATCGAATTTCAATATGTTTAGTTCTAGAATGTTGAACCAGGTTTTTAGTGATATCAATGGCCGCCTTGTTATCTACATATATAGGCATATCAAGAAACTGCAATCCATAGTCTCTCGTCTGTTGTTGTATCCACAAGATTTAGGAACAACAACTGGAAGCTAGAACATATTCTGCTTCGCAAGTAGAGAGAGCGATTGTGGTTTACTTCTTGCATTGTCATGTTACTAATCGTGTTCCGAAGAACTTGCAACCGACCATTGTAGATTTAGCATTTAATTAGTAGCATCCAAAATCAGAGTTAGAATATCCAGCGAGGTTGAAATTATTGTTTCTCGAATACCACAAGACGATGCTTGGGCAACCCTTCAAGTATATGAAATTCCGCTTGATGATCTCCAAGTGTGACACTCGTGGATTTGATTGGTATTGGGCGTAAAGGCATGTTGGATACATGATATCCGGCCTTGATGCTATGAGGTACATTAATGATCCAATTATCGATCTGTATAAGGTCTCATCAATCGTCACTCCTTATATATCTGGTTCTATGCCATGATTAAGTTCCAAGAGAGTAGATAATGATGACGATCCCAGCATGTTGAATTTCTCTAAAACATCATGAACGTACTTTGTCTGATGGATAAAGATACATCAGGTAACTGATTGACCTGAAGTCCCAAGAAGAACTTCATTTCTCCCATAGAACTCATTTCAAATTTCTTTTTCATGACCTTCAAATTCTTTGCATAGTTTGTCATTCCTAAAACCAAAGATGATGTCATCCACATAGATTTGTACAATCAGCAAGTGTCGGTTCACTTCCCGTGTGAAGAGAGTGCTATTAATAGTGCCTCTGATAAAACCGTTGCTCAATAGGTGTTGAGAGAGTGTCTCATACCAGGCTCTCGGGGCTTGGTGCAGACCATACAACGCCTTATCTAGTAAGTAACCTTTTCTTTATGCAGTGGATTGACAAACCCCGATGGTTGGCCAACATACACTTCCTCTTTCACCTTGTCATATAAGAAAGCGGACTTAACATCAAGCTGGTACACCTTAAAACCTTTCAATGACGCAAAATCCAGGAATATGCGAATGGCTTCTAGTTGAGCGACAGGAACATAGACCTCTGTGTAATCAATACCTTCCTGCTAGTGAAAACCTTGGACAACCAATCGAGCTTTATTGCATACTATGACTCTTCTGTCATCTCACTTACATTTGAAGACCCACCTAGTACTGATTGACTTGTGATTATTAGGTAGATCTACAAGCTTCCAGACTCCAAGTTTCTCAAATTGTTGCAGCTCTTACTGTATTGCGTTTACCTAGCTTTCTTCGGTAAGCGATTCTTTGTATATTTTAGGCTCAACCTATGTAATAAAACAACTATATAAGCACTTTTCTTGAATAAGTGCAATTTTAGTATAACAACAACTTAGATCCTTATTGATCTGATTTCTCGTTTTTACTCCAGCATGCAACTCTCGAATAATGTTGTCTGAAGCGTGGTATGACAATGTACTCGGCATCACCTCATTAGAAACACTCACTTCATTCTCTAGGTTCGTAATATTCTATTCAACAACCTGATTACTTGTTGAAGCTTCATTCTGATTGCTAGGACCCGCAGATTGATTAAGTAAACTTGTAATCTACTCTGAGCCTTCATCGGAACTAGATCCTCCATTATCATATGTTGGCTCGCTATCAGAATTAGAATCATCTGAATAATCAAAAGTAGGTGCTATGTTATTTACATCTGATTCAACTACGGGTTCTTGTTGAGTGTTACTCGGACCTGCTTTAAGATCATTTGTGCCAACTTGTGATTGTGAAATCACTATTGGCCTTAGAATTTGTTCTTGAGCATACGATTGTTGTTGTTGATATAGCAATACAAGCTCCTCTTCAGAAGCTTCTTCTGGTAGTTCAAAAGAATTCCACAAACCCTCATAGTTAAACAACCAAGGATCACCAGGGTTCTGTGTACGTGACGTGTATCTATGGAAGTCAACATGTTAAGCTAGAATAACCCGGTTTATGCTAGGTGAAAATACTCTTCTCAAAGGACTAGCATATCCCACGAAAAACCCTCTATAGACTTAGCCCATAATTTACCATCTGGTCAATGATTTTACACGAAGATCCGAACGATTCTAAAATCTCCAAATTTGGTTTTCGTTGATTAAGCAACTCAAAGCATGTCTTATTATGAGCCTTGACTGTTAATACTGGATTAAGCGTGTAACAAGAAGAGGCAACCCGCTTCGCTCCAAAAACTGACAGGTAGTTTAGAATCTACGAGCATTGTGCGTGTTGTTTCAATAAGAGTTCGGTTCTTTCGTTCAGCGACTCCATTTTGTTGTGGAGTATAGGGAGCGCTGAATTCATGAAGTATTCCTTTGTCGTTGTAAAACTCTTCCATTCTATTGTTTTTGAATTCAATATCATTGTCGCTACGAATCCTTCTTATTGGTAGATGATACAAATTCTCCAACTTTCTTAAAAGAATTATCAAATTTTCAAACGCCTCGTCTTTGCTTTCTAGAAATAGAACCCATGAGAATCTTGAGTAGTCGTGAGTCACAACAAGGCAATATAGATCACTAGATATACTTTTGACGTTTACTAGCCCACACAGATCCATATGTAACCTCTCTAGTGGCAGCTTGATAGAGTTTAGGAATTTTCTTGGGTGAGATTTCTTGTGCTGCTTGCCCTTTTTACAGCTGATACAATCATCACTTAAGTGGAAACTTTTAAGATTCACACCTTCCACCAGATTTGTGCACCAGCTAATTCATTTTCCGTAAATGTATATGCCCCATCTTTCGATGGCATAATATCGATTCTTTTTCTGTAGCCTTTGATATAAAACATTAATCCGATTTTGTAGTAGTGGATGCAACGCTCATGTCAAGGACATAGAGATCATTTTCTCGTGGTGTTCGCGTGAGGATCCACTCCTCGGGAATTTTGAATCCCAGTTTCAAATTAGGCAAAAGTGAGTTGTAAACTTCTTATCACAAGATGTGAAATACTTAGCAAGTTAATCTCTAATTCAGCGATGTATTTGACTTTGTGAAAAGAGACCACACCATTCATGAGTATTCCCTCTCCAACTATTCGTCCTCCTCGAGTTCCCGCAAACCCTACATAGCCTCCATGTATTGATTTCACATCGTAAAGCAAGTCTAGCATTCCTATCATGTGTCGAGAAGCACCACTGTCCATTATCCACTTAGAAATGATTGACCTCGGGAGCCCCTACACAAGTAATTAAGCAGTTATTTAAACAATGAAACCCAAGCCTTCTCGGTCTTGGGTGGGTTTGGGATATCAAACTTTGGTCAACTAATTTCATCTTTGAGTTTAATATCCTGTCCAACCTTTGAACAAGTGTTGTTTTCACTTCTGCAGAAGATGGTTTAGATTTAACCACCCAAGTTTGTGTTTTCAAAAATGCCTTTTTGGGGTAGAATTTTGAATCCTTTTGTTCGTTCTTAGTTGACGATTTACCAACTTCAAATTTTGATGCTTTTAAAATTATTGGTTTCACATCTTTGTCGGATTCATTATTCTTTTTAAGATCTGTGTAGGTACAAACTCAGGGGGTTTTTGTTTCACATCTTCGGTAGACTTCTTCACACTTGTGTTGTTTTGAGGACATCGTCGTGCAATATGCCCGACTTTATGGCATTTGTAGCATGTCCTGTTGTCATTTTCATCAGATGAACCCAAACCTTTTCACGACGTTACTTTTCTGCATAAAATTCATCATTTGATTGTTCTTTAGTCAGACTTTCTTTCTCGTTAAAAGTGCTTGTTTTGAAAACAAATTCAAATTTCTTTTTGTAATCTAGTTTTCGAAACCTGTTGTTATTTTTCTCCTTGTCAAAACACAACCATTCCTTTTGTTCTCAGGATAATCCCTTCCCTTTTGATGTAATTATTATAAACTTTCTTTGGTTTTGAATAGTAAGCTGCATTTTGCATTTCAAGATCATAAAGACTAACTTCGACCAATTTCAACAATTTATCTACTCTATCAAAATTCACATACTGAATTAGAAAGTCCTCATCAGAATACAGTTTGTCCGATCCATTCATTTTGTAGACTACCACATTAGGATCATCATTCAGACTGTTTTCCGATGTTGAAGTGTAATTCTTATGAAAACTTTGTTCATTTTCAGAACGAGAACTTGATTCAAACTTTTCCAAATTTGGCTCAGCACTTTCAAAATCAGTGCTATTTGATTCATTTCCTAAAACCTTTTCAACAACGTTCTTCACAACGTCTGACTGACATTCATAAGTCACATCAATGTTTTCTAGCAGCTCATCTTCTTTTTGTTCAGTTTTTAGTTTTAAATTGAGCATCTTTTGACCCCATCTGGATATCCACATTGGGGTGGACACTTATTATAACCCAGACCTTTGTTTTGTTTTTCAAATTGATTTTCTTCCTGTTTGGTTCTCTAAATTTGTTAGGGAAGAATATGATCAATCACATATGAGGACGTTGAGTAACTAATCAACAATTTGTTGACTCATTCAGATTCAATCTTTATGGCTTCAAGTTCAGTTTTAAGCTTAGCAATGGTGTCTATGTGGATATTACTTGTCATTTGTTTATCCATTACTGTAGCTTTTAGCATTGATTTTATTTCCATGTCCTCTTTACTGACTTGTTGAAATTGTTTATTAATTTGCTAAGTTTAGCATAAGCAACTTTGGTGTCTCTTAAGTCACTTGACAAGTTATCAATCTTAAGTTCTTTAAATTTTAAATCCTTTTCTGAGCATTCCTTGCACGACTCCAAGCATTTCGTGTATGGTTTCTCAATTTCTTTAATTACAACCTTAACCTCTTCTTTACTCAACTCATTGACCGACTCTTTCACTTCATGACTCTCCTCAGGAACTACCTCTTGTAACTGAGCCATCATGGCTTTGTCAACTATTTCCTTCAAATTTTCACCGTTCATCTCCTTGTGACATTAATAATTTCTTCAATTGGCTTCTTGGATTCTTCTGTCTTTGGCGCGCATTGGTATTGGCTTGAACCTCCAAAGAAACCTGCAAAAGAATTATAAACATAGGAGGAATTACGGATTTAAAAGCATGATGAAATATGTCTTCCTAAGAACAATGTTAATAATAAATTGCTTTAGCACACTCTTAAGCACAATCATCAGGTGTTTCGTCAAACACAACTTCACATTCTTCATTCAAACTTTCCTCGACAACCTCATCAAACACTTGCTCTTCTATTATCTCAGCAAGTAATGCCAAACTCTCCTTCTTAGGAATATAGTTATTCCAATTAAATCCCTCGTCCTCGTGAGTCACCAGGAGTGCTTTGTTAGTGTTGGAACTATTGAACCCTATAAAAAACAGATGATTGGAAATCCAAAATGTTCTATATCATCTGATCAACAATAAACAGTGCCTTAAAGATCCAACTCTTCTCAAAGGCAAAGACATCAAAATCTGCTCTCAAAGGTTTGTTAAGCTAAAGTCTGCTCTACAAAGAATGTTGAATGCAAGCTCTGGTTAATGTCTAAAGTCTGCTAATGAGAACCTCTATTAGAATTAAAGAACTGTTGAAGAAAAGGTCTGTTGGACCAACAAAGGTTAAAGCTCATCAGAGTTTCTATCAATAGATGCTTGATAAATAGAGTTTAGATATTATCAATGTAACACTGTTTTAGCTTAGCAAATGTTAAGAGTTTGTTAGGTCGTTAGATGGCATTATCAAGGCGACGTCAGCCTAGATTCTACAGTGGTTTGAATTGTACTATAAATAGAACAACACATTATTGTTCTATTCATCACTTTACATTTTGTACGAACAAATTAGAGTGATCTTAGGCTGAGGGGGAGTTGTAATATTTGCATGCATATGTGAATCAAAGTTTACAAAAGCATGTTGAAGAAAACAATGTCTCTATTGTTGTGATATAAAAGTTTATTATTTTCGCTGCACTATTTCATTACCGTTTATATTATTTAATTTATTTCAATCTTAAAACAATTACAACAATATCAAACTCAAGTCCTAACAATTGGTATCAGAGCTTGGTCAATCAAATTTGATTTCACAATCAATTTGATATAAACAGATCAGCTCTCACTACTGATTCGTTTGTTCGTTGTATTGAAACAAAGTAAAAGTTTATTTACGATCAAAGTATTTTTAAACAAAAACTTGTTTGTAAACAATAAAAAATATCTCAAAATCCACAAGTTCCACACAACACTTGCATGATGTATAAACCTCCAATCCTTGTCAGATCGAAATATAATATCTACCAAAGACGGATGGGTCATATACTTGCATAACAAAATACGGGTTGCTGGAAATCGGTTATCTTCGGACCTCATGTTCCGATGGTACCGAGAATCCTGAAAACTACTCCAAGCAATATTTTCAGAAAATCGAGCTAGATGCAAATACATTTAGCATCGTTGCTACGGCTTTGCCAAATGATATCCATGTTGGCCTGTTGCATTGCAACAATGCAAAGGAGTTGTGGGATGCTGTGAAAGAGCAATTTAGTGGGACAGAGGAGGTTTTTGAAAACTATCGTGAAGTTTTAAACTAACAATATGAAACATTTTTTCATGTTAAAGGAGAATCATTAACTCAGCAGTTTGAAAGGTTTAGTTGTCTAATAAGTGAATTAAAACTAGTAAATGTTAATTATCCTAAGTCAACCTTGAATAGCCGATTTCTAAGATCATTACTAGAAAAATGGGACACTATTGCTTTTGTAACTAGAACCGCTGTTGGGTTCAAGGAGATGAGTTTGACTCAGCTTCATGGTAGGCTTCTCACTTATAAGAGAAAGCTTAACCAGAAAAAAAAGCTACAAGTGTCAGGAAAAGTTGCTGATGGCTATTCTTTGGTAGTACAACACTTTTTGGTCAAGAAGAAACCTCTAGTGGAAGTAAGGATCAGAGTTATGATCATTTTATTGACATAACATCTGGTGGAGGATTTAGCTCTTCTTACTCACCCAATTATGCTTTTGCAGCAAATGGGGAAAACCAAGTTTATGACAACTTATCTTTTGAGTTAAATAACATTTTGACCCTGTTGATTTGGAAGAAATGGACATCTTGCAACAACTAGCCTTGCTGAGTGTTAGGACTAGCAAGTTTTACAAGAAAACTCGTAGAAAGTTTCCAGGGTTGCATGGGGGTTTAAAAGTTGGGTTGGATAAGTCAAAAATCAAATGTTACAAGTGTAATAGGCTAGGTCATTTTGCTAGAGAATGTAGGAGCCAAACATGTGGCCCTATTGTTACACATACTAGTCCTAGACCTCAAAATACTCAAAACGTTGTCCATTATTCCCAATATACCCATGCTCCACATACGCAAAACACTACGCATTTTACACACCCTGTAAACACTGTTCTTGTCTTGTATGTCCAAACCACTGTTCCTTAGATACAATATGTTCAATCCCTAGTTCCTCATGTTCAAGTACAACCTGTACCACAAGCTACACAAACCTTTGCTCCTATAGAGATCTTCAACAGAGCTTCTTTACACAAGGCTTTCTTGATTGGAGTAGCTTACCTGAAGAACTAACTGATGAAAATTTTGCCCTAGTTGCCAATTCTGAAAAGAAAACTGATGATTTTTGTTTTATGGCACTTGACACTGTTTTATGGCACTAGACACTATGAATCAAGCATAACCAAGGATCAACTCCAAACAATGACATAAAAATATCAAAGTTGTAAAAAGGAGCTTGAATATACCTAAATCACTTTTGAAAAATGGGTTGAATCTTGCAAGGTTATGAGTTGATGTTAGAATTACAAATCAAAAGCAATGTAAAATTTGGTGTAGGTTTGCGAAACATGACCAAGTTTCTCAAAAAATTACGCTGAATGATTGTGATTTGGTTGAAATTATTCCAACAAACTTGGCTGGTCAAGAAATTAAAGTCACTGAACCTAATGGAAAGAAAATTGTTCTAGAAAGACCAGAAGGATCCTCAACTTTTGAGATTGTGAAATATCAATTCAAACCTAACTGGTTAGATGAGTGTGGCATTCTTGAAAACTTTAAGCCAGTGGATTTCTCAACCATTGAGGGTGTGAAAGCACCTAAAGTCAAAATCTTTCCCTTAAAAGACCTTCCAGTACATGGTACATCACTTGACAAAAAGGGTGAAAAAGGGAAGAAGAGAGAAAAGATAACAAACTTGTTTTGTGATTTTTGTGAAAAGAATAATCATGATACTAAAAACTGTTTTCTTCTAAAAGTATATAATATTAACAAAACAAGTGTGATTATTGATGCACCTCATTGTACCATATGTGTCAAGAAAAACCACAAAACTCAAAAGTGTGTTTATCTCAAAAAAATTGATGTCAAAAGAAATGAGTATAAATCTAAAACACTTGAGAGTCAAAGAAAAGAAAAGACGAAACAGACCTTTGTCCCAGTCCAAACATTTGTACCAAATAATTGAGTATAACCTCTGTTCCCAGAAGGGTTCACGTAACAGATGCACCACCAGCTAATAATTTCCAAAAGGATATGACCAACTAGCTTATAAGAGTGTACCATTTAGCTATGAGGTCTACAAAAGACCCTCAAAACCAAGAGTAAACAAGCACCTCATGGTTATAACCAGTTGACAGGAAATGGTTCACGACAGGTGTTTCAAAAAATCTGTTCAAAACTCTAACCATTCTCCTAGACTTGAGGCTGAAATGTCTGTGACCCCATCCAAAGCCATTGGCTTTGGACACACCAAAACTAACATGTTACTGATGTGCAGGGAGCTTCTACTTGCCTTGATAGTTCATGGTATGTAGATAGTGGAGGCTCCAGGCACCTGACAGGATGTAGAGCCATTCTCAAAGATTTTCTAGCACATGAAGGGGGTGATATATCCTTTGGTAACAACTCAAAAGGTAAGGTGTTGGGGTCAGGGACAGTTCAAGCAGGGAAACTCAAGTTTGAAATGTCAATCTTATTGACAATCTTAAATTTAACCTTCGTAATGTATCTCAAATGAGTGACAAAGGCTATGGGTCATCTGTTCCCAGAAAGGTTCACGTAACAGATGCTCCACCGACCAACCAGTACCCAAGAGGATATGGCCAACCAATTACTAAAAGGTACCTCTTAGTTATGAGGGTTACAAAAAGCTCTAAAAATCAAGAGTGAATTGGTATCCTCATGGATACTACCATCTAACAGGAGATGGGCCTCAACAGATGTTACAAAGATATGTTCATACCTCTGCTCATTCTTCCAAATTTGAGGCTGAAATGTTTGAGACCCCTTCCAAAGCCAATTTGGCTTTGGAAACCTAACTGAACTAATTATTTACCATTTTGAAGGGAGCTTCTACTTGCCTTAATAGTTTATGGTATGTAGATAGTGGAGGCTCCATGCATATGACAGGATGTAGAGCCCCTCTTAAAGACTTTATGGCTCATGGAGGGGGTGATATATCCTTTGGTAATAATTCAAAAGGAAAGGTACTTGGGTCTGGAACAGTTCAGGCTGGGAAGCTCAAATCCAGCAGTTGATTTTGAAGACACAAGAGTTGAGTAGTGCAACTAGCAGCATCAATATACCCAGCCCCAGATGTGGATGTTGAAACTACAACTTGCTTTTTGCTTTGCCAAGAAACTAAGCAATTGCCTAGAAACTGACAACCTCCTGATGTGGACTTTCTTGTTGCATGGCATCCAGCAAAGTCACTATCTGAATAACCAAAAAGCTCAATATTTCCATTAGTAGGATACCAGATACCAAGTGTGGGAGCACCTTTTGTGTATCTGAATATCCTTTTCACAGCAATAAGATTTGACTTTCTTGGTGCTAGCTGGGATCTTGCACAAACACATGTGGCAAACATGATATCTGACCTTGATGCAGTTAGGTATAATAAAGACCAATCATGCTTCTATAAAGAGTTTGATCAACCAGTTAGGTAATTTGAGCTTCCCAGCCTGAACTGTTCCAGATCCAAGTACCTTTCCTTTTGAATTATTACCAAAGGATATATTACTCCCTCCATGAGCCATAAAGTCTTTAAGAAGGGCTCTACATCCTGTCATATGCCTGGAGCCTCCACTATCTACATACCATTAACTATCAAGGCAAGTAGAAGCTCCCTTCACAATGGTAAATAATTAGTTCAGTTGGGTTTCTAAAGCCAAATTGGCTTTGGAAGGGGTCTCAAACATTTCAGCCTCAAATTTGGAAGAATGAGCAGAGGTTTGAACAGATGTTTGTAACATCTATTGAGGCCCATCTCCTGTTAGATTATAGTATCCATGAGGATGCTTATTCACTATTGGTTTTGAGAGCTTTTTGTAGCCCTCATAACTAAGAGGTGCCTTTTGGTAAATTGGTTTGCCAAATCCTCTTGGGTACTGGTTGGTAGGTGGAGCATCTGTTACGTGAACCTTTCTGGGAATAGATGACCCATAGCCTTTGTCACTCATTTGGGTACTAGTTCAGCCAGAAGTGGTTAAAAAGATTGAAACAATCATAGTTGAGAGTAAAGCACAACATGTTGTTCACAGGAGTGGCAATGTGTATGTGGTTGATATATTGAAAGATAATCCAATGACTAATGCGTGTCTGTTCTCAGCTACCTCTAACAAAGAGACAGAACTATGGCATAGAAGACTTGGTTACACAAATCTCAAAACTATCATCACACTCTCTAAACACATGGTCTTGTAGAGGTCTTCCATCAAAACAATTAACATGTGATGAACATTGTGTTTCCTGTTTAAAAGGTAAACAACATAGTTCATACAAATTAATTAAAGAGTCCAAAACAAGTAAGTGTCTACAATTGTTACACATGGACTTGTTTGGCCCTGTAAAAATCACGTGTCTTAAAAAGAAGAGGTATTGTCTTTTTATAGTTGATGATTTTTCAAGGTTCACCTAGACTTACTTTTTGCACTCCAAAGATGACACTGTAGGCATTTTGCAAGACTTTGTAAGAAAACTTGAAAAGCAATTTGACCAGCCAGTAAAAGTCTTTAGGAGTGACAATAGAATAGAGTTTATGGATGGCTTCTGTGTGTCAAAAGGGATTGTTAGGCAATACAGCATCCCAAGGACACCAGAACAAAATGGGGCGGTTGAAAGGAAAAATAGAACTCCAATTGAAGCTGCTAGAACAATGCTTGCAGACTAAGGTTTACCCTTGTCTTTTTAAGCAGAGGCTGTAAACACTACTTGTTATGTACAGAACAGTGTTTTGATTAACCCCAGACATCAAAAGACTACTTATGAAATTCTGTTCAAGATCAAACCACTGATCTCTTACTTTAAAATATTTGGTTGTCCATGTTTTATTCTAAACTTAAAAGACTCAATTTCAAAATTTGCAGCTAAAGTAGATTGTGATTATTTTCTAGGATACTCAACCACTGCCAAAGCCTATAAAGTGTTTAGCACAAGGACTAGGTGTGTGGAAGAGACCTTGAATGTAAAGTTCAATGAACTTTCTTCATTAAAAATCCCAACAAATCCTGCTGAATTATTTGATCTAGATAAATTTACATTTGAAGATGTATCTATCAAGACTAACACTTCAGGTACACCACAATCTCCTCATCAAGATTATGGATATGACATTGTGATTCCAGAATACAAAGTCACTTCCTCCACCAGAGCACCATATGTTACTAGCAACTTTGAAAACTCTACCACTGTTGCATCAACTGTTGTTGATCCTCAAACCTCTACCAGCTTATCCAGTCAAGCCCCTATTGACAAAAGTCCAGCTTGGTGAACAAAAGTCAACCCACTTTTACCCCTATCCCACCTATATCTCCACCTCCTTTCCAAACAAATGTTGGCTCTTCAAAATTGGCAATAGATGTTAGCTCAGATGATTCCCATCTGCAGCCTTCACCTCTCTATGCCATAATTCCATACAAGGGAGATCTGAGCTACCTTAAAAATCACCCACCAGACCAAGTTATTGGCAAGATCAATGATTGGGTACTCACAATAAGTCAATCCCAAAACATTTATCTTTTTGCAGGTTTTCTATCTCTCACACAACATGTCAAGTACCAAGAGGCACTAAGAGACAACAGTTGGGTAGAAGCTATGCAAGAAGAGCTCCTACAGTTCAAAAAGCAACAAGTATGGGAACTTATACCATTGCCTCAGGACATATGTCCAATTGGCACAAAATGGGTATTCAATAACAAAATAGATAAAAGGGGCATTGTTGTCAAAAACAAAGGTAGGCTTATGGTTCAAGGCTATAGACAAGAAGAGGGCATTGATGATGATGAAACATTTGCTCCTGTTGCAAGACTTGAGGCCATCAGATTTTCTTAGCCTTTGCTGCCAACCACAATATCAAGGTGTATCAAATGGAAATAAAATTTGCTTTCCTATACGGAAAATCAAGGAAGAGGTATATGTATGCTAACCCCCTGGTTTTGAGGATGCTTTTTATCCAAATCATGTTTACAAGCTAAACAAAGCTTTATATGGCTTGAAACAAGCACCTAAAGCCTGGTATGAAACTCTTTCCACCTTTTTTTCTTATCGATAGGCTTTACAATAGATAAAACTGAAACACTCTATTATTAAAATGGAAAGGAAAGGATTTAATGCTTGTCCAAATTTATGTGGATGACATCATTTTTTGATCCACATGCCCTACCATGTGTGAAGAGTTTAGAGAACTCATGATAGCAAACTTTGAAATGAGTGCTATGGGTGAACTTCAATGCTTCCTTGGTCTCCAAGTTAAGCAGTTGCAAAATGGTATATTCATTCATCAAAGCAAGTATGTCAAAGAACTACTTACAAAATTTGATATGAATGATTGTAAACCATGTAGTACACCCATGGCCACATCCAAATTAGTCACTATTGATGACAAAGATAACTTGGTTGATCAAACTCTTTATAGAAGCATGATTGGGTCTTTATTGTACCTAACTGCATCAAGGTCAGATATCATGTTTGCCACATGTGTCCGTGCAAGATCCCAGTCAGCACCAAGAAAGTCAAATCTTATTGTTATGAAAAGGATATTCAGATACATAATAGGTGCTCCCACACTTGGTATCTGGTATCCTATTAATGGAAATATTGAGCTTTCAGGTTATTCAGATAGTGACTTTGCTGCATGCCATGCAACAAGAAAGTCCACATCAGGAGGTTGTCAATTTCTAAGCAATTGCTTAGTTTCTTGGCAAAGCAAAAAACAAGTTGTAGTTTCAACATCCACAACTGAGGCTGAGTATATTGATGCTGCTACTTGCACTGGTCAACCTTTGTGGCTTCAAAATCAACTGCTGGATTTTGGTATAACTGCTTTAAAGACTCCTCTCATGTTAGATAGTCAAGCAGCTAAAAACATCATTAAAAATCCAGTATTACACTCTACAACAAAGCACATTGACATCAGATATGACTTTGTGAGGGATTGCTATGTAATAGGTTTGATTTCTCTACATCATGTTCCTAGTAGAGATCAACTAAAAGATGTTTTAACAAAAGCTTTAGGTACATCTACCTTTGAAAGCTTGATCTCTACAATTGGGAGGCTAAACATGGATTAAAAGCAAAATTATGCTTTCCATGTGTAAATTGTATTAAAATGTTTTCAGAAAATCAAAAATCCATCCTTAAAAATAGCTACAACTGGAATTTTTTCAATAAATCCCAAACATCTGTTCCAAACACTGTTTCTCAAAACCTCTGTTTGGCTTAAGTCTATCCACTGTTAAAAGTGTATCCTCTATTCTCATTTGCCGCTGTTCAGATCTACTTTTCATGACCGCTGTTCCCAACCACTGCTGGTATCCAGCTGATGTTTCCCAAACACCTGTCATCCATTATTACAACAGAGGTGGAAAGATGTTAGCCATCAGATCTTTGAAACAAATGCGACACCAACACTCACTTTTTCCCTTATATATTTATGTTCCATCCAAACAGAGCTTTTCACTGTCGTCTTGAATTCAATATTCTTAAAAGCGGTTTCCATTAATCTTATTCCTTCATTCTCTTCACCATCACTTTCACTTCCATCTCCGACCATGGCTCTTAACTTCAAACTACCGCATAACTACCTCCCCACTTTCGAGAAAACCGACAAAAATACTTCCTTTCACTCATTAATTGATGTTCTATAAGCATCAAAGTTCAAAGCCATACTTACCGCTGATGCACCAATTTATGTTGATGCACTCCGACAATCCTGGTCTAATGCTGAGGTTCAAACTCAGAAGAAAAGGCCCTATGCTATCACTTCCAAAGTCGGAAACACTTTGGTTCAAATTTCTCCTTCTTCAATATCCACAACATTTGATCTAGATGACCTAGCAGGTAACACTTCATTTGACAGACAAGCATTTCACATAGAGTTAATTGAAAGAGGGTATGAGGGTCTGTGAGAGGATCGACTTTCCCCAAAAGCAACGGACCGGATTCGAGCTAACCAAAGTGCGCGAAATTCATTGTTAGTAAGTTTGACAAAAGATCGGATCTACTATTTAAACGCTTCTGTTTCTTGTATTAATAAATGTGGAAGAATTACAGACAACAAACTGAAAGGACTTCGCCTTAGTATCAGTAAAAACAACTATTGACTCAAGACCCCAACTCTTCTATATATAGATATGACAACTTCGCACGAGTTGATATTGCCACTTCGTCCGAAGTGTACTTCGTATGAAGTGAACTGCTTCACTTTGTACGAGGTGATCATCACTTCGTACGAAGTGGCCTAAATACATACAAAACATTTAAAAATCTAACATTTAAGTCCATGTTACATTAGACGTGACCTAAGAAGTAGGCTATAGACATTCTACACTAACAAACTCCCCCTTGGATATTGCCGCAGTCTTGGTCAGCCTTCAAAAAGATCTTCAAAAGCATTTGACACTATCGCCCAAAAAGTGCTCCTTGGCCTACGACGCTCCTCAGATGGAATAGGTGTCTGATCAGTAGGAGGAGGTCTGTTGTAGGTATCACCAAACTAAAATCTTCTTAAGGTTGCCTCTCTCATTCTTTCGGCAATTCTTTCCTTGATACACTCTTGCTTACGCCACTCCTTCTCTTCCATCTTTCTCCATTCAATATTCCAGACTTTACCTGAATTAATATCGTTAGCATAACAAACATTTATAACTTTCTGGAATTGCAGAGCCTGCTCTTTGTCTTTTTCCTCATAGCTGATCTTGCTGTAAAAGAGACATTCAATATCTTTTTTCGAGCAGTTGACCAGCCACATCGGGTCAAGTATACGAATTCCCCTCCACAAGCCATAGATCCTTTTGTGAGCAATAACGGCCTCAAATAACTCTTCAGTGATCTTCCATGAATCATCATTTTGAACTACGATCACTGCTTCACCAGTTTCTGTGTTATAGTGCCACCATTTAAAGATTGATGAAATTCTTGTTCAATCTTTAGCAATGGCATATTCTTCATCGTGCTTGGTCTTTTAATAATAAGAGTAACATCCTTTTGTTTCTTTACTTGATCAAACTTGGTAACCTTCTGAGGATAGTGTGGCTTCCAGTAGGGAAAACCATGAAGAGCGTCGTACTTGATGAGCTTCCACATACGTTGATCTCTGAATTTGATCTTGAAGTTGAATGTCCTTGTATGTGCTAACTATTCGACATCCCAATTGTCACACCCCGACCCGCAGCGGAAAAGGTGACCGGGGCATGATTGGGTTATCATCAAAGCTCATGACATTTATTATACGTTTCATATTCATTAATACAATTTAATAGGAACTTTACAACCATAAATACATCATGACCTAACATCAATCTAAGCTTCTTTGTTTTCTTCTAAGGCATTTCCTATGTTTTCCTTGCTTCATCCTGTTCACCTGTATCATGTATAAAAGGGTTTTTGGATCAACAAAAAGTTGGCGAGTGAATCCTATGGAAAGCATTTGAACAAGTTTATTTAAATGATTATGAAATAAGTGCACAACCACACATGAGTAAAAATAGATGTAAAATTATTCATAAATCAATTTAATATCAAACAAAACACACATGAATAATAATGGATTGGTTTTGAGGCACGCGTTGCTCAACTCGTCTACCACGAGGAACTGATGGGCCTAATGAATGAATTGCATAAACATGATAATATGAAGGACATAACTACAAACAATATAAACTCAATAATACACACATGAACAATAATGGATTGGTTTTGAGGCACGCGTTGTTCAACTCGTCTACCACGAGGAACTGATGGGCTTAATAAATGAATTTCATATAAGTTGACATAATGAAATACATAATTACAACAATATAAACAATCTAAGTTTAGATCACGATATGGTATGGCACAAGTTTAAATAAACGAGTTAATTATTTTGTGACACATGACACACCCCAAAACGTGTAATTAAAAAGGGGGAGTTGTAAGATTCACTCACAGTGGGTGCGTTCAGTTGATGATGTTGAATGCACGCGAAGTGGTTTTAACCACGAGTGAAAGTAACCTAGATAAATAGCATTATGGTTCGGTAAGTAAACGGATTTTATTAATCCATTTTAGTAGGATTGTTGGGTGTATTTTTGTGAGTTTAAGGCTATTTTCTAACCTTAAAAATGTTATTTTTAAGTATTTTTAATTGATTTTTAATTAAAATAAATAAATAAAAATAATAAAAAAAGTTGACTTTTTTTGACCGTTGACCGTTGACCTTGACCGTTGACCGGTTCGTATGCGTATAAGTGTGCGCTGAGTGAGGCTCGAACCCGAGACCTCCCGTACGCGTGCACGCAGCTCTACCAACTGAGCTACGTGTCTAACCCGAAATATTTCTGTTTTTAATTATATTTATACATTAATTAGATAAATCCGAAAATCCTTTATTTCTTAAAAACGATTTTAATCCGTGACTCGGTGCGCTCCATAGGTCTCGAACCCGGGACCTGTGGTTTATGCTAACACACAGTCCACCGCTGGACTGTGTGTCCAACTTGTTAACTTAACTGATTTTTATTATACTTAAACACAAACTAAGTATTTTCATTTCTGACTTATTTAAAAAGTTTAATAATTATCCGGGCCGGTGCGGTAGCCCGGACTCGAACTCGTGACCTTGATTTAAACATACACACAGTCCACCGCTGGACTGTGTGTCTATCTTGGTTATTATTCCGGTTATTATTATACTTAACATATACCAGTGGTGACTCCGGTTCGATTAACAAAAAAGGCATTTTTACTAAGGCAGCATGCGTGGGACAAGATTCGAACTCGAGACGTTAGTGTGTTTAATGTGCACACAAGTCCACCGCTGGACTGTGTGTCTAACCCGAGTAATAACTTTCTTTTAATTATACTTAAACATTACCGAACATCGTCTTCTTCGTCAGTCTTAACCAGGAACAATGACTGACTGGTTTGAAGTTTTAATCAGGTTTATTTAGCGTGTTTCAGTTAATTACAGGTGAGATATAAGTGAAAAGAAAGAGAAATTAGGCGAAAGGTATACCGACTGGACTCCTCTGTTTTTCTGGTAGAACTCCGGCGACAGCAACCACTTCCGGCGACGTGTGTCTTGCAGCAGCGAGTCTTCAGAAAGCTTGAAAAGGATGTGGGTGACTTCGGTATAAACTCAGGGGTTCAGTAAGGCTTAAAAGTGAAGGACTCGGTTTTTCGGCGAGATACAGAAGTTTTCCGGCGAGTGAGTTTTCGCCGAGAAAGGGTGCGGTTTTGAGCGAAAAAGTTTGCAGAGGTTCGAGGGGGTATTTATAGGTCAGGTTATCGATGAACTTGGTCCAATTTCCGACTTGATTCAAAGTCATTACGTTTTCCGGCGGTTATAGTTTATGTCGCGGACTCAGGCGTCGGTTATAACCGATATAGGTTTAAACGTTTACGTTATAACTGAAGAAGTCGTAAATTATTGGCGAGTTAGTCGGGATTTCCGACGACTGAAATTTGGGCGCCGGTTTTGAATCCGGAAAGACACGTTATGAATTAAATGATCTTAATAATTAACAAAAGATACAAGTGGCGCAGTGGTTGAGTGTGTGTGCGCTAAGTTCTGCTGAACCGGCTGACTGACCCGGGTTCGAAACCCGGCAGTGCCAAATTATTTTTATTTTCTTATTTTTGACAGTATTTCAAAAACAAATTATATATTCCCATATAATAATTAATTATGTATCGTTTAAAAATATTTTGGCATTAAATTCGCAACGAAATTTTTAACTGATTGTTCGGTTAACAAACGGAGCGGGTTTGGTAAAATCCGTTTTTGACGGATGTTACAGTAAAAGAATGATGGTGTTTAGTTTGACAGTTACATGCTTAGAAGAAGTAAGGTTTTAAGTTTTTGTTTGAGGCGGTAACGTTCCTTGCAAGGGTTAAGTACCCTATTACAGGAATCGCTTTTTGTTGCCTATTGTAAAAGTATTGATAAGCAGAATTGATTTGCTAACTATGATATCATGCATAAGAGTTTGGATATGTTTGGAAGGATATGGTTATATCCTAAGGCAAAAACTTCTAATACTACAACCTACATGGAACATAAATAAACACAACAGCTAATATTTGAACATAAATAAACACAACAGCTAATATCAGTAAGTTATGATTGGTTCTATGACTATAGAACATAAATAAACACAACAGCTAATATTTGAATCCACCTTCTGATAGCATATATGTTTGAATGGTGGCAGTTCCTCTCTCGTTTGTTATGATGGAGAGGTTAGTTTATGTAGAAATGGAACACAATCCAATCTCTTTAAATAGCAAGATGATATAAATGTAACACAAATTTCAACCAAGGAAATACTAAATCCTACATGGAACTTCTCATAACCGCCTGATAATGCCTCTGATCCTTTGGCAAGAATACTTATATATAGGAAGTACCAGCGGCGTATCCACCATATTCTTGCCAAATTTTCATTGGTTTTATCCACAAGTTATGATTAGTTACCAAGAAACTACTAAATCCTACATAGAACTTCTCATAACCTTCCGATAATGCCTCTGATCCTTTGACAAGAATACTTATATATAGGAAGTACCAGCGGCGTATCCACCATATTCTCGTCAAATTTTCATTAGTTTTATCAGTGAATTATGATTAGTCCTATGTGACTCTACAACCAATACACAAACTCATAAATACTGAAAAATGAAAAATGTCTGTGCGATCAAGGCTCAATCAAACGGAGCCGATCGTATTGCATGTACTGAAAATGAAAATGTCTGTGCGATCAAGGCTCAATCAAGCGGAGCCGATTGTATTGCATGTACTGAAAATAATAAACTTAATCTAAACAACAATCACACAAACAGCCTATACATGGAACCTCTCATAACCGCCTGATAATGCCTCTGATCATTTGACAAGAATACTTATATATAGGAAGTACCAGCGGCGTATCCAGCATATTCTTGTCAAATTTTCATTGACTTTATCCACAAGTTATGATTAGTTCTATGTGACTCTACTACAAACACAACAACCACAAAATACTGATAATGAAAATTCTGTGCGATCAAGGCTCAATCAAACGGAGCCGATCGTATTGCATGTACTGAAAATGAAAATGTCTGTGCGATCAAGGCTCAATCAAACGGAGCCGATCGTATTGCATGTACTGAAAATGATAAACTTAATCTAAACAACAATCATACAAACAGCCTATACATGGAACCTCTCATAACCGCCTGATAATGCCTCCATTATTTGACAAGAATACTTATATATAGGAAGTACCAGCGGCGTATCCACCATATTCTTGTCAAATTCTCATCGACTTTATCCGCAAGTTATGATTAGTTCTATGCGACTCTACAACAAACACAACAACCACAAGATACTGATAATGAAAATGTCTGTGCGATCAAGGCTCAATCAAACGGAGCCGATCGTATTGCATGTACTGAAAATGAAAATGTCTGTGCGATCAAGGCTCAATCAAACGGAGCCGATCATATGTGGGCACGCCAGGTTCAACCTCATAATAAAATGGGGAACATGCTCAACGCTCATAATGTAATGGGGAGCGGCGGCCTATGAAATTGCATGTACTGAAAATAATAAACAATAATTACTCTAACAGTCTACACATGGAACCTCTCATAACCGCCAGATAATGCTTCTGATCCTTTGACAAGAATACTTATATAAAGGAAGTACCAGCGGCGTATCCACCATATTCTCGTCAAAGTTTCATTGGCTTTATCCTTAAGTTATGTTTGGTTCTATGTGATAAAGAAAAACATAAAAACTAAACGATAGGAGTTGAATCTGGATTTTCGTGAAGAGGACTAGTTGAGTATCTTCGCTTGGGCCGTCATTATCTTCGACCGGATTGGCGTTGATGTTGAAGACTCTTCCTCTTGCTGGTGGCCTAGCGGTTGGGTTTTCTTGGTTTACTTGGTTAACTGGGTTTGATTGGGCTTGAGTGTTGATGACGTTAACCAATTGAGGGCATGTGTTTCTAAAGTGGGTAGGGTCGCCACAATTGAAACAAGCTCGAACATATGGAAACATGGGGTATTGGGGTTGTTGATAGGTTTGGTTCATGGTTTGAGTAGGGGGAGAGATTTGGTTTTGAAAGGTGCGGCAAACCTTGCTCAAATGACCATAGCGTCCACAAGTTGCACATAGTCGACAAGGTAGAGTAAGGGGATGGTGATAAAAACAGTTGTTGCATTGAGGGTGAGGTCCAAGATATGGTTTCTTATTTGGGTAAGTTGAGTTGGGTGCCACTTGAGTGATTGGGATAGCTTGGATGGGTATGGCGTGTGAAATTGGTTGATTCCGTTGGATAGCAGCGAAAAGTTGCCCGTCTCTTTTTCTCTTAGGATTGGGTTGAGAAGGGGATTCGTCTTGGGTGGAGTCGGAGGTTTCAGTCGATTCTTTATCCTTCTTCTTCTCCTCCTTGAAGTCTTTGTTTCGGATTCGATTCTCGGTGAGCTCTGTTGCTAACTCCATTGCCGCTTCCAAGGTTGCAGGCGTGGTACTTATTACAGGGTCTGGAATCTTTGACGGAAGACCACGAATATAGTGCTCGACCAAACGGTAGAGGGGAGTGAACATGTTGGGAACCATTTGATGTAATTCGAGGAATCTTTTGTTGTACGTGATGTGGTCGCCTTCCTTTTGCTTCAACAAATAGAACTCATCTTCTAATTTCTTGATTTCGCTCCTTGGCCAAAATCGTCTGGTCATGATTTCCTTCAATTCATTCCAAGTTAAAGTCATAGCATCTTCAACACCTCATTTGGCCTTCTCTGTATTCCACCAAGTAAGTGCTATTCCATATAAACGACCAGTAGCATAACGCACTTTTCGATCATCGGGACAATCGCAATTTAGAAAAGTGTTCTCCATTTCTTCAAACCAATGGAGGAGAGCAGTGACACCTTCAGTCCCTTTGTATTTCGGAGGGTCGCATGATTTGAAATGCTTGTAGGTGCATTTAGTGGTATTTGGGGGAGAGTTGATAATGTTTTGGTTTTTTTTATTGACAGGATTAGCGGTAAGTGCTTGTTTTACTTGGATTACAATGTTGGGTATTACGGCAACCATTTGTTGAGCGATTAGGGCAGCCATGCGCTCGCGGGCTTTTCCTGCTCTCATCTTCCTACGGGCGTGGTTAGAAGACATCTACAAGGAATACACGACAAGAGTATGAGTTGGATGCTTTTGGGATCATGGGTCGCACTAGGAATGAACATTCATAAAATAATTATAGAAAAATAAATCTACTACATCCATAGGATGTCTTGGGCTTTGCTCGCCATTAGGCCCTACATGCCGCCATACTTTACCTTTGTAATCATGTGGGCCCCCATGAATACCGGTTTTTCATATGGTTCGCATGGGTTTGCCTGGTTGCGTACACTAAAACCCGGAGAAAGTCGAGAAATATGTATACAACGTGTGATATTCGGAATGTGTCCAGGTGTAACATCCGTCAAAAACGGATTTACCAAACCCGCTTCGTTTATCAACCGAACAGTCAGTCAAAAATTTCGTTGCGAATTAAATGCCCAAAATATTTTTAAACGATCCGTAATCAATTATTATACGGGAATATATATTTAGTTTTTGAAAAACTGTTGAAAATCGCAAAATAAAAAGGAAAGTACTCTGCCGGGTATCGAACCCGGGTCTGTACCGATTCCGGAAACAAACTTAACTCACACACACAAACCACTGCGCCACGGACTTTGTTTGTTATATAATGGAATCATTTAAATCATAAAGTAACGTTACGAATTCAAAACCGGCGCCCAAACAGTTCAGTCGTCGGAATCCCGGAAATCTCGCGAGTCTTAACTACAATTTACGTTATAACGTAAACCATTAACCAGACATCGGTTATAACCGATGTTTGAAGTCCGCGACCAAAATTATAACCGCCGGAAAATTTAAATCAATGAACCCAATCGGGAATCAGACCAAGTGCTTCGACGTTTTCCCCTATAAATTCACCCTCAACCCATTGCAAACCTTTTCGCTCAAAACCACACTTTTCCTCGGCGTAATTCCACTCGCCGGAACTTTTTGTTCGTCGCCGGAAAACCGATTTCCTTATTTCTGAACCTCACTGAGCCCCTGAAGCTTATACCGGAGATACCCATACTTTTTCCAAGCTTTCCGGAGACTTGCTGCTGCAAGACACCTGACGCCGGAGTTGATTGCTGTCGCCGGAGTTCTGCCGGAGAACAGAGGATCCAGTCGGTATACTTCTCCGCCCAATTTCTTTTCCTTTTCACATTTATCTCACCTTAATGAACTGTAAGACGCTAAGGAACTTGAATAAAACTCGAAACAGTCAAACTTTATCTCTGGTTATATTTCGGCGAAGAAGACGATGTATTCGTTATCATATAAGTTTAATTAAAATCAACTTATTAATCGGGTTAGACACACAGTCCAGCGGTGGACTGTGTGCACATATAAAACGCAAAACGTCTCAAGTTCGAATCCCGTCTCACACACGCTGCCTTAATAAAAACTTTTTTTTTTGTTTACTGAACCGGAGTCGCCTTAGATATATGTTAAGTATATTAATAATCGGAATAATAACCAAGTTAAACACACAGTCCAGCGGTGGACTGTGTGTATGTTTAATCGCACGTCACAAGTTCGAGTCCGGTCTCCTACATCGACCCGGACAATTATTAACTTTTTAAATAGAGTCAGAAATGAAAGCAGATAATTTGTATTTAAGTATAATAAAAGTGGAAATATATAACATGTTAAACACACAGTCCAGCGGTGGACTGTGTGTTAGTTTAAACACAGGTCCCGGGTTCGAGACCTGTGGAGTGCATGTCCGAGTCGCTTAAACTGTTTTTAAAATAAAAATGATTTTCGGTTTAAACTAATTAATATATATATATAATTAAAATCAGATTTATAACGGGTTAGACACGTAGCTCAGTTGGTAGAGCTGCGTGCACGCGTACGGGAGGTCTCGGGTTCGAGCCTCACCCAGCGCACAACAACATGCCATTGAACCGGTCAACGGTCAGTCAAACGGTCAACGGTCAGAAAAAAAAAATTATTATTTTTATTTAATTATTTTAATTAAAAATCAATTAAAAATACTTAAAAATAACATTTTTAAGGTTAGAAAATAGCCTCAAACTCACAAAAATACACCCAACAATCCTACTAAAATAGATTAATAAAACCCGTTTACTTACCAAACCATAATGCGATTTATCTAGGTTAAATCTCACTCGTGGTTAAAACCACTTCGCGTGCATTCAACGTCATCAACCGAACGCACCCACTGTGAGTGAATCTTACAACTCCCCCTTTTAAATTTCAGTTTTGGGGTGTGTCATGTGTTATGAAAATAATTAATTTATTTATTTAAACTTGTGCCATACCACATCATGACTTAAACTTAGATTGTTTTATTGTTGTGATTTACTTATTTCCTTTTGTCAAATTATATGAAACTCATACATTAAGCCCATCAGTTCCTCGTGTGAGACGAGTAGAACATCGCGTGCTTCAAATCAAATTCATTATTGTTCATGTGTGTATCATTGAGTTTATATTGTTTGTAGTTGTGTCATTCATATTATCATGTTATTGCAATTCATCCATCAGGCCCCTCAGTTCCTCGTGAGAGACGAGTTGAGCATCGCGTGCCTCTAATTGTTCCATTATTGTTCATGAGTGTTTCATTTAATAACTTATGATTGTTGATTAAGTTACATCTAATTTTACTCATGTTTGGTTGTGCACATATTTCATAATCAATTTAAATAAATTTGTTCAAATGTTTTCCATAGGATTCACTCGCCAACATTATGTTGATCCAAAAACCTTTTTACACATGATACAGGTGAACAGGTTGAAGCAAGGAAAACATAGGATATGCCTTAGAAGAGAACAAAGAAGTTTAGATTGTTAGTTAGATCATGATGTAACATTTATTGTAAATTTCCATTTAAATTGTATTAATGAATATGAAACGCTTAATAAATGTCATGAGCTTTGATGATAACCCAATCATGCCCCGATCACCTTTTCCGCTGCGGGTCGGGGTGTGACAGATTGGTATCAGAGCCATGACTATAGGGATATAGGATAGGTTATTAGACCCTTAGAGCCTATACTATAGTCTGCCTAAATTTTAATTGATTAGGTGGTTACATACAAACTTGTGATATTTATTTGTTTCATATTTGTTTACATTTCAGTCAAACATACATGCTTATATACATAATCATTATACATATATACATATTCATTATACATATATCGATGTTCATGTATTCAATTTATTTTCATACTCTCATTATCCAAAGATTTTGTGCAATTTTCAAATCTCATCAAAGTAAGTTCTGCGACGGGCATGTAGTAACTGGAAGGGTACAAGTACCGGTAGTCGGAACGTCCTGTCTAGGCTGGCATTCGTATAAATCCAATATAACGGACCAGTTTGCCTACCTGGGGACCAACGATGAGAGTACGAAGGACCTATTAGGCCAAAGCATGCCACACCAAACGTCGTTCGAACTAACCCTACTTTGAGGTGTCACCGTGTCTACACCTGGACACATTCCGAACATCACACGTTGTATACATATTTCTCAATTTTCTCCGGGTTTTTGTGTACGCAACCTGGCAGAAACCGTGCGAACCATATGAAAAACCGGTATTCATGGGGGCCCACATGATTACACAGGTAAAGTATGGCGGCATGTAGGGCAAAACAGCGAGCAAAGCCCAAGACATCCAATGGATGTAGTAATTTATTTATCTATAATTATTTTATGAATGTTCATTCCTAATGCGACCCATGAACCCAAAAGCATCCAACTCATACTCTTGTCATGTATTCATTGTAGATGTCTTCTAACCTCGCCCGTAGGAAGACGAGAGCAAGAAAAGCCCGCGAACGCATGGCTGCCTTAATCGCTCAACAAATGGCTGCCGTAATACCCAACATTGTAATCCAAGTTCAACAAGCACTCACCAATAATCCTGTCAATCAAGCAAACCAAAACATTTTCAACTCTCCCCCAAATACCACTAAATGCACCTACAAGCATTTCAAATCATGCGACCCTCCGAAATACAAAGGTACTGAAGGCATCACCGCTCTCCTCCATTGGTTTGAAGAAATGGAGAACACATTTCTAAATTGCGATTGCCCTGACGATCGCAAAGTGCGATATGCTACCGGTCGATTATATGGGATAGCACTTACTTGGTGGAACACAGAGAAGGACAAACGAGGTGTGGAAGATGCTATGACCTTAACTTGGAACGAATTGAAGGAAATCATGACCAGACGTTTTTGCCCAAGGAGTGAAATCAAGAAGTTAGAAGATGAATTTTACTCATTGAAGCAAATGGAAGGAGACCACATCACCTACAACAAAAGATTCCTGAATTACATCAAATGGTTCCCAACATGTTTACTCCCCTCTACCGTTTGATCGAGCACTACATTCGTGGTCTTCCGTCAAAGATTCAAGACCCTGTAATAAGTACCAAGCCTGCAACTTTGGAAGCAGCAATGGAGCTAGCAACAGAGCTCACCGAGAACCGAATCCGAAACAAAGACTTCAAGGAGGAGAAGAAGAAGGATAAAGAATCGACTGAAACCTCCGACTCCACTCAAACTGAATCCCCTTCTCAACCCAATCCTAAGAGAAGAAGAGTCGGGCGACTTTTCGCTGCGACCCAACGGAATCAACCAGTTTTACACGCTATACCCATCCGAGCTATCCCAATCACCCAAGTGGCACCCAACTCAGCTTACCCAGATAAGAAACCATATCTCGGACCTCACCCTCGATGCAACAACTGTTTTTATCACCATCCCCATACCCTACCTTGTCGTCTATGTGCAATTGTGGACGCTATGGTCATTTGAGCAATGTTTGTCGCACCTTTCAAAACCAAACCTTTTCCCCTACTCAAAACATGACCCAAACTTATTATCAACCCCAATACCCCGTGTTCCCATATGCTCGAGCTTGTTTCAATTGTGGCGACCCTACCCACTTTAGAAACACATGCCCTCAATTGGTTAACGTTATCAACACTCAAGCCCAATCAAACCCAGTTAACCAAGTAAACCAAGAAAACCCAACCACTATGCCACCAGCAAGAGGAAGAGTCTTCAATATCAACGCCAATCCTGTCGAAGATAATGACGGCCCAAACGAAGATACTCAGCTAGTCCTCTTCGCCGAAGATCCAGATTCAACTCCTATCGTTTAGTTTTATGTGTTTCTTTATCACTTGTGTAGACTGTTAGAGTAATTATGGTATATTATATATTATATATTGTTTTCAGTATATGCTTTTGCTGAGGCCGTAGCTCCCCATCCATCGAGGTTGAGTTTGATCCCCATTTTATTATGCGGTTGATCAGGGCGTGCCCGCACGATCGGCTCCGTTTGTTTGAGCCTTGATCGGTTATTTCATTTTACATCTTAATACATGCAATACGTTCGGCTCCGTTTGATTGAGCCTTGAGCGCACATTTCAATTTACATTTCCAGTTCATGCAATACGTTCGGCTCCGTTTGATTGAGCCTTGAGCGCACATTTCAATTTACATTTCCAGTTCATGCAATACGTTCGGCTCCGTTTGATTGAGCCTTGAGCGCCCATACAATTTCATTATCAGTATCTTGTGGTTGTGGTGTTTGTAGTAGAGTCGCATCGAACCAACCATAATTTGCGGATAAAGTCAATGAAAATTTGACAAGGATATGGTGGATACGCCGCTGGTACTTCCTATATATAAGTATTCTTGTCAAATGATCGGAGGCATTATCAGGTGGTTATGAGAGGTTCCATGCATAGGCTGTTTGTGTGGCTAAGTTATTCATTTTCAGTACATGCAATACGCTCGGCTCCGTTTGATTGAGCCTTGAGCACACAATTTCAATTTCAGTACATTCAATACGTTCGGCTCCGTTTGATTGAGCCTTGAGCGCACATCGATTTCATTTTCAGTACATGCAATACGATCGGCTCCGTTCGATTGAGCCTTGATCGCACAGATATATTTCATTTCAGTATTTTATGTTTGTTGTATTAGTTGTAGAGTTATAGGACTAATCATAATTCACTGATAAAACCAATGAAAATTTGACAAGAATATGGTGGATACGCCGCTGGTACTTCCTATATATAAGTATTCTTGTCAAAGGATCAGAGGCATTATCGGAAGGTTATGATAAGTTCTATGTAGGATTTATTAGTTTCTTGGTAACCAATCATAACTTGTGGATAAAAGTAATGAAAATTTGGCAAGAATATGGTGGATACGCCGCTGGTACTTCCTATATATAAGTATTCTTGCCAAAGGATCAGAGGCATTATCAGGCGGTTATGAGAAGTTCCATGTAGGATTTAGTATTGCCTTGGTTGGAATTTGTGTTACATTTACATCATCATGTTATTTAAAGAGATTGGATTGTGATCCATTTCTACATAAACTAACCTCTCCATTATAACAAACGAGAGAGGAACTTCCATCATTCAAACATATATGCTATCAGAATGTGGATTCAAATATTTGCTGTTGTGTTTATTCATGTTCAAATATTTGCTGATGTGTTTATTATGTTCAAATATTAGCTGTTGTGTTTACTTATGTTCAAATATCAGCTGTTGTGTTTTATTTATGTTCCATATAGGTTGTAGTGTTAGAAGTTTTTGCCTTAGGATATAACCATACTTTCCCAAACATATCTAAACTCTTATGCATGATATCATTTTTAGCAAATCATTTCTGTTTAGCAATACTTATACAGTAGGCAACAAAAAGCAATTCCTGAATAGGGTACTTAACCCTTACAAGGAACGTTACCGCCTCGAACAAAAACTTAAACCCTTATTTTTCTAAGCATACAACTGTCAAACAAAACATCATCATTCTTTTAGTCAAATATATCACAATTTAAATTTCGGGACGAAATTTCTAAAAAGCAGGGGATACTGTAACATCCGTCAAAAACGGATTTACCAAACCCGCTCCGTTTATCAACCGAACAGTCAGTCAAAAATTTCGTTGCGAATTAAATGCCCAAAATATTTTTAAACGATCCGTAATCAATTATTATACGGGAATATATATTTAGTTTTTGAAAAACTGTTGAAAATCGCAAAATAAAAAGGAAAGTACTCTGCCGGGTATCGAACCCGGGTCTGTACCGATTCCGGAAACAAACTTAACTCACACACACAAACCACTGCGCCACGGACTTTGTTTGTTATATAACGGAATCATTTAAATCATAAAGTAACGTTACGAATTCAAAACCGGCGCCCAAACAGTTCAGTCGTCGGAATCCCGGAAATCTCGCGAGTCTTAACTACAATTTACGTTATAACGTAAACCATTAACCAGACATCGGTTATAACCGATGTTTGAAGTCCGCGACCAAAATTATAACCGCCGGAAAATTTAATTCAATGAACCCAGTCGGGAATCAGACCAAGTGCTTCGACGTTTTCCCCTATAAATTCACCCTCAACCCATTGCAAACCTTTTCGCTCAAAACCACACTTTTCCTCAGCGTAATTCCACTCGCCGGAACTTTTCTGTTCGTCGCCGGAAAACCGATTTCCTTATTTCTGAACCTCACTGAGCCCCTGAAGCTTATACCGGAGATACCCATACTTTTTCCAAGCTTTCCGGAGACTTGCTGCTGCAAGACACCTGACGCCGGAGTTGATTGCTGTCGCCGGAGTTCTGCCGGAAAACAGAGGATCCAGTCGGTATACTTCTCCGCCCAATTTCTTTTCCTTTTCACATTTATCTCACTTAATGAACTGTAAGACGCTAAGGAACTTGAATAAAACTCGAAACAGTCAGACTTTATCTCTGGTTATATTTCAGCGAAGAAGACGAGGTATTCGTTATCATACAAGTTTAATTAAAATCAACTTATTAATCGGGTTAGACACACAGTCCAGCGGTGGACTGTGTGCACATATAAAACGCAAAACGTCTCAAGTTCGAATCCCGTCTCACACACGCTGCCTTAATAAAAACTTTTTTTTTTGTTTACTGAACCGGAGTCGCCTTAGATATATGTTAAGTATATTAATAATCGGAATAATAACCAAGTTAAACACACAGTCCAGCGGTGGACTGTGTGTATGTTTAATCGCACGTCACAAGTTCGAGTCCGGTCTCCTACATCGACCCGGACAATTATTAACTTTTTAAATAGAGTCAGAAATGAAAGCAGATAATTTGTATTTAAGTATAATAAAAGTGGAAATATATAACATGTTAAACACACAGTCCAGCGGTGGACTGTGTGTTAGTTTAAACCACAGGTCCCGGGTTCGAGACCTGTGGAGTGCATGTCCGAGTCGCTTAAACTGTTTTTAAAATAAAAATGATTTTCGGTTTAAACTAATTAATATATATATATAATTAAAATCAGATTTATTACGGGTTAGACACGTAGCTCAGTTGGTAGAGCTGCGTGCACGCGTACGGGAGGTCTCGGGTTCGAGCCTCACCCAGCGCACAACAACATGCCATTGAACCGGTCAACGGTCAGTCAAACGGTCAACGGTCAGAAAAAAAAAATTATTATTTTTATTTAATTATTTTAATTAAAAATCAATTAAAAATACTTAAAAATAACATTTTTAAGGTTAGAAAATAGCCTCAAACTCACAAAAATACACCCAACAATCCTACTAAAATAGATTAATAAAACCCGTTTACTTACCAAACCATAATGCGATTTATCTAGGTTAAATCTCACTCGTGGTTAAAACCACTTCGCGTGCATTCAACGTCATCAACCGAACGCACCCACTGTGAGTGAATCTTACAACTCCCCCTTTTAAATTTCATGTTTTGGGGTGTGTCATGTGTTATGAAAATAATTAATTTATTTATTTAAACTTGTGCCATACCACATCATGACTTAAACTTAGATTGTTTTATTGTTGTGATTTACTTATTTCCTTTTGTCAAATTATATGAAACTCATACATTAAGCCCATCAGTTCCTCGTGGGAGACGAGTAGAACATCGCGTGCTTCAAATCAAATTCATTATTGTTCATGTGTGTATCATTGAGTTTATATTGTTTGTAGTTGTGTCATTCATATTATCATGTTATTGCAATTCATCCATCAGGCCCCTCAGTTCCTCGTGAGAGACGAGTTGAGCATCGCGTGCCTCTAATTGTTCCATTATTGTTCATGAGTGTTTCATTTAATAACTTATGATTGTTGATTAAGTTACATCTAATTTTACTCATGTTTGGTTGTGCACATATTTCATAATCAATTTAAATAAATTTGTTCAAATGTTTTCCATAGGATTCACTCGCCAACATTATGTTGATCCAAAAACCTTTTTACACATGATACAGGTGAACAGGTTGAAGCAAGGAAAACATAGGATATGCCTTAGAAGAGAACAAAGAAGTTTAGATTGTTAGTTAGATCATGATGTAACATTTATTGTAAATTTCCATTTAAATTGTATTAATGAATATGAAACGCTTAATAAATGTCATGAGCTTTGATGATAACCCAATCATGCCCCGATCACCTTTTCCGCTGCGGGTCGGGGTGTGACAGATTGGTATCAGAGCCATGACTATAGGGATATAGGATAGGTTATTAGACCCTTAGAGCCTATACTATAGTCTGCCTAAATTTTAATTGATTAGGTGGTTACATACAAACTTGTGATATTTATTTGTTTCATATTTGTTTACATTTCAGTCAAACATACATGCTTATATACATAATCATTATACATATATACATATTCATTATACATATATCGATGTTCATGTATTCAATTTATTTTCATACTCTCATTATCCAAAGATTTTGTGCAATTTTCAAATCTCATCAAAGTAAGTTCTGCGACGGGCATGTAGTAACTGGAAGGGTACAAGTACCGGTAGTCGGAACGTCCTGTCTAGGCTGGCATTCGTATAAATCCAATATAACGGACCAGTTTGCCTACCTGGGGACCAACGATGAGAGTACGAAGGACCTATTAGGCCAAAGCATGCCACACCAAACGTCGTTCGAACTAACCCTACTTTGAGGTGTCACCGTGTCTACACCTGGACACATTCCGAACATCACACGTTGTATACATATTTCTCAATTTTCTCCGGGTTTTTGTGTACGCAACCTGGCAGAAACCGTGCGAACCATATGAAAAACCGGTATTCATGGGGGCCCACATGATTACACAGGTAAAGTATGGCGGCATGTAGGGCAAAACAGCGAGCAAAGCCCAAGACATCCAATGGATGTAGTAATTTATTTATCTATAATTATTTTATGAATGTTCATTCCTAATGCGACCCATGAACCCAAAAGCATCCAACTCATACTCTTGTCATGTATTCATTGTAGATGTCTTCTAACCTCGCCCGTAGGAAGACGAGAGCAAGAAAAGCCCGCGAACGCATGGCTGCCTTAATCGCTCAACAAATGGCTGCCGTAATACCCAACATTGTAATCCAAGTTCAACAAGCACTCACCAATAATCCTGTCAATCAAGCAAACCAAAACATTTTCAACTCTCCCCCAAATACCACTAAATGCACCTACAAGCATTTCAAATCATGCGACCCTCCGAAATACAAAGGTACTGAAGGCATCACCGCTCTCCTCCATTGGTTTGAAGAAATGGAGAACACATTTCTAAATTGCGATTGCCCTGACGATCGCAAAGTGCGATATGCTACCGGTCGATTATATGGGATAGCACTTACTTGGTGGAACACAGAGAAGGCCAAACGAGGTGTGGAAGATGCTATGACCTTAACTTGGAACGAATTGAAGGAAATCATGACCAGACGTTTTTGCCCAAGGAGTGAAATCAAGAAGTTAGAAGATGAATTTTACTCATTGAAGCAAATGGAAGGAGACCACATCACCTACAACAAAAGATTCCTCGAATTACATCAAATGGTTCCCAACATGTTTACTCCCCTCTACCGTTTGATCGAGCACTACATTCGTGGTCTTCCGTCAAAGATTCAAGACCCTGTAATAAGTACCAAGCCTGCAACTTTGGAAGCAGCAATGGAGCTAGCAACAGAGCTCACCGAGAACCGAATCCGAAACAAAGACTTCAAGGAGGAGAAGAAGAAGGATAAAGAATCGACTGAAACCTCCGACTCCACTCAAACTGAATCCCCTTCTCAACCCAATCCTAAGAGAAGAAGAGTCGGGCGACTTTTCGCTGCGACCCAACGGAATCAACCAGTTTTACACGCTATACCCATCCGAGCTATCCCAATCACCCAAGTGGCACCCAACTCAGCTTACCCAGATAAGAAACCATATCTCGGACCTCACCCTCGATGCAACAACTGTTTTTATCACCATCCCCATACCCTACCTTGTCGTCTATGTGCAATTTGTGGACGCTATGGTCATTTGAGCAATGTTTGTCGCACCTTTCAAAACCAAACCTTTTCCCTACTCAAAACATGACCCAAACTTATTATCAACCCCAATACCCCGTGTTCCCATATGCTCGAGCTTGTTTCAATTGTGGCGACCCTACCCACTTTAGAAACACATGCCCTCAATTGTTAACGTTATCAACACTCAAGCCCAATCAAACCCAGTTAACCAAGTAAACCAAGAAAACCCAACCACTATGCCACCAGCAAGAGGAAGAGTCTTCAATATCAACGCCAATCCTGTCGAAGATAATGACGGCCCAAACGAAGATACTCAGCTAGTCCTCTTCGCCGAAGATCCAGATTCAACTCCTATCGTTTAGTTTTATGTGTTTCTTTATCACTTGTGTAGACTGTTAGAGTAATTATGGTATATTATATATTATATATTGTTTTCAGTATATGCTTTTGCTGAGGCCGTAGCTCCCCATCCATCGAGGTTGAGTTTGATCCCCATTTTATTATGCGGTTGATCAGGGCGTGCCCGCACGATCGGCTCCGTTTGTTTGAGCCTTGATCGGTTATTTCATTTTACATCTTAATACATGCAATACGTTCGGCTCCGTTTGATTGAGCCTTGAGCGCACATTTCAATTTACATTTCCAGTTCATGCAATACGTTTCGGCTCCGTTTGATTGAGCCTTGAGCGCACATTTCAATTTACATTTCCAGTTCATGCAATACGTTCGGCTCCGTTTGATTGAGCCTTGAGCGCCCATACAATTTCATTATCAGTATCTTGTGGTTGTGGTGTTTGTAGTAGAGTCGCATCGAACCAACCATAATTTGCGGATAAAGTCAATGAAAATTTGACAAGGATATGGTGGATACGCCGCTGGTACTTCCTATATATAAGTATTCTTGTCAAATGATCGGAGGCATTATCAGGTGGTTATGAGAGGTTCCATGCATAGGCTGTTTGTGTGGCTAAGTTATTCATTTTCAGTACATGCAATACGCTCGGCTCCGTTTGATTGAGCCTTGAGCACACAATTTCAATTTCAGTACATTCAATACGTTCGGCTCCGTTTGATTGAGCCTTGAGCGCACATCCATTTCATTTTCAGTACATGCAATACGATCGCTCCGTTCGATTGAGCCTTGATCGCACAGATATATTTCATTTCAGTATTTTATGTTTGTTGTATTAGTTGTAGAGTTATAGGACTAATCATAATTCACTGATAAAACCAATGAAAATTTGACAAGAATATGGTGGATACGCCGCTGGTACTTCCTATATATAAGTATTCTTGTCAAAGGATCAGAGGCATTATCGGAAGGTTATGAAAGTTCTATGTAGGATTTATTAGTTTCTTGGTAACCAATCATAACTTGTGGATAAAATAATGAAAATTTGGCAAGAATATGGTGGATACGCCGCTGGTACTTCCTATATATAAGTATTCTTGCCAAAGGATCAGAGGCATTATCAGGCGGTTATGAGAAGTTCCATGTAGGATTTAGTATTGCCTTGGTTGGAATTTGTGTTACATTTACATCATCATGTTATTTAAAGAGATTGGATTGTGATCCATTTCTACATAAACTAACCTCTCCATTATAACAAACGAGAGAGGAACTTCCATCATTCAAACATATATGCTATCAGAATGTGGATTCAAATATTTGCTGTTGTGTTTATTCATGTTCAAATATTTGCTGATGTGTTTTACATGTTCGAAATATTAGCTGTTGTGTTTACTTATGTTCAAATATCAGCTGTTGTGTTTTATTTATGTTCCATATAGGTTGTAGTGTTAGAAGTTTTTGCCTTAGGATATAACCATACTTTCCCAAACATATCTAAACTCTTATGCATGATATCATTTTTAGCAAATCATTTCTGTTTAGCAATACTTATACAGTAGGCAACAAAAAGCAATTCCTGAATAGGGTACTTAACCCTTACAAGGAACGTTACCGCCTCGAACAAAAACTTAAACCCTTATTTTTCTAAGCATACAACTGTCAAACAAAACATCATCATTCTTTTAGTCAAATATATCACAATTTAAATTTCGGGACGAAATTTCTAAAAAGCAGGGGATACTGTAACATCCGTCAAAAACGGATTTACCAAACCCGCTCCGTTTATCAACCGAACAGTCAGTCAAAAATTTCGTTGCGAATTAAATGCCCAAAATATTTTTAAACGATCCGTAATCAATTATTATACGGGAATATATATTTAGTTTTTGAAAAACTGTTGAAAATCGCAAAATAAAAAGGAAAGTACTCTGCCGGGTATCGAACCCGGGTCTGTACCGATTCCGGAAACAAACTTAACTCACACACACAAACCACTGCGCCACGGACTTTGTTTGTTATATAATGGAATCATTTAAATCATAAAGTAACGTTACGAATTCAAAACCGGCGCCCAAACAGTTCAGTCGTCGGAATCCCGGAAATCTCGCGAGTCTTAACTACAATTTACGTTATAACGTAAACCATTAACCAGACATCGGTTATAACCGATGTTTGAAGTCCGCGACCAAAATTATAACCGCCGGAAAATTTAAATCAATGAACCCAGTCGGGAATCAGACCAAGTGCTTCGACGTTTTCCCCTATAAATTCACCCTCAACCCATTGCAAACCTTTTCGCTCAAAACCACACTTTTCCTCGCGTAATTCCACTCGCCGGAACTTTTCTGTTCGTCGCCGGAAAACCGATTTCCTTATTTCTGAACCTCACTGAGCCCCTGAAGCTTATACCGGAGATACCCATACTTTTTCCAAGCTTTCCGGAGACTTGCTGCTGCAAGACACCTGACGCCGGAGTTGATTGCTGTCGCCGGAGTTCTGCCGGAAAACAGAGGATCCAGTCGGTATACTTCTCCGCCCAATTTCTTTTCCTTTTCACATTTATCTCACTTTAATGAACTGTAAGACGCTAAGGAACTTGAATAAAACTCGAAACAGTCAGACTTTATCTCTGGTTATATTTCAGCGAAGAAGACGATGTATTCGTTATCATATAAGTTTAATTAAAATCAACTTATTAATCGGGTTAGACACACAGTCCAGCGGTGGACTGTGTGCACATATAAAACGCAAAACGTCTCAAGTTCGAATCCCGTCTCACACACGCTGCCTTAATAAAAACTTTTTTTTTGTTTTACTGAACCGGAGTCGCCTTAGATATATGTTAAGTATATTAATAATCGGATAATAACCAAGTTAAACACACAGTCCAGCGGTGGACTGTGTGTATGTTTAATCGCACGTCACAAGTTCGAGTCCGGTCTCCTACATCGACCCGGACAATTATTAACTTTTTAAATAGAGTCAGAAATGAAAGCAGATAATTTGTATTTAAGTATAATAAAAGTGGAAATATATAACATGTTAAACACACAGTCCAGCGGTGGACTGTGTGTTAGTTTAAACCACAGGTCCCGGGTTCGAGACCTGTGGAGTGCATGTCCGAGTCGCTTAAACTGTTTTTAAAATAAAAATGATTTTCGGTTTAAACTAATTAATATATATATATAATTAAAATCAGATTTATAACGGGTTAGACACGTAGCTCAGTTGGTAGAGCTGCGTGCACGCGTACGGGAGGTCTCGGGTTCGAGCCTCACCCAGCGCACAACAACATGCCATTGAACCGGTCAACGGTCAGTCAAACGGTCAACGGTCAGAAAAAAAAAATTATTATTTTTATTTAATTATTTTAATTAAAAATCAATTAAAAATACTTAAAAATAACATTTTTAAGGTTAGAAAATAGCCTCAAACTCACAAAAATACACCCAACAATCCTACTAAAATAGATTAATAAAACCCGTTTACTTACCAAACCATAATGCGATTTATCTAGGTTAAATCTCACTCGTGGTTAAAACCACTTCGCGTGCATTCAACGTCATCAACCGAACGCACCCACTGTGAGTGAATCTTACAACTCCCCCTTTTAAATTTCACGTTTTGGGGTGTGTCATGTGTTATGAAAATAATTAATTTATTTATTTAAACTTGTGCCATACCACATCATGACTTAAACTTAGATTGTTTTATTGTTGTGATTTACTTATTTCCTTTTGTCAAATTATATGAAACTCATACATTAAGCCCATCAGTTCCTCGTGGGAGACGAGTAGAACATTGCGTGCTTCAAATCAAATTCATTATTGTTCATGTGTGTATCATTGAGTTTATATTGTTTGTAGTTGTGTCATTCATATTATCATGTTATTGCAATTCATCCATCAGGCCCCTCAGTTCCTCGTGAGAGACGAGTTGAGCATCGCGTGCCTCTAATTGTTCCATTATTGTTCATGAGTGTTTCATTTAATAACTTATGATTGTTGATTAAGTTACATCTAATTTTACTCATGTTTGGTTGTGCACATATTTCATAATCAATTTAAATAAATTTGTTCAAATGTTTTCCATAGGATTCACTCGCCAACATTATGTTGATCCAAAAACCTTTTTACACATGATACAGGTGAACAGGTTGAAGCAAGGAAAACATAGGATATGCCTTAGAAGAGAACAAAGAAGTTTAGATTGTTAGTTAGATCATGATGTAACATTTATTGTAAATTTCCATTTAAATTGTATTAATGAATATGAAACGCTTAATAAATGTCATGAGCTTTGATGATAACCCAATCATGCCCCGATCACCTTTTCCGCTGCGGGTCGGGGTGTGACACCAGGTGTAGACACGGTGACAACTCAAAGTGGGTTAGTTCGAACGACGTTTGTGTGGCATGCTTTGGCCTAATAGGTCCTTCGTACTCTCATCGTTAGTCCCCAGGTAGGCAAACTGGTCCATTATATTGGATTTATACGAATGCCAACCTAGACAGGACGTTCCGACTACCGGTACTTGTACCCTTCCAGTTACTACATGCCCGTCGCAGAACTCACTTTGATGAGATTTGAAAATTGCAACAAAATCTTTGAATAATGAGAGTATGAAAATGAATTGAATATATGAACATTGATATATGTATAATGAATATGTATATAAGCATGTATGTTTGACTGTAAGTATAATCAAATATGAAACAAATAAATATCACAAGTTTGTATGTAACCACCTAATCAATTAAAATTTAGGCAGACTATAGTATAGGCTCTAAGGGTCTAATAACCTATCCTATATCCCTATAGTCATGGCTCTGATACCAATCTGTCACACCCCGACCCGCAGTGTAAAAGGTGACCGGGGCATGATTGGGTTATCATCAAAGCTCATGACATTTATTATACGTTTCATATTCATTAATACAATTTAATAGGAACTTTACAACCATAAATACATCATGACCTAACATCAATCTAAGCTTCTTTGTTTTCTTCTAAGGCATTTCCTATGTTTTCCTTGCTTCATCCTGTTCACCTGTATCATGTGTAAAAGGGTTTTTGGATCAACAAAAAGTTGGCGAGTGAATCCTATGGAAAACATTTGAACAAGTTTATTTAAATGATTATGAAATAAGTGCACAACCACACATGAGTAAAAATAGATGTAAAATTATTCATAAATCAATTTAATATCAAACAAAACACACATGAATAATAATGGATTGGTTTTGAGGCACGCGTTGCTCAACTCGTCTACCACGAGGAACTGATGGGCCTAATGAATGAATTGCATAAACATGATAATATGAAGGACATAACTACAAACAATATAAACTCAATAATACACACATGAACAATAATGGATTGGTTTTGAGGCACGCGTTGTTCAACTCGTCTACCACGAGGAACTGATGGGCTTAATAAATGAATTTCATATAAGTTGACATAATGAAATACATAATTACAACAATATAAACAATCTAAGTTTAGATCACGATATGGTATGGCACAAGTTTAAATAAACGAGTTAATTATTTTGTGACACATGACACACCCCAAAACGTGTAATTAAAAAGGGGGAGTTGTAAGATTCACTCACAGTGGGTGCGTTCGGTTGATGATGTTGAATGCACGCGAAGTGGTTTTAACCACGAGTGAAATTAACCTAGATAAATAGCATTATGGTTCGGTAAGTAAACGGATTTTATTAATCCATTTTAGTAGGATTGTTGGGTGTATTTTTGTGAGTTTAAGGCTATTTTCTAACCTTAAAAATGTTATTTTTAAGTATTTTTAATTAAAATAAATAAAATAAAAATAATAAAAAAAGTTGACTTTTTTGACGTTGACCGTTGACCTTGACCGTTGACCTTGACCGTTGACCGTTCGTATGCGTATAAGTGTGCGCTGAGTGAGGCTCGAACCCGAGACCTCCCGTACGCGTGCACGCAGCTCTACCAACTGAGCTACGTGTCTAACCCGAAATATTTCTGTTTTTAATTATATTTATACATTAATTAGATAAATCCAAAATCCTTTATTTCTTAAAAACGATTTTAATCCGTGACTCGTGCGCTCCACAGGTCTCGAACCCGGGACCTGTGGTTTATGCTACTGATTTTTATTATACTTAAACACAAACTAAGTATTTTCATTTCTGACTTATTTAAAAAGTTTAATAATTATCCGGGCCGGTGCGGTAGCCTGGACTCGAACTCGTGACCTGTGATTTAAACATACACACAGTCCACCGCTGGACTGTGTGTCTATCTTGGTTATTATTCCGGTTATTATTATACTTAACATATACCAGTGGTGACTCCGGTTCGGTTAACAAAAAAGGCATTTTTATTAAGGCAGCATGCGTGGGACAAGATTCGAACTCGAGACGTTAGCGTGTTTAATGTGCACACAGTCCACCGCTGGACTGTGTGTCTAACCCGAGTAATAACTTGCTTTTAATTATACTTAAACATTACCGAACATCGTCTTCTTCGTCAGTCTTAACCAGGAACGATGACTGACTGGTTCGAAGTTTTAATCAGGTTTATTTAGCGTGTTTCAGTTAATTACAGGTGAGATATAAGTGAAAAGAAAGAGAAATTAGGCGAAAGGTATACCAACTGGACTCCTCTGTTTTTCCGGTAGAACTCCGGCGACAGCAACCACTTCCGGCGACGTGTGTCTTGCAGCAGCGAGTCTTCAGAAAGCTTGAAAAGGATGTGGGTGACTTCGGTATAAACTCAGGGGGTTCAGTAAGGCTTAAAAGTGAAGGACTCGGTTTTCCGGCGAGATACAGAAGTTTTCCGGCGAGTGAGTTTTCGCCGAGAAAGGGTGCGGTTTTGAGCGAAAAAGTTTGCAGAGGTTCGAGGGGGTATTTATAGGTCAGGTTATCGATGAACTTGTTCCAATTTCCGACTTGATTCAAAGTCATTACGTTTTCCGGCGGTTATAGTTTGTGTCGCGGACTCAGGCGTCGGTTATAACCGATATAGGTTTAAACGTTTACGTTATAACAGAAGAAGTCGTAAACTATTGGCGAGTTAGTCGGGATTTCCGACGACTGAAATTTGGGCGCCGGTTTTGAATCCGGAAAGACACGTTATGAATTAAATGATCTTAATAATTAACAAAAGATACAAGTGGCGCAGTGGTTGAGCTTGTGTGCACTAAGTTCTGCTGAACCGGCTGACTGACCCGGGTTCGAAACCCGGCAGTGCCAAATTATTTTTATTTTCTTATTTTTGATAGTTTTTCAAAAACAAATTATATATTCCCATATAATAATTAATTATGTATCGTTTAAAAATATTTTGGGCATTAAATTCGCAACGAAATTTTTAACTGATTGTTCGGTTGACAAACGGAGCGGGTTTGGTAAAATCCGTTTTTGACGGATGTTACACCAATATGGCAACGTCTTCATATCACTTAAGAACTTGAAGTACTGGACACCAAACTCTTGCTTAATAGCATACACATTTAGATCTTCAATCCATCCCCAACTGATGATATCTCCTAATGACTTGTCAGGATCTCTAGTAAAGAATGCTAAAGGACGTTTGAACTTCCTTTCAACCGTCATCTCTTTAAACCAATACTTTTTCATCTCTGCGATCACTTCCTTCAAAAGACGTTTAGGTACATTGCCTTCTTTCACAGCCTCTTCAACTTTGCGCTTCAACAAATCTGCATTAGCTTTAGAAAATAATTCCTCAAAGGTTGGGAAGTCACCCGTTCCTTCACCTGAATAATTAGCATTTAAGTCTTCGTCGGAATCATCCTCCACGACAACCTGATCATAATCATCAGCATCTGGTATGTAAATGTATAAGTAATCACAAGGCTGTGAAGCACTAATGCCATTCAATTCTTCCTCAAAATCGAAAGTAAAGGCTCCTTATTCTACACCTAGCATCTGGGCAATCGTTTCCTTGGTGTAGTTATGAACAAATTCACCTTCTTCAACATCGTGCTCAATATATATAACTCTCGGTTCTTGCACACCGGGAACAACTGACATAGAAGTTGCTGTGAGGATTCTAGTTGCTTAGACTCATTCATGGTATCCTTCGACTCCCCCTGATTTTGTGCATCATCTATCTGATTGGCAAAGTCGTTCACGTACATATCAACATCAAACATTTTATTAAAACTAGTATCTTGTAAATTCACCCTTTTTTGACCACTAACATCAGCACCTGTCCCAAACTCTTCATTTTCATCAACTCATCAACCATAGCATCAATCTCAGTATCCATCTTTCGCTTTTCTAGAAAATATTGTTTTGACAGCTTAGGACCAACGTCGACACTTTCACCAGTAAGCACATATTTTAATGGTGACACTCCTCCAATCATAGAATCTGTATCTAGCACAGATTCAGCTTCTGGTGTAGACTGGGCAATCAAAGGTATCCCATCTATCTTGCCTTTCCCTTTACCAGCAGTAGCAGCTTTAGCAGCTTCAGTTTCAGCTATATGTGTTCGTTCGGCTGCCTTGGCTTTGGCTTCCTCAATCTCTATCTTGTCAAGTTCAGTGGAGAAGTTGATATCAAATCTTTTGTTAGCACTTTGAACAGCATGTCAAACTTCTTAGTGTTCTCGGCTTTCTTCGTCTCTAGGTCTTTAACTACCAGATGTAGTCGTTCATTTTCTATTATAACTTTTGAAAGCATAGACACCAAATTCATATTCTCTGTTTCAAGCTGCTTGACAATCCATTCATTCTCCAATACGTTGACGTGAACCTCTTGGGCTTTCTCGTTATCATCAACCAGTGCAGACAATAATGTTGTTAACCTCTACTTATCATCTTCAAGAAACTTAATTCGACTTCTTTGATTTGTTTTTCCAACTCACCATATCTTCCTTCATTAAACATTTCTTCTCCAAAACCTTATGAGAAAGAAAAGTCTTTAATGTTAGGAAACTGATCATTCATAACTAGGTCCAGATTGTGGAGTACGTTGTTGCACAGGAGGAGTTGGCTATTTAGGAGTTGATTATTTTGGTGGGGATGGTTGTGGTGGTGTTGTGTGTTGTAGAGATGGTGGAATGATTTGTTGCGGTGAAGTAGGTTGTAGTGGTGATTGTGGTGGTATAATATGTGGTGTTGATGTAGGTGGTGGTGGTACTGGAGAACTAGGTGGATGTAGTGGTGGATCAGCAGACTCTTCATTCACAGTAACAACCTCCACATCTTTTTTTCTCTACTTCCCAAATTTCTTTCTCGCCTTAACCGCAGATGGAGAACCAGTTGTTTTAGAAGCCCAGATGCTTTACTTTGTGTGTTTTACTAGCTTCCTAGCAGGCTTAGATATCACTAACGCCTCATCCGAATCAGAGGGTACGTACAAGTCATCGTCCTCTTTATGCTTACGCTCTTCTTCATGTTTGCGTTCCTCCTCTCTTGTTCTTTCTCTTTCTCTTTCTTCAGCAATGTTAGGATCTGAATCAGTATCCCAGAGGATGAACTTTCACCATCACGATCAACTTCTCCCTGAACTATTTCTGTAACAGGTTCAATCATTGCTGCTTCTTCAAGTTCTGGTTCATCAACTAACAAAGTACGAACCATAGCATGTTTGCGTTGAGGAGTTGAAGATGACGTGCAAGAAGCTAGTTTCTTTGTAGGTGCATGTTTACGTTTCTTTGTCTCATCTTTTTCGTACCAACTGCTTCATTTAGGCTCAAATCCGTCTAAACATTAAACCTCTTCTTTCTCATCACCGCTATAAGCCTTTCTCCATTTTTCCTTTGGATGAGCAATGTAATCTTTATCTTTGATAGCACCAAATATCGGCTTAGCAACAGGTTCTACCAACCTCTTTAAGTATTCAATCTAGCTAAGGTCTCCATATCCATGTGCTCTAATTTCAGCTCATCATCTTCATCCCTTTCCAGATTCGGAAATTGATCATCTAGCATCATCTGAATAAATCTTGGAGATTGTAGAAACTTCGCTTTATTCATATTCAGCACCATCTGCTCGAAGATTAACTTCTGAAGTTGTATGGCAGATTTAACACTAAAGCTGCAATCATGTACATCTGATAGTCGACTAGGTCATCAAATCCTCCTGTACGGTGACTGAGTGTGTGTATAACAGAATGTGCAAGGAATTTGTAAGGCTTGCCGAGATTTTCTTTCTTGAACGGAGCTGCATTCATGTGGCCATTGTATCCTATCCTATAAAAACAACCTTTAACCATTCGTTCTGGATAGCCTGTCGGATCACTTTCTTATCTTTAAACTCCAACACTCTACGAATCACGGCTTCCGTAATCTTGACTTCCAATACACATTTACGACTCTAACTGTAGAGATTATAGCCCTCGGATCTTCCTGAAGACGAGTTGCTGCCCAAAAACATTCAACATGTGATCTGTACGCTTTATGTCTGTCTGTTAGCGCCTTTGTAATAGGTATTCGCCCCATAAATTCAAGCACATATTTAAAAGGCGTGATTTCCGGGATTTTCTCATCAAGAAACAACAGATATTATGTATTGGCTCGAAAGATGTCTTCTTTTCATGCACATACATAACAACCCAACACTTAGACAAATTTTCAGAAATTTCATTACATCTCACTTCATACGAAGTGTGCATATGCACTTCGTACGAGGTGTGCATACAGCTTAACAATTTTGATTATAGACACTTCGTACGAGGTGTGCTTATATACTTCGTACAAGGTGAATATTTTAGAAACTTTAAGCATTTAACACTTCGTACAAAGTGTACATCCTCATCGTACGAGGTGACACCTCGCACAAAAACGACGGTCATGAATACCAATCACCAAATTTGTTATTTTTGTGAAATTTAAAGTTCCATTATGTCCTAAAGATGCCGATAGATCCAATGGTAAGTTTAATTTCAACTTTGGCCAGTTCATTTTTCCAAGATCTATATTTTAAGATTATAAGTGCCGAATACGTTGATTTAACGGTTAAAATTTGAATTTCTACCTTAACCATTGTAAGAGGTGTGTAGATCAACCCCCCCCCCCAAGGTGTATAAAAGTGGCAGATCGTTCGAAAATGTTCGCACCGTACAAATCGTACAAAGGGTTCTCTCTACTCGCACAAACAATGAATTTGCCACTTCGTACGAGTTGCCTCATATATATAGGACCTGGTCACTTCGTATGAGTTGGCTTCTGATTTGTGCGAGGTGTTCAACTCATACAGATGGACTCCAACTCGTGTGAGGTGACCTTTAAACTTCAAATTTTCAATTAGTTGCGTATTTCATCAGTTTTAACTACCCACTCAGTTAACCAACTCCAAGTTAATGACCCTGGTTAACAGATTTGCCTACTAAGTGCAAGTTAGTGACCTTGGTTGAACACCTTTTTCAACAAACCGATGTTTTTAGGCAATGTAAAGTTTCAAATTAATGAACTTTTGATCTTTTCAAAACATTTTCTTAGTTCAAATAAGCTCCCAACACGTTGACTTCTAGATCTCTCAACGTTCAGCAACTCTGGATTTTGAAGATTCGTTTTCCAACATCGGTAGTCAAAAATAAGATAGAAATCAAATCTTTTTGAATTTTCCAAAGTTTATATTAAAACACTCTTAAAATATTTTTGGGTTTTTTCTGAAATGAAAAGTAAACTTTTATCACAAAACATATTTAAGACTATTTTAGAGAGTTCGTGTGAGAGGATCATAACAGTTTTTAGACATATCACCAGTACCGTTGATATTTATAAAACTTTAAGTTCTGAACCTGTTTAATTGGATTGTCAGTATACCGATTCACTTAAACCTCTACACGTTTCTCAATTGTTTCAAGATACGTTAAGTAATTTTAGGAACATGACTCAACTGTGTTTCCCACCTCAGAATATCCTCCCGTATCGAGATTCCCAGATTTCATCTCACAGGTGAATATAGCCAATTGATATCTATATATATGGGTGATGCAAGACCTTGAGAGCTCAGGTTAGTACTACCATACAAGCAAAGAGACAAAGGCTAGACTTAAGGTGGTGTTCCAAATTTTGGAATCTTTTGTATTGCACATATCGTATCTTTTAATATTTTCAACTTTTTATGCAGATTTGGGGGATTGAATGCGAAAAGTATTATACAAGATCTAGGCCATTGCTGACGCAAAATCAAAAGAACTCATATAATACCCTAGATATCAATTAACTATAAAGACCTAATATCTCAGTATCTAGCATTCTCTCAAACGAAATTTCGGAGTACTAAGACCATATATCCGAGAGATGTTAAGCCACAAATTGATCAGTTTTCCTTTTACATTTATGCCTTGAAAACAATTTACAGAATGTGCGAAGCCTAATGCCACATCATCAGTAAGACTTGTATATGAACTTTTTAACATTACATTTATTTAGCATACTATGATAGTTCATTGATGTACTGTCATATCCTCTCTTTACACGAAAATTCTTTTTTTCTTTCATTTGTTATATTTTTCAAATTTTTATATGTTTTGTATTTTTCACAACAATTTCTCCCCTAAAATCAAAAACATATTTTTGGATTTTTGTTTTTAAAGAAAGAAATTTTTAAAACTAAAAACTTGATAAACCGTTTTCAACATCAATTTCCCCATCTGATGTTTAAGTCTCATAATATATTTAAATTTGGTTAAGTCTCATAATATATTTAAATCTGGTTCGATTAAATGATTTGGTATAAAAATCTGCCTTTTGTTCATCAGTGTGGATTTTTTCTATTCGAATCAACTTTTTCTCGTGACATCACGGATAAAGTGAAATCGAATTTCAATGTGTTTAGTTTTAGAATCTTGAACCGGATTTTTGGTTATATCGATGGCTGCCTTATTATCTACAAATATGGACGTATCAAGAAACTGCAATCCAAAGTCTCTCATCTGCTGTTGTATCAACAGAATTTGGGAACAAGTTGGAAGCTGAAATGTATTCGGCCTCACAAGTAGAGAGCGACCGTAGTTTGCTTCTTGCATTGCCACGTTACTAAGCGTGTTCCGAAGAACTGGCAACCGGCCGTCATAGATTTGGCATTAAGTTTGCAGCATTTGAAATCTGAACCAGAATATCCAGCGATGTCGAAGTTGTCGTTTCATGGATACCACAAGCCCATGCTTGGACAACCCTTTAGGTATCTGAAAATCTGCTTGACTATCATCAAGTGCGCACTCAGGGACTTGATTGATAACGAGCAAAGGCAGGCTGGATACATGATGTCTGGTCTAGATGCTGTGAGATACATCAATGATCCAATCATCGATCTATAAAAGGTTCGTCTATCTTGACTCCGTGTTCGTCAAGGCAGATTCCATGATTGATTGCCAATGGAGTAGATAACGGTGACGTTCTAGACATTTCGAATATCTCCAAGATATCATGGGCGTACTTTTCTGATGGATGAAGATACCATCAGGCAATTGATCAACTTGAAGTCCTAGAAAGAACTTCATCTCTCCTATTGAACTCTGTGAGTCCCAAAACAGATTCGGGTCACAGTGGTTGATTGTTTTCACCCAAACAACTATGGATTAGTTGTTTGAATGTGCAAATACTAAGAAAAACCAAGCAAAGAAGATGAAGAATCTTGTTTGGATCAAATAACTAGTGTTGTATATGAAATCTGAATAACATGTAATCAGTTACAACACCAGGATATTCGGATGAAAGCACAATAGCAAAAATCACAACACAAGAAGATCACCAAAATCTGTCCAAGAAACATGGACATAAGTTCATTGAACATGGTATTTATACAGACTGATCACCCAGCGTATTTATTAAATACGCTGGGCAATTAATTATGCTGCGTACATAGATGTTTCACAAAATGACACTTTTGACCCTTTTGTTTTTCTAACTATTACAGAATCAGATCAAACTATGGTTTATCAAGTACCAACGGTCTCCAAAAGTTCCAACAAGCTCATTTCGAACTTCTTCTTCATGACTGCTTTAAAATATTTGCATAACACGTCGTTTGTTGAGTCGAAGGTGATGTCATCCACATAGACTTGTACAGTCAGCAAGTGTCCTTTTACTTCCTTCGTGAAGAGTGTGCAGACAACAGTGCCTCTGATAAAGCCGTTGCTTAACGGGTACTAAGAGAGTGTCTCATACAAGGCTCTCGAGGCCTGATGCAACCTATGACATCCAGGCTTTTCAGGTATCTTAAACGCGCTACTTCACGGTTATTCATTCCTATGCTAATTTAATTCAGAGAATTAAATTACACGCTCGCAATAACTACGCTAACTTTGTGAATTCATTGGGTGAATTACGTGCTATGTGTTATTAGACGTTTGTAGAATTATTATATCACGTTTTGAATTACGTTTGTAGAATTATTATATCGCGTTTTGATTTCGCGATTATTAGTTATAAAAATAAAAATAAATATTAAGTAAATAGCCGAACCAAACCGAGCCGCGAAACGTGTCGACCTCACCTCCTTGTGGCCAAGTAACTAGCCTAATTGAGGCCCAAGTTACTCACCCAAACCCCCCCCCCCTTGCGGTCGCGAGCCCCCCCCCCCCCCCCCACCCCTTTCTCCTTCTTTTCCTTGTTTTATATAAATAGGGACATGCATGTGTTATGTTTCAAAAAAAAAAGAAACACAAACCCTAGCTCTAAGAAACCGACGGCAGCCCCCCCCCCCTCTCTCTCGATCGCACAAGCCTTCAACCCGGATTGATTCCAATCTCGTTCCCGGTTCGCTAATCTTCTTCGTATCAAGGTTAGGATTTTAATTGTTTTGCAAATCACATTAGGGTTTGTGAAATCTTGATCATGATTGTATGTATTGTTTGAATCATTGTTATGAAAAGTGTTATGATTTATGTTTAGTTCGGTTGATTGTGCGAGTTTTTGCGATTGTGATGTTTAGATGAATACAAAAATCATAGGCTGCGTTTTAGTGATAAAAATCATATTAGGGTTTGCATGGGTATTGATGTACATGATGATATGTGACAAATAAACCTGTTCTTGATCATTGTTATTTAGAGTCTTGATCGTTTAAGCGTGTTCTATTGCGATGAAAGTCGAAAACAGGTTGCTGAATGGTATTTACAGCCAACTTCAATTGGCTGTAACCTGGTCATTATTTATCGAAAAGTGGATTTTCTGAAGCTTAAAACTTATATTTTTGAAAAACACTTCTAATGGCGCAAGATTCATATTTTTTGAGGTCGTTTGCTATTTTTAAGTGGTCATTTAAGTGCAGCAGCTGAAGCTGCGTAAATTCTGAAAATTTGCTAGTTGTTTATCGAGTCGGATCTCATAATCTGTAGAGGGTTGGGTCACGATATTTGTACAGTAACTGGAGACGGGAATTTCCGGAAAATTCCCACTGGAATTTTGTTAATTAGATGAACGATAATTTTTAAATAATTTTTCCCGTGGACTGCAGTCAGAAAGCGACGAATCTGACTGCAGCCTAGTATATAAATGTTTATAAATAATTGGTAAAGTTTTAGGACTTGAAAAGTTTACATCAAATTCTACAGTTTAGTTGACATCTCCTGTAAAGAAATTGGAATTTTTAGAACGTTGGAACTATTTTATAAAAATCCTCGAAAACAGCCTAGTTATGAGCGTACAAGCTGAAACATGATAACTTGCGTATGTGTGTACCAAAGTGTTGTATGAGTTGATTTGTGTTTATGACAAGTTGGTTTGATCACTATTTTGGTATGATGATACTTTGCATGCATGATTGTGTTTTCAAAATTGTTATTATGCGTGCCGCATTGTATATTAGTTATGCGTAGGGTTTGTATCAGTGTGTTCACACACTAACTTTAAATCGATTGACATGTTAGGACGCAATTAGCGGTCCCATCATTTGCTACTTTTGTGTTACACTAACCGAGCAATTAAAGGTGAGTTCACGGCCCCTATTTTATCCGGTTTTAAACAACAGGGGGAGAAACATGTATACATTCTATAACTCTATCTTTTTACGTTATGCGAAATTAACGTCGTTAAACTACTCGGTAACTAAGTTAATGTTAATGTACGTTATGGTCACTAAGCATCTATATCACGGAAGTCCTTGACAAACTCTTGGATCGTTAGTATTGGGTTAGATAGCGGGGAAATTATAAGTAGTACTACTGGGCCCGACAAGCCCCACCCGAGCTAGTCGCGCTAGCCGACCGGGTATGGTCAACGGGTGATTAATTTGGCCTAACTTTCGCCATGGTCAGTGATAGGCCTGGCAACACGGAGGCACAACAGTCAGCTTCGATCGCGAACACTTATGTGACGTTAGGCTCGCTACCTACATGTTAACATTGAACTTAATTACGAACCAATATCATTATTATTCCGGGTTAGGAATAATGGAACCAACAATATTATTCCGGGTTAGGAATAATGAAACTAAATCGTTATCCCGGGTTAGGGATAACGGGGAAAACAAACTTATAACCGAACTTGTGAACTTATAAAAACCTGTGAACTCACTCTTCTTTAATGTTGACACTTGTTTCTTTACATGTTTCTCAGGACGCTAGGAGAGCTAGGTGCACTCACTTGCATTGACCAAGACATATTTTTATCGAGTCTCATTTACGAATATTGTTTGGGATTCTTGGTTTTTGGCGTTTATGTTGGCGCCCGTTACTTTACTTTACTTTACTTTAATGCTTCCGCACAACTTAGAAACTAATGCTTCCGCTAAACTTTGAAACTAAACTAAGACAAGTTGAAAATAATTATGAATGGGTAAACAAATGTTTTTGGAAAACGTTTTTAATAAATCATATAGAGTCGTTCGATATTACTAGTGTCTCAGATTCTGGTTTGTTCACACGCCTCGCGGTAAAACTCCGCAGGTGGAAATTGAGGGTGTGACAGATTGGTATCAGAGCCTCTAGCTATAGAGAACCAGGTTTGCATTAAAAGTAGACCTAAACTATAGCTGATTACGCGACACTAGACTAGTTGGCACCGAACTGTGATATCTTGTTATGTGTTATCCTACAACTGTTTTATGTAAGATATATATGTATATTGTGATGCACGCAACTCGTAACTAACTACACCAATCCATCAGGCAATGTCATTATCATCATCCGACAAATCTCGACAACCAAGGGCGTCGGGGAAGGCACCCATGGTCGAACCCTCACCACCTCATGGCGTGGAGACACGCTCAGCTGCTAGGAAAAGACTCGCTCTAGGAGAGGAGTCGTCCTCCCGTCCGACCACCGCTATGCCGGTCGAACCGGTCAATTCGTTAGAGGTAGGGGACGACCTACTTAGGGATATGATAAGGAAACAACAGGAACAACTAGAGAGAATGCAGGAGACTATCGAAGCACAAGGATGGATGATACGTCAACTAACTGGTAAAACTGCAGAGCTCGAGGAAGAGCAATATGAGAATAAGAAAGCTCGCAACATTTTAGCTAAGGATCTTCGTGCTGAGCAGCTGAGGGCGGACTGGCTCGAAGACAGGGTTCTTGAGTCCAGTTGGAGGATTCAAGAACTGGAGCAGAATCAAGCACCTGTCCCAGTACCCGCCCCAGCACCGGTCCCTCCAGCGCCTGTAGAGGAAGAAGAGGAGGACCCGGAGGAAGACCCGGAGGAGGATCCGGAGGAAGAGGAGCCGGAACAGGAACCGGCGGTTGAAGCTGAAACGCCGTAGAGGATGACGGTAACGATAGCGACTTGGGAGATGGAGACGTAGAAGACTGACTCGTCTCGCCAATTCCCGCTTTGTTTTCTTTAGTTTGTTTGTTTCCACTTATGTTTGAACTTGAAATTTAATAGTTAAACTGAGATGTTTGGTTGGTATTTTGTGAGACATTGAAATTTATTTAATCGAATGTTCCCTTCTATTGTTTAATTTGTTGGGTTGACATAACTTGTATGATGATTGAAGTTTGGAGTATGATAACTATATTGGATCTATATACTTATCAGTGTGTGTTTGTGTTGTCTTACAAAGATCTGAAATGGCAACTGGACGTCGTGGAAACCTCAACATGACACCTGAAGAATTAGCCGCAATGATCCAAGAACAGTGAATGCTGCTCTGGCAGGTGTTCAAAACCCACCAGCAGGTAACCATTATTAAATTTTCATGGGAAAATCTAATAGTTGGGCTAGTAGGCTTTCTTGCTGACTACCTATCCTCTGTCAGCAGGAGGGGGTCTTAACCCCTACAAGATGTTCCTCGATGCGAAACCGAGCAAATTCACTGGTGCAGAAGGACCCATAGGACTGGTCCGTTGGATTGAAAAGTCTGAATCGGTGTTCGAGATGTGCAATTGCCTTGAGGCCAATAAGGTCAAGTATGCTGCCTCAACGCTGGAAGATGGGGCATTAACCTGGTGGAACGCACAAGTCCAAACGCGTGGACTTATTGCTGCAAACGCAATGGCCTGGGCCGAGTTTAAGGCCCTAATCAAAGAGGAGTACTGCGCGGGACAGAGTTCAGCAGTTGGAGCAAGCGCTATGGAACCATAAGATGGTAGGATCTGAAATTGAAGCGTACACGGCGAAACATCACGATCTGGTGTTCCTATGTCCCGATCTGGCTAACACCGTTGAAAAACGACTTGAGTTTTATCTTGGGGGTCTGGTCCCTGAGATCCAGGGCATGGTAATGTCTAGTAACCCTGCGACGGAACATCAAGCAATCAGGTTGGCGCACAAACTCACCGATAAGGCTGTGGAACAAAGGAAGTTGCCATCTCGGGGTGCAACTGAAGTTGTCCCTGATAATAAAAGAAAATTTGAAGACTCGCCTGCTCGACAGTCTTCATCAGCTCAGCCACAACAAGGAAACCAGAAACGGTTCAAGAATTTCAACAACAATCGGGTCACAATAATCAGTCCGCCAACAAACCCAGAACACAAGCGGCTATGTGGGTCGAAAGCCGCAATGTAATCGTTGTAACCTCCATCATCACGGCCCTTGTGCCGGAAATCGCTGCCAACGATGTGGCAAAACGGGACATGCGGCAAAGGATTGTCGCGGGGAAATCGTGTCTTGACAAAATCAAAATCAGCACCAGATTCAACAGCAAGGTATTAACCGGGGGTGCTATCAGTGCGGTAGCACTACCCATTTCAAGCGAGACTGCCCGCAACTTCGCAACAACAACAACAATGGTGGGAACAACAACAACAACAACCACAACAACAACAACCACAACAACAACAACAACAACCACAATAACACCAACAACAATGGAAATGGTGGCACAGGAGGTGCCAAAGGTCGTGCATTCACGCTAGGCCGCGGAGAGGCCAGTAAACGACTCGAACGTGGTCACCGGTAAGTTTCCCCTTAACGAACATTTTGCTACTGTACTTTTTGATACGGGTGCGGATAGGAGTTTTATATCTGAGTCTTTTAGGAAGAACCTAAATCTCACGCCTAAACCCCTAGAGACCCCTTACGTCATAGAACTAGCCGATGGTAAATCTGTAGATGTGACCCATTTAGTAACCGGCTGCCAACTTAAACTCGTGGGTCACACCTTTACCATTGATCTGATGACAACTACCCTGGGTAGTTTTGACGTGGTAGCCGGAATGGACTGGCTATCCGACGTCCGAGCTGAAGTTCACTGCTTCGAGAAATCTATCCGTATTCCGCTCTCTAACGATGAAGTCTTGATGGTGCAAGGCGAGAAGGCAGGCACCGTCACAAACATCATCTCTTACATGCAAGCTCAGAAGTATCTTCGGAGGAAGAACTCCTTCGCTTTGCTCACACTGGTCACCGAGCAGCCTAAGGACGAGAAGCGTATAGAAGATATCCTCGTCGTCCGTGACTTTTCTGGTGTATTTCTAGAGGAGTTACCTGGTCTTCCACCACATCGACAAGTGGAGTTTGAAATCGAATTGGCGAACCATGCAACTCCTATCGCCAAGGCCCCGTACCGCCTGGCTCCAGCAGAGCTGCAAGAGTTGTCTACCCAACTTCAGGAATTGTTAGAAAAAGGATTTATCCGACCCAGTACTTCGCCATGGGAGCTCCGGTCCTTTTTGTCAAGAAGAAGGACGGGACCTTCCGCATGTGCATCGACTACAGGGAACTCAATAAGGTTACCGTCAAGAACCGATACCCATTACCTCGCATCGACGATCTCTTCGACCAACTTCAAGGGTCAAGCTACTACTCCAAGATTGATCTACGGTCCGGTTATCACCAGTTACGCGTCAGGGAGGAGGATATCTCTAAGACGGCATTTCGTACTCGGTATGGCCATTATGAGTTCTTGGTCATGCCCTTCGGTCTCACCAACGCACCCGCGGTGTTCATGGACCTCATGAACCGCGTGTGTAAGCCGTATCTCGACAAGTTTGTCATTGTGTTCATCGATGACATACTCATCTACTCTAAGGGTGAAGAAGAACATGCTGAACATCTACGATTATTGCTGGAGTTACTTCAACAGGAGAAACTATATGCCAAGCTTTCAAAGTGTGATTTCTGGATTCGGGAAGTTCAGTTCCTCGGGCATATCGTGAATGAAAAGGGTATCCACGTTGATCCCGCCAAGATCGAGCTATCAAGAACTGGGAAGCACCCAGGACACCGACATAGATCCGCCAATTTTTGGGTTTGGCTGGTTACTACAGACGTTTCATCGAGGGATTTTCAAAGATTGCGCAACTGCTTACCACTCTCACCCAGAAAGGCACTAAGTATGCTTGGGGTGACAAGCAGAAAGCAGCATTTCAATTGCTGAAGCAGAAACTTTGCAGTGCACCCATTATGTCCTTGCCGGAAGGGACTGATGATTTTGTGGTATATTGTGACGCTTCCATTCAGGGATTGGGATGCGTACTCATGCAACGTGATAAGGTCATCGCGTATGCGTCCCGACAATTGAAGGTTCACGAGAAAAACTACACAACACATGACCTGGAATTGGGAGTAGTGGTGTTTGCGCTTAAGATTTGGAAACACTACCTATATGGAACAAAGTGCACAATCTACACGGATCACAAGAGCCTCCAGCATATCTTCGACCAGAAGGAGTTGAACATGCGACAGCGTCGCTGGGTCGAACTCCTGAACGATTATGAATGTGCCATTCGGTATCACCCAGGTAAAGCTAACGTGATAGCTTATGCCCTCAGTAGGAAGGAGCACTTGAAACCTCGTCGTGTACGAGCACTACAGTTCACCATTCATTCGGGGTTACCCGAACAGATACGCGATGCGCAGCTAGAAGCAGTTAAGGAAGAAAACATTAAGGCCGAATCTGTAGGAAAGATGGAACGCGATTGGGAAGTAAAACCCAATGGTGCCCGGTATTTCATGAATCGTATATGGGTACCTCTCTGCGGAGACCTCAGAAAGCTAGTTATGGACGAAGCTCACAAATCCCGATATTCTGTCCATCCCGGTTCGGACAAGATGTATCAAGACCTTAAAGCCGCGTACTGGTGGCCCAACATGAAAGCAGATATAGCCACCTACGTGAGCAAGTGTTTGACTTGTGCGAAAGTCAAGGTGGAATACCAGAAGCCATTAGGGCTACTTCAACAACCTGAGATCCCAGTGTGGAAATGGGATCAGATCTCGATGGACTTTATCACTAAACTCCCGCGAACTCCGGGTGGTTGCGATACCATCTGGGTAATCGTGGATCGTTTAACTAAGTCCGCACACTTCCTATCGATCAAAGAAACAGATAAGATGGATAGGCTGACTCGCATCTACATTAAGGAAGTATTTCTCGGCACGGAGTGCCAACGTCCATAATCTCAGACAGAGATGCTCGTTTCACGTCCAACTTTTGGCAGTCACTTCCGAAAGCGTTGGGTACACGCTTAGATATGAGCACAGCTTATCACCCTCAGACGGATGGTCAAAGTGAAAAGACTATTCAGACCTTGGAAGACATGCTTAGGGCATGTGTGGTAGACTTTGGGATCAGTTGGGAAATACATCTGCCTTGAGTGGAATTCTCGTATAACAACAGTTACCATACGAGTATTCAAGCGGCACCGTTTGAAGCATTATACGGTCGCAAATGTAGATCACCTATCTATTGGGTAGAAGTCGGTGACAGTCAACTCACAGGTCCTGAGTTGATACTTGAGGATACTGAAAAGATTGTGCAAATCAGAAACCGCATGGCAGCGGCATGAGATCGACAGAAAAGCTACGCTGATCAACGACGCAAAACCGCTTGAATTTCAAGTAGGCGACTGCGTCCTACTAAAGGTGTCACCCTGGAAGGGTGTAATCCGTTTTGGGAAACGAGGCAAACTAAACCCACGGTACGTAGGCCCATTTGTGATCTTGAAGCGTATCGGGCCCGTAGCTTATCAATTAGACCTTCCTGCCGAACTCAGTGGACTTCACAACGTTTTTCACGTGTCTAATCTGAAGAAGTGTCTATCAGATGAGACCCTAGTCATTCCATTGGATGAGATTCAAGTGGATGAGCAACTGCACTTTGTGGAACAACCTATCGAGATCATGGATCGTCAGATCAAGACTCGAAGGCACAGCAAGATACCGATCGTCAAGGTTCGTTGGGATTCTAAACGTGGACCGGAGTTCACGTGGGAAAGAGAGGACCAAATGAAAAGCAAATACCCACACCTTTTTGCAGCTGAGCAGCAATCTAACGTTACCACCAACTAAATTTCGAAACGAAATTCTTTCAACATGGGGATGATGTGACAACCTGGGAATTTCTTGTACCATTGCTAACAAACTGAATCTTTGTGCGTTGCATTCTAAACCGCGTTTACTCAATTTTCGGGACGAAAATTCTTTTAACATGTGGATAATGTGACATCCCGGCTTTTCAGGTATCTTAAACGCGCTACTTCACGGTTATTCATTCCTACGCTAATTTAATTCGGAGAATTAAATTACACGCTCGCAATAACTACGCTAACTTTGCGAATTCATTGGGTGAATTACGTGCTATGTGTTATTAGACGTTTGTAGAATTATTATATCACGATTTGATTTACGTTTGTAGAATTATTATATCGCGTTTTGATTTCGCGATTATTAGTTATAAAAATAAAAATAAATATTAAGTAAATAGCCGAACCAAACCGAGCCGCGAAACGTGTCGACCTCACCTCCTTGTGGCCCAAGTAACTAGCCTAAACTTGAGGCCCAAGTTACTCACCCAAACCCCCCCCCCTTGCGGTCGCGAGCCCCCCCCCCCCCCCCCACCCCTTTCTCCTTCTTTTCCTTGTTTTATATAAATAGGGACATGCATGTGTTATGTTTCAAAAAAAAAAAAGAAACACAAACCCTAGCTCTAAGAAACCGACGGCAGCCCCCCCCCTCTCTCTCGATCGCACAAGCCTTCAACCCGGATTGATTCCAATCTCGTTCCCGGTTCGCTAATCTTCATCGTATCAAGGTTAGGATTTTAATTGTTTTACAAATCACATTAGGGTTTGTGAAATGTTGATCATGATTGTATGTATTGTTTGAATCATTGTTATGAAAAGTGTTATGATTTATGTTTAGTTCGGTTGATTGTGCGAGTTTTTGCGATTGTGATGTTTAGATGAATACAAAAATCATAGGCTGCGTTTTAGTGATAAAAACCATATCATATGATTAGGGTTTTCATGGGTATTGATGTACATGATGATATGTGACAAATAAACCTGTTCTTGATCATTGTTATTTAGAGTCTTGATCGTTTAAGCGTGTTCTATTGCGATGAAAGTCGAAAACAGGTTGCTGAATGGTATTTACAGCCAACTTCAATTGGCTGTAACCTGGTCATTATTTATCGAAAAGTGGATTTTCTGAAGCTTAAAATGTATATTTTTGAAAAACACTTCTAATGGCACGGGATTCATATTTTTCTGAGGTCGTTTGCTGTTTTTAAGTGGTCATTTAAGTGCAGCAGCTGAAGCTGCGTAAATTCTGAAAATTTGCTAGTTGTTTATCGAGTCGGATCTCATAATCTGTAGAGGGTTGGGTCACGATATTTGTACAGTAACTGGAGACGGGAATTTCCGGAAAACTCCCACTGGAATTTTGTTAATTAGATGAACGATAATTTTTAAATAATTTTTCCCGTGGACTGCAGTCAGAAAGCGACGAATCTGACTGCAGCCTAGTATATAAATGTTTATAAATAATTGGTAAAGTTTTAGGACTTGAAAAGTTTACATCAAATTCTACATTTTAGTTGACATCTCCTGTAAAGAAATTGGAATTTTTAGAACGTTGGAACTATTTTATAAAAATCCTCGAAAACAGCCTAGTTATGAGCGTACAAGCTGAAACATGATAACTTGCGTATGTGTGTACCAAAGTGTTGTATGAGTTGATTTGTGTTTATGACAAGTTGGTTTGATCACTATTTTGGTATGATGATACTTTTCATGCATGATTGTGTTTTCGAAATTTTTATTATGCGTGCCGCATTGTATATTAGTTATGCGTAGGGTTTGTATTAGTGTATTCACACACTAACTTTAAATCGATTGACATGTTAGGACGCAATTAGCGGTCCCATCATTTGCTACTTCTGTGTTACACTAACCGAGCAATTAAAGGTGAGTTCACGGCCCCTATTTTATCCGGTTTTAAACAACAGGGGAGAAACATGTATACATTCTATAACTCTATCTTTTTACGTTATGCGAAATTAACGTCGTTAAACTACTCGGTAACTAAGTTAATGTTAATGTACGTTATGGTCACTAAGCAGCTATATCACGGAAGTCCTTGACAAACTCTCGGATCGTTAGTATTGGGTTAGATAGCGGGGAAATATAAGTAGTACTACTGGGCCCGACAAGCCCCACCCGAGCTAGTCGCGCTAGCCGACCGGGTATGGTCAACGGGTGATTAATTTGACCTAACTTTCGCCATGGTCAGTGATAGGCCTGGCAACACGGAGGCACAACAGTCAGCTTCGATCACGAACACTTATGTGACGTAAATTTAGGCTCGCTACCTACATGTTAACATTGAACTTAATTACAAACCAATATCATTATTATTCCGGGTTAGGAATAATGGAACCAACAGTATTATTCCGGGTTAGAAATAATGAAACTAAATCGTTATCCCGGGTTAGGGATAACGGGGGAAACAAACTTATAACCGAACTTGTGAACTTATAAAAACCTGTGAACTCACTCTTCTTTAATGTTGACACTTGTTTCTTTACATGTTTCTCAGGACGCTAGGAGAGCTAGGTGCACTCACTTGCATTGACCAAGATATATTTTTATCGAGTCTCATTTACGAATATTATTTGGGATTTTTGGTTTTTGGCGTTTATGTTGGCGCACGTTACTTTACTTTACTTTACTTTAATGCTTCCGCACAACTTAGAAACTAATGCTTCCGCTAAACTTTGAAACTAAACTAAGACAAGTTGAAAATAATTATGAATGAGTAAACAAATGTTTTTGGAAAACGTTTTAAATAAATCATATAGAGTCGTTCGATATTACTAGTGTCTCAGATTCTAGTTTGTTCACACGCCTCGCGGTAAAACTCCGCAAGTGGAAATTGAGGGTGTGACACAACCCATATAAAGTTTTATATAGTAGATAAACCTTGTCCTTATGCACTAGATAGACGAACCCCGGTGGTTGTCCAACATACACTAACTCCTTTACATTTCCATAAAGAAAAGCATACTTGACATCTAGCTAGTACACCTTGAAACCTTTCCATGATGCAAATGACAGGAAAATGTGAACGGCTTCTAGTCGAAGGACTGGAGCATAAACCTCAGTCTAATCAATGCCTTCCTGCTGATAAAATCCTTTGACAAAGAGTCGAGTTTTTTGCGCACCACTACCCCTCGATCATCTCTTTTGCACTTGAAGACCCATTTTGTAGCGATAGCTTTCTGATTAGCTGGTAGGTCAACAAGCTTCAGACACCAAGCTTCTCAAATTGTTGCAACTCCTCCTGCATTGCCTTTACCCAGCTTTCATCGGCAAGTGCGTCTTTGTTCGATTTTGGCTCAATCTACGAAATAAAACAACGATGTAAGCACAAATTTTGAATCAGTGCAATCTTGGTATTAAAACAACTAAGATCTTTGTTGATCTGATTGTGTGTTTTCACTCCAACTTGTATTTCTCCGATAATATTCTCTGATGGATGATAGGACAAATTCTTTGGTATTACTTCATTAGCAACGTGCACTTCACTTTCCAAATTTGTGATGTTCTGTTCGGCAACCGTATCACTTGTTGATGCTTCATTCCGATTTCTAGGACTTGCAGATTGATTTAGTAGACTTGTTATCTGCTCGGATCCTTCATCGAAACTAGATTCACCACCATTATCATACGTTGGCTTAGCTTCAGAATCAGAATCATCCGTCTGGTTGAGAATGGGCTCAGTGATATTTACTACGGGTTCGACGACAGGTTCAGAATGAGTCGTGCTCGGACCTTCACCAGAAACATTTGTGCCAACAGGTGGTTGAGTAACCACTATTGGTCTCGGAACCTGTTCTTGATTTTTTGATTGATGTTGTTGATATAATAACACAAGTTCCTCTTCATTCGGTACCTCTGGTAGGTCGAATGAATTCCATAAGCTCTCATAATTGAACATCCAAGGTTCACCAGGCTTTTGAGTAGGCATTGTGTATTTTCGACAGTCGACATATTGAGCAAGGATCACTTGATTTAAGCTTGGTAGATATACCCTTCTCAATGGACTAGCGTAACCCACGAAAAAACCTTCCAAAGATTTAGCACCAAATTTGCCGTCGGGATCGATAACCGTACATGGAGACCCAAATGGCTCCAAAAACTCTAAATTCAGCTTCCGTTGATTCAGCAGTTCGAAACATGTCTTCTTATGAGCCTTGACGATCAAAACCCTGTTCAATGTGTACCAAGCAGAGGCAACGGCTATGCTCCAAAAACTAATAGGTAACTTCAAATCGGCGAGTATTGTGTGTGCTGTTTCAATAGAGTTTGATTTTTCTGTTCAGCTACTCCATTTTGTTGTGGAGTATAGGGGGCGCTGAATTCGTGAAGAATCCCTTTGTCGTTACGGAATTTTAGCATTCGATTAGTTGCGTATTACAGAATTTGAACTCGGTACCGTTGTTAGTTCTTATCCTTCTGAATGGAAGATGGTACAGCTTCTCTAGTTTTCTTAAGAGAATCTTAAGATTTTCAAATGTTTCATCTTTACTCCCCTGAAACATGACCCATGAGAACCTTGAATAGTCGTCTGTCACAACTAGGCAATAAAGATCTCAAGAAATACTTTTAACGTTTACTGGCCCAAAAAGATCCATATGAAGCCTCTCTAGTGGTAACTTGACGGAATTCAGAAGTTTCCTCGGGTGTGATTTCTTATGATGCTTCCCTTTTTGCAGCTCAGACAATTGTCGTCTAGATGAAAACTTTTGAGATTGACACCCTCAACTAGGTTGTTGTGAACCAGATAGTTCATCTTTCTTAAGTGAATTTGCCCCATCTTTCTATGCCAAAGGATTGATTCTTCTCAGTTACTTTGGTTACAAAACACTGTGCTGATTTCGCGGTGGTGGATGCGACGCTCATGCCTACGACATAAAAATCATTTTCTCGTGGAGCGCGCATAAGGATCCACTCCTCAGGAATATTGAACCCCGGCTTCGGAATAAGCATTCCTTATCATTGAAGTGTGTTGTAAACTTCTTATCACAAATTTGCGAGATGCTCAGAAGATTGTTCTCTGATTCAGCAATATAGTTTACTTTGTCGAATGAGACCACTCCATTTGAAAGCTTCCCTCCTCCAACAATTCTCCCACCTTGATTTCCAGTGAACCCCACATAACCTCCACGAATAGGTTTTACATCATAAAGCAAGGCCAACATTCCTGTCATGTGACGAGAAGCTCCACTGTCCATGATCCACTTTGATATAAGTGACCTCAGGGGCCCCTACACATGCAAATAAGTAATTATTTAAAAAGTGAAACCCAAGCCTGCTTGGTCTTGGGTGGGTTTGGAATATCAAATTTGGAGCTTTGATTTTGACATCCTGTTCGATTTCAGATTTAGCTAGAACAAGTGTTTTCATTTCTGCAGAAGATGGTTTGATTTTAGCTACCCAAGTTTGTGTTTTCAGAACTGCCTTTTTGGTATATAATTTTGAATCCTTTTGTCTTTTCTTGGTTGCAATTTAACCAATTTAAAATTTTGAATTATTTTAAACAGTTGATTTCAGAATTTTGTTGGATTCATTATTTCTTTTAAGGATTTGTTTTGGCACAAACTTGGGAGCTTTTTGTTTCTCATCTTCTGTAGGTCTTCTCGTACTGTAAACAGGTTTTGGATTTCATTGAGAACATTCTCGTGCAATATGCCCGACTTTGTTACTTGTAACATGTCCTACTGTCATTTCTAACAAAGGATCCAAATCTGGTTCTCTACTCTCCTTTTCCTTTTTAAACTCATCATTGGATTGTTTACCAATACTCTCTTTTTCAATTTTAGTGTTTGTTCCATAAACAAAATCGATTTTCTTTGTAAAGTTCATTTTTTGGAACCTTTTGTTCTTCTTTTTGTTTTGATAACTCAAACCTGTTCTCCTATTTTCAGGATAGTCCCTGCCCTTCTGATAGTGATTTTTGTAAACACGTTTTGATTTGGAGTAAAATGACACGTCTTGTTTTTCGATATCAGAATGCACGTCTTGTTTTTCGATGACGTATGAACTGGTAGAATAACTGATTAACAACTTGTTAACCCGTTCAGTTTCAATTTTCATTTTATCAATTTCACTTTTTAGTTCAGCAATTGTATTTAAATGAATATTGATGGCCATCTGTTTGTCCATTACAATTGCCTTGAGCATCGAAAGTGTTTTGTCATTTTCTCTTATCACATGTTCAAATTGTTTAATCGTTTTACTTAATTTGTCATATGCTTCTTTTGTTGTATTATAATCACATGAAAAATTATCTTCAAGGGTTTTCAACACCTTGTATCTTTTTTTCTTTTTCAACACACTCCTTGCATGGCTCTTTGTACTTCATGCAAGGTGTTTCTTCTTTACATTTTGAGCCTTAATTATTTCCTCCACTGACTCATTTACCAATTTGACTCTAGCTTCATGAGCTTCCTCAGTAACTACCTCTTTCATGTTAGCCATTAAAGCTTTGTTGGCTATATCAGTTAGATTCTCCAAAGCCATCTCCTTGGTCACATCAATCACCTCTACTGTTTCAGGCTTTGTCTCTTCTTCACACGGTGGTTGGTAGCTTGAGTTGAAGTAACCTGCAAAAGTTTTAAGATTATCAGAAGGCAATAGATGTCTAAATGCACTATTCAAGAGTTCTTCTTCCTCTAACGAAGTGTTATAATATTCTCCAAGTGCTTCGTTAAAGGATGCCTTAGCATATTATTCTTCTGTCTGTTCTGATTCTTCAATTATCTCAACTACTAGTGTGAGGCCTTCATTCTTTATGATATACATGTTCTAGTTGAACCCTTCATCTTCTTGGGTGACAATCAGAGCCTTATCTTTTGAGTTTGATGGCCCGTCTTCAATTTGCACTAACCTGGTCTGAGGTTGGGTTTGATGATATATGGCCTTTTTGTAGTAATCATCAGCAAATGGATTTTGATTTCCTTTGAGTTCTCTATTTGGGCACTCTCTCTTGAAATGTCCATTTTTCTCAGCACTTGAAGCATGTTACTTTAGTCTTATCAAAACCCAGTTTGCCGTCAAGTCCTCCCAGACTGTCTCTTCCTGTGATTTCCATAAAGCGTTGAGCTCTTCGGACTATTGAAGCCATACACCACTTAATATCAATCAATTCCAATTCAACCGGATCAATCTGATCATAATCTTCTTTTGTCATTTCAGGATTCCCGATCCTTCCTGCTACCAGACTTTCGTATGATTCGAGAACTGATGCAAGCAAGGCCATGTGTTGTCTGGTTGTGTGTTCATTGAAGTCTTGTGCGTTTTTGAGATTAACAGCGATGTTGTATTGTAGAATTCGCTGGTTTGAATTAGGTTGATTGTTTTGACTGTTCTAAGGATTTCTTGAGCTTTGTGAAGTTTGTGGAGTTTGAGGAGTGTTAGGGTTGTATGAAGGAAACGATTGAAACCCAATGGATCGGTTTGATGGTGGACTCATAGTATTGTTGGCACTAAAAGCCGTTTGAACCTTGGGACTTTGTATGTTTCCAACAGAACTACCTTTGTAGTATAGGTTCATATCTTGTTGCATGTGAGCGCCTTTGTTCTTTTCCATCTTCTGCACTACTAGCTCATGACCTTCAAATCTTTCGATGAATCTTGGCAATGTGAAATTACTATACTCTGTGCCGTTTTCCAAAATAGTCAGATCAGTAGTCCACTCTTCTTCTGGTAAAGAATCGGCCATTCATCAACTACTTCTTCATTGGTTTTAAAAATCCCCATTTGTTTCATTTGAACCACCAAATGACAGTATATTTTGATCAGCTGTTTCATAGTCTCTCCTTTTATCAGATGGAAATTTCGAACTCCTTGCTTAGTAACGCGTTTCTTCCTTTTCGAAGTTGAGAACTTCCCTGGAACTTAAGTCTTAAAGCATTCCACAGAGACTGGGCATCATCGTCATGTTGCAGAAGAGCCAAGATATCTTCTTTTACTGCCTGTTGCAGTATATTCATCATCTTCTTCTCGTTGATAAACTTCTCTTTCTTTATATCCGTGAGCTGAGCCAGTGTCTTCTCAAGACCACTTTCACCTGTAGGTGCTGTGTATTTTGACTCAATGGTAAACTAACATGTGAATTGATTAGCTTGAACCCAGTTGATGAATCTCTCGCTCCAACTGTCATAATATTCTATGTTCATAAGTGTTGGAGGTTTCGTCATGGTTCCCATTTCGTTCTCTAGGTTCATGTTCTTGGCTGCAACAGTTGTAACAGCAGATCTGTTGAAGACGTTAAAGAATTCCTCTTCCATATTTTACCTGAAAATTGTCGAAAAACTATCGAAAAATTTTGATTAGAACGTGTTTGGTGCGAAGTGTGCTTGTTGCGATGTGGCACTTCGTACGAGGTGTTCACAAACAATTTTAAGATAAGTATTCCCGCTTCGTACGATTTGGAACTTACTTCGTATGAGGTGGATATAAAAAGCAATTTTAAAACTTGGAACAATTTGAAGTCACCTCGTACGAGGTGTCTAGGCAACTCGTGAGAGGGTAATATTAGCTCGTACGAGTTGTACTCACAGCTTCATGTTTTTCTTGTTTTTTCGCAATTTTTCTCATGATTTCCGTTGATTTTAGGTCTGAAAGTTTCAAGAGTTTGTTTAAACTGGTTTTAACATGTTATACTAGAATCCTAGTCCAACTTGTCCATGAAATTGTCCAGATCTGATTAAAGTTTTAAGAAAGGAGTAGAAATAAAGATCTTCAATTGCTGAAATATGATTAAATGTCTTCAAACCAGGCCTCCAGCTCGGATACCACTTGTGGGAGGATCGGCTTCCCCCGAAAGCAACGACCGGACTTGAGCTAACCAACATGCGCGTAATTCATCGTTAGTAAGTTTGACAAAAGATCGGATTTCCTGTTTAAACGCTTCTGCTTCTTGTATTAATAAACGTGGAAGAATTACAAACAGCAAACTGGCAGGGCTTTGCCTTAGTATCAGTAAAAACAACTATTGACTCAAGACCCCAACTCTGCTATATATAGACATGACAACTTCGTACGAGTTGGTATTGCCACTTCATCTGAAGTGTACTTCGTACGAAGTGGCCTAAATACATACAAAACAATTAAAAATCTAACATTTAAGGCCCTGTTACATTAGACGTGACCTAAGATGTAGGCTATAGACATTCTGCACTAACAGGGTCAGTTAACATGGGTTATAATTCACAAACCTCAATTTCCTCCTGAAATAAGATATTTTTTTCATACTCTCTTGATATGTCTCACCCAAGACCACCTCACTTAATGAGATTCCACAAAAAGCACAACACTTGGGATATGCAATTTTAATAAAATCATATTTTAATCTATCCCAAGCCTTGTTCTTGGACTTGTTTGCAAATGTGACTGATATCAAAGGAACAAAACCAAAAGCTTTTCTCATGTATCCAAGACTCTTAAGCTTTTATCTTCAAAACCAAGTTTCAAAACAAGATTTTCAACAAGGTGTTGTTTTTCGAATAAAAGCCTTATACATGAAACTTTTACAAGAATGTTTGATAAAGAGTCAAAAGTTTTAAAACACACAAGCAAATGGGGATGAGCAAAATTTAGATGAGTCCACATCACAAGCTTAAACCTCTGTTGCTGAGCCCGTTGTTCCTAGTGATCATAACACCACAACTGGTTTTGTGAAACCCACACCAGCAAAATCCAAAAGAAACCCCCCCCCCCCCCAAATCCAAAAAGCCCACCAAAACAAAATTACATAAAAATGCACCTCTGGAAGTTGAGATCGCAGAGGATAACCTTGTGGTATCACAAAAGCCACTTGATACTACTGTTATTACTTCCTCACAACAATTGGAAAGATCTCCACCTAGAAGCCACACTCCTCCAGCATCCTCACAAAAGGATCAGGTTGTAAGCACAGAGTCACCACACTATGATGCAGACATTTGACTTGAAGGTCTCTTTTCAAGCCCCTCTCCCAGGGCTGTCTCTCTTTCCACTCCACAACCATCTACCACAATTCTATCCACTTTTATAGCTCTATTTCATGCAATTGATAAAACTCAGACACAAATCAGTTCCTCACAATCACCAGTCAAAGAGAGTACACCCCACAAGTGAACGAGTCTGAGAAATATCAAGTTGCTAACCGAAACAATTGAGGAGGCTACACCCCATGGGTTACAAGTAACTCTTGGTGGTAGTTTAAGTGAAGCAGCCACTACAACTAATGACACAACATTGTTTCCGTTGGGCAATGGTTACATCAGTAAGTCTTCCTTAAAGGCAACAACTATTGAGGCTACAATTGTAACCTTTGTTCCAGTTGGAAGTCCCTAGTACCAAGAAAAAGGGGCATTTGGTTCTAATAACATGGAGTTTTCTCCTATAGATAATCCAAATACAACTACCTCTAATAGGAATTCAGATGATCCTATTAACTTAGGTGATTAATTGAGATATAAGGAATTCACTGGAGAGAATGAAATCAATAGTCTTCAATTGGTGAAATGAAAGATATGATGAAGCAAATGTTACAACATTCTAAAAGCCAGCCTTCTACACAGCAAATTGCCAAGAAGCTATGGAAACCTGTGCAACCCATCATTCAAGCTCAAAGGAACTTAGTTGATATCAACCATAACACTCACATGGAACTGATCAGAAATATGGTTGAGGCCAGATTAAAGTTACTCAAGCAGACATCAAGGCCATTAGAGACATTTCATCAAGACAACTGGCTCTGCCCCGACAACAGTCCTTCAAGAAGAAGTTGAGGATGATGCCAAAAGGGGGAGGAAGATCGATTGAGAAAGTTGCAGCCTTCTTCCCATGCAAAACCAAAGGTGCAACAAAAGCCAGACCAAACCTCTCTTAAAGCATCAGATGTTGTAGTTCAAAAAGGGATTGATGAGACCCTGAATAAAGAAGCAGAAAAGAATACTTTGGAAAAGCAGAAGAGAAAAGATACACTTGAAAGCAAGGCTTCCAAATTGATTGAAGAAGAACAAGTCAAGAAAATGAAAAAAGAATATATTGGCACTTCAAGAAAAACAAAGTCAACTAGAAAAGTTAGACAGCCAATTCCCACCTCTTCTAAAACCACTGCTGGGGCAACAAAAAATGTATCCCCTATCAAGACCAAAACCAAATCACTACTAAAGAAACATCACCAAAAACTAACCCAACAGATGTTAGTACAGGTGATGTGCCAGCAGATGCTTGTACAACATATGTTCAAACAGATGTTAAGCAAACCTCTTCCATGATCACTTTTCAACTTTAACCCAACCATTATCCACACCACCAAGAATACTAACACGACCACCATAACCAAAGATCAAATTCCAACGCAAAAGAAAAACTTTTGTTGATGATGATGATGATGATGAAGAGATTCCATCACCAATCCCTTTATTATCAAACCCATTACATCATCACCACTCTCATCACTTCCATCCAAAACCACTTCACTACCACCCATGTACCACATTTGGCATCCCACTTGCTACTAGATATCCTCTAGAAATTCTTGATGTTCTAAAAGAAATTGAATCATTTTTCACAACAGAGGATACTTCAAAACTAGATTTCCCATATCTCTTTGGATATAGAAAGCCAAGAAACTTAGATGAATATCTCAAGTGAAAGCTAGACAAGCTGAGAACATTGCTAAAGGTATGAGCAAAGGAAAAGATGACAAGACTACTCAAAGTATCTTATCTCATTAACTTAACAAAGTAAGAAAAATTGAAGATTTTACCAACGATATGAGTATGTCCATGTCATAAAGGCCGGTCAATGCTGAGCTAGATGAGGAACTGAACATGATTATCTAGAGCACATAATTCAGCACAAGCCATACAAAGCAACAAGAACACAATTCAAAGACTTGTCATTAAATGCTCTCAAGGAAGAAGTTGATAGAATCCAGGAAATGCTCAAATATCCCTTACATAAACCAATTCCACCTGACTAGAAAAAGTACAAACAAATGGATCCAAACAAGGCTTTGAAGCTTAAAAGAATGAAAGAAAAGCTGGTTGCTACTAATTATGGCTCAGTAAGGTCTGTTGCAAGATGGTCTGAGTCCAGAATTATAGATACATACAAGAAACTGGAAGAGCTTAGAAAGAAAGATCCCCCAGTTCCTAGAAAGCCAGTCTATCCAACAACAACTATCCCTCAACAGACCCAACTCCCAAAAAGCATTCTTCAGCCATTGTCTTATCCACACTTTCCTTAAATCAAGCAAAAATGCAAAAGAAGATGACTAAAGATGATGAGCAGATGTTTGAAGAACAAAGAAAAGAGGTAATCAAGAACCAAGTACTCTTTCACACGATCCTGCCAGTGACAAACTTAGAGAAACTGTGAAGAAAATTATCAATAGGCCACTTTCACCAAACTCATTAGAAATAAACCATCACCCAAGAAAACCAACTGATTCAAAAGTTCTAAAACAGAAGTCTTCCTCAGACACCCATGAATTGACTTTGCTTAGATCAGATGGTGAGATTCAAAGGCTGACAATGGAGGATGCATATGGTCTGAATGTAGATGACCTCCAAGATCTGTTGAACCTTGAATTACAAAGGGATTTTGAAGACATGATTTCCTTGAACTTTGAACTACAGTTCAAAGGCAAATCAAGGAAATGTTGATGAGAAATAAAGATAAGCAATAAAGAAGAGTTTTAGAATCATCTGTTCTAGGGGGAGATTGTTGGAACTATTGAACCCTATAAAAGAATAGATGATTGGAAAATGTTCTATATCATCTTATCAACAATAAACAGTGCCTTGAAGATTCAACTCCTCCCAAAGGAAAAGACCTCAACATTTTCTCTCAAAGGTTTATTAAGCTAAAGTCTGTTCTACAAAGACTGTTGTATACAAGCTCTACTCAATGTCTAAAGTCTGCTAAAGAGAACCTCTATTATTGAAGAATTAAAGAACTGTTGAAGCAAAGGTCTTGTGGACCAACAGAGGTTAAAGCTCATTAGAGTTTCTATTAAAAGATGTTGATAAACAGAGTTTAGATATTATCAATGTAACATGTTTCAGTTTAGCAAATGTTAGAGTTTGTTCGGTCGTTAGATGTCACTGTCAAGGTGACATCAGCCTACATGCCAAAGTGGTTTGAATTGTACTATATATAGAACAGTGCATGTACTGTTCTATTCATCACTTTCCTTCTAATATTCTGTACAAACAAATTAGAGTGATCTTAGGCTGAAGGGGAGTTGTAATATTTGCATGCATACGTGAATCAAAGTTTACAAAAGCATTGTTGATGAAAACAATGTCTCTATTGTTGTGATTTAAAAGTTTATTATTTTCGTTGCACTATTTCATTACTGTTTATCTTCTTTCATTGATTTCCATCTTGAAATAATTACACAATATCAAACTCAGATCCTAATAGTTAGTATTTGTCGAACCTTCCTTAATATCAATAAGTTTTGATGAACTTTGAGGAGGAGAAGTCTTGTGATCGATCAATTTCTTGTAGTAATCATCAGCAAACGGATTGTGATTACCATGGACTTCTCGGTTCGGACACTCTCGCTTAAAGTTACCCTTCTCTTTGCATTTAAAACATGTCACCTTTGCTTTATCAAATCCTAGTTTACCATCTAGTCCTCCCAAACTGTTACGCCATGTTATTTTCATAAAGCGCGGAGCTCTTCTAACTATACTGGCCATACACCATTTGATTTCTATTAATTCCAGTCCTTCAAATTTGATCGGAATCCACTTTTGTCATGTCAGGATTCCCGATCTTACCGGCTACAAGGCTCTCATAAGATTCAAGCACGGATGCGAGTAGAGCCACATGTTGCTTAGCTGTATTTCAGTGAAGTCTTGTGCATTTGCCAAGTTCACAGCTATGTTGCACTGAAGAACCCTCTAATTTTGATTTGATTGGTTGTTTTGGCTATAGTTGTAGTTGTTAGAGCATTGGAATGATTGTGGAGTACTAGGAGTATTCGGATCATAGCTCGGAAAAGAGGTAAATCTGGTACTACTGCTTGATGAAGTATTTGAAGAGTTGTTAGCACTGAAAGCCGTTTGAATCTTTGGGCTTTGGTTGTTGGCATTAGCACTTCCTTTAAAATATAGGTTAACGTCTTGTTGTGCATGTGCACTTCTGGATTTTGCCATCTTTTGTAGATCCATTCATGACCTTCAAGCTTTTCAATAACTTTTGTGAGACTCAACGTGCCGTTGTAGTCATGACTATTCTTTAAAATCATGAGATAGGTTGGCCACTCGCCCTCTTGCAGTTCATCGGCTAACTTATCTACCATTCTTCGTTATCTTTGTTAACCCCCAACCGTTTCATTTCGACTACGAGGTGACAATACCTCTCGATCATCTGTTTCATTGACTCACGTTTTAGTGAATGAAAGATATCGAATTCTTTCTTCAACAGTGCTCGCTTGCTCCTAATCATCTGTGCACATCCTTGAAATTTAACCTTGAGTGCATTACAGATGGATTGAGTGTAATCTTCATGTTGTAAAAGAGTGAAAATATCTTCTTTAATCGTCTGTTGTAAGATATTCATCATCTTCTTTTCACGAGAGAATAAAGCCTTTTCTTGCTCCTTATACTGCATTATTCCTTTCCCTTAACCATTTTCTCTTGTCAGAATCTTGTACCCTTCCTCTATTGCGTATCAACAGTCGAGGTAGTTGGCTTGTACCCAATTCATGAATCTTTCATGCCATCCCTTATAATCTTCAAGATACTTCAATTTCGGTGGCTTAGTCATTGTGCCCATTTAATTATCAAGTTTTAAGGGTTGGGCGATTGTAGTCGAAACGGCGGATGTTGCAAACATGTTCAAGAATTCGTTCTCCATTTCTGCGAAAAATTGAACAATGATTAGGTTATGCGAAGTGGATTTAGTGCGAAGTAACACTTCGTGTGACTGCGCTGGAATTGTTCAAAAACAAGTTTATGTCACTTCGTATGATCTGGTGTTCACTTCGTGCAAAGTGGTTAAAACAGTAGTCACTTTGCGCGAAGTGGATGGTCACTTCGTGCGAAGTGTAGGTCCAGCTCGTGCGAGGTGTGCTTAAAATTTCACGTTTTTTTTTTTGCAATTTTCGACATCATTTCAGTTGTTTTTAGCTCTGGTTCTTTCAAGGGTTTGTCTAAACTGGTTTTTACGTATTATACTGAAAAATCAGTCCATTTTGTCCATGAATTTGTTTCAAAAGTGAAAAATAAGAAGAATGAGTAGAATAAGAAGTTTTCTAAGGTTGAATCTTGATCAATTGTCTTCAAATCAGGCTTCCATGGCTCTAATACCACTTGTAGGATCGTCTTATCCAAATAAGCATACGACCTAACTTGAAATCTAGTCAATATGTATGAAATTCTTGATAAACTAGTGATAATATGATCATTACTGTTTAAATGCTCAGTTTCATTAATATTGATCAACGTGTAACAAAATTGAGACAAACTGGACAGGGCATCGCCCTCACAGTCAACAAAACAGCTACCGACTCAAGACCACAACTCGACTATTTATAGACATATCCACTTCATGCAGGTTGGCCTTGCCACTTTGTACAAAGTGAGCCTCACTTCGTACGAGGTGTCCAACACTTCGTGCTGAGTGGCCTATTACATAAATTGTAAACAGAAAATCTAACATCGAAGCCCTATTACATATATGACATGACCCTAAGACGTAGGCTATAGACATCTGCATCAACAAATGTTCACCCATTTTTGCTTCATTTTAACATTTACATGTTTAATAGACTCTAGTGTGCTGGATGTATAATCATTGGGTTTGCCATACACCATATGTTGTGCATTTTCAAGTTCTTCCTTGGTGTCAGACATTCTAGTGTAATTGTGATTATATGGTGGGGCAACATGATTGTATCCCAAACCCTTCCCCTTGTTCGCTTTGTATGCCAGTTGCACATCACACACATCTTGAACTACCTTGCTGGATGTATCAAGCTTCTTTATATTTACTTCATTTTGTTGATACTTACCAGTCAGAAGTTCTAACTCAGCTCTCATAAAATCACATTCCAAAGTTTTTACATTGCATCTATTTTTATAATCATGGACCCAACATTGCTGTTGATTGAGATCCAAGTGGAGCTGAGCTATATCCTTCTTTTGTGCTTCAACCTTTTCAATAAGCAACTTGTTGCTTTGTCTAATGCTGATACACTGAGTCATGACACTTTTATAATCATTAATCATTTTAGATTTGAGTGCCCTGAGTTGTGAAACCTTATTCCTGCATTGTTTAGAACACAAAAGAGTGTTTATCGTGTCAGGAGCGATTGAGAACTAGTTGATTGAGGGGCAGTCACTCAGAGGCTCAGTTTGAGCATGTTGACAACACGTGTCACTATATTATTGGACACGATTTTACGAGGTGTTACATCCTCACCCCCTTAAAAGAAATCTCGTCCTCGAGATTTTATTCAAAAAGATGGGGGTACTTTTGTCGCATAATGGACTTAACTTCCCATGTATACTCGGGACCTCTAAGGGCATCCCACTTAACCTTAACTATAGGTATTAGTTTCCTTCAGAGTTTCTTAACCTATCAATCCTCGATCGAAATTGCTTTCTCAACAAACCTCAGGTTTTCATCTATCTGCACATCATGATGTGACATTGCTAGCGACTCATCGGCGAGTGATGTATTGAATAATACATCTATTTATCTTGTAGAGTTTGTATAGTTCTAGCGCATTTTTGTTTCGATTCGTCAAGAATTTATCTACCTTTAATCCAAACACGTTTTACAGGTCTTGGTTCGTCAAAACGGTTGGAATGATGGAGAAAACAAGCGAAAATGGTGAAAAGAACTGAGCCGGGACGTGAATGGATCGAAAGAGAAACGCAAAATCAAGGAATTCCACCCGGTCGCGGGGCGAGACCGGTACAAGCATCCTCTCTCGCAGCCCGCGAGAGGGTAATTATCTTCCGGATGGAACAGTCGGTCGCGGGGCGTGACCGGACTCACCAAACTCTCTCGCGGCCCGTGAGAGAGGACTCTATCCAGAAAGTTTCGAAATCAGAGTTGTTTTAGGATTGGTTTTGGTTATATTAGACTCATGATCATAGTAAAACACATCTTGGGCAATTGTGGACGATCTAGAGCAACTTTGGAGCTATTTTCTAGAGGTTTGAAGCAACACAAGGCAGATCTAAGCTGCAGGAAGGGTGTTGGTGATCACGGAAGTTAAAGGTAGGAGCTTTGCACGGTTTATCATACCATTCTCGTCTTTGATTTCTTGTTTTTGGTCAATCATACTTTCTTGTTATCAACTTGGTTTTATTCAGTTTTTAAACATGTTGTTAGGCTAGATTTTCTTTTGGTTACCTAGGTTTTGAATTATGGAATTATGAAAATTTGATTTACTTTAATTTAGTTTATGGTTTGAATATTTAACTTGGTGAAGTTTGCAACTTTAATAATCTAGTTTAGGGTATTTGCATGATCTTGGTTGTTTGATGATTGTTTAGTTGTTTTACATAAACTTTGGTGAATGTCTTTCATGTAATAGGTTTATGTTAACCATTAAATTAACTTTGTCATTATACCTAATTTGTTAATTGAGAAATTGCAATTAGTTGGCTGAATTAATTTGGTAAATTGTTAGGTTAGGTTTTGAGAAATTCTCCAGTCTAATTTCCCTGTCATAATTAGTAAATCTAAACTAGAAAATTTAAGTTGGTCTAGGTTAATTATTGAGAAGTAGTTAATAATTAGGCACTTTACTATATTGAAAATATAATTGAAAAAGAATCTTTAAAACTAGTAAACGAATAAAAAGGCTAGGTTATTGTAGGTGTCTTCCTGAGAAGGGTCGGGAGTCCTTTTTAATAAACCTAAACTTTGATATGTTAAGATCCTGGTAAAATATTCAACCAGACTAATTATTGTTAAATTGAGAGAATAGTATTCTAAAAATTCAACCTGGGTAACTAGTTTATCATCTCTTGTTAAAAGTTCTGATAAGTTTCTAGAAGTTCATAGTTTGGTCATTTATCTTTAGTAGTTTTATTTAAATTGATAATTTAGAATTATTAGTAACACCCCCCCCCCCTTTTAAATATACCTAGTGTGTAATTGAGTCTAAAGTACTAGTCTTAGCAATTAGAGGGTCCTGTGGGTTCGATAATCCAGACTTACTTAATACTATTCTACAATTGATCGGTTCACTTGCCGGTTAGTAGTTTAGTTTAATTTAGGAGTCTAAAGTATAATTTGAGTCTAGAATTAGGATAATTTGTTTTAATTTAATTAACTACTTTTAGAACATCAAGTTTTTGGCGCCGTTGCCGGGGACTCTCTCATTGGCAATTGCGTTGATTACTCGATTTAGGCTTTTACTGTACACGTGGTTTATTTCACATTCGTTTGTGTCGTAGGAGTCTAATTAATTGTTTAATATTTCTTTTTTCTTATTGCAATTGAATCATTTGTGCTAACTTCTCTTGTTTGTCGTGTTTCCGGTTTAGTGGATGCCCCATACGCGCTCGCAAGGACCTTCGCCTAAGCCGCCTACGGACACGCCATTTTCCCCCGCACCAAAGGTAAGTGCTTCTTCTTCAACTTTTTCAAGTTCATCTCATTCATACGTACCACCCGATTTCAATTTTACACCTAAACCTTCACCACCCGATTCTCCATCACCCCGTGTAGTCCATAGAAACATAAATCCACCACAGCCACCACCCAACTTCCACATGGCCGATAATAAAAACCAGACTGTTTACCAACAAGCCACCACCGGATTGCGGGCGTAAACTCACCAATTACCTTACCCCCCATGAACAATGACCGAGCTTGGCAAATCCCTTCCTACATCATGACCGCCATCACTAATTCTTGTCAATTCCATGGTCGTGATGATGAGGATGCGCCCGCACATATCAACCGCCTTACCCGTCTATGTCATACGTTCAATATGGAGGGTGCGGGTCATGATGCCCGTTTTTTCCAAGTCTTTCCGTTTTCTCTCCGGGGTCGGGCAGCCATCTGGCTTGATTCCTAACCACCCGGCACCTTTTCTACTTGGGCCTCTTTACGGGATGTTTTGCTTAAGAAATACTTTCCACCCGCCAAAGCATCCCGCCTTCGCGATCAGATCCATTCGTTCCGAATGGAGCTTGACGAGCCCTACCATCTAGCTTGGGAGCGGTTCCAAACTTTAGTATCCTGTTGCTCCCAGCATGGCCTATCAGATTGGGCACTTGTAGAAAATTCTACAACGGTCTCACCCCTGAGACCCATGCTCGATTCGGCACCTCTGCTGGTGGCCATCTGATCGGAAAGAAATCAGTAGCTGGGTGCAATGACCTTTTCGAGAGCTTTGCCCATTCTGATGTCGATTACAGCGCTACCGCCAGTAATTCAATTCCTGTTTCACGTACACCTCAGGTTACCCGGGGTCTACACCAAGTTAGCTTGTAAATGACGGTAGTTGCTGCTCTAGATAGCTTCAAAAGAGAGGTCACAAAGGAGATACATGAGTTGAAGAAAAAGGTAGACAGGTGAGAAGTTTGTAGAGGGGGTCACGACACGTTAGAGTGTCCCATGCTCACCGTTGAGCAAGTTGAGTTTATCACCGGTCAAAACCGCGGTCCTACGAACCCTTTCAATAATAATACTTCCAATTATAATCAAAACTGGCGTAATAATAACACTAATAATTATCGATCTTCCGGTAACCCCCTTGCTTCCAATCAGGCTCTTATCAGAACAGGGGGCAGGGTCATTACAATAGTGGAGGGTCAGGTCACACCAGTCAGTTTAGTGGAGGGGGTTCAAATCAGGAGGGTCAGACTAGGAGTGGAGGGTCAGGAGGTAGTCTAGATAGGATCGAAGAGTTGTTATCCCAATTAGTTGTCAAAGATCAGGCTACTCAGAAAACTCTCGTGGAACATGATGTGCTTCTGAAAAATCAACAGTCTGCACTCTTAGATCTGTAGAGGTCGGTCGGTAGTATCGCTAAGCAGCTGCAAGAGCAGCCACACGGCCAGTTCGCAGGTAATACCCAACCCAACCCCGCGAACCAACACGCGAAAGCGATCACTACTCGCTGTGGTAAGACTCTTAAGGAGGTAGGTAGAGAGGGTGTAGAGGTAGAGGTAGAGGAGCGAGAGGACGAGGTAGATGAAGAAATCGAGATGGAGGCTCCACCTAGGTGCACACCAGGCGAGACCCAGAAAGTACCGCACTAGCCAGTGGACCTTCAGGCGAGAGTAGGGAAGAGAGAAGACCGGTAGAGGTTAGGCCATCACCGCTTGTAGACACTTCACGCCTACCCTACCCAGCACGTCTGAAGCAGCAGAAATATGCCAAGGAATACGGGAATTTCCTTGACATGTTTACTCAATTAAAGATAAATCTCCCGTTCATCGAGGCCCCCCAGCATATGCCTAAATATGCTAAGTTTCTGAAGGACCTTCTGAAACGTAAAGATAAGCTGGGGAGCTCTCGAATGTCCCGCTGACCGGGGGATGTTCTGCCGTCGTTTTGAACAAGTTATCCGAGAAGCTTACCGATCCGGGTATTTTCACTATACCATGCTTATTCGGTGGATCCATCTCTCCGGCCCATGCTCTAGCCGATCTCGGGGCGAGCATAAATCTGATGCCTTTCTCGCTGTACGAGCGGTTAGGTTTAGGGGAGCTCACCCCTACAGGCATGTCTCTGTCTTTAGCTGATAGGTCGGTCAAATACCTGAGAGGAATCGTAGAAAACCTATTGGTTAAAGTCGATAGATTTGTTTTTCCCGTAGACTTCGTCATCCTCGATATGGAGGCCGACGAGAAGGTACCCATCATATTAGGTCGCCCATTCTTGCGCACCGCGAAAGCACTCATAGACGTTCATGATGGAAAAATCACCCTTCGAGTCGGAGACGAGAACGTCACATTCGAGATCGCAAGGTCGATGCAACACCCAATGGGTAGCGACAACGATAGTGGCCCTTGTCACTCCGTATATTTTCTTAACTCTTTCATGCCGTACATTGATCAGTGTATCAAATACATCAGTGGAGCCGACCTAGTGAGTGAGGATTTAGTATCCAAAGAGAGTGATAGTGAGGATAAGGGACGATGTCTTCGAGATTCCCGAGACTCTAGATGTCTGTGAGGTGAGTGCCGCTACTGAGAGTACACCTTTGTCGACACCAGCAGCCGTAGAGCTTAAGGTCCTCCCATCTCATTTGGAATACGCGTTCCTAGGTGACAATTTGAGCTTACCCGTGATCATTTCTTCGAATTATCAACGGAGGAGAAGGATCGTTTAATCGAGGTCCTGAAGTCAAATAAGGAGGCCATCGCATGGAAATTGTCCGATATCAAGGGAATTAGCCCTACCTTCTGTACTCATAGGATCCTCATGGAGGACCTCTTTAAGCCTGTAGTGCAGCCACAGCGCCGTCTGAACCCGAATATGCAAGAAGTTGTAAAAAAAGAGGTGCTAAAGCTGATGGAGGCTGGTCTCATTTATCCCATCTCCGATTCTGCATGGGTAAGCCCCACTCAGGTCGCTCCCAAGAAGGGGGGAATGACAGTGGTGAAAAGAAGGAGCTTATCCCATCACGAACTGTCACGGGCTGGAGGGTGTGCATAGATTATAGAAAATTAAACGACGCCACCCGCAAGGATCGCTTCCCACTCCCGTTCATCGATCAGATGCTGGAGCGTCTCGCAGGATGGCAATTCTTTTGCTTTCTTGACAGCTTCTCAGGTTACTTTCAGATCCCGATTGCTCCCGAGGATCAAGAAAAGACAACCTTCACATGCCCGTATAGGACTAATGCGTATCGCCGCATGCCGTTCGGGTTATGTAACGCTCTGGCTACTTTCCAGCGCTGCATGGTAGCTATCTTTCAGGACATGATCAAAACCTCCATGGAGGTTTTCATGGACGACTTCTCTGTCTATGGAAACACCTTCGATCAATGTCTCACTCACTTAGATGCGATGATGAAACGGTGTGTCGAGACGCGATTGATGCTAAATTGGGAGAAATGTCACTTTATGGTGACAGAGGGCATCGTGTTAGGGCACAAAATTTCGCAAGCCGGGATAGAGGTCGATTGGGTAAAAATGGATACTATCAGCAGACTTCCCCCACCGACTAGCATCAAATCCATCTGCAGCTTTCTCGGTCATGCGGGCTTCTACCGACGGTTATTCGAGATTTTTCAAAGATCACCCGCCCCATGACTCGACTTCTCGAGAAAGATGTAGCTTTCGTCTTCGATGACGACTTCTTAAAAGCTTTCACAATCCTTAAGGAGAAACTAGTGAGTGCTCCGATCCTCGTCTCACCAGACTGGAGCTTGCCTTTCGAGCTCATGTGTGATGCGAGCGATTATGCTGTGGGTGCCGTTTTGGGTCAGCGTCGGGACAATCATTTCCATCCGATTTACTATGCTAGTAAAACCCTCAATGATGCACAGGAGAACTACACCACTACAGAGAAGGAGCTTTTAGTAGTAGTGTTCGCGTTTGATAAATTCCGCTCTTACCTCGACCTGTCTAAGACCATCGTCTTTACGGACCACGCGGCTCTGCGTTTCCTTTTCCAAAAGAAGGACGCGAAGCCTCGTCTCATTCGATGGATTCTCCTGCTCTCTGAGTTCGACATTAAGATTAGAGATAAGAAAGGAGCGGAGAATGTAGTTGCTGACCATCTATCCCGATTAGAGGATCCCAGTAGAGAAGAAATCAGGGAAGAAGAGATCGGTGATAGATTTCCCCACGAGTCGGTAGAGTTTGTGACATCTGAGAAGGGAAGGATGTCGTGGTTTTCCGACTTCGCAAATTATCTGCGAATGGAGTGGTACTGAAGGGGATGACTATACAACAGAAGAAGAAATTCATCCGCGACGTCAGGCGTTATATCTGGGACGGCCCATTTCTGTTTCGGGTAGGGTGACCGAATTCTGAGGCGCTGCATGAGTCGAGATGAGGGGGCAGAGATATTAAGGCACGTGCATGAGGGACTGACAGGAGGTCACCATGGTCTGCACATCACCGCACAGAAGGTTTTTTATTGCGGTTTTTATTGGCCATCAGTTGTGAAGGACGCTCTAGAGTTTGTGAAGATGTGTGATCGTTGTCGGCGTACCGGCAACATCTCATCCAAGGACGAGATGCCCCAACATCCCATCCAGATTCTTGAAGTCTTTGATGTTTAGGGGATTGACTTCATGGGACCATTTCCCGTCTCTAGCGGAAACCGGTACATCCTCATGGCTATTGATTATGTTTCTAAGTGGGTTGAAGCTCAAGCTTTACCCACAAATGATGCCCGAGTGGTGGTGAGATTCTTAAAGAAACTGTTCACCCGTTTTGGTACCCCACGAGCCATCATCAGTGACCGTGGCATGCACTTCTGCAATGCCGTCATGGAAAAGGCATTGGCGCGCTACGGTGTCACTCACCGCCTCTCCACCGCCTATCACCCGCAGACTAGCGTTCAGGTGGAGAACGCAAATAGGGGGGTAAAACGGATCCTAGAGAAGACGGTAGGAAAGATTCGAAAGGACTGGTCCAACAAACTGGACGATGCTTTGTGGGCGTTTCGAACTACCTACAAGACACCATTAGGCACCATGCCTTTCATGATCGTATACGGTAAAGCCTGCCTTCTTCCGATTGAATTAGAGCGTAGGGCACTGTGGGCATTGAAGACCGTAAATCTAGACCTCACCGAAGTAGCTAAGCAACGATTCTTTCAAATTCACGAGTTAGAGGCACTTCGGGATGCGGCATATGAGCGGTCATGGAGTCTGAAAGAGAAAACTAAGGCGCTGCATGATCGACGATTGAAGAATGTAAAGGAGTTTCAAATTGGTGACAAAGTGCTTCTATATAATTCCCGATTGAAACTGTTTACGGGCAAGCTGAAATCCAAATGGTCCGGCCAGTACGTGGTAAATGAGGTTTTCCCATACGGAACTATCGAGCTGAAAGACGAAGCTGACGGAGGGACATGGAAGGTCAACGGGCATCGTTTGAAACACTATTTAGGAGGACCGCTAGATCCCACCGAGACGGAGTAGACTCCTCTCGAAGTTCCGCCTCACACCGCGTAGATTCTTGGGTTTCGGCTCGAGTGTAGAGTTTGTAGAGTTTGGTACTCAGTTGCATTTTATGTTTTTATTTAATTCATGCTTCGTATTTTGTTTGTTTGTTTGTGGGTCGGTTTAGTTGTTTTTGCAGGTCACATCACGCATCAGTCATGGAGCACGGGCGATTGCAGTTACGTTTGATCAATCCGGTAGAACGAGTGCGATTCCGTGAACTAACTAAGCTAACATGAGAGTTTCAATAACTTCAAATTTTTTCTAAGGCATAAATCTGACCAAAAGAAAGAAACTTTCTGTGAAAACAAGCCTCTCGCGGGGCGCGAGAGGCATAAGCCTACTCGATCACGGCCCGCAAGAGGCCTACAAACTCCGGAATCCTCACTCGGTCGCGGGGCGCGAGAGACTTAATAGTCTCTCTCGCGGCCCGCGAGAGACCCTATCTACATTTTAAACAACCCTAGCTCCACTTTCACACACATATCCCCACTTTTCTCAACCTTCCTTACGGTTTCAACATATTTCCACCATCAATCCGCCTTTTTCAACCCAAATTCTCCCAAATCACCCACATTTTCCTCCCTACATCATTCCTCACTCATTTTGACGTGATTTCAACCGGTTTTCACTCTCCCACTTGTATTCCACCCGGGGCTTTAAAGTTTCAATTTTTTTTGCACCTATCTTACAGATCTACAACAAGGTACGGTTTTTCACAACTTTTATGCTTCATTTTTTATGCTATAGTTGTTAGGTGTGGTTATTTTGATGTTTGCTACTACACTTGTTGTCGGGTCGGTAGAGAGCGGGTTGGGGTCAACTGGGTTGCACATGAGTTTTGATACTAATATTGGTTAGAAAGTGTGGATAGATTAGGTACATGCAGGGGGAACTTTTGGCGGTTTTGGTACAATCCAACATTGAGTGTGGGGATGAGGGTTGGCTAACTCTGTTCTAAACAGCAATCTGAAATTTTTTTTAAAAAGAAGCTAGTCACCCGTTAGTTTTGCCATGATTTAACACTCAATGCGGGCTTGTCTCTCGGCACATCGGTTTTGGTTTGGATATTTTTCATGGGGTTAGTAACATTTGATTAATCATGCAAATAAAATTAAATCTCGCCCGTACTCAATCTCCATTCGGGCGAGATTAGGTTTTTATCGAACTATAATGTTACACTCGCCTCAAAGGTATCTTAATCATAAAGTAAATTGTTTTCCGGTAGCAAACCACGACAGCGAATGAAATGCTATACGGTCGTTTATTTGATGTGGTTGGTTTCTTTCTAAGGTCATACGTGTCTTACTCGTGCTTTATGCAGATGTCAGGAGAAGGTAGCTCAAGCAGGGCCGATAGAAAGAGAAGGGGCCCAGTACCTCGACAGAGAGGTGATCCCGTAGACGCGCCACAACAACCCGCTTATTTCGGAAGGCGCAGGATCAGGTATTGGGGAGAAGGTATTCCCCATGGGCAGAGCCCTCTCTTGCAGTTCGATTTAGACTCCCACGAATGGGAAAGGCTCTCAAACTTGGTTACATGTGAGTTACTTCCTTATAGAACGATTGATTGGGAGTTGATCGATAATTTAGGACAACGGGGTCGGATCGAGCAGCTACTGGGGGATAAATTCAGAAGGGTATTAGATTGTGGGGCAAGGCAGTACAAGGAAATTAGTTACGAGTTCCATTCCACTTTCGAGTACCAACAAGGAAAGTTTAACGAAAATGACGCGGTGTCTTTTGCCTTGGGGAGGCAAGTATTTGAAATGACCATTCCACAGTTGCGGTGGTGACGCAAATATATTCAGATGAGGAGGTTCAGTCGCCAGATTTCGCCACAAGCTTGCAGGGTGTCTTCAAAAGAAGGCACCCCCACAGTGTACAAACGGATGAACTCACCAGGTTTTGGGGCACCATCTCTTCTGCCCCATACTCGAACAACATGGTGGCAAGCGATATCACCGATCCCATTCACCGCTTCCTTCACAAGATTCTTGCTGCTACGTTGGTCGGGAGAGGACAAGGGAATAATAAAGTTAACCAAGTGAGTTTATTTTGTTTGGTGTGCATGGTTGAAGGACGGCTGGCAAACCTGGCCACAATATTTGCTTGGCCAATGAAGAGACTGTGGAGGGGGGGCCTGGGGCAAGGGTTTATTGCAGGCCTTTGGTTACATGCTTGGCTGAGAGCCTAGGGTGTTTGACAGATACCCCAGGACAGGATGAGAGAAGGCTCTGGCCCTGTGTCATGAGCATACGAGATCTCCAGGCAGCAGGAATCCTTACCACCCAAGAGCCGATCAGTTGGATACCAGCCCGCCAAGGGCCTCAAGTGCAACCACCTCCTGGTTCCGAAGCCGCATCTTCTACGCAGGCGGCCATACCTACTCGATACCAGTGGCTAGTCACCCACCAGGAACTGCCAGGAAGGCAGTACCCGCTTCGGGAACCTCGTCCGGACCCACTGACCTTAGACTCACTTTATGACAGGATGGAGACTGGGTTTGGAGATTTGAGAGGTTATGTGGACCAGCTGTTTGGCGGGGTGCGCCAAACTATGTTAGAGAGTAGGAGGATGCACGAGACCAGTCAGAGGAGGTTGGAGGATGGCATGCGCTATATGATGCAGAATCTAAACATGGGAGTCCCCTCTTACTTCCAACATCCAGGCGGTCAGGCAGGTTCCAGTCAGTTCGCGGGATGGAGGATGTGCAGCCTTACCAAGTGTTCGAGGCGTCCGAAGAATCCGAAGAGGACGATTGAAGCAGCTGAAGATCTTTACCTTTATATTTTTCTTTCCTGCTGTTTTTCAGTCATTATGGTTTGTATGTTTTAAGACAATTTATTTTTGGGTTGCTTGGTTTGGTTGGGTATGTGTGATATTTTTATCATTTTTTGTAAGTGTGTGATGCTAGGTTGATGTATATGATGTTCCGTTCGCACGAGAGCGTTAAGAGTTGCACATTAAGAGCGTTCGGTTTGGAGGGCACAAGTGGTTTGCCTGGCACGTCGACAGGCTTGCACTACCAGCTAAGTAGCTTCCTTTTCTGTATTTTATTTTTTTCTTCTTATTTGGTTTTCTAGGTTTTTGTTATTTTGAGTTGTAATTGTCTCGTCCTCGCATTGGGGACAATGCCAAACTTTAAGTGTGGGGATGGGATAGTAGAGTAGTATTAGAGTAGTAGTATTTATTTGCTTTAAAAAGATTATTGAATAAGAATAATAAAAAAATAAAAATCCGAAAATGTCTTTTGAAAAGGAAGTTTGCATGAAAATTAAACGGAAAATGATGAACAAAATTTAACTTTTATTCGGTTTCAAATAATAATAATATGAAAATAAAAAGGGGTGAGTTTTGTCTAATTTGGGATGCACAAGTAGGCTCGATTCGGTTCTTATTTTCTTTGAGCTTAATACACCTTAATAGTTGGTCTACCAGTGGTACTCATCTAGGAGAAATGGGAAACTGAAACCACCAAAAATAGTATAAGAAATACCGTTATAAGCCAAAATATTTAGAATTTTTAATCAGGTAAAAAAAATTAGAAAGTGAGCTTGATTGAAAAGTAGACTGAGGCCTATGGAATCTCCCTTGGGGATGGTGACTCTGATCGAGAATCCCTCTAGGATTAGTTGAAATTTTAAGTATCAAAGCCCATGTTGTCGCTCTCGGGGATAGTGACTCTGGTTGAGACAGCCTCTAGGTTAGATATGCAAAAGGAAATCAAAATGCTCAAATGAAAAAAAAAATGGAAATAAAGAGAAAAAGAGATGTGCTTGATTCTAAATTCTTTGTATTTTGGTATAAAACGGTTAGGAAGGGGTTAGACAATTCGTTCCTTGCGTTTCATAAGCTTGAGGTGGGATTAGGGATACTGTGGACTTTAGTGTGAGACCCTATGTGGATTGATCGCACTCAAATTAAATTCACATGATAAGAGGTTTGAGCCGAATTTTGAGTTTAAGTGGATCCAATACTTGCAATCGCTATTAACATGAATTTTGTCCCTAATGAAAGTAATAGTAATTTTTTAAATCAAGTAATTGTTGAGTTATGATTCCGTTTATGCACAATTCTTTTTTGAGGGCGAAAAAAGAGCAAGTGTGGGGATATTTGATTGAATAATACATCTATTTATCTTGTAGAGTTTGTACAGTTCTAGCGCGTTTTCCTTTCGATTTGTCAAGAATTTATCTACTTTTAATCCAAACATGTTTTGCAGGTCTTGGTTCGTGAAAACGGTTGGAAGGATGGGGAAAACGAGCAAAAATGGTGAAAAGAAACGAGCCGGGACGTGAATGGATCGAAAACGGAAAACTAAACGCAAAATCAAGGAATTCCACCCGGTCGCGGGGCACGACCGGTACAAGCATCCTCTCTTGCGGCCCGCGAGAGAGGGTAATTATCTTCCGGATGAAACATTCGGTTGCGGGGCGCGACCGGAGTCCCAAACTCTCTCGCGGCCCGCGAGAGAGGACTTTATCCAGAAAGTTTCAAAATCAGAGTTGTTTTGGGATTGGTTTTGGTTAATTAGACTCATGATCATAGTAAAACACATCTTGGGCAATTGTGGACGATCTAGAGCAACTTTGGAGCTATTTTTTGGAGGTTTGAAGCAACACAAGGCAGATCTAAGTTGCAGGAACGGTGTTGGTGATCACGGAAGTTAAAGGCAGGAGCTTTGCACGGTTTATCATTATCTCATCTTTGATTTCTTGTTTTTGGTCAATCATGCTTTCTTGTTATCAACTTGGTTTTATTCAGTTTTTAAATATGTTGTTAGGCTAGATTTCTTTTGGTTACCTAGGTTTTGGATTACGGAATTATGAAACTTTGATTTAGTTTAATTTAGTTTATGGTTTGAATATTTAAATAGGTAAAGTTTCAACTTTAATAATCTAGTTTAGGGTATTCGCATGGTTGTTTGATGATTGTTTAGTTGTTTTACGTAAACTTTGGTGAATGTCTTTCATGTAATAGGTTTATGTTACTTTTCGTGTTCTTAGGAATTCGTGAAGTTGTCGATAAATTTGGCCAATAAAACCGAGGAAACAATTAGATTAACCATTAAATTAACTTTGTCATTATACCTAATTTGTTAATTGAGAAATTACAATTAGTTGGCTGAATTAATTTGGTAAATTGTTAGGTTAGGGTTTTGAGAAATTCCCGAGTCTAATTTCCCTGTCATAATTAAATCAGTAAATCTAAACTAGAAAATTTAAGTTGGTCTAGGTTAATTATTGAGAAGTAATTAATAATTAGGCACTTTACTTGTATTGAAAAGATAATTGAAAAAGAATCTTTAAAACTGGTAAAAGAATAAAAAGGCTAGGTTATTGTAGGTGTCTTCCTGAGAAGGGTCGGGAGTCCTTTTTAATAAACCTAAACTTTGATATGTTAAGATCCCGGTAAAATATTCAACCAGACTAATTATTGTTACATTGAGGGAATAGTATTCTAAAAATTCAACCTGGGTAACTAGTTTATCATCTCTTGTTAAAAGTTCTAATAAGTCCCTAGAAGTTCATAGTTTGGTCATTTATCTTTAGTAGTTTTATTTAAATTGATAATTTGGAATTATTAGTAACACCCCCCTTTTTAAATATACCTAGTGTGTAATTGAGTCTAAAGTACTAGTCTTAGCAATTAGAGGGTCCTGTGGGTTCGATAATCCAGACTTACTTAATACTATTCTACAATTGATCGGTTCACTTGCGGTTTGTAATTTAGTTTAATTTAGGAGTCTAAAGTATAATTTGAGTCTAGAATTAGGATAATTTGTTTTAATTTAATTAACTACTTTTAGAACATCAGCGAGACATTTCTTAAGATTGCTGATGTGGAACACATCATGAATTCTACTAAGCTCCCCTGGCAGCTTAAGCTTATAATCTACAGTGCCAACACATTCGATTATCTCGAAAGGTCCTATATATCTTGGGCTTAGCTTACCCTTCTTTCCAAAACTCATTACACCTTTCCAAGGTGATACTTTCAGCATGACTTTGTCCCCTACTTGGAACTTAAGAGGTTTACGCCTTTTGTAAGCATAGCTCTTCTGCCTATCTCCGGTAGCTTTGAGACGATCACAGATTTGCACAATCTCATCTGCGGTCTCCAGGACAATCTCCGATCCTGATAGTTGGGCTTCCCCAACTTCTGCCCAACACATGGGCGTTCGACATATTCTCCCATACAAGGCCTCATAAGGAGCAGCCTTGATGCTCATATAATAACTATTATTATAGGAGAATTCTATTACGGGTAAGTGGTCATCCCAACTTCCACCTAAATCAATCACACATGCTCTAAGCATGTCTTCCAAGGTCTGAATAGTACGCTCACTTTGACCATCTGTCTGTGGATGGTAAGCCGTACTAAAGCTTAATCTTTTGCCTAAGGATTGTTGGAAGCTTTTCCAGAAATGAGATGTATATCTAGTATCTCTGTCAGATATAATAGATACTGGCACACCGTGTAGCGACACAATCTTGTCCACATATAACTTAGCCAATTTGTCTGAAATATACGTCTCTTTAATTGGCAAGAAATGCACTGACTTTGTCAGCCTATCTAAAATGACCCAAATCATGTCATTACCATGTTAGGTCTTTGGTAACTTGGTAATCAAGTCCATGGTTACCCTTTCCCATTTCAAAGTGGGAATCTTAAGTTGTTGTAGAAGTCTAGATGGTTTCTGATGTTTAGCCTTAACTTGCGAACACGTCAGACACTTAGCTACATAAGTGGCTATGGATTTCTTCAAACCCATCCACCAATAATTCTTTTTCAAATCCTGATACATCTTGTCACCACCCGGGTGAACTGAGTATCTTGATTTATGTGCTTCCTGGAGGATTAGATCTCTAAGTCCTCCAAAGATTGGAACCCAGATTCTTTCCTTAAATCTAAGGATTCCATCCTTTCCAGGCATTAACTGATCAATAGTTCCGCCTAATCCCTCATTAGGAATATAGCCTCTAACAGGGATTGCTTTTGTGCATCTAATAGCTTCTCATTCAAGCTATTTCTGAGCTCAATGCTCTTTACGTTAATCCTAATGGGTTTAACCCTTTCCTTGTGACTTAAGGCGTCAGCAACGACATTTGCCTTGCCGGGATGATAGCGAATTTCACAATCCTAATCATTAAGTGTTTCCATCCAACGGCGTTGTCACATGTTCAATTCCTTTTGATTGAACAGATGCTGGAGACTCTTATGGTTAGTGTATATAATAAACTTTGTGCCATATAAGTAATGTCTCCATAACTTTAGTGCAAATACAACGGCACCCAATTCCAAATCATGGGTGGTGTAATTCCTTTTGTGCACCTTTAACTATTGTGATGCATAAGCAATCACCTTGACTTTTTGCATTAGCACACAGCCCATACCAGTGTGCGAAGCATCACAATAAACTACAAAATCCACAATACCCTCAGGTAGAGATAACATAGGAGCATTGCTCAACTTGTGTTTTAGAATCTCAAAGGATTCTTGTTGTTTTGGGCCCCAAATAAACTTAACATTCTTACGGGTCAATGTAGTTAAAGGAATGGCTATCCTTGAAAAGTTCTTAATGAACCTCCTATAATAACCAGCCAATCCTAAGAAGCTACGAATCTCCGATGGAGTTTTGGGCACTTCCCAATTCATTATGGCTTCTATTTTGGCGGAATCCACTTGGATACCACGCTCACTTACAACATGTCCAAGAAATTGGACTTCTCTAAGCCAAAATTCACACATAGTAAATTTACCATAAAGCTTCTCCTGCCTTAGCAGTTCTAGGAGGCACCGAAGGTGTTTCTCGTGATCAACTTGATTACGAGAATAGATAAGTATGTCGTCTATGAAGACAATGACAAACTTATCTAGATATGGCTTGCAAACTCTATTCATGAGATCCATGAATGCTGCAGGTGCATTTGTGAGCCCAAAAGGCATCACCAAGAATTCATAATGACCATATCGGGTCCTAAAGGCAGTCTTAGGAACATACTCGTTCCTAACCTTCAGCTGATAATATCCTAATCTCAAATCGATCTTAGAGAAGTAGCTAGCACCTTGAAGTTGATCGAACAAGTCGTCGATCCTTGGCAAGGGATATCGGTTCTTGATTGTTAACTTGTTCAACTCACAGTAATCAATGCACATTCGCATTGAACCGTCCTTCTTTTAACGAAAAGAATAGGAGCTCCCCAAGGTGAGGAACTAGGTTCTCTAAAAGTTCATCTAATTACGTCCTTAATTCCTTAATTTTCGTCGGTGCTAATCAATACAGAGCCCTAGCTACAGGTGCTGATCCAGGTAGGATATCAATTCTAAATTCCACTTGCCTATCTGGAGGTAGGCCTAGTAATTCTTCAGGGAAAACATCAGAATATTCCAAAATAAGTAGAAGGTCCTCAATATCTAGTTTAGGCTCGTTGATAGTTATTTGTGCCATGTAAATGACACAGCCTCTCCCCAAACACTTGGATGCCTTAAATAACGATACCTTGTCTGGAAATCCGTAGTGTAAATCTCTAGGGATGGTGATCATTTCACCAGATGGGGTTTTAATCTCGATGAGTTTCTTATCGTAGGCAATGCGGGCTTGGTTATGGGATAACCAATCCATGCCTAAAACTACATCGAACCCTGCCAATTTCATTGGCAAAAGAGAGATAGGGATAGAATGATTCTTAATGGATATAGAACATCCGTCAAGAATGGAAGATGTTGTCTCTAACGTTCCATCAGCGAGTTCTACCTTCATAGGTTATGTCTAGAGTTCTTATGGGCAAGTTTAATAGTTTACTAAACTTATGATTAACAAAATATTTATCTGCACCTGAATCAAAAAGAACTCTAGCATATATGTCATTGATGAGGAATGTACCTGTTATAACGTTGTTGTCATTAACGGCCTTCCTGGCATTCATCTGGAAGGCAAGAGCATTCCCTTTCTTAACCCCAGGCTTTGCATCATTATTTCTGGGGTTCTTAGGGCAGTTATACTTAATATGCCCCTTTTCATTACAGCTGTAGTAGACGACATTCTTAAGATCCTTGCACTCCAGGAACTTATTCCCCTTTTTCTTACAGATACCATATGGTCTAGCTTATGGATTAATACTACATTGTCACCAATGCCTGCGGTTGCAGTTTTTACATGTCGGTGTTACGCCCGACTTTTCTTGGTTCTTTCCGAACCCAAATCTCCCTCTATTTTTCTTATTAAATCTTTGGGACTATCATCCTCTCTCTTCCTTTTCCCGTCAGTCTCAGCTTTAACTGACTTTTGTTTCACCAAATCTAAGGTGAGAGAGAGAGATAGGTCAACAGCAAACCTATAGGTACTAGGCTGAGCAGCCTTTACCATGTCCTTTATCTCAAGTACTAACCCATGAATGAAACGCGCAATGCATTTGGGTTCAGGGGTAATCAAATAGGAAACTAACCTAGACAGGGAATTGAAGTCAGAAACATACTTCCGACAATCTAGGTTCTTCATTGTGAGAGTCAAGAAGTCTGACTCTATCTTCTCCACCTCATGAGGTGGGCAGTAAGTCTCCTTGACTAAATCAACAAACTTAGACCATCCTAAGTTGTACAGGTGTATCTTACCTGTAGATTGAATCATAGCCTTCCACCAAATCAGGGCATCGCCCTTGAAGGACACTGATACATACTTTACCACGTCCTTATCTGTACAACCGCTGATATCCACAATCGTTTCAATCTCATCAAGCCATTTCAAGGCTTCTACTGCTCCTTTTTCCCCATTGAAGTCTCGAGGCTTACAGGTGACGAAATATTTGTAGGTACATCCGTCTTTAGAAGAATAGGACCTATCAGTAAAATCTAGTTTCTTTGGTTCACTCTTCGTATTTGAAGAGTGAATAGAGCTCTCCTTATGAGCTGAGGAATGTGGAATTGATAAGGGCTTGGAGCGAGTAGCGCTCATTTCTTTAAATTTCTCCATGGTTTTTTCCATGGCTTTTCCCACAGCTGCATCTATGCGAGCTTGGAAGTCATCGTTATCGACAACTATATTTTCAGCCTTGTTAGAGTTAATCTCTCGGTGGCTACTTTGTGCGTCGTCCGAGTTTGCCATTCTTGAAACTTTGGTTCTAATCACCAAATAAAACTTTTCTCAGCCATGGTATTAATAACCATATTGGCTTTAAACATTGGATATAACAATCCATCGCCTATCAGGCTAGTGTGAATAACATCACAACTCTTACGCTTATCATATCTATATTTGGCCTAGGTCTCAAAAGGGACCGTCAAAGGCAAATTACAATCTGGACGTAGTCTTATTATTAGACAGTAGATCGTAATGTCACAACTGTCATTGTCATTTGACAATTATATATAGCTCATAGGCTTTTCACTAATGGTCATAATAATACGGCACGTTAGCCTGCCACTTTGGACATGTCATATGGCACGTTGGCCTGTCACTTTGGACATAACATATGGCACGTTGCGTGTCACATTGGCCATAACATATGGCACGTTGGCCTGTCGCTTTGGACATATCATATGGCACGTTGGCATGTCACTTTGGACATAACATATGGCACGTTGACATGTCGCTTTGGACATATCATATGGCACGTTGGCCTGTCCCTTTGGACATATCATATGGCACGTTGGCATGTCACTTTGGACATAACATATGGCACATTGGCTTGTCCCCAATGAACAAAATATGGCACTTTGGCCCATGGCACTTTGGCCTATCAATCGTCATCATAATGATAACATTATCCGGGATCACATTGATCACATAGGCTATATAATAGGTCTTAGGACGTAGTCCTTTTACCTATACGGCTAGTGTGGTTCCTCAAGTCACACTACCAGGAGTATGAACATTCCTTAATGTTAACATAAGAGTACCTTAATGTTTGATTAATAGTTTGGACCTTAACGACTTTGGAGGCTTGAACCTAGTCCACCACCTCTGGATAGAAGGATAACTTCCCTTAACTATCCTAATAGAAGGCCTTTTATCCTTAACTATCATTTCTTGGCCAATATGTGGTCTGTGCCACTTGGCATAATCAAATCCATTAAGGTCTTTTGGAATTATAGCAGAACATAAGTTTCAAGTAAAATCAAGACGTTCGCTTCAAGAGGATAAATACATATGTATAATTCCAAAGTAATTCATTTAATGCCAAATAAGGAAATACAATACATAGAAATAAATAAATGAAATAAACTGTCCATGCAAGGACTTAAAAGAAATGAAAATGCCCACGCAGGGACTAAAGAAATAACAATGTCCTCGTAGGGACTAACATTTATAATTAGAAGAAACTTCACTCGTCCTTCCTTCCCTTAACCAGCTTGGAGAGTTTCTTGATGAACTTGTTTATCTTTTTCTCCATTTTCTCCACATGTGTTGCATTTCTTTCATTCGTTCCAAGGCCTCATTGATGTCCTCGAGTGGTGGCGGATGTTGTGGTTGTGGTTGTGGCATAATAGGATACTGGTACCCATAACTTGGATATCCAGTAGGTGGATAAGCAGGTGGGAAAGGAGATGGGTAAAGTGTGTTATGCATGACCGCTTGCATGTAAGGGTCATGCGACAATGCTTGATAATCAACAGGTGTAAATGGGTTAAAAGGATCATATCCAGATGTACTGGGATATGTTGGGATAGGGTTGTTATAACCCGATGGTGGTGGTTGAACCACTAGTGGTGGGTCGGTTCCACCACAGGTGAAGCATTAGAGGGTCCACCCATTTGTGGGTCATCGTGAATGGTAGGGTAAGGTTTCGGCAAAGGTGGCAGCGATCCCGACCGTTGGTCCTCACGTACCGACATACGTGCTCCTCTTTTCCTCCTTGGCAGTTCAGGTGGCGATTGAGGTTGTTCCACCGGTTCCATGTGGACATCTTCTTGTACAGGAGGATGCGAAGGTAAACTGGTTCGAATATTGGTCCCATTCATTAGGACCTTGGTATGGCGATCTGGCGTAAGAGTTTGAATCGCTTGAAATTTCGATGGGGTGGGTGTGTGATCCTGATGGAGGCATCTTCCGGTCGGAGTCCTTGTCCATGGGATTGGGTTGGTCCAACTGATTTTGGCCGGCTGGGGGTGTATTAAAGTATTGTTTGGGGTTAAACTCATCATGATAAGAATGATGAGAGTGGTGAAAGTGGTGTGAATGATGTGAATGATACGAGTTTTGGGTATGAGAAGGTGAATGTTGCGATAACGGCCATGAATTCCCCAAATCCTCATAAGGGTTCGGGTGATGGGGATGTGAGGGAATATGTCCAGAAGGTCCTCCCCTCGTTGGTCCTTTACCTCTTCCTCTTACTCTTGGCAGCATTTTCTTGTTAAAAATCAAATCAAAAACAACACTAACAACTTAATAATGAAATGAGTAATCCTAGGTCAATGCCTAGACTCGGAAGTCTAAGGAATGTGCTTTTGTAAGTTTGAGATTAAACACAAGAAGGTTAGTTTTTAATTCCCTAAAATGTTGGCTATGATACCAACATGTCACACCCCCGGCTTTCCACAGCCAAATCCAAACACCAATGGGCCCGGGTGGGGAGTATCGTGACGTAAGTTGATATCAACGTAGACAATGAAACACAGCACAGCGGAAGTCTTGGAGTTAAATTACTATTATAAACCAAATGTTCAAAGTACAAAATAATATACAGGCTCGTAATAGAAGATCCACAGGCGGATCATAAATGTACAAAAATGTGTATAACAGATCTAGGATTTACAAGATCATCTTATCACTACCGACCACTTCTAGCCTATTTTTGTATTGTACCTGCAAGCTTAGTCTTTTGAAAATACGTCAGCTTTCGTTGGTAAATACACCCAACTGACTCATTTTGAAAATATTTAAAAATGTTTAAGTGCACATTAGCACAAAATCTTTTATAAATTGGGAAAGTTACTTTGTAACCTTGTTAACAGATTCACTTGTTTGTCCATACATACAGGGTCCAGTACAGAGACCGAGATATGATTAACGTACTCACCACTTTGAACTCACGAAGGAGTTATTCCCCCAACTTTGTGGGTAATGCATTTTGAGCATCTAACCGGTGTATGCCTACACCGCGCTAAGGTCGTGGCCATTATCTAATGTAATGAGCCGAGGATATCTAAAACACGGTAGTTAACCCCTGATGTTTAAGTTATCAAACAAAACTACTTTAAAATGAAATATGCAGATTTACTAGCCACAATCCAGAATTCGATTGATCCCATTTCCGACCAAGCGGTAATAATTTACCGTAACCCTAGCCCGTTAGGGGAAATTAGTCGAGAGTATTTACCTGAGCTAGTCTTCGTTTAAACACAAGATTTTAATAATTCAGCCATACACAAAAGTACTAAGTGCAGATAGCATTTACCGGCAAGTCTCTAGTCTGGATCATGGCATAAGCTAACCAATAAAATACTAACGATCTTATTTAAGTCATAGACTTAGACCGAGTAGAGTACAAGATCAAAAATGTATAACGCTAGATTAAACGATGATCGGGTAGAATGTAGTTTAATCCCAACAAGTATTTGACTTGTATAATATGGATAAACTATAAACAATCTGGATTTTGAGGCTCAAATGACAAGCTTAGACCCGTTTCGGTTAATTTCCGTAAACTAGTTACATATACTTAACCATACGCATATCAGCGATATCAGGTAACCGGATAAGTCATGGACAAGTTCTATATGCCATTATACTTTAAATAAGTTGTAATATCAGTAGGATATCAACTTTCATGCCCGATAAGGTTTTAAAATGAAACTATGCCTCACAAGGGCATTTTGGTAATTTCATACCGTGTAAAAGGAACTCAAATATAATTTCAGGTTATGACCATAATTCTTCTAAAAAATGAATTATTTATGATATAATATCAGTAGGATATTGATTATATGTGTAATTTATCTTTTATGACCAAACTATGCACCGAAGGGGCATTTTGGTCATTTTACACATAGTTTTATAAATTATTTGGTATTCTGAGTTTATATCATGTACTTACTGTAAAAATATTTAAAATAAGTTTTGAAATCAGTAGGTAACAAGTCTTGGTTGATTAATATGGTTTAAAACCATACTATGCGCCTAAACGGCGCTTATGTCGTAAAATGACGATTTATTCGATGTTTAATGTAAACTGATGTTAAGGTTAGGTTAATATCTCTTAGATATGTTATTTAGTATAACATATCAATAGGTAAAAGATTTACTTTGAAAAGGTATGATTAAAACCGTTTTATGAGCCATAAGGGCTTTATCGTCATTTATCGACATAATACAAGGACTTTTTCATAAACTCAATTTATAATTGGTTTGACATCCCGAATAATCCTACTCATAATATTACATCAGTAGGAAACTCATTTTCAAGTTCATTATGTTTAAAACTCATTTTATGTAAAAAGGGCATTTTAGTCAAAATGGCATAATTACGAAACTTGCGCATAACAGATTCTGATTATGATCATGTAATATAACCTCAGGGGTTATGCTACATTACTTTTCGATCATAATGCAACCTGATCAGTAGCTAACTAATGTAAATCGGGTCAGAATCGAAAGTCAAAGTAGAAGTCAAACTTCGCGACTTTCGGTTGCGAACCGACCCTATAACTGAAATTGGCGAGTCGGACATGTTCTAATTATTACCAACTTTTTTAAGTGTCAAAACATGTTTCATAACATATATAAGCTCAGATTATAACATTTCCGAAAATGACATGTTTGACTTTTTAATATAATAACTTTGACCCGTCAATTGGTCTAGCAAACGTGAACTGCAGGAGGTGCCCTTTATAGGGATTAACACCTACCTTATTACGATCACTTAGCCATGTTCATTACGAACAATGGCTGGACCATAATGGTCTTAACCGAAAGTCAAGGTGTTTTCCGTAAAACACTTGACTTTTGGCTATAAAAGCCTATAAACGAAAATGCAAGAGAAAGGAACACTTACAAGTGATCCTTAGGATGCAATAGAACTAAGTTGGATGCTCCTTTCAGTTAGAAACTTCCAGAGGAGGAAGATAGAGTGATAAATAAGAAAGATGCAAGTTCAAATGGTGAAGCATTGCACCTATTTATAGTTGGAGAGCTTGAAGGAGGTGATAACAGGTGTTAAGGGGTGTTAGAGGGAGCTTACAAGTGTCCTAAAACGTGGCATAGCTGTTTGGAAGTCCATGGTTTCGAAACAATGGTTTTTGGCAACATGTGTGGAGGCCAAGCAAAAATTCTTCAGACACAGGCCTCTCGCACCCTGCAAGAGGCCAGGGCCTTGCCTCTCGCGCCCCGCGAGCGCCCCGTTGTCAGTTTAAAGTTTGACACATTTAGCCCCTCAACTTATAAAACCTCCTAAAACACCTTTATAGCATATTTAGCCCTCCGTAACCAATATTTGGCGTACCCGGGATTATGCCCGGACATTGCCGAGCTCTCGGTTCGTTAAAAGGTCACTCAGAGGTATAAATTAACATGTTGACACTTTTAGCCCCTCCATTATCCAACTTTCACATATTTACAGAATTAACCTCTCTTATCCAACAAGTGGCACGTATGAGAGTTGGGACTTCGTAAAGGATCACTCAAAGGCTCATTATAAGCATGTTGACTCCAATGTCACTCAGAGGCTGGGCATGTTGACATATCAGTCACTCAGAGGCCAAGTTTAAGCATGTTGGCATATCAGTCACTAAGAGGCTAAGTTTAAGCATGTTGACATATCAGTCACTTAGAGGCTAATGTTTAAGCATGTTGATATACAGTCACTCAGAGTCTAATATTTATGCATGTTGACATCAGAAAGTCACTCAGAGGCTCAGTTTGAGCATGTTGACACATTTAGTCCCTATTAGTCTTTAATAGACCAAATAAAAATACAACACGTGTCACTATATTATTGGACATGATTTTATGAGGTGTTACACTGGCAGTAGTAAGGTTCAAAATTATGATCATTTCATTGATATAACTTATGGTTTCAATTCTGACCCTTACACACCCAATTATACATTTGCTGCTAATGGGGAAAACCAAACTTCTGACAACTTATGCTTTGAGATGAGTGACCTTCAACATTTTGATCCATCAGATTTGGAAGAGATAGACATATTGCACCAGTTGGCTCTGTTAAGTGTCAGGGCTAACAAGTATTACAAGAGAACTGGTAGGAAGTTCCCAGGGTTGCATGGGGGATAAAAGTTGGGTTGGATAAATCAAAAATTAAATGTTATAAGTGTAATAGGCTAGGACACTTTGCTAGAGAATATAGGTCTCAATCAACTGGACCAATTGTCACACATCCTAGCCCTAGACCTCAAACCATTGTCCTTTATTCCCAATATACCCATGCTACTCACATGCAAAACACTGCTCACTTTGCACACCCTGCTACCACTATTCTAGTTCAATATGTTCAAACCACTGTTCCTCAAATTCAGTATGTTCAAGCACCAGCTCCTCAGGTTCAAATGCAACTTGCACAACAAGTTACTCAAACCACTAATCAGGCAGAGGTTAATCAACAGAGCTTCTTTACTCAGGGCTTTGTTGATTGGAGTAGCTTCCCTGAGGATCTGACTGATGAAAACTTTTCTCTAATTGTAGACATTGAAAAGAAACAAAAAGAATTTTGCTTTATGGCATTAGAGTCCAAGGTTGAGGGTGTTGAATTTGAGGAGGTGGGATCTAAATCTGTTGATTCTAATGTTCATGATGAAACAGTGGTTACAAAAGAAAGTGCTGATTAAGATGTGAAACCTCTGTCTGATCTATGGGAGGCTAGTGTTTGTCAAGGTGAATGTGATTGTGCCATGATGGCTGCTACTAAGGTATCTCCTTAGGTCCTAAAAGACCTATGTTCAGATAAATGCATCATAGTCTTTGCTAACATAAAAGAGGTGAATGAAAACCTTAGGAATAAGATTTTAGAGGATGAATTGCAATTTGAAAAACTTTCAAAAGAGTTAAAATCAAAATTTCTTGAAAAGGATTCTGAAATCAGCAGCTTGAAACATGAAGCAAGCATAACCAAGGATCAACTCCAAACCATGATAGAAAAATATTAGGTTTGCAAAAAGGAGATGGAATCCACCCAAATCACTTGTGAAAAATGGGTGGAATCCTTCAAAGGTTATGAGATTTTGTTGGAAAACCAGGTCAAAAGTAACATAAAATTTGGCATTGGATTCAAGAAAAATGACGAAGTTTCTGAAAATGTTACTGAAAATGATTCTGGTGTGGTTGAAATTATTCAAAAACTTATCTGGTCAAGAAATCAAAGACACAGATAAAAAGGGAAATAAAATTGTTTTAGAAAGACATGAGGGATCCCACATGGTCTGATGAATGTGACATTCTTGAAAATTTTAAGCCAATGGATTTTTCAAACACTAAAGGTGTCAAACCACCAAAAGCTAGAATCATTCCCATATCAGATTTACCAGCAGATGTTACAACATCTGCTGACAAAAAGTCTGAAAACGGAAAGAAGAAAGAAAAGATCAAAAACTTGTTTTGTGATTTCTGTGAAAATAAGAATCATGTTACTAAAAAACTGACTTCTTCTAAAAGCTTATGACTCAGCAAAACAGGTGAGATCATTGATTCTCCAAATTGAAAAATTTGTAATAAAACAAATCATAAAAATCAAGAGTGTGTTTATCTCAAAAACTTTGATGTGAAAAAGAACGAGTATGAATCCAAAACACTGGAGAGTTCAAAGACAAGAACTGCAAAAGGAATGTCTAAATAGACCTTTGTGCTGTTGAAACATCTATTACCAAAGCACTGAACAAAATCTTTGCTCCCAGAGAGGTACAGGTAACAGATGCTCCACCTACCAACCAGTACCTAAGAGGATATGGCCAACCAATTTACCAAAAGGTACCCCTAAGTTATGAGGGTTACAAAAAGCTCTCAAAACAAAGAGTGAATAGGCATCCTCATGGATACTATCATCTAACAAGAAACGGGCCTCAACAGATGTTACAAAGATCTATTCAAACCTCTACTCATTCTTCCAAATTTGAGGCTGAAATATTTGAGACCCCTTCGAAAGCCAATTTGACTTTGGAAACCCAACTGAACTAACTATTTACCATTGTGCATGGAGCTTCTACTTGCCTTGATAGTTTATGGTATGTAGATAGTGGAGGCTCGAGGCATATGACAGGATGTAGAGCCCTTCTCAAAGACTTTTTGGCTCATGGAGGGGTGATGTATCCTTTGGTAATAATTCAAAAGGAAAGGTACTTGGGAATAGAACAGTTCAGGCTGGGAAGCTCAAATTTGAAAATGCCAATCTTATCGACAATCTGAAACTTAATCTTCTTAGTGTTTTACAAATGAGTGACAGAGGCTATTGGTTTATTCTTCACTAAGAAAACTTGTCAGATTTTAGGCCATAAGTGGTTAAAAGTTTGATCAAATCATAACCGAGAGCAAAGCACAACTTGTTGCTCATAGGAGTGGCAATGTGTATGTAGTTGATATGTTGAAAGATAATCCAATGACTGATGCTTGTCTGTTCTCAGCTGCCTCTAACAAAGGGACAGGACTATGGCACAGAAGACTTGGACACACAAATCTGACAATTATTACCACACTCTCTAAACAAGTCATTGTAGGAGGCTTACCACAAAAAAAAATTCATGAAAGAAGAATATTGTATTTCCTGTTTAAAAGGAAAACAACACAAAAGTTCTTACAAACCAATTTGTGAGTCCAAAACAAGTCAGTTTTTACAATTGTTACACATGGACTTGTTTAGCCCTGTAAAAATCATGAGCCTCAGTAAAAAGAGATATTGTCTTGTAATTGTTGATGATTTTTCAAGGTTTACATGGACTTACTTTTTGCACTCTAAGGATGAAACTGCAAGCTTCTTGCAAGGATTTGTGAAACAAGTTGAAAAGCAATTTGACCTGTCAGTAAAAGTCTTCAGGAGTGACAATAGCATAGAGTTTAGAAATAAGGAGTTGGATGAGTTCTATGTGTCAAAAGGAATTGTAAGGCAGTACAGCATTCCAAGAACACCAGAACAAAATGGGGTGGTTGAAAGGAAAAATAGGACTTTAATTGAAGCTGCTAGAACTATGCTTGCAGACTTTGGTTTACCCTTGTCCTTTTGGGTAGAGGCTATAAACACTGCTTGCTATGTTCAACACAGAGTTTTAATCAAACCGAGACATCAATCCACTGCTTATGAAACTTTGTACAAGATCAAACCACTAATCTCCTTTTTCAAAACCTTTGGTTGCCCATGCTTTATTTTGAACTTAAAGGATTCAATTTCAAAATTTGCAGCCAAAGTACATTGTGGTTATTTTCTGGGATACTCAACCACTGCTAAAGCCTACATAGTTTTTAATTCAAGGACTACGTGTGTGGAAGAGACTTTGAATGTGAAGTTCAATGAACTCTCTTCGTTAAAAATCCCAGCAAATCCTGCTGAACTTTTTGATTTAGACAAATTTACTTTTGAATATGTGTCTGTTAAGACTGACTACGCAGGTACACCACCGTCTCCACATCATGATTATGGATACATCAATGTGATTCCATAGTATAAAGCCACATCCACCATCAGAGGAACAGATGTTGTCAACAACTGTGAAAACTCTACCACTGCTGGATCAACCACTGCTGATCCTCAATCCTCTGCCATTTCATCAACCATAACCTCTGTTGATAAAAGTCCAACCACTGTGGATAAATATCATCATGTTCTCACACCTATCTCAACAATATCTCCACCTCCACTTCAAACAAATTTTGGCTCTTCAAAATTGCCAACAAATGTTAGCTCAAATGATTCACATTTGCAGCCTTCACCTCAAAATGCCATCATTCCATACAAGGGAGATCTAATCTACCTTAAAAACCATCCATCTGACCTTATCATTGGCAACATAAATGAAGGTGTGCTCACCAGAAGCCAATCCCAAAGCATTTGTCTTTTTGTTGGTTTCCTATCTCTCACACAACCTGTCAAGCACTAAGAGGCACTGGTTTGGTAGAAGCCATGTAGGAAGAACTCCTCCAATTTAAAAGACAACAAGTATGGGAACTTGTACCATTGCTAAAGGATGTATATCCAATTGGCACAAAATGGGTCTTCAAAAACAAAACTAATGAGAGGGGTATTATTGTCAAGAATAAAGCTAGGCTTGTGGTTCAAGGCTATAGACAAGAAAAAGGCATTGATTATGATGAAACCTTTGCTCCTGTAGCAAGATTAGAAGCCATCAGATTGTTCTTAGCCTTTGCTACCAATGACAACATCAAAGTGTTTCAAATGGATATAAAATGTGCATTCTTGTATGGTAAAATCAAAGAAGAGGTATATGTTTGTCAACCTCCTGGCTTTGAAGATGCATTTTATCCTGATCATCTCTACAAGCTGAACAAAGCTTTGTATGGCTTGAAACAACACCTAGAGCCTAGTATGAAACTTTCTCCACCTTTCTCTTATCCATTGGTTTTTCAAGGGGTAAAATTGACAAAACCTTATTTTTGAAATGGAAAGGAAAGAATTTGATGGTTGTCCAAATTTATGTGGATGATATCATTTTTGGATCCACATGCACTGCCATGTGTGAAGAGTTTAGAAAACTCATGGCAGAGTTTGAAATGAGTGCAATGGGTGAGCTCCAATGCTTTCTTGGTCTCCAAATAAAACAATTGCAAAATGGTACATTCATTCATCAAAGTAAGTATGTCAAAGAACTGCTTAAAAAATTGATATGAATGATTGCAAACCATATAGCACACCTATGGCAACCACAAAGCTTGTCGCTATTGAAGAAAAAGATGATTTGGTTGATCAAACTCTTTATAGAAGCATGATAGGTTCATTAGTGTACCTAATAGCATTAAGGCCAGACATCATGTTTGCAACATGTGTTTGTGCCAGATCCCAGTTAGCACCTAGAAAGTCCAATCTTATTGCTGTAAAAAAGGATATTCAGATACATAAAAGGTGCTCCCACACTTGGTATCTGGTATCTAGCTAATGGAAATATTGAGCTTTCAGGTTTCTCATCAGTGATTTTGTTGGATGTAAAACCACAAGGAAGTCTACATCAGGAGACTGTCAATTCCTAGGAAATTGCTTAGTGTCTTAGCAGAGCAAAAAGCAGGCTGTAGTATCAACATCCACAAAAGTATTGCTGCTGCAAGTTGCACTGCTCAACTCCTGTGGCTTCAGAATCAGTTCTCGGATTTTGGTGTAATTGCTTTAAAGACTCCTCTTATGTTAGATAGTCAAGCAGCTGAAAACATCATTAAAAATCTAGTATCTCATTCTACCACCAAGCACATTGATATCAGACATCACTTTGTGAGAGATTGCTATGAAAAAAGTTTGATTTCTATTCATCATGTTCCAACTAAAGATCAACTGGCAGATGTTCTAACAAAAGCACTAGATATATCTACCTTTGAAAGTTTGATCTTTAGGCTTAGTATGCTAAACATGGAATAAAAACAAATGTTTAGGTTCCATGTGTAAAAAGCATTAAAATGTGTTCAGAAAAATCAACTTTCATCCTTAAAAATAGCTAAAATTGAATTTTTTTTTCAATAAATCTCTAAAGTCTATTCACAACCACTGTTTCTCAAAACCTCTGCTTGGGATGAAAATCTTTCTGTTGCTGAAAGTGTATCCTCTGTTCCTATTTCCACTGTTGGTGAAACCACTGTTTTCCCAATCCACTAATAATCTATCCTCTGATAGTGTAAAATCACCACTGATCATTCCTCTGTTTAGAACCACTGCTGGTCTCCAGCAGAGGTTACCAAATAATTGTCATCCATTATCCAACAGAGTTTACACGTGCACAGATGATAGCCATCAGATCTTTTGAAAACCGATGCCATGTCAGCATTCACTTTTTCCCTTTATAACCCATGTTTCATCCTAACAGAGTTTCCACTTGCCGTTTCAATTTCAAACACAAAAATCTCTCATAAATTTCTCCATTCCTCTCTTTCTTCTCAAAACCGAAATCACTCACTCTTCACCATGAATCTCATTATCAAAACTCCCCATAACTACCTTCCAATATTCGAAAAAAACCAACAATAATACTGAGTTTCACTCCATGATTGATGTTTTAAATCATCGTCATACAAAGATGTGTTACTTGCGAAGCACCGATTTACATCGTCACCCTCCGTCAGTTTTGGGCAAATGCTGAACATCAAGTCCAGAACAAAAAGCCTTTTTGCCATCACCTCAAAAATTGGACAGTCACTTGTCCAAATCTCTCCTTTTACTATCTCCACCACTTTCGGTCTTCATGACCTTGATGACCCCACATCTTTCTCAAAGAAAGATCTACACGCATAATTCATTGAGCGAGGATATGAAGGTCAGTTATCTGGTATCACTATTTTCAAACCTGAATTTCCTGCTGACATGAAATTCTTTTTCCACGCCCTTTTTCTTTGTTTGTCAGCCAAAACAAATGCTTTCAATGAAATACCTTTAAATATTCAATATCTGGGTTATGCTATTTTAACCAAATCCAAATTTAAATTTTTAGATATTGTTTTCTGATTTGGTTGCAAATTTTAATAATCTCAAAAAGGGTAAAGCTTTTTTGATACACCCTAGGTTGTTGAGTTTCTATTTACAGAAACAAGTTTCTGCTTCTGATTTTCAACAAGGTGTCATCTATGAAATTGGCAGCCTTAAACACGAAACTTTTACTAGACTCTTAACACGAAAACCTAAGGTGTTGAAAACCAAAGCAACGGTGGAGCAAATTTTGACTGCTTTTACAACCACTGCTCCTTCATAGGTTGCTGAGCCTACTGCTCCTGGTGACCACAGCACTACAACCAGTGTTGTGCAACCCACACCAGCCAAAACCAAAAAGAAACCCACCAAATCCACCAAGCCCACCAAACCACCCAAAACAGTAGCTCTGGAAGATGAGATCCCAGATGTTTTACCTCTGACAGCACTAAAGTCACTAACAACCACTACTGCTACTTACAGCAATTGGTTCAAAGATCTCCACTAGCTTAAGCTCCTCTTGTTTCCTCACAAAAGGAACAAGTTGTACTCACAGGGACACTATAATATGAGGCAGATGTTTCATTTGAACATCTATTCTCCAACCCTTATCCAGGGCTATGTCTCTTTCTACTCCCTTACCCACTTCTCCAATACCACCCACTTTCATACCTTTGCTTGAAGCAATAGAGAAAACTCAGACACTGAGCAGTCCCTCTCACTCACCCATTACAGAGAGTCAACTTCCACAATTGACTGCGTCTAAGACAACTCTATCTGCTAGCGCACAAGCAATTGAGGAGGTTACACCCCAGGAGTTACTTGTAACTTTTGGTGGTAGTTCAAGTGAAGCAGCTACTACAACTGGAGTCACAACAGTGGCTCAGTTGGAACAGTGGTTACATCGATAAGACTTCCTTTGAAGGCAAACAACTGCTGAGGCTACAACAGAACCTCTGAACCATTGGAAGTCTCATGATACAATGAACAATGGCATTTGGTGCTGATTTCCTTAACTCCTCATAGATTATGCACTAAATACAACTACCTTTGTAGGAATTTGGATGATCCTGTTAACTTAGATGACAAATTACAATATCAAGAATTGCGAGAGGATCTCTACCATGGAATCGTCTATTGAAATACAAATCCATATTGACTCAACTGTACAAATTTCAAAGTCAACTGTCTTCGTCTATCTCTGCTACTAAGATATGGATGTCATGCAACAACCTTCATTGCTCAAAGATAACTTTGTGATATACAGCATGTTACAACATGAAATTGATGAGGAAATGGTTGATGCTCGTTATAAGGAATCACAAGCTGTATATTAGGGTTATCAAGACCATTTACTGTAGGTTACTGGCTCTGGGCCGGTTGTCATTCTCACAGAAGATGATGGCAAAAATGGGGAGAAAGATTCACTGTGAAGGTTGCCGCCTGATCCAGCTGTAAAATCTAAGGTGCAACAACAGCCAAGTAATGATGCAGTCTCTGCTGAGGCATCCAAAGCTTCTTCTTGAAAAGGGATTGATGAGACCCTAAATTTAGAGGCTGAAAGGATTGTCCTTGAAAAGCAGAAGCGACAAGATACATTGGAAGCAAAGGCTCTTATGCTTATTGAAGAAGAAAAGGCTAAGCAGTTTGAAAAAGAAGATGTTGGTACTTCAAAAAGAAGGAAATCTGCTAGAAAAGTAAGACAATCAACTTCCACCCCTTGTACAACATCTGCTGCAGCCACTGCTTATGTATCCTCTGTCACAACTATCCTAGCAGAGGTTGGTACCACTGCTAAGAAGGCAGATGTTGTAACAATATAAGTTGGGACAATAGCTGTTGGATCAGCATATATTGTTCAAACCATTGCCATGATCACTTTCCAACCACAACTGAACCACTACCCATACCATCCCGAATTCCCACACATCCAACTTCATCTAAAATTAAATTTCAAAGTAAAAGAAAAACTTTTGTTGCTGATGATGATGAAGACTATCAATCACCACTTCCTACTTCATCACAATCCATGTCACAACCATCCTCATCACCTCCATACTCTGAAACTCCATTTCCCCCATTTCCAATCATGCACTTATCCTCCTTATTCCTTCCTATGGGTGCATCATACCCATTGGAAATTTGCAGTGAAAGGTGAGATTGAATCTTTCTACAAAATAGAAGATCCAGCAAAAAGAGACTTCCCTTCCTTGTTGGGGTATCGAAAGCCTAGGACGTGGATGAGTATCTTAAACTAAAGGCTAGACAGGATGAGCACATAGCAAAAGACAAATCAAAAGACAAAGATGACAGGCTTCACAAATCTCCTTACAGTATCAACTGAGCAAAGTCAGAAGATTGAAGAACTTGCTAAGGAGCTAAGTAAGTCTATGTCTGAACAACCAACCACTGATGATCCAGAACTGAAAGACGATTATCTTGATCATGTCATGAAGCATAAGCCTTACAAAGGAACAAGGGAAAAATTTAAACGTTGGTCGGCTAATGAGCTTAAAGAAGAAAGTGCTCAAGGATCCTTTAAAGAAGCCTACTCCTCCTGTTTGGAAAAAGGCCAAAATTGAAAGCCAAGACCATACTCTCAAAATTAAAAGAATGAAAGCCGAACTTGTTGATGCTTTATATGGAACAACAAGGCAGATTGCTAGATGGCCTAAATCTAAAAGTGGTAGATACCTACAGATGTTGGAAGAATTAAGAAAAAAGGATCCTTTTATTCCAAGAAAGCCAATCTATGATCAAACAGACCCTTGCTCCTAAAAGATTAACTTCAACCACCAGATTATCCATCATTGCCTTGAATCAAGCAAAGAGGCAAAAGCATGTAGAAGAAGAAGATTAAAGGATGCATGAAGAATTGAGAAAAGAGGGAATAAAGAATCAAATTTTGTTTCACACAGATGCTGCAAGTGACAAACTTAGAGCCTCACTCTCAACACTTGTATGCAGACCTACTTTACCAAACTCATCACAAATAACCCTACTCCTAAGAAAACCATCTAACTCAAAAATTCTAAAATGGTAGTCTAGCAAAGACAACCATGAATTAACATTGCTCAGGTCAGATGGTAGAGTTCAAAAGATAAAAATGGAGGATGCATATGGTCTGGATGCAGTTGATCTCCAAGACTTACTGAATCTTGAACTTGAAAGGGATGTAGAAGGTATGATTGCCCTGGATTTTGAACTTCAATTCAAAGGCCAAATAAGGGAATCATTGATGAGAAATAAAGATTAGAAATAAAGTTAAGTTTTGGCATCATCTGTTCTAGGGGGAGATTGTTGGAATTGAACCCTAGAAAAGAACAGATGATAGAAAGCCAAAATATACTACAACCTCTGATCCAAATAATAATATAACATATGCCCAAGTCAAGCTCTGCTAAAGACTAAATGTCCAAGGTCTGCCATAGCTAAACTCTGTTGAAGACAAAGCTCTGCTGAAGACTAAAGCTAAGGTCTGCCAAGACAAAGCTCTGCTGAAGATCAAAGCTAAAGGTCTGTCAAGGCAAAGCTCTGCTGAAGACCAACAGAGGATGTATCATCAGTGCTTTCTATCAATCCTTGTAATGTTTAGTGTATAACAGTGGTTAGCTTAGCAGATGTTATTAGTTAGTTTTTATTTTTGTTAAGTGTCACTTTCATGCTGACATCATAATAAGATGCTCAATGGTTAGAATTGTAGTATAAATAGAACAGTGCTTGTACTGTTCTATTTGTTATCAATTATCAATCCAATCTACCTTCCTTACATTTTGTATGAAGAAATCAGTGATCTTAGGCTGAGGGGAGATCGTGAGTCATATGCAAGTAATCATAATTACGAAAGCATGACAATGAAAACAATCTCTCAACTGGTATGAATTAAAGTTCTTCTATTCTGTTGCAAGTTCATCTGATTTATCTTCTTTCATTTACCATTTTTAGAACTTTCATAAACAGTTTCAAACTCAGATCTTAACACTATTAACCTCAAGATGAGGTTTCATGATCAACGTCTATGGAAGCTGATAAAGTTTGAAGCTGCCCACGAATTTAGATACTGGAAGCCACATATTCCTCGAAGAGTTCTCAAGTTTGATCCAGTGACAAAGTAGAAGGATGTAATGCTGATTGTGACGGGTCATGAAGAATATGCCACTGATAAAGATTGAACAAGATTTCCATAAACTTTTCAAGTGGTGGCATTATGACTCTAAGACAGGAGAGGCGGTGAAATGTGTACATCATGATGATGATTCCTGGAAGATCCTTGAGGAATTAACTGAAGCCGTGATTGCGCACAAATGAATTTGTGGCTTATGGAAGGGAATCTGAGTACTAGACCTGATGTGGCTAGTAAACATATTCACAGAAGGATATTGAATGTTAATTCTATAGCAATATCAGCTTTGAAGAAAAAGATAAAGTGCAGGAGTTATAGTTCCAATAGGTTATTAATGTTTATTATGCTAATGGTACTAATTCAGGAAAAATATGGAATTCAGAATAGAGAAAGCTGGAAGGTAAAGAGCAACGAAAAAAACAAAAAGAACGAAGCAAGAATTGCTAAGAAGGTAAGACAAGCATCACTAAGAAGATTCCAGTATGGAGATACCTACAACAGGCCTCCTCCCACAGATCAAACGCCTATTCCACCTGATGAGCGTTGAAGACCTAGAAAGCATTTCTTTGGATGCTAACTGTTAAAGATTTTAAAGATTTTTTAAGACCAACCAAGACTGCGGGCAATATCCAAGAGGGAGTTTGTTGATGCAGAATGTCTATAGCCGACATCTTAGGGTCATGTAACATGGCTTAGACGTTAGATTTTGTGTTATTTTGTATGTATTAGAGCCACTTCGTACGAAGTGCACCTAGTACGAAGTGGCACCCTTGTGCGAAGCTGGCTTGTCGATATATAGCTGAGCAGGGGTGTTGAGTCCTTAAAAACTGTTTTTCAGATTGTAGGGGAAGCCATGTCAGTTTTGCTTTGATTCTGTAAACATTTATTCAATATATTGAAGCAGAAGCATTGAAACATTATATCTGATCATTGTTAGCTAATTAATGATGAATTTTGCGCATGTTAGTTAGCTCAAGTCTGGTCTGGTGCTTTCAGATGAAAGCCGATCCTCCCACATGCATTTTCGCACATCACCGATCCGTTGCCACATGGTTAATGGTCAACTAACTTAATGATTTTGAAGAAAAGTCAAGAGTATAGTAGTTTGAATCTGGGTAAACTCATCGAAAAGCTTGAAGGACATGAGCTAGAACTCCGAAAAATGGCTAAAATGAAGAGTGCAAATATACAACAAGATGTGAAGCTTTGCTTCAAAGGTAGCAGTGTCGCTAATACTAAAAGTCCGAAGATCCAAACTACTTTCAGTGCCGATAACTCATCTGGATCTTCTTCAAACAGTTCAAACAGTGGAAGTGGATTCTCTTCTTATTCAAGTTTCGAGACAAATACCCCGACTAAAAACTCCTCAGTCATCACAAAGTTCGAAGAACTATAATAGCCAAAACAACTATAACAACTCCAATCAACACATCCTACAGTGCAACATTGTAGTAAATCTTCAAAACGCTCAAGACTTCACCGAGACAACAGCTAAACAACAAATGGCATTACTTACTTCAGTCTTGGAGTCTTACGAGAGTCTAGTTGTAGGAAGGATCAAAAATCCCAACATGACGAAAAAGGATTACGGTCAAATTGATCCGGAGGAGTTAGAGCTAACTGATATAAAATGGTGTATGGCGAGTATAGTTCGAAGAGCTCAAAGATTCATGGAAATTACTAGGAGGAATAGTCTCAAAGGTCCGGACTCGAAGCTGGGATTTGACAAATCCAAAGTAACCTGTCTCTAGTGCAAAGAAAAGGGCCCTTTTAAGAGAGAGTGTCCATACAGAAAGGTGCATGGGAATCAAAATCCGTTTGGTGATGATTATTACAAGAAATATATCTATCACAGAACTTCCCAACAACCTTTGAACATGATAAGATCTCTAAAAATTGAAGATGGTTTGGCAAAGTCAAAAGACAAAGCTTTGGTCGTTACACATGAAGACGAAGGCTTTAACTGGAACAACTATATTCCTAAGACCGAAAGTCTTACTCTTTTGGCTAAAATTATCGAGGAACCAGAACCAACTGTGGAAGAAGTGATTGTCCAAGAAGCCATTAGTTCTGATGAATATTATGATTCTGGAGCAACTGAAGATATTTTTCATAGTGCATAAAAATCAATCATATCTCCAGACGTGTTTAATTCTTTTGTTGGTTTCTTTGGTGAGCAAAACAGTTACCAAAGTGCACAATGCGAAGAAGAGAAGAAAAAAACTGTAGAAGAAATTATAGACGTAACCAAAGAGATGAATGTTGAAAACCTCATCAAGATTGCTGAAAAGCCATGATGGCACATTTAAAAGAGGTAATTGAAATCTCTGAGGAAGTCCAGGAAGTCGTGGTTGAGTCAGTCAAAGAAGAGGTTAAGAGTGAGAAGATAGAATCAGGAAAACAATACGCGAAATGCTTAGAGTCGTGCAAAGCTTGGTTTGAAAAAGATGAGAAGTATAAAGAACTGAAAAACATACAGATAACCTAACAAGTGATTTAAAAGAAACAAAAGAAGCTTATGATAAACTGAGCAGAACTATCAACTAATACCATGATGCTAGAGAGAAGATAATGCTACGCTTTCTACGCTCAAAGCGACTATCATGGATTAACAAATTGCAATAAATTATCACATTGACACGATCGCCAAATTAAAACAAGGGCTAGAAACCATTAGGATCGAAACGGAACGGGTTGATAAGAAGCTGACTAGTTATTCAACAGGAAAAGATGAAACAGGAGATGTGTATGGTTATCACAACAAAGGTTTGGGTTATCATCGAGTTCTACCCCCGATGTGGAATAGTTATTCAAGGAAAAAGCCTGGCGGGGTGGAAAAGGTGCTAAATTTGAAATTAAAAATTGAAAAGAAAGATGAGCTGCCTGAAAATCTTGATATAACCTATACCAAATCTGAAACTGAGTGTTGAGAGTCCAAGATCCGACGGTTCTAGATGGAAGTTTGGGTAGAAAAAGGACTAGTTCGGTAGAATGTTATTAAGAAAAGAGTAGAAACAGCGGAAGTCTAATGTTTCATTCATACCGAAATAGTATACATCTTTACAAGCTAGCGAAATCCTAGAGAAATTTCGCCAGCGTTTCCCCTCTAGGAACTCCAAAACTTACAAAACAATGAACACACAACACTTGTTGGAATTGAACCCTGCAAAAGAACAGATGATAGATAGCCAAAATGTAATATAACCTCTGATCCTAATAATAATAAAATATCTGCTAGAGTCAAGCTCTGTTGAAGACAAAATGTCAAAGGTCTGTGATAGCAAAACACTGTTGAAGACTAAAGCTAAAGGTCTGCCAAGGCAAAGCTCTGTTGAAGACTAAAGCTAAAGCTCTGCCAAGGCAAAGCTCTGTTGAAGACTAAAGCTAAAGCTCTGCCAAGGCAAAACTCTGCTGAAGGCCAACAGAGGATGTCTCATCAGTGTTTACTATCAGTCTTTGTAATATTTAGTTATAGCAGTGGTTAGCTTAGCAGATGTTGTTAGTTTGTTAATATTGTTAAATGTCACTTTTCTGCTGACATCATCATAAGATGCTCAGGCTAACTAGCATGTCACAACCCCTGACCACACCATGGACGGGAGCCGTGAACAGTCAAGTGGGGTACCGGTGGTTATTTTGAAAGTATTATAGCGGAAATTTTCATCAGGACCGTGAGTTAGGAAAAATATCAAAGTTTAGAAACAACGAATTTTATTTATTAAACAGATGGGGATAAACCCATGTTTTACAAAGGTAGCTTTAATAAGGATAAATCTGAATACATAAAACAACGTTTCTTAATTTTATTTAATTGATAAAATAAGCCTCTTCTTTAAGCCTTTTGGTGCCGAATCACAACTCTTATTCAGATCTACTGTAATCACCTAAAACATGTTTAAACAATATTTTATCAGCAGGAAAATACTGGTGAGATCATTCATTTGTACAGAAAGACACATTGTTATAATTTACAACATTAAATGTTTTTACATTTGTTTCTATCTTTCAATTACTCAAATCAGTATTTGTCACTCGGTGACAGTTCCTGTGAGTATGGTCATATCACTATTGGCCATCAATTGTCCAATAGCAAAGTTTATCAAGTAATGTATACAAAACCCCACATATCGGTAGTAATTTAAGATTCAAAAACTTAATCATTGTAAATACACTAGAAAACATTTAGGTTTGAAAACATTTAATAAAAAGATAATGACTCACCTTGTAGGTCTATAGTTCTTTATTTAACAGGCCTCCTGATTCTAAGCCTTCTGATAGTTAAGCATCTACTTTTATAGTTCTGAGCCTTCTGGTAATTAAGCATCTATTTTGATTGTAAGTTTATAGTTCGAAGTTTTCTGATAGTTAAACATTTATTTTAACAGAGTAGAATACGTATTAGTGTAAAACCAAATCAAACCTAACGATGGTCAGGAGATCAAAACCATAACGCAGATGAAAAAGTATAGCCTTATTCAGTCAGCACTTAAACATTTGTTAGTTGGTTCCCTGATCGATCAGACATAATATTGTATCAGTGATTATTGGTTAGAACACCAACGTATAGAAAGAAGAAGAGAAGGAATGAGCAAGGAAAATGAATCCTAGGCTTCCTATTTATAGGTAAGGAACATGTCTTTATTTTCTAGGAAGTTTTATATATTCCTTCCCTAGATAAACCTTCCTTAGATAAACATTCCCTGGATAAACCTTCCCAAGATAAACCTTTCCTAGGTACTAGCAACTCATATACACCTTTCCCAGGTGTTATCTATCCATATATACCTTCCTTATATATATATATATATATAATCTTCCTTATATGTTATCTACCTCATATATATCTATTTAGATGTTAAGTTGTTAAACTTACTTAACCGTTTTATTGTTAAACTTAGCTGTTTAACTAATTAATTTACTTTAATTGTTTAATTAAGTAACTTACTTAAATGATTAATTAATTAACTCACTTAGCTTACTTAGTTGTTAAGTTCATTTCCTGTTAAGTTTCCTTAGCTATTAAGTTTACTTAACCACCAAGCTTTCTTGACCGCTAGGTTTTCTTAACCGCTAAGTTTTCCGGTTTAGCAGACTCCTGGTTATAAGTTCTAATTTCTAGATATACCAAAACGTGACATGGATTAGTGTAAGAAACTAAATCAAACTTTAATGATAATCACAAGATCAAAACCGCAACGTACAAAGTATCACCTTATTCAAGCGGAACCTCAGCTTTTCGTTGCAAGGGTTTCAGATCAATCGGACAGGGTATCATTTCAGTGACTAAGGTTTCGTACACAGGAATCGGGATAGAAAAACGAGAGAAAAGATTCAGAAATCGAATATGAGCAGTTTGGAATGCCCGAGAACTGCTCTATTTATAACTGGAATTTGACGCAGTCACGTCATGCAACCAACTCAACATTCTTAGTCGCGGCACGCGGCGGGGGTGGGCTAGGGTTTAGGCATGCTGGGTCACCACGTAGGCTTGCCACATGGCGACACGTGTCTCCAGACGAAACTGGACACGCCGAGTTACGCGATGGTCTTCAAATTCTTCATCATGTTATGCGATGATAACCAAAACCGGGTTTTCTTGTTTGTCATGCTGGTTCTCGTCATACGTGTTCAGGGTTTCGATTATGAATTACCGTGGGGCCTTTTTGAGGGTTGTTACACAGCATATGGTTGAAACTGATAATGATATGTTTAATTGTGTTGATTTGTCTGGGTATGATCTAAAAGTCAATCACCCAACTGGTACTAGTGTTAAGGTAGTTAAAATTGGTGACATAAAACTGAATGATGAAATTGTTTCAAAAGATATTTTTATGTGCCTGGGTATAGTGTTAATCTTATATCTATTTTTCAACTAGGCAAAGATAATAGATCATTGTTATTTTTAATGAAAAAAGTGTATGTTTCAGGATTTGAAATTAAAGAAGGTCATGGCGATTGGTAAACAAGATAGTGGTCTGTATTATGTTGAAAAATCTGGCAATACTATTAATAAGTGTTTTAATAGTGTTCATAAGTTTAATATGTGGCACTGTATATAAGGTCATCCCTCAGATCAGGTTCTACCTATATTAAAAGGTGATCTTGATATTAATTTTGTAGAAAAACAATTATGTGAAGTTTGCCATAAGGCTAAACAAGTGAGAGTTCGGTTTCCATTAAGTGAACATAAAACTAACACTGTAGGAGAACTTATTTATTTGGACCTTTGGGGACTTTGTAGGGTTACTAGTCGTGAAGGTTATAGATATTCTTTAACAATTGTTGATGATTATTCCAGAATTGTCTGGTGTTATTTGTTAAAAAAATAAAACTAACGTGTTTGAAAATTTGTGTGTTTTTTTTTAGTTACTCAATACACAGTTTAGTAAAAAGATAAAAAAATGTTAGAATCGATAATAGAACTGAATTTATAAATGGTCAAATGGAAAACTTTTGCAAATTAAAATGTATTCTGCACCAAACGTTTTGTGCTTATACACCACAACAGAATGGTGTGGTAAAGAGAGAGCAAAGACATTTATTAAATTTAGCTAGGGCGCTAATGTTTCAATGGGGATAGCCACTTAGATTCTAGTCAGATTGTGTGCTAACTGGTGTGTACTTAATTAACAGGTTGCCGTCTTCAGTGTTAGGTGGTAAGGGTCCATTTGAAATGATGTTTGGTTTTAAACCTTCTCTTTCACATTTAAGAACTTTTGGTATCTTTGTTTCAATAAAGTGCTAGATGAATTTCAAATATTTGTTGTTAATGCTGAAAAATGTGTGTTACTTGGTTATTCTAACTTGAAAAGGGGTTATAAATTGTGGAGTTTGGATGGTAAAAGGGAGTTTTATTCAAGAGATGTAAAATTTATGAAAACATTTATCCTTTTAAGTCCAATGTGATGAATAACCAAGAACATGAAAATAATAAAGTTTTAAATCACATTATTTTTTTTATTATGTTGAGAACTTGTGATAACGCCTCGTATTTCTGTATTCTTATTTTAGAAAGTTCGTATTCGCATTCTGTTTTTTAGAAACCTTACATTCGTATTTTAATTTTAGTCTCACAATTCGAGGCGTTAATCATAATGGAATTCATTTTATACATATACGTGTTACCTTTCATATTATACACAAAACAGAGACTTAAAATACACTTTAGATACCTAAAAACAAGTTAAAATACAAGAAACAGCATAAAATAACCTAGTTACAAAGTGCAAGGACTAAAAGTAAGCAAAGCCAAAAGTTTTTCCACCTCCTTTCTCCTCCAATCACCTTCCACCCTCCTTTAGCCAATTAGATTTCACCCTTTTCCACTTCTCCTCCAATCATCTTCCACCCTTCTTTAGCCAATTAGATTTCACCTTTTTCCACCTCTTTTCTCCTTCAATCACCTTTCACCATTCTTTAGCCAATTAGATTTCACCTTTTTCCACCTCCTTTGTCCTCCAATCACCTTCCACCTTCATTTAAACCCCAACCACTTAACCCTCTTATAAATACCAATTCTAACACCTTCCAAACACTTGCACCACCTCCAAATCATTTCCAAACTCTCTCAAATCTCCAAGATTTTCAACTTTGGGCAAAAAGTTCAAGAACCAAAATTGGTAACTTCGGTATTCCATCAACTCAAGACTCATCAAACCCACTAAGTGAAAATTTCTTTGCAAACCATGAATAAACTCGAACACCCTTTTTACGCTTTACACTTTTTGGTGCAATGTGTTAACCTATCAAAAATACATGCGATCACACTTATACTTTTATGCAAATACACAAACAATCCATCATACATGCTATAGTTATGTGATACACGATTCGTATACTTGGAGCATTCTTATGTGATGCTATTTGTCATTAACTTTGTTTAAAGCCTCCCCCTTAACATGTGTAGCGCTATAGGAGTAATGCACCGCCCGTATTCTTTAGGTCATGTTAAGATTATTCTATTTTTGCGGTGACACGCAAGGATTGACTTGTAGATCGCATGACATTTTTACATTAATCTAGTATGCTACTTAACATGTGGATTTGTTTAAACGATTAATTACTTATGCTATAATTAAACTTGTGTACTCTCCAATACTTTTGTGTGTTGAACTATACTTTTAACATGTTGCAGGTTAAGGATGTTGAACATGACGAAATCTTAGTAGGAACGACATGGAAACGCATCTAGAATGCTAGGTTTTATGTTATAATATTGTTGAACTCGTTGTATTTGGATTTATGTTGTAATTGTTTGATCAATGAAATGAAACGGATTTTGAATTAAATATTGTCGCAAATAGTGTTATGATGTATTGAGCAATCTATTTATGTCCGCCCCGATGTTTCCGCCATTGGTTGGGGTGTGACAGATTGGTATCAGAGCTATAACTATAGGGAATTAGGAAAAATTGCCATGATTTGACGTAGTCTATAGTCTAAGTACCCATACTTGACCATTCTTGATTTCATGCTTCATATACTCAAATTCTTCCTATTTGCTTCTATTTCATCTTTTGTCTTAAAATGTCATATGTCTTTCCTACAACGATTTACCATACACACATGAGGACGTGAACACACTCGCATTATACAAACGAGACGATTTCATGAAAATAGGAGTGAAACCCTCACTTTATGAAAAACTCTCAATCCGCATTCTCGATTTCCATGAAATTATTGTGGTCCCGGTGATGGCGGTTCTTGACGAAAGTCTGGGCGTACGATAGTACCGATTTGGTAGAAAGAAAGTAGGAACAGAATCAGCAGAAGCATTCATTCATTCATACCCGAAGGAGTATACCTCTTGTCTGGCTGGTGGAATTCCTGGAGAGAATCCGCCAGCGTTTCCCCTCAGGGAACTACCAAAACTTAACAAACAATGAACACACAACACCTATATATAGACATGAGCAGCTCCAACGAATGGTTGCTCGTACGAGTGACAAGACGTCACTCGTACGAACCACATAAGCTCACTCGTACGAGTGAGATCTTTATCACTCGTACGAGGCACACTGTCACTCGTACGAGTGACATCTTCACTCGTACGATCCAGTTCTCGTTCGCACTTGGGTCGTGTGTTCGTAATTAATCTATACAATATTCAATACACACTCTTTCTAGCCTATTCGCACAGTGTATCACACCCCAACCGATGGCGGAAACATCGGAGTGAGACAAACTAGATTGCTCGAGACATCATAACACTATTTGTGACAATATTTAATTAAACAACTCATTTCATTTCAAAGCATCAAATTGTCAAATTACAACATAATCGAAATACAAAGTATCAATAACAACATAAGTTCAACAAAATACAATAATCAACTTAGCATTCTACGCGTGTTTCTAAGCCGATCCTACTAAGTTTCATCATACCACTTCATCAACCTGCAAATGTTAAAAAGTATAGTTCAATAACAAAATATTGGCGAGTACACAAGTTTGATATCGTAGCATAAGTATTAAAAACCATGTAAACAAATCCACATGAATAGCTAGCATACGAGATAAATGTAAACAAGGCATGTGAACTACAAGTCAATCCTCTAGTGTACCGCATAATAGATTAAAACTTAACATTGACCACCAGAATACGGGCGGTGCTTACTCCTATAGCGCTGTACATGTTAAGGGAGGCTTGATCGAAGTTAATGACATTTAGATCACATAAGAATATACCAAGTAACAAGTCAAGTAGCACATAACTAAAGCATGTTTGGTGGATTGTTTGTGTGATTTCATAGAATAAAAGTGTGATTTAGTGTAATTTGATATGTTAACATATTGCACCCAAAAAGTGTAAAGCATAAAAAGGGTTCGAGTGTACTCACGATTTTACAAAGTAAATTCCGTGAAAGCGTTTAGGTTGTTTTTAGGGCGAATGAACACCAAATTATCCTACACAAGGAAACATAGGTGTATGAGTATAAGATTGACGGTGGGTTTGATAAGTTTAGGAATTAAAATATGCAAAAATTATGTATGTATAGTCAAAGTATTTATCTAGATGTTAACACTCGTTTTTGACACTATAAGCCCGAAGGATGTTTGTGTTTTTATGGGTCATGCCCAATAGAATCGTAACGATGGTTAGGTCTAAGATAAAATAACCTAATTTTAGGACAAGTAACCATATGGTCATTGTCAAAGGTTCAGTTATATTAAGTATCTACATATATAGTTTACATATAATGTTACTAATTTATCATAGAGTTCATGTATTTCATAGATATCATGTAAGTCATATAAAGTCATGCATGGAGGTAGGAGGATAACCGTCCTAAACCTCTTTCGTAAGATTCACCAATACACAAGATTGTCACAAGGACAATCCGAATGGTCAAGAATTATAGAAATCATCAAGTGAGGGGTGGATTGAAAAGTTGAATGGCCAAGGCCTTCATGTAATCACACCTACACCAACACAAGCTTGTAAGCTTGGATGGCTCAACACTTGTGGGTTTGAAACCCTAGTAAAAACCAAAAGTTTAGAGGCATGTTAGCCTCTTGATTGTGTATGAACAAGTCTAGCTTAACACACTAACCATAAGCTTGGTTAGAGGCATAAGTTGCATAGAGTTGTTATGTTAAAAACAAGTTCGAAAAAGTTTTATAAGTTATCTTCCAAAACAAAAGGTTTGGCCCCAAAAATGGTGTGATTCCACCTTGGTTTTCCATGGAAAACCTACGGTAACATCCATAGGGCTTAGCAAACAATGTTGAGGAAGAAAACAAAAGAAAACATTGAAAATTTTGAAGTTTAAAAAGATAAAATTTGGGCAGAAAGTTTACACACTTTTGGACCTCAAAATGGTGGGGTTTCACCTTAGTTTGCCCAAGCGAACTTATGAGAACCTTCCTAGAGGTTATCCAAGAGTGTTAGAAGGAAAAACAAGGCTAGAAGAAGAAGAGAAGTGAGTTGAAACTCACTTGCAACCTGCTGTGTTTCAGCAGAAAGTTTCTGAAGTTTGGAGGGTTGTTTGAGGTGTTTGGAGGCTTGTAAAAGTGGGGAAGTGATGGAGGAACACTTGGTTTTATAGAGGAAGGATTAGGGTTGTATTTAATATGGTTAGGTGGAGATTTGAATAAAAAAAAAAGGAACATCACATAATAGCTTGCGGATGCAAGCTGTTTTATTATTTTTTTTTTTTGTTCTTTCATTTATATATTTGATATATTTTGATCTTTAAACCTTGTACATTATATGTGACACAAGTATAGGTTATATGGTAGTCTAATGTCGTGTGTAATATTGTTTTAAAACCCAACAAAAAAGACTTAGTAACAAGTATATTGTAAATACAAATGCGACAAGATTTTTATGATAACGGAAGCTTGAATAACTTGCATTAAGCCTCTAATTGTCTTGCTTGACTTTGGTATTACGAATTATAAACGTTCAAAAAGCATTTACGAGTCGTTTCGAATTGATTTATTAAGCAATAAAGTAATGTATGATCATAAGTTTAAACATGAATAAAGTTTGCGAATTTCGCATAATTGATCATTCCTGATTACTTCCAACGCCTTAGATTACAAGGTTTGGACTTTCCAAAAATAGAAACACGAAGCGATCTTGCAAAAAATGGGAAGTTACACGTTACACAGTGACGGAATAAAGTGCATCAACAATTTCCCCCTTAGACGTCACTGTCGAAGCTTGATCTTGATCTTGAAATCTGAGAGTTGTGTTTGAATATACTGCAACTTCAATCAGGTATCTGTTGATGTCGTAGAACGCGTCAACAAATTCCCCCTTGATTGATGATCCGGGTTTGCATTATCTATTTTAAGCAACATTCCCCCTGAAATAATTTTCTCCTAATATTAATCTTCAGGTCTTTTGTTTGCACGGTTCAAGACCTCCTCTGATTTGCTTGATATACAAATTTTCTTGAATAATCACCAACTTGAAATTAAACAATGCAGCTTCTCCAGTTTGACGTTAACCATATCCGCGTTCGGTTTAGCGCACTCCTCTGATTCTCGATCCTCTGATCTTCAAAACCCAACCGGCAATTGAAAGAAACTTCGAATTACCACAAAGAAAAACATCAAACCAGTGAATATCCACAAAAATCTAAAATCTCGATGTCTGTAATCATGATTGATCAGCAAATCGGTAATCTTCTCAATCAGCAAATCATCATTGGAATCGTACTATCTGGTAACACATCGAATCTGAGAAACATTCTTCGGCAATCAGAATCGCATTTTTCCTTTTTAGTCATAATAACAGATATATAGCTATCTCCGCTGGAATGGGGCAACTTAAACTACAAGACATCCTTGTTTCCTGGCGGTTACAGAAAAACAGTTCATTTGCCTTGCAGAGTTAAAGATAAGAAGTCGTATGTGCTTCCAATTCCACATCAGGGATCAGGCATTTAACCCTTGAGCATCAATCTGAAACATGATCTAAAAATTTTGAACATTCTTCGATCACAACATTCCAAATAATGAATCTTTGATCCTCTGTGTTTCCCAGATAATCTGCAGTCGGAACCACCCGGATACTGTTGCATCGTCATGAATTTCAAAAATGTCGGGATTTTAACATATACATGAAAATTTTTATCCCCTCATTTTTGCAAATTCTGACGTCTTTAGTTCTTATGGGAATGAAGATTATGGCGCGACTGCAGCATATGGTACTCAAATTTTGCAGAAAATTTCCCAAAATTCCAGTTTTGATCAAATGTTGGTTTAACGTTAAGGCCCATTAATAGTAACTACACCAGATGATCAACGTTTTGCACAGATATCATTGACTACCCCAAAATCTTCATCCCTTTGTGACTGTATCATCAAATCTATACTCTGAAGCTCCAGACAGTGTCTCCGAACAGCCCGAATTAGATGTTAAAATCTCGAAAAAATTTGTAATCACCAAATTTTTTCTAGACACTTGTCTCGTCAATACAACCAAAAAATGCCTTTTTTGTCACCACTTAGTACGAGCTGGACTTTGTACGATTGATTCGTTACGAGTGGTGCTTCATACGAGTTGATTTTCCTCGTACGAGTGATGCTTCGTACGAGTGACCAATTTTCACTCGTACGAACGAAACTGATTACGTCTTTTCGATCCAGAATCTTCATTTCTTCGAATTTCAACATGATTTTTCCACAGATCTGGTCGAAAATCAGTTTCTAACAATCCTATGGTATCAATTTTACATTATGTCCATGGATTGTCCGATTATTTGATGTTTTACGTCTAAAACCCCTCATACGTCCAAAATACATGAGCGTAGGTGATTCATCAACTGTTAGATTGACTGAATCAGCACCATAGCTCTGATACCAGTTGTGGTCCCGGTGATGACGGTTCGAGACGAAAGTCTGGGCGTATGATAATACCGATTTGGTAGAAATAAAGTAGGAACAGATTCAGCGGAAGCATTCATTCATTCATACCGAAAGAGTATACATCTTGTCTGACTGGCGGAATTCCTGGAGAGAATCCGCCAGCGTTTCCCCTCAGGGAACTTCCAAAACTTAACAAACAATGAACACACAACACCTATATATAGACATGAGCAGCTCGTGCGAATGGTTGCTCGTTCGAGTGACAAGATATCACTCGTACAAACCACATAAGCTCACTCGTACGAGTGAGATGTTTATCACTCGTACAAGGCACACTGTCACTCGTACGAGTGACATTTTCACTCTACAGCATCTCGTTCGTACTTGGGTCGTGTGTTCGTATCTAATATATATAATATTCAATACACACTCTTTCTAGCCTATTCGCACAGTGACGGACATAAAGTGCATCAACAATTATACATCAAGTTAGGAGTGACATCCTCACCTTGATAAAATTTCGCCATGCTTATTCTAGTGGACCCTTACCAACAAGTCAGATTTAATTCCTTACCTCGTTTGATAAGTATCAACCACACTTAGGGAATGACGTTGTCAAGTTAGTGGTGATACCCGCACCTTGGTAACTAGTCCCACTCCTCGATTTTCGAATCCCACCAAAGCCTCGAACTTTCAATTAACTAAGGACAGGTAGTAATCGGAAGGGTAAATACCGTTAACCAAATTTCGGCAAGAGTATTTTACCTATTAGGCCAAAGCATGCTTCCCAAACTCAAAGAGCTTTCGATCACTTTGGTTAGTCAAGGTTTCGTTTCAAAACAATCCAAGTTTTAGTCAAAGCCATCATTATATTATATCAATTTTATGCATAATGTAATTCAAATATCCCTTTCTTTCAAAATTCAAATTATTTTCAGAATGATTACTCACCTATCATACTTATACTTTCATGTACCTTACACATTATTTATAAATATGATTTCAAAAACGTCACCCACAAGATAAACACTACTCGCATTACCAAAACTGGAAGTCTTATCATCAAAATAGGAGTGATTCCTTACCTTTACGATTTGACCTGCCCATTTCTCAAAGGAATATTGTCCTTGAGATAGGAGTGATGTCAACACCTCAATGGAAGATCAAATCACAACTCGACTACTTTTGTAACAAGCGCTAGATCAAAACTTATACTCAAACCTTTTATCATTTTTCAATTTTTCTCATTTATGCATAAACTTTGAACCTTATTATTTTATCCAAACGATATCTCACCCTACAATTTATTTACGTAAATTACATACACGAAACTTGTAATGATACTTTAAACGTTTCTTTCTGAATTTTCAAAAACTTTACGAAATGCTACCTATCAACTTAGTCGGTCGAACGAACCTCTTGCCCTCGATTTTCATAACTCCTCCAATCGCAAAGACACACTCACTTTATACTACCATTCTGAAGACATTTTATTTCCAACAAGAAACCGACGAAAACTTTCTCTCACATACGTATAAGTCCACTTTGCTAAAATACTTTTCAAAAACCAAGTTTTCCACGAAAATTTTCAAAATACAACTTTCCTTGTATCAATATAAAAATAAAGCAAGCTCACTATTTTACAACCTTTTCAAAAACCGCTAATATGCAAATCTAAATCTGAACACATGGGTAAGAAAATTTCATAAGATCAGATAACCTACGACGTATGCAAATACAAATTTTTAAACAAAAGTAGCATTTGTTTTTTTTACAAACCACATCTTACATCAAAAATTAATACTTTTCTCAATATTCACTCGACATTCACAATTTTGGTCCTTCATTCCCAACAAACCCGGTTTATTTTATTTCAACCAACTCAATGTTTTGACTCAATCAACCATACGCATGCATATCGCCTTACACATTTCCATTTATGCAGTCAATATTACATGACAATCTTACACATATCACCATTACACTTTGTATTTTACACACTCGCAACTTCATAGTAACTTATATATGCTAAATCCTATTTTATTCCACTTATACGCTCGATACTACATGCTAATGTTATACGTATTTGTCTTCAATCATACTCAAAATTTATACATTCGCACTACTTGGTAGTCATACTTGAAATCTATAAGTAGGCATAACCCGAGTGGTTTCGCTTACGTTCGACACTCATACATACAAACAATCATGCTTACATACTAAATTATTACACGCTATCTTACACACACATTTTGCTTGTAATACTAAAATGGAACCTGGCCCGTACACTACTAGTACAAACTATGCGGATCATGCACAAACCAAAATAATCGCGGGTGCACACAGGATTATATTGGTAGGCGCATGAAAATCATAGTGGGTTCTACTGTGTATCGCAACACGGAACATAACATGACATCGAATAGTGAAACGAAGTAACATGGTGTGAACATGGTGGATACACCGCTGGTACTTCCTATATATAAGTGTCCCTACCATGTTACCATACTTTCGTAAAACGTGCCATGAGAAATTCGGTGATTTCCCAGACCTTGTTAAATACATTTGATTTATAACAAACTTTGGTTACACAACTTTGAAATGCTTGGTACTCAATTATCCATGACAGAGCTTCATTCTCAAGATCGTAAGCTTTAACCGCTACAACTATCACTAGCATCTCTCAACTTTTATGTTCGTATTTCTTTCAATATCCACACCATTCTTACCCCTCTCTTACAACCACTGAATCGTTCATACGCTCTCATACCAGGAATATTCTCAAATTCTCCCCTTAATATTTCATCCAAACTTTATTTTCAGTAAATCGGCCTAAATGATTTATCCATTTTTTACAAACATCCTCACCGGTTCGAGTCAGTCAAAATACTTTTAAGATATCTTTCGTTCTTTATTACGCGCAAAAATCAACTAGACGGCCCTCCCCAGTTGTTATCTATCCATATATACCTTCCTTATATATATATATAATATATATATATATGTGTGTATATATATATATATATATATCTTCCTTATATGTTATCTGCCTCATATATATAATATATATTTATATATATATATATATATATATATATATAATATATTATATATATATATATATATATTTAGATGTTAAGTTGTTAAACTTACTTAACCGTTTTATTGTTAAACTTAGTTGTTTAACTAATTAATTTACTTTAATTGTTTAATTAACTTACTTAACTGATTAATCAATTAACTTACTTAGTCGATTAATTAATTAACTTACTTAGCTTACTTAGTTGTTAAGTTTCATTTCCTTTTAAGTTTCCTAAGCTATTAAGTTTACTTAACCACTAATCTTTCTTGACCGCTAAGTTTTCTGGTTTAGCAGCCTCCTGGTTATAAGTTCTAATTTCTAGATACACCAAAATGTGACATGGATTATTGTAAGAAACCAAATCAAACTTTAACGATAATCACGAGATCAAAACCGCAACATACAAAGTATCACCTTATTCAAGCGGAACCTCAGCTTTTCGTTGCAAGGGTTTCAGATCAATCGGACAGGGTATCATTTCAGCGATTAAGGTTTCGTACACAGGATGTCGGGCCTATATTACTAAAGGTTTACACATTAGGGATTATTTTGGGCTTTGGTATGTCTTGTGGGCTTCCTAGTGCCTTATGGGCCTAGGGTTGTAAATAGTGGGCTTGGTGATCATTATAAATAGAGGTGTTGGGTCAATGAAAGGGGGTTAAAGAGTTGTATTCAAAAACTAGTATCAGACACTTTTGGTTTATGCAAGTTGATTCTAATTCAAAGTTGTTTCTTCTTCCTAATCATTATTTATGCTACTGATTAGGTTAGTGATACCTATTTGATCCGTTATCGGGACTTACAATTGGTATCAGAGCCTGCTGTTCAAATACAGGCTCCAGGTATTGCTGATTGAAGAAGCTGTCTTTTTTCGAAGTGTGTTGCTGCTGCTTGGATTGGTCACTAGTTCCGGATCACTGTTCGTCTTTGGAAGTGCTATTGTTCCGAAGAACTCGAAGAAAATTTGAAGATTTTGGATCTGTTACTGTTATGGATTCCGAAGAACTCGAAGAAGGTTCTCACATCTCGGATCTGCTACTGTTCCGGATTCCGAAGAACACGAAGGAGATCATCTATCTCGGATTGATCCCGGGACTGTTGTTTGATCTGGATTACTATCCGAGATACTTGGTGGTTATCTATTCCTTGGATTTCAGATTACTGTTGCAAAAAGGTGAATTGTTGTTGCGGATAAGGATAAGGATTCCGGATTCATCAGATAAGGATAAGGATTCCGGATTCTCTTCATTCCGGATTGTTTTTTCCGGATTCGCATTCAAAGTTATTCTGGATTCTCTCAGTTCGGATCGTTATTCCGGATTTGTTAATTCGGATTTGTCAATTCGGACTTCTCATTTCAGATTCATCAGTTTCTGGGTTCATCATTGACGTCAGAGTTGACCATTCCGGATCGATTTTGGATACATCATCCGGATTTGACCATAATTGACTTCAGAGTTGACCATTCCGGATCGATTTTAGATTAAGTACTGTTCATCTAAGAAAACTTTAAATATATTAATTTTAAATCTGTTTGGTAATTTTTAATCAATTTAATAATGATGGCTGGATACATGACTGCACAAGATCTGACGAATGCCACTCTGGCTGCCTTGCAATCGCAAACTCTGGCCCTCCATCAAGAGCTGGATGAAGTGATTGGCACTTCCACTAAAGTGCCACGTTTGTTATATGGGGACGAATATTACGAATGGAAGTTTCGTTTTGAGCAGTATTACAAGGCAACAGAGCCTGGTGTGTGGAGATGCATCATGAATGGTCCAAGAACAATAGTCTACTGTACAGAGCAAGATCCGGACACAAAAATTCCTAAGCCCATGCACTTATGGACTCTAGAGGATATTAAAATAATAGAGGAAGATGAAAAGGCATCAGCTACTCTGACCATGGCACTTGGATCTGATATCTCTATTGCGGTTAGAAACTGTAGGACCACAAAGGAAGTTTGGAGTGAACTGCAAAATCTCTACGAGGGAAATGCGGACATGAAGGCAAGCAGGGTGAATCAGCTGAATCAGTAACTCAGCTCATTAAATCACATCTATGGGTAAACTATTGAAAACTAGATTCATCGCTATGTCAAGCTTGTTTCCCAGATGATTTCAGCTAGGATTTCTCTCACTAACAGTGTAATGAACAGACAGTTATTAAACTCACTGCCCAAGAGTTAGGATGCGGATGTGGGTATGATCAAAAAGACAAAGAACTTGAATGATGTCACTCTCACCAAGATGATAGCTACTATCAAATCATGTGAGATTGACAGCAAGCAGAGAGAAATAAATCATCAAAGCAGTTTGATGGCCGGCTGGATGACGGGGCAAAATGCGGCTCTAATGTCACAAAATCTGATTTATAACCCTCTGCAAGGAAATTCGCAAACACCGGGTGGCTCAAACGTGGTTTATAGTCCTATAGCTACGCCACAGAACACCCAGTACGTGTATGGTCTTCAATCTCAGAATCCCACGATGGTTTCAGCTGCTCAAGTGCACACTCAGTACCATGCTCAGTATCCCAACATGGTGTTCAGTCCTGCAATTCCTCAAGCAATGCAACAAGGCAACACTCCTCAAACTGCTGCACCAGCGCCTGCACCTGCTGCACCTGTTCAACCTGCATCCAACTGTGCGTTTCTCACTAAAGAAACGAAGAGAAATTGGCTATTGCAGCATCGATGATCAAGAGCTTGAACGCTTTCCTGGCAGGTGATCTGACTCCTCCATCCATTCTTCCAACCAAAGTTGATCAAATTATGGAGGAAGACCTGGACGAGATCGATGTTTCTTGGAATCTAGCAATGGCTGTCTTTCAGGTTAACTAGTTTCAGAAGAAGTATGGATGGCAACCTTTATCAAATTTGAAGACCGGTCTCACAAAGGACAAACTTAGATGCTACAGATGTCACGAACCAGGACATTTTGCCAGGGAATGCAAGAAGCAGTCATCCGGGTATGTGTCATCCAGGGTGGTAGGTATACAGAGTAGTGACAGACAGTTGGTTCCCGTCTCTCCCTCAAAGTCCACGACGAGTCCCTCGAGCACCTCGGGCGGGAAGTCAATAGCATTGGTGGCCCAACAGCTTGAAGGTTTTAACTGGGCAGATGCTGCAGCTCAAATGGAAACATTAAATCTCTCCAAGAACAACAACCACTGCATGATGGCGCAGACAACTGAGACGCCCGATCTTTCGAAAACGGTAAATCGAATTCTCTGTTCTAATAGTTGTCGTTTTAAATTATCACAAATGCGCGCCCATAATTCAACTCTAGTAGCTGAATACCAACAAGCTGCGTCACAGAACATCGCCCTTAAACATAAGAACAAGCTTCTTATGGAAAAGGCCGAAGCTCAGAAACAAGATGTAGCTCAGCTAAAGCTAGACTTGAACCAACAGCAATGTTAGGTCTACGACTATAAGCTAAAACTAGCTGAAAAGGACGTAGAACTTCAAGCAACCTTAGCCAAGCTAAATTCCTTGACAGGGAAGCTTCACGAAAATGAAATAAACATTAAAAAATTTGAAACTTCCAGTAAACTTGTCAAGGACTTATGTGACCTCCAGCTTAACTACCAAAAGAATTTTACCAAAGGTCTTGGTATAATATGGCACCTCTACCATATAATCATAATTACACTAGAATGCCTGAATCTGAGGCTGATTTAGGAAATGCAGAAAAAATGATTTATGGTAAACCTTCAGATTATCTATCTAAATCATGGACGCCCTATTACCCAAAGTTCTCTAAACCCACTGAACTCAAGAGGGATGATGTCTTTGTTACTTCTACACCACTTTCACATGAAACTAGTGATCATCCTTCTAGTAGTACAGATGGTTTGGAGAAGTAGTGCCTGAGGTAGAGAAGTCCACATCCTCCACAGAATCTAAAGGAAAAGAATCTTCTGATACTCAAACTGAATTCGTGAACGATACTAATGTGTCTAACTCATGTGCATAAGAAATTTTAGTTGAGGATATCACAGAGGGTGATCAAGAGGAATGTCTGAATACAAATTCAGACAATTCGGTTGCTGATTATGCGTTTTATAAGCCTGCTTTTGACATTTTAAATCAATTTCTTGCTGAACAATTTACATGCTCAAACAGTGTTGCTTGTATTGAGAATTTAGACAGTTTTAATTCTGGTTTTTCATCTAATGTTGATGTTTTGAATGACGCAAATAACTGTAATAACTCTTGTAATGAAAACATGAATTTAGATGCAGGTTCAGCATCGACAGATGATTCGGTTTCATTAGTTTCAGCTGAAGAGACCAGAAGCTCTTCTCCAGGGGCTTCGTCTGTTGATGCGCATCCCAGGACTGACAGTGCAAAAGTCGACCAACCAACCGACCCTGTGAATGTTGATGTTGACGTAATTCTAGAAGATTCGGGCGACTCAGCTTATGTTAACCAAGCACAAGGGACTGATTCTGAAACGACAGATGATAAGCACTCTTTTTCTCATGATTTAAATGAAATCTTAAAACTGATTCTGAATCGGAGTCTCAAATTCTTCAAAATCGAGAGATTCCACATTCGTGTAGTGTTTCAAGCTCATCTTCCGAAATTTCAGAAAAGGATGTCCCTATAGAGCCACCCGTGTCCACTACAGAATCTGTCACAAAATGTGATTTGAAGAGTAAGATTAAGAAACGGAGAACACACCGATCTAAAAAGAAGAAAACAAAACAGGAGTCTTCGACAACTGAAACGGCAACTGCTGGGTCTCCTCATCAATCTGAGAAATTGACTCAGCAGTCGCAAACTAAATTTGTTAAGCAACCAACTGAACAGATATCAGTTAAAATTTTACCTAAATCTCCATGTTCGAAACTGTCCAATTCAAATCACAAAACTAACAAGTGTGCTGATGGTTGTGGCAGGACACCGTCAAGAACAAGACCGTGCATCAGCCGTCTGTACGCGCAAACAAGAAACTGACAGACAAATTGCCCAGAATTTCCCAAGCTGAACGGACTGTTTTCTTCCAGAAGAGGCAGACCTATTTCAATTGTGGATCTCCCGGGCACATTGCTCGCAATTGTCAAAAGACCTTTACCTCGTTCAAAACTTTGTATTCAAGACATCAGAAGACTATGCCTAATCGCCCACCACATGCTCAAATTGTGGCTAAGTCTTCTGATTGCGACTAGAACTTGGCCAAGACACAATCTTTCAAACCCTTAAGACCTTCAGGTTCCCAGAATCCTTCTAGCACTCCAAGGATTGTGCAGAAGTCTGATTCGGTAACCTGGAGGCCTAAGACAGTGGCCAAGACTCAGTCTTCTACCCCCATGTGACATTCCGGCTTTTCAGGTATCTTAAACGCGCTACTTTATTGTTATTCATTCCTACGCTGATTTAATTCGGAGAATTAAATTACGCGCTCGCAATAACTACGCTAACTTTAATATTTAGGGAATACACAATGTTTGGAAATTCTAATGGGTTGTATCTGAATTACGTGCTACATGTTATTAGACGTTTGTGAATAATTGTCGAGTCGTATTATGTGTAGTTATTTATCAGATTATAATGATCGGTTAGTAAATTCTATTTATAAGCCGAACCGAACCAAGCCTGTGAAACGTTTCGACTTCGCGACCAAGCAAACCCAACCCGCCACCCACATCCCCTTGCGAACCGAACCCAACCCGCCACCCCACCCTTGCGGCCCAAGGACAAGCCCAAACCGCCCCCTTGCCCCTTATATATGCGTACGTATGGATGCATGTTGCATTCTTGAAGTTTTGGCAAAACCATAGAACCTCCTTCCCTTGGTGAAACTCGACGGCAAGCAGCCCCCCCCCCCCTCGGATCGAATCCATGCTTGTCCCGGTTCGCTAATTGTCATCGTTTCAAGGTTAGGGTTTAATTGTATCACGATTCACACTAGGTTTGGTGTAGTCTTGATCATGATTATGTGCTTGTATGATATTATTATGAAAAAGTGTTGTGGTGTATGATTAGTTCGGATGAATATGCGAATCCTTGCGGTTGTGATGATATGTTTGAGTATTAAAATTGTAGGCTGCGTTTAATCTATAAAAATCATGATATATGCTTAGGGTTTGCATGAATACTGATATATAAGATGATATTTGACAAGTTAACCTACTGTTAAAATACAACTAAGCGTCATGCCGTTTACACATGTTCTAATGCCATAAAGTCAAAAACAGTAAGCTGATTGACATTTACAGCCAACTTCAGTTGGCTATAACCTGATCATTATTTATCGAAAAGTGGATTTTCTGAAGCCTAAAACGTGTATTTTTGAAAAAGGCTTCAAACGGCGTTGGATTCATATTTGTATGAGGTCTTTTGCTATTTTTAAATGGTCATTTAGTGCAGTAACTGAAGCTGCGTAAATTCTGCAGAATTTGCAGGTTGTTTATCGAGTCGGATCCATAGTCTACATGGGGTTAAGTCACGAAATCTGAACAGTAACTAGTTACGGGAGTTTCCGAAAATCTCCCACTGGAATTTTGTTAATCGGATGAACGATGATTTTTAAATGATTTTTCTCGTGGACTGCAGTCAGAAAGCGACGAATCTGACTGCAGGCTAATATATAAATGTTTATAAATAATTAGTAAAGATTTAGAATTTGAAAATTTTACACAAAATTCTACAGTCTAATTGACACCTCTTGTTAAAAAATTGGAATTTTTGGAATGTTGGAACTATTTTATAAAAATTCTCGAAAACAGCCCAGTTATGAGTGTACAAGCTGAAACATGATAACTTGCGTTTGTGTGTATCTAAGTGTTGTATGAGTTATCCTGTGTTTATGACAAGTTGATTTGGTCGTTATTTTGTATGGTCATACTTTGCATGCATGATTATGGTTTCGAATTGGTTATTACGTGTGCCGTACTGTGTGTTAGTTATGCGTAGGGTTTTGTGTCAGTGTGTTCACACACTAACTTTGAATCAGTTGATATGTTAGGACGCGATTAGCGGTTCCATCATTTGCTTCTTTTGTTTTTATCTACCGAGCAATTTAAGTTGAGTTCACGGCCCCAATTTTATCCGGTTTTGAACAACAGGGGGAGAAACATGTATACGCTCTACAACTCAATCTTTTACGTTATGCGAAATTAACACCGTTAACTATTCGGTAACTAAGTTAATGTTAATGTATGTTATGGTCACTAAGTAGCTTTATCACGGAAGTCTTCAACCAACTCTCGGATCGTTAGTATTGGGTTAGATAGTGGGGAAATTATAGTAGTATTACTGGGCCCGACAAGCCCCACCCGAGCTAGTCGCGCTAGCCGACCGGGAATGGTCAACGGGTGACTAATTTGGCCTAACTTTCGCCATGGTCAGTGATAGACCTGGCAACACAGAGGCAACAACAGTCAGCTTCGATTGCGAACTCTTACGTGACGTAACTTTAGGCTCGCTACCTACATGTTAACATTGAACTTATTTACGAACCAACATTATTATTCCAAGTTAGGAATAATGGAACTATGTCGTTATCCTGGGTTAGGGATAACGGGGGAAAACAATCTACTAAACCGAACTTGTGAACTTAAAAAACCTGTGAACTCACTCTTCTTTAATGTTGACACTTGTTTCTTTACATGTTTCTCAGGACGCTAGGAGCGCTAGGTGCACACACTTTGCATTTGATCAAGGCATTTTTATCGAGTCTTTATTAACGATTATTTTTGGGATTTTGGTTTTGGCGTTTATGTTGGCGCCCGTTACTTTATTCTAATGCTTCCGCTAAACATTGAAACCTTGGAACTTTGAAAATGACTATGCCTGTTCACAATAAATGTTTTTGGAAAACGTTGAAATAAATCATATAGAGTCGTTCGACATTGCTAGTGTCTGAGATTCTGGTTTGATCACACGCCTCGCGGTAATACTCTGCAAGTGGAAATTGAGGGTATGACAGATTGGTATCAGAGCCTCTAGCTATAGAGAACCAGGTTTGCATTTAAAGTAGACCTAAACTATAGCTGTTACACGATACTAGACTTAGTTGGCACCGAACTATGATATCTTGTTATGTGTTATACTACAATTGTTCTACGTGATATATATATATATATATATATTGTGATATACGCAGCTTGTAACTAACTACACCAACCCAGCAGGCTATGTCATCATCATCATCCGACAGATCTCGACAATCAAGGGCGCCGGGGAAGGCACCCATGGTCGAACCCTCACCACCTCGTGGCGTGGAGACACGCTTAGCTACCAGGAAAAGACTCGCCCTAGGAGGGGAGTCGTCCTCCCGTCCAACCACCGGTGTACCGGTCAACTCTTCAGGAGTGGGGGACGATCTACTTAGAGCTGTGCTAAGGAAACAACAGGAACAGCTGGAGAGAATGCAAGAGACTATCGAAGCACATGGATGGCTGATACGTCAGCTGACTGGTAAAACTGAAGAACTCGAGGAAGAGCAAGATGAGAATAAGAGAGTTCGAAGCATTTTAGCTAAGGACCTTCGTGCTGAGCAGCTGAGGGCTGACTGGCTCGAAGACAGAGTTCTTGAGTCCAGTTGGAGGATTTACGAACTAGAGCAGAACCAAGCACCACCTATCCCAGTACCCGCACCAGCACTGGCCCATCCAGCGCCGGTAGAAGACGAAGAGGAGGATCCAGAGGAAGACCCGGAGGAGGATCCGGAGGAAGAAGAGCCGGAACAGGACCCGGCTGTTGAAGCTGAAAATGCTGAAGAGGAAGACGGCATTGATAGCGACTTGGGAGATGGAGACATAGATGACTAACTCGTCTCGCCAATCTTCGTTTTGTTTTCTTTAGTTTGTTTGTTTCCACTTATGTTTGAACTTGGGAATTTTATAATTAAACTGATATGTTTGGTTGGTATTTTGTGAGACATTACAATTTATTTAATCGAATGTTCCTTTTGATTGTTTAATTTGTTGGGTTGACATAAATTGTGTGATCATTGAAGTGTGGGATATGATAACTATATTGGATATATACTTATCGATGCGTGTTTGTGTTGTCTTGCGAAGATCTGAAATGGCAACCGGTCGTCGCGGAAATCTCAACATGTCAGCTGAAGAATTGGCCGCTTTAATCCAACAACACGTGAATGCTGCTCTGGCAGGTGTTCCTAACCCACCAGCAGGTAACCATTATTAAATTTTCATGGGAAAATCTAATAGTTTGGCTAGTAGACTTTCTCGCTGACTACCTATCCTCTATCCTCAGGAGGGGGTCTTAACCCCTACAAGATGTTCCTGGATGCGAAACTGAGCAAGTTCATGGGAGTTGAAGGACCCATAGGACTGGTCCGTTGGGTCGAAAAGTCTGAATCGGTTTTCGAAATGTGCAATTGCCTCGAAGCTAATAAGGTCAAGTATGCTGCCTCGACGTTGGAAGATGGGGCATTAACCTGGTGGAACGCACAAGTCCAAACGCGTGGACTTGCTGCGGCGAACGCAATGGCCTGGACCGAGTTCAAAGCTCTAATCAAGGAGGAATACTATCCGCGGGACAGAGTTCAGCAATTGGAACAAGCGTTATGGAACCACAAGATGGTCGGGTCAGAAACTGAAGCGTACACGGCAAGACATCATGATCTGGTGTTCCTTTGTCCTGATTTGGCTAACACCGTCGTTAAACGACTTGAGTTTTATCTTGGGGGTCTGGTCCCTGAGATCCAGAGCATGGTAATGTCTAGCAACCCTACGACGGAGCAACAAGCGATTAGGCTGGCACATAAACTCACCGATAAGGCGGTGGAGCAAAGGAAGTTGCCACCTAGGGGTGCAACTGAAATTGTCCCTGACAACAAAAGGAAATTTGAAGACTCACCTGCTCGGCAGTCTTCATCAGCCCAGCCACAACAAGGAAACAAGAAGCGGTCCAACAACTTCAACAACAATCGGGTCACAACAATCAATCTGCCAACAACACCCAGAACTCGAGCGGCTATGCGGGTCGGAAGCCGCAATGTAATCGCTGTAACCTCCATCATCATGGCCCTTGCACCGGAAATCGCTGCCAACGATGTGGCAAAGCAGGACACGCAGCAAAGGATTGTCGTGGGGAGATTATGTCACGACAGAATCAGAACCAGCACCAGGGTCAGCAGGGTAATAACCGGGGATGCTACCAGTGCGGTAGCACTGCCCATTTCAAGCGAGACTGCCCGCAACTTCGCAACAACAACAATGGTGGGAATAATAACAACAACAACAACAATGGCAACAATGGAACGGCACAGGAGGTGCCAAAGGACGTGCATTCACGCTAGGCCATGGGGAGGCCAGGAACGACTCGAATGTGGTCACCGGTAAGTTTCCACTTAACGATCATTTTGCTACTGTACTTTTTGATACGGGTGCGGATAAGAGTTTTATATCTGAGCCTTTTAGGAAGAACCTAAATCTCACACCTAAACCCCTAAAGACCCCTTACGTCATAGAACTAGCCAATGGTAAATCTGTAGATGAGACTCATCTAGTGACCGGCTGTCAACTCAAACTCGTGGGTCACACCTTTACCATTGATCTGATGACAACTACTCTGGGTAGTTTTGATGTGGTAGCCGGAATGGACTGGCTATTCGAAGTCCGAGCTGAAGTTCTCTGTTTCGAGAAACCTATCCGTATTCCGCTCTCTAACGACGAAGTCTTGATGGTGGAAGGCGAGAAGGCAGGCGTCGTCACGAACATCATCTCTCACATGCAAGCTTAGAAGTATCTTCGGAAGAAGAACTCTTTTGCTTTGCTCGCACTGGTCACCGAGCAGTCTAAGGACGAGAAGCGGATTGAAGATATCCCCATCGTCCGTGACTTTCCCGATGTGTTACCTGGCCATGCGACTCCTATCGCCAAGGCCCCGTACCGCTTAGCTCCAGCAGAGCTGCAAGAGCTGTCAACCCAACTTCAGGAATTGTTGGAAAAAGGATTTATCCGACCCAGTACTTCGCCATGGGGAGCTCCGGTCCTTTTTGTCAAGAAGAAGGATGGGACCTTCCGCATGTGCATCGACTACAGGGAACTCAATAAGGTTACCTCAAGAACCGGTACCCCTTACCTCGCATCGACGATCTTTTCGACCAGCTTCAGGGGTCAAGCTACTACTCCAAGATTGATCTACGGTCCGGTTATCGCCAACTATGCGTCAGGGAGGAGGATATCTCCAAGACGGCATTTCGCACTCGGTATGGCCATTACGAGTTCTTGGTCATGCCCTTCGGTCTCACCAATGCACCGGTGGTGTTCATGGACCTCATGAACCGCGTGTGTAAGCCGTATCTCGACAAGTTTGCCATCGTGTTCATCGATGATATACTCATCTACTCTAAGGGTGAAAAAGAACATACTGAGCATCTGCGGTTATTGCTGGAACTATTCAACAGGAGAAACTATATGCCAAGTTTTCGAAGTGTGATTTCTGTATTCGGGAAGTTCAGTTCCTCGGGCATATCGTGAATGAAAAGGGTATACACGTTAATCCTGCCAATATCGATGCTATCAAGAACTGGGAAGCACCCAGGACACCGACAGAGATCCGCCAATTTTTGGGTTTAGCTGGTTACTACAGACGTTTCATCGAGGGATTTTCCAAGATCGCACAACCGCTTACCACTCTCATCCAGAAGGGCACCAAGTATGCTTGGGGTGACAAACAGGAAGCAGCATTTCGATTACTGAAGCAGAAGCTTTGCAGTGCGCCCATTTTGTCCTTGACAGAGGGGACGGATGATTTTGTGGTATATTGTGACGCTTCCATTCAGGGATTGGGATGTGTGCTCATGCAACGTGATAAGGTCTTCGCGTATGCATCCCGATAGTTGAAGGTCCACGAGAAGAACTACACGACACATGACTTGGAATTGGGATCAGTTATGTTTGCACTTAAGATTTGGAGACACTACCTATATGGAACAAAGTGCATAATCTACACGGATCACAAGAGCCTCCAGCATATTTTTTACCAGAAGGAGTTGAACATGCGACAGCGTCGCTGGGTCAAACTCCTAAACGATTATGAATGTGCCATTCAATATCACTCGGGTAAAGCTAACGTGGTAGCTGATGCCCTCAGTCGGAAGGAGCACTTGAAACCTCGTCGGGTACGAGCACTACAGTTCACAATTCATTCTAGGTTACCCAAACAGATACGCGACGAGCAGCTAGAAGCAGTTAAGGAAGAGAACATTAAGGCTGAATCTGTGGGAAAGATGGAACGCGATTGGGAAGTGAAACCCAATGGTACCCGGTATTTCATGAACCGTATATGGGTACCTCTCTACGGAAACCTCAGAAAGCTAGTTATGGATGAAGCTCACAAATCCCGATACTCTGTCCATCCTGGTTCGGATAAGATGTATCAAGACCTTAAAGCCGCGTACTGGTGGCCCAACATGAAAGCGGATATAGCCACCTACGTGAGCAAGTGTTTGACTTGTACGAAAGTCAAGGTGGAATACCAGAAGCCATCAAGGCTACTTCAACAACCTGAGATCCCAGTGTGGAAATGGGATCAGATCTCGATGGACTTTATCACTAAACTCCCGCGAACACCGGGTGGTTGCGATACCATCTGGGTGATCGTGGATCGTCTAACTAAGTTTGCACACTTCCTAGCGACCAAAGAAACAGATAAGATGGATAAGTTGACTCGCATCTACATTAAGAAAGTAGTTTCTCGGCACGGGGTGCCAACGTCCATCACTTCAGACAGAGATGTTCGTTTCACGTCCAACTTTTGGCGGTCACTTCAGAAAGTGTTGGGTACACGCTTAGATATGAGCACAGCTTACCACCCTAAGACGGATGGTCAAAGTGAAAGGACCATTCAAACCATGGAGGACATGCTTAGGGCATGCGTGGTAGACTTCGGGAACAGTTGGGAAATCCATCTGCCTTTAGTGGAATTCTTGTATAACAACAGTTACCATACGAGTATTCAGGCAGCACCGTTTGAAGCATTGTACGGTTGCAAATGTAGATCACCGATCTGTTGGGCAGAAGTCGGTGACAGTCAACTCACAGGTCCTGAGTTGATACTTGAGGCTACTGAAAAGATTGTGCAAATCAGAAACCGCATGGCAGTGGCACGGGATCGATGGAAAAGTTACGCTGATCAACGACGCAAAGCGCTCGAATTTCAAGTAGGTGACTGCGTCCTACTGAAAGTGTCATCCTAGAAGGGTGTAATTCGTTTTGGGAAACGAGGCAAACTAAATCCACGGTACATAGGCCCATTTGTGATTTCGAAACGTATCGGGCCCGTAGCTTATCAGTTAGACCTTCCTGCCGAACTCAGTGGAGTTCACAACGTTTTTCACGTGTCCAATCTGAAGAAGTGTCTATCAGATGAGACCCTAGTCATTCCATTGGATGAGATTCAAGTGGATGAGCAACTGCATTTTGTGGAACAACCTATCGAGATCATGGACCGTGAGATCAAGACTCGAAGGCACAGTAAGATATCGATCGTCAAGGTTCGTTGGAACTCTAAGCGTGGAGCGGAGTTCACGTGGGAAAGAGAGGACCAAATGAAAAGCAAATATCCACACCTTTTTACAGCTGAGCAGCAATCTTATGTTACCGCCAACTGAATTTCGGGACGAAATTCTTTCAACATGGGATGATATGACAGCCTGGATTTCCTTGTACCATTCTAACAAACTGAACTTTTGTGCGTTGCATTCTAAACCGCGTTTACTCAATTTTTGGGATCAAAATTCTTTCAACATGGGGATGATGTGACATCCCGGCTTTTCAGGTATCTTAAACGCGCTATTTTATTGTTATTCATTCTTACACTGATTTAATTCGGAGAATTAAATTACACGCTCGCAATAACTACGCTAACTTTAGTATTTAGGGAATACACAATGTTTGGAAATTCTAACGGGTTGTATCTGAATTACGTGCTACGTGTTATTAGACGTTTGTGAATAATTGTCGAGTCGTATTATCTGTAGTTATTTATCAGATTATAATGATCGGTTAGTAAATTCTATTTATAAGCCGAACCGAACCAAGCCTGTGAAACGTTTCGACTTCGCGACCAAGCAAACCCAACCCGCCACCCACACCCCTTGCGAACCAACCCAACCCGCCACCCCTCCCTTGCGGCCCAAGGACAAGCCTAAACCGCCCCCTTGCCCCTTATGTATGCGTACGTATGGATGCATGTTGCATTCTTGATTTTTGGCAAAACCCTAGAACCTCCTTCCCTTGGTGAAACTCGACGGTAAAACAGCCCCCCCCCCCTCTCGGTCACGCAAGCAGTCCACATCCCTCGGATCGAATCCAAGCTTGTCCCGGTTCGCTAATTGTCATCGTTTCAAGGTTAGGGTTTAATTGTATTACGATTCACACTAGGTTTTGTGTAGTCTTGATCATGATTATGTGCTTGTATGATATTATTATGAAAAAGTGTTGTGTGTGTATAATTAGTTCGGATGAATATGCGAATCCTTGCGGTTGTGATGATATGTTTGAGTATTAAAATAGTTGGATACGTTTTATCTATAAAGATCATGATATATGCTTAGGGTTTGCATGAATACTGATATATTAGATGATATTTGACAAGTTAACCTACTGTTAATCGATACAACTAAGCGTCATGCCGTTTACACATGTTCTAATGCGATAAAGTCGAAAACAGTAAGCTGATTGACATTTACAGCCAACTTCAGTTGGCTGTAACCTGATCATTATTTATCGAAAAGTGGATTTTCTGAAGCCTAAAACGTTTATTTTTGAAAAACGCTTCAAATAGCGCCAGATTCATATTTTTCTGAGGTCGTTTGCTATTTTTAAATGGTCATTTAGTGCAGCAGCTGAAGCTGCGTAAATTCTGCAGAATTTGCAGGTTGTTTATCGAATCGGATCCCATAGTCTGCATGGGGTTAGGTCACGAAATCTGTGAAGTAACTGGAGACGGGAGTTTCCGAAAATCTCCAACTAGAATTTCATTAATCGGATGAACGATGATTTTTAAATGATTTTTCTCGTGGACTGCAGTCAGAAAGCGACGAATCTGACTGCAGCCTAATATATAAATGTTTATAAATAATTGGTAAAGATTTAGGATTTGAAAATTCTAGAGTCTAATTGACACCTCCTGTAAAAAAATTGGAATTTTTGGAACCTTAGAACTATTTTATAAAAATTCTCGAAAACAGCCCAGTTATGAGTGTACAAGCTGAAACATGATAACTTGCGTTTGTGTGTATCTAAGTGTTGTATGAGTTATCATGTGTTTATGACAAGTTGATTTGGTCGTTATTTTGTATGCTCATACTTTGCATGCATGATTATGGTTTCGAATTGGTTATTACGTGTGCCGTACTGTGTGTTAGTTATGCGTAGGGTTTTGTGTCAGTGTGTTCACACACTAACTTTGAATCTGTTGACATGTTAGGACGCGATTAGCGGTTCCACATTTGCTTCTTTTGCGTTTATCTACCGAGTAATTTAAGGTGAGTTCACGGCCCCTATTTTATCTGGTTTTGAACAACAGGGGGAGAAACATTGTATACGCTCTACAACTCAATCTTTTACGTTATGCGAAATTATCACTGTTAACTATTTGGTAACTAAGTTAATGTTAATGTATGTTATGGTCACTAAGTAGCTTTATCATGGAAGTCCTCAACCAACTCTCGGATCGTTAGTATTGGGTTAGATAGTAGGGAAATTATAGTAGTACTACTGGGCCCGACAAGCCCCACTCGAGCTAGTCGCGCTAGCCGACCGGGAATGGTCAACGGGTGATTAATTTGGCCTAACTTTCGCCATGGTCAGTGATAGACCAGGCAACACAGAGGCAACAACAGTCAGCTTCGATCGCGAACTCTTACGTGACGTAACTTTAGGCTCGCTACCTACATGTTAACATTGAACATATTTACGAACCAACATTATTATTCCAGGTTAGGAATAATGGAACTAGGTCGTTATCCCGGGTTAGGGATAACGGGGGAAAACAATCTTTTAAACCGAACTGTGAACTTATAAAACTGTGAACTCACTCTTCTTTAATGTTGACACTTGTTTCTTTGCATGTTTCTCAGGACGCTAGGAGCGCTAGGTGCACTCACTTTGCATTTGATCAAGGCATTTTTATCGAGTCTTTATTAACGATTATTTTTGGGATTTTGGTTTTGGCGTTTATGTTGGCGCCCGTTACTTTATTCTAATGCTTCCGCTAAACTTTGAAACCTTGGAACTTTGAAAATGACTATGCATGTTCACAATAAATGTTTTTGGAAAACGTTTAAATAAATCATATAGAGTCGTTCGACATTGCTAGTGCCTGAGATTCTGGTTTGATCACACGCCTCGCGGTAATACTCCGTAAGTGGAAATTGAGGGTGTGACACCCCATTTCACATAAATCAAAATCATCATCAACCTCATCCTCAACTAATTTAATTTTTCGTGAGGTTACTTACGTTGATGCTAATGGCATGCCCAGATCTTCAATGGCCTGGGTTGCAGTCTCTAACTAAAACCTGTTGAAATGTGCCGGAACAGCTCTGGCGAACTCTTGTTAGACTATGGTACATTGACCGTGGTTGTTCAAGGCACATGACCGGAGACATCTCGCAGTTGAATGACATTCAGTTTTTCGATGGTGGGTTTGTTTCCTTCACTGGTGGAGAGACGGGAAAAATTACCATGAGAGGAACTGTTTGCAATAGAGCCCTCAGCTTTAAGAATGTTAATTACGTACCAGAATTGAAGCACGGTATTTTGAGTGTGTCTCAACTCTGCGACAATCATTTGGATGTTTTGTTCACCAAGAAAGGGTGTTATGTGCTGAAACCCGGGCTAATTATTCCGGATGATTGGAGTCTTCTTAAAGCTGCACGAAAAGGAAATGCATATGTTATTGATATGAACCTGGCACCTTCTGACAAGCTCACTTGCCTCTTCTCATCTACAGCCAAACATGATGCAATGCTATGGCATTGCAGACTGTGACACATCAACATGAAGAACTTAAATCGTCTTGCAAAAGGTGGTTTAGTCAGAGATCTACCAGTTCGTGACTTCATGCAGATCGAAAGTGTGAATCATGTGCGCGTGGGAAACAACATCGACAGCCACACAAATCTAAAGCCGCTCCTTCCACGTTTCAAGTCTTAGAACTGCTACATATGGATCTTTTTGGTCTAACAGACATACTGAGCATTGGCGGGAAGGCTTACTGTCTGGTTATTATTGATGACTACTCACGATTCACCTAGGTTTTCTTTCTTACACATAAAAGTGAAACCACTGAGTTAGTTAAACAGTTTGTCACGCTTATGGAAAACCAGACAGATTCTACAGTGAAGGCTATTCGGTGTGATAACGGGACAGATTTAAGAATGTGACCTTAAATTCTTTCTGTTCCTCCAAGGGGATTGACCGATAGTTTAGTGCAGCCAGAACCCCACAACAAAATGGGGTTGCAGAACGTAGAAATCGCACACTCATTGAAGTTGCACGCACTATACTGGTTGAATCCGAGCTACCTCTTATTTTCTGGGCAGAAGCAATCAATACTGCATGTTATATTCAGAATCATGCCCTGATCAATAAACGACATATGAAAACTCCATAAGAAGTGGTTGAAGGTCGCAAACTTTCGGTCAAGCATTTCCACAAGTTCGGATGCCCTTGTGTTCTCCTGCTCAGGGAAAGCTAAAGGAAAGTTTGAATCACGCGGGGATCCTTGCATCTTAGTTGGCTATTCTAAAAATACATCATACCGCGTTTATAACAAGATCAAGAAGATGGTAGTTGAAACCTACAATGTGGGTTGGCTGGAGGAAAATCCCAAGGACACACGCATTGGTCCTGACTGGTTGTATGACTACTCCACATTATTTAACCATATTGATGTGTCTTCCAATGTGTCTGCAGGTAACAGTTCAATTTCTGCCCTTCCAACGGTGCCCATTTCATCCGACGACGATGCTGACGCTGCCGAGCTACATGAGACTTCAAAGCAGCTGAGTGTTGATCCTCTTGGATTTAATGACGTTGTCTCGTCTTCTTCTTCCGTTTCGCAATCTCAAGAACCAGCTATCAATTCGCCTGCTCAGAACGATCCTCGTGAAGTTGCGGTTTCTGACTCAGAGCCTCCTACGACACATGAAGGATCTACTCCCGATGTTTTGGGTTCTTCTCTGTTCCCTGAGCCAACTCCGCTCGATTGTTCGGTGGATTCCTCAGAAACTACTTCTACTGGTGCATCTGTTGAGGGGGAGTCATCTAGAGTAGCTTCAGCAAGTGTTACCAACTTGCAAACAGATGTTCTCGTTCCCACTACACCAATACCACAGTGTTTACAGCGTGGTCACCCCATTGAAAATATTATTGGTCCTGTTAACGCTGCTGTTCGAACCCGTAGCCAATCTGGGGATATCAATACCTGTCTCTACTCTTGCTTCAATTTACAAATTGAACCTAAAAGTATTGATGTTGCCTTGTAGGAACCAGGTGGGTGGATGCCATGCAATGAAGAACTCAATCATTTTGAGAAGCTTGGTGTCCGGCAATTGGTGAAGCTTCCTCAAGGAAAACGTGATCTCGGAACTCGCTGGGTTTTCTGTAACAAGCAGGATGACACTGGAGTTATCGTTCGAAATAAAGCTCGACTGGTGGTTCAGGGTTTTCGACATATTGAAGGATTAGATTATGATGAGGTCTACGCACCTGTCGCGTGTTTGGAGGCTATACGCATTTTCTTGGCTTATGCATCTTACATGGATTTCACTGTCTATCAAATGGATGTCAAGACTGCGTTTCTCTAAGGCAAGGTGAAAGAGGAAATCTACGTGGCACAACCACCGGGCTTTACTGATCCTGACAAGCTAGACTATGCTTACAAACTCGACAAAGCTTTGTATGGTTGCATCAAGCGCCTCGCGCAAGGTACGCCACTCTTACAGAGCATTTGCTTGCTCATGAATACACTCGGGGAACCATTGATCAAACCCTGTTCATCAAACGCGTTGATAAGGACATTATACTTGTTCAAATCTACGCTGATGATATCATTTTTGGTTCTACCAATGATGGTTTGTGCCGCGAATTTGAAGAAATTATGCAGAAGAAATTTGAGATGAGCTCATTGGGGGAGATGACCATGTTTTTGGGACTTCACGTTCGTCTGAGCCCATAGGGTATCTTAATTCATCAAGGAAAATATGTCCATAACGTTGTTGCCAAATTCAAGCTTATAAATTCAAAGCCTATGGCTTCACCTATAGCAGAACGGCCCTTGCTAAATGAAGATGTTGAAGGAACGCCTGTTAATCCGACTATGTATCGTTCCATGATTGGATCACTCATGTATCTCACTGCTAGCCGGCCAGATATCATGTTTGTCGTCTGCCAGTGTGCTCGTTATCAGGCTACTCCTAAACTCTCTCATTTACATGCTGTTAAACGACCTTTTAGGTACCTCAAAGGGGTACCATCACTGGGCCTCTGGTATCCTAAAAATTCTGAATTTAAACTCTTTGCTTTCTCTGACAGTAATCTTGGAGGTACAGATAGGGATATGCGCTCAACTTCAACTGGTTTTCAATTTCTGGGAGATCGCTTAATCTTGTGGCAATGCAAGAAGCAACAGACAGTCTCGCTTTCTACTGCAGAAGCCGAATATGTCGCAGCCTATGCTTACTGCTCCCAGGTTTTATGGATGCAACACCAGCTTGCGGATTACGGTTTGACTTATCTAAACACAACAATTTACTGTGATAATGATGCTGCTATCCAAATCGTTAAAAACCCTGTTTTTCACTCCAAAACTAAGCACATAAATATTAAAGTTCATTTTATCCGTGATTGCTATGAAAAGGGTCTCGTAAAGTTTGAGCAAATCCACACTGATGCAAATGTGGCGGATTTGTTCACGAAACCCATTAGCAACGCGTGTTTTCAAGTGCTTGTGGATCTTCTCAAAATGATTCGGTTTTCTACCTAGGCATCCTCTGTCTTTGTGTTTTGTTTACTGTTCTTATTTTATTTTCATTGCTTCGTAAATTTGTTCATGTGTATGCATAAATTTAGGGGGAGAAATCTAAAACAACACAACAACAATTTTTGCAAGAATAGGGAAATGAAATACTTTTTCGTGATAAAATGTTTGACTAACACATGTAAGGTGTTGAAGCGGGAAAAGATTTGGATCGAAAGTGATGTGTCGGTAGGTCTAAAACTCAACCGGATAGGGAAAGCCAAATGATATAAATATAACGAACTATGTACTCAGTGGGTCACTTACTATAGGCGTATGATTTCATGGTCTTAAATCTTGTGTTGATAGGTAGCCAACATCTGAGTTTTCGGGTCTTTATGCTGTTGAGTCATCCGGGGATATCTTGGCTGCCCTTCTGTTGCATCCAGATTATATGCAGACCTAGGCACAGTCAGGATATCTTTGTAAAAGAGCCAAAATGGAAAGGCCAAAACCTAAGAGAACGGAAGTTTCTTTATGAGAATACTCCATAAGTTCTTACGTACCACATAAGGTATTCGCCTAACCCTCGTCAGTCACTATTGGTCTCTCTGCTGTACGGAAGTACTGGCCTGTTCACCAATAGCCTGATGTTGTAAAATAAAAGGATGACCACAGTATACTCACTGCTACGATGAATTGTTGTGCTTACCTTGATCGCGGGGGTATATCATGCAATGGGACACACGAATATCATAGTATAATACTACCTTAAGCGTATCATAATGCTTAAACTAGAAGGGTTGAATTTTAGATTTAAATGGACAAGTATATTGACAATCACCTAGACCAATTGACCCTGCTCATACTGGAAAATGTTCCTTAGTTAACCTTTGAAACGATTTGATCCCTTAGCAAGGCTGTGTTAATATTTATGTGTGTGCTAAATAGTTTCGCTTTGTAGATTGTTAAAACATGGTTGGATGCTTGGTTAGTCTACTTGATGATTTTTGTTAAGATGGTTTCTGTCAAGGTATATTGGACTGGCCTAGTGTGCTTCAGAATTTGGGCCAATCTAATAGAAATGGTTAAAAGTATTAAAAATTGAAAAACATAATACTTTTCCGAATTGGGCTTTTCCGGAAAGGTCCAATTGGTTTACTGTTCCGGATTGGGCTTTCCCGGACAGGCCCACCTGGGCTTTACTGTTCCGGATTGGGCCTGACACAAGCCCAATCCGGATTTGAAATTTAAGGCCCAAGCCCATTTCGGAAAGTATATTTGTATCTCTGAAACTTCATTTCGGATTATCCACAAATTCAGAAACCTGATTTCTTCTCTGATTCTCTCTTTACTTGCACTATTGATCTCGGAAAATCATCCCGATTAGGTATAAATTGCTTAAACTCAAGTAATCCGGATGATAATGTTAATGTTTAAAGCTTTCCGGATAGCATCTCGGATAAATCTTCAAAATTATATGCATTTCGGATTTCATTCCGGATGGTTATTCATCATATTTCATGAACTCAGATCTCATCTCGGATAATCTTCATCCGGATTGATGATTTATCCGAGATACTATTGGGTAATCCGGATTGCATCCTTATCCAAGAATTGGTGCATTCTTTCTGGAAGAGAGCACGCTTTCATCAAAGAGGCACAGATGGGAGACTGTACATTCGTTCCCAGATACAGGGAAAGGAGATAGTAGTGAATGAAGCGTGTGTCAGAGAGGTGCTGCAGATTGTCGATACTTTTAGCGATCCAACAATATATGCGACAGAGAAGGTACTACCTGTGTTGATGGAAATGGGGTATGAAGGACCGTATCCACCGTTGCTGAAGAAGATGTTTCCAGCGTACTGGCGACAACTGGTTCAGATGTTTATGCAGTGCGTCTTAGAGAACAAAGGAGGTCTTGATCAGCCTAACCAAGCTCAGACACCATCTATAGTATCTTTGGTTATGGACTGGAAGTATAACTACTCTGGTTATATCTTCAACAATATGAAGAAAATTCCGGAACAGTCCAAGAAGCGAATGTTTCTTTTATACCCGCGTTTTGTTCAGTTGATTCTTGATGCCCGCTACCCAGACTTGGCAAAAGACGGGTCAGATGCTAACTTGTTAAACATGAAGCCAATGGGGCCTACTATTTTTAGTACTATGAAGAAGAACTATTCAACATCTAAAACGGTGTTTGTTGTTCGATTTGCACTGAAGAAGTTTGGGAAGTTTGCAGAAGTTTTTGGTTTGGACGTTCCAGCTCCTCCTCCCGTCAATGCAATCGTAGTCGAAGAACATGATATACCTGCTAAAGAGAAAGAGATAGAGATAGAGATAGAAGATTTGGTTACTGATGACGAAGCCGATGCTGGGCAAGCTTTTCTTGATGATCTCACAGAATTCAACGCCAATTTGACTCCCGTTTTACCAGAGTTATGTTCAGAGAATTTAGAAGCTTTGATTGCTCATCTGAAGGATATTCAGGAGAAGCAGGGTGATCCTCCACTTGATATTCCACCTGATGTTGCTCCGACTGATATGATTGAGGACGATGACAAAGGGATGAAGAGGACGAGCTGCCACTAATAAAGAAGAGAAGAACCGAGCCGAGTATTTCATCAAGCCAACCTAAAGTTCATATTGTTGTTACTGCTAAAGAATCTGAGTTGATAACATCTACTGCTGATGTGTTTACAGTTGCTGCATCTGTTGTTGATACTCCAATAGTTGATACACCTGTTTTATCTGAACAGACAACCATTCCTATTGCTACGCAGTCTACTGTTGTCTCTATTCCAGCTGACACAGTACTTCAAATGATGGAGTTTGGGGGAAGTTCATCTGGTGCTGGAGGTTCTGAGGCGGGTGGAAGTGGTGTTGGTCGTGGTGATGATGTTGCTGAAGAGTATATGCGCAGATCAGAAAAGCGGGTGTTTGAGTATGGCGAGATGGATAGTGATGATGATGATGATGATGATGATGATGATGTGGAAGTTGATGTCGTGGATCTAAAGAAAAGGGTGGTTGTCTTGGAACAGGAAGTTATATTGAAGGATGCACAAATTGCCTTACTACAAACTCGTTTGGATGTCAGAGATCAAACTATCGATCAGTTGCAGGGAGATGTAACTATGCTTATGACCCTTGTATTTGATTTGAAAGCCAAGCTGGAGAATAAATTCGGAAGGGAATTCAGTGATCCAACAGACGACCAATGAATATCGAACACAGGCATCGTGCAGCACAACAAAGAGCGGCTGAGGAGACTGAAGCAGAGAGGTTGGCGGCTGAACAGTTGCCTGCTGAACACCAATCTGGTTTGGATGATTATTTGGGCGACCCACGTAAGAAATTTACAGCAAGTCAAAAGCGTGCAAATGGTCAGAAGAAGAAACAGATGGTTCTGATGAAGAATGTCAATGTAAATCCTCTTGATGAGAACTTTCAGCTCAAAGATCCGACGAATCAGTCAGAAAGGTATGTAATGGAGCTCGGATCCAGCTATTACAGCAAAGTGGGAAATAAATCCAGGGTGCTCAGCTGGATGTATGACCACGTCAAGAATATGTGGATTATTGTGCGTCAAGATGGAACTCGGGAGTATTATTCAAAAGAATCACAGTTCGAGACATGGACAAAGGTTGCTCTTACTGATCTGTTGTGTGCTTCGTATACAGACGATGATACTACCGAGCGTGGACCTGGATGGAGGTTTTTCAAGAAGCTGGAGCGTGAGGTTAAAAGTGGCTTCAAGACAATGAAGACTGTCGAACCTTATCTGAGAGCTGCAAAGGTGTTCATGATGCGCATACTGGGAAGAGATTTAAATCAGTGATGTGGCCGCCGACTAACAAAAAATTGGTTATACCAGTTGCTCCTACATTTCCTCGCAGGATTCTCAAGAATTTTAATTTTTGTTTATACGACCCCAAGGTTGGCAGTGTTGCGATTGTGACGAAGGAAAAGGCATTCAGAGTCAATGATGTGGTAGACTTGGTGAGCTTTCACGACGAAGACTTGCAGGTTCTTGCGTCTCATCAAATCAGAACTTCAGAGCTGTATGAAGTGTGCGCGAAAGACTGGTCTGCAGCTGTAGCAGCGATTATTGCTGGAAGGCTTGGTGTGGATGCTCAACCGAAGAACTAATGTAGTAAACCTAGGGGGAGATTGTTGGGCCTATATTGCTAAAGGTTTACACATTTGGGATTATTTTGGGCTTTGGTATCTCTTGTGGGCTTCCTAGTGCCTTATGGGCCTAAGGTTGTAAATAGTGGGCTTGGTGATCATTATAAATAGAGGTGTTAGGTCAATGAAAGGGGGTTAGAGAGTTGTATTCAAAAACTTGTATCGATACTTTTGGTGTATGCAAGTTGATTCTAATTCAAAGTTGTTTCTTCTTCCAAATCATTATTTCCGCTACTAATTAGGTTAGTGATACCTGTTTGATCCATTATCGGGACTTACACAGGAATCAGGACTAGAAAAACGAGAGAAAAAGATTCAGAAATCGAATATGAGTAGCTTGGAATGCCCAAGAACTACTCTATTTATAACTGGAATTCGACGTCGTCGCGTCATGCAACCAACTCAACATGCCCAGCACGGCACGCGGCAGGGGTGGGCTAGGGTTTAGGCATGTTGGGTCACCATGTAGGCTTGCCACATGGCACAACATGGCGACACGTGTCTCCAGACGAAACTAGCCACCCCGAGTTACGCGATGGTCTTCAAGTCTTCATCATGTTATGCGATGATAACCAAAACCTAGTTTTCTTGTTTGTCGTGCTGGTTCTCGTCATACGTGTTTAGGGTTTCGATTATGAATTGTTGTGGGGCCTTTTTGAGGGTTGTTACACAGCATATGGTTAAAACTGATAATAATATGTTTAATCGTGTTGATGTGTCTGAGTATGATCTAAAAGTCAATCACCCAACTGGTACTAGTGTTAAGGTAGTTAAAATTGGTCACATGAAACTGAATGATGAAATTGTTTTAAAATATGTTTTTTATGTGCCTGGTACAGTGTTAATCTTATATCTATTTTTCAACTAGGCAAAGATAATCAGATCATTATTATTTTTAATGAAAAAAAGTGTATGTTTCAGGATTTGAAATTAAAGAAAGTCATGGCGATTGGTAAACAAGATAGTGGTCTGTATTATGTTGAAAAATCTGGCAATACTGTTAATAAGTGTTTTAATAGTGTTCATAAGTTTAATATGTGGCACTGTAGATAAGGCCATCCCTCAGATCAGGTTCTAGCTATATGAAAAGGTGATCTTGATATTAATGTTGTAGAAAAACAATTATGTGAGGTTTTCCATAAGGCTAAACAAGTGAGAGTTCGGTTTCCATTAAGTGAACATAAAACTAAAACTGTAGGAGAACTTATTCATTTGGACCTTTGGGGACTTTGTAGGGTTACTAGTCGTGAAGGTTATAGATATTTTTTAACAATTGTTGATGATTATTCCAGAACTGTCTGGTGTTATTTGTTAAAAAAAATAAAACTGAAGTGTTTGAAAATTTGTGTGGTTTTTTTGAGTTACTCAATACACAGTTTAGTAAAAAAGATAAAAATTTAGAAGCGATAATAAAACTGAATTTATAAATGGTCAAATGGAAAACTCTTGCAAATTAAAATGTATTCTGCACCAAACGTCTTGTGCTTATACACCACAACAGAATGGTGTGGTTAAGAGGAAGCAAAGACATTCTATTAAATATAGCTAGGGCGCTGATGTTTCAAGGGGTTAGCCACTTAGATTCTGGTCAGATTGTGTGCTAACTGGTGTGTACTTAATTAACAGGTTGCCGTCTTCTGTGTTAGGTGGTAAGAGTCCATATGCAATGATGTTTGGTTTTAAACCCTCTCTTTCACATTTAAGAAACTTTTGGTATCTTTGTTTCAATAAAGTGCTAAATGGATCTGATAAATTTGTTGTTAATGCTGAAAAATGTGTGTTACTTAGTTATTCTAACTTGAAAAGGGGTTATAAATTGTGGAGTTTGGATGGTAAAAGGGAGTTTTATTCAAGAGATGTAAAATTTATGAAAACATTTATCATTTTAAGTCCAATGTGATGAATAACCAAGAACATGAAAATAATAAAGGTTTAAATCACATTATTTTTTTGATTATGTTGAGAACTTGTTGTAATGCCTCGTATTTTTGTATTCTTATTTTTAAAAGTTCGTATTCGCATTCTGTTTTTTAGAAACCTTACATTTGTATTTCAATTTCAATTTCAATCTCACAATTCGAGGCGTTAATCATAATGGAATTCATTTTATACATATACATGTTACCTTTCATAATTGTATCATGTACGCAATCAATCTTTAAATGTGTGTTTATACGCAAAACCGAGACTTAAAATACACTTTGGATACCTAAAAACAAGTTAAAATACAAGAAACGGCATAAAATAACCTAGTTACAAGGGACTAAAAGTAAGCAAAACCAAAAGCTTTTCCACCTCCTTTCTCCTCCAGTCACCTTCCACCCTTCTTTAGCCAATTAGATTTCACCTTTTTCCACCTCTTTTTTCTTCCAATCATCTTCCACCCTTCTTTAGCCAATTAGATTTTACCTTTTTCCACCTCTTTTCTCCTCCAATCACCTTTCACCATTCTTTAGCCAATTAGATTTCACCCTTTTCCACCTCCTTTGTCCTCTAATCACCTTCCACCTTCATTTAAACCCCAACCACTTAACCCTCTTACAAATACCAACCCTAACACCTTCCAAACACTTGCACCACCTCCAAATCACTTCCAAACTCTCTCAAATCTCCAAGATGTTCAACTTTGGGCAAAAAGTTCACGAACCAAAATTGGTAACTTCGGTATTCCGTCAACTCAAAACTCATCAAACCCACTAAGTGAAAATTTCTTCGCAAATCGTGAGTACACTCGAACACCCTTTTTACGCTTTACACTTTTGGGTGCAATATGTTAACCTATCAAAAATACACGCAATCACACTTATACTTTTATGTAAACACACAAATAATCCATCATACATGCTATAGTTATGTGATACACGATTCGTATACTTGGAACATTCTTATGTGATGTTATTTATCATTAACTTTGTTTAAAGCCTCCCCCTTAACATGTATAGCGCCATAGGAGTAATGCACCGCCAGTATTCTTAAGGTCATGTTAAGATTATTGTATTTTTGCGGTGACACGCAAGGATTGACTTATAGATCGCATGCCATGTTTACATTAATCTAGTATGCTAGCTTAACATGTGGATTTGTTTAAATGATATATTACTTATGCTATAATTAAACTTGTGTACTCGCCAATGCTTTTGTGTTGAACTATACTTTTAACATGTTACAGGTTAAGGATGTTGAACATGACGAAAACTTAGTAGGGACGACATAGAAACGCATCTAGAATGCTAGGTTTTATGTTATAATATTGTTGAACTTGTTGTATTTGGATTTGTGTTGTAATTGTTTGATCAATGAAATGAAACGGGTTTTGAATTTAATATTGTCGCAAATGGTGTTATGATGTCTTGAACAATCTATTTACGTCCGCCCCGATGATTCCGCCATCGGTTGGGGTGTGACACTTGTCACCTAAAGTTTCTGAAATACCCAATGATGAAGAGGGGAAAATGGCTCTCATGGATCTTTGAGTGATGATCAGCAGCCATTTAATCCCTTTACATCTGCCACTTCTAGTGATGCTGATAATAGTCAGCAGTTAAATACTAGTGATGTGAGTAGTAATGGAAGGGATTCTGGCAGGGCAGAGGACACTGAAGTTCCAAATGTTGAGACCAACCCATCTGAGGGTAGTAGTTAGAATATTCGGAAGTCTTCTAGAGTTGTATCTTTTTCTAAGAAATTTGATGACTTTGTGATGGATAATAAGGTTAAGTATGGTATACAAAGGTATGTGAATTATGCTTGCTTGTCTTCTGAAAACAAGTGTTTTATGTCTAAGCTAAATAAGTATGTTGAACCTAGCAACTTTAATGAGGCTGTGACTGATCTTAAGTGGGTAGAAGCTATGAATCTTGAAATGGAAGCATTACTTAGAAGTAAAACATGGGATCTAGTGAATACCTGTAAGAAGGAAACCTATAGGGTGTAAATGGATTTATAAGATAAAATATAAATCAAATGGTGAAATAGAAAGGTATAAAGCTCGCTTGGTTGCTAACGGGTATAACCAATGAGAAGGTATAGACTTTGGTGAAACTTTCTCACCCAGTTGTGAAAATGGTAACTGTGCGATGTGTTTTAAGTCTTGCTGTACAAAACAATTGGACTTTGTTCCAATTATAATGCTTTTTGTATAGTTTGGTTTTTGAGGATGTGTATATGACACTTCCTAAGGGCTATTACTCTAAAAAGGGAAACAAAGTGTACAAACTTGTTAAATCGTTGTATGGATTAAAACAAGCCCCTAGGAAGTGGAATAAGAAACTTACAAATGTGTTATTTAGTGTTGGTTTTGTGCAAAGTGCTTGTGATCATTCTTTGTTTACATATTCTAAAGATGTTGTATTTGTATTTTTGTTGGTTTATGTAGATGATATAGTTGTCACGGGTAACAATCAAACAGAAATCATTAAGATAAAAACATTACTTAGTAATACATTTCAGATTAAAGAGTTGGGTATTCTTAAATATTTTCTGGGTTTGGAAGTGATATATATATATATATATATATATATATATATATATATATATATATATAAAGTCTAGAGTCTGTCTAAACAAAGTTTGGGTACTTGGCTTGTAAACAAGTTTAGACTCCTATTGAGTTGAGTCATGTTAGCACTCAATGATTCAGACTGTTTGTTTCGCGAGCAGATGTCTGAATGATTTAGACATTTGCATCTGAATGGTTAAGCATTATACTGAATTTGAATGGTTAAGACCTCTCATTTGAATTTGTCAGACATTTGCCTCTGAAGTGTAAATGATCATCAGTTGTTATTGATGTACTTTGTATTTGATTGAGATCTCACTATTGTGAGATCTAGGGTTTACAGGGGGTAATTCCTTTTGGGTTGGGTTAATAAGATTTTACGTCACGTTTTGTCGTTATTTTTGTTTGTTATATCTTGATCTAGACTTTTTAACAACTTTACTACTTTATATTAGGGGTGCAAATGAGACGAGCGGCTCGCGAGCTACTCGAGATCGGCTCGATAAAAAGCTCGAACGAGCCGAGCCTTATCGAGCTCAAGCCTTGTATGTGTCGCTCGTTTAGGCTCGTCGAGCCTTATCGAGCTTAGTATACTTTAGGATTCAAACTATGTATTACTTCTTGAATGATCTAGATGTTCATTTTTAATTGAGTTCTCAAACTGTCGAGCCGAGCTCGAGTCGAGCCTTGGCTCATTAACAGCAAAAAACGAGCTCGAGTCGAGCTTTAGCTTGTTTTAACTCGCGCCATAGATGAGTCGAGCTTTAGCTTGTTTTAACTCGCATCATAGATACTAAGATCGAGCTTTCGAGCCAAGCTCGAGTTTTAAATTTTACTAACGAGCCAAGCTCGAGCCCAAAATTCATGGCTCGACTCGAGCCGAGCTCGAGCTACTAAAGTTGTAATGAGCCTAGCTCAATTAAGACTCGGCTCGGGCTCAGCTCGGCTCGTTTGCACCCCTACTTTATATTAACGAAACGAACGCATGTAGATATTAGTTTGGTTACATTACGACTTTATTTTTTTGAATATTCTTAACAACTGTCATAGTAAGTGATGCCGACTGAATTTCCACCGTATACCAAAAGTAACACGGGTTTAATACTACTGGTTACATCTAATTTTATTTTATTTTAGTTCTCATAATTTTGGAACAAAATAAAAGTTGAAATATTGTCCAAACGTTAAGATTCAAAATAAGTTGAACCATGTTCACGAATCAAGTCAACCATTAATTATAACACTAAAGTATCGGAATAATTCAGCCTACATATCTTGACTGATCCACCACCAGTGACATCAACGGCTCCAACCTTCCTTCTAGAATATTGTATAACATGCTGTATAACTTGTACTCATAACAATCTTGAAAACATTTCTAAGAATTTGAGACCAAAGAAAGAAAGATCTATTTAACTCAAAGAAATTGGAAAACCCGTTACAAGTTATAAAAGAATGAACCAATGAAGTAATAAGTAAGTTCGATTGTTACAATGTTGTCAAACTAGGAGTACTCAATATCAAAACAAACAATTGGACCATCTAAAATCAAATTATAAGTTTTCTTAATGATCTCTAAGAACTAAAATGTCCCAACTGAACGATCATCACACTCGTATCATCAACTGATCCCCGTGAAGCCGAGAGTTCGACAAGCTTTTTGCAAGCGGATATTGCTTCTGATTTATCACTTGATGCACAAAAAGGTCGAGCTAAATCGACCGCTTCTTGATTGGTAACTTTTTCCCATAAACCATCGGACGCCATGATCAAAAACTCAAATTCGGGTGTGATTTTGAACATTTTGGTTTCGGGTTCAGCAATAATCCATTGTTTGAGGCTACGATCGCCAATTCCCCTTGAAACGGCTAGTGATCCAAGAACTCGAGAAACGCCTCGGCTGCAATCGACATAACCACCCTGAAAATTACCCAACAAAAATTTAGTAACGGATTTTATAACATTAATTAATTAAGTTAAAAAGGTATAGAATTTTACCAGTGATTCAATTCGTTGTTTTTCATCCGGTCTTGAAGGGCGGTGATCGGAAGTAAGGGCCTCGGCAGCTCCTCCTCTACTAACAACAGCACGACAATCACCTGCGTTTGATACGACGAGATTGCCCGAGCTTATAATGGCAGTCACACAACAAGCTCCGCCGCGTTGTTCTTGTTTTAGAAACTTGGAATCCGTGTTTAAGTAACCTTGTTTGATTGCTTCCACTATTTCGATTTCGCCTCTGTTTTCCACCTCATTTTGAATGTTCTTTTGAAGATTCTCTGACGCAAATTCCACAGCTTTTGATCCACCGTGGCCATCAAAAACACCAAAGAACGCCTGCAAATGTGACACAGTAAACTCAGCTTTTGCGTCATAAAAAAACAAACAAACGCATCCCTTAAAATTTCAAGAAAATTACCATTTTATTTTTTCCATTAAAATCCACTTCAGCTTTAAACCGGTCTTCCATCTTCTCTCTCCTCCCTCTCTTACAATAAACCGAATACTCCTCTTCATCAACCTCCACCTCCTTCCACCGGTCCTCCACCGCACAAGGCGTTGACCGGTCAGCCGAGAAGCTCAAAGGCGCAACCGGAATATTTAATCTAGTGGGTCTCTTTCTTTTCAACTGTGTTGGTGAAGTAGATAAACAATTGGGTACGTCGTCGTTAGAAGCTTTAAAAAGTCCACTGACAGGAGGTTTCTGAAGCCGGAACTTGAACGAATTCGATGGCGATGGGGAGTTAATTAAAGTCAAAGAATCCGGAGACGATTTGCAGAAAATTGAAGAGGATAATCTTGGTGATGGAGAGAACACCGGTGAGTTTAAGATTGCAACGGTACACATGTTTTGTTTTTGGTCTGTTGTTTAACGTTAGGATATTTTGGTTTGTTAAGTTTGATTAATGTTTTTGTGGAATTTATATCGAGATGGAGTGGTGGATGGTCAAAGTGGCCCCCCTATATTCTTCTCCGTGTTAATGTTGTGTATCTGTGCTGGCTCCGTTTGGACTAAATTGCCCCTCAAAAGAATTTGATACTGGATTGCCCCTTAACTTAATTGTTAATACCCTGATGGTTAAATTAGTAATATGGTGCATCATTTCTAACCTAGAGACGGGAATTTAGATCTACAAGTGTCAGTGTTGGAATACAGGGATCAATTGATGACTAGTCGGTGATTATTTGGTAGTCGTCGGTCACTAATTTATTTTTAGGTAATCGGTAAATTAATCGCCAGTCGGTTGAAAATAGGCGATTCCAATGGGAACCCGGTCAGATTCCGACCAAATTCCGGCTAAAACTTGTAAATTCTAAAGAGTAAACTTGTATACTTAAAAAAAAGGTAGAAAAGATGTTAAAACATGTCTACTTAAAAAATACATATAAAACTATATATCACATATAAAAATCGCAATCCGACTAATCCTGATTAATCGTTAGTCGGTACCCTACCGGCCAACTAGCGTCTACCGATTCTTACAATTATGGGTATAGGTGGTTAATAGAAATATTTAGGGAGTATGTTTGTAGCTAAAAAAAACTCAAGAATTAATAAATAAATTATCAAAGCTTTTAAAATTAATATGAAAAACGTAAAATCAACTTATGTTCTAGTGATAACTAGCAAATCTCCTTGTGTGATGCGGTGGGTTCAAATGTAAAGTAATTTGAATTTGTGAAGTAAAACCTGAAATGTTTCTAAACAAAAGTTACGTTAAAACGTAGATAAACTGAATATGGATATAAAAATAAGTACGGAAACGTATTATACATGGCTCGACTTTTTGGCAGAAGAAATTTACGTCGAACACCAACCTGATCTTATACTGATATGTACATAAAAATAAGTAAAAAATATATTTTTTTAAGTTAAAAATGGTACCGCGCGTTGTGGGGGACCGAAACGTAAAGTATGCCGAATTTATAAAGTCTAGTGAAAACATATTATATTTGACCCGACTTGTTTTAAAACTAAATTTATGCCAAAACGTAGATTAACTGAAAACGTACCAAAAAAGCGAAAAAACATATTATATCTGAGCCTACCCATTTTCAAAGAAACTTAATCAACTTGAATTTATACCGAGATGTACATAAATATAAACACGTAAAAAATAAGTATAAAGTTTATAGAAAGTTGAAGGGCTTGTAATTGCTAATACTAAATGTTGAAGGGTAAAGCTAAAATAAAAGAAAATATAAAAGACAAAAAAAAACCGTAATCAACCTGAATTTTATACCAACACATACATAAATATAAGCATGTAAAAATGATTATATAAATTTTAGAAAGTTAAAGGGTTATAAATATACATACTAAATGTTGAAGGTTAAAAGCTAAAATAAGTAAAAACTTACTAAAAAGAAAAAAAAATTAACCAATAACAAGCTGTTATGCAGCAGCCTGATTATTTGAAGGTTCATTTCAATCGATTCTTAGACTCGCCATTGGTAGGTTAAATTGATAGTAAAATAACTTAACTTGATCGATATAATGATTTTGTGTAAATGTAAAATTATTTGATATTTTTTCATCTAAACGTTACATTTAACCGGTTAAATAAACCATACTTACCTTTAATTTTTATAACTTTATACTGAGCTACGTTAACATTTTGAATTTTTGATTGTACCATACGTACCCTCGAACTTCAAATTTCCTTGTCTCATTAGCGTCAATATAAATTACATATTTTAAAAATTATTTAGTATGTAAGCTTTAATTAAGAATTATATAGATAATATATCCCGGTCTACTTAGTTTTGGAGAAGGGTAAAAATGTCAAAGCGAAGATCACAGGTAATATATGAAGAGAATCGGGGTAACATGGGCTCTATATTGTTGAAAGGTCAAACACGTTATTTGTATCATGGGCTAAATGATATAATAATATTCATATTGAGTGTGTGTTACTCGTTACACTCCTCCTGTTACTTTCTCAACTCACCAATCAAGATTAAGAGCACCTCAATGTCTCTTAACAGCTTGTACATCATGCCGATTGGTTGAACGCATATCTGAATCTAGTATTTTGACTGAGAAATAAAAACATATTTATATAGTTTTATGTTTTTCATGTTTAATATATTATTTTTAATAGCTGGGAAAAGAGTAGAGACAGGTGGCAGTTTTTTAAGGGATGTATCTCGAGGAAACTAGAAAGAAAGTATGCCAGTTACTTTTTTTAACAATATTATTGAGGATATGACTTGGCAATATGAACATTTTAAATGCGTGTTTTAGGGTTAGAGATCAAAGTTGTATCAATTTAATGAAACGTTTTGTATTCTGAAAATAAAATAATAGTAACATGATTGTTATGTTTTCTCTCTTTTGAGATGCTTAGTAAGTATGATGAGAAATTAAGAGATGTTTGAAAGTGGTGTTAAAACATGCTGGTGAAATCGATAGAAGAATAACAATTGTGTTAACAATTGAAGTTGTTTATAACATGTTAAAATTTCGAGTAATGATCGAAGTTAGGTGTCATTTACGTTCTTATGGTTTGTTTACTTTTGTCATTTCATGTCAAATTTTAAAAGTGCGTCATTTTCCACCTCGGCGTTCTTGAAACGTGTCATTTTAGTCCAACATAATAACCACAGTAAAAAAAACTTAGTTAGATTAGGGGTAATATGGTCATTTAATAAAGATTTTTTTCATTTTTTAAAGCTTCAAATTTAAAATAAAAACATTTGTGGCTAGCCGAAATTGAACCCCTAACCAACCTATTGGAAACAAACGGATTAACTAGTGATCCAAATCTCTTTTTGTAAGAAATATCGATTTGTTTTTCTTTTGACATGTCTTAAACCACCAGCATCCAACCACCACCTGCACGGCCATCTCCACCACCATTCAACCACCACTTCCAAGACCATCTCCACCACCACTATCGCAAATCCACTACCTGCCACCAAACTCTAACCACCACCGTAGCTGGAAAACGGTGAAACAGTGACGATCACGCCGTGGCCTCACGTCACCACCACCGTAGTGTACTTTAAGATAAGAAAAATAGAAGATGCAGGAAATGAAAACAAAAACTATTTAGAGCCCAGGATTCAGCGGTTCTAGACAGAAGTTTTGGTAGAAATAGAACTAATTCGGTAGATATTAAGAAAGGAGTAAAAGCAACGGAAGTCTAATGATTCATTCATACCGAAAGAGTATACATCTTTATAAGCTAACGAAGCTCTGGAAAAATTTCGCCAGTGTTTCCCCTCTGGAAACTCCAAAAGTTATCTAACCATGAACACACAACACCTATATATAGACCTGACTCACCTCGTGCGAACTGAGCTTTTGACTTCGTACGAAGTGGGTTACCTTCGTACGAAGTGACGCTTCTGGCCATTCTCTTTCGCACTTAAGTTGTGTGTTCGTATCTAATCTATACAATATTCAACACACGCTCTATCTAGCCTATTCGTACAGTGACGGACATAAAATGCACCAACAACTTCCCCCTTGGACATCACTATCGAAGATTGATCTTGATCTTGAAATATGAGAGCCGTGTTTGAATATTCTGCAACATCAATCAGGTATCTGTCGATGTCATAGAACGCGTAAACAAATTCCCCCTTGATTGATGATTCGGGTTTGCAGTTTCTTGAATACATTCCCCTTGAATAAATCTTCAAGTCTTTGTTTGCACGGTTCCCGACCTCCTCTGATTTGCTTAACTGTAATCTTCACGAATAATCACGAACTCGAAACTAATCAAAGCAGCTTCTCAGTTTCGACGATAACCGCAACCGTGTTCGGTTTTTTATTTAACTCCTTTTAGCACGAGAGCCACCACAAAATCTCTTAATCTTCAAAAATCCAACCGGCAATTGATAGAAACTTCGAATCACACCGGTAAATTTCAAGTCTATGAATACCTGCGAAATCTGAAATCCTGTTTTCCGTAATCACATTTAAGCATACTCCTAAATGATTGATTAGCAAAGCAGTAATCTCTTCTATCAGCAAGCAAATCTTCATCAGATCAAATCATCTGGTAGCTCATCAGATCTGAGAAATATTCTTCCGCAATCAAATCACATTCTTCCTCTTCAGTCACAATAGCAGATATATACCCATCTCCGATAGACAGGTGCAACTTAATCAACAAAAATCGTCATTCAACGGCGGTTAGTCCAAGAAGAACAATTCATCTGCTTGAAGACAGAAAATCTTGGCACCTAAGACCATCATCGAGAATTCGTGTATGCATTATAACTTGAATGACCTTAGATCTCCTTGGTAATTTCTGATGCTGCTAATTCTGCTAACACCTAAGACCATCACCGAGCATTCGTGTATGCAATATAACTTAAACATACTCAGAATCCTCGTTATCAACAAAACTGCTAATCCTACTAACCCGCCCTTCATCGAAGATCGGAATTCTAACCCTTAGACATCAATCTGTATCACGGTCTGAAAATTCTGAACCTCATGTGATCACGAACTAACGATTGATTAGCAAAACAGTAATCTCCTCCATCAGCAAGCAAATCTTCATTAGAATCTCTAGTAACACATCAGATCTGAGAAAGATTCTTCCGCGATCAAAATCACATTATTACTCTTCAGTCACAGTAGCATATATATAGCCATCTTCGATAGACAGACGTAACTTAATCAACAAACATCGTCATTCAACTACAGTTAGTACAAATAGAACATCTGCTTAAAGACTAAAATTCCTAGCACCTAAGACCATCATCGAGCATTCGTGTATGCAATATAACTTGAATGACCTCAAATCTCCACGGTAATTTTTTATACAGCTAATCCTGCTAACACCTAAGACCATCACCGAACATTCGTGTATACAATATAACTTGAACATCCTCAGATTTCCTCGGTATCAACAAAACCGCTAGTCCTACTAACCCGCCCTTTATCGAAGATTGGTTTCTAACCCTTAGACATTAATCTGTATCACGGTCTGAAAATTCTGAGTCTCATGTGATCACGAACTAACGATTGATTAGCAAAACAGTAATCTCTTCTATCAGCAAGCAAATCTTCATTAAAATCAAATCTCTAGTAACACATCAGATCTGAGAAACATTCTTCCACGATCAAAATCACATTATTCCTCTTCAGTCACAATAGCAAATATATAGCCATCTCCGATAGACAGGCGCAACTTAATCAACAAACATCGTCATTCAACTGCAGTTAGTCTAAGAAGAACATCTGCTTGAAGGCTAAAATTCCTAGCACCTAAGACCATCATCGAGCATTCGTGTATGCAATATAACTTGAATAACCTCAAATCTCCACGGTAATTTTTGATACAGCTAATCCTGCTAACACCTAAGGCCATCACCGAACATTCGTGTATACAATATAACTTGAACATCCTCAGATCTCCTCAGTATCAACAAAACTGCTATTCCTGCTAACCCACTCTTCATCGAAGATCGAGACTCTAACCCTTAGACATTAATCTGTATCATGACATGAAAATTTTGAACCTCCTGTGATCACGAACTAACGAAACTAGATCTTCTGCATCCCCGGATAATCTGAAATCATAACCACCCGAATACTATTCAAAGTCACGAATTTCAAAAATGTCATGATCTAAATATATTTGCATGAAATTTTTATTCGCCCTCATTTTTGCAAATTCTAACGTCTCAAAGCTCTTCACTGAAAAACTCTACTATGCGGAAAATATGTCAATTTGGTCCACAAAAGTGTGTTTTTCATCAATGAGGATTTTACGTTAAGGCCCATTAGTAGTCACTATACCAAAAAGATAATCTTTCTGCATCGGTATCAATGACTACCCCATATCTTCAACCCTCTATGATCGTGACATCATATATGTTCTCTGAAGCCCTTGACGGTGTCTCCGAACATCCCGAATTTGTCGTTAAAATCTCGAAAAAAATTTCAATCACTAAATTTTTTCTGGACACGCATTTCATCGCCACGATCAAAAAATGCCTTTTTTAGGCATTTCGATTCACTTCGTATGAGGAGAAATTTTCTCTTCGTGCGAAGTGACTCACTTCGTACAAACGAATCTGATTACATTTTTCGATTCAAAATCTTTATCTCTTCGAATTCCATCATGATTCTTCCACAGATCTGGTCAAAAATCAATTATGAACAATCCTATGGTTTCAATCTTACTTTTTGTCCGTGAATTGTCCGTTTATTTTGATGATTTACGTCTAAAACCCCTCATATATCCAAAATTCATGAGCGTAGGTGATTTAATCAATTGTTAGATCAATAGAATCGGCATCATAGCTCTGCTACCAATTGAGAGTCCATGTAACATTTGTCAAAAACGGGTTTTCCAAACCCGCTTCGTTTGTAATCGAATATCAAGTTATAAATTTTTCGTTGCGTATTTATGTTTATTTTAATTTTAAACGATACATTATTAATTAACAAATTAGAAATTAAAAACTATAATTAATAAAAAGTGAAAAGAAATTAAAATAAAAAAGAAAACCGACTGCCGGGATTCGAACCCGGGTCAGCCGGGTAAGTCTAAAGACTTAACACGCACACATATAACCACTCCGCCACTTGATGTTTTCTGTGAGTTCTAGGAAACAATTAAATGATAACTTCACTCAGGAATCAACCGGTTTACGCCAACTGTAACCGTAATCGGCTTTCAAACGTCCAAAACGTTTGAGTGATCACGATTTTCTGTTAATAACCGATACACCGACATTTCTAATCAATTCAATCATGAATGGACTTGAATTCAAGTGATGTTCGGTTTTTATAACCGAAAACATTCACTTCTGGAATTACTTCAACAAAAGCTTCGTTTCGCGACTCAATTACATTCCCAGAACTTCTATTCTCGCGTTTACTCTCATTTCTGATCGTCGGAATTGCTTTTTGAACTCGCCGGACTTTCGCCGGAAAACCGTGTCTTCCATCAAATCAGTAAGTCTCTCAATTCTTTCATCGTCTATCAGTTGTTAAGCTTTTGCTAACTCAAACCCTTCAATCAGAATCAGTTTCAGACGACGATATCGGATAATTAACTCTCGCCGGAACACTTCTGAAAGTTCCCAATTCTCGCTGTGAAACGGTATAGCCTTTTAAACCTTCTGGTAATTCTTGTTCAGTGCTTCAATTTCGCATCTAGCTAATCAAAATTGTTAATCTGTCCGCTCAGACGAAATCCGTAAAAACAGAGCCGACGACTTCGCCGAATTCTGAGATAGATCGTTTCTCCGGTATGTTTACTTCCGAAATTTTCCCTGCCATTTCATTTTAGTCATTTGAATGCTTGTTAATCGAATTAGACATGAATCAGTTGAATTATCATTATCTGTAATCTTGAGTGAAGAAGACGAAGTTCAGTTATATTATAAGATTAATTAAAATTAGTATATTGAACGGGTTAGACACACAGTCCAGCGGTGGACTGTGTGCAAACAATACACCACGTCTCGAGTTCGATCCCTGTCCCAACCTCACTCTCTTGAAATAAAAATGCCCTTTTTAACCGAACCGGGATAACTCACAGAATCATGTTAAGTATAATAAAAACCGGATTATTAACCAGGTTAGACACACAGTCCAGCGGTGGACTGTGTGCACATTAACCCACAGGTCCCGGGTTCGAGACCTGTTGACAGCACCGGTTCAATACATTTAAAATCTTTTTTTAAATAAATAAATTATGGATAAATTTAAATAGTATATAAGTATAATTAAAAACAGAATTATTTCGGGTTAGACACGTAGCTCAGTTGGTAGAGCTGCGTGCACGCGTACGGGAGGTCACGTGTTCGAGTCTCACCCAGCGCACATATATAAGCGACCGGACCGGTCAACGGTCAACGGTCAATGGTCAACGATCAAAAGTCAACATTTTTTTTATTATTTTTATTTATTTATTTAATTTAAAAATACTTAAAAATAACGTTTTTAAAGTTAGAAAATAGCCTTAAGCTCACAAAAATATATCCAAAAATCCTATTAAAAATTGTTAATAAAATCCACTTACTTACCGTACCTTTTCGTTATTAACTAGGTTAGTTATTCCTCGTCGATCAATCCTCTAAATTCGTGCGCAATCAACATCATTCACCGAACGCACCCAAGGTGAGTGAATCTCTACAAATTCCCCGTTTTAATCACGTTTTTGGGGTGTATCATGTGTCTTACCATTTTATAATTTAAAACATTGTGCATACATCATATCCATGAACAAATGTGTATTCAACTTGTATCAACTGTTTGTGTGGTTATTGTTTAGATTTAATTTATCATTTTCAGTACATACATTATCATAGGCCGCCGCTCCCCATTACATTATGAGCGTTGAGCTGTTCCCCATTACATTATGAGCGTGAACCGAGCGTTGCCACATACGATCGGCTCCGTTTGATTGAGCCTTGATCACACAGACATTCATTATAGGCCGTCCGTTCCCCATTACATTATGAGCGTGAACGTGACGTTGCCAACATATACAGTTTCATTCATGTTATATATTCATGCAAGTTGATATGTTATTGTATGTTATTGTATGTTATGGTTTGTTATTGTTATTGTTATTGTTTGATTATTTACATTTTGCTCACATATGACTATTGCACAATTTTTCCATGATAAAGATAACAAGAAATCAATAATAAATGTTTATCTAACAAGGTTCACTCGCCAACTTATGTTGACCCAAAAACCCCCATTTTTACACATGATACAGGTGATCCAGCCGCAGCAAGAAACACATAGGATTGGCTTAGAAGAATAAACTGGTTTAGAGCTTGGATTGTTTAGTTGATTATTTTTCTTTGTATTTGTATGAACATGTTTGGATTATTGAGGATGTAATTTTTACTTAAATAAATATGAAACATATTAGTAAATATCATGAGCTTTGGTGATAACCCAATTATGCCCCGACTCTTATTCCGCTGCGGGTCGGGGTGTGACAGATTGGTATCAGAGCCATGACTATAGGGATATAGGATAGGATATTAGACCCTTAGAGCCTATACTATAGTTGATTAGAATTTTTAATTTTTGTGTGTTACATGTAAAATTCATGATGTTTATATGTTTTATGTTTAATGTTACACTCAATGTTATGCAAGCATGTTCATAAGTACATATTATTATATAATACCTATCATGAATTATATTCTCATAACATATCATATCCATGAGAGCACACACCACATCATTTCCATGATTGTTTTTGCAATGATTTTTGTATTTTCAAATCACATCAAAGTGAGTTCTTGTGACGGGCATGTAGTAACTGGAAGGGTACAAGTACCAGTAGTCGGAACGTCCTGTCTAGGCTTGACATTCATATAAATCCAAAATAAAGGACCAGTTTGCCTACCTAGGGACTAACGATGAGAGTACGAAGTACCTATTAGACCAAAGCATGCTATACCAAACGTCGTGTGAGCTAACCCCACTTTGAGTTGTCATTGTGTCTACACCTGGACACATTCCGACCATACATCTCGTAAACATATTTCATGGTTTTCATTCGGGTGATGCGAGTGTTAAACCGCCAATACTATGTGAATCCTACCAAGCCAATAGTCATGGGGGCCCACATGACTATACAGGTGAAGGTATAGGGGACATTTGAGGCCCAACATGAGCAAACCCAAGACATCCTATGGATGTAGTTGCATTATTGATATTTATGTTATTTTCATTTTCTTTAAGACACATGACACCTAAAAAGACTCCATAAACTCACAATCTTCTTATGTATGTTCCTGTAGATGTCGGCTAGACAACAACGAGGGGGTAGAAGATCAGGAAGGTCACACGAACGCTTGGCCACTCAAATCGCAAAACAAATGGCCGCGGTGCTTCCTGACATTGTGGTTCAAGTACAACAAGCTCTCGCCACAAATCCCACCAATCCTCCCCAGCAAGAAGACCAGAACATCGGCAACCCTCCTACCAACAATGCTCATATAAACATTTCAAGTCTTGCGATCCTCCGAAATTTGAAGGGACCGAAGGTGTCACTGCTCTCCTCCACTGTTTTGAGGAAATGGAAAACACCTTCCTCAACTGCGATTGTCCCGAGGATCGCAAGGTACGATACGCAACCGGGAGACTATTTGGGGTAGCTCTTACCTGGTGGAATACTGAAAAGGGTAAGAGAGGAATCGAAGATGCAATGGCCTTAACGTGGGAGGAGTTAAGGGAAATAATGACGAGACGATTCTGTCCTAGAAGTGAGATTAAAAAGTTAGAGGATGAATTTCATTCATTGAAGCAAAAGGAGGGAGATCATACTTCCTACAACAAGAGGTTTTTAGAGTTGAACCAGATGGTCCCTAACTTGTTCACCCCAGTTTACCGTTTAGTCGAGCATTATATTCGAGGTCTTCCCTCGAAAATTCAAGATTCAGTTCTCAGCACTTCGCCAGCAACACTTGAAGCTGCTATGGAACTAGCTACTGAACTGATCGAGAATCGAATTCGCAACGGTAAATTTAAAGAGGAGAAAAAGAAAGCCCCGTTGAGGGCCAAACTTCAAACCATTTCACCTCCTCCTCTAAGTTTGCTAACAAGAGGAAACGTAACGCCAGAAACTTCGCTGTCACACAAACCAATTACCCTATCCCTGCTGCACCCATTACCCAAGTTGCCCCCTCACCTGCACCATATAAAAGGCCATACTCTGGCCCATTACCAAAATGCAGCCGTTGCCAATACCATCACTTTACTGATCATCCCTGCCAACATTGCACCGGCTGTGGTCGCGCAGGTCACACTGTTCAAACCTGTCGCATACCTCAGCGAACGAACCGCCACCAGCCCTCAACTCAAACCCACCATCAAATAATGGGTCAAGCCCAACAACCCCTACTACTACCACCTACCCAACATTTAGCCCAATCATACTACCAACCCAACTATCCCATGGTGCAACCTATGCGGGCTTGCTACAATTGTGGAGACCCAAACCACTTTAGAAACACTTGTCCACGTTTGGTGAACATTATACATGCTCAAGCCCAAGCAAATCCGGTGAATCAAGCTAACCAAGCTCCTCCACCTGCAAGAGGAAGAGCTTTCAACATCAACGCTAATCAGGCTAGAGCTGACAGCAATGTGGTTAACGGTACGTTCCATATCAATGGTAGTTATGCATCCAAGTTATTTGATACTGGCGCGGATAAAAGTTTTGTGTCCTTAGAGTTTGAACCCATCCTAAACCAAATTCGTGATAAGCTCATGGAATCCATAACAGTAGAAGTTGCTGACGGGAAACCGATCTCATTAAACTCTATTATACGAAATTGTACTCTCACCTTAAACGATCACGACTTTCCAGTTGACCTCATTCCTATGAAGTTGGGAAGCTTTGACATTATAATTGGTATGGACTGGCTCAGCCAACATCAGGCTGAAGTTGTATGCCGCGAAAAGTTTATACGCATTCCTCTTGCAAACGGTCAGACTCTACGAATCTTTGGGAAACCTCATCGAAAGGGCTCAGATTAATGTCCTGTCTTCAGGCTCGAAAATATCTCCGCAAGAATTATGTCGCATTTTTAACCCATGTCGTCAAAAAGGGAACCATGGAGAAGAAACTTGAAGACATCCCAGTAGTAAAAGATTTCCCGCAAGTTTTTCCTGACGACATTTCAGGACTTCCTCCCTTGAGAGAAGTTGAATTCCGCATTGATCTTATACCTGGTGCTACACCAGTTGCAAAGTCTCCTTATAGGTTTAGCCCCATCCGAAATGCAAGAGCTAGCCAGTCAATTGCAAGAGTTGACTGACAAAGGATTCATACGTCCTAGCTCCTCGCCTTGGGGTGCACCTGTCCTTTTTGTGAAGAAGAAAGATGGAGCGTTTCGCATGTGCATCGACTACAGAGAACTCAACAAGTTAACGAGCAAGAATCGCTATCCATTACCTCGCATTGATGATCTTCTTGACCAAATTCAAGGCGCCAACTGTTTTTCAAAAATCGACCTCCGTTCTGGTTATCACCAACTTAGAGTACATGAAGAAGACGTCCCAAAGACCGCCTTCCGAACTCGTTATGGTCATTATGAATTCATGGTCATGCCATTTGGTTTAACCAACGCTCCAGCTGTCTTCATGGATCTAATGAACAGAGTCTGCAAACCCTATCTCGATCGCTTTGTTATAGTCTTCATCGACGACATCCTCATTTACTCAAAGTCTAAGACTGATTATGAACGGCACCTTCGACTCATCCTTACACTCTTAGAGAATGAAAAGCTTTACGCCAAATTCTCCAAATGCGAATTCTGGTTAAAAGAGGTACAATTCCTTGGACATGTCGTTAATGACAAGGGAATACATGTCGACCCCTCAAAGATCAAAGCAGTACAAGAATGGCAAGCGCCACGTACACCAACCGAAGTAAGATCATTCCATGGTTTGGCTGGTTATTATCGCCGTTTCATTTCAAATTTCTCCCGCATTGCTGTACCACTCACGGCTTTAACTCATAAAGGAAAACCCTTCATATGGGGACCCAAACAAGAAGAAGCCTTCCAAACCCTTAAACAAAAACTCTGTGATGCACCAATTCTACTCTTCCTGAAGGTTGTGATGACTTCGTGGTTTATTGCGACGCGTCAGGGCAAGGACTAGGCTGTGTTCTAATGCAAAGAGGAAAGGTGATAGCTTATGCTTCTAGACAACTCAAGACTTATGAGAAGAGCTACACCACCCATGACCTAGAACTTGGAGCTTTGTGTTCGCTCTTAAGATATGGAGACATTATCTCTACGGTACTAAGTGTGAAATATACACTGACCACAAGAGTCTTCAACATATCTTCAACCAAAAAGAGTTGAACATGAGGCAACGAAGATGGGTCGAACTTCTAAATGACTACGACTGTGAAATTCGGTACCACCCTGGCAAGGCAAATGTGGTGGCTGATGCACTCAGTCGAAAGGGTTATGCGAACTCCATTCGTCTTCTATGGTCGCAAATCATAACTGACATTAAAGATCAAATTCGAGAAGCCCAACATGTTTCAATAACAGAAGACGACGTACGAAAGGAGCTGTCCTGTGGAGCTAAACTTAAAATTGAAACTAAAGCTGACGGTATTCTGTACTATCTAGATCGTATATGGATTCCTGACCACAACAACCTTCGTGAATTCCTTATGAATGAGGCACACAAAACACGATACTCTATACACCCAGGAGCCGACAAGATGTATCAAGACCTTCGATACACCTACTGGTGGCCTGGAATGAAAAAGGATATTACTGTTTTTGTTTCCAAGTGCCTTACATGTTCCAAGGTAAAAGCTGAACATCAAAGACCCTCAGGACTTCTGGTCCAACCTGAAATACCTGTATGGAAGTGGGAAAACATAACCATGGACTTCATTACCGGGTTACCTCGCACTTCTGGTGGGTATGACACGATATGGGTAATCATTGATCGTATTACAAAATCAGCTCACTTTATTCCAATCCGCGAAGATTTCAAGAACGAGAAAGCTAGCTCGTATCTACATCAGCGAAATCGTAAGCCGACATGGTGTACCGTTAAGCATTATTTCAGATCGTGATGGTCGTTTCACTTCACGAACATGGCAGGCCGTACAAACCGCTTTGGGTACACGATTAGACCTCAGTACCGCTTATCATCCTCAAACTGATGGACAATCTGAACGCACCATTCAAACTCTTGAAGATATGCTTCGAGCATGTGTCATAGACTTCAAGGGAAATTGGGACGCTCATCTACCATTAGTTGAATTTTCGTACAACAACAGCTATCATTCAAGCATCGGCATGGCACCTTTTGAAGCTTTATATGGTCATAAGTGCCGATCTCCAGTATGTTGGCACGAAATTAGGGAAGCACAAATCACCGGTCCAGAATTGATTCAAGAAACCACAGACAAGATCCATCAAATTCGAAACAATCTTCTAGCGGCTCAAAGTCGTCAAAAGAGTTATTCAGATAAACGACGAAAGCCTTTGGAGTTTAACATTGGTGATCATGTACTTTTAAAAGTATCACCGTGGAAGGGAGTAGTTCGTTTTGGCCAAAAAGGCAAGCTAGCACCACGCTACGTAGGATCTTTCAAGATACTCGAAAGAGTAGGACCTGTAGCATATAAGCTTGATCTACCAGAAGAACTCAACAGAATTCACCCCACGTTCCACGTATCAAACTTGAAGAAGTGCCTCGCTGATGAGAACCTCCATATTCCTCTGGAAGATATTCAGATTGATGAATCTATGCATTTTATTGAAAGACCAGTAGAGATCATGGACTTCGGAGAAAAACGTTTAAGACGGAGTCGCATTCCAATTGTTAGGGTACGCTGGGAGTCGAAACGGGGACCTGAGTTTACTTGGGAACGTGAAGACTCAATGCGCGAAAAATACCCGCATCTTTTTCCTACTACTGCTACTTAAATTTCGGGACGAAATTCCTAAAAGTAGGGGATACTGTAACATTTGTCAAAAAGGGTTTTCCAAACCCGCTTCGTTTGTAATCGAATATCAAGTTATAAATTTTTCGTTGCGTATTTATGTTTATTTTAATTTTAAACGATACAGAATTAATTAACAAATTAGAAATTAAAAACTATAATTAATAAAAAGTGAAAAGAAATTAAAATAAAAAAGAAAACCGGCTGCCGGGATTCGAACCCGGGTCAGCCGGGTAAGTCTAAAGACATAACACGCACACATATAACCACTCCGCCACTTGATGTTTTCTGTGAGTTCTAGGAAACAATTAAATGATAACTTCACTCAGGAATCAACCGGTTTACGCCAACTGTAACCGTAATCGGCTTTCAAACGTCCAAAACGTTTGAGTAATCACGATTTTCTGTTAATAACCGATACACCGACATTTCTAATCAATTCAATCATGAATGGACTTGAATTCAAGTGATGTTCGGTTTTTATAACCGAAAACATTCACTTCTGGAATTACTTCGACAAAAGCTTCGTTTCGCGACTCAATTACATTCCCAGAACTTCTATTCTCGCGTTTACTCTCGTTTCTGATCGTCGGAATTGCTTTTTGAACTCGCCGGACTTTCGCCGGAAAACCGTGTCTTCCATCAAATCAGTAAGTCTCTCAATTCTTTCATCGTCTATCAGTTGTTAAGCTTTTGCTAACTCAAACCCTTCAATCAGAATCAGTTTCAGACGACGATATCGGATAATTAACTCTCGCCGGAAAACTTCTGAAAGTTCCCAATTCTCGCTGTGAAACGGTATAGCCTTTTAAACCTTCTGGTAATTCTTGTTCAGTGTTTCAATTTCGCATCTAGCTAATCAAAATTGTTAATCTGTCCGCTCAGACGAAATCCGTAAAAACAGAGCCGACGACTTCGCCGGAATTCTGAGATAGATCGTTTCTCCGGTATGTTTACTTCCGAAATTTTCCCTGCCATTTCATTTTAGTCATTTGAATGCTTGTTAATCGAATTAGACATGAATCAGTTGAATTATCATTATCTGTAATCTTGAGTGAAGAAGACGAAGTTCAGTTATATTATAAGATTAATTAAAATTAGTATATTGAACGGGTTAGACACACAGTCCAGCGGTGGACTGTGTGCAAACAATACACGCACGTCTCGAGTTCGATCCCTGTCCCAACCTCACTCTCTTGAAATAAAAATGCCCTTTTTAACCGAACCGGGATAACTCACAGAATCATGTTAAGTATAATAAAAACCGGATTATTAACCAGGTTAGACACACAGTCCAGCGGTGGACTGTGTGCACATTAACCCACAGGTCCCGGTTCGAGACCTGTTGACAGCACCGGTTCGATACATTTAAAATCTTTTTTTAAAATAAATAAATTATGGATAAATCTAAATAGTATATAAGTATAATTAAAAACAGAATTATTTCGGGTTAGACACGTAGCTCAGTTGGTAGAGCTGCGTGCACGCGTACGGGAGGTCACGTGTTCGAGTCTCACCCAGCGCACATATATAAGCGACCGGACCGGTCAACGGTCAACGATCAAAAGTCAACATTTTTTTTATTATTTTTATTTATTTATTAATTTAAAAATCAATTAAAAATACTTAAAAATAACGTTTTTAAAGTTAGAAAATAGCCTTAAGCTCACAAAAATATATCCAAAAATCCTATTAAAAATTGTTAATAAAATCCACTTACTTACCGTACCTTTTCGTTATTAACTAGGTTAGTTATTCCTCGTCGATCAATCCTCTAAATTCGTGCGCAATCAACATCATTCACCGAACGCACCCAAGGTGAGTGAATCTCTACAAATTCCCCGTTTTAATCACGTTTTTGGGGTGTATCATGTGTCTTACCATTTATTATATTTAAAACATTGTGCATACATCATATCCATGAACAAATGTGTATTCAACTTGTATCAACTGTTTGTGTGGTTATTGTTTAGATTTAATTTATCATTTTCAGTACATACATTATCATAGGCCGCCGCTCCCATTACATTATGAGCGTTGAGCTGTTCCCCATTACATTATGAGCGTGAACCGGGCGTTGCCAACATACGATCGGCTCCGTTTGATTGAGCCTTGATCGCACAGACATTCATTATAGGCCGTCCGTTCCCCATTACATTATGAGCGTGAACGTGACGTTGCCAACATATACAGTTTCATTCATGTTATATATTCATGCAAGTTGATATGATATTGTATGTTATGGTTTGTTATTGTTATTGTTATTGTTTGATTATTTACATTTTGCTCACATATGACTATTGCACAATTTTTCCATGATAAAGATAACAAGAAATCAATAATAAATGTTTATCTAACAAGGTTCACTCGCCAACTTATGTTGACCCAAAAACCCCCATTTTTACACATGATACAGGTGATCCAGCCGCAGCAAGAAACACATAGGATTGGCTTAGAAGAATAAACTGGTTTAGAGCTTGGATTGTTTAGTTGATTATTTTTCTTTGTATTTGTATGAACATGTTTGGATTATTGAGGATGTAATTTTTACTTAAATAAATATGAAACATATTAGTAAATATCATGAGCTTTGGTGATAACCCAATTATGCCCCGACTCTTATTCGCTGCAGGGTCGGGGTGTGACAGTCCAGGATCCGGCGGTTCTAGACGGAAGTTTGGTAGAAATAGAACTAATTCGGTAGAATGTTATTAAAAAAGGAGTAGAAGCAGTGGAAGTCTAATGATTAATTTATACCGAAAGAGTATACATCTTTATAAGTTGGCGAAATTCTGGAGAATTTCGCCAGCGTTCCCCTCTAGGAACTCTAAAACTTATCTAACCATGAACACACAAACCTATATATATAGACCTGGCTCACTTCGTGCGAACTGAACTTTTGACTTCGTACGAAGTGAGTTACCTTCGAACGAAGTGACATTTCTGCAGCATTCTCGTTCGCACTTAAGTAATGTGTTCGTATCTAATCTATATAATATTTAACACAAGTTCTATCTAGCCTATTCGTAAAGTGGCGGACATAAAATGCACCAACAACTATGCTATCAATCTCTTGCTCAAATAAGAAACCTAATTATATGTCAAAAACATAGAGAACATATATATGGACCTTGTTAATAACTGGTTCAAAACGCAGTTCAAAAGATTATAAAAAGATAGCTGAAGGAGAATCTTGATGATAAAAAATTATTGTTATGAAGAGCAACACCTGAGGCCAGAACTTCAAAATATATTAATTTAAAGATGGTAACAGTTATCATCAGACGAATGAGGTTCATGCGGCAGTTCAAAGCTCATTTACCGCTGTCTGGGAGGTTTTGTAAACCACGAGTCGGGTCACTACGATGGTGGAGATAGTCGTGGAGGTGGTGGTTGAATGGTGATTTAAGACATGTTAAAAGAAAAACAAATCGATATTTCTAAAAAAAAATTTAGCTCACTGGTTAATATGTTTGTTTCTAAGCGGTTGGTCAGGGGTTCGATTCTGGCCAGCCGCAAATGTTTTTATTTTAAATATGAAGCTTAAAAATGAAAATAATATTTATTAAATGACCATATTACCCCTAATCTAACTAAGTTTTTTTAACTGTGGTTATTATTTTGGACTGAAATGGCACGTTTCAAGAACATTGAGGAGGAAAATGGTGTAATTTTGAAATTTGGCATGAAATGGCAAAATGAACAAACCACATGGACGTAAATGGCACTTAACTCTAACTATGTTATGAATGATTTACATGATATTATTCCTTTGTCTTTTCTGAATATATAAAAGTCGGCAATGGTACTCTTCTGGGATGATATTTCGATTGGTAATGAAAACTTCCATTCTAGATTTCCTTTGCGTTTGGAGTCATAAGAAAACGTCTGTTAGTGATTGTCCCAGTATGGAAGGCCTATTTGGAGATGGTCTCGCAGATTAGAGGGGTAATCGAATCTGACCAGTTCTCTAATTTGCTATTTACTTTGCAAGGATTTTCCTTAAATGGGATGGAAGATAAATGGGATTGGGATTTGGAAAATTAGTTTTTTTTTGTGAAAAATGTTAAACCTTATATAAATTGGTGTATCGTGCCAGATGGTACTAACACTACTAGTAGGTGTAAGTGGGTCCCTAGAAAAGTTAATATACATGTATGGAGATTAATCACTGATTTCTTCCAACAAGATTAAATCTCTGTAAACGTGATATTGATATTGTGACTATTGTGTGCCCATTTGTTCAAATTCGATAGAGTCTTTCAACCATGCTTTTGGTGATTGTGTTATAGCCTCTAAAGTGTGGTATGGTGTAGGTCATTAGCTCGACTTACAAGTGTTAGTTAATGAAATCCCGCAAAACCTACTTACTTAGCTAGATTTGACTTTGTTGTCTAGAGAATAAAAGTGTTAAAATGTCACACCTAGATTTTCGGTGGGCCAAGACGGTGTGTTTATTCGTAACGGTCGGATAGCAATTCACAATTTGAGTGGAAGATAGAATGATAAAGTATTAAATATAAAGCTTGAAAATATATTAAATAAAATTTGTAACATCTTGTTCGGTACAAAAATCCTACAAGGTAGGATCAAAATAAAATAGACTTTGGACATCATAGGTCTTTAGACGTGGAGGCACAAATTCCAAAGTTATGGCTAAACCATATCTAGCCTACTTATTGGGGTTTGTCACCTACGGTTAATATTTAAAAATACGTCAGTTTCACCGGTAAATACTATTAATTGACACGTTTTAGAAAGCGTTTTTAAAAGATATTTTTATTCAATAATCATTGAGATAATTTCTTGTTACCAAATTACATGGCTTGTCATACATTCGGGAACCAGTATGTGATCAATATACATGCCAAAAATATTTGTGACTGACAGGTGTATATCTACACCCTGCACTTAATAGCCATTTACAATTAAATGAATCGGGACGCCCGAATACGGTACTACTAACCCCAAACGCTTAATTCTTTATCAAGCAAAACGGATTAAAACGAATACCCGCATCTGTAAGCATTTTCCCATTTGGATACCCTACTGCGTTATACATTAGAGGTGGGTAGAAAATCGAAATAACCAAACGGTAACCTAACTAACCAAAAAATCAAACCGAAACAAAAACCGACAATTCAGATTTCGGACTTTCAATAACCAAAATTTTGGTTCGGTTTTCAATTAATTATTTTTAATAACCGAAAATCCAAACTAAACCAATAAGTTACAATAATAAGCCTTGTCTATATATATTTTATGTTTAAGTTTAAATGTTTAACTCATGCTAGTAGAAATTGTTAATTTTATTCTAGAATGTTAAGTATTTATAACAAAAACATTAACATGTTTATTTATAATTGAAATAATTTATCTATTACATAAAAGAAATAATAAAATTTAATATAAAAGTTAAATAATTTTTAAAGTATTGTAAAAGAAAATATCTTAATAAAAACTATGAAGAAAAATAAAATAAAATTAGAAGTTAGATTTATGTAAATAATATTTACTAAAATGTTAAATATAATAACTTAAATGTAAACATCTAAGAGATATACTTAAATTTTGTATTATACTTTTTATTTTTGAATTATGCGTAGTTTTATTCTAAAAATAAAAAAAAAATCTAAAAAGCTAAACCAAACCGTTGATAAAACCAAAAGCGAACAGTTTAAAAACTTAAAACCGATCATTTAAGTTGCAATTACGATTCTACCATTCAAACACTTTCTATATTGTTTAAGTCCATACTTACGAATTTGAAATAACAAATTTACCCTTAAAAAACCACGATTATTATTCTTTGTCTTTGTTTATTTGATTCAGCTTAGAAGTTTATTTACCTTGTTTATCCAATCGATTTTGGTCTTGATTAATTTTTACTTTGCTTCAGCGTTCATGTGATTTCTAAATTTCAACTTATCTAAAGATCATGATTTTAAATCCAATTAATAAAGGGAGAACCTATTGGCACACCCTCATGTCTATCTGTATACTTTCTTTTTTCAATACAGGTTGTATTGACACAAAATTCAAATTTTGAAGTTGTCAGTTCTTATCTGAGAGCTGGCTGGACTTATACGTATCGTATTAAATTGTTTTTTTCACAAATTTTATACAACAATCTATAGTTTTAACAAAGTTTAATAAAAGAATTCTTTATTTAAAAAGTTACGTTTTTTTTAATTTCTCATGTAGTACAGGTTTGGTGCATGTATATTATACTATACTATACTATACTATACTATATAATACTATACTATACTACACATATGTAAAAAAATATTTCAAGATAGTATCTATGTTATAATCGTGTTATATACTACACTTATACTATAGTTTATTATACTATACTATACTATATACGACATATATAAGCATATACGAGATCTATACTACACCTATAGGACTATACGACCTATACTATGCCTATTATTTATATATTATTATACTATAGTATTTATGCTATAATAAGAGATCTATATTATACTATAGTTTAGTATATGTCACTGTAGTTATAAAAGTACAGACAAAATACGCCATAATACGACACGTACAGATAATCTACACCCTAATACGACACATACAGACAATAAACGTCACAATACCAAACGTCACCGATACGACATGTAACGACAAAATACGTCAAATCATAATACGACATGTAACAACAAATACATCAAATAATGATACGGTAGATGCATATAGATCCAATAAGACACGTAAGAGTACAAGTGGATTCAAAACAAAATGACACGTAATCATATAATACGTCACCACATATAACCAAACGTCACTGATACGACACGTATAGAGCATATACTTCATAAAACGACACATAATGACATAATACGGCCCGCATACGCATCGAAAAGGCAAAACCTAAAATTATGAAATTTTGATTTTACCCCTATACGCATAATATATGTCAAAACGGGGCCGTTTAGTACCATTATACGATCCGTATAAACCTCCTGAACTTTCAAAAAAGCAAAGGGTTAATTGATATAAATCAGGGGGTCTATATGATAATTCTCAGGAAAACAATGGGTTAATTAATTAATCAAGGCGAATCGTATAGGTCTATATGATAGGTAGAGACCCCCTGATTTATCAATTAACTCCTTGTTTTCTTTAGAATTCAGGGGGTCTATATAGGTCTATACGACGGAGCTTTCGTCTATAGAATCATATAGGGATGAAGTAAAAAAATTATATTTTAGGCTTTTGCCGTTTCGATGTGTACATGCGTCATGTTTTGACGTTTTTGTCATTACGTGTCATTTTATGAAGTATATCTTCTATATGTGTCGTTCCATTGACGTCGGTTCCGTGTGGTATCATATTCTATGTTTACGTGTAATTTTGTTTGCAATCCACTTGTACTCTAATGTGTCGTACAGTATCATTACTTGACGTATTTTGTAATGAAATGTCGTATTATGACGTATATTGTTTATACATGTCGTGTTATCACGTATTATGATGTATTATGTCTCTACTTGTCATATTGTTTCGTATTATGACGTAGCTATCATCTATTATATATAATAAATGAAAATAATTTTGTTTTGGATGAAATTTTCAAGTTATCATTTTTATTAGCGAAACCTTGTTTTGCTAATCCGACCTGTTTTATGACCCCAAGTATATAAACCATCTAAAAAAACCTAAATCTCTCATTCGTCTCCTTCACGCTTACAAAAACCCTCCTTCCTCTTGTTCATTTTCTCATTCTGCTTCAAATATTTATTGTTCGATTCAATCCCCAGGTATCATAATCCTTTTACTTTTTTTGTGTGGTGGATATCTAACTCGTATAAACCGAATAACCAAATACCTTTTTTTTTTTTCTAAACCCTAGATGTCAATCATTTTCTCCCTTATGCTTCTATCATCTACATTGACTAACTAAATGGGAGACTGAACCATCGTACGCATACCTAGAGAGAGAAAGGGAAACTGGACCACCGTACGCGGCGGCGATGCTGCCCACCCCTGCGCTACCTTTGGTTGTCATTGGGCTAGAGAAAAACTACGGTACATTTCCTTCTTTGATCTCTAATCTTGGCTTTGGTTTCTGGTTTCCAGCTGATGAAGTTCACCTTTTAGGGTTGGCTTGAAGATGGTGTTGAACAAGGCTCCGACGAACTATCCGATTGTTGAACAGGGTTTATGTTTTCTGATACATAACCATAGAGATTCAACTTCATCTTCTGTTTTCTTTATGCTTTTGTTTAATTAAATTGTTAGTTTTTTTTTCTTTTATTTTAATTAATTGAACAACAAGGTAGTAAGATGTTTATGCTTTATCGACTAGAGTTTAACTAGGTTTCTTGATAAATTGGGTTATGTGATCTTCTGAAAATGTTTATTCGTATTTGGGATCGTTCGTATGATTTCTGGTTCAACCATGGATGCCGACAACAAGACGTTTCAGTGAATAGTAGGGAACTTATTATGTATTTTTTTCTAATCACACACTTTAATTTGATAATCATTTCATTCTTTCGTGAGTTAAGGTTTCCATTTAGAGTCGTTAATTCTCGGTTTTTTGGTTATGGATCTTGCAAACACTATCACAAAACACTTCGTGATCCACTGCTTGAGTGATTTTGTTTGTTTTGGTTGTATGCATTTTTTAATGATCGAAGTTGGATTTTCTGATTGATGAGTTTTGTTTTAACCGCTGAGGATGAAATGTCAATTTTTTATGCTGCTATACGTAGTCTAACTTTTTTTATGGTTTGACATTTGAGTGATAGCATTAAAGTGATGAAATGTCAAATTTTTTTGAATGATTTTAATGATATATTAGTTATAAATAATAATTAATATAAATAACGGCAATCTCGGGCGATAACCTAGTATGTCTATACGGTGTCGTATTTTGGCGTATATTGCCGGTTATTGTATCCATTAAACAAACAAAAAAAATTAAAATATATTATACAAACAAAATACCTTTAAAATTCTAAATTAACCTATGTGATACATATACCAAACTAATACTACACTATCATTTTAGTCACATAAAGAAAAAACAATTATATACCATAAATGTTGTATAGATAAAATGTAAGTAGAGTTCTTCGGGTGAAGAGTTGCTCTAAACTGACTCCCTACAAAAGTCGATTTTGTTAGGAAATGTATGTCTTTGATCGCCAAGTATTGTATATGGTATTTTTAAAAAAGAAGAAAATGTTTTTATTTAAAAAATAGATATTTTTTTAGAAAACTTTGTTGAAACCATAAAAGATTATAAAAAAATTGGTAAAAAAACTCATCCAATACGGCCCGTATTAGAACTATACGACCCGTATAGGTCCAGTCAACTAGACAAAACCTAACACATTAGTCATTATTGGAAATTGAAAAGGTTATACAAGAGGTATTGAGGGTGTTGATTTAACGATTCATGGTGTGCCAATAATACGACCGTTAATAAAAACTGCTAAAAACTCAAACTCATCTCTTAATAACAATATTTCTTGTAAAAGCATTTTCTTCATATACCTAACAATGAGAGAAGTATCCCTAAAATTGTTACTCAAATGTAGATTTTAATCTCGAAATGTGACTGCAAAACAAGTAACAGATAAAGAAAGAAAAGTGATATTTACCAAAAACAGGGAACCAAGATTTTTTAAAAAGACAAAACCTTAGAAAATAAAAACCCTAAATTCGGAATTCAATATTTGCCCCCAGAACAAAGCCATCAAGAATCGATCATTAGATCTCAACACTTGCAGCTGAAAGAAGAGGAACAATTTTAAAACAAAAACAAATCGATCTATTACATGTAGTTTCAATGCACCATCAATAGACACACTGGATAGCGAGGGGAACATTTGTTCTAGGCTCCAAATAATTAAAATTTGCTTAGTTTCAGCAAATCACATTTACGATTTATGAAGCCACAAAAAACAAAAATAATCAAACGCACAAGTTAGACAACTATAGTAATTGTATTGTTTGGAAATAAGACTCAGTCCCTTAGATGTTTATAATAAATTGCGATCATGCTCGCAAATCATTACAGGTCTGTATTGGCTGGCTCATCATAGTCGCTCAATATGTAATATCAAAATTAGTGCTAAAAAAGTGAATATTTTGTAGCTGTTCGAGTGTTCTTCAACAAAAAATGGACAGAAGAATAAACAAATCGACAAACAGCACGATTAATGTTGCTTCTAGGGAACGAGTCGGACAGAAACAGAGTTAATTCATGCCGACCAGATAGGCGAAGCCTTAATAAAGTAAATACATCGAGTTGTTACCTTCGACGGCAGAGGATGAAACATAAACCCTCATTGGAATTGGAAGTTGAGATTTGTGACGAGTTGTTATATAGAGATGACATCCAATCGTTGATGTGACTTTTCAGAAATAGACGGCTCAGATGTATATAGAAAAAAGTTAAATCTCTTTTGTTTTTTTTTTCTTTTTTTTAATGGTTTTAGAATAGGAAAGAGTTAAATCTCTTTTGTTTTTTTTTTCTTTTTTCTAATGGTGTTTGGTTCCAATTTAAGAGTGTCAATGAGCTTGGTTCCAAATTAAGAGTGTAAATGAGCTAAATTGAGCACAAACTCTTCTATACTCGAGCTCTCTGAACATTTAATTTTAAAAGAGTTTGGGCCGGATCTTGGGTATGTATAGAGTTTTGTTTGCACAACTTGAATACGACTCGTAAACTGTTTTTTCAAACTAAACTTTAACTCGCATCCGCTTGTTTATTATTTATTACTTGTTTTATTAGTTTATTTGTATGTTTTAACTATTACACATAAATTAAAATATATAATCTCTATATGCAATATAATATATATTATTTAATTATTTCTATCATAATATTATATATTTATTATATAATTCTATATTTAATATATTAAATAAAAAAGTATACAAATAGAAAAACCTTTTTAGGCTCGCGAGTTAGCTCGAGTTTCGGCTCGAACTCATTTATTAAATGAGTCTAAACGAAAGATTAAGCTCGGTTTGAGTTCGTTTAATCTCGAATCGATTCGAGTTTTTAACAAGTGTGGCTCGGCTCATTTACAACTAAAATCGTCGTGTTTGCAAAGTTTTGTACTCGGTTTTTTCTTTTCTTTTTATTTATCATTTTAACTTAGTTTTAATATAGTTATTATGTTTTAAACTTCTTTTAGTTCACTTTAATATTATTTGAAAAAGGTTGAGCCCTCATTTTAATCTCTTATTATTTTAAAGTATACATTCTTTTTTTAGTTCACTCAGCTCGAATATCAAAAATATACATATTTATTTACCCAGATCATAACATTTTTTTGTCGGTGTAATAATAAGTAATTCACTGTTCTTTAGTTTTTATGTTTCTATTTTCCTTGAGAATAACACTATATAAAAATTAAAATAGTAAGAAATGTATTCACGAGTAATTTTTAACAAATTAACAGGTATTGGGTGGGTATGAAACACGGTTTCAATTGGGTACTGGATTGGGATAACCAAATACATGTCTCATTGACATCCCTATGTACAAATCGGTTGACCATTGGATCATATTTCAATAGATAACTTATTAAGAGAAAAACTAAGTTACAACCCGGGTTTCCTATCATACCTTCTTCCTCGTCTGTTTGCATGTGTTCTTATGATCGTTACTTTCATTACATATTTTTACAAACATTCGCTATTGGAAAACGCGTCAATGACACAAATTTTCTCCTATGATAACATTTCAGAAAGCCACCGTTTATGCTTTCTCTAGGCTTAGACGCTTGTGCTTCTTCAAATACATCATTAACTCTATCTAAATCTAAAACATTTCTGCACCTATTTCCTGCAGAAATGATACAACAGCCGAATGTAAAACATATGGGAAATTTTTTATAATATATTATAACAGAAAATATACCTTTGGATGTGCTCGGTTTTGTGGAAGGAGGGTCTGTCACAAGGAGTTTGTGACACATTGTGGTGCCTTGAAAATCAAGAAACGCGCAGCCTAAGAACTTAAATTTATCTGATTCGGTCATCGCAGAGAAACCAAATGATCTGGTCCATGTGTGTAGAACACTTGATACGGCAGGCAAAACGAGTCTTTCAACTCCTAGTTCCTTGAGTTTCTGAAATTTTGCACACAACATAAGTGAAGTATCTGATAATTTGCTAAATTTCTAAAGGACCAACAGTAAAGACAAATAAGCGATGTTTTACATAGCTACTGGTCATCAACCTGCTTGTGCCTTATTGGTCCATTGGTCAAACTGATTCAACCGGATGACATTATTTCAATGGATGGCGGAGATCTAAGACAATTATGTGTGATCCCCGCCTTCGAGTCTACTCCATGATCAAAGACCAAAAAGCGGTTCATCAGGTTCCTGATTATTTAATGGTTTTCATTTGAACCCACTCATGTAAATGCAAAAATACAACGGAAAAAAAATGATACCCTTTCAAGTTCTTGCATGAGAATATGACACATTCCTCGCCTGCGATACTGAAATCTTGTACCAACAAGCGGGACTTCTGCTACTTTCTCCCCATAAACCCTTGCAACAAAGATCAAAACATTTAGATGCTCATTCGTAAATACATATATTCTTGGTTTGATAAAGCGTGATATGCTCCAAGGAGTTTCGGTCCTAAAAGCAGAGGTCGAGGGCACAACCAAATAAACTTTATTTATTACCAAAAGTTGCATATCCCTCATCTGTTTTACATATAAACCTATTAATCATCCGTAAGTTGTTTTACATATAGACCTCATATGGTACCCAACTTTGACCCGGAATTACATGAGGCGAGTCTTTTGCCCCTGATGTCTATGCAGTTAATATCGGTGGGATATCAGTTTTCGGCCCTCTACAAAATATCGGTCCAGAATATCTGATTATCGGCGATATTGACCGATATTGATTGTTACTATAGATTCCTTGGTTGATGTGGACTCGAGGACAATTTCATGGCTTACGATTAGATCAGGTTTTAAATATTGGCACTTTTGAGTTTTGACTTTTGATACTACTACTAATATTATACATGTGTTACATTTTATACATGTATATATAAATTCTGCATGATATTAAAATTACCGATATCCCACCACAATAACCTATATCTCAAATATCAGCCCTAGACTGATATTTGCTTTTGGACCACTATAACTACATAGCCTGATGTGTTTTCCACAGCGCCTCACACACCTTTTTAAACCAAACATAAAATAACCAAAACTAAACAATCACAACTCACTGCAGCCGTCGATATCAGCTCATCGTCTTTCTCCAAAAGAACCGTATAAAAGCCCTTGAAATTTAAACGTCGTAGCTCTGACCTACAATAATTTTTATTCCGTATTACCACAAGATAATGCACAATATATATAATTTAAATGAAAAAAAAACTATCTTACAGTCTACAAAAAACAACATCTTCAACTATATCGCCCCCGGTTCGAGGTTCTTTAACAGGCTCAAAACACTCATGCATAACACTGATAGCAACATTAAGTTTGCTGTAATTCTCTATTGATTCCTCCGTATCCGAGGAATTGTAATTAGAATGTTCGAATGTTTCGTTTTTTTCGTAGGGTCCACGTTAAGCTGCCTTTTCCAACCAGAATTGACTTTCCCAGAAGCCATTGAAGACCCGTATATATCTGCAAATCCCATATGTATAAATCATAAAATCAAGATTCATTTTTAAGGTAGCAACATCCTAAAATTTTTTACTCATTCTAATAAAACAGAAACTAAAAAAAATTCTGATATTAAATAAATGTCTATACCTTTCAATGAGTCATAAAACAAGTGAATTTTTGTTATAAAAAGCATACCAACATAAGAATATGAGTAAAGTACACAGATGGTCCCTGTGGTTAACCAAATTTTTGGATGTGATCCCTAGTTTTCCACAAGTACACAAATGATCCCTATGGTTTGCACTTTACAACAAATGTCGTCCTCAACTTTTGCCAAAAGTACACGGATGATCCTCGTGGTTTGCACTTTGTAACACATTTAGTCCCCAACTTTTAGTGACTAAATGCGTTACAAAGTGCAAACCATAGGGACCATCCATGTATTTTTGGCAAAAGTTGGGGACTAAATGCATTACAAAGTACAAACCACAGGGACCATCTGTGTACTTTTGGAAAGCTAAGGACCAAATCCACAATTTTGGTCAACCACAGGGACCACCAGTGTACTTTAGAATATATATTATAACTTGATAAAGAAATGCGATATGAAAAAGTTTGATGCATACCTCTTCACATCTCAAACTACAGAACCAATTTGCTTCAAGATAACTCTTCAGCTTCATAAAATCTTTGCGTCTTTTCAAGCACCCTATATGATCTATTACATAAAATTTATAAATTAATTATAAACTACAATAAGAAAGTTTATACGCGAGTTTAAAATAACAACACAGAGAGAATTGAGCCTACATACATTGTTTTTCACACTGTTCACAATTTAGAATGTTAGTTTCCACTATTTCTTCATAATATTCACTAAATGTGTTTTGATTACAAATTCTGCAACAGCATGATGGACAAACCATTCACCATCTGGCACTTCCTAATCGATCAAAAACAAAGTTATCCAATTATTATAGCACAACAAAGTTAAAGGTGATAAAACGATCGGGCAGGTAACGAGTCAAACCAGGGCTGGGTTGAAACAAATCATATTTTCAAGCACTTTTTGTCAATTTTGTTTATATATAATTAGTGTGTTAACTATGATTAATGAAACAATAGTCTTACAACAACAATTTTAATCTTTAAATAACATGATTGATGAAGTTACATGCATTGAAATAGATTTTAGAAAACTTTAAACCCGTTTGATTTTTTATTTAACCCGTAGTTTGAGATCAAACACAGTCATAAGTAAATGGGTCGAGGCTGTCACCTTTAAAGAAGTTAATAAGCAAGAATTAAAAAGTCATCTTTCATATGGGTCAAACGGGTCAGAGTTCAAAAAAAGTAATTTGTTTCCATACGGGTCAAAATGGGTTGGCATAGACCACATCATCCTACAAGCAATTTTTGTCTATGATTTTTCTATAAATAATAATCTTAATCTTTAGATGAAATGGCTTATAAAGTTAATTCATTATAAATACACTTTGGTAGTCTTTCAACCAGTTCGACCCATTTGACTTTTTTTATTCGACCCGTTTGAGATCAAACACAGTCATAAGTAAACATGCCGAAATTGTCACCTTCTAAAAAGTTATAGAAAGAAATAAAAAGTAAAACTACCAAGAATATTACCTTTAATCCTACACAAGACGTATGAAACGACGATGGACATTGGTCACACAACACTAATTCCCCACCGTATTGACAAACGGAACATATATAATCACTATCCGTTCCTATTTCACATTGCCATTTTCTTCAATCTCGAACTTTGATCAAGTTTAATTTGCAATTGACAATCTAATAACGACCTACCATCTTCAAGAAATATGTTAGTCGAGAGTAGCCCACCATTATCACTACCCCTACCCGCATGTTTTTGAAACTTTACGAGACTAAAAACACGTTTACAACAATTACATTTTATGCCATTACGAGTTACTCGACCAACCTTCAATACACGCCTATCGTTCTTACAACAATACTGTACTTTTGCTCTTGGTAGAACAACGTTGTTATCTACAACCAAGTTAAAACGGTTCGTGGGGTCCGGTACTTCGGTAAAACTTCTATACGAGCTCGTTTACTTGACACTTTCGCACGATTAGTCCTTAACGCTTCGTCGTTTTTAACCACTTTCTTTTCATCAGATATGTTGCTATATTTAAAACTAAGATTCTCGTAACCGGACTTAGTAGCCACAACCGCGTCTGGATTCGTATCAAAATCCTCTGAAAACGTTAATTCGTGCAAAAAATCTGTCATTAGCATCTTAAATTTACCTACCATCACCTCTTTAACGGTTTCTTTCCAATTTTCTTTAACGGGGCACGTCCACTCTTTCATTTCATCGACAAAATATTTTGTCAGTTCTCAATTCATACCAAATTTGTTTAACCGAAACAAAAACGGGTAATTCAACCTTAAATTCCTCAAAAGTTTCGAGAAAAATCCAATCCCCACGAACCCTCCATTTGTCGGTAGTAGCATCCCAATCTTGAGTAACCCTCAAATTCTTCGACAAAACCCTTGATTCATCGCCCAAATCCGGAAAGAAAACTAACCGTTCATACGAATCATCATCGTCATTATGATCGAATATAACACCTTCCCACCATGCATCTTCTAGAAACACATCCACACATTGTCCAAAATGATAACAATTTTTATTATGGAAAACTCTAGGTGGGATCGGCCTGATTTTACCGCGATAATTAGGGAAATTAGAGGGTCTCCAATTAGTGGGAATGATACCATCAACTGCGAATAAAACCGGGATGAACTGAACAAGATTTGTTGAATTATCATTACAAAAGAGTTGATGGTACTTCACTACACGAATTTGAGTCATCTGTTTGATCACGGTTGCACGATGCCATGAACCTCGGAGCCCTTCTTCGACACTTCGGACCTAAACAAACAAACAAACGAACCTGGTAAAAATTTCATCAAAAGATAACAACCAAATGTAGCCGGTAAAAATCCCATCAAAAGGTAACAAACAAACGTACAGTAAAAATCCAACCAAAAGGTAACAAACATACATAGCCAGTAAAAACTTCCACTAAAAGGTAACAAACAAACACGCACAGAATAATCCAACCAAAAGGAAACAAACGCACCTAGTAAATATCCCATCAAAAGGTAACAAATAGACAACCGTACCTAATACAAATTCCACCAAAAGGTAACAAACAAACTTACCCAGTAAAAATCCCATCAAAAGGTAACAGACAAACACACCTAGTAAATATCCCACCAAAAGGTAACATATGAACAAATATACACCGTAAAATACCCACCGAAAGGTAATTAACGAACGTCCCAGTAAAAAATCCCACAAAAATAATAACAAACAAACGTACCCAGTAAAAATCCCACCAAAAGGTAACAACCAAACGTACCCAGTAAAAATCTCACCAAAATATAACAAACAAACGTACCCGATAAAAATCTCACCAAAAGGTAACAAACAAACTTAACCAGCAAAAATCCCACCAAAAAGGTAGGGTCACTCAGTGTGATGAGGCAAACCTTACCCCTGTCATATAGGATAGAGAGGTTGCTTACACCGAAGACACTGAGACTTAATGTTTCAAAACATGAAACAAGATTTCATATGAAGATTATAAAATATACTACACTGAGTCAAAACATAAAGCAAAAAGAAAAATCCAAATTCGTCACGTATAGCATGAATAATAATGGGAGAAAGTCATGCCCTAAGAATCAAATTAAGTAAAATTACTACAGGAAAACCCCCCAAAGTATCTTTGCACTGGGGGTTAAATGATCAAACAGGACCAAACATGAACCCCCACAAAAACCCTTTAACAAAATTGAAACTTTTTCAATGCAGTGAAGGAGATAGGTTAAATGAGTGAACTTTACTTCAACTTGTTCGTTAGGAAGAAGCTTTGGAGCGTGATTGAGTCTCTGGCGTTTTATTGATTGCTCCAAAATTAGTTGTGTTCGAATGTCGGTAGCCATTGAGGGGTTTTTTGGGGGGTGTAGAGTGAAGCTGTAGTTGGTTCACTTCATTTGAATTTGGGGGTTTAAAGTTTGATGAGTTTGAAATGTGTGTTTTAAATGGGAAGCTGTTGTGGAGGGTATGATTCAGACTGTGTCGTTTGATGGTTTGGGGAGATTGTATTTGTACGAGATGATATTTGATAGGCTTATCATTTATTACGGTCTTCCTATGTTCGTTTTAGGGATGTCCAAAAAATTTATTGCTCGGAAGCTTGCTCGGCTTTAGCTTGAAAAAAGCTCATTTGATAAAACTTGATTTGGAATTGAGTCGAGCTGGCTTGGCTCGTTTAGTAAGCGAGCCTAGCCTGGCTCGATTCGTAACGAGCCAAATTGGCTCGATCTGACTCGTTAGTTAGCTCATAGCGGTTTGGCTCATATTATTTTACCTTTAACATGTATATTTTTATATACATATAATATATTATAAAATTTTGGTTATAATTGCAGGTGTTATATGTGTAGTTAGATATTTTATGCATATTTGGGGATTGTTTTGGATGTTGATGAACTTATATTGTATTTCGTTAAAATTTAAAACTTATTTTGTATTTGGTAGAACTTAATTTTGGCTTGATGGGTTTATTTTGGATATGTTATTTTTAACTGGTGAATATATTTTAGACTACTGAATTTTGAAAGTTATGTGATAAATATATTATTTTTAAATTCGAGCCAAACTAACCTGAGTCGAGTTAGCTAGGTCATAAACCAAGTCGAGCTCGAGCTTAGATTTTCAGCTCGGTTTCAAATCTGAGTCGAGCCAAGTCCGAGCTTACACATGGCTCGGATTGGCTTGGCTCGTGAACAACCCTAGTCCGTTTCCTTACATACATACATACAATCAATCAATCATACCCAGTATAATCTCGCCCATAGCAAAGTTATTGGTAGGGTCTGGGAAGAGTGGGATGTACGCAAGCCTTACCTTTATCCTAGGGGATAAAGAAACTGCTTCTGGTAAGATCCCCAGCTCCAAAGACACACCTAACCATAAGAGTCAAATAAAACATAAAAAGACAAATAGCTACACTAAACACAACAAGATAACATATGATACCAAAAAATTGTTTTTAAAACTAACATAGAAGAAATAGGTAAGAACACATAAAAGAAAAGAATTACACAATATATAGACACACCAGCAAGCGATAACATGCTTGTGCCACCAAAAAAAACTAGGCTCCTAAGACAAGACTCCAAAGCCCTACCATACCACTCTCCTAAAAGTCGTTAACCCTAATCCTACACCTGCACAAAATGAATATATATGGGAAGATTCTATGCAGAACACTAATATTATGAGAACATGCAGAATAAAATGAATCACCTGTTTTTCAATCCCAAAAACCAAAAAAGTAAATGAAAATATTACAAATCTAAAATTTATTGTTTCTCACGCTAGAATTCAAAACAAACTATGGAATATTTTCATTCTTCATATAACCTACACATATGTATGTTAGATTACCTACATCTATGTAGGCTTTATGTAGGTAAAAATATATGATTTTTATTGTATATATAATACACATATGAATATAAAAAACATAAAATATTAAAAATATGGATTAGGATTAGGTTCTTGGATGTGGGGGGTGTTTAAGGTTTTGGGGTGCGGGTGGGTGGGGGTTTAGGTTTTTGAGGGGTGTTAGTGGGGGTGGATTAGGTGGTTTAGGCTTTTTTTCGTATTAATGCGCATGTTTACAACTTTTTTTTTTGAAAAAAGTTTTTTTATACATAAAATACAACGATTTCATTTAAAAAAGTTCAAAAAAATGGTATGTTTTTTAGGCTTTTTTTTGTTAGTTTTTTGTTTTCTCATTTAAACTAATTTTCTCATGATCCATAGGGACATGATTTAGAGAAAACGCTTATAATTGTGAAAACGGTGAGAACACCCCTCAAACATTGGGTCAAAACAATCTATGGATTAGATTGGCGCGGTGACATTTTCGTAAATAATATCAACTTTATTACCTGGACACGTTTCATTAAAGGTAAAATGGTCTTTTGACTGCTCTAACACAAAACACCCAAACTAATACGTAAAACGTTATCTTTATCTAAAACGTCATTCGTACAAAACGCCAAACTTAATGATGAAAGGCGTTGAAGCTTTAACAAATAAAGGTGAACAAACAGTAACTAATACTTTATTACTAACATTTATTATAAAAAAATTCCCGCCTAAACTACGCGCCAAACACATCATTATATAAATGACGTTACCACCCCTTCCATTGATCATACTAAAAAAAGCCATCTTTAACCAAAACGCCAAATTTCAAAAAAGAACTATGAAAAAGAGCAAATGGCAAACATCGTTTCATGGAGATTCAACACTAGAATTAAGAGATTCGTAATCCTCTTTGACAACAGAAGAAGGATATTTGTGAAAACCGCAAAAGCCATACTAAACTTGGGAAGAAGTTCAAAGAAGGATCCTAGCACTTGGCATTCCTATTAATACCTCTGTGAGAAAACAAAGACGATTATACGAATATTAACCAGAAAATTTGGATCGAATAATGCAAATCCAAATGTCACGCAGTCATCCAATCTTGACGTTTTAATGAAGACACAGGGTTAGTGATTGTTGTATGTGACAACGAGGAGTATGAAGACTACACGCTTGAAAACATCATGACGAAACAGAGTCTTGGGTTTCTACTTGAGTTATGTAACTCAACATGTTTGAACACAAACATGACCCCAAAATTGCGTTGTTGCATGACATGTTCATGTGGAGGTGTCAAAATCTTCAAGACAAAGATACCGATAATAGTGAAGATTTGGATTAGAAATTGGATGAAGAATCCGAAGAAGAAGACGAGGGGAGCGATGGATACTTCTCAGACGAAATCCCTTCTAACGAGGAGTTTTAAATGTTTTTTTCTTTTTTGTGTGTGTCATTTTACGTGGTTTATTATGTACTTTTCCACTAATAAAATACTTTATTTCTCTAATTAGATATAAAACGCCAAAATCGCCACAAACGCCAAAACTATAATAATTTTCTTTAATTACATATTATTAAAAAACTGCAAAAATTATTAATTGTATAAAACAAAGTGCAAGAGAATAGAGCAAATGATGGATGAATATGTAGATTAACTTAAACGCCATGAATTGCTTTCATTTTAGAATTTTCATGTTGACTAATGTATTTGGTTTAGACTATTGCATCTACTTGTTTCTAAACGCCATGAGTATATTTACAATGTGCATGTCTGATAAATGTTTCAAAACACCATCTTTGTGTTTCAAACACTATAACATTATTTTTCCTTACAAAAGTTAATTAGTTGTATTTTGTCATCTTTATCTAAAACGCTATTCATACAAAACGCCAAACTTAATGATGGAATGCGTTACAGCTTTACAGATAAAGCTGAACAAACAGTAACTGAAACGACGGAAAATTTATTATTAACATAATTATAAAAAATTCCCGCCTAAAACATCTTATATAAACGTCTCAGACCCTTCCATTGATCACACCAAAAACAAATGCCATATTTTACTAAATACCATTCAATTTAAAACGCCAAAAAGTTCAAAAATCACAGATGGCAAACGTTGTTACTGGGAGATTCAGTTTTGTTCTCAATAAAATTTCACTTAATGAGTTGGACAACATTCTTAAGTGAGGATAAACAATGTTGTCCATCTCATTCAGCAAAATCTTATTGAGTTAATCTTCACCTAATTAGAAGAATAAAGTATTTTTATTGACTGAAAAGTATTCTTTTTTTGGCGTTTATATGTTTGTGTGATCTTCTATGGTTTGTTATGTACCTTCCAGTTAATAATAAATACTTTATTCTCTATAATTAGGTGCAAAAACGCCAAACGGCAAAACAAATAAACATCCAGAACTATCATAATTGACTTTAATCACATGTTATGTACAAAAAGTGAAAAAATGTGAAAAAACAATAAAAATGATATATATAAAAATATAAAATGCCAAATGGCGATATTGTGTGTTCTTACATGCTCAAAAATTTAATAGGAAAAAATAAAAATATAAAAAAGCCAAACTACTCTTCACTTGCTCTCGAAGACCGTGTCGATTTTGTTTTAATTACGGCCTTCTTGAATGTCGATGCATAGTGTTCGTAAGCTTTACAATTCTTACATTGTCTTTCCTCCATTCTATAGTATGCAGGGATCCTTGAATCCCTAAGTGCAAAAATATCAGAAAGCCAGTCATTATCATCTAAATTGAACTTTTCAATAATCTCTTCCCATCCTGATTCAAACTCTTCGGGTACAAGAATATGCGTCCACACAACACCACAATACGTTCTTTGAAATTGGTGAATTGCATAGCCTAACACCAACCTATATAAAACACGAAAACACCATGGGATAAATACATTAGAAACAAAAACCTAACATGAAAAACAATTATCAATGGCAAAACACCATGTATATTAAAATGCCAAACACATGAAATAAGAAAATCAACCTTAAGAGAAAGTTTATGCATCACGTACCAAATGCATAACCGATGCCTCGTTTCAACAAATACAACTGAAATAGCCTTCTTCATTGCTGCACGGTCAGTAACAACCACTTTTGCTTGGGCACCGACATCTTTTAAAAAAACTCTCAATAACCATATATACGTAACAACAATTTCTGACGCCAATAATGCAGCACCAAATGTAACATTGCAGTGGTGATTGTCTGTACCACTGAACGGTACAAACACCATAGAGTACCTGCATACGAAAACGCCATTGAAAAAATGAAACGAGAACAAAACACCAATGCATCTAAAAAGTGAAAATGCCAAAACACAAAAAATAGAATTATAAATATTATTTGTTGGAACGATACTGGTCAAACGAAATCACATCACCAAACACATGGTAATTACGTTTGCATTGATCATCACATCAAAAAAGTCCCTTCAAACGATTATCATCGTCTGTGAAGTAATCGTACGAGAAATTAGGCTGGGACTGTTTTTTTCATGCAAATGTCTCACAACCATCTTCAGCGTCGTATTCCCCTATAAACAAGTTAATTTGCATCTTGTAGTTCTTAAAATCAGCTTTACTTGCACCCACGTCTTCAAAACCGCCAAAACAAGTATTCATAGCATTAAACGCCTTAACCGGCCCCAAATTCAACTTAGACATGCTATGTATAACATGCTTCTAGAGCTGAGTAAGGTGTCTTTAATGAAAGAAAATGCTTATCAGGCTGTTCAACAAAATAATGGTTGTGCTCCTCAACAAACTTATAGACCTTCCATGATCCAGGCTCAAACATTACACATAACTGCGCTCCACAACCAGTCCTCTTTGAAAAGTTGGATCACACAATCCTTTCCTTTTGATTTAAGTCCAACGTATCAACCTTCTTGCCCCCAGATCTCGTACACATGTAATACTTAAGATGTATTTCTCCTTTGGCATTTATCTTTTAAGTCCTTTTCCTGACTAGAAAAAACCACAAGCTATCGCAAACCTAACATACAATGAATAAAAATTATCTAGGCTTGGGAATATCCTGACTATTTTTGGCTTTATCAGTTCACTAACTTCGAGAATGATCAATGGAAAACTAGTTTTCAGGCAAAACCTTTCATTCGAAGAAACACTCTCGTCTGAAAAACACAGTGAGAACGAATTAAGAAAAACAGCATTGGCGAAATATTTAACATAAAAATGTCTCTTTAAAACATTATCGATGAAAACGTCATTAATTGAATAATAAGCAATAGGAATAACTGATGTTACTTTCTTAATAAAACATATTAATGAAAACGTCAGAATGAATACGCCATAATGAAAACATCATTAGTTGAATCATGCAACAATATGAAGAACTGATGTTCTCGTCTTCCTAAAACATGTTAATGGAAACGCCATAAGTTGAATAATCAACAAATAGTAGATGTGTTAAATAATGACACTATCAAATAATAAGATTTATGTTATGAATCAACATACTATTAATTGTATAATTACTTCATATAGTACAAGCAATAACTATACTTTCAAGCATTTAATATAACAAATGTTAAAATCTGGGAAATTGGACTTGGAAATGCTTATTTTTTAATCTGTGATACGGTCGAAAACCGATATTTCTATTAAGCTTAAGTTAATGTTTTACGTAACTTTTAGTTTCGAATAGTCTACTGTTGATTAGATTTGTGTTTTACAGGATTACGGAGTTTAAGGAGCTATTCGGGAGTGTTTTGGAGAATCAGGACAGAAAATGGGTCAACCGGGATCGCAAAGTGGAAAAATAGGAAATCAAGTATTAGAGAGGCTGTTGCCGACGCCCCTCAGATAGCCCGTCAGAGAAAATTGGTCGTAGATAGTGGATTAGAGCGTCGGAGGAAAAGCATGTTTTATAGGGGCCGTCGGCGACGCCCCTCCTATGTTCTTATCGCTGAAATTCAATTTTGTACGAGTTTTAACTAGAGGTTTGACCATTTTTGAAGGAGTTACGATTTTTGAGAGTTTGAAACACATCTTTGGAGCCTAGCAACACCCAACCTTCATCTCCAACTCCATTGATTCCATCCAATCATCCGAGTTCATCATTTTCAATCCTAATCCTAGTTCTCTACCATCATCATCATCATCATCATCATCAATCCTTACATTCACCAACCATTATCATCAACCTCAAACCCTAATTAGCACTCATCACCATCACCTAGTTCAAGATGTTGAAGTTTGAGTTTTCATCAATCATTGATCGTGCTCCGCTCACCATGAGCGGCAGCTAATTCTTGGAGGTTTCACCCGGTGTAAACTTTTGTAAGGATTTCTAGGGTTTATTATTTGTTTATAACTTGGTTTGTGACTAATTGAATTGCATTTGAACAATTGAAAATTGTCTTACGTTTGTATTGAATTTACGAATTTTGAGTGAGTTATGAAATTCGATTTCATGAGATGAATTGCGTATTTATGCCTTGTCTTTTGATAGGTTCTAGTTGTCCAAGGCAACAAGTGCATTGTGGTTCATTGTCTATGATGTCGATAGCAATTGGCACCTAAACCTTGTGATTCTAAGCCGTTAATGATCTAATTCGATTAAACCAAGTTAAAACGTGTAATAACCCTAGGTCCTACAATTGTTGAACCGGGTGTGATCCTTGTTTTCTCATCTTGTTATACTCAATCAATTAAGTTTATCGCAATTGTTTAAATTTCCGTAGTTAAGTAATACAAACCAAATTTGTCGGATCATTTCGACATCCTTTTCAAACAAAGAAAACTAATCAAATTCTTAGCAAACTTCATAATAGTTACAATCTTATTTAAAATCAATCATATCAATCGCAAACCACAAACTCTTCGTGGTTCTACCCCTTACTATCACTAACACATTGTTAAGGGTAATTCGGATTATAAATATTATCTTTGACCGGGCGCAACACTCCGATCAACTTTTGGCGTCGTTGCCAGGGAGTTCGTGCGCTTTGCGTTTGGATTTGCTTGATTGTAGAATTAACTCTTTAAAGTGCTTGTTTCTTTATATCGTCTATGCTTTTGTGTTACGCGGGTGTGTTACTTGTGTAGGTTACAGGTAGTGCATGCATACACGGAATTCCGGGAGGACCTCACCGTTAGTGTTCGAACCGGAGATCGAGCAAGTCGTTAGAAGAAATTTAGCCAACCGGTTAGAGGCAACTCTTATCTCTAATCCACCCAAAACCAACTCACCACCTACACCATCTTTTGGACCCATTCCAATGGATTCACAAAATTCTAACCAGCCCAACAACCAAAACCAATATTACGATTACCCACCCCAAAACCAAAATACCCAAAACCATCAATCGGGGGTGGTAACAACTCAAGACCACCAACACCACCATTCCAATCTCGTAGCCGAAACCAAAACAACCGCCAACGTACACCCAACCTCCTCCTCCAAACCAAAACCGACAAAACCCATTACCTCCAAATGTCAACAACCGAAACGTTAACGCCAACCGTGGGGTTAACAATAGCCGTCGCAATCCCACAAATGAAGCCCAATTTCTCGACCTCAATGAGTTGAGAAATAATATTCCCGATGATGCACCGTATAGTGTTCCCGATTATCAATAACCGGATCATTTGAGCATCCACTCGGAATATTCAGATGACGGTGGGAACTACAATGAAAGAGTTGTGGATGACGAATGGGGGGATAACAACATGGGGAATTTTTATAATGCTCGGGGGTTTGATTATGATGAATTTGGCTATCAAAATGCTAACTTTGTGGGGAATAATGACGAATATGGGCAAGAGTATGGTAGAGATAACGGCTACGGGAATAACCGTCAACCACAAAGGAATCGGGATTACGGCAACAACAATAATAACAATGGTAACCGTAACCGAATTCCGCAATTTGTGGGCGGTGGAAATCAAGGCAGAAATGGGGGTGGTGACCGAAGAGGCAACAATAGGCCAATTAATCAAAGGTAAATGGTCCGAGACGTCAAATGCATCAACAAGCTCCGTGAGGTGTTAATGGGTGATTTAGACCGGTGGTCACTGAAAATGACTCACCAATTGTGCCTACACCTCGAGGGAGAAGGGCTTTTGATTGTAAGCCGAACAACATCAACATCTTACGCCATTTCAATGGTAGAACGAATAACGAGCCGTATACATATTTGGCGGAATTTTTGCCATATGTGGCATTATTGGAGGTCATGATTTTGCGTTGGAAGAAGTAAAATTGAGATTGTTTCAATTTTCGCTAAAAGACAAAGCTAGATAGGGGTTTCTCACACTTCCGGCAAACAGTATTCACACTTGGGCGGAGATGCAACAAGTTTTCTTGGATGAATACTACTCTATTGCTAAGGCCGATGATGCAAGGGATGAAATTCGGTCATTTCAGGCAATTACCTGGGGAATTATTACATGAGGCATTAACACGTTTCAAAGAATTGGTTGGGAAGTGTCCTCATCATCAAATTCCGAGGTGAGAGCTATTAAAGTGTTTTGTAAGGGGGTTGGATGCCGATGATCACAAGTATTTGCAATCGGCTAGTAACGGAACATTGTTAAACAATCATGAAGAAGACGATTAGGACTTTTTGGAAAGGATGACCAAGAATTCTAAGGTGGTTGTTATGGCGGACCGACCTAAAAAGCATCCTATTTCCCATTCTCTTCCCGATCTTGATTCAAGCGCTAAGGATCGAATTGCCACTTTGGAAAGAGAGTTAGCTCGAATGAAGAAGAAGGATGTTGGTGCGGTGCAATTCGCGGTATGCAGATATTGTGGGGATATTGGGCATCGGACCGAAGAATATCAAGTAAGCATGGCCCATACGAATGAGGAGGTGAATCAAGTATATGGTGATCGAAAGCAATTTGATATGAATTCTAATACTTATCACCTGGGGTTGAGAAACCATCCGAATTTCCGTTATGGGAACGCTTCAAATCAAATGAATTCCAACTTTCAAACGGGTAACCAAAATGGGAATCAAGGAGGTTCGATGTATCAAAATCGTCAAGGCGGTAACCAAGGAGGGTATCAACGAAATTACAACTAAGGAAGTGGTCAAGGCTATCAGAATCGTGAAGGTGATTGTCAAAGGGACTACAACCAAGGTAGTAATGGAGGTGGTAATTCTAATCCTCCAATGGGTGGTGAAGACTCTCTAAGCTCAAAGTTGGATGCAATTATGAACGTCATCACGACTTCGAATCAAGAAATAAAGACGGAAATGAAAAAGGAGTTCGAGGTTCGTGATAAATCGCATAAAGATTTAGAGAAGCAAGTGGGCCAACTTGCGGAGTAGATGGCACAGACGCGTGGAAATGGTGGAAAGTTGCCTAGTGACACTATAGTGAACCCTAAGCATCAAGGGTCCATCTCGAAGAACACTCGTGAGGTACAATTAATAAAATTTCATTACGTAGTGGTCGAGTCATTGATAATGGTGTTGTGTCACCACCACCCTAGTTTGTTGAAGGGGTGGTGGAAGAGGCTAGTGATGAGGAGAGTGTTGACGGTTAAACAGGTCAAAAAGAAAATGCTTTAAAAAGTGATAAAAATACACCCGTTGTGACCGCCTCTGTCCCAAAAGCTAAGGAAAAGGGTGTGGGGGTTAATACCGTCCCTTATCCCGAGGCTTTGTTGGGACCATCCAAAAAAGTGGTAAACAAAAGAGGTCCCCACCGAGAAGTAATGTGGGAAGTTTTTAAACAAGTAAAAATCAATTTACCACTTTTGGATGCTATAAAACAAGTCCCATCTTATGCTAAGTACTTAAAGGACTTGTGTACTCAAAAGCGAACTCACAAATTTCCGAAGAAATTAGATTTAACCAAAAATATGAGTTCAATTCTTTCGGGTGCACTTCCACCCAAGTTGCAAGACCGGGAGGCGCCTATTATCTCCATTCAAGTTGGAGAATTTAAAATGACAATGGCACTCTTGGATCTTGGTGCTAGTGTGAGTATTCTACCGGGTAGTTTGTATGACCAATATGAGTTTGGTCCACTTCGAGCGGCAAATACTACCGTAGTATTAGCCAATTTGGCTGCTAAACTACCCTGTGAAATAGTCACGAATGTAATTGTCAAGGTCGAGGACTTTTACTATGCGGTGGACTTTTTAGTACTCGATTATATTTCATTGGACCTAACCAAGCAACCCACGGTTATTCTCGGTCGACTGTTTTTGGCAACATCAAATGCTCAAATTAATTGTAAAACGAGAACGGTTGACATGACTTTTGGTAACCGTCGGTTGCGGTTAAATGTTTTTGCCGGATTAACGGATCCTCTAGTCAATAATGAATGCTATATGGTGGACATTGTTGACGGGTGTATACCTCTTTATGACAAGGGTGTCGAGGAGGCAAACACAATAGAGGAGTGTTTCATGTTTGATAGGTCACAACCGGAAACAAATCAGAGCATGGATGAGGAAGAGAAAAAGATGGAGGTGATGGCGGTGAAGGAAGGAAGACCACCTTGGACACACCAAGTGGAAAGCCTTCCTGAGAAGATTGATACAAAGCTAAAGCTACCGTTGATAGAACCTCCCACCGTTGAGTTGAAGGTGTTGCCCAAGCATTTGAAGTATGCTTATGTGGGTGAGAGCAACACGCTACTGGTCATCATTGCGGCAAATTTAACTGGGGGGTAAAAGAAGAAATTGATGGATGTGTTGGTCGCCAATAGAGCCGCTATTAGGTGGGCCATTGCTGATTTGAAGGGAATTAGCCCTTCCATAGTGATGCACAAGATCATCACTGAAGATTGTAGTACTCCTTCTCATGACACATAACGGAGATTGACCCCGAACATGAGAGAAGTTGTCAAGAAGGAGGTACTAAAGTGGCTAGATGCGGGTATTATATTACCCCATCTCTAATTGTCAATGGGTGAGCCCAACACAGACTGTTCCCAAGAAGGCATGCATTCAAGTCGTCACAAATGACGCAGGTGAAGAGGTCGCCACTCGGCCGGTAACCGTGGCGTATTTGTATTGATTATAGGAAGTTGAATTCCGCAATTTCTAAAGACCATTTCCCTTTACCTTTTATTGACCAAATTGTTGAAAAGTTAGCGGGTCAAAAGTATTATTGTTTCCTGGATGGGTATTCGGGTTATAATCAAATTGCTATCCATCCGGAAGACCAGGCTAAGACTACTTTTACTTGCCCATACGGTACCTTCGCATTTAGGCGAATGCCGTTTGGGTTATGTAATTCCCCCGCCACCTTCAAAGGTGTATGATGAGTATCTTTTCAAATATGGTGGGGGAGTCCTTAGAAATCTTCATGGATGACTTTTCAATTTTTGGGTCGTCATTTGATGTTTGTCTTACCCAACTCGAAAAAGTTTTAAAAAGATGTGTTGAGAAAAATTTAGTTTTTGACTTGGGAAAAGAGCCGTTTTATGGTTCAAGGGGGAATTGTGTTGGGACACATGGTGTCAAGTCGTGGGATAGAGGTTGATAGGGTGAAAGTGCAAGTTTTTTCTACTTTGCCATATCCCATGAGCTTTAAGGGCATTAGATCATTTTTGGGTCATGCGGGGTTCTACCGACAGTTTATAAAGGGGTTTAGTGATATAACACCTTTATGTAACTTATTGTTAAAAGACCAACCGTTTGACTTTAACAAAGATTTTCAAAATGCTTTTAATGTGTTGAAAAAAAACTGGTTGAGGCCCCAATGCAATCACCGAATTGGTCTTTACCGTTCGAAATTATGTGTGATGTAAGTGATTACGCGGTGGGGGCCGTCTTGGGTGGTAGAAAAGAAACCCGTTGGCATATACTACGCAAGTAAGACTCTTTCAGATGCTCAATTGAATTATATAACAACTGAGAAAGAGCTACTTGCGGTGGTATATGCATTGGATAAATTTCCGGCTTACATTTGGGGTAGTAAAGTAAGTGTCTATTCTGACCATTCTGCTGTCAGGTACCTCATGGAGAAGAAAGATGCAAAGTTTTGGTTGATCCGATGGGTCCTTTTGATACAAGAGTGTGACTTTGAAATATGGGATAAGAAGGGTAGCGAGAATGTGATGGGAGACCACTTATCCCGGTTGTTGGTAGAAGAGGGTTCTTATCATGTGGAGATTAATGAGACCTTCCCAGATGAGCATATTCTTAAAGTTTCAACATTACCTTGGTTTGCTAACATTATTAATTATTTGGTGACAGGTGATTTGCCGGCTCATTGGGATAGGAGGAGGAGATTACATTCCTATCTCAAATCAAGTATTACATGTGGGAAGAACCGGATTTATTCAAGACATGTCCGGATCAAGTTGTAAGAAGATGCATACCGGATGAGGAGATCCCGAGTGTCTTGATGCACTTGCATTCCTTTGCTTGTGGGGGCCATTTTAGTGGTCACAAAACGGAACACAAAGTGCTCAACAGCGGCCTTTATTGGCCGACTATTTTCAAAGACGCTTTTAATTTTGCGAAAAACTGTGTTGAGTGTAAAAAATTAGGGGGTATTTCTAAGCAGGATGAGATGCCCATGCAACCGATTCTCATTGTTGATATCTTTGATGTATGGGGAATTGATTTCATGGGCCCATTCCCCAATTCTCATGGGAACTTATCAATTTTGGTGGCGGTAGATTATGTGTCTAAATGGGTAGAAGCAATAGCCACCAAAACAAATGACCTTACCGTTGTGTATAATTTTGTGCAAACTAACATTATTTCTAGATTTGGGATACCTCGGGTAATCATTAGTGATGGGGGATCTCATTTTAAGAACTTTAATTTTGGGAAATTACTTAAACGGTATGGTGTTGACCATAGAATTGCTATACCCCCTATCACCCGCAAACAAGTGGTCAAGTAGAGGTGTCTAATAGGCAAATAAAGGAAATTTTGCAAAAGACCGTTCGACCGGACCGTAAGGATTAGTCAACGAAGTTGAACGATGCCTTATGGGCCTATCGAACGACACATAAGACACCTATTAGCACTACTCCTTACCGCTTAGTTTACGGTAAAAACTGTCACTTACCGGTAGAACTTGTACATCGTGCATTTTGGGCTATTAAGGAAGTTAACATTAAGTATGATGATGCAGGTAAAGAACGCAAACTGAAACTTTGTGAGCTAGAAGAGCTTCGGGAAGAGGCATATGAGTGCGCTTCCAAACATAAAGATGACATGAAAAGAGCACACGATGCTAAGTTGAAGCCAAAGGAATTGCTAGTGGGTCAAAAGGTTTAGCTATACAATTTGAGGCTCAAGTTCTTTTCCAGTAAGCTTAAGAGTAAATGGATGGGCCCGTATGTGATTACGAGGGTCGGCAAGCTAGGGGATGTTACCATTGAGGACCCAAAGGATGGGTCAAAACAAACGGTTAATGGTTATGGTCTTAAACCGTTTCTCGATGGTAACGAGGAGAACAAGGTCGCAAACAAGGAATTGGAAGCTTTTTGGTAAGCGTGCCAACTTATGAGGTCAATTAAAGGGCCAAGAATAATTGTTGTAGAGTGTTGTATAGTTTTATTGTTTGTGTGCATTGTTTTGTATTTTATATTAGTTCTTTTCGTACTAATCTCGTTAACGTGTGAAGTTCTGATTTCGCAAACGGGTCATGAAGACATAAGGTATGTTTTAAACTTGTTTTGTGTATTGAGGACAATACACGATTATTCGGGGGTGGTGTAGTAAACGTGTGTGTTGTGTGTTTAAAAAAATGGGAAAACGGTGGTGCGTCGGCGACGGGTCCCCAGGACGTCGCCGACGGTATTCAGAAAGGGGCATCGGGTCAAATGTGTTGTAGACAAGGGGTTAAGGCGTTAGAGAAATAGGTACATTTTTAAGAGGCGTCGGCGACGACTAAGGGGCCGTCGGCGACGACCCTTGGTATGTCAGCCAACGCAGGTTGAGTTTTAACGCAAACTTCCGGACCAAACCTCTTTTAAACCCACTTAGACTCGACCCGGAACATCTTTTTAGCCACAAATTCGACCCGGGTGAACCCTATCCAACAAAAATCTCTTTAAAATCACCCACATCCCTGAACAATCATCATCAACTCATTCATCTTCCCAAACTTCTTCATTCAAGAACCCTAACTTCAATCCTTCACATATTCTTCAATTCTCCACCAAATCAATCGATTCTTGAGCGTATTTCGTGTAGTTTTTCAGTAGAACAAAACCCCCAACATGGTTTCTTTCAATTCTTGCTTGTTTGCAAGATTGGTGAAGTTGAAATTTCGGGTTTTTGAGGAAAAGTGTTCTTCCAGTTTTGTATTGCATCTTTTTCAAGTTCTATCGACTATACAACACTAAAGGTATGATCTTTACTTAAATTTGAGCATGGATGTCATATGGTTGTGATTTTCTTCCGAAATTTTGAACTTATGTTTAAGAGTAGGTTGTTTATGATGCTAATATATGAATTGTTGCTTGAATTTGAGTTTGTGGTTGATTTGGGCGGGATTGAGCATGCAACATAGTTAAGTAATGAGATTATGCTTGATAAAGTGCATGTTTGAACATGACACAATGTTGAATCTTGTTTAAAATCTTAGTATTTAGGATGACAAACATAAAAATTTAAGCTTATATGTTAACAAAAGTGCCAATTTTGAAAGATTAAACTGGCTAGTTTCGTCTAATCAATTAAGTTATGGTTCAACATTGTATGTTATGATCAAGATTTGAATTGAATTGAAGTTTTGGAGTGATAAAATTATATGTTTGAAGTTAGACAAGGTTTAATTGTTTCCTTTGCATTATGACTTATAGGTATGGCGAGCCGAAAATGAAGTAAGATTTCGGGTCAAGGCTCATCTTCGGGAGCCGGGTCATCTTCGGGTCATAGAGCAAGAAAATGGGAATAATTGAGTAGGGACGAAGAAAATGATGATCGGTTGTTCAGATAAGATTGGGTTTGGGAGAGGATAAGGGATAGTAACATGGGTGAGCCGTGGGAGAATAATAAGAAAAGATCATTATCAAGGTTTAATGACAAACAGTTAGAAATTAAACTTTGGAAATGGAAAATGGTTCACGGGGTTACAACGTCTATCTCGAAAAGGGTTGTGCTGGAGCGCACTTTGAATGTGGAAGATTTTAGGACGATTGGGATCGTCCAGATGTTTGAAAGGATTAGTTGGGAGAGAGTTTTGGATTGGTGTGAAGACATCACACCGCGGGTTTATTTGGCGACTGTCTGTGAGTGGCTAGCTTCACTTCAGTTTGTCAATCGGGATGGCCCACCGAACACGTGGCAATTGGTGGGAGATACGGGCAGAGGACAAATGATCATGTCCTTTGAAACCATGAATTGTATTGCACGATTTGGTTCGTTGGGAATCGACGAATATTATTACTACAACGTCGATCAATTCCTTGACAACAAGGTGAATTCAGCTGATCCCGATGGCATGGTTGGATCAGTATTGCCTTTTGCTGATGGTGGGGCGGCATTACGAAGTCAATTATCTGTTGAAGGGAAGATTCTTGAAAATATTATGGTTCAACCCTTCTCTCTTGAAAATATTATGGTTCGATTCGGGGATGGGGTAAAGAGAAGGCTTCTAATTGCAGGGTACTCCATTCACTACTTTTTGAGTACCTAAGTTATCATGGCGACATCTGGTAATGATCAACACTTGGGACACTCGTGAGTCGTACACCCGCAAGATGATATCGTACGTACGACTCATCAGCGCCATGATTGTGCAACAGAATAGGTTGCCACCAGATTCGTTTTGGGTCTCGAAGCCTGTGGATCAAATCTGTTTTGCGTCAATGAAGCAGCATTGGAAGATACAGGTGAAAGTGTATGGTCATCAATACACAATCACTGATGACTAAGGACACAGATTCCAATTCACTGACCCGAGTGCAGCCCAGGAAGCTGCAAGAGAGGAGGAGATGATGGACGAGGAAGATGAAGAGAGCCCTAGGGTCCAAGGGACCTCGGCAAAGGTATACCCGGCCGCATCGAGAGATTTCAGCGGGAGTGGCTACCTTCATTCCCAACCGGCGTAAGCTCGGCTATCCAAATTACAATCGGGGGCAGTGAGATGTTTATGATAATGTCTCTGCTTATATTGGGGAGAACCGGGAGTATGAGCAAAGGAGACAGCAGTGGGAACAAAATTGGGAGGCCCAACAGCAATCTCATTGGGCCGAAGAGGCTGCTCACTGGCTAAGGAGCAGGAATATTGGGAGAGACAACAAGAATAGTGGGCCGCCCAGCAAGCCTTTATGGAAAGAAAGACTTGTATCAAGCACAAAATTGTCTAGAAGGCAAGCTTGGGAAGAGGAACAAGACAGGTTGCGTGCTGATCAGAACGCATTGGAAGACCAGCCGGTGGCATGCTATGGCGGTGGCTCAACAGATGGCAGGTTAATAACGCCAAACATTTGCATGACCAAGAGCGCCACCATAGAGATTGGGAGGCGGGGCGTCCATATCAAGAACACACGCCTTGGACCTCATACGAGAACCTTCCTCTTCCATCCAGGCCCTCTGATCCATCTCCACATTGGCAGAAGCAGTCAGTTCCAGTTTCATCCCACCGCAGTTCCAAGCGCCGGCTGAAGGCGAAAGAGGGCCACTCGATGACTTCCATGACATGATGTCGGCTCTCACGGGATACCCTTACCACCGTATCCACCGGTAGATCCCAACAAGCGATACTAGCAATGATCACCGGTATGTTTTCTTTTGTTGTTGTATATTTTTGGTAAATTTTATTTTGTGTTTTGTTTCTTATTAGTAGTTAAATGAACTTTGTGGGTGTGTTCCCTAGATAACCCTCACGAGACATACTCGTCCTTCCGAGCTATCATAAGGTTTAAAAGGGCTTGTTCATACGATAAATGCAACCGTGATTCCTACGAAAGTGAGTTTAGTTTGTTGTTGTAAAATCGTTTTCCACAAGAAAATCAAAGCTGAATAAAATTATATGACTTGGTAACTTATTTTAGTAAAAATGGTAGAACTAAGTAACTAACAAAGTTTAATGGTTGTGAGAAGCTCGCTTCTACACGAAGGTTGAAATTTGTAGATAAACTATGTTCGCGAGACGACCATTTTTGTTGAAGAATGAAGAGCACATGAGGAATGAGCGAAAACCAGGTGCATACGTTTCTTTTTAGCTTTGATTTTTAGTTAGTAATAAGTGATTGTATTTTGTATTTTATTTTTCAGGGTTAAATTTTGGGAAGGTTAACGGTGTCACATCCCTTGTGCGTTTTAAAAGCTCTATACACATTGAGGACAATGTTGACCTCAAGTGTGGGGATGGAGAGAAAAAGTTTTTCGATTTTGACCAGTTCATTTAAATACTACACATTGAGGACAATGTTGACTTCAAGTGTGGGGATGGGGAAAATTTCAAAAAAAATCTCAAAATGTCTTTTTTGAAGCAATCTATAAAGCACAAGTAACTAAGTTAATGAGGGATGACACAACTCATGTGGTCTTTTGTCATGCTCAAGTTAAATTAATAACATGACGGGTATCTAGCGGGTGGTTATTCGGGAATAATCCGCTTAAGAAACTTGCATTTTATATATATCGTATACCATACCCTTTATACGTGAGATTTAGCACTTTTATACATAATATATTCTTATATTTCTTTGGTTGAGTGGACCATTAGTCATGTATTGTATAACTGCAATTTTTGATACGTTTGAGACCATAGACCAAATATGAGCACAAGAATGATTAAGGCATTAGGTAAACCTTTTCAATTTACACCATTTATACACCCTTACCCGAAACCAATTCTTTAGTTGCCAATTTTGATCCTAAACCTTTCGTTTGACGACCCATTTAGCCCTTGATTGTTGAACCTTTTATCTTTAACCCGTGTGATGAAAACTTGATTTTAGGATTATTTGCCATGAAAAAAAAAACAGAATATAATTGAGAAAGAAAAGAAAAATGTATGTATTGATAGTTGTTGAATAAAAGGCGAAAAACTTTTGCCTCTCAGCTTATTGTTTCGTAGTCGTTGTGTTAGAATAGTTGTTTTTGTAATAAAAATAGAGTTTCACACCTTAGCCACTTTCAAAGTATCCTATTCCATACCCTTAGCCTAACCCCACTACAACCCGTTCAAGACCTTTTGACTTGTGCTAAATATTTGTGTTCGGTGGTGGAGAATGATTGAGTTGCAAGCTTATGCGGGTACGTGTTCTAATCGGTTTGTGTGATTATATCAACAGTGCTAATGCATCACTTATTAGCCAATTTTTAAGCCGATTGGAGGAACATTGTGAGGGATGTGTATGAATTACGAGTTTCAAGGGCGGTCAATCTTGGATAACCATTTTTGTGTGTTAATCATATTAACGTTAAATATTTTGAAAATGATAAAATTATGAACCGAGTATGACATTAGACCTTAATCCATGTCTCAAGAATGGGAAATGTGTTCCTCATTTGACCCACGTGAAAGTGAAAGACGGATTTGCTTGAGGGCAAAGCAAAAGACAAGTGTGGGATGTGATACGTGGTCGAAAACCGATGTTTCTATTAAGCTTAAGTTAATGTTTTACGTAATTGTTAGTTTCGAATAGTCTATGTTGATTAGATTTGTGTTTTACAGGTTTACGGAGTTTAAGAGCTATTCGGGAGCGTTTTGGAGCATCGGAATGGAAAACGGGTCAACTGGGATCGCAAAATGGAAAAAAAGGAAATCAAGTATTAGAGAGGTCGTCGCCGACGCCCCATTGGGCCGTCGACGACGCCCCTCAATAGCCTGTCGGAGAAAATTGGTCGTAGACAGTGGATTAGAGGTCGGAGGAAAAACATGTTTTATAGGGGCTGTCGACGACTCCCCTCCTATGTTCTTGTCGCTGAAATTCAATTTTGTACGAGTTTTAACTAGAGGTTTGACCATTTTTGAAGGAGTTACGATTTTTGAGAGTTTGAAACACATATTTGGAGCCTAGCAACACCCAACCTTTATCTCCAACTCCATGATTCCATCCAGTCATCCGAGTTCATCATTTTCAATCCTAATCCTAGTTCTTTACCATCATCATCATCAATTCTTACATTCACCCACCATTATAATCAACCTCAAACCCTAATCACCACTCATCACCATCACCAAGTTCAAGATATTGAAGTTCGAGTTTTCATCAATCGTTGATCGTGCTCCGTTCACCATGAGCGGCTAATTCTTGGAGGTTTCACCCCGATGTAAACTTTTGTAAGGATTTCTAGGATTTATTATTTGTTTAGAACTTGGTATGTGACTAATTGAATTGCATTTGAACAATTAATAATTGTCTTACGTTTGTATTGAATTTACGAATTGTTGAGTGAGTTATAAAATTAGACTTCGTGAAATGAATATACGTATTTATGCCTTGTCTTTTGATAGGATTTAGTTGTCCAAGGTAACGAAGTGCATTATGGTCCGTTGTCTATGATGTCGATAGCAATTGGCACCTAAACCTTGTGATTCTAAGCCGTTAATGATCTAATTCGATTAAACCAAGTTAAAAGGTGTAGTAACCCTAGGTCCTACAATTGTTGAACCGGGTGTGATCGTTGTTTCTCATCTTGTTATACTCAATCAATTAAGTTTATCACAATTGTTTAAATTTCCGTAGTTAAGTAATACAAACCAAATTTGTCGGATCATTTCGACATCCTTTTCAAACAGACAAAACTAATCAAATTCTTAGCAAATTCATAATTGTGACAATCTTATTTAAAATCAATCATATCAATCGCAAACCACAAACTCTTCGTGGTTCGACCCTTACTACCACTAACACATTGTTAAGGGTAATTCGGGATTATAAATATTATCTTTGACCGGGGCGCGAACCCCGATCTCCTGGTGTAAAACGCCATTGATTGTAAAAAAAATAAGCATATATTAGATCCTAAATGACAATAAACATTAATAATGAAAACACCAAATATTGAATATAGAAAGAACGCCACTGAAACATAAACACCATTATAAAAAATTACTTTGAAAAAAAGGCCATTGAAACAAGTTTAAAGAACAAAACGCTATATCTGTTGCATGATTTGCTGGAACACATATGAAAACACCATCAAATATTGCTTTGTAGAATGGAATCCACGTTAGACGCCATAGATCTTGGAAGCTTGGAGATGAGGTAACTGTTAATACGAAATTTTTGGAATTTTGTTTGAAACGGAATTATAACGCCATTTATTGAGGGGAACATGGACAATGACAATCAGGCCCCTGCATATCGTTTAGCGCCCCTGCCATGTGTTTGACCAGCATCCTTCTCATCGTTTTCACACTTACAACCGTTTTCTCCTCATCCCGTTTTATATATATATATATATATATATATTATGGTGGGTTAGTGTAAAAATGGGTGGTTTTATGAGAAGTGTAAGAAATATTTTAAGCCCTTAGATCTTGTAGTTAATGGTTTAGATCAAGAAGGGCTTAAAATGTAAATTCTGTTTTTTACTAATTTGGCTAGATTAGGGGTAATAGTGTCTTTTTATATTGTATTTAAAAAAAGAAATTGCTATCAAATTTAATGCACATGCAAGTTCCACCCATTCTTTTTGAACGTCAATAACTTTTTTTACGTAACGTTTTTAAAAATAAATTATACCATAATAACGAGCTTTTTTTTATCTTTAATATGAGTACCATTTTGATATATTATGTAGATAAAAATATTTACGTATATCACGATATGAAGCCTACTGGAATGCAGGTTTAAAACACATCGAAGAATATACTAGAAGCAGTTTAACCATACGAAAATATTACTAGAATGCAGGTGTAAATGCAGGTTTAATACACCATGCAAAGAAACATACGAAGAACACATATTGGACTGCAGGTTTAAAACACCAAGAATGCATGTTTAAAACACCATACAAGAACACATACTAGACTGCAGGTTTAAAACACCATACGAAGAACACATACTAGACTGCAGGTTTAAAATACCATACGAAAAACACATACTAGACTGCATGTTTAAAACACCATTAACGCAGGTTTAAAACACCACACATATAGATTTTCGCACAGAACAGAAAAGAAACCGTATTACAATGATGATAATAACTTCTTGTGATTTTGAAGATTTAAACGAGATGACAAATAAATCACAGATTCTTAAAGGATCTTTAAAAAAAGAATCATGATCCTAAAATAACTCACAAGAGGTTATGGGAATATTTATCATTTAATTGAATTATTGAGTAAATTACTTTTTTGCCCTTTTGAATTAATATAACTCAAGGACACATGTCAACCCCACAATATTTCTCACACTTCTCACACTCAAGCCCCTTTTTACAGGATCCTTAATCTATATATATATATATAGAGAAGAGAGAGAGAGAGTTAAGGGTGCGCCTACAAATGACATTTTTCCTACAAAGTGTAAGAAGTCTAGGTAGGCATTGTGTTTTAAATTTTAGACATGCCGTTTTAGATTCTTTTGACAAGGTAGTATATAAAAAAACACCAAATGTAACACAATTTAAAAATACAATGTACTAGGTATAAAATCGAAAACACCAATACGAATAAAATTAATAAGTTTGTTTTTAAATTTAATGTCTAGAATGCATTTTATTGTGTCTTAAATTGCTATGTTTTGTGTTTTTTATATAATACCATGCAAGAAGAATCTAAAACACCATGCCAAAATTTAAAACGTAATGTCTATATAGACTTCTCACACTTTGTAGGAAAAATATTTTTTTATAATCTCTCTACCATATGTATATAAGGTAAGGATAAAATGAAAACTTATTTCTAGTGAGAAAACTTAGTAAACTTTATTTGTAATCATTGATCTACATGATCTAATGGTTGGGGAAATAAGCTATTAATTTGATTTAAATATATTAATCGTTATGTTTAAAAGTAAGTTGAGGGGTATTTGGGTCACTTGAAATTAGCACCAAGTACAACACATTTATTATAATATAGTGTGCATAATTTCTTCCCAGCAGTACTATCATGTCACCTTCTCTTCATCATCTTCTACATCCAAAAAGTCAAAAAGCATTATCATCTTATACACCCTAGAGATTCAAAATCCATACATACCTCAAAAACACACACACAACATAAAATCTGGATATGTTAGTAAACTTTTGTAAGGTTGAAGAAAAATAATCTGATCAATCTGACTAGATTTGATAATGACAAATTCAATAGGTCTCTAAAAGGAAGATACATGACGATTGGACGAAAGAAAAAAAACATCATCATCAAGAATATCAGAAAGTGATCCTCAACAAGAAAGGAAGATCGATCAAACCAATTTGATGTTTCTAATGATAAATCTGAAATTTATCATCATAATCTGGTAAAATCTGATAATCAGAAATCTGATGATAAAGGACATCAGATTTCTAATAAGGAGTTCATCAGAATTATGATGAAGCAACTTGACAAAGAGATAAGGTTCTGCATGAACTCCTAAGCGACTAGTGGACTTCAAAGGATTCAATAAATATGCCAAAAACTACTTTTCACAATACAAGTGAATGAAAAAAAAATGTTTATTCATACCCCACATTCTCTATAAATAGAAAATAATACACCGAAGGAAACAATAAGTTAAACTTAGCATTTATCACATCCTACAAAACTCCACAACCCTTCACCACGAAGTTCTTTAAGTATTTGTTGGTACTAGCCAATAATCATAAGAGTAATAGAGGATGGATGGAATGAAGATTCAAAGAGAAAGGAAAGTAAGAAGTAGTGTGCTATAAGTGTATGCAAAAGGGACACTATACATCGGATTGCAAAAATAAGAAGCTAAAAGATTTTTCTTATTATGAAAAGAAACTGGAAGAAGACAAAAGGGTTCAACAGATCAGCTTGATTGTTGGAACCGATACTTGGTTGACGGGTGATTCATCTGATGATGAGAAAGAAGAAATGACCAACTTTTGTCTCATGGAAAAGATATTAGATGAAGAATCAGAACCATTAGAAAACAAAGTTCAAACAATCAAGACTTGAAACATCAATTAAGCAAACTTATGACAGATTTTAAAGGTCTTCAAGAAAAACAATCTGCAGAAAACAAAAAATCTGATGAATTGAAGAAGTTGTTGACTGAATCTAAAGTCAGAAATAAGTCTCTACTTGATGAAAGCTTAATAATAGATGCAAAAATTGAATTTTATGAGCAAGCTAGAAAATCTTGTATAAGAAAATTTATGAAAATGAAATTAATGTTAAAGGCTTTCAACAAGCGAAAGAATTCATTAATTTATAAGGCGACACCTAAAAGTAGAGGAGAAGGGTTTGGATACACAAAGACCAAATCCAATAATCCCACTACAATTGTAAAAGCATCAGGATTAAATTATGATAAACTAACATTCTGATGTAGAATCCAGCAAACAAATTCTAATAATCCATCTTTTTTCCAGATCTAGTTCAAAAACAAAGAAATATGAGTCAAAACAAATTTATTTAGAAAAAACAAAAAGGACCCAGCCAAAAATTCAAAGATCTTTTAACCATCCATCACAGTTCAAGTTATCAGAAAATGTTGATAAAATGGATTGTATGTGTGCTGAGATACTGAGACTAAGTCAACAACATCTTTCATAACTTAAACCCTTTGTAAATGACTCAACATTTAAATCTGATGATAAAACTCATTTGAAGAAGAATATGAAACAATACAAATATGTGTTCATCAGATGAAGTACCCAAACATGTTTGGGTACCAAAGAAGTTCTAACCTTTCCATTTCAGGACCATCATGTGCAACAGATTTGGTACTGCGATTTAGGTAGCTCCAACCACATGACTGGGGACAGGAGCTTACTCAGTAACTACAAAGAAAAACTTGGTAAATTAGTAAATTTTGGAAATGGTGTAAAGGGAAGAACCTTAAGGTAAGATAGTATACATGTGGAGCAATTACAATTGAAAATGTGGCAAATGTGGAAGGTCTGAAATACAATATTCTAAGTTGTGGGACAATTCTGTGATAAAGGCTTCAAGGTAACTTTCTTACCCGGTACTTGCTTATTAGTTGGTTTGGAAGATGATACATTTATTTGATGGAAGAGAATCAGAAAATCAATATACTATTTTGATTTCAAAGAAAAAGTTGAACATCCTCAACTTTGTCTATTTTCAAAAGATAACAAAGTTTGTAGTTAATTGTGGCAAAAAGGCTAGCTCATTTAATTTTAAAACTCTAAACCAACTTGCAAGCAAAAATCTGGTAAAAGGCTTTCCGTTTATTTCATCTAAAAATGATAAAATTTGTGAAACATGTGAGCTAGGCAAATAAAAAAGAAGCTCACATAAAACCAAAGAATCTTCAATTTTACAAAATCTTGAACTTTGCATATGGACCTATGTGGACCTGTAAGTACAGGAAGTTTCTCAAGAAAGAAATACATTTAGTCATCAACTCAAGGTACATATGGGTGGAATTTTTGAGAAAGGAAAGTGAAACCCCATATCTGATCATGAATTTTGTTAAAAAATAGAAAATCTGTTAAAATTAACAGTCAGAAAAATCAGATCTAACAATGGGACAGAATTCAAAAATACAAAACTTGAGGCATTCCTACTTAACAAAGAAATTTCTCATGATTTTTATGCTCCCATAACTTCACAACAAAATGGAGTCGTGAAAAGAAGAAACAGAATATTGGTGGAAGTAACAAGAACAATGCGTGCTTATGCCAAGTTGCCTGCATACTTTTGGGCAGAAGCGGTTGAAAATGCATGTTTCACACAAAACAGAACTATCATTACACATAATCATGCTTAGTGACACTAATCCTTTTTAACCTTTAGAATCTCTAGTTAACCATGCTTTTAGTATAACTTATGTTTTTTATAAATTTTGGCATCGTGTCCCCTAAATTATCATTAATCCCCTTTTAATTATCATCATCATCATCATCGATTTTCCAAATCATCATCATCATCATCAAATTTTTAATTCATCGAGAACAACTTTTCAAATCATCAAGAACAACTTTTCTACACTTTTCAACAAACTAAAGATCATGAAAATTATACAACCCTAGATCTTAAAAAATATACTTTTCATGTTTTAACAAAGGTTTCTTGGGGATCCACTTGTACTTCTTTGATCTACATCATCTAAGAACAAAATAAGGATTTAGATGCTTACTACTAGCTCAAGGCTAGGGATGATCACTTCTTGAAGAAAGAAAAGGAAAAGCTCCACAAAAGTGCAAAAATAAGCTTCCTATGAGAAACTGACACTTTGTAGCACCTTGCATGGACTTGGAAACCCTTGGATTGTTGTTTGAAGCTTGAAAAGGGGAGAGTGAATAATGGTGGTGGTGGCCGTATGTATCAAGGTTTGGATGATGATTAGATGCTAAAATGGATATTAGTTTAGCTTATGACTTGATTAGTGATCAATTATGGAATGTTACTTGGTAACTAATGTTTAGATAACCTTAGGACATATGTGTGTACATATGTATATTTATGTATAATACCCTTGATATCACTTTTATGATGATTAACATTATCTTGTGATTTTATGATGTTTTCATTAATCATGTATTAGTAACTGGTTTATTGGTAACTGTAATTCTTTTATAGCTCGGATTGGACAATTTAATGTGTGTGCAATTTTCCGAAAAATTATAATATATATACTTGTTTCCTACTTTAGGGTTTTGTCAATGATTTCTATTGGACATGATATAATGTCCTTTGTATAACATTCTGGGTGTACAAGAACCGTTGGACATGAATAGTTTAACCGAATGATCTACCAATGGTCTCTGAAATTGTTTTCATCGTACAGCGACACGACGAATACGAACATGTAATATGCAAATGTAATGCATTTCCTGGATATTGCTAGACTTATGGGATTTAAATAATATAAATCAAGTCTATATGCACGTAATTGTAATATTAACGGTGATTAAGTTGTACGGATTTACCTGATATTTTGCCGTTTGTCAGAAACTTGCCGTCGTCGGTCACCTCCGGCGACCGAGGGGGTTAGCTTAAAGCCACCAGGGTATGCCAGTTGTGGAGGAGGCGGTTGTAGCGGCAATGAGTGTAGTGTCATGGTAGTATAGATATGATTGCAGTGGTGGTACATTCCAGTGGTGATGACGATGATAGCTTTTTCTTAGTGGAGAGAGAGATGCACGAAGATGAGACTTTTTTGTTTTGGAGTATTGGAAGGGGATAGGGTCGGACAGATTGAATCAAAAATTTAAAACCAGAAATATGCACTCTCACCCGAAAACAACTCACAAATTTATGGGAAACTCTCCATTTTAGACATATGTTTGTTACCAGGTTTCTGATCACTTTTCCAAAATTTTACTATGATTTTATTCATGGAAATAAAACATACAAGCATAAGATTGTTCTAAACATGACATTTAAATAATTCTTTATTTTCTTCTAAGGCCAATTCCTATGTGTTCCTTGCTTCAAACTGTTCACCTGTATCATGTGTAAAAATAGAAATTTGGGTCAACAAAAGTTGGCGAGTGAATCTGTTAAAAATATATAAAAGAAATAATTATGTTGATTAATTTAGTAAAAATGTGCATGACCAAGTATGAGCAAACGTATATGTAAACAATCCACAAACCACATAATCATCTAGCAAAGTACACGTGAGCATGATAAATGATGAACTGTGAGATCAAGGCTCAATCAAAGGAGCCGATCTAATTAGGCACGCGATGCTCTACCCCTCTATACAGGGAACTGATGGATCTAATGTGAATACTTGACTGAAATGAGAAAGTATAACCACAAAAACAATAAACAAACATGTCACATAGCACGTTAGATCATATAATGGTGATAGCACGAGATTTGAATAAGTGATAAAAGTAAAACGACACATGATACACCCCAAAACATGAATAAAAAAGGGAAGTTTGTAGGAATTCACTCACAGTGGGTGCGTTTCTTAAATTGATGACGAATGCGCACGATTTAAGATTGCAACCGACGAAAGAACTAACCTAAATAATCACGTAATAATTCGATGAATATATAACTTTTGTTTGAAATTAATAATTCTCTTTAGTGCCTTTTATTAGACTTTTAAGTCTATTTTTATAGTATTAATTACAAATTTAAAGCTTAAAAAGTCTTATTTTTTATAGGTATTTTTAAGGATTTTTGAAGCAAAAATAAAGAAAATAGGTAATAAAAAAAATATTCCCTTGACTGGGTCGAACCGGTTTGACCGCGAAATTATTGGCTTCGTGTAAGAATCGAACTCGTGACCTCCCGATACGTGCACGCAGCTCTACCAACTGAGCAATGTGTCTGACCTGAAATAATCTTGATTCTAATTATATATATATATATATATATATATATATATATATATATAACTAACTAAGTTAAATCATAAATTCATTTAATTAAAAAGGGTTTGTTAAATCATCGAACCGTTGCACTTAACCGGAGTCGAACCTGCGCCCATACGATGTGTTGCACACAACCCTACCAACTGGGCTGTGTGGCTAACCCAGAATATCTACAATTTATATTAATTATATATACTTATAACTGTTAATATATGAAAGTATTAAAAACTTTGGTTTAATTCGTAGATAGACAGCGTGTTAAGATTCGAACCCGGGCAACTGTGTTTATATTGCACACAGTCCACCACTAGACTGTGTGTCTAACCCGGTTATATCTTTAAATTTAATTATATTTATAAACTCTAAGAACATCATATTCTTCATATATAAAAACCCAGAAACATAACCCTCGACTGTTAATCCAATTATTCATGTTGGATTAACTGATTTATGATAACTAAATATAAAACAATTGAAAATAAGAGAATCAAAGTGTTTATACCGAAATTGTGGGTTCTCCGGTTGAACTCCGGCGAGGTACGGTTTTCTGGCGAAGAGCAAAATTGAACAGAGATGTTCTTTTCGAGAGTTTTAGAAAGAATGGTTGGGTAGTTCAATTGAGGTATATGGTCGCTATTTATAAGTGGAGAGTCAGTTATGATTTTTAGTGTTTTCGGTTTCAATGATTGATGATGATGTAACTGTTCTTGAATTGATTCACGTATTAGATTTAAATCTCATGATTAAAACGGTTTCAATTGTTAATTATAACAGAAAAACGAGTCCTTGATTGCTGGATTAAATCTCCGGCAGTTACAGCTCTGCGATTTGAACTTCAAGTTCAGCGGTTGTTTTAGTATATAATTTAATTGTTTTAGGATTATAACCAATATGTGCGTGTAGCTCAGTGGTGTATTGTGTGTGTGTTAGTTCCATGCGACCCGGGTTCGAAACCCAGGTCACCCCTTTATTTTTTTCAGTTTTATTTATTAATATTAGTTTTTATTTATTTATTATTTTAACTCTTTTAATTTATTTATTAATTATAGAAATTTTATATAACGAATTTGAACGATTAACATAAATACGTAACAAAGCCTCATATCTTATATTTGAATTATTTAAAAGGACCGGTTTTAGAACCCGTTTTACAACGAATGTTACAGTATCCGCTACTTTTATAAATTTTAGTCCCGAAATTTAAGTAGTAGTAAGTGTAATTGAAAGTGAGTATATTTCACGTTTCCAAGTAAACTCAGGTCCTTATTTGACTCCCAACGCACTCTAACTATCGGAATTCGACTTCGTCTTAAATGCTTCCTACCAAAGTCCATGATTTCTACAGGTTGCTCTACGAAATGCGTTGATTTGTAAATCTGAATATCTTTTAACAAAAAAGGGAGGTGTGATGTTTGGATTTGACGTTTACATAACCAGGGGAGTGTGAAGTTTTGGATTTGAATGAGCGGTAACGTTCCTAGTAAGGGTTGAATACCCTGCTACAGGAATCGCTTTTTTATGCCTGAGGTGAGAAGCGTTGATACACAGAGTTGATTGACTGGATATGATCTCATGCATAAGAGTTTTGAGAAAATCGATGCGTCGAAAAGATAAAGTTATATCACAAAACAAAATCTTCAACCATGTCGTTATCCAAAAATTTACACTACCTACACGGAACTTCTCATAACCGCCTACCAATGCTTTTGATCATTTGACAAGAATACTTATATATAGGAAGTACCAACGGCATATCCACCATATCCTTGTCAAATTTTCATTGGCTTTGTCAGTAAGTCATATTAGTTCTATGTGACTCGTCCTAAAATCTACAAAACATAAACAAACACAACAGCCAATGCTTGAGTCTCAAATCTGAAGGATACAAGACCGAATGACGACGGTACCTTTCTTGTGTGTTATGAGGAAGTGGTCAGCCTATGAAAAAGTGAGAACACGACCCAACTTCTTTAAGTGATGAGACGAGGTGCATCGTGAGGTATGATGACATGAAATTTAAACGGTGATAAATTATGAACACTATAACGTGATATAAATTGCGTTATAGGCATTAAAATTTTGATACATAAATTCCCAAATTGATACAAAGATATCTTGAATAATTAACCAAGGAATGAAATTAACAGAAAACATTAAGAATAAATGATTGGAGCGGAGCCTTGTTCTTTGGTGATGGAAAGCTGGTTGGGTTGCTCGTTTGCACCGTTGTTGACCTCAATTGGGTTCGCATTGATGTTGTAGGCTCTTCCTTTTGCTGGTGGAGGTGATGGGTTTGCCTGGTTTGCTTGGTTAACTGGGTTCGCTTCGGCTTGAGCGTTAATGATATTAACCAACCTAGGGCACGTGTTTCTAAAGTGGGTAGGGTCACACAGTTAAAGCAAGCTCGAACATATGGAACTATGGGATATTGAGGTTGTTGATAGGGTTGAATCATGTTTTGGCAGGGGGTGAAGCTTCGTTTTTAGGAGTACGACAAGTGTTACTCAGATGACCATAACGCCCACAATTGGCACACAGTCGGCAAGGTAAGGTGGATTGGTAGTGATAATGACAGGTGTTGCATTGAGGGTGGGGACCAGTGTAGGGTTTCTTGTTTGGGTATGTTGGGTTGGGTGCCACTTGGGTGATTGCGATAGCTTGGAGGGGGTACGACTTGTAAAGTTGACTAACTAGTTTGAGTGACGGCAAAATTTTTCTCGTTCCGCTTTCTCTTGGTAGTGTTTTAGGAAGAGGATTCGGCTTGAGTTGGGTTAGGGGTTTCGGTTGATGTTTTGCTACTTACATCCTTCTTCGTCTCGTCCTTGAAATCCCCATTCCTATATGATTTTCGGTGATTTCAGTAGCTAGCTCCATTGCTGCTTCCAAGGTTGCAGGCATGGTACTCATCACAGAATCCTGAATCATCGAAGGAAGGCCCCGAATATAATGCTCGATCAAATGGTAGAGAGAGTGAACAAATTTGGAACCATTTGGTTCAACTTGAGAAACCTCTTGTTGTAAGTTATATGATCTCCCTTTTTTTTTTTAGGAAGTAGAACTCATCTTCCAGCTTCTTAATTTCGCTTCTTGGGCAGAAGCGTCTTATCATGAGTTCTCAAAGTTCTTCCCAAGTTAAGGCTACTGCGGCTTCGGCGCCTCTTTTGCCCTTTTCAGCATTCCACCAAGTTAATGCTACCCCAAATAGACGACCGGTAGCATAAGAACCTTACGGTCATTGGGACAGTCGCAATTGAGAAAAGTACTCTCCATCTCCTCGAACCACCGAAGGAGAGCAGTGACCCCTTCAGTCCCTTCATACTTTGGAGGGTCACATGAGTTGAAGTGCTTGTAGGTGCACTTGGTGGTGTTTGTAGGAGGGTTGGCAATATTTTGCTCCTCTTGATTGATTGGGTTGATAGGTTAGCAGCTAGAGCTTGTTGAACTTGAATCACGATATCAGGAATCAAGCGGCCATTTGTTGAGCTATTTGGGCAGCCATGCGCTCGCCGGATCTCCCTGATCTCCTACCTCTACGAGAGTTCCTAGAAGACATCTATAAGGAATACATAACGAGATAATGAGTTTGGCGTTTTAGGTGTCATGTGTCGTATTTAGAAATTAACATCCACAAAACAAATGAGAATAAATAAATTCACTACATCCATAGGATGTCTTGGGTTTGCTCATGTTTGGGCCCCTATATATCCCCCATACTTGGCCTAGGTAGTCATGTGGCCCCCATGACTACTAGGCTTTACATTGGTTTTGGCCTGTTTAACATTTGCACCACCGTAATGAAATTATAAAATATGATTGCAAAATATAAAGTCGGAAGGTGTCCTGGTGTAGATACAGTGACGACTCAAAGTGGGGTTAGTTCACACGACGTTTGGTGTGGCATGCTTTGGCCTAATAGGTCCTTCTACACTCATCGTTAGTCCCAGGTAGGCAAACTGATCCGTTACTTTGGATTTATACGAATGCCAAACCTAGACAGGACGTTCCGACTACCGGTACTTGTACCCTTCCAGTTACTACATGCCCGTCGTAGAACTCACTTTGATGAGATTGAAAAATGAAAACATCACAAAATCTTGAGAAAGAAAGCATGTAAATGTTTAAATATATGGATTTGAAATGTGCGTGATGCGTTTATATGTAAGCATGTTATGTTTGACAATAGATATAACACATTAAATAGCAACAAAATCATATGATAGTGGGAGTGCTTGCATGCATTTGTGTGTGAAATAATTGTAAAACTAGTAAATATCATGAGTTTGCATGTAACCAAATAAACGTAAGCAATTAAAATCTACTCGACTATAGTATAGGCTCTAAGGGTCTAATATCCTATCCTATATCCCTATAGCTAAAAGCTCTGATACCAATCTGTCACACCTTGACCCGTAGCGGAAATGATAGTCGGGGCATGATTGGGTTTTCATCAAAGCTCATGAAATTTACTAGAAAGTTTCATATTTATTAATTCAAGTTAAAAGGAGAAATTTCGCCCAACAAATAAAACATACATGCATAAGATTGTTCTAAACATGACATTTAAATAATTTTTATATTTCTTCTAAGGCAAATTCCTATGTGTTCCTTGCTTCAAACTGTTCACCTGTATCATGCGTAAAAATAGAAATTTGGGTGAACAAAAGTTGGCGAGTGAATCCTGTTAAAAATATTTAAAAGAAATAATTATGTTGATTAATTTAGTAAAAATGTGCTATGACCAAGTATGAGCAAACGTATATGTAAAAATCACAAACCACATAATCATCTAGCAAAGTACACGTGAGCATGATAAATGATGAACTGTGAGATCAAGGCTCAATCAAACGGAGCCGATTTAATTAGGCACACGATACTCTACCAGTCTATACAGGGAACTGATGGGCCTAATGTGACTACTTGACTGAAATGAGAAAGTATAACCACAAAAACAATAAACAAACATGTCACATAGCACGTTAGATCATATAATGGTGATGGCATGATATTTGAATAAGTGATAAAAGTAAAACGACACATGATACACCCCAAAACATGAAAAAAAGGCGAAATTTGTAGGAATTCACTCACAGTGGGTGCGTTTCTTGAATTGATGACGAATGCGCACGATTTAAGATTGCAACCAGCGAAAGAACTAACCTGAATAATCACGTAATATTTCGATGAATATATAACTTTTGTTTGAAATTAATAATTCTTTTAGTGCCTTTTATTAGACTTTTAAGTCTATTTTTATAGTATTAATTACAAATTAAAGCTTAAAAAGTCTTATTTTATAGGCATTTTTAAGAATTTTTGAAGCAAAAATAAAGAAAATAGGTATTAAAAAAATATTCCCTTTTACAGGGTTGACCGGGTCGAACCGGTTTAACCGCGAATATTGGCTTCGTGTAAGAATCGAACTCATGACCTCCCGTATACGTGCACGCAACTCTCCCAACTGAGCTACGTAACCTGAAATAATCTTGATTTTAATTATATATATATATATATATATTATATAACTAACTAAGTTAAATCATAAATTCATTTAATTAAAAAGGTTTTGTTAAATCATCGAACCGTTGCACTTAACCGGAGTCAACCCGCGCCCATACGATGTGTTGCACACAGGCCTACCAACTGGGTTGTGTGGCTAGCCCAGAATATCTAAAATTTATATTAATTATATATACGTACTAACTGTAATATATGAAAGTATTAAAAACTTTGGTTTAATTCGGAGATAGACAGCGTGTTAAGATTCGAACCCCGGGCAACTGTGTTTGTATTGCACACAGTCCACCACTGGACTGTGTGTCTAACCCGGTTATATCTCTAAATTTAATTATATTTATAAACTCTAAGAACATCATCTTCTTCATATATAAAAACCCAGAAACATAACCCTCGACTGTTAATCCAATTATTCATGTTGGATTAACTGATTTATGATAACTAAACATAAAACAATTGAAAATAAGAGAATCAAGTGTTTATACCGAAATTGTGGGTTCTCCGGTTGAACTCCAGCGATGTACGGTTTTCCAGCGAAGAGCAAAATTGAATAGAGATGTTCTTTGGAGAGTTTTAGAAAGAATGGTTGGGTGTGAGCAGTTCAATTGAGGTATAGGGTCCTATTTATAGGTGGAGAGGCAGTTATGATTTTTAATGTTTTCGATTTCAATGATTGATGATGATGTAACTGTTCTTGAATTGCTTCACGAATTAGATTTAAATTTTATGATTAAAATGGTTTCAATTATTAATTGTAACAGAAAAACGAGTCCTTGATTGCTGAATTAAATCTTCGGCTGTTACAGCTCTGCGATTTGAACTTCAAGTTCAGCAGTTGTTTTAGTATATAATTTAATTTTTTAGGATTATAACCAATATGTGCGTATAGCTTAGTGGTGTGTTGTGTGTGTGTTAGTTCCATGCAGACCCGGTTCGAAACCCGGACACCCCTTTATTTTTTCTAGTTTTATTTATTATATTAGTTTTTATTTATTTATTATTTTAACTCTTTTAATTTATTTATTAATTACAGAAGTTTTATATAACGAATTTGAACGATTAACATAAATACGTAACAAAGCCTTATATCTTATATTTGAATTATTTACGCGGGTTTTAGAACCCGTTTTACAACGAATGTTACAACATCAAAACAATTATGATTAGTTTTTTCGCTTTCAATTACAATTCTCAAAATCATTGCTACTAATATATTTCATCAATGAGAAAGATTATGGGCTTAGTTATCAAAATCTCTTTTATACAACGATTTATTTAGAACAACGATACACTTTTGTTGAGTATATGGGTAGAACAATGATACACTTTTGTTGAGTATATGGGTGATCCTAATGCTTAGTGGCGGATTCAGAAAATCTTCGTAAGGGTAACGTTTTATAGAAAAGGTAACGAAATCAAAAAGATGTTTAAATTTTTCAAAAATTTATACTACCCTTAGAGCGCCAAGAGGTAAGGTAGGTCCTCCGCTAATACTAGTATATAGTTATTTTGGAAGCCCTAATACTAGTTAGTATTTAGTTATTTTGTAAGCCCAAATCGACTTTCCATTGAATTTTCTTTAAAAAAATGGCCACCGTCTAGAAGTCCTACTTCCACGTGCCGGTTCTTCAAACTTTAGTCAACAATTAATTGCTTCTTAAAACCTCATCTTCCAACCTTTTCGCTCAACACACTACCCAAATCACAGTCAAATGTACCGGTTCAAGAATCTGACCCGGTTCACCCACCGAACCGCCACCAAATTCACACCAACTCCGTTCTCTCTCCGCCACCTCGCCACCGCCGGCGATGCGGTGGCTCCACTGACAGCCGGACTTGGGCCCACCAAGAAACCGGACAAGCCGAGAGTGGTGGTTCTGGGCTCCGGTTGGGCCGGTTGTCGGTTGATGAAAGGGATTGATACAAGTATTACGACGTCGTTTGTGTGTCTCCAAGGAATCATATGGTTTTTACTCCTTTGTTAGCTTCTACTTGTGTTGGTACTCTTGAATTCCGGTCTGTTGCTGAGCCGATTGGTCGGATTCAACCGGCGATTTCTCATGAACCCGGTTCTTTTTTCTTTTTGGCGAACTGTGTTGGGCTAGATGCCAAGAATCATGAGGTGGGGTTGTGGTTGTTCTTTGCTTATTTGACTCTGTAAAACAGATTTTTGGTCGATGATCCCATATGGGATTGTTAAATTATCCAAAAATAAAGTGTGGATTTTGAATTATGATCATAAATGTTTTTGTTTGTTTTTAGATTTATAGAATTTGGTAAGAAATTGTTGTGTAAAAATGGGAATTTGGATTTTACGGATCTAGACGAAAAACTTATCGGTTGATACTGAAAATGTATAATACTCTTTCGCTAGAACCACCGTTTGTATTCGACTTCCATAGAAATTTCATATGAATTTAACTCCGACCCAACCCCGAGTCTCACAGCTGTTGAATGCACTTTTATTCTTTCTCTTTCCTCTCTTATTCTAAAACAAGGGAAAAAAAGAAAAGAGGGGAGTACCAATTTCGAAAATCACCAAAACTGAACCGGTACATAAAATGTTTGGTATAGCGTTTGAAGGTAACAAAGGTAAAAATCGGTAAAATGCCGGTACCATACCGAATCAAAGGTATCGATCCTGAAAACGCCAAAAAGTGGGTACCGAAATTTAATCTGTACGGCACCAGTCCTGGTAATTTTCGGTGCCAGTACTGAACTAGTGATCCCACTCTTAACAGAGAAGTAATTTTAGACCTTATGGGATCGTTTAGACAATTTTTGTCTGTATGGCATTATTATCCGCCAATGGGTTATCGTTTGGATTAGTAAAATTCCATATGCCTAAAAAGATTATTAAAATACATGTAAATCACATAATTATCTCTTATCTGAAGGTTCAACCGTTTTAAGTAATATTTGTCTCCTTGAACATGCTTGAAGCTATTAATCCCTAAAAATTTGTGAAAAATACTAGGTGCATTGCCAAACAATAACAGATGGATTACAGACACTAGACCCATGGGATTTCAAGATTTCATATGACAAACTAGTGATTGCTTCTGGAGCTGAAGCTTCAACGTTTGGAATCAAGGGTGTAAAAGAACATGCGATTTTCCTTCGTGAGGTGCACCACGCTCAAGAAATCAGAAGAAAACTGCTTCTCAACTTGATGCTCTCTGATGTGCCTGGTATCTAATGTTCATGCTGCAAAGTTTTTATTTTTGTGTAGTTTTTACATATTTATGGTTAAATATTTGTCGCAGGCGTTTCTGAAGAAGAAAAGCGTAGACTTTTGCATTGTGTGGTTGTTGGTGGGGGTCCTACTGGAGTTGAGTTCAGTGGCGAGCTTAGTGATTTCATCATGAGAGATGTTCATCAAAGATACACTCATGTACAAGATTACATTCATGTTACCTTAATCGAGGTGAGGTTTACGTGTTCTGGAAATTCTTTCTTTGATGGGTCAAGGGGTCAGGTAACAGGCCATAATGAATAGATTGCATTTTTGTTACCTTATTCGAGGTGAGGTTTACGTGTTTGGAAGTTCTTTCTTTGATGTGTCAGGGTCAGTAAATGGGTCTATGAGTCTGAAGAATAGTTATTTTTAGCAGTGTTGTACAAATCGTTAGGCGCTAGTCGGCCGGTGGGGTACCGACTAGTGATTAATCGGATTTACTAGTAATTTTCAGTTTTATATGTATATACACACATTTTATATGTATTTTTTAAGTAGACATGTTTTAACACCTTCTTCGACCCATATTTCCAAGTAGATAGGATTATTGCCGGAATCTACAGGTTTTGGTCAAGAATCTGGCCGGAATCGCTAGACTGCCACTGATTTTGACCACTATTGACCGCCTTCGGATTAATTGGCCGATCAGTGAACCTCCAACTAGCGATTAATCAACAACTAATTGGAGACTAGTTGGGATTATTACAACCATGATTTTTAGTATGGGCCAAAACAGTTGCAACAACTTTTTTTTTTAGATAGCAATTTATTTGTTTTTAAATAGATTACATTCATGTTACCATAACTTAATTTTTTATAAATTGATTTAAGAGGTTGTAAGCACTAAAAATACAGTTTTAACAATTTTGATCCGTTTAAGGATCTATTTGAGTCGTTCCCATTCTTTTTAGGTTTTTGGATTTTTACCATTGCACAGGCTTGAGAATTGAGATAAAACAAAACCCAAATCAATTCATTTATAAGTAAACGGGTCAAAATTGCCATATCTTCTTCTTTCTGTAAAGTGTAAACTTTTTTGCAGGCTAATGATATCTTATCTTCATTTGATGACCGCCTTCGGGTATATGCTACTACTCAATTGACCAAGGTAAAATACGATCTAAATCTTTTTCTCTGATTTTTTTTTTATTTTTATCTATTTTTTTTTTGAGAATTTCACAATTAATTGATTTCTTTGTAGTCGGGAGTTCGTCTAGTTCGTGGAACTGTAAAGGATGTTCAACCTAAAAAGATAGTTCTGAGTGACGGGACTGATGTTCCATACGGATTATTGGTATGGTCTACTGGTGTGGGCCCCTCGCCTTTCGTTCAAAACATAGATCTCCCAAAGGCTCCAGGTGGAAGGTGATAAATGTTTATCTTTTTTTATTTTAGGAGATTGCCTCGATTTGGTTTTTGTTTATTCTCAAACGGGTCAAATAAGTATTTTGAGTTAAAAAGGGAGCTAGTCAAACGTAGGGATGCAAACGAACCCGAAACATTAGGGACGGGTATCCGGGTGTGGATTTAGTTTTAAAAAATTTGTGTGGGTATGGAATGGGTATGTGTTTAGGTGATACCCAGCACGATTCTAGAAACATACATGCCTGTTTACACAAACCACGCTTGTAAAAATTCTTTTTTTTTTATATTCTTTTGTCTCTAATCATCTACTAATTTACTAATTTTTGGTTTTAAATTTCTACTTTTGCTTGGTAATAAAATTATATAAAAATTAAATAGTAAGAAATGTATTCAGGAATCCCAACGGGTAATTTTTAACAAGCTAACATGTATATCCGATATCTTACGGGTATTGAGCCAAGTATGGGACACGATTTTAAAATCGGGTATTGGATTGGGATTACCCGTACTCGTCCCATTGCTATCCCTAGTGGTTGAAACTTGCTCGAAGTGTATTTTTAATGCATACATCCTCTATCCTTCTGTTCAGAAGTTTAGATTATTGTTGTAATAATATCGTCTCTATAATTATATTATATTCAATACATTAGTTAACTATATATATATATATATATATATATATATATATTTATTATATAAATACAAGATGTGTTTCTTGATCAACTGTTTTGACATTTTACCAACCTCTCCATTTTGCCACCACGTTGATGATAATAAATCGGGATTTGAAAAATTAATGTTACAGATTTTCTCTGTTATTTTATATATGTGTTGATAATCCATCATTTTTTTTATCAACACAGAGAATATTGTATAACGTTTTGTAGGATCGGGTTGATGATTGGTTAAGGGTACCATCCGAACCCGACATTTTTGCAATCGGCGATTGTAGTGGGTACCTCGAGAGTACCGGGAAACGAACACTTCCCGCTTTGGCCCAAGTAAGTGCATTTGACCCGACCCGACTCGACCCATATAGGGAGAATGTTGTCCAATTTTCTTTCTTTATTTATATCTGCAATCACACAGGTTTGCACATGTATCAGGTGGCGGAGAGAGAGGGGAAGTACCTAGCGCAACTTCTAAACAAGATCGGTAAAGAGGGCGGTGGATACGCTAATGGTGGCGGCGACACGGAACTCGGGGCCGCTTTTGTTTATAAGCATCTTGGAAGTATGGCTACTGTTGGCAGTTACAAGGCTCTAGTGGATCTCAGGCAAAGCAAGGTAAAAGAGATTTTATTTTTTCTGCAATTGATTTGGATTATGTTTTATCTGTAACGTGTAAAAAGGTTAAAAAAATCTTAAAAGAAAAAAAAATAAGAGTTTCTTATTCGAAAAAATAGAATATTACCAAAATAATAGATTTTTTTTCAAATATATTTAATACAATATTAATGTGCAGCGATAAGAAAATATTTTTAAATTAATCAGTTGACCATCTATGCAACCGATTTGACCGCCCATTTTGCCACCTCTACTAATGTTCTAACCTTCCATATGTAGGAAGCGAAAGGTTTGTCGATTGCGGGATTCACTTCTTGGTTCATTTGGCGTTCCGCTTATCTCACACGCGTTGTAAGCTGGAGGAATAGGTTTTACGTGGCAATAAACTGGTTAACAACATTTGTGTTTGGTCGAGATATAAGCCGAATATAAGCATTGTCACAAATCGTACGTCTACCGTTTGCGTTTTCTTTGCCGGGCTTTGTTACGTAATATTAAACGGGTCTAGGAATCGTCAAATACACGTAATTCAAAAATATATACTAATAATGTTAGAACATATGATTGTAGATTGTATGCGTTATTGTTATATATTATTAGAGTGAATTGTATTTACGTCCTTTATGATTTAACTAAATTTCAAACAGTGTCCTTTGGCATCGTCCTTTACGTCACAAGTTTTTGACACATTAAATATATCCTTTAGTACCCTAGTTAACTTTTAACGTTAAGTTTGATCATGTGCCTCATGCTCATGTAAGGGCATAATGGTCTTTTTATTTTAACTTGTTATTTATTGATATTGACTGATGATGAGTTTGTATAAATGGGTCAAGCAGATCTATGACTATTGAGTTTAAGTAATAATAAAATCAGGAAGAATAGCTGGGCTTATATTACACCGAAGCCCACTTTGGTAGGAGAAATGGAGGGGTTCTGACCCGGAAACATAATGTTTCATGCAAGTGTAGGTGCACAAACCTGGTAGTTTTAATAACCGGTTTTGGTAATGGAATCAGTTTTGGTTTCTCGTTTAAAAGTTGGAACCGGTTATTGCTATAACCGGTTCGGTTCCGGTTATTTGACCAAAAAACCATATCCTATGTGCCCGGTTCCGGGTAGGGTTCGGTTTCGGTTCTTAAGTAACCAGGTACTAAAATACCCTATTTTCGGGTTTTTCATACCCTATTTCCGAGTTTTTTAGTTCGATATTTTCGTATTTTTTAATATTATATTGCATTTTTTTACCCTATTTTCTCATACTTTTAATTTATTATTGTTAAATATGCATTGTATAATGTAAGAATTAAAATAAAATGCACTAAAATAAATTTAAAAGAAAATATTAGAAAATGTATCGCGTATAGCCGGGTATAATCGGATTCAGTTCTTGTCCGGTTTCGGGTATTAATCGGGTATGATCGCTTCCGGTTCCAGGTATTGATATCAAAATGCATACCCTATCTATACCCTATCGGTTCCAGTTTCGGGTATAGAATACCCATGTATTTAAAAAACCAGTTCCGGGTTTTATTACTAGGTTCGGTTCCCGGGTACGGTTTTTTTGTGAATCTCTAGTCAAAGGGGATACACAAATATGACATACGTTTTAAAATTGTTCGCATGCCTGTTATGTTTCGAATGAGAATGAGAATATCCACTATTCTCACATGATTATAATGTGTATTTGATACTGCAGAGTAGGCCGCTAAGTAACTCGATGTTGGCATGCCTGTTATGTTTTGAATGAGAATATCAACTATTCTCACATGATTATAATGTGTATTTGATACTGCAGAATAGGCCGCTAAGTAACTCGACATGCCGTGAAGTATACGATAAGTCGTGGAAAGTTGGAAATAAACAAATAGATTTTGAAACAGTCGATAATCAAAATGGTTATGTGAAAAAGGTTACTTTACGTATTTCCAAAATGGGAGTACTTTTTATTTAAATTTATTTTTAGTATTTCAAAAATGGTTAGGCAATTGCATATTTCCCTTTATAAAACTCATTAATTGCGTATTTAACCAATCCAAAACTAAATTTGCATATATCCCATCGCTTAACTAATATTATCGCGAATATATCTATTTTGATTTATTTTATTAAAAATAAATTATATAATGACCATTTTACCCTTAATTTTACTAAAATTTAGCAATTGCATATTTACCCATTTATTACTTATTTTTGTGACTTATTCACAAAATTCTTTTGTTTTTATTTTTGTTACATTTCACTATTAAGTTTTTTGTCATTTGTTTTCGTGTTTACTGAGTTCTTTTTTTTATTGGTTTTTAAATTATTGTTCGTCTATCGTGAGTTAGAGTAACAATCATAAAAAATTGCTAGTGATGACACGTTCCATTGTTGATGTGTTCCATTTTAAGACGTTATATTTACACCATGCTTTACACGTTCCATTTTTTTTCCATTTTCATTTAAAGTTTTTTTAAGTATTTTTGAAATAGTATAATTGTGTTTTTGTTTGGATGAAGTGTATCTTATGTGACAACCGGCATTTTTTGGTTGTAATTACGCGCATAACGAACATTAAAAACATCATAAGTAGCGTAACTAGACGTAAATTAACTCGATCAGGCCTCTGGAAAGCATAGGAATTTCTACTTGCTTCACGTTACGCGATTTGGCGATATCGAGAACAGTAAACGCGAAATTGAACGATAAGCGAACTGATGTCGAACAAATACTGACAACGCCTAAAAACGCGAATTTGTACTTTTATTTACCATACAGTTATGATTATGCGATAAATTTGGATCGTCGGACATCGAAAAGCACAACGCAAAAGGTACGCGAAAATCGGAACGCGCCGATAACGAAACGGAAGCCACGGACTAGAGTTACGTCTAAATATTAATATATTTTGATATATTTGGCTTCATTTTCAAATTTTAATACTCGCAGTAGAAACCCGGATCGAAAAACAGATAAAAATGGTGACCGTAGCAAAATACGCGATTTTAACGCAACGAACAGATTTACGCAACAAAACCCGACCTTCGATATAATTTTAAGCATTTTCGAGTCCGAATGAATAAATCTAGGTAAATAATGATGTTCGGGTTTTGAAAACGGACCATGGAAAGAAGTTTTGGGCTCCGACACGTTAGCGGGCTTTGGGCCCAACCCACTAAACAAACGCTAACTATTTAAACAAAGCACAATACTTCTCCCTCATTTTTTTAGAAAACACTAGCCCCCAAATAAACTCTCTGCCTTCTCTCTCTGAAGAATCCGGTTACCGGATACCGGATTCCGGCGACCTCCGACTCTGGTCGTCTTCTCCGGCCGACCACTCACACCGGCAAACCCCCCTCCTGTACATTCTTACCCGCACACGCATACATCTAGAGAGAGAGAGAGAGAGTAGACAGAGAGAGAGAGAGAGCAGCGAAGAGAGACAGTACAACGGAGAAAGAGATATGAGGAGAGAGGGAGTGGCGACGGGCGGCGCGGTGGTGCGGCGGCGGAGCAGCGTCGCGGCTGCGACGCCATTTCGGACCAGCGGCGGCGGTAGTGTGGCGGCGGCGGTTGTCCGGCTTGACTGGCATGACGTCAGCGTTAGTGGTGGTATTGGTTTAGTTTTGGTTCGGGTGTTTCAGTTTCAACTCGGGTCTCGGTGCAGGTCCACCCCGGTTCTCGGATTTACTCTGGTTCAGTACAGCCCACTTCAGATTTGGTTCAAGTTTGGATGTTTTGGTTCAGTTCAGCTTCGGCTCGGGTTCGAGTCGAATCAGTTCCGGTTCAGTCAAGTTGGTTCGGTTAGGTGATGGTTCGACTCAGTTCAGTTCCGGTTCATCTCCTGTTCAGGTTTCGGGTTTGGGTTCGATTCAAGCTTTGGCTTATTTGGGTTCACTTCGATTCAGTTTAGATGTTTAAGTTTTGTTTTCAGGTACGGAATGCATGTCTCGGTTCAGTTCCGGTTCGGGTCAAAATCGGTCAACCCTGAGTCAACTCGGTCAAACATGGTCAACGCTAGTCAACGCAGTCAACTGGTCAAACCCGGTCAACTATCGGGTCAATGGGTCAATCAAGACTCGGTAAAAATTTAATTACAACGCGAAATTTAATTATATTAGTTTATAAATATTATTAATAGTTACCGCGAAACCGAGCTCAAAACCGACCCGTTAATGATTACCTATCACCAAAAGTTTAAAAATAACAATAGATCCGACGTACAATATTCGCGTAAAAGTCATTAGTTAAAATCAAACCGACGTTAGTATAATATAAATCGGATATTAAAGTGGCGAAAATTATATTTGAAATGCGATGATGAGTTATAATCGGCGAAACGTTAATATTTGATCGCGACAAGAAGTTATATATTATTGGTATATTGAATATTGCGTTTTGGTAATTAAATCGACAACTTGTATTGTCGGGATTGTCCAAAAACAAAGGAAACTCTGCCCGATTTTCGGAAAATATATAATACGAAACGCGTTGGATTTCAAAGACAAAGCGTTCGACTCAAAGCGATTATTACAAAATAAATATAGATATATTTATTTTGCCGACGCTATTGTAATCTATAACAATCAAGCCGATAACGTACAATAAGCGTAATTTCAAGATAACAAACATTCGGCAATCGATTATGAAGTAAATATAGTTATTTAAAATCACTTCAAACGTCGGAATTTCGGATATTTAAATTTGAAATATCAATAACTCATCCGAATATCTTTACAAAAATAAATATAATGGTTATATTTATTTCGAAACACCAAGATTTTTCGAACGCTTTTACAAGATAAGTACAATGCGCGTATTATTTCAAACGACGGAATTCGAAATCATATATTAAAGGCGGCTAGAATTCGGAAACCGTATAACACAAATATAATTATGTATATTCGAATGTCGAGACGTTGAATACTTTTATAAAATAAATATAGTTATATTTATTTCAAACGTCGACGACTCGAATACTTTCGAAGGATTTATAACAATAATATATATTGGTTATATTCGATTCAAACGCCTAAACGAAGTACGACGCAACTCCGCAAGACTATAACAAGCGTACGATTACATCGTTATTTATTTATTATAAACGATACGCCGGACTCTTGCTCGGATACAAAATGTGTTACCTATACGGATATATTTTCGAGTATATATACATTATATCTTATGAAAACTACGAAGAGTCGTACTATTATCCGTCAACGTACACGACGACTAATGTGATTTCATGAAATATGGTTATGTTTATACATAAACATATTTTTCAAGTCGCTCGAAAACTAAATCGTTTCTAAGAAAACCATATATTGGTTAACCGAGTTAAGTCATGAAAACATTCATAGAATCGTATGGTTAACGATTTGGTAGAGCTTGGTAACACTTAGTTTAACTACGTTATATCTAGAAACTTACAAGTTATTCTATTTTAGGAATACATTAGATTGCATGCTAGCAAGTCAAGTTGTGGGACAACATTATGGAAATCACATTAAGCTAGCTTTGCACAAGGAAATCAAGGTGAGTTCATAACCCCCACTTTTTACCGTTTTACATTTTTATGAATGTTTTCGGGGTGGAAAGACATGCAAGTTTTGCAAAAGCAAACTATGTTTCGATAAACGGAAATCACATATTTCTAAACCATATTACATACAGATTTCAACAAACACGATGTTTTATGAATGGTTTAGGCTAAATTTACCGGTTTTCACAGCTATACAAAGCTTTTCGAAACATGCATGAGTTTTATGACTAGTGTCAGGATTGTCATAGTCACAACTAGGGGGCGAGGCCCCAATTTTATTTATAACATGGGCTAGGCCCAATAACACGGATAACATGGGCTAAGCCCAATGACATGAAAACATGGGCTAGGCCCAATGACAAGAAAACATGGGCTAGACCCAATAACAAGATAACATGGGCGAGGCCCAATAACACAGATAACATGGGCGAGGCCCAATAACACGGATAACAGATTTATAATTGGTATGTAGCTATGGGATTAGATGATAAGAGATCACTGTGCGTAAGTAGAATGATGACAATAGTAACCATTAATCACGTAGTGACAAAGGTGCAAAAGGTATAGATCTATCGAGTTTGAGACACGCTCCACTCCTGGTTTGTTAACCGGTTAGGAGTGCTTTTGTGATCCCAATGATGTCAGAGTTGTCTCGGGTTGGTTACTTACTTATGACATAGGTCAGTGTATTAGCTACACACTGATTGATCCTTAGATTCCATAGGCATACTACATACTACGATTTCAATACCGGTTTACAAATATAACAGATTTCAATATCGGTTTACAGACATAACATAAAACATTTCAATGCCGGTTTATTTACAGATACGATTGAAAACATTTTATCACCGGTTTATAAACATAACAGTTATGCATGGATTTGCAAACAACATGGAAAACATTTCAATACTGTTATACATATATGACATTTCAAATGCTTTGGGATACTATGATCCCACAAACCGGTTTTCGAATGCAAAATGCTCAAATGTTTTATGACTCATTTGAAACGAAAACAAACAAACTATGAACTCGCCAACTTTATGTTGACTATTCGCATGTTCTTTCTCAGGTTATAATTTCAAGTATGGCACGGTTGGAATAGTGGAACCTATGGGGATTCGAGTAGTTAGCGGGCGTTCATTTACTAGAAGTCTTAGCACTCACGTTTACTTCCGCTGTGCAATGAAGATACCAGTTTAGTTCACACCCAGTTCTGATGTGAAGGAATTACAAGGGGTGTGACATCTTACGTGGTAAACTCATGAACACACTCCACCATTAACCGATTTTAAGCATCATGCTAAGAAAAGATGAGTAGTCAAACATTAAGAGAAAAGAGAAACTTAGAGAATTCGAAAGATTATAATTATGTTTAAGCTTGCTTTTGTTGACTTGTTCTTCTTATATCCGATTCAATTTGAATTGTGTGGTATTCGTTGTTTAGTATGTATAAAAGGTTAGATACTTTGTTTGATGTAATTTCTTTGATGGTTTAACCTAAGTGTTTTTGGTTGTTAAGTGTTGCAACCCTTATACCTGATCTTCCAACAAAGTTAATATTCAAGACGTGTTGTTATACATACATTTTTTTCTCATGAGGAATGGCCATATTAATTATATGACCAGTCGATAGGGCGGGCTAGTGTTTGGTTATGAAGAAAATCAAGGAACATTAAACTATGGGTTGTGAATTTTGGAGGCAAGTTGAAATTTGAATCGTGACATTTCAGATTGACTAGTGTCCTAAAAGAAATCAAGTAAGAATGTTAATTTTGTTAAAAAGAATAAAAATATTATGCACATACAAGTCAGATGCTATTCCCCCGATTTTTTCAAACGTCGATAACTTTTTTATACGTCATTTGTTTTTTTAAACAAAATTATACCATAAAATCGAGCATTTTTTATCTTTAATATGAGTACCATATTGTTATATTTAGAAAAAAAAATTGAAAACCCAGTTGCGTATTACACAATGAACATAACGTAAAACACAATGAGAAAACCCAGTTGCGTATTACACAATGGACATAACATAAAACACAATGAGTATCAAACTAAAAACACAATAGAAAGTAGACCAAAAACACAATCGATGACAACACATAAAAGACACAATGGACATACTGTAAAACACAATAAGTATCAAACTAAAAACACAATGGAAAGTAGACAAAAAACACAATCGATGACAACAGATAAATTAATACAATGGACATAACGTAAAAAAAATGCGTATCAAACTAAAAATACAATGAAAAGTAGACTAAAACACAACTGATGACAACATATAAAAGACACAATTAGTGAGAGCAAATAAAAGACACAATGGACAACAGACTAAAACTCAATTGACAATACACTAATACATAATGAATAACAGATTAAAACACAATGTGCAAAATTAACACAATGACCAGAACCTATAACATAATGTATAAAGTACCCTAATATAACATCATTTTCATTGTGTCATATATTTTGTTATAGGTTCTAATAAAATGTAATGAACAGAAACCAAATTAACATTGTGTTATAAGTTTTGATAATAACACAATGTATAGAAACCTTAGTAAAAATGTAAGGACCAAAACCCTGTTGAAAAACACCATTGACAATAGACTAATACACAATGAACAACAGATTAAAACACAATGTACAAAATTAACACAATGACCAGAACCTATAACACAATGTATAAATTACCAAAATATAACATCATCTTCATTGTGTCATACATTTTGTTATAGGTTCTAATAAAAATGTAATGAACAGAAACCAAATTAACATTGTGTTATAAGTTTTGATAATAACACAATGTATAGAAACCTTAGTAAAAATGTAAGGACCAAAACGTAGTTGAAAGACACAATGGTCACAACCTTTAACACAATACAAAGAAAACCGAGTAAAAGTGAACATTTTTATTTTATTTTTATATAGTAATATTATACTTATATTAAAGATAGAAAACGTATTATAATGAAATTTTTTTAAAAACAAATGTCGTATGAGAAAGTTATGGATGTTTTAAATTTGATTGGGAATTGATTTGTGTCTTGTATATAGAGAGGGAAAATCAATATATGTATGATTCCTTTTATACCCTCCTATTATTTTCTTTTTCCTAAAACTAATCTCAATCCTCAAAATCTAAGATCAATCGACTAGAATCCTTCTTACAATTCTTATTGAAGTTGTCATATATTTTCTTTTTCCTAAAACTAATCTAATCCTCCAAATCTAAGATCAATCGACTAGAATCCTTTATACCCTTCTTTTTTATGTTGTCCTTTATTTTCTTTTTCCTAAAACTAATCTCAATCCTCCAAATCCAAGATCAATCGACTAGAATTCTTCTTATCATTCTTATTTATGATATCCTTTTATTTAACTTTAATTCAAATTCAAGAAAACATAATGCTTACTATTGGAAAACGAAATCAAGGAATGGACATAAGCGAACATTTCTTTTGAGCAAGCACAAACAACTATTTTGAGGTCAATAATTATATTCTTACGTGTATCATTACGTGTGTGTGATAAGATCTTTTGTCAATACCGAACAATGACGAATTTGAATAAATTGCAATCTGGTAATAATATGTTTATAATCATTAACACTAACGGGGTAACTATTGTGATATTTGGTTTTTTAGGTTTCATATGAGTACAACGTAAGACATTTTTTTTTGTAAATCATTGTCGCATAAGTGTATCTAGAGAATGGGCTTGAGGGTTTATTGACCATCCGGTGTCAAATTACATTAGTTGCCATAAAGAAAACATAAAGCTTGAAAAGAGAATGAAGAGATTTATTATCAAGGAATAACATAAACGCCAATATATATTGAGCAAGCATAACAACTATTCTGAAATCAATAATTATATTCTTTTTGTATCAATACGTATGTGGGATAAAATCTCTCGTCAATAGCGAAATATGAATTTGAATAATTATATGTTCAAAATCTTAAACATTAATGGAGTAGACAAAAGATCAAATACAAATACGGTTATCGTACAAAACGTACAAATGGGGTGGAAAAGTAAAAAATGGTGGTGTCATTTTCGTAATTTTTCTATTGGTAGAGTAATTATAATGCACTTGTAGAGTAACTTTGAATGACTAGTTGTTTGACGCACTTGTAGAGTAATTTTAAAATTTATGTTTATTTTATGCACTTCTAGAGGAATTTTGAATATATCTTGTAGTAGTGTATTAATGGAATTGTAGAGTAGTTATGGTACACTTGTAGAGTAATTTTGAATTGTATGTTGTTTGATGAATTTGTGGAGTAATTGTGTTTGTCATGTTATTTTGATGAACTTGTAGAATAATTGTGTCTGTTATGTTATTTTGATGAAATAATAGATTAATTATGAGAGACTTATAGAGCAATTTTAAAATTTATGTTGTTTGATTCATTTATAGAGTAATTTTGAATAATATATTTGTAGTATTGTATTAATGAACTATAGATAATTATTATGCACTTGTAAAGTTTTTTAAATTGTATATTGTTTGATGAACATGTAGAGTAATTTTGATAATTACTCTATTAATAGAATAGTTACGAAAAATGCTACCGCGTTTTTTTACTTTTCCACGCCATTTATACGTTTTGCACGATAACTCTATTATTACGAGATCTTTACTCAGAGTAACTATTGTGATATTTGGTTTTCTAGGTTTTCATCTTAATACAACATAAGGCCGTTTTTCCTAAATTGTAGTTGTATAAGTGAATCGAGAGAATGGTCTAAAGGGTTTATTAACCATCCGGTGTCAAATGTATAGGTTGTTTGTTAAAGTAAGTCGACATGTCTTCTTTTAGTTTGATTATTAATTTGTGGTCATTAAATCAATTCTTTTAGTTTGATTACTAGTTTGTGGTCATTAAATCAATTGAGATGATATAAAAATTATTTTCTATTACAATCTTGTCAAATAAAACGCACGTTTGAATTTAAATTTCTCAATTAATGATTGATAGATTTAAAGCGACTTGAATTTTGTGATTTCTCCCTCTCGAATTCAGTGTTTATACTACATGGTTTGGGAGGGACATGAAGCTTCACATGACAACCATATCAGTGTCTGTCAGAAGAGTAACGTAGTTTCAAAAAGCTCGAAGTGGAATGGCCCGTGGAAGAGTGGTATGGTGTGACACGTGGTACATACATTTTATATTTAAAAAATAAAACAAATCCAAGCACCATTTAGAAGCCGCCACCTCACCTAGCCTTTCCCTCCACATCGGTTAGATTCTCGCCGTCCCATCACCTCGCCATGTGCACGCTTACCACACCGTATAATTTAAAAAACTGTCTTTTTAATGGACCACCACCTCTCTACCTTTCCACCTCTCCACATGTTGGTAATGAATTACCAAGATATCAATGCTACGTTTGAATAAAGGAATGCTAGGTTTGAACAAAGGTGACATCAAATATGGAAATTGATATAAATGTCATAGGTTCGTCTCTTTTAATCTAATGTATAGCATACTTAATGAAACATTTTTATTTTTATGGTTTTAGAACAGTAAATACATCATATCCAACCAATAAATTATCACTTAAATTCAAATTCCAACACAAAAATATAAAATATCAAAATCATCCATGAGGTTTGAGCATATTTGTCTATTTTCAGAAATGAAATTTTTTTTCCATACATTTTTAGTTTATTTGTCTGTCAAGACCACATCTCTAACGAAAATACCCTAAAAACTTAGCATTTGGGATATGCATATTGACAAACACAAACTATAAGTTATCCTAAACACTATTTATGGATATGATGACAAACATAAAAGCAATCAAAAAAAATACTGACAATCCTTTTCTTTTATATCCAAGGCTGTTATGTTTTACCTACAAAAGGTTTTAAAACAATAACATTTTGAACACTATACAACCATATAAATAAGGAGGCTTTCAAATGAAACATTCACCGTATGATGTGTTGGTGCATAATGTCTATTGCCTACGTCTTAGGGTTGTGTCTGTATAATGTAATAGGGCGAAAATGTTAGATTTTATATTGTTTGTATTTAACTTAGCACGAAGGTAGAATCTACCTTCGCTCGAAGGTAAACTACATTCGTGCAAAGATAACTACCCTCGCACGAAGGTAGCATGTCTATATATAGCTAGTGTGAGGTGTTTGTGCGTAGAACTTTTGCGACTGAGATGGCGTAGCTCTGTCGGATTTCCTGATCATTTGTAATTGTTAAACATTGAATGAAATCAGTTAATTGATGAAATAATCTTGTTAATTGTCACTAATTCATATGAATTCCGCGCGTACGGACTAGATACTCAAATTAGGACCTCTGCTATTGGACAAAACGATCCTACAAGTGGTATAGAGCACAGGGAGCCTGTTTTGAAGACAATTGTTCAAGATTCAGTTTAGGAGACTTCTTATTCTATTCATTCTTCACTTTTTAAAATGAATCCATTGTCAAAATGAACTTAAAAACATGTTTAGATAAACCTTTGAGAAAATTAAAGCTAAAAACAAACGAATTCATGTTGAAAATTGCAAAAAATGTCAAGTTTTGAACCTATCTTCGCACGATGGTGAACCTATCTTCGCACGGACATAATTTTACCTTCACACGAAGATAATTTTAACTTTGCACGAAGATAAAAATTTGTAAAGGTTTTAAATATTTTACCTTCGCACTAAGATAAATCAAGTTTTAACATTTTTACTTCACTCAAACCGAAATCTTAATCGTTTTAGCATTTAACATTGTTTCAGACTGGTAAAATAGAGAACAAGTTTTACAACGCATTTGCTATGACAACTGTTAATGTATCAGCAGCAGCCGCACATAATCTGAATTTGGAGAACGAAATGGGGACAATGGTGAAATCCCCAAAGTTGATGAATCTGGAGGATTATGACAGTTGGAGTGAACGGTTTGTTAACTGGGTGCAAGCAAACCATTTTAACTGTTGGTTTGCTATAGAAGAAAAATGTACTACACCAATTAGGGAAAATGAATTGGAGAATACATTGACTCAGTTTACACCGGCTGAAAACAAAAATTCATCAATGAGAAAAAAATGATGAGCATATTGCAACAATCAATCAAAGAAGATATCTTAGCATTGATACAACATGATGATAACTCACAGTCATTATGGAATGCATTAAGGTTGAAGTTTCAGGTAAGTTCACAAATGAGGAAGAGCAAAAAGGCATTGCTTAGAAAAGAGTTCGATATTTTCAACCTCTTGAAAGGCGAAACTATGAAGCAATTGATTGAGCATTACTGTCATATAGTTGTTCAAATGAAGAGGTTGGGAATTCAGAATACAAATAAGGAGTTAATCGACAAGTTGGCAGATGCTTTACCTGAGGGAGAGTGGACTACGTACTTGACGATACTGAAAATGGTGCAGAGTATAGTGGTTATAACTTATCAAAGTTCATAGAAAAACTTGAAGGCCATGAACTAGAAATGCAGAAGATGGCCAAATCAAAAGGTGCTCAAATGCAACAAGATGTAAACTTTACTTTAAAGGTAGTTTGTTGGTATTCAAAGTCCAAAAGTACAAACCGCCGTCAGTGCTGATAGTTCTATAAAGTCCATCTTCTAATCAATCCAGTTTTCAATCTTTTTCTAGCTTTGAACCAAATTCACCCAAAACACCTCGTCTTCACAGAGCTCAAACAGTTTCCAAAGTCAACAATTGGTCAATCAAACTCAAACCAGAGTTACAGTGTAACATGTCACACCCAGATTTCCAACCCAAAAATCCTTACACCGGTGGGCCCGGGTGGGGAGTTTTGTGATATGAGTTGATAACATCATTGTAATTAAACAAAGCACAGCGTAAGTCTTGGATTTAAATTACTATTACAAACCAAATGTTCAAAGTACGAAAATAATATACAGACGATTCGTAATAGAAGATCCACAGGCGGATCGTAAAATGTACAAAGAAAGAATATAAAACAGACTTTAGGGCAGATCTAAGGATTTGCAAGATCCTATGATTCACTACCGAGCAGCTTTCGACCTATTTCGTATTGTACCTGCAAACTTAGCCTTTGGACGATACGTCAGCTTTCGCTGGTAAATACACCCAACTGACTCGTTTTGAAAACATTTTAAAATGATTTTAAGTGCACATGGCACAAAATTTTTATAACTTGGGAAAGTTACTTTGTAACCTTGTTTAAGATTCACATGTTTGTCCATACATACAGGGCCCAGTACAGAGAGAGACATGATTAAATACACACCACTTAGAACTCACAGAGGAGTTATCCCCAACGTCTTGGGTAATTTGCATTTGAGCGTCTGTCAGGTGTATGCCTACATCCCGCGCTAAGGTCGTGGCCATAATCTAATGTAATGAGCCGAGGATATCCAGGACATGGTAATTTAACCCCCGATGTTTAAGTTATTAAACAAAACTGATTAAACGGAATATGCGGATTTACTAGCCACAATCCGGCATTCGATTGATCCCATTTCGACCAAGCGGTAATAATTTATCGTGACCCAAGCCCGTATGAGGAAAATAAGTCGAGAGTATTTACCTGAGCTAGTCTTCTTTTAGTTTTAATAACTCAGCCGTATACAAAAGTACTAAGTGCAGATAGCACTTACCGGCATAAGCTAACCAATTAAATACTAACGGTCTTTATTTAAGTCATAGACTTAGACCGTGGTGTACATGATCAAAACGTACAATGCTTGATTAAACGATGATTGGATAGAATGTAGTTAAACCCGGCAAGTAGTTGACTTGCATAATATGGTTAAACTATAAACATTCCGGATTTTGAAACTTAAATGATAAGGTCAAACCCGTTTCGATTAATTTTCGTAAAATAGTTACATATACTTAACCGTACGCATTGTAGCGATATCGGGTAACCGGATAAGTCATGGACAAGTTCTATATGCCTTTACACTTTAAATAAGTTGAGATATCAGTAGGATATCAACTTACATGCCCGTTGAGGTTTTAAAACGATATTATGCCTCATAAGGGCATTTCGGTAATTTCATACCATATAAAAGGAACTTGAATATAACTTAAGTTTATAATCATGAGTATTCTGGAAAAATAGTTTATTTATGATATAATATCAGTAGGATATTAATTATGTGTGTGTTTTATCTTTATGACCAAATATGCACGAAGGGGCATTTTGGTCATTTCACACATAGTTTATAAATTATTTGGGATTCTGAGTTTATAACATGTACTACTGTAAATTTTTTTAAAATAAGTTTTAAAATCAGTAGGTAACAAGTTTGGTCAATTAATATGGTTTAAAACCATACTATGGCCGAAACGACCTTATGTCGTAAAATGACGTCTTATACGATGTTTAGGAAAATGGATGTTAAGGTCAGGTTAAACTGTTTTAGATATGCTATTTAATATAACATATCAGTAGGTAAATTATTACCTTGGAAAGATTTGATTAAAACCATTTCACGAGCCACAAGGGCTAAATTCGTCATTTATCGACATAATTCAAGGACCTGCTTGTAAACTCAGTTTATTATCTGGTTTAACATCCCAAATAATCCCACTTATAATATTATATCAGTAGGAAAGCTCATTTTCAAGTTCATTATCATTAAAACCTTGTTTTATGCAAAAGGGCATTTTTGTCAAAATGGCATAATTATGGAACTTGCGCATAAACTTGGATTCTGATTATGATCAAAGTAATATAATTTTAGATCAGTAGCTAACTAATCTAAATCGGGCAGAATCGAAAGTCAAAGCAGAAGTCAAACTTCGCGACTTTCGGTTGCGAACCGACCCTAGAACTGAAATTGACGAGCCGAACATGTTCTTACATGTTCTAATAATTATTACCAACTTGTTTAAGTGTCAAAACAGGTTTATAACATATATAAGATCAATTTATGATTTTTCCAAAAAATGGTCTGTTTGACTTTTTAATTTCATAACTTTAACCCGTCAATTGGTCTAGCAAACGTGATCTTCAGGAGGTGCCCTTTATAGGGATTAACACCTACCTTATGACGATCACTTAGCCATATTCGTTTTGAACAATGGCTGGACCATAATGGTCGTAATGGAAAGTCAAGGCGTTTTCTTAAAACGCTTGACTTTTGGTTATAAAAGCCTATAAACGGAAATGCACAAGGAAGGAACACTTACAAAAGGTTCCTAGGATGCAATAGAACTCAGTTGGATGCTCCTTTCAATTAGGAACTTCCAGAGGAGGGAGAAGAGTTATGAATAAGAAAGGTGCAAGTTCAAATGGTGGACTTGAACAACTATTTATAGTTGGAGAACTCAAAGGAGGTGATGCCAGGTGTTTAGGGGTGTAAGAGGAAGCTTACAAGTGTCCCAAAACGTGGCATAGCTGTTTAGGAAGCCATGGTTTCAAGAAAATGGTTTTTGGCACTTATGTGTGGAGCCAAGCAAACTTTCTGAAGACAGGCCTCTCGCGCCCCGCGAGCGCGCCATGGGCAGAATTGAAGTTTGTCACTTTTAGCCCCTCAACTTATTAAATCCCCTTTTAACCTTCTAAAATACCTTTTTAGCATATTTAGCCCTCCGTAGTCAATATTTGGCATACTCTGGATTATTCCTGGACATTGTCGAGCTCTCGGTTCGTTAAAAGGTCACTCAGAGGTATAAATTAACATGTTGACACTTTTAAATCCCTCCATTATCCAACTTTCAGATATTTACAGAATTGAACCCTCTCGTCCAACAAATGGCACGTATGAGAGTTAGGACTTCGTAAAGGATCACTTAGAGGCTTATTATAAGCATGTTGACTTCGATGTCACTCAGAGGCTGGGCATGTTGACATATCATTCACTCAGAGGCCAAGTTTTAAGCATGTTGACATATCAGTCACTCAGAGGCTAATGATTTAAGCACATTGACATATTAGTCACTCAGAGGCTGTTATTTATGCATGTTGACATCGGACCGTCACTCAGAGGCTCAGTTTGAGCATGTTGACGCCTTTAGTCCTTATTAGTCTTTAATAGACTAAAATAAAATACAACATGTGTCACTATACTATTGGACACGATTTTACAGGGCGTTACATAACATAGCTGTGAATCTTCAAAACACACAAGATTTTAATGAACATACCGCCAAGCAGCACATGTTGTTGCTCGCATCTGTTCATGAATCTTACGAAAGCCTAGTTGCTAGGAAGATAGGAAATCCAGATATGACCAAGGAAGATTATGATCAAATAGATTCAAAAGAATTAGAGCTTATTGACATCAAATGGTGCATGGCTTCTATAGTTCGAAGAGCTCAGAAATTTATGGAGATTATGGACAGAAATAGTTTGGGAGGTTTGGATGGGAAGCTTGGATTCGACAATCAAAAGTTACTTGTTTCAGATGCAGAGAGAAAGGACATTTCAAATGGGAATGTACTAACCGAGAAGTCAACAGTAATCAAAGTCCTTTTGGTGATGATTACTAAAAGAAAGCTGTCTATCATAAGCCATCACCACCACAATCAAATTCAAGGATGATTCAAATAGAAGACGGTTCATTTAATGCTAAATACAAAGCTTTAGTAGTTGCCGAGAAGACGAAGGATTTAACTAGAGCAAGTATATTTCTAAAAATGAAAGTCTCGCATTTCTCGCAGAGATAATTAAAGAGCCTGAACCTGAACCAGAAGATTATTCTGAAGCAGTATTCGATGAAGCTCTTGAGGAAATTGTTCTTGAAGGATATATTCATGAACAACGTGCTGAAGAAGAGAATATATTGCATAATTCTTTTAGAAATCTGATTCCACCTAATTTTTTTCCATCTTTTGCAGGATATTTTGATTCAAGTTATAAGGTACAAGCAGAAGAGGAATCAAAGTCTGAATGTGTGGAATTGATAGATGTGAAGAAAGAGATGATGGCAAACCTTTAAGATGTAGTTTATGATGAATTCAAGGAAGAGTCAGAGACTGAATTTGTCAAAGAGTCGGTAAGAAAGGTTGTCAAATTCAGGTTGTTGAGATTGAAAAACCATGCAAGAGATGCCAAGTATCTTGCAAGGAATGTGTCGAGAAAGATAAAAACTATTTTGAACTGAAAAAATTTCTGATAATTTGTCAAGTGATTATAACGAAACTAAATAAGCTTATGACAATTATCTAAAGCAATTAAACAATATGGAAAGGTTAACAGTGAAGATAGTGCAACTTTGTCGACGCTTAAAGCAACTCTTATGGACAAACAAATGGCAATTAACATTCATCTTAACAAAATTGCTGAACTAAAAAAGAGCTTGAAAAAATGAAAATTGAAACGGAATAACAAATTGTTCATCAGTTATTCCACTAGTTCATATGTCATTGATCATATTCTTCCAAAAATTGAAACGAAAGAAAATGATAAGAACGGTAAGAACAAAAGTGTTGGTTACAACAGTGTTCCACCACCCATGTGGGAAAGCTATGCTAGAAAGAAACCATCAGGGGTGGAAAAGGCGCTCAATCTAAATTTGAAAACTGAAAAGAAAAATGAGTTGCCTGAGAACATTGATGTAACATACACTAAATCCGACAATGTCTATGAATCTGGTGTGGTTAAAACTGTTGTTGAAAAGGTTTTGGGAAGTGAAAGTGATAGCACAGAGTATGAAAGTGCTGACTTGAACTTGGAGAAAACTAGTTCAAGCTCACCTTCTGAAAATGAGGAGAGCTTTCACAAGAATTATCTTGATAAATCAGATTCTAGTACGAAGGAAGATTCTACATTGGTTGCTTATACCATGAAGGTTTGGACAAACTATATTCTAATCAAGAATTTCCAATTTAGAATGTGAATCTTGAGAAAGTAGAACAAGTGTTTAAGCTAACAGAAATCAATCTTTCTGAAGTGGAAAATTTGAATAAATCTTACTACTCTAAACCCAAAAGTTTTTGGAAAAATGATCGCAAAGGTAAAAGTTATTTTGAAAACTTGGATTACCGACACTCTAAAGATAAGCCCAAAAACTTCTCTTCTACCAATTCTGTTTGGGTGTGTAAGCCACATTATAGAATTTTGCTTAAGGACAAGCAAAGATTTAAGTGCGGGAGTATTTGACGTGTGCAAAATGCAACGTATAAATTACATCAAACAAGGTATAAAATCAACCCTTTTTCGGTACTAATATTGGAAAAAGCATGTTTACTTTTAAATTACAGGATCAAACGAGCTTAAACGGACAAAAGAAGCAAATAAACAGCCAAAACCAACCCAAATACAAAGAATAAGGATTGACACGAATTGTCGAACCCCCATTCCCATCCAAAACAATAAAAATAACGAAGACAGAAGCTTAGGCAGGGGGCCGTGCCCACCAGGCATGGAGCCATGCCCAGTCAAAGATTCTGTGCAGAAAGACAATAGCAATAGACAATCAACACGGGGTCGTGTCAAGTCAACATGGGTCGTGGTCAACTTTAAGATTCGTAAATCGTGGATAGTACACCAAGTACACTGACCACGGGGCCGTGCTCTATCACCACGGGGCATGCTTGGTACAATGACCTAACATTTGCAGTTAATGAAGGGAGACAAAAAGTCCACCACGGGGTTATGCCAGAAGGGGGGGGGGGCATGTTCGCCTTCTGTTTTCAGCTATAAATAGAGTAGCTTGGTTCATGAGAAAGGCATCCCTTGGCAAACCACTTCTCTCACACTTGCCATCAGTCCACCACCACTACAACACCACACCCACCACTATCATCCATCTTTCATCCTTTAGAGTGTGTAGTAGTCTAAGGATCCAAAATTGATCGTAAGAGTTCTTGTCAAACAAAGGCCATGCTTGGCTAAATCTCTTACATCACTTGGTTAAGACAAATCTTTTATATATTACTTTTGATTTCCATTCTTTGGAAACTTTTTATTTAGGTATGTATTAATAACTTTAATAACTAGTTTTTATATTGAAAGTGAACTTTATTTAAACATTTCTTCATGTTTTGTTGATTCACTCATTCGTGTCTTTACGGTCTATATAAAGCGTATTAACTATCTGGAAGGGGTTAGAAGGGTGTTTGGGTAACGTTCTTGTCTCGTTCAGTGTATAGATCATGCGAGGACTTGGTTCAAGCTTTTGAGGACTTCCCTTGAGGCAAATAGCATCAAATCATGGGAAGTAAGAACAGCTTGAACCCCTTATAAGTAAAATACTATTAAAACTTTACCCAACCTTGCGGGACTGTATCCCTGCTGACTCAGACCAATATGGCCGAGGGTAACGTCGCCTTCACAAGAGGGGCCTACCACTTTTCGCATTAAAAACTTGCTTAATTATCTTTCAATATTCCAACCTTGTGGGATTGTATCCTTGCTGACTCAGACCAATAGGTTGAGGGTAACGTCGCCTTCACAAGAGGGCCTACTACTATAATTAAGATAATCTCTTAAATGCCCAAAGTGGGAAATCATAAGAGGATATGTAAATGAGGAGTCAGAATCTAGTGATTCTTTCTTGTCTATTTGATTTCCTTTTTATTTACATTTTTACTTTTATATCTTTAAACTTTCAAAACTTTTATCAAAGATTTGATTAGATTAGACGTTAACGATAAGCCGGTATTAAAAGCTCTGGTGTCCTTGGACGACCTCAGTATCTTACCATAACTATACCACGTTCATGATGGGTGCACTTGTCCTAACATGTGTAGAGTGGTAGTATTGTATCGTGTTTTATAAAAGCTTGATCTACGAGTAAAAAGTACCTAAAATATAACGAAAATTATAACCACACTCGACCACATCATCTTGTCTGGAAAAAATGAGAATTATAGAGAGTTAAAACTTCATGCTGATAAGCTAAGTAAAACAATCAAACTACACCATGATGCAAATAGGGAAGACAATGCTACAATTTGAATGTTAAAAGCAACGGTCATGGACAAACAGATGATGATAAACATTCACATTGACACGATTGCCAAATTGAAGCATGAGTTAGAAGCGATGAAAATAGAAACAGAACGGGTTGACAAAAAGTTGATAAGTTATTCAACAGCGTCTTACGTTTTGGGTCACATTCTTCCCAAGCAAACTGGAAAAGATCAGAATGGGGAAAATATATACGGTTATCAGGATAGAGGTTTAGGTTATAATCGATGTCCACCCGGGAACAGTTACTTCAGGAAGTTCCTGATGGAGAGGAAAAGGCACTGAACTTGAAAATAAAAACAGTAAAAATAGAAAATATGAGCAGTTTCCTGATAACATTGATGTGACTTATTCAAAGTTTGATGTTGATGCTACATTAGAAGTGGTTAAAAATGTGGCTGATAAGGTTTTGGGAATTGAAAATGACAAATCTGATTTTGAAAAATACAAAACCCAAGATTGAAAAAGAAAGTTCAAGTTTACAGCCTGAAAGTGACGAAAGTTTTCATGATAACTATCTTCGTAAATCAGGAAATAGTTCAAATGATGATCCGTATTTTTTATTGTACAAAATGTGGATCTGATTATGAATTTCCAATTTAGAAGGTGAATTTGGACCGTGTCGAAAAATTCTCAAGTTTGTTGAGATAGAAATGTCTAAAATTGCAGATTTTACAAGCAATCAAAATGTTTCAAACTTAAAACAAGATAGATCTTATTATACCAAACCAAGAAATTTCTACCCTAACTATCAACAGAAAAATTATCACAAGGGAAGAAATGGTTCGGGATATAATAAGAAAAACTATAATAAGTTTGAAAAATCAAGATTCGTAACGAAAACGACTTTTGTGACTGCACGTTTAGAAAATACAAAAGAAACTCAATTTTTCAAACAATCTAATGAAGATTTTTTTGCTCAACAACAACGAGAACATGTTAAGGGAGCCTCTGTTGTAACAGACAGTAGGACGTGCTTTCGATGTAATCAAAATGGACACATTGCTAGAAGATGTCCACAAAAGAAACCTGAACCTGCTTCCGATGTTAAGAAAAATTCCAAAAATGTGAAACAAAAATCACCGATGTTTGTTCCAACACAAGTTTGGAAACAAATCAAAGAATCTACTAACAAAGTGAAACCAGTTAATACTAAATTTTCAGATTTTGAAACTTCTGAATCTTCAAAAGTAATGAACAATTTTTTTTGTTTTATTTCAAGAAAGCAATATTTAAAAACCAAACACGGGTGATGAAAAATAAAGTGGTTTTTTGAAAGGTTGAGAAATCTGTTTCAACCGAAAAGTTAGAAAAGGTTGAATAGAAGAAAGGAAAATAAAAGGATCAAAAAGTTGAGGATAATACACCCAAGACTTGAAAGACTTAGGTGTCACTATTCAAATAATCAATTTGTTTGATTGTGTAGGGGATTCTGAGTTACAAGTGAATCATCAATAATATGAAGTCCCTTGGCACATGATGAGGAGTTTGGCCAAATTAATATGAAAAACTTTTAGAAATGGCCATGATGGATTTATTAAAACGTTTATTGTTTTAAAAAAGATTGAATTTTTTCATAGAACCCTGAATATTTAACAGACAAAACTGATTGAAAAGACAGATTTATAAATGTTTTTAAAAATCAAAAGTGTCAAAGTTCTGTCATCATGAGGGGGAAAGTATAAAAGGAAAATGTGAAGCAGTAATGGATGCGAATTGAAGTAATTCTCATCGGTTGGTTAATGTTTCTTTCGTTAAAAACAAAAATCAAAAATATGTTTTGATTTTAGGGGGAGAATTATGATGTGAAAAATACAAAAACATATAAAAATTTGAAAATGTACAAAAAATGAAAAAGACAAAAAGAGTTTTCGTGTATAAAAGAGAAAATAATAGAACATCAGTAGACTGTCACAGTATAATATGATCAAAAGTTCATTAATTTGAAACTTAAATATGATAGAAAACATCAGTTTGTTCACAAAGTGATCAACCAAGGTCATTCATTTGAACTTGGTAGTTCAATTAGGTAACCAGAATCATTAACTTGGACTTGATTAACTAAGAGGGTTATTAACCTGATTAAATGTTTAAAATTTGAAATGTTTAAAATTTTGATAAGTGTTTGAGTTGAAAATTTTAAAGTTTGAAACTGAAATGTTTATTTGAATGATCATGTGTTTAAATAGGAAGCTGAAAGTTAGGGTGTAGGTCCACTTGGAGGATCAAGATTAACCTACTTCCCTGTTTATACAACACAAATACGAGTGCGGAATCCTTGTAAGTATGCAAACCAAAACAAAGTAAGAACACATGATAACCAAAGATTCAATATCTTGATTAAGTGAAGAGAACTGATACAAACATATACAAACAATGTTCATACACTCTCATGCAACACACTCTGTGCTCTTGTGTCTCTCTCTCTCTAGTATAGCTCTAGTCTCTCTAGAAGGCAACAAGCTCTATCCCACTTCTAAGTCTATACTGAGAAGTGCATGTCTTCTTATATAGTGTCCATACTCAGCAACTGTACGAAGTATGTTGCTGGTCATACGAAACACCAAAAGACACGAAGAACACACTCCAAAGATATTCGTACGAACAAGCTGGCTTGTACGAACATAAACTTGCTCGTACGAAACAAGCAAAATGGTTTAGATGTACTTATTCGTACGAATGGCAGGTGGCTCATACGAGCAGCATCTTGCTCGTACGAAGAATTCCACTAGCACACAGTACTTCTTCGGAGATCCTGTCACATACATGACGTACACAAGACTTAATAGTATGCACACATGCAACTGTTTTACACAGACAATCTAATCGTCGTACTAAACCAAGATAGGAGGATATCTTGATTTGGTCGACACGACCAAACTATACAGACATAGTAAACAAAGACCGTACAATTACAAACGTAACTAAGGACAAGCGACAAACACAAAAGTGTATCAACAAACTCCCCCTTGACTGTTACTTGGTCTTCGATCTTCATACTGAATGGCCTGGAGCATCAATAAACTCCCCTGAAAATCTGCTATCCAACGTTGATAGAACATCAGGTCTTTAAAACTTTCCAGAAACATCATACCTTTCCTATTTCATCTTGAGTAGCACTGGAGGTAACTGGATCGGTCACGATCTGCTGTGCCTTAGACTTTACCATTGGAGTTGAAGCAGAAACTTTTGATTGCAAGGATGAGGCTGAAGCATCAGGATTGCCAGTATCTTCATTAACCTGATCATGTTTTCGCTTGATCTCCTGCTCTTTGCATCTATCATTCCATAGAATGTTCACCCTCTTTCTGCTCATTTCAAACACGTCTTTAATACCATTAAAGCCTTCAACTAGTGTAGCATTACGAGAATGATACCATTCTTTCAAGTCGTTATGCTTAGCGGTTAATGTTTCCGCAGACCGTTGTACAGCCGCACTACGTTCTTTCAGTCTATTTATCTCAATCCCCCGAGAGTTATCAGCTGCCCTCATCTGTTGTAGCTGAGTTGCTCTTCCAACATCTGCAGTCTTCAGTCGCTGATTTTCTTTTCTTAACTGCACAATTTCAGAATCCTGTCTTCTAACAAACTCTTTCAAAGATTTATCTCCAATTGTTGTTTGACAACTGTGTCCCGATTTGAAGATATAAACTAAGAATGCTTGTTAATCTGGATTGCCGCAGCTTGCAACTGAGAGAACAGAAAATCCACTTTCTCATCCTTTTCCATTTCAGAGAACAAACGACTGCTTCGGTTTGCATTTTGTTGATGAGATGTAGACTAGGATTGTTGAGCTGAAGAAGTTGTAGGTTGCGATCAAACTAGAGTATCTTCAGCTGAAGGTGTTTCAGCTGCTGTGGTATTTGAAGGTTGTGGTTTAGAAATTGTAGTGGGTTCCGTCATTGCAGGTCAGTCTCCTCCATTGTAAAGGTAGACTGGACTTCTGCAACTGGTTCTCTTGTACCATCCTTACCAACATTATCACCGTCACATCATTACCCTTTCCTCTTTTATGACCAAACTTATCTTCGATCATCTTTTTCAAGGTTGGTTCTTCATTATCTGAATCACTGTCATCATGGCGCCACTTGTCGTTTTCTGGTGCAATATATTGATCATTCCCAGAAAACCGATCAACTTACGAGGAGGTGTGCTTTCCTTGTATCGTTTTGCTGCTACACTTCTAAAGATCTTCAACGAATGTTCCATCATAACTTCAACTTTTAAAACATCGTTGTCGTTCTTGGTAGATTCGGATGTTGCACATTCAAGATCATTTGGAGAAAACGAGGATACATCCAAAACTTGTTTCCACATATCCGGTTCTTCTCAGGTTTTCCTTCAGTTTGCAAAGATATATTTTGAAACACTAAACGGTTTGTTCAATGCCAAAGGTATCATCATTGCAACCAAGTCGTTATTTGCCATGTCATAACCACTTCGTATGTTGCTCAAACACTGAACTAAAACATGTAGAAAGAACTTGTATCGGAGTGGCAACCATGCTTTGTTTAGTTGTCCCATGAGGAAATCTCCAACACATTTCATTCTAAGTAAACATCACGTTGACACTTCAATGGTACTGAGAATGGAACTTCAGGATCATCACCAAGCTGTAATATGGAGTTAATGGTTTCAACACTCACATCTACGTTCAAGTCATTTACTTTCCTGCGGATAAGTTCCTGCCCATTCACTTCAATAACTTTAGCTGAATCCCAAAATTCCTTGATCAACGTCTTGTATACCGTAGTCTTGTGCGAGATAGCATAAAGTATCCTTGAGTCGCACAAAAACTTCATTATACCGTTGTACTCAGCAAATTTGTCTTTCGGATCCAAGTAGGCCACCATGTTATGTCTAGGTTCCGACATAATTTCCATTCTGACTTGTCAGTCCTCTTTGTTGCTGGTTTTCTTTTATGCTCCTTTTGTTCCATTCTATACACATACAACAACTATGATAAGATCACAAATTTATTAGGGAATATACACAAATAGTTTTATTCCAAACTTTCTAATGTATATATACACTGAAAAAGAAATACTGACTCATACGATTAACAATTTATTCGTACAAAGAACAACTCATTTTTATGAACTCTTGATTAAGTCAAAAAATTGTTTCATTCGAACAAATAGCTGATTCGTACGAACAACTTCAAGAAAAGTAACTTGTTTTTCGGTTAAAATGATTCTTCGCTTAAATTTTGTTGTTCAAGTCAGTCAAAGTCACATGGTCAGATAATGTTAAGTTGTTCAACTTCAAAGTATGCCATCATAGTCAAGTATACCTTAAAGAAATCAAAAACAACTTAAGGAGAGGTGTAAAGATGATGTGAGCAAGGTGAAAGTGAAGTTCTACCAAAGAACTTCATCACCTTTTATACCACATCAAGATACTCGTGCGAATCACCAATCTCGTACTAAGAACTCTAAATGTACAAGACCAAATGTTCATTCGTACGAAGCATAGTGGATCGTACAAATGATATGATTCGTATGAGTCCAGGTTTTTCAAAACTGGACTTTCAGTTCTTCGACATCTTTAGGTTTTTCGCACACCTGTTTAGAACTTTGCACAGATCCACACTAATCACAAGTTAAGTTAGGAAAAGTGCTTGTTAAACAGATTTTGTTCTTTTGAGATGAGTTTACCCGTTGTAAGAAAGTACTTTTATGAAGTTATGATATCAAAGCGAATGGTTTTAGGGCGTATCTTGGCAGAAAACTTTTGAGCTTCAATTTTGGCTAATTCAAAAGGAACTTAATTAAACAAAAAGTAAACTAAACTAAAATAACCAGTAACAGATAAGAGTAAACTATATATTTACTAGATAATATTTTTCAGAGTTTCAAGGTAAGAGAATCATACCAGCTTTTAATCTTATCAAAAACGAGTTTTGTTTAAAACATCAAATTAAATAAATAAATAAATAAGCATTCTACTCTGATTATCGGTATTGTTGTCCACGTAAGCTCAACATATTAGATGTAATCATGATTAGGAGATATGATTAAGGTATGAATTATACTTACTAGCCGGTGTTCAACCACTTCACGACACATTCCCGTATCAAGATATGCATGAGAGAAAATCTTACCGGTGAGTATACTACTTATCATCTATTTTGACGTATATGATGTGAGATACTCACTTATTTTGATTGAAAACAAGCCCTATGTGATTAAATCACTTATTGATGAGGAACTTGATTTTAAGATGCATGCAGGGCACAGGAGTAAGTCCGTGAACAGGTTAGTACCATCGTACCGACAAAGAGACGAACTTAGCTCCCGCATAAAGCTGTGATATTTTATCACTTATTTTTGGGTGGATGTGATATGTTTATCACTTATTGAAGGTCGCATGCAGTATTTACATGTATGTATGGTATCATGGAAGTTCTAGACTTGCGTCACCATTATTTTTCGGCAAAGGATTCAACCATGATACCCAGATGATATGTCAGCATAAACACCGCATATCTCAGATCCTCAGCATACTATTAAATGAAATTTTGGTACCAAGACCATATGCCAATGAATGGTTCCCACCTGGCTTGCAGTCTGTTATGTTTATATCAACCTGCACATTTTAATCTAATTGTGAGCCTACCGATACATCATTAGTAAAGCTACTTATCAATTTTCGTTTTGTGTTGTTGACTGTTTACGACAGATTACTCGTGTATTTCATCATCTACACTTATCTATCTAAGAAGCTCATTTTTTATTTTTGGTTTTTCTATTGTTTTTGTATTTTTCTAAATTTTCTCCTCCTTAAATAAAGAAGGTAATAAAAACTTAAACTAAATAAAAAGCATATTTTTGTATTTTTTCATTTTCTCATGTTTTTGTATTTTCTTGAAATATTTCCCCCTAAATATAAAACTAAGAGAAATAGAAAATCTTTTTGTAATTTTAGATTTTTAAGAAAATTTTTACGAAAAATGATTAGCCAAGGATGAATTACTCGGATTCACCTTGATGCCATTGACCAAAAGTAGATAATCAAAACGAGATTTATCAAATGCTTTTGTAAACAGGTCGGCACATTGGTGATCGATGTGGATTTTAACAACACTGATAAGTTTCTTTTCATAACAATCTCGTATGAAATGATACTTAATCTCAATGTGTTTGGTTTTTGAGTGCGGTACAGGATTACGAGTGATCTGTAAAGCAGCTTCGTTATCAACAAAAATAGGAGTAGTTATAAATTCAAAACCATAGTTACGCATTTGCTGTTGAATCCATAGAACCTGAGAGCAGCAACTAGAAGCCGAAATATACTCAGCCTCACAGGTTGACGTAGCTACAGAAGTCTGCCTTTTGCACTGCCACGTGACTAGGCGATTTCCCAAGAACTGACATCCTGCTGATGTTGATTTTGCATCGATCTTCCAGCCACCATGATCAGAATTACTGAATGCTGCCAGATCAAAGTTATCATCCTTTGGGTACCATAGACCAGTGTCCGGGCGACCCTTTAAATAACGAAAGATTCTTTTTACATCCATCAAATGAGAAACCTTCGGACTAGACTGGTAGCGAGCTAGAAGACATGTTGGGTACATTATACCAGGTCTTGAAGAAGTAAAATACATGAGAGATCGATCATAGCACGATAAAGAGATGGTTCCACATGTTCACCCATTCCATCAGGAGTAATCCCATGATTATGAGCTAATGGAGTTCCCAAGGGCTTTGAGTCTTCCATCTGAAATCGTTTGAGAATATCCCTGACGTACTTGGTTTGATGGATGAAAATTCCGTCTTTAGATTGATGAACCTGCAAACCTAAAAAGAAAGTCATTTCTCCCATAGCGCTCATCTCGAACTTCTCCTGCATGACCTGCTCAAATTCTTTGCACATTTTGTCGTTGGTCGACCCAAAAATAATATCATCAATATACACCTGCACCAGCAATAAGTCCTCATTCTGTTCTTTGATGAAGAGAGTACAGTCGATCAATCCACGTTGAAAACCATTCTTCAGAAGATAAGAAGACAACGTTTCATACCAAGCTCGTGGAGCTTGATGTAGGCCATATAGCGCCTTATTGAGAAGCCAAACCTTGTCAGGATGGATTGGATCCTCAAAACTAGGCGGTTGCTCAACATATACCTCTTCTTCAACCCCACCATGAAAAAATGCACTCTTAACATCCATTTGGTAGACAATAAACTTCTTGTAGGACGCATAAGCTAAGAAAATTCTTATGGCCTCAAGACGAGCTACCGGTGCATAAACTTCATTGTAATCAATGCCTTCTACCTGATTAAAGCCCTGGACGACCAATCTTGCTTTGTTTCTCACAACAACACCTCGGTCATCCTTCTTACATTTGTAAACCCATCTTGTACCAATCTTCTTATAGTTTTCAGGCATGTCAACCAATTTCCACACGTCTAACTTCTGAAACTGCTGAAGTTCTTCCTTCATTGCTTTAACCCATGAGTCTTCTATCATAGCCTCCTCTAAGATTTTGGTTCAACTTGGCAGACATAGCAGGCAAAAGACCAATCATTCTGTTCCCCAGATTCCCTAATGACTGAATACAAACTAGCATTCTGATTATTCCTGAGCTGATTACGAGTCTGCACACCACTTTGGACATCTCCTATAATATTCTGCTGAGGATGGGTATTATGAATTCTAGTTTCAGGAATATCAGGAACTCGAGAATTTATACCCAAATTGTTGATATTCAGATCAACAACTAATTCGTTTGCTGGATTTGATACGCATAACCTTTAGTAGTCCCTAGATTCTGAATATTTGACATGACATCTGAAATTCCAGGAACCGGAGCAGAAGTAGCTTCATTTGCATCATGGAACTCATCATCTTCTGACGAAATATTGTAATCAGCAGCATCTTCGAATTCCTCCTTCTGAACAAGATTGTTAAACGAAGTAGACATTTGAGGGTTAACAATAATTGGTCGTACTAATGACGAGTCAACTACAGTATCACTTTCTAGTAACATTTGAGTAGCTGCGCATCATCAAAAGTTGGCAGATAAAGGAGTTAAACAACCCATCATAGTCAAACATCTAAGGAGCACCCGGAGCTCTTACTGATTCAGTGTATCTTTAAACCTTGACTTCACCCCATTCTTCAATCTTTTTTGTTGACAAATTCCACATTCTGAAATTAGGAGTAGCATATCCAAGAAAGAAACCTTCAATAGCTTTCGGACCAAATTTACCATGTGGATCAATCAGAGTGCATGGAGCTCCAAAAGGTTCTAAGAAAGAAACATCCGGTTTCCTTTTATGTAAAAACTCAAAACATGTTTTCCCGTGCCTCTTCACCGTAAGAACTCTATTCATTATATAACATGCAGTAGCAACAGCTTCTCCCCAAAATTGAACAGGAAGTTCTGATTCTACTAGCATAGTTCTTGCTGTTTCAATAAGAGTTCTATGTTTCCTTTCAGCGACACCATATTGTTATGGAGTGTATCGAGAACTGTACTCATGCATAATGCCTTTAGAAGAACAGAACTCATCCATAACTTGATTCTTGAATTCGGTGCCGTTGCCGTTTCTGATTCTCCTTATCTTCAAATTGTACAAATTTTCAAGCAGAGTTAGGAGATTCTTGAGGATTTCAGGAACTTCACTCTTGTATGCCAACATATTCACCCATGAAAATCTTGAATAGTCATCAATAATTACTAAACAATATGAATCACCAAAGGCAGTCTTGTGTTTCATAGGTTCAAAGAGGTCCATATGAAGACGTTCCAAAGGCATATTCACCATGTTAATCTTCTTCACAGGATGAGATTTTCTTGCTTGCTTTCCTTTTTGGCATGATACACAGACGTCTTGTAGATGAAAGTTTTTCACTGGTACACCATTCACAAGATTGTTTTTCACCAAATAGTTCATTTTCCTCAAGTGAATGTGTCCCATTCGTCTATACCAAGAGATTGATTCCTTTTCGGTGGCTTTTGAGACAAAACATGTGACTTGTGTAGATGTGGTAATAGCTTGGCTCATGTCAAGAATATACAGGTCATTAATTTTTGGAGCTGACAGGAGAATCCATTCTTTGGGAATCTTGAAACCAGGTTTCAGCACATAACATCCAGCATCATTAAAATGAACCATGAACTTCTTGTCACAAATTTGAGAAACGCTAAGAAGATTGTTATCAATTTGTCGGACATAACTGATCTTATCAAAGCTAACCACACCATTGGCTACCATTCCTTCTCCAGTGATGTATCCGCCTTTGTCTCCAGCAAAAGCAACATAGCCTCCTCGAATCTTTTCACATCATAAAGGAGCCTTAAGTCGCCTGTCATGTGCCTTGATGCTCCACTGTCAACAATCCAATGACTATTCACAGTTCCTCCTGTAACACCCTGCACATTTCAAAAACCCGATCAATTTGAGATGGGGACCCAAGCCTTAGTGGTCTTGGGTCGACCGTTATCATCAAGAAATGTGATTTCTATTTCTTAATGATTTGGAAATTTTGAGCCTCCTCTTGAAACATCACCGGTCTTAGGTTTCCAAGATTTTTGAAATTTACCAGAATCACTATTATTTACATTTTTAACAACTTCTGGTTTTATTAAATTTGAAACTTGGTTTCCTTTCTTAAGAATCCGGTTTTAACACTTTTTCAATTATTTTTACTTGTTTATGTCTCTGTTTTTCTTCTTGTTCTTTAACAATACGTTTGTCACACCCTCAATTTCCACTTGCGGAGTTTTACCGCGAGGCGTGTGAACAAACCAGAATCTGAGACACCAGTACGTCGAACGACTCTATATGATTTGATAATACGTTTTCCAAAATCATTTGTTTAACCATTCATAGTAGATTTTATATTGTCTTAGTTAGTTTTCAATGTTTAGCGGAAGCATTAGTTTTTAAAGTTGAGCGGAAGCATAAAAATAAAGTAGAGGAACGGGCGCCAACACAAACGCCAAAACTAAAGAAAAACCCAAAACAATGTTTGTAAATGAGACTCGATAAAAAGATGTCTTGATCAATGCAAGTGAGTGCACCTAGAGCTCCTAGCGTCCTGAGAAACATGTAAAGAAACAAGTGTCAACATTAAAGAAGAGTGAGTTCACAGGCTTTCATAAATTCGTTTGTTCGGTTATAAGTTTGTTTCCCCCGTTATCCCTAACCCGGGATAACGATTTAGTTCCATTATTCCCAACCCGGAATAATACTGATAGTCCCATTATTCCTTACCCGGAATAATAATGAGGTTCCATTATTCCTAACCCGGAGTAATAACGTTGTTGGTTCCATTATCCCTAACCCGGGATAATATTGTTGATTCGTAATTAAGTTCAATGTTAACATGTAGGTAGCTAGCCTAAAGTTATGTCACGTAAGTGTTCGCGATCGAAGCTGACTGTTGTGCCTCCGTGTTGCCAGGCCTATCACTGACCATGGCGAAGTTAGGCCAAATTATTCATCCGTTGACCATACCCGGTCGGCTAGCGCGACTAGCTCGGATGGGGCTTGTCGGGCCCAGTAGTACTACTTATAATTTCCCCGCTATCTAACCCAATACTAACGATCCGAGAGATTGTCGAGGACTTGTGTGATATAGCTGCTTAGTGACCATAACGTACATTAACATTAACTTAGTTACCGAATAGTTTAATGACGTTAATTTCGTATAACGTAAAGAGATAGAGTTGTCGAGTGTATACATGTTTCTCCCCTGTTGTTTTAAAACCGGATAAAATTAGGGGCCGTGAACTCACCTTTAGTTGCTCGGTTAGTGTAACACAGAAGTTGCAAATGATGGGACCGCTAATTGCGTCCTAACAAGTCAATTGATTTCAAGTTAGTGTGTGAACACACCAATACAAATCCTACACATAATTAACGCACAAAGCGGTACACACAATCACAAATCCTAACACTCAAACATGCATGCAAGTATCATCATATTAACATAGTGATCAAAACAATTTATCATGAACACAATCCAATCCATGCAACACTTCGGTGCACACATTCGCAAGTTATAAAGTTTCAGCTTATATACTCATAATTAGGCTGTTTTCGAGGATTTTTATAAAATAGTTCCAACGTTCCAAAAATTCCAATTATTTTACAGAAGGTGACAACTATGCTGTAGAATTTTACATAAATTTTTCAAGTCCTAACACTTTACCAATTATTCATAAATATTAATATACTAGGCTGCAGTCAGATTCGTCGCTTTCTGACTGCAGTCCACAGAAGAATTTATTTAAAAATCACCGTTCGTCCAATTAACAAAATTCCAGTGCGAGTTTCCCGGAAATTTCCATATCTAGTTGCTGTACAAATTTCATGATTCGACTCTCTACAGATTATTAGATCCGACTCGATAAACAACTAACAATTTTTCAGAATTTTCACAGCTTCAGTTACTGAACTTAATTGGCCACTTAAAAATACCAAACGACTTCAGAAAAATATGAATCCAGCGCCATTAGAAGCGTTTTTCAAAACTCTACGTTTTAGACTTCAGAAAATCCGTTTTTCAATAAATAATAACCAAGTTACAGCCAGTTGAAGTTGGCTGTAAACATCATTCAGCATCCTGATTTCAGCATTTTATCGAATTCTAATCCGTTTAAACAATTGATACGTTAAATGTAAGTGATCCAGAACAGAATTTCCAATCATATATCATCATATATATCATACCCATGCAAACCCTAATCATAACATATAGTTTTTATCAAACAAAACGCAGCCTAACGTTTCTTAATTCCGCTAATCATCATACTTGCAAACTAGCCTAATCAATCGATTATCATCCTAATACTTTCTACCATTCCATACACACACGATCCATAATTCATAATCCTAGTATGATTAGCGAAATAACATAAAATTCTAACCCTAACAATAGGATCAATGAGCCGAGAACTAGATGGGACCGATTTGGATGTTGGCGAGACTTGCGACCGAGAGGAAGAAAGGGACAAGCTGCTGTCGCGACCGAGAGAAAAGAGAAGGAGTAGGCTGCCGTCGGCTGTTTAGCTATTAGGGTTTGTGTGTTTTGTTTGTGAAGCAATACACATGCATGTATGTGTATATATAGCGCAAGAGGTAAGGAGAAAAGGGATGGGTTTGCGGTTTGGGGTGCTCGCGGCCGCAAGTGGTTCGGGTGGGTTGGTTTGGGTTTAAAACTTGGTCCTCAAGTTTCGATTAACTACTTGAGTCGCAAGGAAGTGAGATCTATTCGTTTCGCGGCTCGGTTCGATTCATTTATCTATTATCTACATTTTACAACTAAAACGAATCACGAAATCGGAACATCACATAATCACTCACCAACTTATAAACGTTTAATACGTAGCACGTAATTCATTTGACGAGTACATGAAATTATCGTAATTATTTCGAGCGTGCAATTTAAGTCTCCGAACCAATTTAACGTAGGAATGAATAACCGTGAAGTAGTGCGTTTAAAATATCTGAAAAACCGGGATGTCACATTATCCCCATGTTGAAAGAATTTTCGTCCCGAAAATTGAGTAAACGCGGTTTAGAATGCAGCGTACATGTTTAGAGTGCCACTCACAAAGATTTTAGTTCGTTAACAATGGTACACGAATTTACAAGAAATTCCCAAGTGCCACGCACAAAACGTTTAGTTCGTTAACAATGGTACGCGAAATTACAAGAAATTCCCAGGTTGTCACATCATCCCCATGTTAAAAGAATTTTCGTCCCGAAAATTTAGTTTGTAGCATCGTTAACTTGTTGCTCAGTTGCAAAAAGGTGTGGGTATTTGCTTTTCATTTGGTCCTCTCTTTCCCACGTGAACTCCGGTCCACGCTTAGAGTCCCAACGGACCTTGACGATTGGAATCTTGCTGTGCCTTCGAGTCTTGATCTCACGATCCATGATCTCGATAGGCTGTTCCACAAAGTGCAGTTGTTCATCCACTTGAATCTCATCCAATGGAATGACTAGGGTTTCATCTGATAGACACTTCTTCAGATTTGACACGTGAAAAACGTTGTGAACTCCACTGAGTTCGGCAGGAAGGTCTAATTGATAAGCTACGGGTCCAATACGTTTCAAGATCACAAACGGGCCTACGTACCGTGGGTTTAGTTTGCCTCGTTTTCCAAAGAGGATTACACCCTTCCAGGGTGACACCTTCAGTAGGACGCGGTCGCCTACTTGAAATTCGAGCGGTTTGCGTCGTTGATCAGCGTAGCTTTTCTGTAGATCTCGTGCCGCCGCCATGCGGTTTCTGATTTGTACAATCTTTTCAGTAGCCTCAAGTATCAACTCAGGGCCTGTGAGTTGACTGTCACCGACTTCTGCCCAACAGACCGGTGATCTACATTTACGACTGTATAATGCCTCAAACGGTGCTGCCGATATACTCGTATGGCAACTGTTGTTATACGAGAATTCCACTAAAGGCAGGTGGATTTCCCAACTATTCCCAAAGTCTACTACGCATGCCCTAAGCATGTCTTCCAAGGTCTGTATGGTCCTTTCGCTTTGACCATCAGTCTGAGGGTGATAAGCTGTGCTCATATCTAAGCGTGTACCCAACGCTTTCTGAAGTGACTGCCAAAAGTTGGACGTGAAGCGGGCATCTCTGTCTGAGATGATGGACGTTGGCACTCCGTGCCGAGAAACTACCTCCTTGATGTAGATGCGAGTCAACTTCTCTATCTTATCTGTTTCTTTAATAGCTAGGAAGTGTGCGGACTTAGTTAAACGATCCACAATCACCCAGATGGTATCGCAACCACCCAAAGTTCGCGGGAGTTTAGTGATGAAGTCCATCGAGATCTGATCCCATTTCCACACTGGGATCTCAGGTTGTTGAAGTAGCCCCGATGGCTTTTGATACTCTACCTTGACTTTTGCACAAGTCAAACACTTGCTCACATAGGTGGCTATATCAGCTTTCATGTTGGGCCACCAATATGCAGCTTTAAGGTCTTGATACATCTTATCCGAACCAGGATGGACAGAGTATCGGGATTTGTGAGCTTCGTCCATGACTAGCTTTCTAAGGTCTCCGTAGAGAGGTACCCATATACGATTCATGAAATATCGGGCTCCATTGGGTTTTACTTCCCAATCGCGTTCCATCTTTCCCACCGATTCGGCCTTGATGTTTTCTTCCTTAACTGCTTCTAGCTGCGCGTCGCGTATCTGTTCGGGTAACCCTGAATGAATGGTGAGCTGTAATGCTCGTACCCGACGAGGTTTCAAGTGTTCCTTCCTACTGAGGGCATCAGCTACCACGTTAGCTTTACCCGGGTGATATCGAATGGCACACTCATAATCGTTTAAGAGTTCGACCCAGCGACGCTGTCGCATGTTCAACTCCTTCTGGTCAAAGATGTGTTGGAGGCTCTTGTGATCTGTATAGATTGTGCACTTCGTTCCATATAGGTAGTGTCTCCAAATCTTAAGTGCAAACACTACTGCTCCCAATTCCAGGTCATGTGTTGTGTAATTTTTCTCGTGAACCTTCAATTGTCGGGACGCATACGCGATGACCTTATCGCGTTGCATGAGTACGCATCCCAACCCCTGAATGGAAGCATCACAATATACTACAAAATCATCTGTCCCTTCCGGCAAGGACAGAATGGGTGCACTGCAGAGTTTATGTTTCAGCAATTGAAATGCCGCTTCCTGCTTGTCACCCCAAGCATACTTGATGCCTTTCTGGGTGAGGGTAGTAAGCGGTTGCGCGATCTTTGAAAATCCCTCGATGAAACGCCTGTAGTAACCAGCCAAACCCAAAAATTGGCGAATCTCCGTCGGTGTCTTGGGTGCTTCCCAGTTTTTGATAGCTTCAATCTTGGCGGGGTCGACGTGGATACCCTTTCCATTTACGATGTGCCCGAGGAACTGAACTTCCCGAATCCAGAAATCACACTTTGAAAGCTTGGCATATAGTTTCTCCTGTTGAAGTAATCCCAGCAGTAATCGTAGATGTTCAGCATGTTCTTCTTCACCTTTAGAGTAGATGAGTATGTCATCGATGAACACAATGACAAACTTGTCGAGATACGGTTTACACACGCGGTTCATGAGATCCATGAACACTGCGGGTGCGTTGGTGAGACCGAAGGGCATGACCAGGAACTCATAATGGCCATACCGAGTACGAAATGGCATCTTAGCGATATCCTCCTCCCTGACGCGTAACTGGTGATAACTGGACCGTAGATCAATCTTGGAGTAGTAGCTTGACCCTTGAAGTTGGTCGAAGAGATCGTCGATGCGAGGTAATGGGTACCGGTTCTTGACAGTAACCTTATTGAGTTCCCTGTAGTCGATGCACATGCGGAAGGTCCCGTCCTTCTTCTTGACAAAAAGGACTGGAGCTCCCCATGGCGAAGTGCTAGGTCGGATAAATCCTTTTTCTAACAGTTCCTGAAGTTGGGTAGACAGCTCTTGCAGCTCGGCTGGAGCTAGGCGGTATGGGGCCTTGGCGATGGGAGTTGCATGGTTCGCCAATTCAATTTCAAACTCCAATTGTCGATGTGGTGGAAGACCAGGTAACTCCTCTGGGAATACATCGGAAAAATCACGGACGACGGGGATGTCTTCTATACGTTTCTTGTCCTTAGGCTGTTCGGTAACCAGTGCGAGTAAAGCGAAAGAGTTCTTTCTCCGAAGATACTTCTGTGCTTGCATGTAAGAGATGATGTTTGTGACGGCGCCTGCTTTCTCGCCTTGCACCGTCAAGATTTCGTCGTTAGAGAGCGGAATACGGATAGATTTTTCGAAGCAGAGAACTTCAGCTCGGACGTCGGATAGCCAGTCCATTCCGACTACCACGTCAAAACTACCCAGGGTAGTTGTCATCAGATCAATGGTAAAGGTGTGGCCCGCGAGTTTGAGTTGACAGCCGGATACTATATGGGTCACATCTACAGAATTACCATCGGCTAGTTCTATGACATAAGGGGTCTCTAAGGGTTTAGGCGTGAGATTTAGGTTCTTCCTAAAAGACTCAGATATAAAACTCCTATCCGCACCCGTATCAAAAAGCACAGTAGCAAAACGTTCATTAAGGGGAAACTTACCGGTGACCACGTTCGAGTCGTTTCTGGCCTCTCCACGGCCCAGTGTAAATGCGCGACCTTTGGCACCTCCTGTGCCACCATTTCCATTATTGTTGTTGTTATTGTTGTTGTTGTGGTTATTGTGGTTGTGGTTGTTCCCACCATTGTTGTTGTTGTTACGCAGCTGTGGGCAGTCTCTTTTGAAGTGGGCAATGCTACCACACTGATAGCATCCCCGGATAACACCCTGCTGCTGACCCTGGGGTTGATTTTGGTTTTGTCGGGACATGATTTCCCCGCGACAATCCTTTGCCGCATGTCCCACTTTGCCACATCGTTGGCAGCGATTCCCGGCACAAGGGCCGTGATGATGAAGAATACAGCGATTGCACTGCGACTTTCGACCTACATAGCCGCTTGCGTTCTGGTTGTTGTTGGCGGGCTGATTATTGTGACCCCGGTGGCTGTTGTAATTATTGAACCGTTTCTGGTTCCCCTATTGTGGCTGGGCTGACGAAGACTGTCGAGCAGACGAGTCTTCAAACTTTCTTTTATTATCAGGGGCAACTTCAGTCGTACCCCGAGTTGGTAACTTCTTTTGTTCCACCGCCTTATCGGTGAGTTTGTGCGCCAACCTGATTGCTTGATGCTCAGTTGCAGGGTTACTAGCCATTACCATACCCTGAATCTCAGGGACCAGACCCCCAAGGTAGAACTCGAGTCGTTTCTCCACAGTGTTGGCCAGATCGGGACATAGAAATACCAGGTCGTGATGTTTTGCTGTGTATGCTTCGATTTCAGATCCCACCATCTTGTGGTTCCATAATGTTTGCTCCAACTGTTGAACTCTGTCTCACGGACAGTACTCTTCTTTGATTAGGGCCTTAAACTCGGCCCAGGCCATTGCATTTGCAGCAATAAGTCCACGCGTTTGGACTTGTGCATTCCACCAAGTTAGTGCCCCACCTTCCAATGTTGAGGCTGCATACTTGACCTTGTTGGCCTCCAGACAGTTGCACATTTCAAACACTGATTCGGATTTTTCGATCCAGCGGACCAGTCCTATGGGTCCTTCTGCCCCCGTGAATTTGCTCGGCTTCGCGTCGAGAAACATCTTGTAGGGGTTAAGACCCCCTCCTGCTGACAGAGGACAGGTAGTCAGCGAGGAATTCTACTAGCCCAACTATTAGATTTTCACATGAAAATTTAATAATGGTTACCTGCCGGTTGGTTCTGAACACCCGTTAGAGCTGCATTCACGTGCTCTTGGATCATTGCAGCTAATTCTTCGGGCGTCATGTTAAGGTTTCCGCGACATCCAGTTGCCATTTAGATCTTCGTAAGACAACATAAACACACACCGATAAGTCTATATATCCAATATAGTTATCCTATTCCATACTTAATAAATCCATCAGATTATGTCAACCCAAATAAATTAAACAGTCAAAAGAAATATTCAATTAAATAAAGTTTCAATGTCTTACAAAGTGCCAACCAAACGTATCAGTTTACTATAAATTATCAAGTTTAAACATAAGTGGGAAAATAAATAGACTGAAGGAAAGTAAATAAAATAAGCGAGACGTGTCAGTCTTCTACGTCTCCATCCCCCAAATCACTATCGTTACCGTCATCCTCCGCGGCGTTTCCAGCTTCTACAGCTGGGTCTTCCTCCAGATCCTCCTCTGGGTCCTTCTCTGGATCCTCCTCTGGATCCTCTTATGGATCCTCCTCTACCGGCACTGGAGGGGCCGGTGCTGGTGCGGGTACTGGTGCAGGTGCCTGATTCTGTTCTAGTTCTTGAATTCTCCAGCTAGATTCAAGGACTCTGTCTTCGAGCCAGTCAGCCCTTATCTGCTCAGCACGAAGATCTCTAGCTAAAGTGTTACGAGCTATCTTACTCGTATGTTGCTCTTCCTCGAGTGAGCCAGTCTTACCTGTTAATTGTCGTATCATCCATCCCTGTGCTAGGATGGTTTCATGCATTCTTTCTAATTGTTCTTGTTGTTTCCGTATCATATCTCTAAGTAGGTCGTTCCCTACTTCTAACGAGTTAACCGGTTCGACCGGCATAGCGATGGTCGGGCGTGAGGACGACTCCTCCCCTAGAGCGAGCCTTTTTCTCGCAGCTGAGCGTGTCTCCACGCCGTGAGGTGGTGAGGGTTCCACCACAGGTGCCTTTCCCGGCGCCCTTGATTGCGAAAGTTTGTCGGATGATGATGATGATGACATTGCCTGTTAGGTTGTGTAGTTAGTTACAAGTTGCATTCATTTCTATTTCGCATTCACATTTTACATAACACAGTTGTGGTACATCACATAACAAGATATAACAGTTCGGTGCCAAACTACGTCTAGTGTCGTGTAATCAGCTATAGTTTAGGTCTACTTTTAATGCAAACCTGGTTCTCTATAGCTAGAGGCTCTGATAGCAATCTGTCACACCCTCAATTTCCACTTGCGAAGTTTTACCGCGAGGCGTGTGAACAAACCAGAATCTTAGACACTAGTACGTCGAACGACTCTATATGATTTGATAATACGTTTTACAAAATCATTTGTTTAACCATTCATAGTAGATTTTATATTGTCTTAGTTAGTTTTCAATGTTTAGCGGAAGCATTACTTTTTAAAGTTGAGCGGAAGCATAAAAATAAAGTAGAGGAACGGGCGCCAACACAAACGCCAAAACTAAAGAAAAACCCAAAACAATGTTTGTAAATGAGACTCGATAAAAAGATGTCTTGATCAATGCAAGTGAGTGCACCTAGAGCTCCTAGCGTCCTGAGAAACATGTAAAGAAACAAGTGTCAACATTAAAGAAGAGTGAGTTCACAGGTTTTCATAAATTCGTTTGTTCGGTTATAAGTTTGTTTCCCCCGTTATCCCTAACCCGGGATAACGATTTAGTTCCATTATTCCCAACCCGGAATAATACTGATAGTCCCATTATTCCTTACCCGGAATAATAATGAGGTTCCATTATTCCTAACCCGGAATAATAACGTTGTTGGTTCCATTATCCCTAACCCGGGATAATATTGTTGATTCGTAATTAAGTTCAATGTTAACATGTAGGTAGCTAGCCTAAAGTTATGTCACGTAAGTGTTCACGATCGAAGCTGACTGTTGTGCCTCCGTGTTGCCAGGCCTATCACTGACCATGGCGAAGTTAGGCCAAATTATTCATCCGTTGACCATACCCGGTCGGCTAGCGCGACTAGCTCGGATGGGGCTTGTCGGGCCCAGTAGTACTACTTATAATTTCCCCGCTATCTAACCCAATACTAACGATCCGAGAGATTGTCGAGGACTTGTGTGATATAGCTGCTTAGTGACCATAACGTACATTAACATTAACTTAGTTACCGAATAGTTTAATGACGTTAATTTCGTATAACGTAAAGAGATAGAGTTGTCGAGTGTATACATGTTTCTCCCCCTGTTGTTTTAAAACCGGATAAAATTAGGGGCCGTGAACTCACCTTTAGTTGCTCGGTTAGTGTAACACAGAAGTTGCAAATGATGGGACCGCTAATTGCGTCCTAACAAGTCAATTGATTTCAAGTTAGTGTGTGAACACACCAATACAAATCCTACACATAATTAACGCACAAAGCGGTACACACAATCACAAATCCTAACACTCAAACATGCATGCAAGTATCATCATATTAACATAGTGATCAAAACAATTTATCATGAACACAATCCAATCCATGCAACACTTCGGTGCACACATTCGCAAGTTATAAAGTTTCAGCTTATATACTCATAATTAGGCTGTTTTCGAGGATTTTTATAAAATAGTTCCAACGTTCCAAAAATTCCAATTATTTTACAGAAGGTGACAACTATGTTGTAGAATTTTATATAAAATTTTCAAGTCCTAACACTTTACCAATTATTCATAAATATTAATATACTAGGCTGCAGTCAGATTCGTCGTTTTCTGACTGCAGTCCACGGAAGAATTTATTTAAAAATCACCGTTCGTCCAATTAACAAAATTCCAGTGAAAGTTTCCCGGAAATTTCCATATCTAGTTGCTGTACAAATTTCATGATTCGAATCTCTACAGATTATTAGATCCGACTCGATAAACAACTAACAATTTTTCAGAATTTTCACAGCTTCAGTTACTGAACTTAATTGGCCACTTAAAAATACCAAACGACTTCAGAAAAATATGAATCCAGCGCCATTAGAAGCGTTTTTCAAAACTCTACGTTTTAGACTTCAGAAAATCCTTTTTTCGATAAATAATAACCAAGTTACAGCCAGTTGAAGTTGGCTGTAAACACCATTCAGCATCCTGATTTCAGCATTTTATCGAATTCTAATCCGTTTAAACAATTGATACGTTAAATGTAAGTGATCCAGAACAGAATTTCCAATCATATATCATCATATATATCATACCCATGCAAACCCTAATCATAACATATAGTTTTTATCAAACAAAACGCAGCCTAACGTTTCTTAATTCCGCTAATCATCATACTTGCAAACTAGCCTAATCAATCGATTATCATCCTAATACTTTCTACCATTCCATACACACACGATCCATAATTCATAATCCTAGTATGATTAGCGAAATAACATAAAATTCTAACCTTAACAATAGGATCAATGAGCCGAGAACTAGATGGGACCGATTCGGATGTTGGCGAGACTTGCGACCGAGAGGAAGAAAGGGACAAGCTGCTGTCGCGACCGAGAGAAAAGAGAAGGAGTAGGCTGCCGTCGGCTGTTTAGCTATTAGGGTTTGTGTGTTTTGTTTGTGAAGCAATACACAGCATGTATGTGTATATATAGCGCAAGAGGTAAGGAGAAAAGGGATGGGTTTGCGGTTTGGGGTGCTCGCGGCCGCAAGTGGTTCGGGTGGGTTGGTTTGGGTTTAAAACTTGGTCCTCAAGTTTCGATTAACTACTTGAGTCGCAAGGAAGTGAGGTCTATTCGTTTCGCGGCTCGGTTCGATTCATTTATCTATTATCTACATTTTACAACTAAAACGAATCACGAAATCGGAACATCACATAATCACTCACCAACTTATAAACGTTTAATACGTAGCACGTAATTCATTTGACGAGTACACGAAATTATCGTAATTATTTCGAGCGTGCAATTTAAGTCTCCGAACCAATTTAACGTAGGAACGAATAACCGTGAAGTAGTGCGTTTAAAATATCTGAAAAACCGGGATGTCACAACGTTTGTCTTGTTTTGGAGAAACAGATCGACGTTGGCAAGTTAGTTCATGAGGAGTTTTCTCAACAAATCTCTGCTTTGATGGGTTTGTACAATTCTTGATTATGTGGCCGAATTCTCTACATTTAAAACAAGTTCTCCTCTCAACAAATTTAGGAGATCCTGTTCTATGACTTGATGTTGAACTTGTAGGTCTTTAGGTACTTGGTTCATTTTCACACCCATTTATAAGTTGGGTGTAAATTGTTACGCTTTAAAATCTTGACTTTGTTTACAAAATCTATATTAGACATGCCTTCAAAAGTCTCGACTTTATTAGTACCAGTAGAACTCACAAATTTAACATTCTTAAACTTCTTCTTGTAGCGAGTGCCTTTTGCTTCAACCTTTGGTTGTAGTACCTTAGGTCTTTCAGCTCGCTTTTCTTGGTGTTTTTCTTTTGAACTTGATAATGATTGTGACTTTATTGGGTTTTTCTTCTCCAAAAATTTGGTTGTTGACTTTTCAAAAACTTGATCAATAGAGGTTGGATTTACATTTTTTATCGGAAAGTCTTTGTTAGAATATATTTCCTTGTCTCCAACCAAGGTATACAATACATTATCATTTTCATCTGTAGACACATTTGTCTTGACAGATTTCATAGGATCATTCTCTTGATTTCAACACTTTTCAAACTGGGAGTAACAGACATTTCTATCCCTTTTTCCTCATCAAAAGATTGATCCCGATCATTTTTCTCGGACTCATCATCTGACGAGTCATCCTCCTTTGATGTAGAGGGGTTCTGATCAACAACTGATGATGAGTTTTCTGGTTTTAACTGAGGAATTGTCTAGCTTGAACCCTAATCCTGCTGCAAATTCTTCAGGATTAAGAGGTACCGAGGGTTCAAAGCGTGGCATTTCCTCTTCATCAGACAATTCGGTATAGTTGTGTTTCAACGGAGGTGGACACGACTTATACCCAATGCATTTAACTTCTCCTTTTAGTTTTTGAACGTCAATGATATGATCAACCACATATCGGGAGTTAGAATAACTTTCCAATTTTAGCTTGATCGCATCATGTTCGCATTTGGCGATGGCTAACTCTTTCTTTGTTTCCTCAAGGAGATTAATGTAATTATTAATTCCTATTTGTTTGTTCAAAACTGTCTTTGTTAATTCAAAAACGCTTTTCTTAAGGATTTCTATCACAAATTTGAATTCTTTTCTGTTTCGAGTTAAAGCCAAGTTAGCCTCTTTGCATTTTGACAGTTTAACAACTAGGTTTTGATTGTGTCTGTTTATTGTTTCAAATTTTGTTTTTAATTCAGCAAAATCATTGCAAACTTTAGGAGAGTCGGAATTTACCTGACTTGTCGAACCAGCAACATTAGCCATGAAGGCAGTATGATGAGGAAAAGCTGCACTATTTGTAAAGAGTTTTTATGTTTCCTTCGATGCAGCTTCTGCTTTTATCATCAAACCAGCCTTTTTGTTGATGCACTTTTGTGTCTATCGCTTGTTCTTAGTTACGTCTGTAATTGTACGATCTTTGTTTGTTGTGTCTGTAAAGTTTGGTTATGTCGACCAAATAAAGATATCCTCCCATCTTGATTAAGTACGACGTTTGGCTTGTTCGTGAAAATGAAAGATGCTCCATATGAGCAAACTGCTTGCTCGTACGAGCCATTACACATTCGTACGAGTCATTGTATGCTCATACGAGTGACCTTGTTATCAAGATCATTGCTTGGTCATACGAATGAGTTTCTCATTCGTACGAGCCATAACATGTTGGTACGAGCATCCATCTGAGAATGTTCTTCGTGTCTGTATAGTGCTTCGTACGGCCAGCAACATTCTTCGTATTGTTGCTAGGTGTTGGGACTATATAAACAGACATGCAGTTCTCAGTGCTTAGAGGACACTAAGCTAGAGACGAATAGACACACTAGAGAGAGAACACTGAGAGTGTTTAGATAGATAAACAATGTATTCAAGAGTCTATGTAGTGAGTCTCTCTATAAATCAATATAGTGAACACTTGAAGATATATCTTTTGTTATATTGATTGTGCTCTTGCTTTGGTTTGCATACACACTTGGATTCCGTACTCGTGTGTGTGTTACATAAATAAGGAAACAGGTTTATCTTGATCCTCCAAGTGGACCTACAAGTGGTATCAGAGTCTTAGCTCTCTTCCTTGTTCAAAACCAAGCTTAGTGTTGTGTCTTAGCTAGTTTATGAGGTTTCTTGAAGTGTTCTTGAACTTTTAAGAGGAAACTTAAGTTTTTAAAAGGATAACTTGTTTAAAACTTAGGATAACTTGTTGTATCCAGAAAGTTTTTATAAAAACCTTGTTAGAATACATGGAGATATGCTATGATAGGGTTTTTCTTAAAATTTTCCATCAAAGTTCAGTTGCACATATTTTCCGGTGAAACATCTATTGGAAAACTTATCAGAATATTCTTGAAGGGTTAACTAAATCTCTGGACTTGACTGTTTTTTACTGAAAAGCTTATATGGATTTTTTTTAACTAAAACTGGGTAAGACAGGTGATAACTTTCGAACAAAACTAGAGAAACAAGTCCCTATTTAAAAAGGAATTTTTACCAACCAACCCTGCAAAAAGATTCCCCTCTGCGGAAAACCAAACTTCAGCGAAGAACATCAGATATTAAAATTGAAAAACAAAAACAGATTTGGAAACCAAAACCAAAAATTGTTTCAGGGGGAGCATAATCCATGCTAAACAATCAGAAAAATGAAGTTTCAATTCTTGATGTTGTCGGACGACCCAAGTCAATGAAGGCTTGGGTCCCCACCTCCAACTAATCTTTCATGAGTGTGCAGGATGTTCCAGGAGGAACTATTGATAATCATAGAAGTATTAAAGTGGAGCATCCAGGCACAAGATAGGTGACAAGAAGCTCCAAAACATTGTTATATTCAGGAGTGGTTGCCTTTGTTGGAGAGAAGAAAGAAAAGATTGGTGAATGAAGTTGATAACTTCGACAAAGATGGAAAATGAACAACAATCTGTTTGTTTAAGGCTTGGATCGGATCCACAGGATAGATTTAATCGAAATTGTATATTTCTCCATGAGTGTGATTGAAGAAAAAGTGTTTTGTTTGAACAAACCAACCGGTGTGCGGATGCCTTGGCATGGTTTGAACAACCGCACACTACTTCTCAAGGAGAAAGACGAAGACCTTTGCTAGTGCAAAAACATGTGGACAACATCATGAATGAACCATTCAAAGATGAAGTGTACAAGCTTCTCCACATCCTTTCTTGCTTCTTACCAGTCGGACCCGGAGGTCTATGTTCTTGTTGTTGTGAAGAGATTTCTCAGTTAAATGAAGCAGCTGCAAAATCGACCTTGAAATCCACACCGGGTGGATATTCAGTTGGGAGAGCTCACAAATTCCTGGCAACGCACGAAGAAATTGCAGTTCTAATCTGTCCAATCTTTGTCGATATTTACGTTGCTTTACCAAGTTTCTCAAAATCTCGTACAACACTCCAGACCAAACACATTGATCTCAAATATCACCTCACACATGATGGTTTCAATATGAGAGTCATCAATGCTGTTGTGGTCCACACCAATTACCAACGTGCCAACTCATTTCTTCAAAATTTTGATAAATCATTTTTATTAAAATTAATTTTGGTACATGGCATCGAGGTAAAACATGAGTTAATCCACATCGGAAAATTGTTTTTGTGAATATTTTTCGTAAAGACAATCCAAAAAGATAGATTTTACTATTAAAATGTACTTTTTTCATTGTAGTGGGAGTAAATTCCAATAAAAAAAATACAAAACATGAGAAAAACAAAAATGAATTTCCTGACAAGAAAAAGAGAAAATGATAGTAAATTAATGGCCTGTCAAAACCTCTTTGAACTTAAAATTGAAAATGATAAGTAGCTCTATATTCAATGTATCGGTAGGCTCACAATCATTTTAAAGTGTGCACAGGGTGATATAAACATAATCGACTGAAGACCAGGTGGGAACCATTCATTGGCATATGGTCTAGGTACCGAAATTTCGTTTGATAGTATGCCGAGGATCTGAGATATGCAGTCTTTATGCTGGTTTATCATCTGGATATCATGGTTGAATCTTTTACCGAAAAATAACGGTGACGCAAGTCTAAAACTTCCATGATACCATACATACGTGTAAATACTACACACGACCATCAAGAAGTGATAAAAATTATCACATCCACCTAAAAATAAGTGATAAAATATCACAGCTTTATACGGGCTAAGTTCGTCTCTTTGTCGGTATGATGGTACAAACCTGTTCACGGACTTACTCCTGTGTCCTGCATACATCTGAAAATCAAGTTCCTCATCAATAAGTGATTTAATCAATAGGGCTTGTTTTCAATCAAAATAAGTGAGCATCTCACATCATATACGTCAAAACAGATGATAAACAATATACTCACCGATAAGATTTTCTCTCGTGCATATCTTGATACGGGAATGTGCCGTGAAGTGGATGAAAACTGGTCGGTAAGTATAAATCATACATTAATCGTATCCCCTAACGCGAGTATATCTGATAAGTTGAGCTTACGTGGACAACAATGCCGATAATTGATATAGGATACTTATTTAAATGCTAACTAATCAAACAACAAGTGTGTTTTGATATGACCATATACTAATATGATTCTCTTATCCTTGAAATTCGCAAAAAGAATGTTGTAAATATTTATTTATTGCTTTCGTCCTTACATTTAAAATTTGAAAAATACCAAAAAGAATTTAGTGAGTTTTAATATATATTTTATAAAAGCCAAAAAGATTTTGCTTCTAGTTTATTTTTGATTAACCGATGATGGAACTCAAGTCTATCCTACCTAACATCCTGATTATAAGCCAGAAAAAAAATTGCATCTTCATAAATGGTCGAAGTTTGACAAGCTTTGAAGTTTAATGATTTACATTTGAACAACCTTAAATCTTTTCAAGCATTGTGTCACACCCCGATTTAGCCATCAGAGTCGGGCGTGATCTGACTGGTATCTTCATTGCACAACGGAATGTATTTTAAAATGGTAAGATTCTAGAAAGTGAATGCCCGCTAAGTACTCGAATCCCCATGGGTTCCACCATTCCAACCTTGCCATACTTTGAAAATGTAACCTGAGAAAGAAAATGCAAAAAATCAACATAAAGTTGGCGAGTTCATAATTTGTTCGAAAAGATTTTAAATAAATCTTTTGGTAACCGGTTTAAATGTTGTTGAGAAAACGTAATAAAATCCATTTTTCCCGGCATGTCAATTGAAAACCTTGTTTTTGTAATATTTGAATAACCATCGATGTCCGCGTATGACAAAGAAACATGCCCGCATGAGCCTATAACCAACCTCAAGCTAGTAAGTGCCTCGCCGAACCGTTTACTCAAGACGGTAGACTAGCAGGCGGTTATAGTTCCGATATGTAGCGAGGACTTCACTGTACAGTTTTAAGCGACCCTACAACCCTTATTGTTGAGTAGAGGAGAATCCAGTCCTTGCGTCTTCGTGCCTCGCATGAGTATAGGTAGGTCTAACCCACTAGAGTCTTTGTGCCTCGCACAAGTGAGAATGGGCCTAGCCCATCTGAGTTTGTAAGCAGGACCAATCAGTCCCCTTATTTGTATGCAGGACAAACCAGTCCTGTTGTAACTAGGACCTTCCCGTCACTAGTCATGAAACTCATGCACGTTTCGAAAATACGCGAGTGTTTTGTAAAACCGGTATGTTTAGCATAAACCTGTCATAAACCATTTGAGTTTATTGAAATTCATTTGCAACATGGTTTAGAAATCTGTTGTTCACGTTCATCAAAATATTGTGTACTTTTGCAAAACTTGCATGTCTTTCCACCCCAGAAAACATTTATAAAGATGTAAAACAAAAAAAAGTGGGGGTTATGAACTCACCTTGATATCCTTGTGCAAAGCGAGCATAATATGATTTTGTAATGTCGTTCCCAAAATGTGACTCGCTAGCATGCAATATATAGCATTCCTATCAAGAAATAACTTATAAGTTTCTAATGAAATGACGTAGTTAAACTACGTGTCACCGAGCTCTACCGAATCGCTAACAAAACGATTTGACGGTAGGTTGTTATCCTAAATGGGAACATAGAAGGTATACATGTTAAGTTCCATTTAATTCCGGTGATAGTTACTAAGTCTTGAAAACACTTAGTTTCTTAGAGGTTTAGCGTATCTATATGTTTATATACAATTATAAAATATATTAGGGTATCGTATTAGTTGTCTCGATTGGTCGTGCGTGTACGTAGACAAATGTTGGTATAAAAATACCACACGTTGTAGATTCGTAGGATGTGGTCGTATGATTCCCAAGTGGTCGTCGCGTAGTCGTAATAATCTTACGTCTGTTTATAATTAATAAAATAATTATATAGTTGTACGCTCGCGAGAATCGATTTTCGTTTGTTTGTTTAGATAATAACTCGGATATTACATTGTGTTACCGACTTACAATAATGTGTGTGCTTCGTTTAGAAGTTTGAAATAATTATAAATAATTATTCTTATTTTATAAAAAGTGTACGGATTAACAATCGTTTGAAATAAATACAAACGATTATTTATTTTATAAAAGGTATTCAAATTTCCGACGGTCTATATAAATATAAACGATTATACTATTTTTATAAAATGTATATGAATTAACGAAGTTTGATTTAAATATAAACAATTATATTTATATTATATAAGTTTTTTTTTCGAGTTTTGTTAATTAGTACACCACATTTGCTCGAATGGTTACAACCTCGTTTCGTAAGTTATAAGTGTCGTTAAAATAAATATACATTTATATTTATTTTTATCAAAAATTACTTGAATCGGAAAGGTTTTGTTTTTATAATAAAACACGTTTCATTTTGCGGATTTTTACGAAAAACGGGCAGATTTTCCTCTGTTTTTGGACAATCCCGACAACACAAGTTGTCGATATATTAGTCAAAACGCAACAATTCAATATAACCAAGATATTTATAATTCTTTCGTATCTGTAAACGTCCAATAATCATCACGATTAAGTTTAATAATATATATGTATGTAATTAGATATATATTTTTATATATTGTATAACGATGTCGATTCGGTTTTCGGCTGATATTTTATATATATATATTTGTAAAAACAACACTAATACGTTTATGTATAAGTCCGAGTAGTAGAAATCTTCACGTATAATTTTTGTCGTTTTCATAGTCGTGCGGTTTGAGCTCGATGTCGTGTTAAGATAAAACTTTAAATAATTATTTAATACTTGTGTTAATATTATTTTACCAAGAACCGCTGTTGGCCGAGTTTGACTGAGTTGACCGGGTTTTGGACCCGTGTTGACTGGTTTGACCAGTTGACCTTTGTTGACCGCACCGAACCGAACATCAATTCTAATTGTCTAAAGTTGACCGGGTCCCAAATCATAACCAAAAATGACTCGGAATGATGTTTCACCGGCATTGACATGGGCTGACCGGGTTTGACTCGAACCTTCTTGTACCGCTAACGAAAACAAATCCGGCCGTTTACTTGTTGAAACCGAACCAATGCGAACCTGAAACAACCAAAAACTGACCAAACACCCGAACCGAGATGAAACCAAAACAAGCCCAAACCCGAACCAAATTTGACCACCACCACTGCCGTCGAAACCGGCGGTTACCTTCGTCATCAGCGCTCCGGAGATTATCGATGTCGTCGTTCGGCCAATCCACAGCCGCCACTACCCTTACTCCACCACACTGCAGCCACCGACAACTCTAACCCACCGTTGCCGCCTCCGTGGTCCATGACACCCGAAGTGAGACATTCGATTCGTGGTTGCTATGGTTCAAAAACTGTACTTTTGTTGCTCGAAGGAAGAAACTAAAGCCGGAAGCATGCTCGCGAGGTGTACTTTAGGGGGATACACCGCTAGTCCACCGTGAAAAACCTCCACTGCTGCCGTCGTGAACGGCGGCGCTGCCGTCACCACCATCACCGGACCACCGTCAGCTAGGGCCGGTCGTCGTCTGTTGTTGCCGGTCGCCGGCCGGATGTTCATCAGAGAGAAAGAGCAGGTGAGGTGTGTGTGAGTTGTTAGGTGAATGTGATATGGGTTTCTTTGTTTAGTAAACCTCTGCCCATCTAAACAAGAGAATGGGGGCTTGGGTTAGTGAATGAAGAGAAGATAGAGGAGTTTAAATATGTAGGGTTTTAGGTGGGTTGGGCCTAAAGCCCGTTAGTGCTTGTAATTCTTCGTGCGGCCCAATAACGTTTTTAAGGCTCGTTTTCGTTCCCGAATCTTGTATAGTGTTGTAAGATATTTATTTGGAGTTTGCACGTGTGAAATTCAAGTCGGGAGTCGGTTTTGATGCGTAAATCTGTCGGTTGCGTTAAAATTGCGTAAAATCTCTACGGTTAACGTTTCTAAACTGTTTTTCGATCCGATTTCAGCTGCTAATGGTAAGACTTGATTACGAAGTTAAATATAACATAATCTATTAATATCGAGACGTAACTCGAGTCTGGTGCTTCCATTTCGTTGTTGATTGCCAACATGTTCTGGTTTTTCATGTAACTTTCGCGTTTGCGCTTCGTAATGTTCAGCAATCCAAATAATTTGCATAATTATAATATATGATAAATATAATCGCAAAATTTGTATTTTAAGCGTTGTCAGTATCTTGTTCAGTATCAGTCCGCTTAAGGTTCGATTCCGCGCTAAAGTTTTCGAAAATCGCCAAATCACGTAACGTGAATCAAGTGGACGCTCCTAGGCTTTCCGAAGGCCAAATTAAGTTAATTTATGTCAAATTACGCTATGTATTATTGTCTTAATGTTTGTTATGCACGTAATTTCAATCGAAAAGTACCGGTTGTCACACATTGTTAGTTGGTAGTTGAATGAGAGTTTGGTCTCATGTGTGTCTTTTGCTACTGCTGATTAAAATCAATCCTTCGTGAAATTTTCAAATGAAAATTTATTAAGGATGATTAAATCCTTACAGTTCTTCTCATTACGCGTTTAGCTTTGTTGTGTGCACAGATGAAATATCCAAGCAAGCAAGGGAAAGAGAACGAGTTTGAAGAAAACAAGTTACGGGAGAAAAGACACAACAAGAATACAACCTGTGAATCAAGAAGATCAATTTTTATCTGAGCACTTTTCAACACCTCAAGATATATTTAAGGGAGAGTTTTCTGATGCACCTCCTGATTGTGACGTGTATAGACATCTGAAGATCCGACAGTCTGAAGAACGAACCATCACGAGCAGCATCCAAGGGGGAGTTTGACTCAGTTCGGTTCGGTACAACTCAGATCGGTTTTCACACTGGAAGCTCATAGTCTGAAGCAGGCCATTAGATATAAGATCGAAGAACAAGCAACATCCAAGGGGAGTTTGTTGATGCACTTTTGTGTCTGTCGCTTGTTCTTAGTTACGTCAGTAATTGTACGATCTTTGTTTGTTGTGTCTGTAAAGTTTGGTTATGTCGACCAAATCAAGATATCCTCCTATCTTGATTAAGTACGACGTTTGGCTTGTTCATGCGAATGAAAGATGCTCTGTACGAGCAAACTGCTTGCTCGTACGAGCCATTACACATTCGTACAAGTCATTGTATGCTCATACGAGTGACCTTGTTATCAAGATCATTGCTTGGTCGTACGAATGAGTTTCTTAATCGTACGAGCCATAACATGTTCGTACGAGCATCCATCTGAGAATGTTCTTCGTGTCTGTATAGTGCTTCGTACGACCAGCAACATTCTTCGTACTGTTGCTAGATGTTGGCACTATATAAGCAGACATGCAGTTCTCAGTGCTTAAAGGACACTAAGCTAGAGACGAATAGACACACTAGAGAGAGAACACTGAGAGTGTTTAGAGAGATAAGTAGTGTATTCAAGAGTCTATGTACGAGTCTCTCTACAAATCAATATAGTGAACATTTGAAGATATATCTTTTGTTATTTTGATTGTTCTCTTGCTTTGGTTTGCATACACACTTGGATTCCGCACTCGTGTGTGTGTTACATAAACAAGGAAGCAGGTTTATCTTGATCCTCCAAGTGGACCTACACTTTTTACTTCTCAGCTTTTCTGTTTCTTTCAGCAACTCTCTGACCTCAGCATCACTTCCTTCCCTGATATCTGCATTGGATCCATAACCACCTGAACTCGAGCAATCTTCATCAGAACTACCATTATACCCCGAACTATCATCCTCAGAATTGTCTATGCTGTGATGATTCAACTGATAATCTTGGCATAACATGCAGTTCCTCCTTGATTCTCGTTTCCCAATTGTACTGACCAATCGCATCCTTCATTTGTCTGAACTACTAAAGCTCTGTTTGTGTTGTTTGAAGGTCCTGACTGGTTGGTATTGTTTGGGTTGTTAACAGCTACTATCCTTCGATCATTGTTAACTAGAGCTGTGTTGGATGGTTGTGATTGATTTCTGAAGGGGTTGTGATTTCCTTGTTTGCTGTCTCGTGCACTCACGCTTGAAGTGACCTCTTTCACCACAGTTGAAGCAAGTAACAACATTTTTATCAAAACCATATTTTGTATCTTTCTTGCTTTCCAAACTGCTTCTTCCTGTTCTGCTCATATAATCCTTAGCTGTTCTCACTGCACTTTAAATGCCCACTTGATATCCATCAGCTCCATCTCATCTCTGTCTATTTGTTGGTAGTCTTCATTAGTCAAATTGATGTTTCTAATTTGACCAGCCACTAATCCACAATAGGCACTAACCATGGTATTTAGAAGTTCCATATGTTCTTGAGCAACTTCTACGCTGACCTTGGAAAGATGTGATGTGTCAAGTCTGACTGTATTGGGATTTGCATGTTGAACGTTGTTTCCGCATAAAGCTTGTTGAGAGGCTTGCTGTGGAACTTTAGGTGCAAGATCTCGTGGTTGTGGTAGAAAGGCTTTCGTATCACAAAACTTGTCCATAGGCTTGAGTACTTGAGCTTGCAGACTGGTTTGATTGAATATGTTGTGGTAGAAAGGGATTCACATTTGACACAAAGGCGGTTTGAAGCTTTGGTTGCTGTTTGCACTGATACCTGTATTATTACCTCCAAAGTACATCTCAGGGTTTTGTGGAACAGTAATTCTTATGCCTTTCGAAGTTCTTCTTCATTTTTGTTCTCCAATTTCTACACAAATTCATAAATACTGATTGAATCCAAAACACCTGTATGTTTTAATAAGTCAATAAATTGACCCATTTTGGCGGTAAGGTCAACAAAGCGCATCACATTTCTTGTGGAGATGCTAACACTTTGTACGAGTAAATTTCGTTGAGCAGATGGTAGAAACGTGTTGTCATATCATTCAAAGTTTCATTTTCCATGAACATAAAACCTTCAAATTCCTTCTTTAGCAGATCATGCCGAATTTTTCTGGTTGCAGCATTACCCTCTCCTCTTGCTTCCAGGGTATCCCACAGATTTTTGGTGGTCGTACAGTACACAAACTGATGATAAGTATCTTTATGGAGTGCCTGTGTTAGGATAGCAAATGCCCTTTTCTCTAGATCGTAAGCCTTTTTATCGCCTTCATCTAGATTGGCTAAGGAGGTTGGATTTGAACCTGCCTCTTCGAGTGATTCTTTATAGGGTGTAGTAAAACATGTCCATAATTCTGAGTTATGTTCAAGAACATATGTGTGGAAACGACTTTTCCATGACAGATAATCGTTCATATGGTTTAGTTTAGGTGGACGGTTATTACTCTCGGTTTCACTCTCACTCATAAGAAGAGTCTGAATGCTCTGGTTCTGGTTTGCAACACACGCCCATTGTTTTGCGGTTATCATGGTTGTATGTTGAGGCGTCAATGATTTAACCCATGAGGTTGCGGAGTTCTGTGAAGAGTCTTGATTTGTGCTTGAACTACTACTCCAATCCCACGGATTAGTACTCATTATGTTTTTCTTGATTATGAAAATTAAAAGGTTTAAGTTTAATTTTTGAAAATAACAGTTTCCTTTTAAAATTTCACAATTAAACTCACAAGACCTGAAAAACTGAAATACGAAAAAAGTTAATGAAGAAGATTCTTCGTACGAATTAATGATTCGTAAGAATGAGGATCCTTTGTACGAACCTGGTGTTTCGTACAAGGGCACTTCTTCGTGCGGGCTAACTTGTCTTTCGTGCGAACAAGATTCTTCGTGCGGATGACTGATCTTTCACATGAATAGTCTAGTTCTTCGTGCGGATGGGTTATTCGCACAGAAGTTTTTCGCAAAGGAATCTTTTTGCAGGGGTTGGTTAGTGAAAAATTTCCTTTTCTAGCACAGACTGGTCTTCGAAAGTGGTCTGTTATCTACACAATTTTGGTTAAAAAGACAAACATTTGATATCAGCTTTTTCAGTTTTAACAGTCAAGTCCAGAATGTCAGAGATTTGGTCAACCCTACAACAATATTCCGGTGAGTTTCTCCTGCAAATGTGCTCAACTTGAACTGATGAAAATTTTAAGTAAAAACCAGATTTTAACATGTCTCCATGTATTCTAACAAGGTTTTTATGAAAATTTTCTGTATACAACAAGTTTTAACTAAGTTTTAGATTGGTTATCTTTTAAAAACTTAAGTTTCCTGCTGAAAGTTCAAGAACACTTCAAGAAACCCTCAAAACTAGCTCAGACACAACACTAAGCTTGGTTTTCAAACAAGGAAGAGAGCCAAAGCTCTGATACCACTTGTAGGTCCACTTGGAGGATCAAGATTAACCTACTTCCCTGTTTATACAACACAAATAAGAGTGCGGATCCTCGTAAGTATGCAAACCAAAACAAAGTAAGAACACATGATAACCAAAGATTCAATATCTTGATTAAGTGAAGAGAACTGATACAAACATATACAAACAATGTTCATACACTCTCATGCAACACACTCTATGCTCTTGTGTGTCTCTCTCTAGTATAGCTCTAGTCTCTTTGGAAGGCAACAAGCTCTATCCCACTTCTAACTCTATATTGATAAGTGCATGTCTACTTATATAGTTCCATACTCAGCAACTGTACAAAGTATGTTGCTGGTCATACGAAACCCAAAAGACACGAAGAACATACTCCAAAGATACTCGTACGAACAAGCTGGCTTGTACGAACATAAACTTGCTCGTACGAAACAAGTAGAATGCTTGTTTAGATGTACTTATTCGTACGAATGGTAGGTGGTTCGTCCGAGCAGCATCTTGCTTGTACAAAGCATTCCCACTCATACATATAACTTCTTCGGAGATCGTGTCACATACATGACATACACAAGACTTAGCAGTATGCACACATGCAATTGTTTTACACAGACAATCTACTCGTCGTACTAAACCAAGATAGGAGGATATCTTGATTTGGTCGTCGCGACCAAACTATACAGACATAGTAAACAAAGACCGTACAATTACAATCGTAACTAAGGACAAGCGACAGACACAAAAGTGTATCAACATAGGGGAGCAAGAATGAAATGTTGATCAAAGAAAAAGAAGCTCAAGGAAAGGGGAGCATGTTTATGATTAAAGTTTACAATTCAAGATCGAAGTAAAAGAGGAGATTGTTGGTGATAGAGTTTGTTGTGCTAAAAATGTTAAAGATATTAAAAGTATGAAGATGTTGCTATCACAGACTACGGCAACATCCAAGGGGGAGACTGTTGATGCATATGTCTATTGCCTTCGTCATTAAGTTGTATCGAGTCTGTTATAGGGAGCATAATGTATAGATTTCAGATTATATGTATGTATGTATTACTACCTTCATACAAAGGTAAAACAAGTCACTTCGTACATAGGTGAGTAATCAACTTTGTACGAAGGTAGTCTAGATCGTATGAAGGTAGAAAGTAGTAAGGAGTCACTTCGTACGAAGATGATCCACTTCATATGAAGTAAGCTAGGCCACCCGCAGAACTAAGATGTCTATAAATAGGTGGATAGGCTAGTTCATTTGTAACGTTTTGGTTGACTGGATGGCGGAGCCCTATTCAAGTGTTTTCATGATCTTGTACACGTTGAACTGTTAATGGAAACGAATAATTGTGGAAATATAATCTTGTTAAACATATCGCCTAATATAAAATGGATTCCGCACATTTAAGTCTAGGTTAATCAAGTTAGACCTGAGATAATTAGATCTGAGCACGGACCTACAGCTTAACCAAAAAAACTTAACTAGGTTAGGTTTAAAGGACATAAAATGTTAAAAACTGGTAACATAAAGGACATAGCCTGTAATTTCTTTAGTTAAAGGACACCGACTGTAATTTGATGCAAACGATTTACTTAAAAAAACTAAACGTTTAGTTGTTTTTAGAAAGCACCTGATATGATCAAAACCGACAAGTCACATTAATTTTGAAAAAAGATAACAATAAGCGTGACAAACAAAAGAATGACTCGCATGCTCATTTTTACAGTTAAACCCATTCCTTCCATTTACGTGAGCATAGCCTTTTATTGCTTTCTTGACATGCTTGTTGTTTTTTTGCAGAATATGGGTGAGCTGGATGTTTTATGCAATTTAAAACTTGTCATTAGCATACTTTTCAAAATCATAAATGTGTGAAATTGTAGGAATTTGATCGAGGCATTTAGGATACCCTTTTTTGTTAGCGTTTTTCTTTTATTTGTTTCCCGCACCCAACATTATCCATTAGTTAAACTTGTTGAACCTATTTCCCATGTTTTTCCGATATCACCCAAACTAAGTCAACTACTTAACCAAATTTAGCCGTTTTTTAAACCTTTTTTTGTTAAAACTTGGTTAAAGTTATCTTCTAACTTGCGTTCTTTGTACATATTCCTTTCGCTTAGAAACATTAGACTTCATGTATAGCTTGTATTTACGTTGTAAAAAAATAGAAAATCAGAAAAAGCACACTCGAAAATAGAGTGTAGACGACCAAATTGGAGAAATTTTAAATGCTGAATAGTATAATCTTGTTGGTTAGCTTGAGTGGTGGAACTCATCCTTGTACGCGTTAATTATGTGTAGTTCTTGTTCATTTACGCTTGTTAGGCATAACCGTCGAGTTTTAACCATTTAGCCACTTTTAAATGTCCATTCCACACCCTTAACCATTGCCTATCATTACAACCCTCAAAGGCCTCTTGATTTATGCTTTTTCGCATGTTAGTTGGTGGAGACTAGATCTTTTGACAAGCTTATGACATTGCATGATTCTTTGACTCAGCGCGAGTGTTTTACACATACACATTACATGTATGATTCTCAAATATAGTCGAGTGTGTGTGAACATTATGAGTAATGTGAAGATTTGCATGCTAAGTCAATCGAAAGTGGAATCATTGCTTTTTGGTTATCTTTACTTATACTCGCATGTGCTTGTTTGGTTTGAATTCATTGATGATGTCTTTGGAAAACCGATTAACCATCGCGTAGTCATTAGCTTTGTAGTTTGAGGACAAGCAAAGTTCAAGTGTGGGTAGGTTTGATATACACTAAACTATACATGTTTTGGTCCCCCATTTTATTCCCGTTTTACGCGTTTTTGGCTAAAACTTTGATGTTTAGTACTTAAAATGCAGGCCGTGAACTTTTGAAAACCCTATAAAACAAATAGAGGCAATCTTGTCATTGTTGGAGATTTATCCTATCTTCTGGGCGATATCTAGGCTCTGAAAGCAGCTCTGGGTCGATGTCAAGCCTTCAAGTTGCAAAGAAGCCTATCTACCATCCAATCCATCAAACCCTTGCTTGCTTATGGTTTGAATTCTTTTTCTTTCTATGATTTTTGGTCACGTTTCAAGCATTGAGTTGATGTATTATTATTATTGTAGCCTTTGAGCAAAAACACTAGTTTACTTGTTTTATGAACAATCTTTAGTATGCTAATCTTGTTTGTATGAAACTTTATTATTTTTCATGTTTCTATCTTGATGATCATACGACAAACAAGTTTGATTGATGTTGGATTCTTGATTATAGTTGGTTATCTTGGATGATTAATGAATGTTTAGTTGACATATGTTGAAAAACCCTTGATTAAGCACTTGTTAGTAGGCTATTAACTTGTTAATATGTTTACACCATATAACTAGAAATGGGTATTGGTTTAATAAAAGATAAATCTGATTTTAATCAAGAGTACTTTCTTATACGTAAGGACTTTAATGGGTTAGATTGTGTTATTGAGAGTTCTTGACATGGTTCATGATCTTTGTCTAGTGATTTTGGTTGAAATTGCTATCTTAGTAGATTCGTGTTCAAGATTTGCAAAATGGAATCGTTTGTGATATGATCTACTTTATGCTTGTCTCGGTGGTTGTATTGTTATTCGGTATTGCTTTCCTTGATAAAGTGAGGTTAGAAAACTCTTAACGGAAAACTAACTTATTTTTAGAAGATTTGCTTTAAAATATATCAATAGCTCGCTAACGAATAATTTTAGGTGGTTAAATGTGTTTTATCGCATTAACTTTTCGAAGGATTATCATGTTAGGATTCTCGAAAGGGAAACTAATTGTCTATATAATTGGAAGATTGTTCGAGTGCCTTCATGGCGTGTCCGACTTAGTTAAAATGCTTAGGTTGTTTGTAAAACAAGATAATATATATTTTTGTATTTGTAATCTTTTATGTTTTAAATATAATTTTAGATTAATTTAGTTAAAAACTTCATTCACCTATTTTTTTACTTGTAAACTAGTGATAACGGTTTAGTACTCATGCATCCGCCTGCATCCATGGATCAACATCTGGTTCTTACCTATACTTTACTACATATATATGATAGGGTACACTTGTCCTTTTGTGTGTGTTTTTAATGTAAAGGTATAAATAATTTTTATAAATATTAAAACCAAGTTTGTTGTAAAATTAATTGTAAAAATATGTTTATATACGCACACGTCATACAACATGAACATGACACTTGAGTTTCGATCTTGTGTCTTACGATTTTATGTCACGTGTATTTTAGAATATAACTACTAGGATTCTATCGTGTGATGTGGCGAGAATTCTGTAAATGAACAAAACTTTAAATATTGTTTACATCAATATCAACATAAACATATAAAAGTTACAAGCATAAAGTTTCGAGTTACCAAGTTATGTTGTTGTTCGTTACAACCTCGGCATGGGTAGTGAAAAAATATCGAAACCGAAGTGCATTGAAAAAAAAAAATAAAAATGAATAGTAATACCGATGTTGTTCGGGTGGTATCGGTTTTGTTGGTTCGATAAAAACATTTATGCCACAAAATTAAAAAGAATATTTACAATGGTTGGTTACACAAAAGTTGTTCTATGTAACAAAAAAAGGAAAAGTCATAATGTAAAAAAAAAGATATTGACATATTTTTTACATGGATTAAAAAACCATAAAAAACAAATACATGTGATGTTTGGTATGTATTCGTAGGACCAGTTCAAATGAAAGCTTTCAAATACACAACCAAACTTGTTATGAGTGTGGTTCCCGATGCGATGCATTTTGTAAACACTAACAACTTGGTGGACATTTTACATGGTTCTTCACTTTGCATTTGTATTATATATGTGGACTATTTAGTTCAAGACTAATTTTAAATGGAGAATGGTGATAACCATGTAAATATTTTTGTGTAGTTCTTGAAAAATTAATCACGTGCAGTGATACACAAAAAGAGATATGATTAAAAAACCGTCTTATATACTAATATGTATAAGTTTTTTATGTTCGCACAGTTCCCAGTTATATATATAGGTTAAGTATAGAGAAAAATCCTTCTTGAGTTAAGGACACCAAACAAGCTCAAATCGGTGGACACAAAGTATGCCACATGTTACACTATTCTGACACTGTTACACTTTTTGTGTCAGTGGAGAGTGGAGAGAGGAGAGAGATTGTATTACACACTTTCGCCTGTTACATTTTTGTAGCTTCACATGTCTTTACATTAACACGAAATACAAATATTATATGTAGCATTCTTATTGGTTTAAACTTATTCTTTCTATTCTTACAAATAATTTTCTTCTTGTTTGAACCCTCCACTATATATATATATATATAGGGTTAGGGAACTCGGCCTTACGAAAAGTTTTTTCAATTTTTTCTTTATCAAAAATCCTAAAAAGTGATGTCATACTTATGTTATCAGTTTTTTACAACTGCTGTAAGGGGCAAAAAAAACCGCTTCCAATTTTTTTTTGATTTTATTTATGACAGTCCTTCTAAACATTTTAATCTAGGGGTGTGAAAAAATGGAGGCAAAACACGCATGAGAAGGCCGAATGCTCTAAGTTCTCACAACTCAGGGGGTTTCCTTGATCCTGATCCCATATATATATATACGTTATATATATGTGTGACATCCCGGTTTTTCAGATATCTTAAACGCACTACTTCACGGTTATTCATTCCTACGCTAAATTGATTCGGAGATTTAATTTACACGCTCGAAATAATTACGCTAACTTTGTGAACTTATCAAGTGAATTACGTGCTATGTGTATTAAACGTTTATAAGTTCGGTGAGTTATTATGTTATGTTTCGATTTCGTGATTTTTAGTTAAAAAATATATATGTAGTAAATATATAGACGAATCGAACCGAGCCGCGAAACGAGTCGACCTCATTTCCTTGCGACTCAAGGGATTAACCAAAACTTGAGGTTCAAGTTAAAGACCCAACCCGCCCCACCCAAATCCCTTTGCGGCCGCAAGCGCAAATCGCCCAACCCTTTTTCTTTTTCTTTTCTTTCTTGCGCTATATAAAGACATATATGCATGTGTTATGTTTCAAAAAAAAACACACACACACAAACCCTAGCTCCAAAGAGCCGACGGCAGCCTTTCCCCACTCCTCCTCTCGGTCGCGATCCCCTTGATTACCCGAATCGACTCCCATCTCGTTCTCGTTTCGTTAATCTTCATTGTTAAAGGTTAGGGCTTTCCATTGTTTCGTAAATCATGTTAGGGTCTATGAACTATTGATCACGCTTGTATGTAATGGTAGAATCATGGTTTATGAAAGTGCTATGATGTTAGTTCGATTGATTGTGCAAGTTTGGCGATTATGATGATTAGTTGGAATCAAGAATCATTAGGCTGCGTTTTGTGATAAAAACCATATATTATGATTAGGGTTTGCATGAGTATGATGTACATGATGATATATGATTGATAAATCTGTTCTTGATCGTTTATATTTAACGTCTCGATTGTTTAAGCGTGTTATATTGCGATAAAAAGTTGAAATCAGGATGCTGAATGGTGTTTACAGCCAACTTCAGTTGGCTGTAACTTGGTTATTATCTATCGAAAAACGGACTTTCTGAAGCCTAAAACGTATATTTTTGAAAAACGCTTCTAATGGCGCTGGATTCATATTTTTCTGAGGTCGTTTGATATTTTTAAGTGGTCAATTAAGTGCAGTAACTGAAGCTGTGAAAATTCTGAAAATTTGTTAGTTGTTTATCGATTCGGATCTCATAATCTGTAGAGAGTCGAATCACGAAATTTGTACAGCAACTGGAGATGGAAATTTCCGGGAAACTCCCAATGGAATTTTGTTAATTGGATGAACGGTGATTTTTAAATAAATTCTCCCGTGGACTGCAGTCAGAAAGCGACGAATCTGACTGCAGCCTAGTATATTAATAATTATGAATAATTAGTAAAGTATTAGAACTTCAAAAATTTACATAAAATTCTATAGTTTAGTTGTCACCTTCTGTAAAAAAAATTGGAATTTTTGGAACGTTGGAACTATTTTATAAAAAATCCTCGAAAACAGCCTAATTATGAGTATACAAGCTGAAACTTGATAACTTGCGAATGTGTGTACCAAAGTGTTGCATGGATTGAATTGTGTTCATGATAGGTTTGGTTTGATCACTATGTTAATATGATGATACTTGCATGCATGATTGGTTTAGGATTTTGTTATTGTGTGTACCTCATTGTGTGTTAGATATGTGTAGGGTTTGTATTGGTGTGATTCACACACTAACTTTAAATCAATTGACTTGTTAGGACGCAATTAACGGTCACATCAATTGCTACTTCTGTGTTACACTAACCGAGCAACTAAAGGTGAGTTCACGGCCCCTAATTTTATCCGGTTTTATACAACAGGGGAGAAACATGTATACACTCTACAACTCTATCTCTTTACGTTATACGAAATTAACGTCATTAAACTATTCGGTAACTAAGTTAATGTTAATGTACGTTATGGTCACTAAACAGCTATATCACACAAGTCCTCGACAAACTCTCGGATCGTTAGTATTGGGTTAGATAGCGGGGAAATTATAAGTAGTACTACTGGGCCCGACAAGCCCCACCTGAGCTAGTCGCGCTAGCCGACCGGTATGGTGAATAATTTGGCCTAACTTCGCCATGGTCAGTGATAGGCCTGGCAACACGGAGGCACAACAGTCAGCTTCGATCGCGAACACTTACGTGACATAACTTTAGGCTCGCTACCTACATGTTAACATTGAACTTAATTACGAATCATCAATATTTTTCCGGGTAAGGGATAATGGAACCAACAACATTATTATTCCGGGTTAGGAATAATGGAACATCATTATTATTCCGGGTTAGGGATAATGGAACCAACAACATTATTATTCCGGGTTAGGAATAATGAAACATCATTATTATTCCGGTAAGGAATAATGGAGCCATCAGTATTATTCCGGGTTGGGAATAATGGAACTAAATCGTTATCCCGGGTTAGGGATGACGGGGGAAACAAACTTATAACCGAACTAATGAACTTATAAAAACCTGTGAACTCACTCTTCTTTAATGTTGACACTTGTTTCTTACATGTTTCTCAGGACGCTAGGAGCTCTAGGTGTACTCACTTGCATTGATCAAGACATCTTTTTATCGAGTCTCATTTATGAATATTATTTGGGTTTTTTCTTTAGTTTTGGCGTTTGTGTTGGCGCCCGTTCCTTTACTTTACTTTAATGCTTCCGCTCAACTTTAAAAACTATGCTTCCGCTAAACATTGAAACCAAACTAAGACAATTTAAAATTAACTATGAATGGTTAAACAAATGATTTTGGAAAACGTATAAACAAATCATATAGAGTCGTTCGACGTTACTAGTGTCTCAGATTCTGGTTTGTTCACACGACTTGCGGTAAAACTCCGCAAGTGGAAATTGAGGGTGTGACAGATTGGTATCAGAGCCTCTAGCTATAGAGAACCAGGTTTGCATTAAAAGTAGACCTAAACTATAGCTGATTACACGACACTGGACTTAGTTTGGCACTGAACTGTTATATCTTGTTATGTGTTGTACCACAACTATGTTATGTAAAATATAAAGGCTATTGAAATAAACGCAACTCGTAACTAACTACACAACCCAACAGGCAATGTCATCATCATCATCATCCGACAAACTTTTGCAACCAAGGGCGCCGGGGAAGGCACCTATGGTGGAACTCTCACCACCTCATGGCGTGGAGACACGCTCAGCTGTGAGAAAAAGGCTCGCTCTAGGGGAGGAGTCGTCCTCACGCCCGACCATCGCTATGCCGGTCGAACCGGTTAACTCGGTAGAAGTAGGGAGCGACCTACTTAGAGATATGATAAGAAAGCAACAAGAACAACTAGAGAGAATGCATGAAACCATCCTAGCACAGGGATGGATGATACGACAATTAACAGGTAAGACTGGATCGCTCGAGGAAGAGCAACATGAGAGTAAGATAGCTCGTAACACTTTAGCTAAAGATCTTCGTGCTGAGCAGCTGAGGGCTGACTGGCTCGAAGACAGAGTTCTTGAGTCTAGCTGGAGAATTCAAGAACTAGAACAGAATCAGGCACCTGTACCAGTACCCGCACCAGCACCGGCCCCTCCAGTGCCGGTAGAGGAGGATCTAGAGGAGGATCCAGAGGAGGATCCGGAGGAGGATCCAGAGGAGGATCTGGAGGAAGACCCGGCTATAGAAGCTTGAAACGCCGCGGAGGATGACGGCAACGATAGTGATTTGGGGGATGGAGACGTAGAAGACTGACACATCTCGCTTATTCCATTTGCTTCCTTCAGTCTATTTATTTTCCTACTTATGTTTAAACTTGAGATTTTATAGTAAACTGATATGTTTGGTTGACATTTTGTAAGACGTTGAAATTTTATTTAATCGAATATTTCTTTTGATTGTTTAATTTATTTGGGTTGACGTAATTTGAGGAATTATTTAAGTATGGAGTAGGATAACTATATTGGATATATATACTTATCGGTGTGTGTTTATGTTGTCTTGCGAAGATCTAAAATGGCAACTGGACGTCGCGGAAACCTCAACATGACGCCCGAAGAATTAGCTGCAATATCCAAGAACACGTGAATGCTGCTCTGGCAGGTGTTCAAAACCAACCAGCAGGAGGGGGTCTTAACCCCTACAAGATGTTTCTCTATGCGAAGCCGAGTAAATTCACGGGTGCAGAAGGACCCATAGGACTGGTCCGCTGGAATGAAAAGTCCGAATCAGTGTTCGAAATGTGCAATTGTCTGGAGGCTAACAAGGTCAAGTATGCTGCCTCAACGTTGGAGGATGGGGCACTAACTTGGTGGAATGCACAAGTCCAAACGCGTGGACTTATTGCTGCAAATGCAATGGCCTGGGCCGAGTTTAAGGCCCTAATCAAAGAGGAGTACTGTCCGCGAGACAGGGTTCAACAGTTGGAGCAAACATTATGGAACCACAAGATGGTGGGATTTGAAATTGAAGCATACACAGCGAAACATCATGACCTGGTATTTCTATGTCCCGATCTGGCCAACACCGTGGAGAAACGACTCGAGTTTTACCTTGGGGATCTGGTCCCCGAGATCCAGGGTATGGTAATGGCTAGCAACCCTGCGACTGAGCATCAAGCAATCAGGTTGGCGCACAAACTCACCGATAAGGCGGTGGAACAAAAGAAGTTGCCATCTCGGGTACAACTGAAGTTGCCCCTGATAATAAAAGAAAGTTTGAAGACTCGTCTGCTCGACAGTCTTTGTCAGCCCAGCCACAACAAGGGAACCAGAAACGGTTCAATAACTTCAACAGCCATCGGGGTCACAATAATCAGCCCGCCAACAACACCCAGAACACAAGCGGCTATGTAGGTCGAAAGCCGCAGTGTAATCGCTGTAACCTTCATCATCACGGCCCTTGTGCCGGAAATCGCTGCCAACAATGTGGCCAAGTGGGACACGCGGCAAAGGATTGTCGCGGGGAAATCATGTCCCGACAAAATCAAAATCAACACCAGGGTATTAACCGGGGGTGCTATCAGTGTGGTAGTACTGCCCACTTCAAACGAGACTGCCCACAACTTCGTAACAACAACAACAATGGTGGGAACAACAACAACCACAACCACAACAACAACAATAACAACAACAACAATGGAAATGGTGGCACAGGAGGTGCCAAAGGGCGTGCATTTACGCTGGGCCGCGGAGAGGCCAGAAACGACTCGAACGTGGTCACCGGTAAGTTTCCCCTTAATGAACATTTTGCTACTGTACTTTTTGATACGGGTGCGGATAGGAGTTTTTATATCTGAGTCTTTTAGGAAGAACCTAAATCTCACGCCTAAACCCCTAGAGACCCCTTACGTCATAGAACTAGCCGATGGTAAATCTGTAGATGTGACCCATTTAGTATCCGGCTGTCAACTCAAACTCGCGGGTCACACCTTTACCATTGATCTGATGACAACTACCCTGGTAGTTTTGACGTGGTAGTCGGAATGGACTGGCTATCCGACGTTCGAGCTGAAGTTCTCTGTTTCGAGAAATCTATCCGTATTTCGCTCTCTAACGATGAAATCTTGACGGTGCAAGGCGAGAAGGCCGGCGCCGTCACAAACATCATCTCTTACATGTAAGCACAGAAGTATCTTCGGAGGAAGAACTCCTTCGCTTTGCTCGCACTGGCTACCGAACAGCCTAAGGACGAGAAACGTATAGAAGATATCCCCGTCGTCCGTGATTTTTCCGATGTATTTCCAGAGGAGTTATCTGGTCTTCCACCACATCGACAAGTGGAGTTTGAAATCGAATTGGCGAACCATGCAACTCCTATCGCCAAGGCCCCATACCGTTTAGCTCCAGCCGAGTTGCAAGAGCTGTCTACCCAGCTTCAGGAATTGTTAGAAAAAGGATTTATCCGACCCAGTACTTCACCATGGGAGCTCCAGTCCTTTTTGTCAATAAGAAGGGCGGGACCTTCCGTATGTGCATCGACTACAGGGAACTCAATAAGGTTACTATCAAGAACCGATACCCATTACCTCGCATCGACGATCTCTACGACCAACTTCAAGGTCAAGCTACTACTCCAAGATTGATCTACGGTCCGGTTATCACCAGTTACGCGTCAGGGAGGAGGATATCGCTAAGACAGCATTTCGTACTCGGTATGGCCATTATGAGTTCTTGGTCATGCCCTTCGGTCTCACCAACGCACCCGCGGTGTTCATGGACCTCATGAACCGCGTGTGTAAACCGTATCTCGACAAGTTTGTCATTGTGTTCATCGATGATATACTCATCTACTCTAAAGGTAAAGAAGAACATGCTGAACATCTACGATTATTGCTGGAATTACTTCAACAGGAGAAACTATATGCCAAGCTTTCAAAGTGTGATTTCTGGATTCGGGAAGTTCAGTTCCTCGGGCATATTGTGAATGAAAAGGGTATCCACGTTGATCTCGCCAAGACTGATGCTATCAAAAACTGGGAAGCACCCAGGACACCGACGGAGATCCGCCAATTTTTGGGTTTGGCTGGTTACTATAGACGTTTCATCGAGGGATTTTCAAAGATCGCGCAACCGCTTACCACCCTTACCCAGAAAGGCATCAAGTATGCTTGGGGTGACAAGCAGGAAGCGACATTTCAATTGCTGAAGCAGAAACTTTGCAGTGCACCCATTCTGTCCTTGCCGGAAGGGACAAATGATTTTGTGGTATATTGTGATGCTTCCATTCAGGGATTGGGATGCGTACTCATGCAACGTGATAAGGTCATCGCGTATGCGTCCCAACAATTGAAGGTTCACGAGAAAAACTACACAACACATGACCTGGAATTGGGAGCAGTGGTGTTTGCGCTTAAGATTTGGAGACACTACCTATATGGAACAAAGTGCACAATCTATACAGATCACAAGAGCCTCCAACACATCTTTGACCAGAAGGAGTTGAACATGCGACAGCGTCGTTGGGTCGAACTCCTGAACGATTATGAATGTGCCATTCGTTATCACCCGGGTAAAGCTAACGTGGTAGCTGATGCCCTCAGTAGAAAGGAGCACTTGAAACCTCGTCGGGTACGAGCACTACAGTTCACCATTCATTCGGGGTTACCCGAACAGATACGCGACGCGCAGTTAGAAGCAGTTAAGGAAGAAAACATCAAGGTCGAATCGGTGGGAAAAATGGAACGCGATTGGGAAGTAAAACCCAATGGAGCCCGGTATTTCATGAATCGTATATGGGTACCTCTCTACGGAAACCTCAGAAAGCTAGTCATGGACGAAGCTCACAAATCCCGATACTCTGTCCATCCTGGTTCGGATAAGATGTATCAAGACCTTAAAGCTGCGTACTGGTGGCCCAACATGAAAGCTGATATAGCTACCTACGTGAGCAAGTGTTTGACTTATGCAAAAGTCAAGGTAGAGTATCAGAAGCCATCGGGGCTACTTCAACAACCTGAGATCCCGTGTGGAAATGGGATCAGATCTCGATGGACTTCATCACTAAACTCCCGGAAACTTTGGGTGGTTGAGATACCATCTGGGTGATGTGGATCGTTTAACTAAGTCCGCACACTTTCTAGCGATTAAAGAAACAGATAAGATGGATAAGTTGACTCGCATCTACATTAAGGAAGTAGTTTCTCGGCACGGGGTGCCAACGTCCATCATCTCAGACAGAGATGCTCGTTTCACGTCCAACTTTTGGCAGTCACTTCAGAAAGCGTTGGGTACACGCTTAGATATGAGCACAGCTTATCACCCTCAGACTGATGGTCAAAGCGAAAGGACCATACAGACCTTGGAAGACATGCTTAGGGCATGCGTGGTAGACTTCAGGAATAGTTGGGAAATCCATCTGCCTTTAGTGGAATTCTCGTATAACAACAGTTACCATACGAGTATATCGGCAGCACCGTTTGAAGCGTTATACGGTCGTAAATGTAGATCACCGGTCTGTTGGGCAGAAGTCGGTGACAGTCAACTCACAGGCCCTGAGTTGATACTTGAGGCTACTGAAAAGATTGTACAAATCAGAAACCGCATGGCGGCGGCACGAGATCGACAGAAAAGCTACGCTGATCAACGACGCAAACCGCTCGAATTTCAAGTAGGCGACCGCGTCCTACTGAAGGTGTCACCCTGGAAGGGTGTAATCCGTTTTGGGAAACGAGGAAAACTAAACCGACGGTACGTAGGCCCGTTTGTGATCTTGAAACGTATCGGACTCGTAGCTTATCAATTAGACCTTCCTGCCGAACTCAGTGGAGTTCACAACGTTTTTCACGTGTCAAATCTGAAGAAGTGTCTATCAGATGAAACCCTAGTCATTCCACTGGATGAGATTCAAGTGGATGAACAACTGCACTTTGTGGAACAACCTATCGAGATCATGGATCGTGAGATCAAGACTCGAAGGCACAACAAGATTCCGATCGTCAAGGTTCGTTGGGACTCTAAGCGTGGACCGGAGTTCACGTGGGAAAGAGAGGACCAAATGAAAAGCAAATACCCACACCTTTTTGCAGCTCGATTGATTGTGCAAGTTTGGCGATTATGATGATTAGTTGGAATCAAGAATCATTAGGCTGTGTTTGTGATAAAAACCATATATTATGATTAGGGTTTGCATGAGTATGATGTACATGATGATATATGATTGATAAATCTGTTCTTGATCGTTTATATTTAACGTCTCGATTGTTTAAGCGTGTTATATTGCGATAAAAAGTTGAAATCAGGATGCTGAATGGTGTTTACAGCCAACTTCAATTGGCTGTAACTTGGTTATTATCTATCGAAAAACAGACTTTCTGAAGCCTAAAACGTATATTTTTGAAAAACGCTTCTAATGGCGCTGGATTCATATTTTTCTGAGGTCGTTTGATATTTTTAAGTGGTCAATTAAGTGCAGTAACTGAAGCTGTGAAAATTTTGAAAATTTGTTAGTTGTTTATCGAGTCGGATCTCATAATCTGTAGAGAGTCGAATCACGAAATTTGTACAGCAACTGGAGATGGAAATTTCCGGGAAACTCCCACTGGAATTTTGTTAATTGGATGAACGGTGATTTTTAAATAAATTCTCCCGTGGACTGCAGTCAGAAAGCGACGAATCTGACTGCAGCCTAGTATATTAATAATTATGAATAATTAGTAAAGTGTTAGAACTTCAAAAATTTACATAAAATTCTATAGTTTAGTTGTCGCCTTCTGTAAAAAAATTGGAATTTTTGGAACGTTGGAACTATTTTATAAAAAATCCTCGAAAACAGCCTAATTATGAGTATACAAGCTGAAACTTGATAACTTGCGAATGTGTGTACCAAAGTGTTGCATGGATTGAATTGTGTTCATGATAGGTTGGTTTGATCACTATGTTAATATGATGATACTTGCATGCATGATTGGGTTTTAGGATTTTGTTATTGTGTGTACCGCATTGTGTGTTAGATATGTGTAGGGTTTGTATTGGTGTGATTCACACACTAACTTAAAATCAATTGACTTGTTAGGACGCAATTAACGGTCCCATCATTTGCTACTTCTGTGTTACACTATCCGAGCAACTAAAGGTGAGTTCACGGCCCCTAATTTTATCCGGTTTTATACAAAAGGGGAGAAACATGTATACACTCTACAACTCTATCTCTTTACGTTATACGAAATTAACGTCATTAAACTATTCGGTAACTAAGTTAATGTTAATGTACGTTATGGTCACTAAACAGCTATATCACACAAGTCCTCGACAAACTCTCGGATCGTTAGTATTGGGTTAGATAGCGGGGAAATTATAAGTAGTACTACTGGGCCCGACAAGCCCCACCTGAGCTAGTCGCGCTAGCCGACCGGGTATGGTGAATAATTTGGCCTAACTTCGCCATGGTCAGTGATAGGCCTGGCAACACGGAGGCACAACAGTCAGCTTCGATCGCGAACACTTACGTGACATAACTTTAGGCTCGCTACCTACATGTTAACATTGAACTTAATTACGAATCATCAATATTTTTCCGGGTAAGGGATAATGGAACCAACAACATTATTATTCCGGGTTAGGAATAATGGAACATCATTATTATTCCGGGTTAGGGATAATGGAACCAACAACATTATTATTCCGGGTTAGGAATAATGGAATATCATTATTATTCCGGGTAAGGAATAATGGAGCCATCAGTATTATTCCGGGTTGGGAATAATGGAACTAAATCGTTATCCCGGGTTAGGGATGACGGGGGAAACAAACTTATAACCGAACTAATGAACTTATAAAAACCTGTGAACTCACTCTTCTTTAATGTTGACACTTGTTTCTTGCATGTTTCTCAGGACGCTAGGAGCTCTAGGTGCACTCACTTGCATTGATCAAGACATCTTTTTATCGAGTCTCATTTATAAATATTATTTGGGTTTTTTCTTTAGTTTTGGCGTTTGTGTTGGTGCCCGTTCCCTTACTTTACTTTAATGCTTCCGCTAAACATTGAAACCAAACTAAGACAATTTAAAATTAACTATGAATGGTTAAACAAATGATTTTGGAAAACGTATAAACAAATCATATAGAGTCGTTCGACATTACTAGTGTCTCAGATTCTGGTTTGTTCACACGCCTCGCGGTAAAACTCCGCAAGTGGAAATTGAGGGTGTGACAATATATACGTATATATATATATAGGGTCAGGATTTGGAGAAAACATGCCAAAGTGTGAAAACGGTTGCCAACCGCTGGATCAAATCAATCTAGGGACTAAACTGAAGCGGTCGCGTTTATAAATTTTTAGAAATTCCAGAAAGACACATGGTTCATTAAGGGTAAAAGGTATTTTGACAAGAAAAAAGACAAAATGCCAAAATGCTAACACATTAATGCGAAAGCCTCTGAAACGTCATGTAGGATTGTTTGTCAAATAGCAAATGTCCTAATTTGAGTATCTAGTCCATACGCGCGGAATTCAGATGAATTAGTGACAATTAACAAGATTATTTCATCAATTAACTGATTTCATTCAATGTTTAACTGTTACAAATGATCAGGAAATCCGACAGAGCTTCGCCGTCTCAGTCGCAAAAGTTCTACACACTAACACCTCACAATTGCTATATATAGACATGCTACCTTCGTGCGAGGGTAGTTTGTCTTCGCATGAAGGTAATTTACCTTCGTGCGAAGGTAGACTTCGCCTTCGTGCGAAGTTAAATACAAACAACGTAAATCTAACATTTTCGCCCTATTCAAAATACAGACACAACCCTAAGTCGTAGGCAATATACATTATGCACCAACAAACTCCCCCTTTGATGTTGCCGTAGTCTTGGTCTGTCTTTAAAATCTTCAAATATTTGACTTTAACGCTCAAAGAAATTCTTGCACAGCTTCCTACGCTCTTCAGACAATATTGGCATTTGATCAGTCGAAGGAGCCCACTTCATGAACTGAAATATTTGTAATCGAGCTTCTTTTGACTTTTCTTCGATCTTCTCCAATCTTCGTTCCTCTTTCATAAACTCTTCTTTCTCTAACTCTCTCCATGTTGATTCCCACATTTTTCCTAAATTAATACCGTGTGCATAGCAAACATTAATCACGCCTTGGTATTGCATCGCTTGCGTTTTCTCCTTCACATCATAACAGATCTTGTTGAAGGAACAAGCATTTGATATCATCTTTCAAACAGTTAACTAGCCACATCGGGTCTTGTATACGAATAGTTCTCCACATTCCCATATCTCTTTCGTTCGGTCATCTCTGGATTCAAATCTTTAGTAATATCCTAGGTGTCATCAGCTTTCAAAACAATAACAGCTTCACTTGTTTCAGAATCCACTTGCCACCATAAAAGTGTTCATGGAAATCATGTTCGATCTTCATCAACGGCATGTTTTTCATCACACGTGGTCGTTTCATCACAAGCGTGACATATTTCTCTTTAGGAATTTTGCTAGTCTTTATCTTTTTCTTGGGAATCAACGGTTTCCACTTGTTAAAACCATGAGCTGCTTCATATTTGATTAACTTCCATAATCTTTGATCATGAAACTTCATTTGGAAGTTAATACTCTTGTCTGTACAAGGTCTTCGATATCCTAGTATGGCAATGTCTTCAAATCATTCAATATCTGAAGTATTGAACACCATATTCCCTTTTGATCACATAGACATCTAAATCTGGAATCATCCGATGCATCTTCAATAGTCACCCTATCATATGTATCAGAATCTGGTATATGCTTGTAAACATAATCATTTGGCTCGAAAGTATTTATGTTATTCAGTTCCTCTTCAAAGTCAAATTCAAACGACTCTTCATCAACCCCAAGCATAATAGCAATTTCTTCCTTTGTATAATTATGCACAAACTCGCATTCCTCAACATTATGTTCCAAATACAAATTCGGGGCTTATAACAATCAGGAACAACTGTAAATGGAGTAGTTGTGAGGATTCCTGACTGTTCTGCATCGTGAGTTTGTTCTTTTGCTCCCCTGACATTGTGTATCATCTTCTTGGTTAGCAGAATCATTTAGATAAGCATCGTAATCAAAAATTCATTAATCTTTGTTGTTTCGACGATCAACCAAGTTCCACCTTGCATATTATATCATCGTCGCCTTTGTCATCATCAACTTTATTACCTTTTGTACCAACATCTTTATCTTGTTCATCATCATCCTCGTCGTCATCAAATTCATCTAACTCTGCATCTATCTCAACATACAATCTCCTTCGTTCTACAATCTTTTCAATCATAGGATTTTTAGTAACATCCACCAGTCCTCCCACAAGTACAGAGTTAATTGGTTCAGCATCAACATCTATGTCAACCTCTTCTCATTCTCAACAATACAGCAGTAATTTCTTGCACAGAGTCAGCTTCTGGCGCAGATTGTTCTATCACAGAAACCTCATCAATCTTTTCTTTCCCCTTGCCTAAAGCTTTAGCATCTTCCTCTGCCTTTTTAGATCGTTCAGCTGCCTTTTGCCCTGCTTCTTCAACTTCTAAACAATCGATTTTAACAACAATATTCATTCCCAAATTGCTAGCCAATACCTTCTGAAATAAATCAAACCTTCGATTATTCCAAGCACATTCATCCTCAATATCATTTACCACTAGCCTCAACCTATCATTATCAATCACAAGGCTTTCAATCACAGCTTACATATATTCTTCGATTATTTTCAAGAAATTTCACTCTGCCTTCCAATACTTCTTTATTATCTTCCAAGGCTTTTGATCTTGCTTTCCAATTCTGCAATTTTGGAGTCATTGAACATGTCTGCATCAAAATTTCATCAAGCCCTTCTGTAAATGGAATCTCCCCAAAATCTGTAGGAAATCAATCTGATAGTGATTGTCTTGGAGCTGATTTAGGTGTTGGTTGTTTGGGTGTTGTTTGAACTTGCGGAGATGTTTGATGTTGTGGAGATATCGGTTGGTGGAGTTTGATGTGAGGGTGTGATATTTTATGGTGATGGTTGTAGTTGTGGTGATGGTGGTTTTGTGGTGAAGAAATGTGAATAAAAAACTAAAAAACTATATAAAATGTGACAAATTGATGAGGATCAACGTAAACTCGTCATCTGGTCCATATTTAACCTCTAATTCCTCCATCTGATGTTAGATTTTTCATACCATAAATTCTCAAAAGATAGTTAAATCTGGTTCGATCAAATGGTTTGGTATAAAAATCTGCCTTTTGTTCATCAGTGTGGATCTTTTCTATTCGAATCATTTTTTTCTCGTGGCAATCACGGTTAAAGTGATGTCGAGTTTCAATATGTTTAGTTTTAGAGTGATGAAGTAGGTTTTTAGTTATATCGATGGCAGCCTTGTTATTTACATATATGGGCGTATCAAGAAATTGCAATCCAAAGTCTCTCATCTGTTATTGTATCCACAAAATTTGGGAAAAACAACTGGAAGCCGAAACGTATTCAGCCTCGCATGTAGATAGAGCGACTGTGGTTTGCTTCTTGCATTGTCATGTTACTATGCGTGTTCCGAAGAACTGACAACCAGTCGTTGTAGATTTGGCATTAAGTTTGCAGCATCCGAAATCTGAGTCTGAATATCCTGCGAGGTCAAAGTTGTCATTTCGCGGATACCACAAGCCGGTGCTTGGGCAACTTTATAAATGTCTGAAAATCCGCTTGACTATCATCAGGTGTAACACTCGAGGACTCGATTGATATCGGGCGTAAAGGCATGTTGGATACATGATGTCTGGTCTTGATGTTGTAAGATAGATTAGTGATCCAATCATCTATTGATATAAGTTTTCATCTATCTTGACTCCTGTTCATCAGGACAGATTCCATGGTTAATTGCCAATGGGGTAGATAATGGTGACGTTCTCGACATTTTGAATTTTTCCAAGATATCATGGACGTACTTTGTCTGATGGATGAAGATACCATCAGGCAACTAATCGACCTGAAGCCCTAAGAAGAACTTTATCTCTCCTATTGAACTCATTTCAAATTTGTTTTTCATGACTTCTTCAAATCCTTTACACGGCGCATCATTCGTAAGACCAAAGATGATGTCATCCACATAGATTTGTACGATCAGCAACTGTCCTTTCACTTCATGTGTGAAGTGTGTGCTATCAAAAGTGCCTCTGGTAAAGTCGTTGCTTAACAGGTGCTGAGAGAGTGTCTCATACCAGGCTCTCGGGGCCTGATGCAACCCGTATAACGCCTTATCTAGTAAGTAAACCTTGTCTTTATGCACTGGATCAACAAACCCCGGTGGTTGTCCAACATACACTTCCTCTTTCACTTTTCCGTTAAGGAAAACTGATTTGACATCCAACTGGTACACTTTAAAACCTTTCCATGACGCAAATGCCTGGAATATGCGGATTGCTTCCAGTCTTGCGACCAGAGCATAAACTCTGTATAATTAATGCCTTCTTGCTGATGAAAACCTTTGACAACCAGTCGAGCTTTATTGCACACATTACCCCTCGATCATCTCTTTTGCACTTGAAAACCCATTTAGTAGCAATAGCTTTATGATTAGTCAGTAGGTCAACAAGCTTCCAGACACCAAGCTTTTCAAATTGTTGCAGCTCCTCCTACATTACATTTATCCGGCTATCATCGGCAAGTGCTTCCTTATTTGAGTTCGGTATAAAAACACAATGTAAGCATATATCTTAAATTGGTGTAATTTTGGTATAAAAACAACTAAGATCCTTGTTGATCTGATTTCGCGTTTTAACACCAGCATGCAGTTTTCTGATAATATTCTCCGATGGGTAGTAGGACAAATTCCTTGGCATTACTTAGTTAGGAACATTTACTTCGCTCTCCAAATTCATAATGTTCTGTTCAATGACCTGATTACTAGTTGAAGCTTCATTCTAATTACCAGGACTTGCAGATTGATTTAGGAGACTTGTTATCTACTCAGAACCTCCATCAAAACTAGATTCACCATCTTGATCATATGTCGGCCCAGTATCTGAATCAAAATCGTCAAATTGGTCAAAAGTGGGCTCTGTGGCATTCACGATTGGTACGATGAAGGGTTCTGTTTAAGTCGTGCTCGGACCTGTTCCAGAATCATTTGTGCCAATAGATGGTTGAGTAACCACCATCGGTCTTGGAACTTGTTCTTGATTAGATGCTTGCTGTTGTTGATATAACAACACAAATTCCTCTTCATGTGGTTCTTTTGGCATATCGAAAGAATTCCATAAACTCTCATAGTTGAACATCCAGGATTCACCAGGCTTTTGAGTAGGCATTGTATACTTCTGACAATCAACATGTTGAGCAAGAATAACTTGATTTAAACTTGGCAAAATACTCTTCTCACTGGACTTGCATATCCTACGAAAAATCCCTCCAAAGATCTGGCACCAAATTTACCATCTGGGTCAATGACTGTACATGGAGATCCAAATGGTTCCAAAAACTCTAAGTTCGACTCTCGTTGGTTAAGCAGTTTGAAACATATCTTCTTATGTGCCTTGATGGTTAAAACCCTGTCCAACATGTAACATGCAGAGGGAACGACTTCGCTCTTGAAACTAACAGGTAACTTTGAATCAGGGAGCATCATGCATGCAGTTTCAATGAGAGTTCGATTCTTACGGTCAGCTACTCCAGTTGTTGCGGGGTATAGTGGGCGCTGAATTCGTGAAATACCTTTGTCGTTATAGAATTCGAGCATCCGATTATTTTTTAACTCAGTACCATTATCACATCGTATTCGTCTGATGGAAGATGGTACAAGTTCTCTAACTTTCTAAAGAGAACCATAAGATTGTTAAATGTCTCATCTTTCCTCTCCTGGAAGATAACCCATGAGAATCTCGAATAGTCGTTTGTCCCAACGAGGCAGTATAGATCACCAGATATGCTTTTGAGGTTGACTGGCCTGAAAAGATCCATATGAAGCCTCTTTAGTGGTAATTTTATAGAATTCAGAAGTTTTCTCGGGTGTGATTTCTTATGTTGCTTCCCCTTTTTACAGCTAAGACAATCATCATTTAGATGAAAACTTTTGAGATTAACACCCTCCACTAGATTGTTGTGCACCAGATAGTTCATTTTTCTCAAATGGTTATGCCCCATCTTTCGATGCCATAAGATCGATTCTTTTTCATTTGCTTTCGTAACAAAGCATTGTGCCGACTTCGATGTAATGGATACGACGCTCATGTCTAGAACATAAAGATCATTCTCTCGTGGAGCGCGCATGAAAATACACTCCTCAGGAATTTTGAATGATAGCTTTAAGCATTCTTTATCATTGAAGTGCGTTGTAAACTTCTTATCACAAATCTGTGAAATGCTTAGTAAATTGTTCTCCAATTTAGCAATGTAGTTTACTTTGTCCAACGAGACCACTCCATTGGAAAGTTTTCCTTCTCCGACAATCCTTCCACCTTGATTTCCAGCGAACCCTACATAGCCTCCAAGAATAGACTTAACATCATAGAGTAAGGCCATCATTCCTATCATGTGACGAGAAGCTCCACTATCCATTATCCATTTTGATATGATTGACCTCGAGAGCCCCTGACATGTAAATAAGCAATCACTTAGACAATGAAACCCAAGCCTTCTCGTTCTTGGGTGGGTTCGGAATATGAAACGTTAGAACTTTGACATTAACATATTGTTTAACTTCAGATGTAACAGGTGTTTTGATTTCTACATAATATGTTTTGGTTTTAACCACCCAAGTTTGTGTTTTTAGAGTTGCCTTATTCGAATAAAATTTTGAATCCATTTGTTCGGTTTTGATTGAAGTTTCACCAATTTCAAATTTTGAAACATTTAGAATTATTGGTTTCACAATTTTGTTGGATTCATTATTTCTTTTTAAGATCTGTTTTGGAACAAACTCAGGTTTCTTTTGTCTCACATCTTTTATGGATTTCTTTGTGTTGTAAACAGATTTTGAGTTGCTTTGAGTACAATGCGTGCAATATGCCCAACTTTGTTACGTTTCCAACATGTTCTACTGTCACAATCAGTAGATGAACTCAAATTCTGCTAACGATGATTCTTTTCTTCATGGAACTCATCATTTGATTGTTCTTTTCCCAACCTTTCTTTTTCACTTACCGTGCTTGATCCAAACACAAAGTTTATTTTCTTTTGAAAATTTGGTTTTTGAAACTTATCATTTTTCTTCTTAACATACCCCAACCCTTTACGTTTGTTTTCAGGATAATTTTACGTTTGCGATTATGTTTACTAAAATTTTTGGGTTTAGAGTAGTAAGACTCAATTAAATTTTCCACTTCAGAAAGATTGAGTTCTGTTAGCTTAAACACTTGTTCTACTTTCTCAAGATTCACATTCTAAATCGGAAATTCTTGATCAAAATATAGTTTGTCCGATCCTTTCATGGTATAAGCAACCAATGTAGAATCATCATCCGAACTAGATTCTGATTTATCAACATAATTCTTGTGAAAGCTCTCCTCATTTTCAGACGGTGAACTTGAACTAGTTTTCTCCAAGTTCGATTTAGCACTTTCATACTCTGCGCTATCACTTTCACTTCCCAAAACCTTTTCAACCACTATTTTAACCATATCAGATTCACAGTCATTTTCAGATTTAGTGTATGTTACATCAGTTTTCTCAGGCAACTCATTTTTCTTTTCAATTTTCGAATTTAGATTGAGCGCTTTTTCCACCCTGATGGTTTCTTTCTAGCATAGCTTTCCCACATGGGTGGTGGAACACTGTTGTAACCAACACTTATGTTCTTACCGTTCTTATCATCTTCTTCCTTTTCAATTTTTGGAAGAATATGATCTATGACATATGAACTGGTGAAATAACTGATTAACAATTAGTTAACCCTTTTCGTTTCGATTTTCATTTTTCATGCTCATTTTAAGTTCAGCAGTTTTGTTCAGATGAATGTTAATTGTCATTTGTTTATCCATAAGAGTTGCTTTAAGCATAAGTTGCACAATCTTCATTGTTAACCTTTTCATATTGTTTAATTGCTTTAGATAATTTGTCATAAGCTTGTTTAGTTTCGTTATAATCACTTGACAAATTATCTGAATGCTTTTTCAGTTCAGAAAAGTTTTTATCTTTCTCGACACATTCCTTGCAAGATTCTTGGCATCTCTTGCATGGTTTTCAACCTCAACAACCTGAATTTTTATAACCTCCCTTACCGACTCTTTGAAAAATTCATTCACTGACTCTTCCTTGACTTCATTAGAAACTACCTCTTTAAGGTTTGTCATCATTGCTTTGTTGCAATCTCTGTCAAATTCTCAGCATTCATCTCTTTTTCCACATCTATCAACTCCACACATTCAGACTTTGATTCCTTTTATGCTTGCACTTGATAGCTTGAATCAAAATATCCTTCAAAAGATGGAAACAAAATAGGTGGAATCAGATTTCTAAAAGCATTATGCAATATATTCTCTTCTTCAACATGTTGTTCATGAATATATCCTTTAAGAACAGCTTCCTCAAGAGCTTCATCGAATACTACTTCAGAATAATCTTCTGTTTCAAGCTCTGGCTCTTCGATTATCTCTGCGAGAAGTGCGAGACTTTTGTTTTTAGAAATGTACTTGATACAGTTAAATCCTTCGTCTTCTTGGGCGACCACTAAAGCTTTGCTTTAGCATTAGATGGAACGTCTTCTATTTGAATCATCCTTGAATTTGATTGTGGTGGTGACGGCTTATGATAGATAGCTTTCTTGTAGTAATCATCACCAAAAGGACTTTGATTATTGTTGACTTCTCGGTTAGTACATTACCGTCTGAAATGTCCTTTCTCTCTGTATCTGAAACAGGTAACTTTTATTTGTCGAATCCAAGCTTCCCAACCAAACCTCCTAAACTATTTCTGCCCGTAATCTCCATAAATTTTTGAGATCTTCGAACTATAGGAGCCATGCACCATTTGATGTCAATAAGTTCTAATTCTTCTGAATCTATTTGATCATAATCTTCCTTGGTCATATATGGATTTCCTATCTTCCCAGCAATCAAGCTTTCGTAAGATTCAAGAACAAATACGAGCAATGACATATGCTGCTTGGCGGTATGTTCATTAAAATGTTATGCGTTTTGAAGATTCACAACTATGTTACACTATAAAATCCTCTGGTTTGAGTTTGATTGACCAGATTGTTGACTTTGGAAACTGTTAGAGCTCTGTGAAGACTGAGATGTTTTGGGTGAATTTGGTTCAAAGCTAGAAAATAAACCGGATTGATTAGAAGATGGTCTTGCATAACTATTAGCACTGAAGGAGTTTTATACTTTCGGACTTTGAGTACTAACAAAACTGCCTTTAAAGTAAACATTTACATCTTGTTTCATTTGAGTACCTTTTGATTTGGCCATCTTCTACATTTCTAGTTCATGAGCTTCTTTTCTATGAACTTTGACAGGCTGTAACCACTATACTCTGCACCAGTTTTCAGAATTGTCATGTACGTAGTCCACTCTCCCTCAGGCAAAGCATCTGCCAACTTGTCGACTAACTCCTCATTTGTTTTCTGAATTCCCAACCTTTTCATTTGAACAACTAGGTGACAGTAACGCTCGATCAACTGCTTCTAGTTTCGCCTTTCAATAGGTTGAAAATATCAAACTCTTTTCTAAGAAGTGCTTTTTTGCTCTTCCTCATTTGGGAACTTCCCTGGAACTTCAACTTTATGCATTCCATAATGATTTTGAATTATCATCATGTTGCAGCAATGCTAAGATATCTTCTTTAATTGATTGTTGCCATATGCTCATCATTTTCTTCTCATTGACGAATTTTTCTTTTTCAGCTGTTGTGAACTGAGTCAATGTCTTCTCCAATTCATTTTCCCCAATTAGTGTTGTATATTTTTCTTCTATAGCAAACCAGCAGTTAAAATGGTTCACTTGCACCCATTTAAAAACTGCTCACTCCAACTATCATAATCCTCCAAATTCATCAACTTTGGGGGTTTTACCATTTTCCCCATTTTGTTCTCCAAATTCAGATTCTGTGCGGCTGCAGCTGATACATTAAAAGTTGACATAGCAAATGCATTGTAAAATTCGTTCTCCATTTACCAGCCTGAAACAACGTTAAATGCAAAAACGATTAAGAGGGTAGACTTCACCTTCGTGCGAAGTTAAATACAAACATCGTAAATCTAACATTTTTGCCCTATTACAAAATACAGACACAACCTTAAGACGTAGGCAATAGACATTATGCACCAACACGCCAAGTCTTTATTACTTTTCATTTATTGTAACAATTCCCGCAAAAAAATGTGCCTAAAACATCATTATATAAGGAATAAACCATCCATTTCAATGATCATACTCCAAACCATTCTTTACGAAACACCATACATCAAAAATACCAAACTTTAAAACAAATAGAAAAAAAAGCAAACATCGTTTCGTGGAGGTTCAATGCGTCAATCAATAAACACCATAATGAACATGGCAGAAAACTAAGGACGAAGATGAAGATTTCGCTGAGAACTTGTGTGTAAAAAGACGGACTATCATAAGAAGATTGAGAAGAAAATTTCCAGAGAATAATGAAAATCAATTTGTCTAGCCAACCATCAATTCATGTCATTATGATGAGGAGCTGGACATAGTGACGGTTGTGTGGGCCGACGGACAGGAAGATGACCACATAGTTGAAACCATACTGACCCAAAAGACTCTTGGGTTTATGGAACATTTATATAGACCCAGTAGTTCAAACACTGAGATAACTCTAGTAGTTACTTTGCTTGATGAAATGTTTAAATGGAGGCTTCAAGCACTACAGGATGAAGATGGCATTCAAACTGAAGACGAAAATGAAGATTTCGCTGAAGAATCGAAAGAAGAAGATGAAGGGAGTGATGGGTACTTCTCATATGTAATCCCATCGGATGATGAATTTTGAATATTTGTTTATGTTTATGGCATTTTAACTTTTAGACAAAATTTCTTATTGTTTGTTCAATGAATGAGAAAACTCCATGGCTTGTCTATTAAATGGTTTCAGGCGATTAAAATTACAGCTAATGGAAGTTTGTTTTTAATAGTTTAAAGGGACAACTAAAAGTAATTAAAAACAACAAATAAATCGCCAAAAAAGAAAACGCCAATGTAATATTAACGGCAAAATTATGTTCTCAATAATTGTTGGAAAAAATAAAATAAGAACAAAATCTTTAAAAAAGCTAATGTTATTCCTCGTTTGTATATACTCTCGATGACCACATAGATCCTCTTTTAATAATGGGTTGCTTGCATGTGAATGCATAATGTACCATTGTTTTTACAATTCTGACACTATCTTTCTTTCGTCCTCACTTTCTTTTGTCTCTTCTCAACAACCTCCTCATGTTGGATTTCAATCGCTTGCGAGGGTCAGATCATTCCGACTTATAACCAATAGGAACTCTTATGGGATTCTTTTGTTTTGGTAATGTCATGTTATCTCGGCAAATCCGTCCCTCGTGCTGGGAGCTAAGGTAACAACATGCATATCCGGGACATTCCTCTTGTAGGATTGAACATGATCCTTGTACAACGAAAGCCCAGCCTTGTTGTTCGACAACCGATTCAAAGTATACTCTGTTGTAAAAATAATTTAACGCATCATACCTTGCACATCGGGATCAAGCTCAGATATAAAATCATGACTCATTGGGTGATTAGTAAAACAATTTGGCGCATAATCTTTACACCATCTATTGAGAACATATTCTTTTGGAAATTCCTTAATGCCCATGCTTCTCAAAACATAGAAGACGTGTCTTCATAACAACCCAAACTGCCCAAAACGTCTGCATGAACAACTGGTGGTTCAATCAAATTTTATAAACATAACCTGTAAACGCCATGATCCTATCAAAATAACACCATTAAGCTAAAAAACATGCACACACATAACTGTTAATATAATTTATAAAAACGCTATGATTTAATCAAAATAACATCATAAAGACAAAAAAAAAAACATGTAGACTATTAGTGTAAATGATACAAACGCCATGAGAAGTAAAAAAACACCATTTACCTCAAAAGTGACGAACATGGCTGTTGAAAATCATTTGTAAAAAAAAACTTAACAAACCCATCGGGATGATTTTCAAAATGAGCATTTATGGAATGCCCAATATTAGCTCAGCTTGTATATCTAGAAAAATGCTTTTGGTGTATATCTCTAAAGCTTGATTCTCCAAAACTTCATAATTACTATTTTACTCCCGGTCATTTATAACACGTCTCGTGGACATTTTTTCGATGGGTATAACGCTGTGCTTCTATTGCTATTTCATAATGCGTCATAAAATCAACTTGAGTAGATTTAGAGTGACATACTTAACCAAAGAAATAATTTTCACTCTCGTACCTCGATGTCGTACGCATAAGACCCGACAAAAACTCCATCCTATGATATACAAGGATTCATGATTCCCTAAGAGCAAAAATAATGGATAATCAGTCGTTATCAGCTAGATTGAACTCTTTGATAACCTCTTCCTATCTGGATTCAAACTCTTCGGGTGAAAGTACATCGGTCCAAACAACACCGCATATACGTTCCTTAAAATTGGTGGAGTTGCAGTGCCTTACACCCAGCTTTATACACGAAAATGCCACGAAAATAATAATAACACTAATAAAATCCTAAACATTTATATTGTAAAACACCATACAGTTTAAAAGCTAGAATCAGAAGACTGCAAAACCGTTATTACCTTGAGTGAAAGTTTGTGCATCACGTGCCTCATACATAACCTATGCCTAGTATTAACAAAACAATAAAAATAGTTTTTTCATTGCTGGATCTTGTTCGGTGACAACAACTTTCGGTTGATCGCCAACAGATTTTAAAGAAACTCTCTTTAACCATATATATATATATGTGTATTTTTTCGTACCTGACGCCAATATGCAGCACCAAAAGTGACATTACTTTGGTGGTTATCTATACAACTAAATGGTACAAACACTAATATTGACGTGAGGTTGAAATCTCATTCAAAATAAACCAAATACACTAATTAGATAGTGGTAAATGGGTATCGAACACATGGAGTTTGTATGTTTACTAAGTAGCTTGCAAATCACGACTAATAAAATTAAAATTGCAAAGAAAATAATCTCAAAGTTTGGTTTGATCGGTTTTAATAAATTTATATTAACTAATTATCACTTATCAAGATTTGATTTAGAAATGAGAAAGAATGCCCCCCCCCCCCCCCCCCCGGTTTCAGGTTTTCTATGAATGTCAATTTCAAAGTTTAATTGGGGAGAATTACATAGACATAGTTCATGAGTGTGTGTTTGATTGTGATAAAAGGGGACCAAGTACTTGGATTACAAGAACGAAAGGTTGTCACCCGATGATCAGTTACATATAGGCAACCCCAATGTCACACCCTGACCTGCAGCGGAAATGGTAGTCGGGCATGATTGGGTTTTCATCAAAGCTCATGACATTTACTATAAAGTTTCATATTTATTAATTCAAATTAAAAAGAGAAATTTCATCCAACACATAAAACATACAAGCACAAGATTGTTCTAAGCATGGCATTTAAGTAATTCTTTTTTTTTCTTCTAATGCAAATTCCTATGTGTTCATTGCTTCAACCTGTTCACCTGTATCATGTAGAAAAATAGAAATTTGGGTCAACAAAAGTTGGCGAGTGAATCTCGTTAAAATATTTGCAAGAAATAATTAAGTTGATTAATTTAATAAAACTGTGCATAACCAGATATGAGCAAACGTATATGTAAACTATCCACAAACCACATAAACATCTGACATTGAACACATAAGCATGATAAGTGATGTGAAATGAGATCAAGGCTCAATCAAACGGAGCCGATCTAATTAGGCAATGTGATGCTCTACTCGTATCCAACGAGGAACTGATAGGCCTAATGTGAATGCTTGACTGATGAGAAGATATAACCACATATAACAATAAATCAAAAACTACATAACACGTTAAATCATATAATGGCAGTAGCACAAGTATTTGAATAAACGATATAAATAAACGACACATGATACACCCCAAAAGATGAATAAAAATGGGAGTTTGTAAGAATTCACTCATAGTGGGTGTGTTTCTTGAATTGATAACAAATGCGCACGATTAAAGAATCCAACCGACAAATGAAACTAAACTAAATATTCACATAATAATTGAGTAAATATATGTCTTTTATTTACACTTAACATATTTATTTAATGAATTTTATTAGGATTTTAAGACTATTTATATAGTATTTGTTACAAATTTTATGCTTAAAAAGTCCATTTTTATATATATTTTAGGGATTTTTGGAGAAATAAAGAAAAGTATATTTTAGAATATATACTCCTTTTCAGGGTTGACCGGGTCGAACCGGTTTGACTGTGCGATTATTGGCATCGTGTAAGGATCGAACTCGTGACCTCCAGTATACGTGCACGTCGCTCTCCCAACTGAGCTACGTGTCTAACCCGAAATAATCTAGATTTTAATTATATATATACTAACTAGGTTAAATTATATTTTGCTTATATTAAGAAGGTTTTTATGTTTGCAAGGCCGGTTATACAACCTGCTCAAACCCGCGCCTACACGATCAGTTTTACACAGCGCTACCAACTGGGCTGTGTGGCTAACCCAGAATATCTACAATTTATATTAATTTTATACATTTACTGATTATGATTTAATTAAGTATTTAAAAAGGGTTGGTTTATGTCAGGAGTCGGTAACGTGTGAGGCTCGAACCCGGGCACCCTTGTCTGTATAATGCACACAGTCCACCACTGGACTGTGTGTCTAACTCGGTTAACTCTATGTTTTTAATTATTCTTATATACTATCTTAACATCATCTTCTTCATGATTAAAACGCAAAACATCAGACTCGACTGTTAATCCAACTATACATGTTGGATTAACTGATTTATTATAACTAAACATTAAACAATTGAAAATAAGAGAATCTAAGAGTTTATACCGAAATTGTGAGTTATCCGGTTGAATTCCAGCGAGGTACGGTTTTCCGGCGAAGAGAAAAATTGAACAGAGATGTTCTTTCGAGAGTTTTAGAAAAGATGGTAGGATGTGAGCAAGTTCAATTGAGGTACAAGATCGCTATTTATAGAGCAAATGATAATTATGATTTCGGTTTCTTTTAAAGATTTAAAGACCAATGATTTCGTGCAGTTTCAGACGTTATTCTTGATGATTTGAATCAGTTACATGCATTTAAACAAAAGAACAACGGCTAATTAGTTTTAATCATGCTCCGACTGTTACTGGTTCTGTGATTTGAATTGCAGGTTTGATGGTTGTTTTGGTATAAGATTAAATTGTTTTCAGATTTGATCACAAATGTGTGTGTAGCTCAGTGGTGTGGAGTGTGTGTTGGTTTAGTGGTGACCTGGGTTCGACACCATGGTCACCTTTTGTGTGATTTTTTTATTTTTATATTATATTTTAGGTTTATTTATTAATATTATTATTAGTTTTACTTATTTGTTATTTTAACTTTTTTAATTTATAAATACAGAATTTTATTTAACTAATTTGAACGATTAACATAATTACATAATGAAACCTTATATCAACTATTTGAATTATTTAAACGGGGCGGGTTTAAGAACCCGTTTTACAACGAATGTTACAGAATCCCCTACTTTTAGAAATTTCGTCCCGAAATTTAGGTAGTTTTAAGTGTAAGATGCCGGTATTTTCGCGCATTGAGTCTTCGAATTCCCAAGTAAACTCAGGTCCTCGTTACTCCCAATGCACCCTGACTATCGGAATTTGACTTTGTCTTAAACGCTTCTCACCCAAGTCCATGATTTCTACAGGTCGTTCAATGAAGCGTATTGACTCATCAATCTGAATATCTTCTAACGGTATATGGAGATTTTCGTCGGCGAGGCACTTTTTCAAGTTTGATACATGGAATGTGGGATGAATCCTGTTGAGTTCTTCTGGTAGGTCAAGCTTGTAGGCTACAGGACCAACTCTCTCGAGTATTTTGAATGGTCCCACGTAGCGAGGTGCTAGCTTGCCTTTTTGTCCAAAACGAACCACTCCCTTCCATGGTGATACTTTCAAAAGTACTTGATCGCCAACACAAACTCAAGTGGCTTTCGTCGTTTATCAGCGTAACTCTTTTGACGACTCTGAGCTGCTAGAAGATTATTGCGGATTTGAAGAATCTTATCGGTTGTCTCTTGGATCAATTCAGGTCCAGTGATTTGTGCTTCACCGATTTCGTGCCAACACACAGGAGATCGGCACTTACGACCATATAATGCTTCAAAAGGAGCCATACCGATGCTTGAATGATAGCTATTGTTGTACGAAAATTCAACTAATGGTAGATGAGTATCCCAATTGCCCTTGAAGTCGATGAGATATGCTTGCAACATGTCTTCAAGAGTCTTTATGGTGCGCTCAGATTGACCATCAGTTTGAGGGTGAAAGGTGGTGCTGAGATCTAAGCGTGTACCTAAGGCTGATTGCACAGCTTGCCATGTTCGTGAAGTAAAACGTCCATCTCGATCTGAAATGATACTTGAAGGCACATCGTATCGACTTACGATTTCATCAATATAGATACGAGCTAACTTCTCGTTCTTATAGTCTTCGCGGATTGGAATGAAATGAGCTGATTTGATAAGACGATCAATGATAACCCAAATCGTATCGTGCCCACTGGAAGTGCGAGATAACCCGGTAATAAAGTCCATGGTTATGTTTTCCCACTTCCAAACGGTATTTCAGGTTGAACGAGTAATCCTGAGGGTCTTTGATGTTCAGCTTTAACCTTAGAACATGTGAGGCACTTGGAGACAAAAATGGCGATATCCTTCTTCATGCCAGGCCACCAGTAAGAGTATCGTAGGTCTTGATACATCTTATCAGCACCTGGATGTATAGAGTATCGTGTTTTGTGAGCCTCATTCATGAGAAAAGTACGAAGATTGTCACGATTAGGTACCCAAATACGATTCAAGTAGTAAAGGATACAATCGGGCTTGGATTCTAATTTAGCTTCAGCTCCACAAGATAGTTCATCTTGTACATCATTTTCCGTGAAATAAATATGTTGAGCTGCACGAATGCGGTTTTGAAGATCAGTCACGATTTGAGAACACAAAAGGTGAATAGAGTTTGCATACTCTTTTCGGCTAAGAGCATCAGCCACAACATTTGCTTTTCCATGATGATAATGGATTTCACAACCATAATCATTAAAGAGTTCGACCCATCGTCGTTGCCTCATGTTTAACTCTTTTTGATTGAAGATATGTTGAAGACTCTTGTCGTCAGTGTAAATTTCACACTTGGTACCATAGAGATAATGTCTCCATATCTTTAAAGCGAACACGACTGCTCCGAGTTCTAGATCATGAGTAGTGTAATTCTTCTCGTGGACTTTGAGTTGCCTTGAGACGTAGGCTATCACCTTTCCTCTTTGTATTAAGACACACTCTAGTCCCTGTCCTGATGCATCACAATAGACCACAAAGTCTTCACAACCATCAGGGAGAGTGAGAATAGGTTCATCACAAAGCTTTTGTTTCAAGGTTTGAAAAGCCTCTTCCTGCTTGGACCCCCAAATGAAGGGTTTGCCCTTATGGGTTAAGGTTGTGAGTGGTAAAGCAATACGAGAGAAATTTGTGATGAAACATCGATAATAACCAGCTAAATCGAGGAATGATCTAACTTCGATAGGAGTGCGTGGAGCTTGCCATTCTTGCACTGCTTTGATTTTTGCAGGGTCGACATGAATTCCCTTGTCGTTGACGATATGACCAAGAAATTGAACTTCTTTTAACCAGAATTCACATTTTGAAAACTTAGCATAAAGCTTTTCGGTTTTCAAAAGTGTTAGGATGAGTCAAAGTTGTCATTCATGATCGGATTTGGTTTTAGAATAAATAAGGATGTCTTTCCATAAAGGCTATGATGAAACGATCGAGGTAGGGTTTACACACCCTATTCATCAAATCCATTAAAACGGCAGGAGCATTGGTCAAACCAAAAGCATGACCACGAATTCGTAGTGACCATAGCGAGTTTGAAAGGAAGTTTTGGAATGTCTTCTTCACGTACTCTAAGTTGGTGATAACCAGAACGAAGATCGATTTTTGAGAAGCAAGTGGCACCCTGAAGTTGATCTAGAAGGTCATAGATGCAAGGTAAAGGATAGCGGTTTTTATGGTCAGCCTGTTGAGCTCTCGATAATCAATATACATTCGGAAAGTTCCATCCTTCTTTTTTACAAAAAGAACCGCACACCCAAGGTGATGAGCTAGGACGTATGAATCCCTTGTCAGTCAGCTCTTGCAGCTGATTAGCTAACTCTTGCATTTCGGATGGGGCTAAACGATATGGAGATTTTGCAACTGGTGTAGCACCAGGTACAAGATCAATTCGAAATTCGACTTCTCGCATAGGAGGAAGTCCTGAAACGTCGTCGGGAAAAACTTGAGGAAATTCTTTAACAATCGGAATGTCTTTGAGTTTCTTCTCCTTGCCCTCTTTCTTGACAATGTGCGCTAAGAATGCTATGTAGTCTTTGCGAAGGTATTTTCAAGCATGAAGGCATGACATCAACTTGAGTCCTTTGGATGGGGTTTCACAAAAAATACGAAGAGTTTGACCGTCAGCGAGAGGAATTCGAATAAATTTTTAATAACAAACAACTTCAGCGTGATGCTGACTAAGCCAGTCCATACCAATGATGACGTGGAAACTACCCAACTTCATAGGAATAAGATCAATTGGAAAGTCATGATCATTGAGAGTAAGAGTGCATTCACGAATGATAGAGTCTAACGTAATAGGTTCATCGGCGGCTACTTCCACTGTGAATGATTCGGCTAGACTAACGCGAGGTAAATCAAGAATAGGTTCAAACTCTAAGGACACAAAACTCTTATACGCCCAGTGTCAAAAAGTATAGATGCATAACTACCGTTAATGAGAAACATATCGTTAACCACGTTATTATCTGCTCTGCCTGATTGGCGTTGATGTTAAAAGCACTTCCTCTAGCTGGCGGATTGGCTTGGTTCACAAGGTTAGCTTAGGCTTGCGCATTTATGATGTTTACCAAACGTGGAAGTGTTGCGGAAATGGGTTGGATCACCGCAGTTGAAACAAGCTCTGACGGGCTGCATCATAGGATAGTTGGGTTGATAGAAAGGTTGAGCCATCGGTTGAGCAGGTGGTAGTAATAGAGGTTGTTGGTAGGGGCTTGGCCCACCACTTGGTTGTTTGATTAGGCTTGAGGTTGGTTGCGGGCTGGTTTTTGTAAGAAGCGACAGGTTTGAATTGTATGACCTAACGGCCACAACTTGTGCAATGAAGACATGGGTTCTCGGGAGGGTGGTGATATTGGCGTTCGGTTGCATTTTGGGTGAGGTCTTGTATACGGTTTCTTGAATGATGCGGTAGGAGGAGCAACTTGTGTGATTGGGGCGGCGGCAATAGGGTGGTTGGTTTGGGTAATAGCACAGTTCTTCCCATTGCGCTTTCTTTGCCAGCGAACTTAGAAGACGATCCAATTTGGGTTGGGTTAGGGGTTTCAGTAGGTGTTTTATCTTTCTTCTTCTCATCTTTGAAGTCCCAGTTCCGATGCGATTCTTAGTAAGCTCAGTAGCTAGCTCCATTACTGCCTCTAGAGTTGCAGGCGTAGTACTCATCACACAGTCTTGAATTTTCGAGGGAAGACCTCGAACGTAATGCTCGATCAAGCAGTCAGAGTGGAGTGAACAAGTTGGGAACCATTTGATTCAATTCGAGAAACCTCTTATTGTAGGTTATATGGTCTCCCTCCTTTTGTTTCAAGAAATAAAACTCATCTTCTAACTTCTTGATTTCACTTCTTGGACAGAAGCGTCTGGTCATGAGTTCCCTCAATTCTTCCCAAGTTAGGGCTACAACGGCTTCGACACCTCGTCTACCTTTCTCCGCATTCCACCACATGAGTGCTACCCCATACAGGCGACTAGTAGCATAACGCACCTTACAGTCGTTGGGAGAATCACAGTTGAGGAAGGTACTCTCCATCTCCTCAACCAACGAAGGAGAGCAGTGACCCTTCAGTCCCCTCGTACTTTGGAGGGTCACATGAGTTGAAGTGCTTGTAGGTGCACTTAGTGGTGTTCGTGGGAGGGTTGGCAGCATTCTGACCCTCTTGGTTGATTGGGTTGACATGATTGGCAACGAGAGCCTGTTGGACTTGAATCACAATGTCGGGAATTACGGCGGCCATTTGTTGGGCTATTTTTTCAAAAAGTAATTGAGAAAAAATAAATTCACTACATCCATTGGATGCCTTGGGCCTTGCTCATGTTTGGACCCCCTTATGTCCCTCATACTTGGCCTAGGTAGTCATGTGGGCCCCCATAACTACTGGGCTTTGTAGAGTTCACATTAGGGTTGGTTGTTAACACTTGCATCACCCGAATGAAAATCGTAAAACATAATTGCGAGGTATAAAGTCGGAGGGTGTCTAGGTGTAGACACAGTGACAACTCAAAGTGGGGTTAGTTCACACGACGTTTGGTGTAGCTTGCTTTGGCCTAATAGGTCCTTAGTACTCTCATCATTAATCCCAGGTAGGCAAACTGGTCCGTTATATTGGATTTATACGAATGCCAATCCTAGACAAGACGTTTCGATTATCGGCACTCGTACCCTTCCAGTTACTACATGCCCGTTGTAGAACTCACTTTGATGAGATTGAAAAATGAAAACATCACAAAATCTTGAGACGAAAAGCATAAAAAATGTTCAAATATATGGAAATTGAGACGTGCGTGTTAGCGTAAGCATGATATGTTAACAATACGTATAACACCATAATATCACACAACAACATATTGTAGTGAGAGTGCTTGCATGTATTAGTGTGTGAGATAAATATGAAACATATAAACATCATGAGTTTGCATGTAACCAACTAACATAAAAGCAATTAAAACTAATCAACTATAGTATAGGCTCTAAGGGTCTAATAACCTATCCTATATCCCTATAGTCAAAAGCTCTGATACCAATCTGTCACACCATGACCCACAGCGGAAATGGTAGTTGGGGCATGATTTGGTTCTCATCAAAGCTCATGACATTTACTATAAAGTTTCATATTTATTAATTCAAATTAAAAGGAGAAATTTCATCCAACACATAAAACATAAAAGGGCACAAGATTGTTCTAAACATGGCATTTAAGTGATTCTTTATTTTTCTTCTAAGGCCAATTCCTATGTGTTCATTGCTTCAACCTGTTCACCTGTATCATGTGAAAATATAAATTTTGGTCAACAAAAGTTGGCGAGTGAATCCCGTTAAAATATTTGCAAGAAATAATTATGTTGATTAATTTAATAAAAATGTGGATAACAGATATGAGCAAACGTATATGTAAACTATCCATAAATCACATAAACATTTGACATTGAACACATAAGCATGATAAGTGATGTGAAATGAGATTAAGGCTCAATCAAACGGAGCCGATCTAATTAGGCAATGTGATGCTCTACTCGTATCCAACGAGGAACTGATAGGCCTAATGTGAATGCTTGACTGAAATGAGAAGTTATAACCACATATAACAATAAATCAAAAACTACATAACATGTTAGATCATATAATGGCAGTAGCACAAGTGTTTGAATAAACGATATAAATAAACGACACATGACACACCCCAAAACATGAATAAAAAGGGGAGTTTGTAAGAATTCACTTACAGTGGGTGCGTTTCTTGAATTGATAACGAATGCGCACGATTAAATAACCCAAACGACAAATGAAACTAACCTAAATATTCAAATAATAATTCGGTAAATATATTTCTTTTATTTGAACTTAACATATTTATTTAATGCCTTTTATTAGGATTTTAAGACTATTTATATAGTATTTATTACAAATTTTATGCTTAAAAAGTCCATTTCTTTATATATATATTTTAGGGATTTTTGGAGAAAATAAAGAAAAGTTTATTTTAAAAAAAATACTCGTTTTCAGGTTGACCGGGTTAAACCGGTTTGACTGTGCGATTATTGGCATCGTGTAAGGATCGAACTCATGACCTCCCGTATACGTGCATGCAGCTCTACCAACTGAGCTACGTGTCTAACCCGAAATAATCTGGATTTTAATTATATATATATATATACTAACTAGGTTAAATTATATTTTGCTTTTATTAAAAAGGCTTTTATGTTTGAAAGGCCGGTTATACAACCGGCTCGAACCCACGCCTACACGGTCAGTTGCACACAGCCCTACCAACTGGGCTGTGTGGCTAACCCAGAATATCTACAATTTATATTAATTTTATACATTTACTGATTTATGATTTAATTAAGTATTTAAAAAGGGTTGGTTTATGTCAAGAGTCGGTAACGTGTGAGGCTCCTATAATACACACAGTCCACCACTGGACAGTGTGTCTAACCCGGTTGAATCTATGTTTTTAATTATCATTATATACTATCTTAACATCATCTTCTTCTTGATTAAAACCCAAAACATCAGACTCGACTGTTAATCCAACTATACATGTTGGATTAATTGATTTATTATAACTAAACACTAAACAAATTGAAAATAAGAGAATCTAAGAGTTTATACCGAAATTGTGAGTTCTCCGGTTGAATTCCGGCGAGGTACGGTTTTCCGGTGAAGAGCAAAATTGAACAGAGATGTTCTTTCGAGAGTTTTTGAAAAGATGGTAGGATGTGAGCGAGTTCAATTGAGGTACAAGATCGCTATTAATAGAGCAAATGATAATTATGATTTCGGTTTCTTTTAAAGATTTAAAGACCAATGATTTCGTGCAGTTTCAACGTTATTCTTGATGACTTGAATCAGTTACATGCATTTAAACAAAACAACAACGGCTAATTCATTTTTATCATGCTCCGACTGTTACTGGTTCTGCGATTTGAATTGCAGGTTTGGTGGTTGTTTTGGTATAAGATTAAATTGTTTTCAGATTTGATCACAAATGTGTGTGTAGCTCAGTGGTGTGGAGTGTGTAATGGTTTAGTGGTGACCCGGGTTCGAAACCCGTGGTCACCTTTTGTGTGATTTTTTTATTTTTATTATTATCTTTTAGTTTTATTTATTAATATTATTATTAGTTTTTATTTATTTATTATTTAACTCTTTTAATTTATAAATATAAAATTTTATATAACTAATTTGAACGATTAACATAATTACATAGCGAAACCTTATACCAACTATTTGAATTATTTAAAAGGAGCGGGTTTAAGAACCCGTTTTACAACGAATGTTACACCCAAATCCCTCTAATAAATGTTGATTGCATATGGCACCAAGAACTAATGGTTTAGAATAAGGAATTCAACAATATAAATAATTACTAATCAAACTAACAATCACTATTGCAATATAATCAAGAGATCAACTACTATCCCAAAAATAACATAACAATGATAAACATTCATAAGAAATCCTTACAATCCATGGAAAAACATAAAAAACTAGCCACACATTGCTCAGTTGATCATCATCACTTTAAGTCTGTTGTTCATACGAATCAAAGACGATAGAGTAGCAATAGACACACCCAAAACAATGTTTTGAGACTTAATTTTCGCCATCAATAAGTTCTAAAACGAAAGTAGTGAAAGGATATCCAAAAGTCACTCCAAAATATGGTTTAAATGAAAACAAGAAAATCAGTGTCTACATCCACGTAAGCTACGTGGCACGTAGCTTAGTGGTCTGAAAGTGTTACACGTGGTTCTACTATCTTATGGTAGTTCTTAACGCGTTAGAACCTATCGTAGCTTACGGTGGCTACCGTAAGCTGCGGTAGAGCCCAGCTTTGCGCAACTCTTTGTTTCTTCAAATATCTTCGTCTCTCCAATCCGCATTCGCTTTCATCAAGCTTCCTGCTTTCCGTCTTCTTCGCTCTTTAGTGCCTGACATAACAGACAAACTATAGTCATTCAATCATATAAATTAACACAATTAAACATACGAATTTATAGACCATTTATATCATTTAAGGGTTGTCCTATGGTCCACCCATCACATCCCCACACTCACCCGTTGCTTGCCCCCAAGCAACTCATTCAAACAAACCGCCGACGATCTTAACCACATAATCACTTAACACAATTTAGCGAACCAAACAAAATATTCACCCATTTCTTTTACAAGCTTCCCGTTATTAACCACACAACAAACCCCTCACAATAACACTCCTCTGGTTATGGTGGCTAGCTTAAATGTGCTAGAATACACTCAAAGCATATATTTGGTCTCACAATAATAAGCTTGTGCAAAAATCGAACCTTCGCCTAGATAAATGCTTAAACATGCGTGTAAATTAAAAGGACTTAAAAGGTTGTAATGAGGCTAAGTGTTAAGGTATGGAATGAGGAGATATATGTAAAGTAGTGCAATAATCCGACCTGGCCTTATTATTACATCTAACAAACACGACTAACTAACTATGACATCTTGCATTCATTCTTTTTTTAGAGACTACTACAACAATTATTCTCCTTCTTTTTGTAATTTTGCTCTTCCTCTTTCCTTTTTTTCAATAACAATCATAGAAACACTAAACATAAGAGAACTACTAGGTCGGGTCTTCTCAGACAGCTAAAAATTTTTGGGAGGTAGGTACGGGTTATCAGACGATAGGCATTAAGCTCAAACATGGCTACTACTGAACTAGACCCTCGCCCCTCTCGTTACCATGCTCATATGTGTGATGTATGAGGCCCAACCCCCAAATTCTCACACTCTCACACATCTAGACAAGACTAATCCTAATGCCTTTATCATTTTCACATACATGCTAAGCTATAGCCTCGGAACGCATCTAATGCAAAAGTTCTAATGTATTACCACACAATGCCTCCCTCAATAAAGAAAGAATTATCATTCAAGGCAAATATGTGGCCCAAACGCTCACCATGTAAGGATAAAGGGTATGTTGGGTAGGTACAATGTTAAGCGTTCAATTCAGACGGCACTTGTTTTTTAAAAAATTTAAAAAAATTTTCCCCCATCCCCACACTTGGGATACAGTGTCCCCAATGTATGGTTTTGGAAGGAATGATCACTACAAAACACAATTTATTTTTCTTATTTTTTTAAACATAATATTTACACCTTAAACTAGAACACCCCCAACTTTCTCAACCCTTAATATCAACATATCAAGACACCACCCATCCACCTAAACCACAATATTCAACAAAAAACAATTAACAACTGTACAAGATAAGATAAGATAAGATAGATACAGCTCAGTAGTACCGCGGTTGAGGTGGCCAAAAGATGGATGTCATGACGTCCGAAAACTCTTCAAACCCAAATGCACCTTGCCAGCTACTACTACCACCTTCACCTCCCTCAGGTTGTTAAACAACTTCATGCATAACTTGATCTTGATACGGATCCACCTACATGGAGTGATGCAACGTTGGTGTAGGATATGAAAAAATACCACCATACGGTGGTAAGGTAGTGTAATCCACAATCAATGGGCCAGCCACAACCGGTTGTCTCGCATGCCAAGCATCATGCATACGCCGATTCCTATCATCCAAGTACCTGGTTTTCATCTCCTGCGTACGCATGTGTATGGTTCCATGTCTCTTGCCAGTCGAACCGTTGCATCTCAGCCCTTTACATACTCACCCCATAAAAGTTTGATGATCAAATAAAGCTTGAGTAGTTTCACTCCAACGGTAAAACTTGAGCGGTCGAGTATTGACCACAACATCCCGCATTGTCCCTTGATAGGCCTAATTTGGGTCAAATGGCTGATCCGCATAATCAAAAGGAGCCCCCCTCACATACGCAGATCGAGGTGGCCCTCTCCTTTGAGCACCCCAGTCTCCTCCGTCTCCATCGCAACATGTTCGCTCGAATTATCGTAGTAATCCTCATCCCTACTTTGGGGTGCTTTATCGTCGCTATCCGGGTCATCCGCCTCACCCGGTAGCAACGGTCTCGCATCAGCCTTCAATGCGCTCCATCTCTGCCCATCACTTTTAAACTTGTGATACCTCTCCGACTTCTTATACTCCCACCTAACCCCCAACTTTCTCAAATCAAATGGCTTATGCTTTTTGGGTGCTCCCTTAGTTACGATAGCACCATACATTTTTAACAAAGCCTTGCTCAATCGATAGTGAGGTATTATCTTTCTTCCAACACTGTTCCAGCTTATCCACACATCGTTAAGCACTAAGTATCGAAATCGAATAAGAGGTTTTCCTTTTAGCAGGGTATACAAAACAGGCACCTTGGGGTAACGGACTTCCACCTTGTCACCTCACCGTGGAATTACATTATGCAAACAAATCACCAACATCAATTTTGCTTCGGTTCTCAAGTTCTTCCTGTTAAGTTTACCATGCCCCGTTTCGGGCAAGAATAGAATTCTACCATTGTATCCCACATTGGGTGCTTCTCGGGTTGAAAATAGAGATCATCCAAGGTCGGGAACATGTACTTGTTCGCGGGCTTACTATCGAATCGTGCCACTTGCCTTAATGTCTCGAATGACATTGTCACATCAATTCCATTTACCGTCCCAATCAGTTTCATTGCCGACAGTTTGTTATATGGTGGACATGTCAATGTAGCCATCCACTCTTGAATCTCATCCGCGAACAAATTCTTTTCATCTTCATCATAACACTTTAAGGCAGCCTCCCATCCTAATGCCTTGAATTTATTGATAACATCAAAAGGACCAATGTCTTTTTCTCGGACCTCTTTCTCACATATGAACCCCTCTTTTCTGTTGGCCATCTATCCGGTTGATCCGACAATGAACCGGATGTCCAATGTGGCTTAACATAAACCACATCCTCTTCTTGCTGTTGTGGTTGTTGCTACTCTTCTTCTTCCACATCCCGTTGTAACACCAACCTCCTTCGTCTAGGTTGGTCTTCTGGATTACTAGAGGACCCGGTTACACCTTTCCCTTTATGAACCCATCTACATAACAAAACACACAAACAAAATAAGTTACATTTCTCCTCAATAACCCAAACATCCCAACACTTGCTTGTCACTATGGTTATGGATGTAAGACCAAATATGATATTCATTTTGTCTAAACATTTGTGCATTATTTTGACTAAATTTTGTAAAATTCTGCCCAACATTGTGTTTTTATCACCTTACTTAGCATCCATAACCACAACCGATACAGAACTCATCAATTCATACCATTCTAACAACTACAAACAAGTATGTAAGAAACATAACATGATTTACTTACAATTCTGCAATGCACCTCAAATAATGAGAAGAAATACACACCTTTGCTTTGTAGAGTGAAAGAACAACAAAAACTTCAAGACAAATCAAAAGCTACTTAATCCCCAAAAAATTCAGACAAAAATATCCAAATTGATAGCCTAAACGTGGGAATCTTCACAATGCAAGCACAAAACCGTAATCCTTGCAAAATTTTAGTCAAGATTGACCCAAGAATCACTAGAAGTGATTGAGTTTTGAAGATTTGGAAAAAGATTTGAGGTTATGAAGGTTACGGTTTACGTGAGGAAGAAGAGTGAAAATAATAGAGTGCAAGATGAATATTTGGTGAAAAGGGGGTCATAAACCCGTATGTGGTTATGAAAAATTGGAGGTTTTCGTTTTTTAGAACAACCTGGACCCACCTCACCAGAGCTCACCATAAGCTACGGTGGCCTCTGGCACCGTAGGGGTTACCATAAAACAGTAAGTTCATGGCGTAATGGTTTTATTTCCCAGGATCCACCGTAAGCTACGGTGGGCACTATAACTTACGGTGGCCACTAGGCATTTTTACTTTGAATTTTTTTTACATAAATGTTTTTATAATTTTTTTTGAAAACAAAAATTATACCCTACCCCCATGAAAAACACGTGTTGTCCCCAACACCGTGCTAGAGAAAAATTCACAAGAACTTCCTCACACTTGGGTTAAACACAATCAATGATGAGAATGTAAAATTTACAAAACAAAACTAAACTAAAACTACAACTACACTGAACAAACCTGGGCCTCTCAATTAATCACCTCATCCGGTGGGCATAGAAGGTAACCCACTTCATCAACCTCGAGCATGTTGATACCTTTTCCTTCCAAGTACGGTTTAAGTCGATGCATGTTCACTACTTGTCTTGTTTGATCGTGAACGTCTTGATCTCCACATCACCAAACCGACCCACTCTCGTAATCACATAGGGCCCCATCCATTTGCTTTTAAGTTTTTCCCAGAAAAAATTAAGCCTTGAGTTGTACAACCGTACTTTTTGACCAACCTCAAATGTCCTCTTCTACAACTTTTCATCATTAACCTTTTTAAGTTTATCCTTGTATGCAGATGCACACTCATGCGCTTCATCCCGAATTTCCTCTAGCTCACATATTTGTAGCTTCCTTAGCTCGCCAGCTTCATTATAGTCCACATTAACATTTTTGATCTCCCATAACGCACAATGAGCTAACTCCATTGGCAAATGCACCCCTTCCCATACACCAACCGATAAGGAGTTGTACCAATAGGAGTCTTGTAAGCGGTTCGATACGCCCACAATGCATCATCCAACTTTCCCGACCAATCTTTTCTATCAACCCGCACCATCTTCATCAATATCACCTTGTTATGTCTATTAAATACTTCAACTTGCCGACTCGTTTGCCGGTTGTACGGGGTAGCAATCTGATGATTCACATTGTATCTCTTTAACAACTTCCCAAAATTGAAAATTTTAAAATGTGGTCCACCATCACTAATAATCACCCGCGGAATTCCAAATCTAGCAATATGTGAGACTGAACAAATACATACCACGGAATGATCATTGGTCCTCGTAGCTATTGCTTCAACCCATTTCGAAACATAATCCACCACTACAAAGATGTATAGATATCCATTCGAACTCGGAAAAGGACCCATAAAATCAATCCCCCACACATCAAAAATCTCTACCACCAAGATGGGTGGCAAAGGCATTCCATCCCTTTTTGAAATATACCCACCCTTTGGCAATATAAACAATGTCAGGCATATTCATATGCATCCTTGAAAATTGTGTGCCAATAAAACCCACATGTGAGGACCCGATATCCCATTTTCTAACCATTAAAGTGACCCCAACAAGCTGATGCATGAGCATGGGTCAACACCTCCAATACCTTGGTGTTTGGTATGCAACGCTGAATATCTTGATCCGCTGCGATCTTGAAAAGATCCGATTCATCACATATGTATAGCTTCACTTAGACCATGAATTGGTGTCTTCTCTTTTTTGTCCAATGACTTGGTATCGCACCCGTGGCTAAATAGTTGACATAATGAGCATACCATGGTGTGGTGGACACGGCTAACAAATGCTCATCGAGAAACTTTTCATTGATTTCAGCTATGTCATCAATACCTTCCAATGGAATCCGAGATAGATGGTCCGCCACTACATTTTCACAACCCTTCTTATCTCGGATCTCCAAATTAAATTCTTATAACAACAATACCCAATTAATCAAACACGGTTTAGCATCTTTCTTCTCCATCAAATATCGAACCGCACTATGATCCGAATACACCACTACCTTGCTCCCCCAAATGTAAAACCAAAATTTATCCAAGGCAAACACCACTGCAAGTAATTCTGTTTCTGTGGTGGTGTATTTAGTTATGCTTGGATAATGCCTTACTCGCATAATAAACTACCACCGGCTTCTTATCAACTCTTTGACCCAAAACCACTCCAATAGTTCTATCACTAGTATCACACATAATCTCAAACGACTTCATCCAATCTGGTGGTTTCAATATAGGAGCTTGTACCAACTGTTCCTTTAAAATGTTAAAAGCTCACTAACATTCATTAGTAAAATCAAATGGAACATCTTTTAACAACAAATTACATAAAGGATTAGTAATTACACTAAAACCCTTAATAAATCTCCGGTAAAAACCCGCATGCCCAAAATGACCTCACCCCTTTAACATTTTCGGTGGTGCCAAAGATGAACTTACTCTTATTTTTTGCCTTGTCTACCTCCATTCCCCTATCCGAAATCACATGACCCAACACAATACCCTCTTGTACAATGAAATGACTTTTCTCCCAACTTAGCACCAAGTTGTCTCAACACATCTTTTCAAAACTTTTTCTAGCTCATCGAGACAAGACTCAAAAGTTGGGCCAAAAACGGAAAAGTCATCCATAAATACTTCAAGTGAATCCCTGACCATGTCTGAAAAATACTTATCATACAACGTTGAAAAGTGGCCTGGGCATTGCATAGTCCAAATGGCATACGCCTAAAGGCAAAAGTGTCATAAGGACATGTTAAGGTGGTCTTGTGTTGGTCATCCGGTGAATTGCTATTTGATTATAACCCGAGTACCCATCAAAAAAACAATAGTATTTTTTACCGGAAAGTTTTTCAATTATTTGGTCAATAAAGGTAACGGGAAATGGTCGTTGGAGGTAGGGCATTCAATTTTTGTAATCGATACACACTTGCCACCCATTGACCGGTCGGGTGGTAATTTGTTCACTATTTTCATCTTTAATTACCTGTATGTCGGATTTCTTTGGCACTACTAGTGTGGGACTCACCCATGCAATATCAGAAATGGGATAAATAATCCCCACATCAAACCACTTGATTACCTATTTTTTCACAACTTCCCGCAAGTTGGGATTCACTATTTTTTGTGTCTCTCGGTTGGTTTTGCGTCTTCAGTAGTGATATCTTATGCATAACTATAGACGGACTAATGCCTTTCAAGTCGGCAATTGTCCATCCTATAGCTGCCTTGTGAGTCTTCAACACATTCAAAAGACCGTGCTCTTGAGTCTCGTCCAAGTTGGAAGCGATGATAACCGATAATGTCTCATCATCACCCAAAAACGCATACTTCAAGTGACTCGGAAAGTCTTTTAATTCAACTTTTGGTGGGCACTCCAAAGAAGGCTTCGTGTCCGAATTGATTTCGGACGGTAAATTCTCGACTTGGTGGATCCATGGTGGTCGTCTTTCTAGCATAGCCAATGCCTCTTGCTTTTGCTCCTCCACTCTTAAAGCACATATGTGTACCCTTTCAGAAGCATCACAAACATTTAAGCGCATTTTTCTATTTCCAAATGCCATGTCGACCATACCATATCGACAATCAATAATGGCATGAGCGGTGTTCAAAAATGTCCGACCCAAAATAACATTTTGTTGTTGAATCAGGTCAACGGATGAGTAATCCAAAACTAAAAAGTCAACGGGATAGTAACATTCCTCCACTTTTACTATCACATCCCGCACAATCCCTCGGGGAAGCTTATGGGATAAATCGGCTAAAAAACCGTTGTCTCGTCCCGTTTCAATGGACCAAAAACATATTCGTCATGTAAGCCCCATGGAAGAATGCTCACTCCGGCTCCAAGATCTAACAACGCCCTTGACATTTGAAAATCACCAACTTGTATGTTAATTAATGGCGTTCCCGGATCTCGGAGCTTAGGAGGTAGATCCCCTTTTAAGACCGCACTTACCCTTTTAGTTAAATCTACCTGTTTTGGCACTTTTGGTTGCCTCTTTTGGGTACACAATCCTTTAAAAATTTTTGCATAAGCGGGTACTTGTTTAATGGCCTCAAGTAATGCAAGATTAACCTTTACTTGTTTGAATACCTCCCACATTTTCTTCTTTTGAGGACCCCTTTTTTAAATAATGTTGTATTTACCCAGGTCAACTAAGGCTGAAGGAAACGAGATTTGACTTGAACCCACTCCCTTGTCCTTATTATTCAACACTTCCTTTAAACCGGTTACTTTTTTAAAATTGGTTTTTTAGAAACATTAGTGGGTGAAGATTCTTCATCATCACTTTCCACCCCTGTAATATCCTCACCACTCCATCAACCAAAGTCGATGACCGATTGGTTTTATATTCTTTACCACTTCTCAAAACACTAACATGGTTAATTGGAATATCACAAGAAGAGTTATGGGAAGGATTTACCTTGGTGTCACTTGGCAATTGACCTCTATTTTTCTTCAAGTCCGCTACTTCGGTTGCAAGTTGACCTATTTGAGTGGTCAAAGATTGGATGGCTTTGTCACGAATTTCATCTTTTTGCAAGCGAGTCTCGTCCATCTGATTTCTCCTTTGCATGTCTTGTTCATCATTTTAAGCATATCCATGACTTCATTCCTACTCGAAGCAACTTTACCCGATGACCAACCTTGCTCATTACCTTGTTGTTGAAATTGCCTTTGAAAGCCTGAGTGTTCCCGCCTCGATAAGTATGTTGATTATTGAATTGTTGGCGAGGAACACAATTACCTTGATTTCTTTGGAAAAGGATTGCCTTGATTCGTCATATTTCCATAACAGAATTTTGGGTGATTTCTCAAACCGGGATGGTAGGTGTTCGAATTCATGTTGAAGTTCCTACCACCTCCCCTTGGCCTTGAATTGCATTTACCTCTTCAATTTGCTCTTGATTCCCAAACAAGTCCACTGGATGGCTCAACTCATTACAATTAGCACACACATCATATACCTGATTAGTAGCCTGAACTCCCAATCATCCACGGCATGTACTTGCGGTCTCGCGATAATCGGCCTTGCTCTTCTAGAAGATTGAGCCTTTCTCTTCGATGTGATCGACATTTGCTCCAAGAATGCCCAATCATCTTGCTCAAAATTGGTACCAAATGTACCGTTAGTAATGGACATTAAACACGAGCATCCTCCGAATTCAACCCCTTATGAAATGCATTTAACAATTCCCAAAGCTCGATACCATGATGAGGGCAATTTTTAATTATCATATTAAATCTCTCGAATGCCTCATGAAATATCTCACCCGATTGTTGTTGTAAGCTTCTTAGACTACGTCTTGCATTATTAGTCTTTTGAGTAGTGAATTTTTTTTCCAAAAACCTTAGTTGCATTTCAGCCCAAGTATAATTGAGGTAGAAGGCAATGTATAAAACCATCTCTTTGCTTTGTCTTCCAAAGAAAATTGGAAAAGCACCAATTTGACATCGTCGGATGAAAATCCTTGCCCTCTAGTAGTGTTGCAAATGAAATCATAAGCTTCCAAATGCAAGTATGGTTCTTCCATGGCCAACCCCTATACTTTAGTAAACTTTGGAGTGAGTTCTAACCTCAAATGTTCTTCCCTCGTGATTTTGAGGAATCACCACTGGAGAAGGGTTGTTGGTAATAACCGGTCTAAAGTGAGCCTTAATTCCCTATACTACCTCACGGTTATGTCTTCTCGGAACACCCAATTGAACTCTTGGTTGTTGACCCGCTTGTCTTGGCATTTTCCTTTGAGGTGCATATGGTTAAGGAATTTATTGTTGGGGCATTTGCCTTTGAAATTGTTGTCTTTGTTGTGGCATTTGCGGTTGAAGAACTTGCGGTTGTGGTCTAACAAATTCTTGAATAGGTTCCAGTTGTTGCCTTTGTGCATATACAAATCCACCTTGAGTTCCCATTTGAGCCCCATTACATATCCTTCCTCCTCATAACCTTTGAATTCATCCTCATACCCGTTGTAATACCTATCCCAATGCGTCCCCATTCACTGTATAAACGAAGGTTGTTGATGCTGAATTCTTTGTGGTGGTGGTTGTTGAGGGACCGGGGTGGTATGGACTATGGGTGGGTTTTGTTGGAAAGTAGGTGGTTGACTTTGTTGAGAAGATGACTGGCCGGAGGATGGGAAAAAATGGCTAAAGGGTGGAATGTTTGATGATGGTTGTAACTAAATGTATGTTACGTGCTCACTGAATTGTTGTGTTGGTAGGTTTCACCTCACCCGAGGATGTGGAAACTGTTGTAGGAATTGGAGGAGGGGTGGTGGGCATTGTTTGACCCGTAGTGGGAGTTGGTGGATCCATTGTGCTTTTGGGTGTAGTAGGAGACCCTACAATCTTGTTCTCTGAACTAAGACTCGGTTCATACTAAGTGTTCGTTCAATTTCAGAATCAAAAGCTAGTGGTGATGACTTGTGAGAGCCTCTAGTATGAATACACTAAAAGTCCAGGATCTAGCGGTTCTAGACAGAAGTTTGGGCATAATATCACTAATTCGGTAGAACTTATTAAGAAAGGAGTAGAAACAAAATTAGCGGAAGCTTCATTGATTCATACCGAAAGAGTATACATGTTGTCAAGCTGGCGAAATTCTGGAGAAATTTCACCAGTGTTTTCCCCTATGGGAACTCCAAAACCTACAAAACAATGAACACACGACACTATTTACAGACATGTTTTACCCTCGTGGAAGTGAGGAAATTACCTTCATGCGAAGGTAGCTTACCTTCGTACAAAGATAACAATTACCTTCGTACGAAGTGAGCTATCACTTCGTACAAAGTGACTTATATGTACCTCTCACGTTTGTTCTTGGGTCATGTGTTCGTATCTAATCTATACAATATTCAACACACGCTCTATCTAGCCTATCCGTACAGGGACAGACACAAAGTGCATCAATAATTTCCCCCTTGGACGTCACTGTCGAAGCTTGATCTTGAAATATGAGAGTCGTGTTTGAATATTCTGCAACTTCAATCAAGGTATATGTCGATGTCGTAGACCGCGTCAACAAATTCCCCTTGATTGATGATTCGGGTTTGTATTATCTACATTACATTCCCCCTGAAACAATTTCTCCAGTCCAGGTTCTTGTTTGCACGGTTTCCAACCTCCTTTGATTTGCTTAATCGACAAATTTTCTTGAATAATCAATAACTCGAAATTAATCAATGCAGCTTCTCCATTTCAACTTTGACCGCATCCGCGTTAGGTTTAGCGCACTCCTCCTATGCTCAATCCTTTGATCTTCAAAACCCTACCGACAATTGATAGAAACTTCGAATTACCACAATGTTAAACTTCAAATCAATGAATATCCGCAAAAATCTGAAATCCCTATTTCCATAATCACATTTAAGAATACTCCTGAAAGATTGATTAGCAAATCGGTAATCTTCTCAATTAGCAAATCTTCATCAGAATCAAATCATTTGATAACACACATTAATCTTTTCTTCTTCATTCAAGATCAAACATGTAGTCTTCGTCTTTCATAAAATCTCAAATGTATAGTCTTTTTTGTGAGCAACTGGTACACTTCTTCGTCCAAAAGATCCATTATATCATCTTCTTTAGTCATGAATTGCAAGTATATAGCCTTCCTCATTAGTCCCGGCTAACTGAAACCACAAAACATCCTCACTTCCTGGCGGTTAGTACGGAAAACAATTCATTTGTCTTGCAGAGTTAAATTGGATACTTTGTACCACTAAGCAGTCGTGTGTGCAACCGGCTTGTACGAAGACTCAAGCATCAACGTGACCACGACTACTGAATCTGATAAACAACTCCTCCAAGACTCAGTTATGCAACCCCACTTTTACGAAAAGTAGACATCAACTTGATCTCATCACTAATGAACTCAGACTACACTTTGTTCTCGTACATAAAAATCAAAGACACATTGTATCAACAAATAATCTGCAGTCGTAACCACCCGAATACAGTTGCATGGTCACGAATTTCAAAATTCCTCCCAGTTTTTATCAAAAGTGGATTTAACGTTAACGCCCATTGATAGTCACTATCCTAGAAGATAAACCTTTTGCACAGGTATCCATGACTACCCCGTTATCTTCAACCAACTGTGATCGTGTCATCAAATTTGTACTCTGAAGCTCTAGAAGGTGTCCCCGAACAACCTGAATTAAACGTTAAAATCTCGAAAAAAATTGTAATCACCAAATTTTTTCTAGACACTCATCTCATCAATATGATCAACAAATGCCTTTTTTAGGCATTCCAGGTTACCTTCGTACGAGGGTAACTACCTTCGTGCGAAGGTAATTATCTTCGTGCAAAGATAATCCATGATGAACAGATTTTTCGATTCAAAATCTTTATTTCTACGAATTTCAAGATGATTCTAGCATAGATCTAGTCGAAAATGATTTTCTAACAATCCCAAGTTCAATTTTACTTTTTGTCCGTGGATTGTCTGTTTTTACGTCTAAAACCTTCCTAAGTCCATAATTCATGAGCGTATGTGAAAACCGTAGCTCTGATACCAATTGAAAGTCCCGGATCCGGTGGTTCTAGACGAAAGTTTGGGCATAATATCACTAATTCGGTAGAACGTTATTAAGAAATGAGTAGAAATAGAATCAGCAGAAGCTTCATTGATTCATACCAAAAGAGTATACATCTTGTCAAGCAGGCGAAATTCTGAGAAATTTTGCCAGCGTTTCCCTTTGGGAACTCCAAAACCTACAAAACAATGAACACACGACACTATTTATAGGCACGTTTTACCCTCGTGCGAAGGGAGGAAATTACCTTCGTACGAAGTGACATATATGTACCTCTCACGTTCGTATTTGGGTCGTCTGTTCGTATCTAATCTATACAATATTCAACACACGCTCTATCTAGTCTATTCGTATAGTGGCGGACACAAAGTGCAGCAACATACACCTGTAAGTACCTACACACTAACACAACCAGCGTAAACCCGAAAATAACAAACAAAAACTACTAAAGATAACATACGTTGCGCATTACTCACAGGCAAAGACGCCAAAATTTGACGTGAGGTCGAAGTATCGCTCAAAAATAAATTAAATACACTAAATAGATATAAATGGGTATTGAACACAGGGAATTTGTGGAAAATGTATTTACTAAGTAGCTTGTATTACGACTAATAAAATTAAAATTGCAGAAAGTAATCCCAAAGTTTGGTTTGATTGGTTTTTATAAAATTTAGATTAACTAATTGTCACTTATCAAGATTTGATTTAGAAATGAGAAAGAATGTTTTCCCCCGGTTTCAGGTTTTCTATGAATGTTAATTTCAAAGTTTAGTCGGGAAGAACTACATAGACATAGTTCGTGAGTGTGTGTTTGATTGTGATAACAGGGACCAAGTACTTGGATTAAAGAACACAAGGTTATCACCCGATGATCAGTTACATATAGGAAACACCAAATCCCTCCTAATAAATCCTTATTGCCTATGGCACCAAGAATTGATGGTTTAGAATAAGGAATTCAACAATATAAACAATTACTAATCAAACTTACAATCACCATAGCAATATAATCAAGAGATCAACTATCCCAAAAATAACATAAACAATGATAAACATCCATAAGAAATCCTTACAATCCGGGCAAAAACATAAAGGAAACTAGCCACACATTGCTCAGTTGATCATCATCACTTCAAGTCTGTTGTTCATACGAATCAAAGATGATAGAATAGCAATAGACACACCAGAACAATGTTTTGATACCAAATTTTCGCCTTCAACAAATTCTGAAACAAAAATAGTGAAAAGGATATCCAAAAGTCACTCCAAAATATGGTTTAAAAGAAAAAATAAAATCAGCGTCTGCATCCACCATAAGCTACGGCGGTCTTCAAAGTGTTATGGCGTGGTTCTACTGTCTTATGGTAGTTCTTTACGCCTCAGAACCTACCGTAGCTTACGGTGGCTACCGTAAGCTACGGTAGAGCCCATCTTTGGCCAACTCTTTGTTTCTTCAAATATCTTCATCTCTCCAATCCGCATTCGCCTTTCACCAAGCTTCCTTCTTTCCGTCTTTTTCGCTCTTTTGTACCTGACATAATAGACAAACCGTAGTCATCCAATCCTATAAAATAACCCAATTAAACATACGATTTTATACCATTTATATCATTTAAGGGTTGTCGTACGGTCCACCCGTCAAATATCTGCAAAAATGCAAGACAAAAAGTGTGAAAACGCCAAAAACATGAAAACATTAAAAACGCCAAAAGATAGATTGTAGTTCAGTTCATACTTGTTAGAACAGTAAGTGGCGTCAAATGAAATTACATCGCCAAACACATGATAATCACGTTTACATGGATCATCGCACCAAAACAATCCCTTCAGAGATTGTCATTGTCTTTTAAATAGTCGTGCGAAAAACTAGGCTAAGACTGTTTCTTTTCATGAAGGTAACCCACAACCATGTCTGCATCGTACTGACCAATGAACAAATTAATTTACCTTTTGTAATTCTTAAATAAACTTTACTTGCAACAACATCTTCAAACCCGCTAAAAACAGTCTTTATAACATTGAACGCCTTAACAGGACCCAAATTCAACTTAGACATGCTATGTATAACAAGCTTTTAAAGCTGAGTGAGATGTATTTCTAACGGTAAGAAATGCTTATCAGGCTAATCAACAAATTGGTGATTATACTCTTCAACAAACTTATACACCTTAGAAAATTCAACCTCAAACTTAAGACGTAATTGAGCTCCACAACCAGTCCTTTTAGAAAAAAATGATCTCACACTCCTTTCCTTATGCTTTGCGTCCAACGTATCAACCTTCTATTCTTATATGAGCCAGATTCCGTACACATATAATGCTTTAGGTGTTTTTCTCCCTTTGCATTTATTTTTCAGTATCCTTCCTAACAACAAAACTACCAGCTGTGGAATACTTAAGATACAAAGCATAAGAATCATCAAGGCTTTCAAAAATCATTCCTATCTTAAGATTTAGATCTTCTTTAACATCGGGAATGTACAAAGTAAACCCAGTTTTTTGCAAATCCTTTCATCAGACGCGGTAGATTCACCGTTACAAATAAAAAACGCCATGACAATGAGAAAACATTCATACGATAAGTAATAAACAAAAAGTAAAACAAAAAATGAAAATGAAAAAAAAAGTAATTTATAGGTACTTTAAAAATAAACAAAAACTCCATGAAAAAAAAAACACCATGATTGGAGTAAAAATAGATTAAAATGCCAATAAAGGAATTCAACTTGAAAAATACACAGTATGAGATAATACAGGCCATTAAAACATTTTATATGTAAGCATAACCATGCATGTACAATGTTTATTAAACATAACCTAATACTAATTTAAACATTCATTTTATATTAATTGAAAACGCCTTAAAAACCAAAACCGGTATAAGTTGAACGCTATTAACGTGGTGAGACATCTATAAATAAACAAAAACGCCAAAAAATCAACAATGTGTTATGTTTATTAAAAACGCCTTTAACACATAACAGTGATATATATATATATATATATATATAATAACATGATAAACACTAATATAACGTCAATCTAAACTAGGTAAAAAAAACACGACATTAAACATAAATAGCTCGAATGTGACAGTGATAAAAGAAATATACGAAAATAAGCAAAAATACAATATTACTTTATAACTCGCAATTCATATTAGACGTTATTAATCTAGAAAACTTGGAGAAGAGGTAATAGCTAATACAGAAATCTTGGAATTTGAAATAAAATAAACGCGCTGACAAAATGAATGTTTAAAACAAAAAAAATAGTGCAATGACGATCATACTCCCGCATGTTATTTAGCGCCAATGCCATGTGTCATTTCAGGAGTCATTCTCACCGTTTTCACATTTTAGGGCGTTTTCTCCAGAACTTCTCTCTCTCTCCTCTCTCTCTCTCTCTCTATATATATATATATATATATATATATATATATGTAGTTTAGGAATTAGCTATTAGGGTTTAGCTTTAACATTTAATTTTTAGCTTTTAGACGTTAACTTTTAGGGTTTCTTGTTTGGTTTTTTTGGGGTTTAGCACTAAGCTCTTAGAGTTTAGGTTTTAAAGTTTAGGGTTTTGTAATGGTTAGACATAGTTTTCTCAAGTTGTCTTACAAAGATGATTTTTCTCTTGATCTCTCCTCTATTTTGTAACAAATATCTAAACTATTTAAACATAATAGCTATTCGATAACACGGTTTCCTAAATTAAAACACAAAATCTATACCATAACACGATTTCCTAAGTTAAAACACAAGTATAAATATATAATAACTTACAATACTATATAATATTGTTTAGAGACCATTAGTGGCATCTTGTAGGTGGGATAAGGCTTACGGACCATTAGGTCCTGGGTTTGATTCTCACAAGAGGGTTTTTCTAGATTTATTGGGTTTCCTCTTAAACTGATGTATAAGCATTATTGCATGGTGGGAGATAGATATGATCGGTTGATTTTGCTGGTTGCACGATGATACTTCACTGGTCCGTAAGTGATCCAAATTTACCGTTAAAAAAAAACTATAATATTGTTTAAAAACTTTTATTTAAAATATCTTTTACAATATCATGAGTATAAGTTAGCGCTATTATATAATCCAATTTTAATTGTATTTTGCATAAAAACTTTAGTTTTTAAGAAATTTTAGAAGAATTAAAATCGTTTGCATAAAAACTTTAGTTTTTTAAGAAATTTTAGAAGAATTAAAATCGTTTGCATAAAAACTTTAGTTTTTTAAGAAATTTTAGAAGCTATAAAAACCTTTAAAGATGCATGCAGAATGCAATAAAATAAGTACTCAATCAACAAATTAAAGAATGCCCTATCATGACTAAACTAAAAATTATATTTAATATTCATATTATATATCACGGTTGCTGATACCCTTTATCTAATGATGTTTATCTCATAATATTACAATCTTGATAATACCGTAATAGATATTTATACATGTTTTATATAATATTAAAATAGAAGAAGAATTGATAATACAGTGATAGATATTTATACATGTTTTCTATAATATTAAAATAGAAGAAGAAATTTATATATGATTATAAAATTAGAAGAAGAGATTTGATATTATTTAGAATTATTTATTAGAGTAATAATAAGGATAAAGGTAAGTAATATAAATGTATTAATTAATTAGTAAAAAATAAATTAATATATAAGTAAAAGATTTAAGGTTGAGGTAGAGAATGTTACGTGATATTAATTGTAATCCTTTATTAAAATTTAGAATTAGAATATAGAAAACACATAGTTATCGAGAAAACCTAGGAAATTCTAACCTCGCAACATTTTTTTATTTTGAAAAAACACATGTATATTTAAGAGTTTGAGAAAAAAACAAAAAACCCCGAAAGGATATTGAAAAAAAAGAGTAAATTACAAGTTTTGTCCTTAATGTTTACACCAAATTGCAGGCGGTGTCCTTTAACACAAAAGTTGACAATATTTATACTTAATGTTCCAAAATCTTGCATCTTATGTCCTTTATGCCAAACCGAATTAGATTTTTTTGTTAAATCTGGTCATATACCTTGCAAATGAGGGCATTCTTGTCATTTCACCTCCTTAGAGACTATTTTTTAAAGCAATTTGTTTTAAGAGACTATTATGTAAATAATAAAAATTATAATAAAAAGAAAAGAAAGTTATGCATTCTCAATCTCTAGCTCTCCAAACTCCCTTTCTCTCTCTCTCTCTCTCTTCTAAGATGGTGGATGGAGGAGATGGTAGGGTGGTTTGCAACGATTAGAATTTTGTACCTTCTTTGTCTAGAAAGTGTATTGTATTCTCTATTTTTGAATACTTTTAATCATATGGCATTCGCTTTTTATTTCAAATCTTGTAACGCGGACTGTTGATCATAATGAAATCCTATTTTTTATATACTTGTATACATATTACATGCTTGTAACCTACATTACAATCTTGAATGAACACTTATACATTCAATCGATACTCGAATATTCATGTTTATATTTGAAAAGTACTCAATATTTAGTAATTACGTCGTTACATTTTAGTTACATTTTTAAAAGGGTTAAGAATACGTAAAATTATTACAACATAACGCAACCTATAACATTCGTGTTCTTCATCATCATCATAATACTAATAATAATACTAAGAGTAAACTTCCATTTTGCTTCCTGTGGTTTTGTCGTTTTAATGGTTTTGCCCCAATCCTTTAAAAATAGCCATTTTACTCCCTGATGTTTCAGTTTTATCGCCAGTTTGCTCCAAGGCCTTAACTCCATCTATATAGTATGTTAACTGAAAGAGTATTTTAGTAATTACAAATATAAAATAAGGGTACTTTGGTAAATCCAGGTCATTTCTATTATTATTTAGCTATAATTATTTAGTATTTAATATATAAAAAAACAATTCTCTTTCATGAATATTAACATCAAACATCATATCGATCTGTTGTTCAAAAAGAAGGACAATCAACCGCCACCACCTTGCCCCAGCTCCACCCCACAACCACCGCCACCACCTTGCCCGAGCTCCACCCCACAACCACCACCACCACCTTGCACTAGTCCCACCCGACCACCACGACATCAGAGATCTATGAATACCACCAACCGAAGCTGTCAACGGACTCTATCATCACCGTCATAATCTGTTCAAACATCGCCGGATGTTCAAGCGTCGCCGGAGCTAAAGCTTTTGCTCGAAACCCTAGGTCTGTATTCTTCTCTCTGTCACCGTCTGAGCTCAGATCCACCATCATCATCTCTGTGGTCATTGACTCCCTAGAGTTCTTGGCTCGAAACCCTAGATCTGCGTTCCTCTTTCTCTCTTTCTCTCATTCGGCTCCTTCTCTTTCTACTTAAACATCACATCTAACTCTTGATTATTTTGAAATTTGGGGATTTTGATGATACAAGTTATGGTTTGATTCTAGGGTTTTGTTTTGAAAGGGGTTTGGGATGATGTCAGATCTTGTTGGAGTTAAGATTGGATTTGGATTCAAAACAACAGTCATAAGGGTGTTTATCGAGATTTGGATGACTTGTTAGAAGCAGACGAGGGTTTCAAACCCGACTGTTCAACAGCAGGTTGGTGTGGCCGGTGGTAATCAGCGGAAAATGGTGGTCGGGTGGTGGCACCGGGGGTGGGTGGCGGGCGGTGCCGGTGATGTCAGGTGGTGGGTGTAGAAGAGAGATCTTGTAGAGAGTGAGAGAGAGAGAGAGATAGTAGAGACTCTGTATTTTTTTGTGTATACTTTATATTTAGTACAAATTACCAAAGTACCCTTATTTTATATTTGTAATTACTAAAATGCCCTTTCAGTTAACATACTATATGGATGGAGTTAAGGCCGTGGAGAAACTGGCGATAAAACTGAAACATCAGGGAGTAAAATGGCTATTTTTAAAGGATTGGGGCAAAACCATTAAAACGACCAAGCCACAGGGAGCAAAACGGAAGTTTACTCTAATACTAATAATAACAATAATACTAATACTAATACTAATAGTAATAATAATAGTAATAATAATAATAATAATAGAAATAATAAGAATAATAATAACAATAACAATATAGTAATAGTAATAACAATAATAATAAAAACAGAAAAAGTGACTTCAAAGCCACTTTCGTGTCTTTCCCCTTTCCACGCGAAACCACCTAAATGGTGGCCTTCGCCCCTTCTTTCTTTTTCGTGTCTCATACCTACACATATGAAGGCAGGTGTCTTCGTGTAGCACCACTGCTTTCTGTGGTGTTGTCTGCTTAAGAGCTGCTACCCGCAATTGTTTGCAGAAGCTTCTAAACCTTTCTCCAACACTTTAATTTAACTGCAAACCAGTATCCGCTTTTATTAAATGCTAAACCCTAATTTTTAATTTATAAATAGTAGCCTCCCTTTCACTCTAAACCCTTTCACCATACTCTAATCACTCTCAAATCCTCACGTTCTCTCAAGTGTTCAAGCTGCAAACAAAGAACTCCAGGTTGTTCACACTTAGTTTCTACTCACAGTTTCACTCTTTTTCTTTCTATTTTTTTCTCTTTCTTGGATAACCTCTAGAAAGGTTTCCACAGGTTTTCTTGGCAAACTAAAGTAGAACCTCACCACATGGAGGACCAAGAAAGTTATAAACTTTTGTTGAAAATTTATATTTCTATTTCTTAGTTATTTCACTAGAACTTGATGTAAACTTGTGCCCACCAAGCTCCCAACTTATTTCATAGTTATGGGCTTGTGTTGTGTTTCCACCAAGAACACAAGCTTAACTCTTATTTAAATTATGTCCAGATGTTCTAAGTGATGGAAAACCATTCAAGCTTCAACTCTTTATGTTGAAAGTCTTGTGCATGAGTTGTGTGTGAACCATGGAAACTTTGGCTATCCGAATTAGTTCCACAAGACCTCACTTGTTCACTCTTTTTATACACCAAGTAGCTTCCAAGATTCAAAGTAACACAACCCCGCTGCACCTCCAACATTTCTCATGATAGGTATGGAACACCCGAGTTGATTTTACTTGGCTACTTGACGAACTAGTTAGATGTACTTTTATTTTTATTCATGACCAACCAGGTCATCAACGAAGTTGATGAATTTGTGCTTTGGTGAAACATACAATGAGGTTAATCTTATCTCCATGCTTGACTTACATGATTTATATTATTATACATGATGGAATATATATTTAACCGAATTCTTAATACTAATCGGATTATGGTTATGTGTCATGAACTTAGGTTATACTATCTTCACTCTAGACTCCTCGTTTGTGATTCTAATGGGCAAGTTAGGACCCATGAAAACACAATGGAAACTTAGTGTCTAAACGGGTATTTAGACAAGATATATTTTCGCTACATACATATTTTATTATTAAATTCTGAATCCGAACTCTCCACAAATTCCATAATCTCACACACCTTTGTTTCCCCAATGTAGGGTAACTTCCATGTGTTCGTAACTCTCAACACTTCAACTCATGTACGCGGGATTTCTACGCAAAATCATGAGTATACTCGATCCCATTTTCCGTCTTATACACTTTGGGTGCAACATGTACATTTATACAAATCAAGAATTACGTTTAAACTTGTTATAATCATACTCTATCCGTTAAAACATGTACTTGTATTATTCTTATTATCGCATGCCATGTATACTTGTGTCTATATGCTTATTAACTTGCTAGCATACCTTAACAATTATAGCGCTATAGGATTATCGCACCGCCCGTATTCTTGTGGTATTGTTAAGTAAACTATTTTACAACCTTGTCGTTTCGGCGACAATGGTATGCACGATTGTGGTACACTTTGGTTTGACTTATAGTTAACACATGCTAGTATGATAACGAACAATATATGCAAGTTACCATGTGGGATATGAGACAACTTTTATTCACAATTATGCTATGTATACTCGCCAACTTTTATTGATCATTATTTTAATACATGCTGCAGGAAACTAGTTGATAATGATTGAAGAAACGTATTTAAGGTGGATTAGAAACACACCTACACTTTAAGTTATGTGTTTTGTTTCATGTTGTTATGTTATTTGCCAAATTATTGTTTTTTCCACTTCAAACAATGTATTTGCCATTTTAGTATCAATGAAATTTGAATTATATAAATTACTGTCACAATTAGCCGTTATGAAGTTTCTTGCAATCTCGTTTCCGTCTCACTCCGATGCTTCTATCATCGGTTGGGGTGTGACATGGATGGTGATGGTGGAGACGGTGGGGTGGATGATGATGGTGGTTTACAGGTGGTGGATGGTAATGGTGGAGTCGGTGGCGGTTTATGATGGTGGATCCAGTGGTTGTGGTTTTAGGGCGGTGGTGATAGTGGTGATCCGGAATCGTTTTTGGCCTGAGTAAATGAGGGTAACTGGACCGATAGTGGGTTTTTAGATTCGTTTTTTGGTTAGTGAGTTGTTTTTTTAGGGGGGGTTTGATGATTTTTTGTTTTGAGGATTTTTGGGGGTTTTAGATTGATGAGTTGATTTGGAAATGGTAGTGATGATGGTTGAGGATGATGAAGGGTGGAGTGGTGTTAGTTGTTCTTAATTTGGGTGATGGTGGTGGAGGTAGAGGGTAGTGGTAATGATGGTTGTAGAGGATGAAAGGTTGTGGTGGTGGTGGCGGCGACGACGATATTGGGTGGTATGCAGGTGGTGGTGGGTTGATGGTGGTTGTAGTGGTAGAGAGAGAGGAGAAGAGAGAGAGTTATAATAATAATAATAGTAATAATAATAATAATAACAATAATTGTCTTATTTTTCAAATAATATTAAATAAATGGGCAAAAAGACTAAAATACTCTTTTGTAATTTGATTTAACCAAAAAAATCTAACTGGGTTTGGCCTAAAGGATATAACATGCATGATTTTGGAACATCAAGTACAGAACTTGTCAACTTTTGCTTTAAAGGACACCGCTTGCAATTTGGTGTGAACATTAAGGACAAACTTGTAATTTACTCTAAAGAGTAAACTTCCGTTTTACTCCCTGTGGTTTGGTCACTTTAATGGTTTTGCCTCAATCCGTTAAAAATAGCCAGTTTACTCCCTGATCTATGAAGTCCTTCATGATTTCACTCCCCGCTCTAACTCCATCCATATTGTATACTAACTGAAAGGGTATTTTGGTAATTTCAAATATAAAATAAGGGTACTATGCTAATTTGTATTTATATTATAAAGATTATTATATTACATATAATAAAATATAACAAAAGCCAGATCATCTCACCTCTCTTTACTCCCTCTCTCTCTATACTTTCTATCTCTCTCTCTACGTTTTGCCCACCACTATCAAACAACGCTACCACCAGACACCAACCACCTCCACCACCCAATCAGACACTACCCCTACCCACTAACCCTCACCACCACCACCAGTACCACCCCCACCCACTAGCCCGCGCCGCCACCACCACCACCACCGAATTATAGGTTAAATCAGAGATGTTTAGGTGTTGACAGGTTAGTTTAAGACCCAAATCGGATTTTAGTGTTTGTAATGTAGACAATTGACAAGAAACACGGTGGTGTAGGGCTAGCGACGGAGGGGAGATTCAGCGACAGAGAGGTAGGGTTCCGGTTACCCTTTTCAAACTCCGGTTGCCGGCGGTGAAAGATTAACCGACGGAGAGGAGAAAAAGGGATGGGTTGGCCGGAGTGGGTATGGGTGTGGCCGGAGATCTCTGAACACCACCCAACGACGCTTCAAATGAACTCCATCGTCACCGTCATAATCCGAGTGTGTAAAGTCGCCGGAGCTAGAGCTCTTCGCTCGAAATCCTAGGAGGTGTAGCCCATGCCGGCAGCACCTGAAACCACAAGAATCGGCCGGAACTTACGTGGATCTAGAGAGATTCAAAAGGTAGAAAGAAGATCTAAGGCCTTACTGGAAAACTGCGGCTGCCATAGCCGAAAACGACGCTTCCGCTGGTCTGATCGGAAAACCGACGCCAAAAATGGGTTCAGAAGGCTCGATTTAGGGGGGTCACCAAAACACAACCGCGAAAATCGCCGGAAAAAACTTACCGCCGCCGCCGGAAAACTTCGCCGGACCACCGTGAAACGGTGGCCGGTTGTCGCTGTTACGCCGGAGCTCCGCCGCCGGCTGCCGGTTATTGAGAGAGAAAGTTGGAGAGAGTGTGATGGTTAGAGAGAGAAGGTAAGTGTGTGTGTGTGGTGTGAGGGTTAGAGAGAAGGAGATGGATTGTATTTTTTAGGTAACAATAAATAAATACTTATAATATGTAAAATTATTGAATTACCCTTGCTTTGAACTGAAAAGACAAAAATACCCTTACTTTTAACAACAAAAATGAATGGAGTTAAGGTCGGGGAGTATATTAGAGAACCAATAGAAACATCAGGGAGTAAAATGGCTATTTTAAAGGATTGGGGCAAAACCATTAAAGTGACCAAACCACAGGGAGCAAAATGGAGTTTACTCTACTCTAAATAAATAAACAAATTTACGCAATTATAACATATGTTACACATGATTGTTTCATAAAAACATTTTTTATTTAAAAAACATTTGGTCAATGTTTTCTTTTTTTTTTAACTCTTAAAAATATGTATATTACATGTGTAATTTAAAAAAAATAAGGGTTTTCTATATAACATTCTTCTAAAATTTCTATATGAGCTATTAATATTTGCTAGGCGGGTTTATGCGATGCTCTAAGTTCATTCTTTTGTTCTACTTTATTTGATTGAGAAAACACTTTCAAGTGTTTTAGATATGGTTGTAGCATTAATAGAGTAAAAATTATAAACCAAAATTCTATATATCCTTTACGCTTTATCATGTTTTACTGAAAACGCCTCTCTTAAGTCTTATCTCTCTCATAATCTTCAACCATAGATGCAAAAGTTGTCATGCGCTTCCTAGTCGGTCGACCGGAGAGTTGAGAGTGCTCGGCCCAGGCGGAGAGTACTCGGCCAGGCGGAGAGTACTCGAGGAGTACTCGGACATGTTAAATTATAAAGAAATTAGTTTTTGAAAATTCTGTATATGCCAAATAACATAGATTTACTAATATTTATAACAAAATACGTGAAAATGATATTAATTCTTTAATATGATAGGGATAAAAATTATGTCCTAATTTTTTTAAGTCAAACTCGGCCCGAGTTGACCTACTAGATCTGGTTCTAGCCAAGGTTTACCATGTTTGATCGATTCCGAGTAATTAGGCGGAGTTGAAGAAAGTCGTCTCGGCAACCTACCTTTTAACGATTACTCGGGGAATACTCGGTATTGTAGACCTTGTTTTACAACCATTTCTTCAACAATTAGTTTTTTATTTTTCTACTAAGTAATATTAGAGAAGACATGATCAATACTCAAATCTAAATAGACAAGTAAGAAATTCATATATACTTGGATCTCTTCCTTTAACAATAACATATAAGAGCATTAGCAACGCAAGAAGTCATAGACGTCTTTGCATCTGCCTACCTGCTCTCTTGCACTAGAGACCGTCGGCACCATTTCTATCCCTCCTCCCTCTCACGCCCATGACTTTCGTCAACTACGGACCTCACGACCTCTCTCTTCTTGCCCTCTCACTTCCACATCTGCAATCCATAGGCCTCAAAACCCATGACCACTACAAATGGGCAGAGTGCAGTTATGCATCAATTTACCACTCATATTTTTAAACTCCTTTTATATATGTGAATGTGCCCCTTACATTATATCCAAAAAAATAAAATTAACTAAAAATAGAAAATCCCAAAAGGATGAATTTCAAACATCAAAAAAGAAATATAGGTGTAACGGGTGGTTAATCATTTGTCATTTGCAATAACGTCCTATACAACACCACTTTCTTCAAATGTGCTCGTAAGCTTAGAAGTCGTGGGATGTTTTACATATATACATACTCTATACAACATTTGTGTGTATAGAGATGTGTACCTCATGATTTTAGAGGTTTTTTAAAAATAAAAAATAATAATAATAATAATAATAATAATAATAATAATAATAATAATAAATTTTTAATTCTAACCCAAAACTATTTTGTTTTTACTTGTAACATCAAAATTTCATCTTTTTAAACTTAACCTCGCAACTTTTGTACTTTGAACTTTGGTCCCTTGTACTTTTCATTTTACGCAAATTTTTCGTTTTACGTTCGTTTCTAAATTTTGCGAGTTAACACGGCGAAACGTGTGTGTGGTTCAATGTTTATACGTCGTCTATTTATTCCTATTTGGCAGGTTCGTCGCAACGTGCGGTTTCTAGATCAACTTAGTTATTCTTTTCTCTGTTCTACGTTTCGGTCTAAGTTATTCGCATTAACACGCCGTAAGTTCAGTGTTGAAGGCCTCGCCGCAACACGGGGTGGCTTAATACCAGTTCTTATATAAGTATACATTCATAATAATCTATATATCATACGAAAACTTTATGTGCTTTAAAGACAGTTAAAAACCTATTATGTGTTGTAGATATTTATATAATTTTATGAATAGACAAGAAAAAAGAAGTTATATGATAACTTTTCGTTAAAAACCGCATGATCCATTTAAATAAAATAAAACTAGACGATGGGGTGTGGGCTAGGCGGTTGATGGGGGAGCCGCCCCACACAGGTCAAATCGGTGTCATCTGTAAGTAATCCCGACCGCCTCGAAGAAGAAACAATTTGACCGTTTGAATTATTGTCGTTGCTACGGCTATATAGAAAAAAATAAATTAATTTATTTTTAAACTCTGTATAAACCTCTCATTTTTACCCAAACCCTCATTACACTCTACACTTTCTATAAAAAATCTCCTACTCCCTCATTATTTTTTAAAACAAAATTTCACACTCTCTATTTTTTAAAAATAGTCGCCATGAGTTCTTAATCGAGGGAGGAAAATGCGTAAATTTTTTTACTTAGCGCCATGCTTGAGACGGCGAAAATGGTCCGCAACGTTAAATAGAGATCGCGAAGGTGTATATATATACATATATATATATATATATAAATAACAAAACTAATTACACAAAGTAATGTTAAGAACAATAAATATATATATATATATATATATATATAATATCTTTGTATATATATATATATATATATATATATATATCTTTGTTCTTAACATTAAGTAAGTTTTCACACTTTAAATAAGGTGCATATGAACGTTTGGTTGGTGACTATTTTGCCGAAAACTATGTTTACACCGACGAACAGGCATCGGTATCGAATGAGTCGCCGGTTGTTCTTACTTATTGCCAATGATTTGGCTAATTATGATCCGTTTTTCACATTATGCTACGATGCTAGAGGACAAAGGGGTTTTACTATACTTTAAAAATGTACTTCGGCACTTCGTCAATTACCGTATGACACTTGTAGTGGTATTTGTAGCTTTATTTTTTTAGTATTTAATTATAGATGGTAATTTGTGTTTGTTTTTTTATTTATTTTAAATTTTTGAAAAAAGTGTATAAAAATAAAATTAATTAATAAAATATTAATAAAATGAAAGGAGAAGGAAGGAGAACCCCCTCCACCATGGGAGAGTAGTGATGAGATGTACTAGATGGTGAGGTGGCGTCAGGGTGGCAATAGGGGAAGGGAGAATCATATCCATTAGTATGGATTTTAATCATGATTTATGGTTTGAAACCTGATTTTAGGATTTTATTCGGTGTCTTTTAGAATGACAAACCCAACCCAACTCAACAGGTCTGGTTTGTTAATTCCCAAAATGTTAGTTAACATTTAAATATTTAAAACGGTAGAACCGATCAAAATCACGAAAATAGCCCTTTTCACGCCATCTTTGGAAACTTGCCACCTGACACGGCTCCACGAGCCGTTTCCGTTAACGGAAGCGGCTCAAACAAAGTATTCACCACGGACTAATACAAAAAGGACACGTGCCCAAACAAACGCTGAGCCTTTGAGCCGTTTCAGCTAACCCCTTTGTTGAAAGCTCTCAGCCGAGCCGTTTCACGTGGCTCATGCACCCAAGCCGATAAGGACCCGGCTCGTCCCTTAGCCGAGTACCTTCAACGAGCCGAGCCGTCTTATCGTGGGCTGAGCCGAGTTGACGCGGCTTAGAGTCGTTTCCGTACGTCTGTGCACCTACTACTGCTTTGAGCTGTTTCGACGCAATGTTCAAGTCGTTTCCATTTTACGTGCATAACTTACTTACAATTACCTTTAAAGTAAAATCAGATTTTTACAACATAAAGGTTTGTTTTGTTGTATACAGCGGTGGAAAGTGGCAGATTATTAACGGAAACTTGGAGTATGTTGCTGGTGCCGATGCAAGTAGACGTGGTTTAGAAATTGAAACCAATCTTTCGTACATTGGTCTTTTAAGTAATGTTTCTAAGTTGTATGGAATTACAAACATTAAAAAGCTATCGTACCGGATGTCTTCGTTTACTGATCCGATCGATATAACTGATCATGGTGATCTTGCTTTTTTATTTAATTTTGCTATGCAAAATCCTTTTGAATTATATAAGTTGTACGTCATTCAGGAGTCTTGTGTTGGGTCATCTAGTTTTTCTTCTCATCAAGATATATTTAAAGTTCCTAATTTAAATGTTCATGTTAATGAAGTTAATGATGATGTTTTAAACGAGTATACAACAAATTTCGATAATTTACATGGTACAACACAAACACTATCGCCATTAATTAACTTTGAGCCAGGCTACATATTCAATAACAAAGAAGAAATGAAAATTGAGCTAGGGAAAAAATGTTTGTTAGAACATTTTGAGTTTAAAGTAGATAGATCGTCTAAAACCAGGTATGAAGTGTCATGTTTGGTGGATGGGTGCGGACTGGCGTTTTAGGGCATACAGTGTTGCTGGCAGTGCGATGTTTTTTGTCAAGTATATGAACGATAAACACACGTGCTCAAAGACGCTAACGTACCGCCATCTTCGTCAGCAAACCCAATGGTTGTGGGTTACTATTTAAAGGAATCACTAAAAGATAGTGGTAGACAATATCGGTCCAAGGATATTGTCAAAGATTTTAAACAAAGATTCCAAATTGAGATAAGTTATAGTCAAGCTTGGCGTGGAAAAAGTCACGCGCTAGAGATTCTACAAGGAAAAAACACTGATTCCTTTGCTGAACTACCGTTTTACTGCTACAATTTAGAGCGGGCAAACCCGGGTACTGTCACTCGCATCAAGACTGACGACGAGAATCGGTTTGAAATGGTCTTTGTCGCCATCGGTGCTGCTGTAAGTTATGCGTTTTACTTTTTATTTAGTTATCTGAAATTAAAACGCGATTGACCTCTTATGAATTTTTCGTTTCAGATTCGTGCCTTTATGTGTAATCTAAGATCGGTGGTGATCATCCATGATTTTTGCCTTTCCAAGCGGTTGGACATGCCGCCCACTCCCAGTGCGTGCAATCAAGATTACCCAACATCCTGGGAAACCCGTATATTCGTATAAAAGTAAAGTCGGTAGCAGTCAGCATCCTTATAAAATCGCCTCACGTAAAGAAAATTAACACCTAACATAATAGTTTTAAAGAACTATAAATTAACACAATAACAACAACAACAATTATAATACGTTCACAAAATTATTAAGACAATTACGACAACTTCTAGCCGACATCCTTAAGAATTCGTCCCATGCAACACTCGCTGTGCTGTACGCAAGTTGCCGGATTGCGACAGTACACTTTTGTATTCCAGAGAATCTAATTTTGCGACTAGCACTTTCTCTTTGCATGAAAAATGGATTTGGCCTGCAAGATTATTAGAAATTCTTAAGAAAAGACGACGGCTCATACGAAACCGACGCCTAACTGTGAATGGTGTACAACGATTTTTACAAAAAGATCGTGCATTAAACGTTCATGAGCACCTAATCGATCTCGTTTAAGAGGCGCTTGTCTGGTATGCGTTGTAGATGATTCGGCTTCTTCTCGCAAATACTTAATCGCCTCCCATTCACTGCGATAAGCATATCTTTGATCATTCCGATAGATGAAGAGCTGGATGAATCGAAGAAGAGTGGGATGACATTTTTGTTATAAAAATAATTGGAGAGAATGTTTGTGTTTTAGTGATTGGTGTATGTTTTAGTTTATGATTGGTGTGTGTAAAAATATATGTATATCATATTAACAAAATTTTAGTTTTTTTAACTAGACCGTTGGTAACGGTCATCTTGACCAAATGTCGAAAATAGTGCAAAAATGCCTGTTAGGGCCATGGCGAAATGACCTTTGGCGCCTCCCTATGGCGTCTGGGAAATAGGAAGGGGGCGGTAACAATGATGATGTGGCTAGGGGCGATATACCATACCCCAGGCCTAATAAATAAGACGGATTCATGTTTTTTTAATTATGACCTTGGTGTTGTTAACAGATAACTTATTATTTTCTAACTATTGTTTAAGAAGTGGCCAATTAATATGATCCGGTTGAGTGGGCCAACCTGTTTAACAGTTTGATGGTTCGATTTGGTTGTTTAAACATCTTTTTTCTTTTACAGATTCCAAAATCGTAAAACTGTATTAAATTTCTTTTAATGATAAAAGTTGTTTAGTAAATTCTATATTGTTCGTTAAAAATTCTAAGATGTTTCTGAACGGTAACACTACAGAACAATTGACTATCACCGATAGATAAGTTCGTTCGTAAAGTTATAACCATCGGCAATGTGTTGGTGAAACTCAGTCAAAAACAAGGCGTGTTCAGAATTTTAGTGACGGACCACCGACGCTATGGATTCTAAGTGACAATCTCTGATGATTCATGTAGACTTTTAGCGATGGATGGTCCACAAATTTATAGTAACGATATAATGAAGACTTCTAGTAGAAATCCGGTTTTACTTTTTATATTTGTGGTGAACTTTCTACCACGAGTTAATGAGGTCTTGTTTATTTTTATATATAATAGTTTTATGTTAATGTAACCTAAATAAACATCATTAAATAACCACTACTAAAACCAAAGTTATAAACGAAAACCCGATTGTTAAAAAAATTCAAGAGTTAAATAGGTAATAAAAGTTAAATTTCTAGTTTTCATAGTCATTGGGTAGTCGGTGAGCGTATATATGTTTCATCAAAGTTACTAATATATATACAACTGAAAAACAATTTGTTTTGAAATCAACTTGGTTTTCAATAGAATTTATATTGCAATGTTGCCAGAAACAATTATTAAACGACACTTTGTATTTAGATTTAAAATACAAATTTAACAAGCACAAATTATTGAAAAAAACCAAATTAATCAGAAAATGAAAATAGTATAAAAAATATTACATTGCTTTTACTATGTGAACTTCCCATGCTCGCCCTTCACACATTGTCCAACTCATCTAACAATAGTGAGCCACAAGGGAGAGGCGTTTGTGTCTTCTTATGGCCATGATGTCACCTCAGCTCTACGTCCAAATTTTGTCCTTCATACCGCACGAATGGTATTATCGCAAGAGGAATCCAACTAACATAAGCAACATCATAATATAAATAGCCATTGACCCATTGTGTCATATAAATCAACGCTCATTCACATTTAACCAGCAACATCAATAGCTATAAATCATGAAATAATTTTTACCTATAAACATAAAACTCCATAAGAAACTCACTGAAATAAGGTTACTTACAAACATTTTGAATAATGCCATCTGCAACGTGGAAACAATGAATTTAACTTTATATTCTACTTAAACTAGTCATAAACTGTCAGCTAAAATTATAGCAAGCTCTTACCATCAAAAGAGCTCTTGTCCACCGGTATGGTTTAAAACTTTTTGATGGAAACCGAATTCGAGTTTTCCAAAACCAACTATTTTCGAATACGACTCAACTTTTGGTTTTCTACCGAATAAAGCGAATTAAGCCCATGAAATTTTAATTCCGGTTTCATCTTTGTTTATGTTTCAGGGAAGCAACCAAGACATGCAAACATCAAACAAAAGTCTAAAACCAAAACAAAGCATACAAAACTCGAAAAGAAGCTAAAACAATACATACAAACAAGAGTCTAATTAAACCAAAATAGTAACAACACAAGGCCGTGTAGTGCCCCATCACATAGCTCTCTTTGGTTGGGTTATGTGATAAATGACAAAAAAATGTAAGAACGGGGTTATGGGGGTTATGTCACTAGCATGTGTAGTGGTGACACCACATACCCATCATTACTCAATTATTAATTTTTTAAAATTTTCATTTAATCTCTAAATTTATAAAATCCGAAAACAAATAACATTTCATTAAATTAAAAAAAACATTACAATGATTAAAGAACATTATAATAAAATATATTTAATACTACTCGTCTTTATCGCTGTTGCCTTCTTCTTCTTCTTCTTCTTCTTCTTCTTCTTCTTTGTGATCTCCGTCATCTAAACCTTCGTCTTCAAAGCCTCCAACTTCGAAATCTTCTTCTTCTTCGGAGTCCTATCCGTCGTTGCTATTGTCACACCCCGACCCGCAGCGAATAAGAGTCGGGCATAATTGGGTTATCACCAAAGCTCATGATGTTTACTAAAATGTTTCATATTTATTAAATTCAAATTACAACTTAAATGTTCAAATCAAATTCATACAAATACAAGGAAATGAAACTAAGTAAAACAATCCAAAGCTTAAACTGATTTATTCTTCTAGGCCCTCCTATGTGTTTCTTGCCTCAACTGGATCACCTGTATCATGTGTAAAATGGGGAAATTTTGGGTCAACAAAAGTTGGCGAGTGAACCTTGTTTAAAAACATTGTTATTGATTTCTTGTTGTATTTAATATTGAAAAGTTGTGCAATATTCATATGTGAGCAAACATATATAAACAAACAATCACAAACCACCTTGAATGAGTATATGACATGAATGATAATGTATTGTGAGATCAAGGCTCAATCAAACGGAGCCGATCGTATGAAATGTATGATGATGTCAACGGAGCCGATCGAATGAGGCACCTGTACTCAACCCGTCTCCCACGGGGAGCTGATGGGCCTACTGTAATGCATGTACTGAAAATGATAACTTTAATCTAGACATAATCCACACAACAATTGATACATATTGAATACACATTTGATCACGGATATGATGGATGCACAAGTGTTTAAATATAATAAATAATTAAGCGACACATGATACACCCCAAAAATGTGATTAAAACGGGGAATTGGTAGAGATTCACTCACATTGGGTGCGTTCTTTTGATGTTGTTGGATGCGCACGAGTTTTGGGATTTGATCGACGAGGAAGAACTAACCTAAAATAATAACGAAATGGTTCAGTAAATAATTGGATTTTATTGGAGACTAATACTTTTAATTAACAATTTTAATAGGATTTTTTTAGATTTATTTTTGTGAGTTTAAGGTCATTTTCTAACATTAAAAATATTATTTTTAAGTATTTTTAATTGATTTTTAACTTAAATAAATAAATAAATAAAAATAAAATTTTGACTTTTTGACCGTTGACCGTTGACCGGTCGGACTGTGGGTAATGTGTGCGCTGAGTGAGGTTCGAACCCGAGACCTGTCGTACGTGTGTACGCAGCTCTACCAACTGAGTTAATATTAAAATGATTCTCTGTTTTAATTATATATATATACTAATTAATTGTTATTTTATTTGAGTTAATATTAAAATGATTTAAAATGGCCGAACCACTTACAGGGACCCGGAATCGAACTCGGGTCCTTCGGTTCGTATGCGCACAGCCCAACCAGTTGGGCTGTGTGTCTAATCTGTTTAAATTACGGTTTATATTATTCTTATACACATGCTGTGACTCGTTCTGATTCAGTTTTAAAAAGGTTGGTTTTAATTCTGAAAGTAGGTACGTTGTAAGATTCGAACTCGTGACGTGCATTGTATGTTTGCACACAGTCCACCGCTGGACTGTGTGTCTAACCCGGTTAAACATTCAGTTTATATTAATCTTATACTCATTTCGACTTCGTCTTCTTCATTTATAACGACACAGACAAAGGTGTCCGACTGTTCTTGCTTAAATCGTTCGTCTAACATATAAATGATTGAAATGTAATGGATAAAGAGAGTTTCGGAAACGAATGTACCGAACAGGATGTTTTTCTCAGAACTCCAGCAAGGGTCGTCGGCTCTGATTTGTGAATTCCGTCTGAGCGGGTCAATAATAGCTTTTATCAATGAGATGTGAAATTAAGTGACTAAACAAGAGATATCAGGGGGTTTAGATGATTGTACCGATTTACAGTGTGATTTCAGAATTTCCAGAGATTTTCCGGCGAGTGTAGAATTTCCGGCAACGTCGTCTGGAACCGATTCTGGTTGAAGGATTGAAGTTAGTATATGTCTAACAATGGATTGAAAACGAAAGAGTCGAGAAATTTACCGATTTGGTGTAAGTCTCGGTTTTCCGGTGAAAGTCCGGCGAGTTCAGAATTTCTCCGGTGAGTGCTAAGACTTCGATAAATTGTGCGATTTTGAGCGAAAAGGTTACCAGAGACTTGAGTGTAAATTTATAGGGAAGAAACAGGATGAATCGAGTCCGAATTTGATCTTGATTCATGGTCAAAACTTTTCCGGCGGTTATGACTGGGATTGCGGGATTAGACATCGGTTATAACCGATGTCGAAGTTAATACACGCGTTCAGTCAAAGGAAAACGGTCGTGATTGGCGAAATCGTCGGTATTTCCGGCGACTGCGGATTGGGCGCGCTGAACTCAGGTTTTGATTTTGAGTTTTATTTTAAGTATTAATTGTTTCAATATAATAACAAAGAAGTCAAGTGGCGGAGTGGTAAGTTGTTTGCTTAACGAACCGGCTGACCCGGGTTCGAAACCCGGCAGCGGTATTTATTTTTTTATTCACTATTTCTTTATTTTTATTAATTATGTTTTAAAATTCTAACAATGTTTATTAGTGTTTAAAATTTATATGAACATTAAATACGCAACGAAAATTATAACTGAAATATTCGATTAATAAACGAAGCGGGTTTTGAAAACCCGTTTTTTTGACGGATGTTACAGTATCCCCTACTTTTAGAAATTTCGTCCCGAAATTTAAGTAGTAGTGGTAACAAGAAAAAGATGCGGGTATTTTTCGCGCATTGAGTCTTCACGTTCCCAAGCAAACTCAGGTCCTCGTTTCGACTCCCAGCGTACCCTAACAATTGGAATACGACTCCGTCTTCAACGTTTTTCTCCGAAGTCCATGATCTCTACTGGTCTTTCAATAAAGTGCATAGATTCATCGATCTGAATATCTTCTAGGGGAATATGGAGGTTTTCATCGGCGAGGCACTTCTTTAAGTTTGATACGTGGAATGTGGGATGAATTCTGTTGAGTTCTTCTGGTAGGTCAAGCTTGTATGCTACAGGTCCTACTCTTTCGAGTATCTTGAAAGGTCCTACGTAGCGTGGTGCTAGCTTGCCCTTCTGGCCAAAACGAACTACTCCCTTCCACGGTGATACTTTTAAAAGTACTTGATCACAAATGTTAAACTCCAAGGGCTTTCATCGTTTATCTGCATAACTCTTTTGACGACTTTGTGCCGCTAGAAGATTGTTTCGAATTTGATGGATCTTGTCTGTTGTTTCTTGAATTAATTCTGGGCCGGTGATTTGAGCTTCCCCAATTTCGTGCCAACATACTGGTGATCGGCACTTACGACCATATAAAGCTTCGAAAGGAGCCATGCCGATACTCGAATGATAGCTATTGTTGTACGAAAATTCAACTAATGGTAGATGAGCGTCCCAATTCCCTTTGAAGTCTATGACACATGCTCGAAGCATGTCTTCAAGAGTTTGGATGGTGCGTTCAGATTGTCCATCAGTTTGAGGATGAAAAGCGGTACTGAGGTCTAATCGTGTACCCAAGGCGGCTTGTACGGCTCGCCATGTTCGTGAAGTGAAACGACCATCACGGTCTGAAATGATGCTTAAAGGTACACCATGACGGCTTACGATCTCGCTGATGTAGATACGAGCTAACTTCTCGTTCTTGAAGTCCTCGCGAATCGGAATGAAGTGAGCTGATTTTGTAAGACGATCAATGATTACCCATATAGTGTCATACCCACTGGAGGTGCGAGGTAACCCGGTAATGAAGTCCATGGTTATGTTTTCCCACTTCCATACAGGTATTTCAGGTTGGGTTAGAAGTCCTGAAGGTCTTTGATGTTCAGCTTTTACTTTGGAACAGGTAAGGCACTTGGAAACAAAAACAGCAATATCCTTTTTCAAGTCAGGCCACCAGTAGGTGTATCGAAGGTCTTGATACATCTTGTCGGCTCCTAGGTGTACAGAGTACCGTGTTTTGTGCGCCTCATTCATAAGGAAATCACGAAGGCTATCGCGATCGAGAATCCATATGCGATTTAGATAGTATATAATGCCGTCGGATTTGGTTTTGATTTTGAGTTCTGCTCCACATGACAGCTCATCTCGTACGTCGTTTTCTGTTACAGAAACATGTTGAGCTTCTCGGATTCGATCCTTGATGTCGGTTATGATTTGCGAACATAGAAGACGAATGGAGTTCGCGTAACCTTTTCGACTGAGCGCATCGGCCACCACGTTTGCCTTGCCAGGATGATACCGAATTTCACAGTCGTAGTCGTTAAGAAGTTCGACCCATCTTCGTTGCCTCATATTCAACTCCTTTTGGTTGAAGATATGTTGGAGACTCTTGTGGTCAGTGTATATTTCACACTTGGTACCGTAGAGGTAATGTCTCCATATCTTGAGAGCGAACACAACGGCTCCAAGTTCTAGGTCGTGGGTGGTGTAGTTCTTCTCATGAACTTTGAGTTGCCTAGAAGCATAGGCTATCACTTTTCCTCTTTGCATTAGTACACAGCCTAGTCCTTGCCCTGACGCGTCGCAATATACTACAAAGTCATCGCAACCTTCAGGAAGTGTGAGGATAGGTGCGTCACAAAGTTTTTGCTTTAGAGTTTGGAAGGCTTCTTCTTGTTTAGGTCCCCATATGAAGGGTTTTCCTTTATGAGTCAAAGCCGTGAGTGGTACAGCAATACGGGAGAAATTGGCAATGAAGCGGCGATAGTAACCAGCCAAACCAAGAAATGATCTTACTTCGGTAGGGGTTCGTGGCGCTTGCCATTCCTGTACTGCCTTGATCTTTGAAGGGTCGACATGTATTCCCTTGTCATTGACGACGTGTCCAAGGAATTGTACTTCCCTTAACCAGAATTCACATTTCGAGAACTTAGCGTACAGCTTTTCTGTTCTTAAGAGTGTAAGGATGAGTCGAAGGTGTCGTTCATGATCAGACTTAGACTTTGAGTAGATGAGGATGTCGTCGATGAAGACTATGACAAAGCGGTCGAGGTAGGGTTTGCATACCCTATTCATTAAATCCATAAATACTGCTGGGGCGTTGGTTAAACCAAATGGCATGACCATGAATTCGTAATGACCATATCGAGTTCGGAAGCGGTCTTTGGGACGTCTTCTTCATGTACCTGAGTTGATGATATCCAGAACGAAGGTCGATTTTTGAAAAACAGGTGGTGCCTTGAAGTTGGTCCAGAAGGTCATTGATGCGAGGTAATGGGTAGCGGTTCTTGACCGTTAACTTGTTGAGTTCTCTGTAATCGATACACATGCGAAAAGTTCCATCTTTCTTCTTCACAAAAAGAACAGGTGCACCCCAAGGCGATGAGCTATGATGTATCAATCCTTTGTCAGTCAGCTCTTGCAGTTGACTGGCCAGCTCTTGCATTTCGGATGGGGCTAACCTATAAGGAGATTTTGCGACTGGTGTAGCGCCAGGTATAAGATCAATGCGGAATTCGACTTCTCTCATGGAAGGAAGTCCTGAGATGTCGTCAGGAAAGACTTGTGGGAATTCTTTCACTACAGGTATATCTTCGAGTTTCTTCTCCTTGTTTCCCTTCTTGAGGATGTGAGTTAGGAAGGCGACATAGTTCTTGCGGAGATATTTTCGGGCTTGAAGGCAGGACATCAATTTGAGTCCTTTCGAAGGGGTTTCTCCAAAGATTCGTAGAGTCTGACCGTCTGCAAGAGGAATGCGAATGAACTTTTTGCGGCATACTACTTCAGCATGACGTTGGCTGAGCCAGTCCATACCGATTATAATATCGAAACTTCCCAACTTCATAGGAATGAGGTCAACTGGAAAATCGTGATCGTTTAGGGTGAGAGTACAATTTAGTATAATAGAGTTTAATGAGACCGGTTTTCCGTCAACAACTTCCACCGTTATGGATTCCATGAGATTATCACGAGTTTGGTTGAGGATGGGTTCAAATTCTAAGGACACAAAACTCTTATCCGCGCCAGTATCAAATAACATGGATGCATAACTACCATTGATGAGAAACGTACCGTTAACCACGTTGTTATCAGCCCTAGCTTGATTGGCGTTGATGTTAAAAGCTCTTCCTTTAGCAGGTGGAGGAACTTGGTTAGCTTGGTTCACGGATTTGCTTGAGCCTGGCATGAATGATGTTCACCAAGCTGGACAAGTGTTTCTAAAGTGGTTTGGGTCTCCACAGTTGTAACAAGCTCGCATGGGTTGCATCATGGGGTAGTTGGGTTGGTAGTAGGATTGGGCTATATGTTGGGCAGGTGGTAGGAGTAAAGGTTGTTGGGCTTGACCCACTATCTGATGGTAGGTTTGGGTTGAGGGCTGATTGCGGTTCGTTCGCTGAAGTGTGCGACAGGTTTGGATGGTGTGACCTGCACGGCCACAGTCGGTGCAATGTTGGCAGGGATGTTCGGGAAGGTGATTGTATTGGCAACGGTTGCATTTTGGGTATGGGCCGGAGTATGGCTTTTTATATGGTGCAGCTGAGGGGGCAACTTGGGTGATGGGTGCAGCAGTGATAGGGGGTTTGTTTGTGTGACAAGCAAAGTTCCTGTTGTTTCGCTTCCTCTTACCAGCAAACTTCGAAGAGGAGACAAATGGTTTGAAGTTTGGGCCTCAATGGGGGCTTTCTTTTTCTCCTCCTTGAATTTACCGTTTCGGATGCGATTCTCGGTAAGTTCGGTAGCTAGTTCCATTGCGACCTCAAGTGTTGCAGGTGAAGTGCTTAGAACCGAGTCTTGAATTTTCGAGGGGAGGCCTCGAATGTAGTGTTCAACCAAGCGTTACATTGGGGTGAACAAGTTGGGGATCATTTGGTTTAGCTCGAGAAATCTTTTGTTGTAGGAAGTATGATCTCCTTCCTTTTGTTTTAACGAATGGAATTCATCTTCCAACTTCTTGATTTCGCTTCTTGGATAGAAAATTTCCCAATGTTAAGGCCATAGCATCTTCGACTCTCTCTTACCCTTTTCTGTGTTCCACCAGGTAAGGGCTACCCCAAACAGTCTCTCGGTTGCGTAACGTACCTTGCGATCCTCGGGACAATCGCAATTGAGGAAGGTGTTCTCCTTTTCCTCAATCCAGTGGAGGAGAGTAGTGACACCTTCGGTCCCTTCATACTTTGGGGGATCGCAAGACTTGAAGTGTTTGTAGGAGCACCTTTTGGAGGGAGGGTTGTCGACGTTCTGGTCTCTTGATCGGAGAGTTGATGGGATTCGCGGTGAGAGCTTGTTGGACTTGAATTACGATGTCAGGAAGCACCGCGGCCATTTGTTTCGCAATTTGGGTGGCCAAGCGTTCGTTTGACCTTCCTGACTTTCTACCTCCACGTAGTTGCCTAGCCGACATCTACAGGAATATACATAGGAAGATTGTGAGTTTAAGAAGTTTTTAGGTGTCATGTGTCGCTAAAAGTAATAAAATAACATAATCATCAATAATGCAACTACATCCATAAGATGTCTTGGGTTTGCTCATGTTTGGGCCTCCAATGTCCCCCATACCATCGCCTGTATAGTCATGTGGGCCCCCATAACTATTGGCTTAGTAGGATTCACATTGGTGTTGGCGGTTTAACACTCGCATCACCCGAATGAAAACCATGAAATATGATTGCGAGATGTATGTAAGAGGGTGTCCAGGTGTAGACACAATGACAACTCAAAGTGGGGTTAGCTCACACGACGTTTGGTATAGCATGCTTTGGCCTAATAGGTCCTTCGTGCTCTCATCGTTAGTCCCCAGGTAGGCAAACTGGTCCTTTATTTTGGATTTATACGAATGCCAAGCCTAGACAGGACGTTCCGACTACCAGTACTTGTACCTTCCAGTTAATACATGCCCGTCATGAGAACTCACTTTGATGTGAATTGAAAAATACAAAATTCGTTGCAAAAATCATGGAAATTGTGTGGTGTGTGCTCTCATGGATATGATATGTTATGAGAATATGATTCATGATGAGCATTGTATAATAATATGTACTTATGAACATGCTTGCATAACATTGAATGTAACAATAAACATTAATCATATAAACATCATGAATTTTGTATGTAACACATAACCAATTTTAGAAATTCTAATCAACTATAGTATAGGCTCTAAGGGTCTAATAACCTATCCTATATCCCTATAGTCATGGCTCTGATACCAATCTGTCACACCCCGACCCGCAGCGGAATAAGAGTCGGGGCATAATTGGGTTATCACCAAAGCTCATGATGTTTACTAAAATGTTTATATTTATTAAATTCAAATTACAACTTAAATGTTCAAATCAAATTCATACAAATACAAGGAAATGAAACTAAGTAAAACAATCCAAAGCTTAAACTGATTTATTCTTCTAGGGCCTCCTATGTGTTTCTTGCCTCAACTGGATCACCTGTATCATGTGTAAAATGGGGGAAATTTTGGGTCAACAAAAGTTGGCGAGTGAACCTTGTTTAAAAACATTGTTATTGATTTCTTGTTGTATTTAATATTGAAAAGTTGTGCAATATTCATATGTGAGCAAACATATATAAACAAACAATCACAAACCACCTTGAATGAGTATATACATGAATGATAATGTATTGTGAGATCAAGGCTCAATCAAACGGAGCCGATCGTATGAAATGTATGATGATGTATGTGAGATCAAGGCTTAATCAACGGAGCCGATCGAATGAGGCACCTGTACTCAGCCCGTCTCCCACGGGGAGCTGATGGGCCTAATGTAATGCATGTACTGAAAATGATAACTTTAATCTAGACATAATCCACACAACAATTGATACATATTGAATACACATTTGATCACGGATATGATGGATGCACAAGTGTTTAAATATAATAAATAATTAAGCGACACCTGATACACCCCAAAAATGTGATTAAAACGGGGAATTGGTAGAGATTCACTCACATTGGGTGCGTTCTTTTGATGTTGTTGGATGCGCACGAGTTTTGAGATTTGATCGACGAGGAAGAACTAACCTAAAATAATAACGAAATGGTTCGGTAAATAATTGGATTTCATTGGAGACTAATACTTTTAATTAATAATTTTAATAGGATTTTTTTAGATTTATTTTTGTGAGTTTAAGGTCATTTTCTAACTTTAAAAATATTATTTTTAAGTATTTTTAATTGATTTTTAACTTAAATAAATAAATAAATAAAAATAAAATTTTTGACTTTTTGACCGTTGACTGGTCCGTTGACCGTTGACCGGACTGTTGACCGGTCGGACTGTGGGTAATGTGTGCGCTGAGTGAGGTTCGAACCCGAGACCTCTCGTACGCGTGCACGCAGCTCTACCAACTGAGCTACGTGTCTAACCCGAAATATTCTTGTTTTATTATATATATATATATATATATATATATATATATATATAATATATACTAATTAGTTGTTATTTTATTTGAGTTAATATTAAAATGATTTAAAATGGCCGAACCGATTGCAGGGACCCGGAGTCGAACTCTGGTCCTTCGGTTCGTATGCGCACAGCCCAACCAGTTGGGCTGTGTGTCTAATCTGTTTAAATTACGGTTTATATTATTCTTATACACATGCTGTGACTCGTTCTGATTCAGTTTTAAAAAGGTTGGTTTTAATTCTGAAAGTAGGTACGTTGTAAGATTCGAACTCGTGACGTGCATTGTATGTTTGCACACAGTCCACCGCTGGACTGTGTGTCTAACCCGGTTAAACATTCAGTTTATATTAATCTTATACTCATTTCGACTTCGTCTTCTTTATTTAAACGACACAGACAAAGGTGTCCGACTGTTCTTTCTTAAATCGTTCGTCTAACATATAAATGATTGAAATGTAATGGATAAAGAGAGTTTCGGAAACGAATGTACCGAACAGGATGTTTTTCTCAGAACTCCGGCAAGGGTCGTCGGCTCTGATTTGTGAATTCTGTCTGAGCGGGTCAATTAATAGCTTTGATCAATGAGATGTGAAATTAAGTGACTAAACAAGAGATATCAGGGGGTTTAGATGATTGTACCGATTTACAGTGTGATTTCAGAATTTCCAGAGATTTTCCGGCGAGTGCAGAATTTCCGGCAACGTCGTCTGGAACCGATTCTGGTTGAAGGATTGAAGTTAGTATATGTCTAACAATGGATTGAAAACGAAAGAGTCGAGAAATTTACCGATTTGGTGTAAGTCTCGGTTTTCCGGTGAAAGTCCGGCGAGTTCAGAATTTCTCCGGCGAGTGCTAAGACTTCGATAAATTGTGCGATTTTGAGCGAAAAGGTTACCAGAGACTTGAGTGTGAATTTATAGGGAAGAAACAGGATGAATCGAGTCCGAATTTGATCTTGATTCATGGTCAAAACTTTTCAGGCGGTTATGACTGGGATTGCGGGATTAGACATCGGTTATAACCGATGTCGAAGTTAATACACGCGTTCAGTCAAAGGAAAACGTTCGTGATTGGCGAAATCGTCGGTATTTCCGGCGACTGCGGATTGGGCGCGCTGAACTCAGGTTTTGATTTCGAGTTTTATTTTAAGTATTAATTGTTTCAATATAGTAACAAAGAAGTCAAGTGGCGGAGTGGTAAGTTGTTTGCTTAACGAACCGGCTGACCCGGGTTCGAAACCCGGCAGCGGTATTTATTTTTTTTTATTCACTATTTCTTTATTTTTATTAATTATGTTTTAAAATTCTAACAATGTTTATTAGTTATGTATCGTTTAAAATTTATATGAACATTAAATACGCAACGAAAATTATAACTGAAATATTCGATTAATAAACGAAGCGGGTTTTGAAAACCCGTTTTTTCGACGGATGTTACAGCTATCGTGTCGAATTGGGCGACTCGCCCAAGCATGCTCGACCAAATCCGCTTTTAACGCGTTATGTAATTGCATGGAATGCAAGATTGACCGTTTAAGATTCTCTCCTCCATTGTTGCTTGCGTTGCTTCAACAACATCTTTCGGAAAATAGTTTTGGCATATTGCTTTTCGTCGTCTTCTAGAAATATCATATTAGGCATTAGGATACAAGCATACATCACCATTCTAATATTTTATTTATCCCACATACGACAAGGATTCCTAGCAAAATGTCACCGTTGTTGAAGAACCTCAAAACACCTCTCGATTCCTTTCGCAAAGACTATTGCAGTTTCTTAAAATATTGTCCTTTTATATCGCGCATTTTAGAAAACGTTTTCACAATATTTGAATACTCTGGGTATGTACCATCGCCCAAATAGTATTATCATGCTCGTAGTCATTTCCATTTACATGAAACCCAACTTTCGGTATCGTACCTAAAATGTAACCCTCTAGCAATGGTGAAAACTCAAAAGTATTTATGTCGTTCATACACCTAGCGAGACCAAAGAAGGCCGACCAAACTCGAATGTCGTATGAGGTAACCGCTTGTAACACCAACGTTGGTCCTCTTTGTTCACCGCGTGTATGTTGAACTCGTCATGCGGTTGGACAATTACATCAACGCCATTGCCAACAGTCTAAACTACCAATCTTGTCAGGTATTCAATGTTTTTCTATATGCACTTCGTATATTTGTTGAAGGTCATTCCAATTCTAGTTTCTCAAGTAACGTTTTCCATATAATTAGCATATACCTAAAAAATAAAAATTATGTAACCAATTTTAATTTTTGTAACTTTATTGTACTATAAAATAAAATTATATATATATATATATACATATATATAGTAAAAATATAACGTAGTAGAAATATTCCAAGGTATCGCGTGTTGTTTTCTCTGCCATCTTCAAATACTCATCGTTGATGTCGTACATGTTTTCGTAGGCGAGTACACCTAACGTGGATGTTACCTTTTAAATTGAAGTGAATCCTAGACATCCTCTTGTGTCGATATTTTGCTTGAAGTAGTCATACTTACCTTCTAAATCATCGTTAATGCGCAAAAATAACCTTTTGCTCATCCGAAATCGCCTAATAACATTGGGGCCACGAATGGTGTAGGATCGAAATAATCTTTCATTAAACGATCATTTGCGGCTTCATGGTCTTGCACAACATATTCCTTCCTCAAGATCGGGCGTGGAGAAGAACGATTAACCTGTTGCATGGGTTAATCGTGAGGGCACACGCACTCGTAACCGCTCCTTTACGGCTTTGTCATAGGAAAAATATGTTTGGTATAGATCGATGAACGAATCTTCCGATGAAGGCGGACACTTTGTAAAGAGTATTTCTTGTGAGTTTTGTTGGATGTAGAATGGATTATTTGTGAGGTTTGTTTGTTTAAATTGGTAAGAGTATATATATATATATATATAGATATATTTATTTAGAAAATTGTTTTTGTATTCTTTTACCGTTCAACAAGGGTAATATATATTAAATATCTCCCAAAGTGCCGTTATAGATTTCCCGAGAAACAAAATCGGAATGGTATAGCACCCCGAGGGGCGCGAAAGGGCGCCGTGCTTTGCTTTGTCACTATATATTGTTCGACTATGGAGGATCTAACAATTAACAACTTATTATAAGATACAAGACATAAGCTGCAAATTCCAAAAAGTTCAACTCTTCGTTCTGTCGGTACTTTTCTCATGTCTATAAAAAAGATATAAATAATAAGAAACAAAGACGATCACGTGTGGTATATTAAACAACTGATGATTAATAACAAAACTAAATGAGAATTGACCGTCTTCAAGTTTATCAAGGTCTTCAATGTGCACTGACAAAAACAATACCTGAACGCATCAAATCTTGACAACCAACTAATTTCGACGGTTGGAGTTAAAAAAAATGAGTCGAGCACTCTACCTCTAATGTTAAATGTAGGCTGATACGATGGGGGGCAGTCTTGGGGAAGTCAGCGGGAGCTGGCGTGTGGGCTTCCCCGTCAGGGAACCCCCCCCCCCCCCCCATGGTTTTTCGATGAGCTCGGGGACTTACCGGTCTTCCTCTTTGAGATTGTTTGATGATTTGTGAAAATTATATCCGTTATTCAACAGCTCTTTATTAAAAAATCAATTACTTTTTATTTTAAACACTACATAACCCTCATTTTTATACCAAAAACATCACCACGCTCTCCATCTTTTATATATTCTTCTATTTCATTTATATAATTTAAAACCAAAAACCTATCACACTCTCCATCTTTTATATGTTCTTCTACTTCAACTATATTTTTAAAAAAATAGTTGCCATGAGTTCTTCGTTGGACGGGGAAAATGTTGGAAACTATTTGCTTAGCATGATACTTGAGATGGCGAAAATTATTGCCGAGATGGAAGAAGATGGAGAAGGAACTTCACAACCAAGAACAAGAGCCATTGCGTTTAATAGAGATTCGCGAAGGTATATTATTTTTATACAATTAATATTTTTAAAATTATTTGGTGTTATAAGTTATGCTATTTATTTTTAGGATTGTTTTGTATAATTTATTAAAGTTAGTTTTCGAACTTTAATTAATGTGCACATGATCGTTTGATGGGTGACTATTTTGCTGAAATTGTGTGTACACTGACCAACAATTTAGGCTTCGATTTTGAATGAGTCGCCGATTGTTCATACGTACTGCTAATGACTTGGTTGATTATGATGAGTTTTTCACATTACACTACAATGCTAGAGGGAGAAAGGGTTTTACTATGTTTCAAAATTCACTTCGTCAATTAGTATGGCACCAGTCATTCATGGGATGAATATTTAAGGATGTTCGTTATAATGAGTCGGGAGTGTTTGTATGAATTTTCTAAAGGTATTGTGAACGTGTATAGCAAGGTGTATTTGCGTAGACCAACAAAGAAGGATATCGAAAGCTTTAGCATTCCATGAAGAGAGATATGGATTTCCCAGCATGCTAGGAAGTATTGATTGTACGCATTGGCCATAGCGTAATTTCCCTACTGCATGACGCGGTTAATTTAGGTATCCCTTAATAATCCTAAAAGTCGTTTGCTCACAAGATTTATAGGTTTGGCATACCTTTTATGGGGTTGCAGGTTCATGTAATGATTTAAACGTTCTATCAAGCACGGCTAAGCCGACGGTATATACCCAACCTATAGACTATTGTTAAAACTATTCTAGATCCCATTATAAAAGAAAAAATACGCGAAGTGTCAAGAATTGACAAGAAAGAATGTCAAACGGTTGTTTAATGTGATAAAGTCAAAATGAGGGATAATACAACAACCGGCTCGTGCATGGGAACCAAAAAAATTGAGATACATTATGTATGCTTGCACAATGCTACATAACTTGATTATTGAAGACGAAGGTCGAGCAATATGCGAATATAATCTAAATGACATTGACAAGAATGTTCAGTTGATTGACGAGGAGTAATAAGACTCAAATTTGTGGGCGTTACGCAATGAGTATGTGCATGGAAACCTGTGTGCGGATTTAGTTGACCATATCTAGAATAACCACACCCCATAGTCTAACAATATGTTGGGATTCATAACAAAAGTACACACGGAGATTTCACAATATCATACAAATACTCAGGTCTCAGGTTTAAAGTATTCGAACTCTACTCATCTAAGTTAGTTTAGCTTATTTACTTTATGAAAGCTCGAGGCCATCTCGTTTAAGCTTTTGTTCAGAAAACGAGACGGACACGGCTCAAGCTCGATTCGTCTAATCATGTTACATAATTTATATATGGATCAATGCAATTGTTTTACAAAATTAAGTTTAGAATTATTTTTATAAATTCGGAATCTTTAATTTTATAGGTGAGGTTTTTAATGTTATAGAAAATGGCGGATACAGTTAAACAATACATATACCATTACAAAAACATTCATGAAACTGATATAGAGTATACATATGTTAGAATATTGCAAAAGTTGGAGGTGAAGTTATATTTCTTGATGTTTGTATAGTTTGTAATTGTTAAATATGTATTTGATGAAACAAGAGATTTGAGAGAAAAATATATATAAAGTAAAATAAATATAATTCAAGTAAGCTCACAAATCAAACCAAGCCCCACTTGATCCGTTTACAGATCAAATTGGCCGGCTCGAGCGTTTGCAATTGAGCCGATTTCGTGGATGAAAAGGAATAATAAAATTTTAACTCATTGCTTATCAAACTAGCCAAAAAGGACATTAAGGGCATGGAACTCATGGTTCAATTTCTTAAAGAGGAAGACTTCCAATTTCTATAGTGGTTTGCTCTATAAACTTGACTTTGACCACCGATGTTAGACATACTAAAAAGTAAAAGAAAAAAAATATCTGGTCTAGCTTTAATATTTTTAATTACTTTAAGTGTTAAATTTTATGTGAAATTACTTTTTGGTCCTTCTCATATGCTGGTAAGTATAGATATATAAAGTTTTTATATATGAGGGGAAAAATTCATTAAAAATGGATTTTGTCTAAATAGTCTAAGAAGAACAGTAAAGATCACATGTGATACTTTTTATAGGTAGTATGGAAGAACTCTCACCCTTTTATTTTCTCAAAATATAATACAAAATCTTGTAAAAAAAAATTAGCAAAATGTAATATAAAAATCCAGTACAAAAAAGTCCAACACAAAAATCTAGCAAAAAAATGTAGCACAAAAATCTAGTATACAACATAGAAATCTAAGACAATTTTTTTTTGGTTTTTTTATATCTCATATTTTATATAGCAATATAGTGCTCAAATTAAAGATAAAAAATGTTCAATTTTATGGTGCAATTTCAAAAAAATAATAATGTCGTATAAAAAAGTTATGACATTTAAAAAATGAGGGAATATGCATGTAATGTGGAGGGAAAAAGTCAACAAATACGCTACTTACAAAATACTCTTACACCCATTTTTTTTCCTACATTTCATCTTAACCATTAGGAAAAATGCTCGAATAGTACCTGTCATTTGTTCCATTTTCACCTATAATCCTTACAGTTTAAAATTACAGCTATAATCCTCAACTTTTACACATTCGTTCTCAGATAGTCTCTAAGTGGGTGTGAAATGACCAAAATACCCTTACTATTTAAGTATAATAAGTTAGAACATTAAAATATTTGTGGGGCCCACTTTTAAACAAAATAACCCCGAGAATGAATGTGTAAAAGTTAAAGACTATAAATGTAATTTTAAAATTGTAAGGACTATAGGTGAAAATAAAGCAAAGTACAGAAGCTATCCAATCATTTTTTCTAACGATTGATTTGAAAAATGAAAACTCAAGATTATTTTTTATTCTAATTAAACAAAATCAGCTTTTTATATACATTATTTACTTATATTCAACAAGGTTTTAAGAATCAAATGCTTCAATTGATCATTCGAGTAATCGTAATCTTTATTTTATTGTTTTGGATTGCTAAAAGATAAGAAGTCAAGCATTCCCAATATATGTTGCTCGTGACATTTTATTGAATTAATATTTAATACCGACAATGTTGATGACAGATTTATGCCTTTAGGGGCACGATTTTGTACCTTTGTCATATTATTGTTAAAAAAAGTAAACATGTCGTCTTAATGGAAGGTAGGCTAAGGGAAAAGGCAAACGTTATTATTGCCACACACAAATAACTGAGTTATTATATTTTTAATATTTTTTCGTTCAATAATTATATTTAGACTTAAATGGTCCTCATCAATACGGTAATAACTGAGTTAATATTATTTTAATATTTTTTTTCAATAATTATTTAGACTTAAATGGTCCTCGTTGTAAAAATGGTAAAAGGCTTAATTGATTATTATTGAATGAGTAGCGATTACGAGTAACCCTAGAAACTTAACTGAGCACGTGGGCCCATAGTTTAATACTCCCCGCATTCGTAGCGGATGGAAGTAGAAGCTTAGACTGAAAGCCAAAACAATAATAAACCTTAAAAAACTGTCTTTGATTTTGGTCAAAATTCGATAATCTTGCAATCTTCAATCAATAATCTTCGATCCACAGTTAATGATCTCATAATCCTATAAGAGGCAACCAATACCGCAGTGTAGCGGCGCGGCGGCGGATCGTAATCCTGCAGGCGGCGCGGCGAAAGATCGTAGTCTAATGAGCGGCGGCGACACGACGCCAAGGGGCGGCGGCTTGACGGAGATGTGAAATCAACAAGATGAGTCGTAGCATCATCTATGTGGTAAGAGACCGTAAGAAAGCCGGTGAAATTAGAACCAAATACATTTGAATACGAAACTGAAATTAAAAGGAAACAGAAAACGAACAGAGATCGGACAGGGCGGCAGCGGCGACGCGCCGCCCTGTCTGGGGTTTTTCTCAAGTGGTGAGGGCTAGGGTTTTGTTATTTGTGTTTGATGCAGCGGAGAGGGTATAGAGTCTAGGCTGGCTCTGATACCATGTAAGAATGGTAAAAGGCTTAATTGATTATTATTGAATGAGTAGGTTACAATATATAGGGATTACGAGTAACCCTAGAAACCTAACTTAAGCCCGTGGGCCCATAGTCTAATACTCATCAGTACGGTATATTTCCTTTTTTGTTCGGTATGATTTTGTTGATATAAACGGAATATGAGTCGATCGAAGTAGTTCTGTTTTCTGGCGCCTCAGAAGAAAAGGCAAAAATGAATTGGGTGGCTTGGGATGACACTATTTCCCCGGTTGAATATGGAGGCCTTGGGTTCGGTTTACTTAGAGACTCAAATCTAGTGATGTTGGCGAAATGGTGGTGGAGGTTTAGAACGGAAAAAACTGGGTTATGGCGAAGGGTAATATGGGCCATCCATCATAATTCGAGAGCTTGGGTATGATTTCCATATCCCGGTTGTGGAAACAGATTATAAGTATTCGGGAACCTTGCTTAGGGTCGTGGTAGACTTGAAGAAGGTTGTATCTACTTTTATCACAGATGGATAATCTACATATTTCTGACTCGATAGTTGGTTAGGGATATTAATCTCGGTTATGCCTAAACTTTTTCGACTAGAAATATATAAATTGTGCTATGTGAAGGACCGTATCACGGTGGTGGTGTTGGACCTATTTTTAATTGGGGTTGGGCCAGGCCCATCACTGGAGATGTAGAGCACACGGAATTACAGAATATGTTAGTCATGTTGGGAGCGGTTACCTTGGTCTCGGGTCAGGATAATTTTGTCTGGAGCTATGAAGAGACGAGTTATTTTCATGTTACTAGCATAAAGAAAATCATTAGCATCTTTAATAGAAATCATCCGGCTTGGTCGTTTGTATGTATGGAATAACTGGGTTTCCAAGAAAGTGGGGATTGTGGCGTGGAGAGCGGATAAAGATAGGCTACCGACTAGAAGTACTCTGGTGAGACGGAATTTAAATGTTCTAGACTTGCTATGCGTTTTTTGCAGGGAACACGTGGAAACTTGCGAGCATCCATTCGTTTTATGTCATTTTGCACAAATTATATGGCTAAACATCGCAACTGGTGCCGGATTCGGTATTATAGCATTTGGTTCAAAGATCTCTTGGAGCTACATGGTTTCGGTCTACGTTCGAGGAAGAAGAAAAAGTCCGTTAATGCTATAGTCTTGGTCACCATCTGGTGTATCTGGAAAGTACGTAATGAAGCCCTGTTCTCGCAAATGCTGTCGTTGGTTACAAAAGTTCCGGACGAGGTTAAATCACTTGCATTCCTTTGGGTGAAAAACTAGTCGAAAGAAACATCGATTACTTGGGAAACTTGGAACAAATTCGACATTTTCGTTTAGTTTGTTTCTATTTCTGATTTGGTGTACCAGTTTGGTGTAATGTAAGTTTTTGCTTCTTGTAACTTTGGTTCTTAGCTCCTTGCTAGGGATATTAATAAAGTCTTCTATCGGCCGGTCAAAAAAAAGTTTAGACGGAATCTATAACCAATGTTTGGTTTTAAGAATTTTATAATCAGTCAATTTGATTAAAAATAGTTTGGTTTTTCGGTTAAACCAGAAAAGTGTACGTTTAACTTAGGGGTGAGCAAATTAACCATCATAACCGATAACCAACACAATCGAACTGCTATTAACCGATAACCGACATAACCGATGGTTATGATTATGAAACTTTGTAAACCGACTAATCGGTTATTGTCACAGTTATGAAGTTTTCGTTAACCGATATAACCGAAACTGAACCGAACTTGTAATGTTAAGAATATATAACGAACTTACGTTTTACATAAACCGCGTAAAGGTTTTTTACTAAGTTAATAGTAGGTTACTTACAAAATGATATTGATGTAGATACCCTTTAGTTTAATGAATAATGGAGGTTTTGTGATTATAATTTTTTTTAGAGAATTACCTTATTAAAAGGAATCCCTCATTGGTTGCTTAACCAAAAAGTGTATTCTTTATTATCTTATAAAAAAAAGACCTAAACTAAGTCGAATACACACCCCATTTATTTCAAATCTTGTTAATTAACAAAAATCGAATCGTAACTGACTTCATAACCAATTAACTGTAATCAAAGTTGGGTTATAGTTATGGTGAAGAAAATTATATAACCAAAACCAGCAATTATGATTATGGTTATAGTAAAAACCGAACTAAGCTAACCATACACACCTCTAGTTTAACTAGTAGTTCACATCTAGTTACGACATGAATAAGAATTTAGGTGAATTAAGTTTTTTGTTAACGAAACATCAAAGCTTCATTGCCTCATACCCCTTCATAACTCATAAGCTGACGTGACTAAAAACCTTTCGCATTCTAGAAGATCCTAACACAACATCTAGGAAACTAGGACTATTTGCAACAGAGAATATTAAGAAAATAAAAGATGTTATATCATCAAATGGATCATCTTCAGCTTGACCAAGATGGTTCACCTGTTTAAGTATAAGACATTCAACTTCGGCAAATAAGTGTGTGGACTAACCTTCAAAATACTTCGTATTGTTCCATCGACTCGTCAAGTACTCTAGATATGTGTTAGAATTATTTGTTAAATTTTATTCATGGCAACATCGTTCAATATTGAATCTAAACTCTACACTATAACTATATTTATTCTTCACATGTTTCCTCTTATAGTAATAGAGTGATGGAATCTAGTCATCCCTCAATACGAAACGTATAGCCCAATACACTTTCTTTAGCTTTAAACACATTAAATGCGACACTAATAGGAATTTTATAGGGCAATATGATTCCTATTGGTACGATATACCATGATACACTTTGACATGCAGGCAGTTCAAAACTGAAAAAGGTCTGAAAAGTGACCCCAATAGGAAGCGTATGGGGAAATATGATTCCCATAGGTCTGAAAATGTCTGGGAGTCGTATAGGGTAATACGGTCCCCCTGTCAGTAAAGTATAGGAATCATATAGGACAATATGGTTCCCCTGGTCCCCTAATCCGTTACCAAGCTTATCTCTAATACTATATGATATGGTACCTTTCAAAACTTTTGACGGTACCGTGTCATACTGGCTTCGACTAAATATCCGTAATTCTATTGATTCAATAATATTCAAAACATTTTCAGAATCAGAACACAATGAATAGAATAGCAATTTGATTGATACAAGTCCTACTTTTTGGTAAAAACTAAATGCAATCGTTTCTAGACTAAGTAGTTTGATTTCAAAAGAATTAAAACACAATGATAATTTTGCCCCTGAGGATGAGTTGACTGCCTGGTGTCCCACCATCGGTGATGGTCCATACACCAAGTCAGAGGAGGTCCGATCCTTGAAGATTCGCGACCCATTAGTTATTTAATTTCATCGTTGCTTTAACACGGCATCGCGGCCCATGGCAAGAGTTGCGAGCACGTAACGAATGATGACTTTTTCTATCTCTATTGTTTATTTAATGGTCGTCTGTGCGCCCTCCATCTCTGCCTGGTGGATTATTTTGTCACACATGGCTAAAAGCAACGTCATGCCAGTACATATGAATGATCGTTTATCGGCTGGATAGCTAGAGTGTTGGTCGATACTTTGGTTGGGTCGAGGAAAGGTATCCACTATTGGCTCCCGACAAATATTTGGACATGAGGTCGAGGACAGAGATGAAAGTAGTGGCAAACATTCCAAATGTTGGTTATAGGTTTGTCGGGGCGAAACATCAGGATTAGGCATGGAAGCTATTGGTACATCAACCACTTTTAAGGCCGAGGAAAGTGGCCGAGGAGGTTCAAATGCCTTAGATGGCTGAGTAGGGGGTGGGGCGGGCCAATGATGTTGAGATCCGGCCTCAGCATGAACAGAGGGATCATTAGCATCCATAGAGAGCTTATCGTGCGGTTAGGTTGCCTCAGTCAACCAACCATCTTCTTGATAGGATTTTGCGTAACCATGATGAGCAAATGCGGCTTCTAACACCGCATGGTAAGGAGATGACATCTCAAGGTCCCCAGATGGATCAGATGCTTCGGGCCCGTCTTATACTCAGCCTGACTTTTTCATGCCGCATTTTCCTTAGTCTGGCCAGACCATGCCGCTCTTTTCACTATCCGATCTTTCCATGCAAGTATGTTATTTTATATATATTTCATTTTCTACGAACAGTTTAATATTATGTAATGAGTATATTTAAAAAAAATTATAGGCTCCCAACACATCCTATGTGTGGCACAACCCGTTCCTTTAACATCATGTTTTATGAACCAATAAAATTATATTTTAAGTTTATATTTCATATATTGTTGAACAGGTAAGTACATATTAAAATGGTTAGTTGAATGTGAGAAATCTAGAAGAGACTTGTCTATTATAGGAGACCGTTTCATTAATAATAATAATAATAATAATTGACTTTACTCTCATTTTAATAAAACTTAGGTCAAATGTAGATAAAAATATGCTCATTCTAATGACATATTCGTCGTTTTATAACTTTATATTTTAAAAATTATAAACAATAAACGAGTGAAATAGCTGAATTAATAATAATAATAATAATAATAATAATAATAATAATAATAATAATAATAATAATAATAATTTTAACTAATAGCAATTGTTGTTATACTTGAGAAGCTAGACATGTAGGTCACCCTCATCCCACATCGATGGAATTAGAAAAGTGAGCTGCTCACACTCTTTTATAAATAGAACCTTTAGTAACTTATTAGGTATTCAGTTTTTTTTGGAATGCTGTAGTATAGATAGTTCTTTGCATATAATATCATGTTCGGTGTTGTTAATAGTCGTTTCTGGAGTATAAATAGAAGCTCGTCTAGGGAGACTCTATATCAAATTGTCGTAGATAGTTTTAAGTTATCTTCCCGTTTTAAGTTTATGTTTAGCATTTATTATTTATTTATTTTTAGTAATTAATATTAGTATTAGTAGTCTTAGTATTATTATTTTTAGGTATTAGGGTTATTAATAGGGGTGGGTATTGGGATAGCACCTGTAAGTCCGAACAGGATCTGACACGGTATCACAAGACTAATCGATTGCGGAAATAAAGATTAGAATGAAGAAGAAGACCGATCTTTGATCAAAACAACTTGCATACACCAAATTAGTGTCTAATACAAGGTTTTTCTATAATGAACTGACTAGCCCCAAACTATTAACCTAATACATGTATTTATACTAGTCACATAACCCACTAGCTACAACCCTAGGCCCATTAAGGCTCTAGGTAGCCCAAACCCTTAAACTTAGCCTAAATATAACACTAATGTGTAAACCTTTGGTTAGGGGCCCAACAATCTCCCCCTAGGTTTATAACATTAGGCATTTAATCCTTTGATAGCGCGTCCACTCCCATTCTCCCAGCTATTAACTCAGCAACTGCTGCCGTCCAATCCTTTGCACAAACTTCATATAACTCTGCCGTTTGAATTTGATTCGCGGCTAGGACTTGCAGATCTTCGTCATGAAAACTCACTAAATCCACCACGCCATTCACTCGAAAAGCTCTCTTTAGTGACAATCGCTACACTTCCAACCTTCGGATCGTACATCTAGAAATTAAAATTTTTTGGGAAATGTCGAAGAAACCGGTATCACAAGTTCTTTGTCTAATGGAGGCCACATCACCGATTTAAAACGTCTACCAGTTCTTGCATCACGAACACCCTTAGCAACCCGCATATATGGTTCAGCAGTTTTCATCATTTTAAATCCATTCTTGACTTCTTGCTCCAATCCCCTAAAAAACCTCCACCCTGGTCCACGTTCCGTAGTATCCTCGTCAGTATAAGGAGCTCTCAGAAGATCAGTCTGTGCAACCTTTGTCCAAGTCTCAAACTGAGATTCCTTAGAGTAGTATTCTCGTGTACCATCCTGTTTGACGATCAACCACATTTTTTTCACATGATCATACAACTTAGCACCCGTGACTTGTTTCCAACTTTACTATAATAACTTGAACCAAGCTCCATAACATATCTCTCGGATTGGTTGGAAGGATCTTTTAACTGAAAGTTCTCATCAAGCGGATTCACGTCAACATTTATCATTAGAACCATCTGTTTTTTCTTTTGAGCAGTCTGACGTTTTTGACTCGCAGTGTACCTTTTCTTCGGATCACGTAAGTAATCATCCAACCCAGCTTGACGATCAGCCGCAAGCTGTTCGACAGCTACTCTTTCAGCTTCTCTCTGTTCAGCAGCTCGATGACGATGTTCAATGTTCATCGGATCATCAGTTGGATCAGAGAATTCGCGACCAAACTTATTTTCCAGTTTCGCGTTCAAATCAAAGACCATAGTCATTAACATCGAAACATCTCCTTGAAGTTGGTCAATAGTCTGATCCCTGACATCTAAACGTGTCTGCAACGAAGCAATTTGTGCATCTTTAAGAACGACCTCTTGCTCAAGCACTATTACTCTCTTTTTCAAATCAACAACATCCACATCTTCGTCATCACTATCCAATCCGCTAAAGTCAAATGCTCGTTTCTCTAATCACCTTGAATACTCCATATCTTTATCTTGAATACCACTTGAAACACTACCACCAGCCCCTGATCCACCGACACCCGTTGAACTACCACCAAAATCCATCATTTCTAACACAGAATCTGCTGGAACGCACACAACAGTAGAATAAGTAGCGATGTGAGTAGTTGTTGGTTCTGCATCAATAGTAGGCTCAACCATTGGAGTATCAGTCAACGAAACAGTAACTAAAGATGTAACAGTAACAGGTTTTTCAGCAGCATCACCAATTTGAGCTTCAGAATAACTGGGTTCTTTAACAACCTCTGTCCATCGCCTTTTCACTAACGGTACCTCTTCTTCTTCAATATCTCTTCAGAATCGAACCTACCAACCGGAATGTCAATACGAGGCAACACAAGAGGAGGATTCCCCTGTTGCTCCTATATCTCTTTCAAATGTGCAATGAGAGCTTCCAAATTCTCTGTAATAAGTTCTGGTAACTCTGGAGTCGGATGAACATCAAAATCTGTAATAGAATCCAACAAAGCTTCTTCATCGTCAATACCTGCCTCAGAGACCAAGTCTTCAATCTCAACTTCTTTCTCCGCCACTGGCACATCATGTTCGTCAGCCACCATCGCATTCACTGGCTGAGATGCTAGAATATCCTAACAAATGATCACGCAAAACTTCCCAAACTTCCTCAAAGGTATGCGTCCAACAAAAACAGTCTTTGATGTCGATCAATTTTTCTTCATTGTCCTAAAAATAGTTGGACCTATCGGCATCATATTCAACAAATTGGCATCAGAAGCGTCTTTAGCCAGATCAGGGTACCGTGCATCCAAAATCAACTGTATAAACCGAGGATACAACAAAAACATTTTCTTCTTCGACTGCTTCAAGATCTTCTTCATATTTTTGAAAATATAACTAGAGAAGTTATATTTTTAGTCCATCACTAGAGATACTATCGCAAAAGTCTATGTTTGATTCGGCTGATCCAATCGTCCTTTATTTTCTGATATACACTGCATAAAGATGTGCACTAATAGTTTCCAGTACGCTGGGAACATCTTCTTGAGCAAAGGCGAATAGGTTCCCTTATAGCTCATCTCTGCTAAGACAGGCATCACCTTCTCCTTGGCATATAACGTTGGATCACCTGCAACATTAGCAAACTGCAACACCTCTCGGATACAGGCTTCATCCACCAAAATCTCCTTTCCCTGAATCAATGAACTAATGTATGGCTTCTCATCAGCGCCCCTCAGATGAAATCTAGCTCGCTTCCAAAATGTATGTACAAGATCTCGATATATAACTGGATTGGCTCGAAGGGCGTATGAAATCTTGCAATCATTCAGACCTACCATCATAGATCTAAACTCCTGGAAAAACTCTGCTGGTGGATCTGATAAATAACCTGCTTGATTGTGAAACTGCTCCTCCACCAACATAACCGCATTGAACGCCTCTTCAGCGATTTCTGTTAGAAACATAAACAGGTCAAATCAGACTTAGATAGAAACCAACTGACAGGTCGTAAGAGGTCACTAACGAATTTAACAGGTCAAAAGGAGTTCATTTTAAAGTTCAGTGTTAAGGGTCAACATTCATTTCGGAGGGTCAGTTCAAAAGGTTCAAACACTGGAATCCGGAATAAAAAATGTTCAATAGGAATCTGGATGACCCTTTCATCATTCCAAATGAACATCATCCGATATGGAATCCGAGTTCAACCATTCTGGTTGAATGTCCATCCAGAATGAAATATGGAATGCCAATCTGTTTGAAGATTTATCCGAAATGCTATCCGAGATGCTAGATATCATGAAGATTTGAAGATTATCCTTTAATATTTACAATTAAGAAGCAGATTATACCTAATTCGGATATAATTTGTGTGAAATTCGGATGAATATGAACAATATGAATCCGGAAGATGATTAGAGGATTTCGGAAGATTTTTTTTGTGAATGATCCGAAATAAACCTTTGATCCATTGATATACTATTCCGGAATGGGCTTGGGACTGGAAATTTTAGGCCCAAGTTAATCCGGATCCAATCATCCAAGATTCATACACAATCCGGATTAGGCTTGGTCAACCTTATTTGGGCCCAATCCGGAACAGTGACCTGTCCAAACACTCAGAGGAGAATAGATGGTCAGTGGGCCTATCTGGAATGGGTTTGAAGGCCCAATCCGAACATTACCACAATAAAACCTGTTTAAACCTGTTAAATTTCAAGACTTTAAAAAATTCTATTGGATTGGCCCAATTCCAAAACTTAGCAGGCCAGTCCAATAACCCTTGACAAAAATCAACCAAGCAACCAACCACTCTTTACCAAATATAAAAAATAAAACACTTAAACAAATCACATACAAAGTCTTGCTATGGGATCAAATCGTTTTAAGCCGACTAAGGAACACTTTTCAATGTGAGCTGAGTCAGACTGGCCTAAGCAATTTCCTATATACTTATCCATTTTTAAACCTAAAGCTCAACCTTCTAATTTTTTGCTTTATGATATGCTTAAGATAGTATTATACCATGATACCCGTGTGTCCCACTCCATGACATGCCCCCGCGATCAAGGTAAGCACAACGATTCATCGTAGCAGGTGAGTATACTGAGATCATCCTTTATCTTTTACAACGTCTGACTATTGGTGAACATGTCAGTACTTTCGTACAACAGAGTGACCAATAGTATCTGACGAGGGTTAGGCAAATACTTTATGTGGTATGTTTGAATTCATGGAATTTTCTCATGATGAGATTTCCTCTCTTTTAAGGTTTTGACCCTTTTGATTTGGCTCTTTTAAGGATATCCTGACTGTGCCTAGGTCTGGATATAATCTGGATGCAACAGAAGGGCAGCCAAGATATCCCCGGATGACTCAACAGCATAAAGACCCGAAACCTCAGACGTTTACTATCTATCAACACAGGATTTAAGACCATAAAATCATATGCCGATAGTGTGTGACCCACTGGATATATAGTTCTTTATGTTTATATCATTTGGCTTACACTATCCGGTTGAGCTCTAGACCTATCAACATATTACGTTCGATCTAAGTCATTCCCGCTACAACACCTTACGTGTGTTAGTCAAAGCCTTTATCACGAGAAATTATTTCATTTCCCAATCATTGCAAAAATGTTTGAAAATTTTTTATTTTATTTTATTTTTATTATTTTTTTGATGATTTTTCTCCCCCTAAATTTGTGCATACAAATGAACAAATTTACGAGGCAAACAAATAGAGGATGCTCAGTTAGAAAAACGAATCATTTTGAGAATATCCACAAGCATTGAAAACTCGTGTTGCTAACGGGTTTCGTGAACAAATCTGCAACGTTTGCATCGGTGTGGATTTGCTCAAGTTTAACAAGACCCTTTTCATAGCAATCACGAATAAAATGAACTTTGATATTTATGTGCTTAGTTTTGGAGTGAAAAACAGGGTTTTTGACAATTTGGATAGCGGTATCATTATCACAATAAATTGTTATGTTTAGATAAGTCAAACCGTAATCCGCAAGCTGATGTTGCATCCATAAAACCTGGAAGCAGCAAGCGGATACTGCGACATATTCTACTTCCGCTGTAGAAAGCAAGACCGTCTACTGCTTCTTGCATTGCCAAGAGATTAATCTATCTCCCAAGAATTGGCATCCAACTGAAGTTGAGCGCATATCCCTGTCTGTACCTCCAAGATTACTGTCCGAGAAAGCATATAGTTCATATTCAGAATTTTTAGGATACCAGAGGCCCAAAGATGGTGCCCCTTTGAGATACCTAAAGATTCTTTTAACAGCATGTAAATGAGAGAGTTTAGGAGTAGCCTGATGTCGAGCACACTGGCAAACGGCAAACATGATATCTGGCCGACTTGTAGTGAGATACATTAGTGAACCAATCATATATCGGTACATGGTTGGATTGACAGGCGTTCCTTCAGCGTCTTCATTTAACAAAGGCTATTCAGCGATAGGTAAGGACATAGGCTTTGAATATGTAAGCTTGAATTTGGCAAGAACGTCATTGACATATTTTCTTTGATGGATCAAGATTCCTTGTGGGCTTTGACGAACTTGAAGTCCCAAAAACATAGTCATCTCCCCTAGTGAGCTCATCTCAAATTTCTTCTTCATGACCTCTTCAAAATCCCGACATAACCCATTGTCCGTAGAACCAAAAATAATATCATTGACGTAAATTTGAACAAGAATGATGTCCTTGTCAACACGTTTGATGAACAAAGTTTGATCAATGGTTCCCCGGGTATATCCATGAGCAAGCAGATGCTCTGTTAGGGTTGCGTACCACGCACGAGGCGCTTGATACAGTCCATACAAAGCTTTGTCCAATTTGTATGCATAGTCTGGCTTATCAGGATCAGTGAAACCCGGTGGTTTGCCACGTTTATCTCCTCTTTCACCTTGCCGTAGAGAAAAGTAGTCTTGACATCCATTTGATAGACGGTGAAGTCCATGTATGATGCATATGCCAAGAAAATGCGAATAGCTTCCAATCTAGCCACCGGTGCATAAACCTCATCGGAGTCCAACCCTTCGATCTGGCGGAAACCCTGAACCACCAGTCGAGCTTTGTTCCTCACAAACACACCAGCGTCATCTTATTTGTTGCGAAATACCCAACGAGTTCCAAGAGCACGTTTTCCCTGAGGAAGCTTTACCAATTGCCATACCCCAAGTTTCTCAAACTGATTGAGTTCTTCATGCATAGCATCAACCCAGCCTGGTTCCTGCAAGGCGACATCAATGCTTTTAGGTTCAATTTGTGAGATAAAACAATAGTAAAGGCAGGTATTGATATCTCCTGATTGAGGGCGAGTTCGAACTACAGCAGTAACAGGACCAACAGAACAGTCTGACGGTGTAGGCTCAGGAAACAGAGATGAGCCTAAGACATCAGGAGTTGTAGGTCCTTCACTTCCCACATGAGTTTCTGTGTTTGGAACCTCAACTTCAGGGGAACTCGTCTGAGGAATCGATTTAGTAATAGTTTCCGGATTTGGCAATGCTGGCGAAAGTGGAGACACAACTTCATTGAATCCCAGTGGATCCACACTCAGTTGCTTGAAAGACTCTTGCAGCTGTGCAACATCTTCATCATCCTCTGTTAAGATAGGCATCGGTGGGAGGTAAGAGGTTGTGCCTGTACCTGCATTAATATTAGAAGAGACATCAATAGATTTAAACAATGAGGTATAATCATAGAGCCAGTCGGGACCAATGCGTGCGTCTTTCGGATTCTCCTCCAGCCAACCCACATTGTAGGTTTCAACTACCATTTTCTTGATCTTGTTATAGACACGATAGGAAGTATTCTTAGAGTAGCCGACGAAGATGCATGGATCCCGCGTGATTCAAATTTTCCCTTAGCATCCATGAGTAGAAGAACATAAGGGCATCTGAACTTGCGGAAATGCTTAACCGAAGGTTTGTGACCTTCAACCACTTCGTACGGCATTTTCATGTGCCTTTTGTTGATCAGGGCATGATTATGAATATAACAAGCGGTATTGACTGCTTCTGCCTAGAAAATGAGAGGTTGTTCTGATTCGACCAACATAGTACGTGCAGCTTCAATGAGTGTACGGTTTCCGCATTCTGCAACCGCATTTTGTTGAGGAGTTCTGGTTGCACTAAACTGTCTATTAATACCCTTGGAGGAGCAGAAAGAATTTAAGGTGGTGTTCTTAAACTCTGTTCCATTAGCACAACAAATAGCCTTAACAGTGGTGTTTGCCTGGTTTTCCATAAGTGTGATGAACTGTTTGACTAACTCAGCGGTTTCACTCTTTTGTGCTAGAAAGAAGACCCAAGTAAATCGAGAGTAGTCATCAATGATAACCAGATAGTATGCCTTCCCGCCAATGCTCAGAATATCTGTCGGACCAAAAAGATCCATATGAAGCAATTCTAAGACTTTTGACGTGGAGGGTGCGGGTTTCGACTTGTGTGGCCTTCGATGTTGTTTCCCACATGCACACGATTCACACTTTTCAATTTGCATAAAATCCCGAACAGGTAGATCTCTGACTAGACCACCTTTTGCAAGTCTGTTTAAGTTCTTCATGTTGATATGTCCTAGTCGACTATGCATAACATTGCATCGTGCTCAGTAGTCGATGAGAACAGGCAGGTAAGCTAGTCGGTTGGGGCTTTGTTCATGTTGATGGCATATGCATTTCCTTTCCTTTGAGAAGAATCCATTCATCCGGAATGATGAGGCCTGGTTTCAGCACGTAACATCCTTTCTTGGTAAAGAGAACATCCAAATGATTATCACAGAGCTGAGACACACTCAAGAGACTATGCTTCAACTCTGGAACATAATCACATTCTTGAAACTGAGAGCTCCATTCACACCGTTCCTCTCATAGTTATCTTCCCCGTTTCACCACCTGCGAAGGAGACAAACCCGCCATCCAAACCTGAATGTCATTCAACTGCAAGATGTCTCCTGATATGTGCTTGGAACATCCATTGTTGACATACCAGATTCTGACGAGAGTCCGCCAAAGCTGTTCCTGCACATTTCAACAGGTTTAAGTTAGAAGCTGCAACCCAGGCCGTTGACGATCTGGACGTGCCATTTGCATCAACATAAGTAACCTCACGGAAAATTAAATTTGTTGAGGATGAGGTCGATGATGCTTTTGATTTGTGCGATTTTGGGACAGAAGACTGGATCTTGGTCAAGATCTTAGGCCTCCAAGCTAGCGAGTTAGAAATTCTGCACAACTTTCGGAGTGCTAGAAGGATTCAGAGAACCTGAAGGTCTTAGATGTTTGTGAGTTTGTCTCTTGGCAAGGTTCCAGTCTTGATCAGAGGGCTTAGCCGTAGCAAATCGAGCCTGATGTAGGCGATTAGGCATAGCTTTTTGATATTTTGAGAATAGGGCGTTGAAAGGCATAAATGTATTTTGACAATTTCGTGCAATATGCCCGAGAAATCCACAGTTGAAACAGGTCTGCCTCTTCTGGAAGAAAACAGTCCATTCAGCTTGGGAAATTCTAGGCAACTTGTTTGTCATTTTCTTGCTTGCTGGTACTGACAGTTGGTGCAAGGTCTTAGTCTTGGCTGTAGCCCGCTAACAACCATCATCACACTTGTAAGTTTTATGATTTGAATTAGATAAGTTGGAGTTGGTAGACTTTGGCACAAATTTAACTGATTTCTGGTCAACAAGTTGCTTAACAGATTCAGTTTGGGGCTGCTGAGTCAATTTCTCAGAGTGAGGAGCTGACTCAGCAGTCGTCTTTTCATTTGCCTGAGGCGCCTGTTTGATTTTCTTCCTTTTAGATCTACGTGTTCTCCGTTTCTTATTATTAGTTTGCAAACCATTTTTCTTGGCGGATTCTTCAGAGGAGACGGGTGATTCAACAGGGACATCCTTTTCTGAACTGCCAGAAGATGAGCTTTGATCATTAGAAGCAAGAGGAATCTCTATATTTTGAAAAGTTTGAGATTCCTATTCAGATTCAGTTACAAAATTTTTATCTGAATCAACAAGGGAAGAATGCTCATTTTCTGTCATTTCAGAATCAGTCCATCATTCTTCGTTTGAAGAATCTGATTCGCCCAATTCTTTTAGTACCATGCCAGCGTCACTCATCACAGATTCAGTTGGTTGGTTAATTTCCTCACTGTCATCCCTAGGATTAGCATCAACAGACGGTACTTCCTGAGAAAAATTCCAGTCTCTTCAGTAGGAACTAAGGAACCGAATCATCTGTCGATGCTGTACCTGTAGCAAAATTTGTGTTTTCATCACAAGAGTTATTACATTCATTATCAGGATTCATAACATCAGTATTAGATGAAAAATCAGAATTAGAAACGCCTAAGTTAACACAACCAACATTGTCTGAGAATTTAAATTGTTCAGCAAGAAAATGATTCAAAATGTCAAAAGCAGGTTATAAAAGTCATAATCCGCAGCTGAATTGTCTGAATTTGAAGTCAGACATTCTTCTTTGTCACCATCTGTAATATCCTCAACTAATATTTCTTCTGCACATGAAGTAGAAACGTTAGTAGCGTTCACTGAGTCAGTTTCCGTTTCAGGAGGATTTTCACTTTTTGATTCTTTAAGTGATGTTGCTGCCTTTTCTTTAGGTGTCATTTTCTCCAAATCATCTGAACTACAAGAGGGATTTTCACCAGATTCTTGTGAAAATGGGGTGGAAGTGAAGAAAACAACATCCTTCTTGAGTTCAGTAGGTTTGGAAAACTTGGGTAATAGGGCTTCCACGGTTTTGAAAATAATCTAAGGGTTTACCATACATCATATTTTCTTCATTATCTAGTTCTGCCTCAGAGTCAGGAATTCGTGTGTAGTTATGATTATATGGTGGAGGAGCCCTATTATACCCAAGGCCTTTTGTATAATTTTTCTGATAGTTATGATGTAAATCACACAAGTACTTGACCAGCTTACTGGAAGTTTCAAATTTTTTAATATTTATTTCATTTTCTTGAAACTTCATTGTCAAGGAATTTAGCTTAGCTAAGGCTGCTTGAAGTTCTACGTCCTTTTCAGCTAATTTTAGCTTATAGTCGTATACCCAACAATGCTGTTGGTTCAAGTCAAGCTTTAGCTGAGCTATGTGTTTTTGAGCTTCGACCTTTTCCATAAGAAGCCTGTTCTTATGTTTAATGGTGATGTTAGTGATGCAGCTTGTTGATATTCAGCTACAAGATTTGAATTATGGGCGCGTATTTGTGATAATTTAAACCGACAACTATCTGAACAAAGAATGCGATTTACCGTTTCGGAAAGATCAGGTGTTTTAGTTGTTTGCGTCATCATGTGGTGATTGTTGTTCTTGGAAAGATTTAGAGTTTCCATCTGAGCTGCAGCATCTGCCCAGTTGAATCCTTCATGTTGTTGTGCCACCAAAGCTGTTGATTTCCCGCTATAGCTACTCAAGGGACTTGAGGCAGACTTTGAAGGAGAGACTGGCACCAGCTGTCTGTCACTACTCTGTATGTCTGCTACTCTAGATGAAACATATCCAGATGGCGGCTTCTTGCATTCCCGAGCAAAATGTCCTGGCTCATGACATCTATAGCACCTGAGCTTATCTTTTGTTAACCCAGTCTTCAGATTTGACAATGGTTGCCTCCTGTAATTCTTTTGAAATTTGTTGACGCGGAAAGCAGCCATAGCAAGATTCCAGGACACGTCAATCTCGTCCAAATCCTCCTCCATTATTTGATCGATTTAAGTTGGAAGAACATATGGAGGAGTCAGGTCACCTGCTAAGAAGGCATTTAAACTGTTAATCATTGAGGCAGCTATGGCCAATTTCTCCTCATTCACTTTGTGAGAAAAGCAGAGTTGGACACAACTTGAGCAGGAGCCGGTGTAGGAGCAACAGATTGAGGAATGCCGTCTTGTTGAGCTGTAGCAGGAATTGCGGGACTTTACACCATGTTAGGATGCTGAGCATGATATTGTGTCTGAACCTGCGTCGCAGAAATCATAGTAGGAGTCTGAGACTGACGACCATAGACATACTAGGTCTTCTGTGGAGAGGCGAGAGGACTGTACACCAAGTTTGAGCTACCTGGCGCGTGAGAGTTTCCTTGCAAAGGTCTGTAAACAAGATTTTGAGACATTAACGTTGTGTTTTGCCCTGTAATACCAGCCGCCATTAGACTGCTTTGATGATTGATGTCTCTCTGCTTATTGTCTATCTCACATGATTTAATAGTTGCAATCATTTCTGTGAGAGTGACATCGTTCAGATTTTTTTGTCTTCTTGATCATGCCAACATCAGCATCCCAGCTCTTTGGCAACGAATTTAACAACTGTCTGTTCATAGCACTGTTTGTAAGAGAGATTTCGGCTGAAATCATCTGAGAGACAAGCTTCACATATCTTCTAATTTGGTTCTCAATGGTTTCCCCACATATATGGTTAAATGAGTTGAACTGTTGATTTAGCAGATTAACTCGGCTTGCCTTCATATCAACATTTCCCTCATAGAGATTCTGTAACTCGCTCCACACTTCTTTAGCTGTCTTGCAATTTCTGACAGCTAGGAAATGTCGGGTCCGAGTGCCATTGTCAGAACAGCTGAGGCTTTCTCATCCTCTTCGATTATTTTCACATCTTCGGGAGTCCACAAATGACTGGGTTTAGTATCTTTGTGTCTGGATCTTCAGGAGTGCTATAGACTATGGTTCGAGGACCGTTCATAATACATCTCCAAATCCCAGGCTCTTTGGCGTTGCAGTACTGCTCAAACCTGAATTTCCACTCATAGTATTCATCTCCGTATAGCAGACGTGGCACCTTAGTAGAAGTGCCAATGACTTGATCTAGCTCTTGATGAAGAGCCAGTGTCTGTGATTGCAATGCTGCCAAGGTGGCATTTGTCAAGTCCTGAGCTGTCATATAGCTGTTCATGATTAACTTTGTTAAAAAATTACCAAGTCAATTAAAGTTAATATTAAATTCTTATTATGAACAGTGGTCCGATATGAGAATTCAAAATAGATCCGAGATGAGTCCGGGATGAGATTCCAAGACCAGTCCGGGATGAGAGTAAAAGAGCAGTCCGAGATGAGTATCCGAAATTGTAATCCAGAATGAAAACCAAATCCGAAGTAAATGATGATCCGAGTTGTACGACATCCAAGATGAAAAACAATCCGAAATTTCAATCCGAAATGATGATCTTATTCGAAGTGATAATCCTTATCCGGAATGATGATCCTTATCCGGAATCAACAGTATCCTGAAATCCCCGTAACAGATAAACCCAGATGATTTCAAACAGTGATCTTATCCGGAATGCAAGAAATCCGGATAAGGTTGTTGAGACGGTTGATGAACAATAATCCGGGATAAATCCGAGATGGATGATCTTCCTCGTGTTCTTCGGGTTCTCTAACAGTTATGTATCCGGAATGCTTGAATCTTCTTCGTGTTCTTCGGAATCTTCAACAGTGCGGCATCCGAGAGGCCTAAATCTTCTTCGTGTTCTTTGGAACAGTAACAATTCGAGATGAAATCAGCAACAATCTTCAATAGTAACGATCCGGAATGAACAGCAACACTTATTCCAACTTTTCCAACTGTGAATAGTTCTTCGATCTATAATACCGAGAGCCTGTATCGAACAGCAGGCTCTGATACCAATTATAAGTCCTGAACCGGATCTAACACTGTATCACAAGACTAATCGATTGCGGAAATAAAGATTAGAATGAAGAACAAGACCGATCTTTGATCAAAACAACTTGCATACACCAAAATAGTGTCTGATACAAGGTTTTTCTATAATGAACTGGCTAGCCTAAAATATTAACCTAATACATGTCTATATACTAGTGACATAACCCACTAGCTACAACCCTAGGCCCATAAGGCTCTAGGTAGCCCAAATCCTTAAACTTAGCCCAAATATAACACTAATGTGTAAACCTTTAGTTAGGGGCCAAACAACACCTGAACATAGTAGCAACTAGCATCAACTATTACTCAACTAGCACAAGGTGAGTTTTATGAATGCTTTCCATATGTGAACATGCTTGTCCCAAGCGGTAATATCAATGTATGACTGTTGTACGCATGTACATAACCTGTGCACTCATGCAGACGATATTTGCGGTCCCTTATACGTGCCACTGGGTGGGATATGTCTGTGAATGGGGGATCAGCTCCTCCGATGAGCAACCTGTCTGATCTACCTCAGCTAGCAAAGGCGGAATTCATTTCTAGAGAGGATGACAAACAAAACAAGTGAGATCTTACTGTTTAACTGCTCTGAATGTATTGATTGACGGGCAAAGTACAAGGCAAGTAAACAAATCAGCAGGGCTTCGCCGTACCAATTGAACTAACACTTACTAGCTCTGACACAACACTCCTCTATTTATAGGTCGACATGACTCGCATTAGAGTGTGTGAAATAGAGACCGTGACTCATGCAAGTGGTTGCCTCGTACGAGCGATAGAGTGTCACTCGTACGAGTCATCTGACTCACTCGTACGATTCATCCACAAAATACATAAAACAAACAATAAAATTTATACAAATGACGTTTAAGCCCTATATACAATATCGACATATCCTAGATGTAGGAAATAGACATAATGCACCAACAAAGTCCCCCTTGGATGTTGTCACAGTCTGGACAGTCTTCAAAAAATCTTCATATGATTTGACGCTTAACGACCAAAAAACCTCTTCGTTGGCTTGCAACGCTCCTCAAAAGCAATTGGCGTTTGATCTGTTGGAGGAGGTCGTTTCACTGTATTGCCAAACCCGAAAACTTTGTAGTGATGCAATGCGAGCTAGCTTAGCAATCCTAGCTTCCTTCTTTTCCTTGTTCTTTTGTTCGTTCTCCTCCAGCTTCCTCCAAGAAGTGTTCCATGTCGATCCTGAATGTATATCATTGGCAAAGAAGGCAATAACAATATTCTGGAACTGGAGTGCTTGCTCTTTATCTTTCTCTTCGTAGCTGATCTTGCTGTAGAACAAGCAATCTATATCTTTCTTCCTACAATTTACTAGCCACATCGGGTCTAGTACTCGAATGCCACGGCATAGCCCATATATGCGTTTGGGTGCTATGAAGGCTTCGGATAGTTCCTCCATTATCTTCCACGTGTCATCATCAGGGTGCACACAAATTACAGCCTCTCCTGTATTAGAATCATAGTGCCACCACTTGAAGATTTTGTGGAAATCCTGCTCCATCTGTATCATAGGCATATTCTTCATTACTTTCGGCCTCTTTCCAATGAGCGTAACATCCTTCTCTTTAGTGCCTGGATCTATCTTTGTCATGCGTCTCGGAAAGTGAGGTTTCATGTGTATAAATCCATGTGCAGCTTCAAGCTTAATCAACTTCCATAGCCTTTGGTCGTGAAATTTCATCTTTAGATTTATCGTCTTTGTTTGCACCAGCTCTTTGATGTACCAATAAGGCAAGGATTTGGTGTCGCTCAAATATTTAAAGTACTAGATTCCAAACTCTCTTTTGATCACGTAAACGTTCAGTTCTTCAATCCAACCCAGCTGATAATGTCCCCTAGAGAAATATCTGCGTCCCGTGTAAAGAATGCTAGAAGACGTTTGAACTTCCGCTCAGCTGGTGAACTCTTAAACCACTTCTTCCTCATTTAAGCTCTATTCAACTGTTGAGGAACTATTCCCTGTTCGGCAGCTTCTTCGACTTTTCATTTTAGCACATCGGCATTCTATGCTGCAAACAGTTCAGTGAAAGTTGGGGAGTCATCTATACTCTGATCAGCAAGATTAGAAACATCGTCATCAGAATCATCCTCCATGACAACTCGATCATAATCGTTAGCTTCTTCAACATGTTCAAATACATAATTGTTTGGCTCGAAAGCGCTAATCTCGTTCAGCTCATCTTCGAAATCAAACTCAAACTTTTCTTCATCTACGCCTAACATTTCGGAAATCTCTTCCTTAGAATAGCTGTTGATGAATTCTCCCTCCTCAACATCATGCTCAAGATAAAAGATCCTTTGGTTTCGGCACGACAGGAATGGTAGATGTATCAATTACCAAGAAGATTCCTGCCTGCTGAGCATCAGAAGGACCTTCAGTTCTGTCCTTATCACCTTCCTTAGTCTTTGATTCACAGAGTCGTCAAGATATACAAAATATCAATCTCTTCATTTACACCAGACTCTGTTTCACAAATACCCGCACCACCTACATTATCATCATCATCACCACTATCCGAATCAGAAACACCAGATAAGATATCATCTAAATCTTCATCCTCTAACTCAGCATCTTCATCAAATTCTTCAACCGCTTTCTCAATCTATTTTTCTAACTTTTTCTTCAGTAGCCATTAGCGGTGTCTCGCAGATAAATCAGACATATCAATATCGACATCCTTTGGCTTTCCTATCAGCATAAACTTGTTCGACACTTGATACAACACGATATCTGTGATAACTAGCACAAATTCAGCTTCTGGCGCAGTTTTGACATTCATGGGATCCTCTACCACTTTCTCTTTACCTTTGCCTTGCGCGTCTGATAGTTCTTTAGCAAGACGTTCTCTTTAAGCAACACGTTCTCTTGCCTCTGCGCGTTCAATTTCATCAATCTCTGCAGCTATGTTAACTCCCAGCTTTTTCGTCAGAATTTTTTCAAACATATTCATTCTTCTATCACTTCTGAGACATTCCTCCTCGTACTCAGCCATACGGAGTCGTAAACATTCATTCTCTGACACAATGCTGGAAAGCATGGCTTCTAGTTGCTGTATATCTTCATTAAGCACATTAAGCTACTCATGTAACTCTGCAATTTTGACAGTATTTAACATGACCTTTTTTGTAGCTCTTCAACGCGCGGGTCGTTAAACATGTTTGTAGTAAAGTCTTCACCCCCTAAAATGTCTCCAAAATCAAAGTCGAAATCAAATTGACACTGGGCCTGCGAAGCATGCGATGGCGGCTGCGGTGTAGCCTGACGTGGTGTTGGTTGTGGCGGCGGCTGATGTGCTTGCTGTTGCGGCGGAATAGATTGACGTGGTGGTGAGTGTGGTGCAGATTGTCTTGGTGGAGATGGTGGAATTTACGGAGTCGGCTCAACAACAACCTCTTCTTCAATTGACTATTCTTGCACTGTCTCTTTGGATTTAACAGTAGGAGACTCGGAGCTTCTAGCTGCTTGGCGCTTGAAACGTCGTGTCTTTTTCTTTGCAGGTGTGCGTACAGGAGTATCATTGTCTAAACCCGAAGGTATATATGTAGTATCATCCTCACCTGCCGCTTTGCGCTTTTTCTCTTCAGCTTTCCTCTTTTTCTTTGCCAGACGCTTTGCTTCTATCTTTTTGGCTCTCTTTCTTTCACCTGCTCTTCTATCTTCTGAATTAGTGCTAGAAGACGATGCGTCTTCAGCCCCTTTCTCTCCACCAAACGCTTGTCTTTCAATGTCTGCAGCAATATCTTTAATATTTTCTTTGATTTCTGGTTCATCTTTAACCCAGAACTTTCAGCTGCTTGTTTTTTCTTTTAAGGTGCAGAATTAGAAGATGAAGCTGTTGCCTTTTCTTTGTACCTTTTTCTCTATCTTTCACAAACCAAGAACTAAGCTTACCAACAAAACCGTCTAGCGCATTCAACTCCTCACTCTCATCCCCACTTTCTTCCTTCCTCCATTTTCCTGGAGCCGGAGCAATGTAATCTTTATCAACAATAGCACCAAAAACTGGCTTGGTATTCAGAAATGTCTTTAAATGAAAATTCATCTTCTTCAAGGTAGAAACATACTGTGCTCAAGCTTTAACACGTCGTCCTTTTTCTTCTTCAAATTCGGGTGCAAGTGATCTAGCAACATCTGTATAAACCGTGGATACTGTAGAAACTTTTCCCTCCGTATATTTTGCACCATCTGTGTAAATATAACCTTTGAAAAGTTAATGGCAGATTCAGAACCAATGCAGTAATCATACACATTTGGTAATCGACCAAATCATCAAACCCTCCTTTGCGATGACTCAACCAGGAACAACAAAGTGAGCTATATAATGAAATGGTGCACTCAGGTTTCCCTTCTTGAAAGGCGCGACGTTTACAAATCCAGCATAACCCATTTGGTAAAAACAACCCTTCACCATATACTCGGAAAATCCTGTAGGATCGTCTTCATTATCCTTAAAATCCAAAACCTTCCGGATCAAATCTTCCGTGATCTTCACCTGTATATCCTCATGGTCTATCTTCACAGCCAAAACTATAGCATTCTCTTCAGCATTAAACTCTGCTGCATTCCAAAAATATTCGACATGAGATCTATATGTTGTATGACGATCATTAAGTGCTTTGGTAATCGGGATTCTGCTCAGAAAATCTAACACATCTTGATGCGCAGCAATCTCCGGAATAGATTCGTCAAGCAAACAACAAATATTGTGGAATGGAGAGAAGGACGTTTTCTTGACCTGTACACAAAGAGAATTCAAACCGTTAGAAATATTTTCAAAATCTTCAACTTTCAAGATCATTCATACGAACCATACATCCGTACGAGTCAATAGTTAGAATTTTTTCAAGTTTGATCAAATCATTACCCGTACGAGTCACTACCACAGGTGACTAAAGACTTAGATTTTTTTCAAGAGATTTTACCAAACTTGCTTCGTACGAACAATACTTCCTACGAATCAATACTTAACAAATTTTAAAACTCAGTTTGTATGTGTGGTCCTTCGTACGAATCCTAAACCGTACCAAATAACACCAAGTTTAAACCGAACTCAAAACATGTTGTTTTTAACAAATTGATAGTTGATTTATAGGTTATTGGGGCCGATTTTGACGATTTTAAGTTCAATTTTAAGTTTTACCGGTCCAATCTCCCTAAATCTATGTTTTATGTTTGTTTGGTCCAAATCCGCATTATAACGATTAAGAACGAGCAAAAGTACCTTTCCCATCGAAAGAGGTGTGTGTATTAACCTCCCCAATGTAATGATACATGGTATATGTCAAGAAAAATCAAAGATTAGAACAGGTTCACACAAAATGCTCTCTCAGTCGCACGGTAACATAAGTTGGCTCGTGCGAATAAAAAGGCTTTTTATACTAGTTTAGTGTCATTTGTACAAACCAAAGTCTTGTGCAAATGAACATCAAAAGTCATTCATACAAGTTAGTGATACTCGTACGAATCAGTTCTGAAACTTTTTAAACGTTTTGATTTTTATACAATTTTATCTGTTTAAAACCCACTCAGTTAACCAAGTCCAAGTTAATAACCCTGGTTATCTGATTTGCCTACCAAGTCCAAGTTAATGACCTTGGTTGCCCATGTTTGACCAAAACAGATTTATTTTAAATTGTAAAGTTTCAAACTAATGAACTCTATTGATGTTCAGATAAATGTTTCGTTTATGATTAGCTCCCAACCCATAGTCTTCAGATTCCTACAGCAAGATGTCGCCAGGACTTCAACTATCCGTGTTTTCATCATCGGTAGACTAAAACAAAACTAAAAGCTAAGGAAACTGAAAATCTTTTTGGGTTTTAGGATTTTCCAGAAAAGAAATAGCAAGTAAAGATACATATTTTTGTGAGTTTTGTGTTTAAGAGAATCATATCAAGTGTTTAAACAAATCACCAGTACCATTGGGGTATACTCATTAAGCTTTTAACCAGATTTACCTTGATTGTCAAAATTCTTATCCACTTAAACCTCTTCTCGTTTCTCAATTGTTTCAAGGTATGTTAGGTAATATTAAGAGCATGAATTAACTGTGTGTCCCATCTCAGAATATACTCCCGCATCGAGATTCCCAGAATTTCATTTCACAGGTGAGTATATCCAATTGATATCTGTAAAGGGGTGAATTACGAGACCTTGAGAGCTCAAGTTAGTATACCGTTCAGGCAAAGAAATGAAGGCTCGTCTTTAAATGGTGTTCCAAAAAGGAATCTTTTGAACTGCAGATGTCACAAAGTTTATGACATAATCATTTTTATGCAGCTTCTGTAGGCAAATAATGCGTAAAGTATTATACAAGTTCTAGGCCATTGCTGACGCAAAATCAGAAGAACTTGGATAATACCCCAAATATCGATTAAATATAAAGACCTAGTATCCAAAATCTGGCATTCTCTCAAACGAAATTTCGGAGTACTAAGTCCATATATCCGAGAGATGTTAACCCACAAGTTATTCAGTTTTTCTTTTAGGTTTATATCTTGAAAACAATTTACTGAACGAGTGAAGCCTATTGGCACATCCTCAGTAAGACCTGTTTAATTACTTGTTTAATCATTCCATATCTTTAGCATACTATGACTGTCATATTGATATAATATGATATCCCTTTTTCACAAAAACTCTTTTTGACTTTTAAAATGTTTTTGTATTTTCACAAAATTTCTCCCCCTAAAATCAAAAACATATTTTTGGATTTTTAGAGTTTTTTAAGAAAGAATGTACAGAAAATTTGTCAAACTGATGAGTAGCACGTCAAGTCATCGTCATCCTCAAACTCAACCTCATGTATATCCCCTGATGTTAGATTTCGTAAGCCATTTAATTTTAAAAGATTTTTAAATCTTGTATGATCAAAGGCTTTGGTATAAAAATATGCTTTTTGGTCATCAATGTGGATTTTTTCAATTCTAACCAACTTTTTCTTGTAGCAACCACGGATAAAGTGGTGTCAAATCTCAATATGTTTGGTTCAGGAGCGTTGACATGAGTTTTTAGTGATATCGATCGCCGCCTGGTTATCTACATATATAGGCGTATCAAGAAATTGCAGTCCGAAGTCTCTCATCTGCTGTTGAATCCAGAGAATCTGGGAACAACAGCTAGATGCTGAAACGTATTCAGCCTCACAGGTAGAGAGAGCGACCGCGGTCTGTTTCTTGCATTGCCACGTCACCAAACGTGTTCCGAAGAACTGGCAACCAGCCGTCCTAGATTTGATATTAAGTTTGCAGCAACCAAAATCATAATCCGAGTAACCCGCAAGATTGAAGTCGTCGTGTCTAGGGTACCACAAGACGGTGCTTGGAAATCCCTTCAAATATCTCATGCTTGACAGCGAGCAAGTGCGAATCTTTTGGATTGGACTGATAACGGACGCACATGCACGTTGGATACATGATATCTGGTCGAGAAGCAGTGAGATACATCAAGGATCCGATCATGGAGCGGTATAATGTTTCATCAACTTTAGCTCCATTAAGATCTGGACAAATGCCGTGATTAGGAGCTAATGGGGTTGATGCTGGTTTAGCTCCTGCCATATCGAAAATACTTTGTCTGATGGATGAAGATACCATCAGGCAACTGATCGACCTGAAGTCCTAAAAGAACGTCATCTCCCCCATCGCGCTCATTTCAAATTTGCGCTTCATGACTTCTTCAAAGTCTTTACACAACTTGTCATTTGTCGATCCGAAGATGATATCATCCACATATATCTGTATAATAATCAAATGCCCATCCACTTCCTTCATAAAAAGAGTAGAATCTACAGTTCCTCTGATAAATCTGTTGTCTGTAAGATGTCATGATAGCATTTCATACCAAGCTCTCGGGGCTTGGTGTAGACTATATAAGGCTTTGTTCAGAAGGTAGACTTTGTCTTTGTGCATTGGATCGACGAACCCCGGTGGTTGACTGACATACACCTCCTCTTTGACTTTTCCGTATAAGAAAGCAGATTTGACATTCAATTGGTACACCTTGAAACCTTTCCAAGAAGCAAAGGCCAATAATATACGGATTGCTTCAAGACGAGCGACTAGGGCATAGACTTCTGTGTAATCTATCCCTTCTTGCTGATGAAATCCTCGTACCACAAGTCGAGCTTTGTTTCTGACTACGATACCTCTATCATCACGCTTGCACTTGAAGACCCATCTGGTGTTTATCTTTTTGTGATGATCTGGTAGGTCAACAAGCTTCCGGACTCCAAGTTTCTGGAATTAAAGCAATTCCTCTTGCATTACGTCCACCCAGCTCTCTTCTTTCAACGCGTCTTTCCAGTTCCCGGGTTCCACCTGAGAAACAAACAAATATTAGAAAGTCTGCTTTGTAGTGGAGCAATACGAGTTTAGAAACAACTTAGAGCCTTGTTGATCTGATTGCGAGTTTGCACTCCCGTTTGTAAGCTACCAATAATATTCTCTGTAGGATGATATGAAAGTGTCCTTGGCATCACTTCACTTGGAACATCTACTTGTGTTTGCAAATTTGTGATGACTTCATCCGTAAACTGTACAGATGATGAAGCTTCATTTCTGACGTTTAATTGATTACCTTGAGTATTCAGGAAGCTTTCAATCTGCTCAGATCCTTCATCGGAACTGGATCCTCCATCATCGAAAGTTGGTTCCCGATCAGAGTCGGCATTTGGCTATTGCTGGGCAGATGATTTGGTAGTGTGGAAAATGGGTACAGGTACATATTCTTGATGAGAAGAGCTCGGACCTACATCAGACGTGTTGACAGGAAGTGACAGGGAAATCACCAATGGACTAGTAACTTGTTCTTGGTTAGATATTTGATGCTGTTGAAAAAGCATAACAAGTTCTTCTTCTGATGGCACATCTGGCAGGTCGAAAGAATTCAACAAACCATCGTAGTTGAACAACCATGGATCCCCAGGTTTCTACGTTGGCGTAGTATATCTTTGACAATCAACATGCTGCGCAAGAACAACCTGGTTCAAACTCGGCAAGAAGACACGTTTTTGAGGAGTAGCATAACTCACGAAGAATCCTTCCAAGGATTTGGCTCCAAATTTACCAGCCGGGTCCAATACGATACACGGTGATCCAAAAGGTTCCAGAAATGCAAGGTTAGGCTTCCGCTGATTAAGTGATGGGTGGTCTATTGGACAACCCGAAAGTGCATTAAAATGATTATTATTCCATGTTTAAATGGGGTAATTGCTACGATTTGATGTCTATGGTGTGTATGGCTTTGCAGTTACTGAAGAGCATAACAATGGAGTTTAAACGTGCTTTGTCTGGGATTTGCAAGTGGCTAGTTGAAGATAAAGACTCAAGAGAATGAACGAGGTGAACCTGCTGCCCACCGTAAGCTACGGTGGGCGCCGTAGCTTACGGTGGAGTCCTCCTTCAAGAAGCACCGGGAAGACAGTGGCTTACGACCGTAAGAAGAATTTTTCCCACCGTAAGCTACAGTGGGCACCATAGCTTACGGTGGCGAGCTGCGGAAAAGTTATAACTGCCTATTTTAACTTGAATTGAAGAGCCTTTTCACATACCAATCATTGGGGGAACGTTTTACAGAGCTTAGGGGCGAATTTTGAGTAATCTTGTGGGTTCTAAACAATTTCTAAACATTGCTTTGGTTTTTTTTCTTTGATTCCTATGAACAAAAATATTGAAGGTGTGATGAATTGTAAGACCATGATGGCTAGAACTCTTTGTGATCATCTTGAGTGGAAGGTTTGTTTGAACAATTGTGTTTTGAATTCTCATTTCTAGAATAATAACTTGGTATATGTGTAGTTGTTATGGTGTTTGGATTCGTGTTAGTAAATTGTTGATTGATGTTGAATCATTGCCTTAATCGTACGTTCTTGGTGTCATTGACAATCGAGATATCACGGGGAGGTTTACGGGTTGGATATTAGTCAATTGGTTATCGGGTAACAACATCGCATTGTAATAATCTGAGTACTTAGTTCCCTTTTATCACAAACAAGTAATCAAACACGAGTCATGTCTATGTGACTCTTTCTAGTTGAATTTGAAACACATGCGTTAATTTAAACCGGAAACTTGAGATGGTCACTCTCTTTTAATCTGTTAAACAACCAACTTGATTTGCTAGTAGTTAAAATCTAAAACCACAAGCTAAAACCTCTAAATTTAATTTCTTGCAATTTAGGTAAATTAGTCAAAATATTACAAACTTTAGATAGCACATATTCCATAAACTCCCTGTGTTCGATACCCACTTACCGCTATATTTTAGTAGTATTGGGATTAAATTTACGTGAGACTATGACAATCACGTCAAATTTTGGCGCCGTTTCCGGGGAGTAGTGCGCAACGTGTGTTATTTTGAGTTAGTTTAGTTTGTTATTTTCTGGTTTACACTGCTTGTGTTAGTGTGCAGGTTCTTACAGGTGCATGCATACTAGAGGCTCTAACAGGCTATCCCATTGGTATTTGATCCGGAGATTGAGCGAACTTTACGACACAACAGGGTTTTGTTACGAGAAAACAATATTAGTGGTTCCCCAACACACCTACTACACCAATTTTACCACTCAACACCATGGAACCTTTAAACCACTACCACGAGCCAAACATCACCATCTACACCTCCACCAATTCCTACCACCCACCCAACTTCAACACATGAAGTTAACCCATCTAATGCCGCCTCGATGGTACCACCATTCTCATCTTTTTTCCCAACATCCAGTCAATCATCATCCACCCAACAACCATTACCAATATAAACTTTACCAAGTTCAACCATTATCCATACCTCCTCAACATTTCAACCACCAACCCAACCTGGTTTCCAATATCCTTCCTCACAGTTTGTGCAATCGTCAGGTGTAGCGGGAGACGGGTTTGATAATGGTTATGAAGAAGAATTTGGAGGGTATGATGAAGAAGGTTATTACTATGGGGGTGATGGAGGTAACTTGGGACCGCAAGGGGGAATGGGTTACCCACAAAGGCAACAATTGGAACAAGTACAAGAAATGGTTAGGCAACCTACAGGGGTGCAACAAGTTCGTCCTCAAGGACCACCATTCCAATAACCAATGCCTTTACAACAAGTACAAGGTCAACACCAACCTCAATTCCAAAGACCGATGCATCAACCCCAACATCAACAACAATTCGTACCTCAAGGGTTAAGACAAGGTCACGCGGGTCGACCAAGAGTACCTTTAGGTGTTCCGTGAAGACATCATCGAGAGGTAGTGCGGGGGTTGAAGCACATTTTCGTCCGGTTATTACTAATAATCCTTCTCTGGTAGTGATACCACAACGCCCAGATGGGAGGACATTTGAGGTTAGGATGACCGCATTACAAAGCTTGCCGAATACAAGGGTCTAGCAACGGAGGAACCGTACTTCCATTTGGAAACATATGATTCCATTTGCAACACCATCGGGGGGCAAGGTTTTTCTGCGGATGATGTTAAATTGGTATTGTTTCAGGTTTCGTTGGAAGATAAGGCAAATAGGTGGTTCCATACTCTACCGTCGCATCGATTTATACTTGGGCCGATATGCAACAAAGATTTCTAGAAGATTTTTTACGGCCCAAAAGACAAATGAAGCTAGGCGGAGCTTACGAAGTTTTCAACAACAATCGGGAGATGTTTCATGAGGCGTTTGAAAGATTTAATATGATGCTAAAGAATTGTCCTCAACATGGTATTGCATTGTGGGAGTTGTTGAATACTTTTCACGAGGGGTTGAGCTCGGAAGACACTCGTGATTTGATGTCAATCACTAATGGTACATTCGGTACAAACTTTGAACAAGACGATTGGGCATTCTTGGAGCAAATAGCGGTCACATCAAAAAGGAAAGCACAATCTTCAAGGCGGCGAGACATGTCATCACAAGATCCCAAGTGTATGCAGTAGAGGATGGAGGGGCGCAAGCGACTAATCAGGTATATAATGTTTGTACTAACTGTAGTGAATTGGGTCATACATAAGAGTATGTTTGGTTGGAGCGAGTGACAATCAAGTTGAAGAAGTTAATGCTATTACGGGGGTGGTCAAAATTTCAATATGAACTCTAACACATACCACCTGGCAAATTTCCGCTATGGGAACCCGGCAAATCAAGCCAACCCTAATTTCCAAGGAGCTCAACGGAGTTTTGTTCCTCGTCAAGAATATAATCAAGGGAATTTTAGGGGTGGCAATGGTCAAGGGTATCAAAGTCAATTTCAACAAGCGGGTGACCAAAGTGGAAATGCGGGTCAAACTTCGTCAAGCGGCAATGAGGTTATGAACATGCTCCGAATGATGCAACAGGACATGCAACAGATAAATCAACTCGATGAAGCTCGTATGCAAAAGGATGAAGTTCGGGATAAAAGCATCCAAACGCTCACCACTCACATGGGTCAACTTGCAACTGAGGTAGCGGAGCTTAAGAAAGTAAGGGCCAACTACCGAGTGACATGAAGGTAAATCCCTCTCGTAATTCTTCATGTAATATTAATATTAACCATGTAAGTTTTACGAAGCGGTAAAGAATTTAAAGCAAATTTGGAATCGGGTTTGGTTGAAGGGGTGGTTGAGGATATTAAGGGAGTGGAGAGTAATGAGAATGAAGTCTCATCACCAAATGTGTCTAAGGACCCTATTGTTGAAAAAGTAATTAAAAACCGGGTTTGGGTGAGATTTTAAATGAAACAAAGGAGGAAGGGGGACTAAGTCAAGTCCCGTTTCCTTCCGCTTTAGTTGATCTGGAAAAGAAAAACTTCATTTCAAAAACGGGTCCTCAAAAGGAGGAATTATTGGATGTGTTTAAACAGGTAAAGGTAAATCTTCCATTACTTGATGCAATTAAGCAAGTACCTGCTTATGCAAAATTCTTAAAAGAATTATACACTCAAAAAAGACAACAAAAGAAAAAGTTACCTAAGCGGGTAGATTTGACCGGACAAGTAAGTGCAGTGCTAAAAGTGATACTTCCTCCTAAGCTCCAAGATCCGTGAACGCCACTCATAAATATTCAAGTTGGGAACTTCCCAATGTCAAAGGTGTTATTAGATCTTGGAGCCGGTGTAAGTATATTACCGGGTGGTTTGTATGATCAGTATGACTTTGGTCCATTAGCTCGGGTGGAGACAACGGTGGTTTTAGCCGATTTATCTCACAAGTTACCCCGAGGGATGGTCCAAGATGTAATTGTTAAGGTTGATGAATTCTACTACCCGGTAGACTTTTTGGTACTAGACTACTCATTGGCGGATCCAAAACAACAGCAAAACGTTATTTTGGGTTGGCCATTATTAAGCACCGCTCACACCGTAATTGATTGTCGACTTGGTACAGTTGACATGACATTTGGTAACTAGAAAAATGCGATTAAATGTTTTTACTAACACTTCTGTTGGTGTTGATGAGTGTTTCATGGCAGATCTAGTGGATGGATGTGACCCGCAAGAATATGAGGAAGAGGATACTTGTGTTTGTGTTTGTGATGTTTCTGAACAAGTACATGCTTGTGATTTGAGGGTAGAAGAAGAAAAAACAAGATGCAATGGCTGTGAAAGAAGGGCGATCGCCGTGGACTCATCAGTTTGAGAGTTTGCCGGCGAAAATTAGTTCGGGCACAAAGCCATCATTGGAGGAACCACCAATGTTGGAGTTGAAGGAATTGCCAAGCCACTTGAAATATGCGTTTTTAGGGGATAATGACACATTACCGGTCATTATTGCCTAATTTAGAGGTGACTCAAGAGCGTGAATTGCTAAGGGTGCTTAAAGCGAATCGGGCGGCTATTGGATGGACGACCGTTGATCTGAAAGGAATCAGCCCATCCATTGTTATGCATAAGATTATTACAACTGATGATGCCAAGCCGACAAGGGAAGCACAAAGAAGGTTGAATCTGAATTTGCGTGAAGTAGTAAAGAAGGAGGTAATCAAATGGTTGGATGCAGGTATTATTTATCCTATCTCTGATAGTGCTTGGGTAAGTCCTACCCAAGTGTTGCCTAAAAAGGCCGGTATTCAAGTGATTAAGGACGAAAATGGTGAGCAAATCGCCACCCGACCGGTCACCGGGTGGCGTGTTTGTATCGATTATAGAAAATTGAATATCACAACCTCTAAGGACCATTTCCCATTACCCTTCATTGACCATAATTGAAAAACTTTCGGGTAAAAAATACTACTGTTTTTTGGATGGGTACTCGGGTTACAACCAAATTGCTATTCACCCCGATGACCAACATAAAACCACTTTCACATGTCCTTATGGTACTTTTGCCTTTAGGCGAATGCCATTTGGCTTGTGCAATGCCCCAGCAACTTTCAACGATGTATGATGAGTATTTTCTCGGACATGGTTGGGGAGTCGCTTGAGGTGTTCATGGATGACTTTTCTATTTTTGGCACAAGTTTGAAGTCTTGTCTCGACGAGTTGGAAAAGGTTTTAAAAATATGTGTCGAGAAAAACTTAGTGCCTAGTTGGGAGAAAAGTCATTTCATGGTTCAAGAAGGTATTGTGTTGGGCCATGTTGTTTCTGAAAAAAGGATGGAGGTAGACAAAGCGAAAATTCGTATAATATCATCGTTGCCTCCTCCTAAAAATGTAAAAGGGGTAAGGTCGTTCTTGGGGCATGCTGGGTTTTATAGGAGGTTTATTAAGGGTTTTAGTGTTATTACTAAACCCTTATGTAATTTGTTATTGAAAGATGTTCCTTTTGACTTTACTAATGAATGTTTGCAAGCTTTTACTATATTGAAGGAACAACTGGTGAAAGCCCCTATTTTGCAACCGCGGATTGGTCAAAGCCGTTCGAGATCATGTGTGATGCCAGCGACACAACTATTGGAGCAGTTTTTAGGTTAAAGGGCCGATAAGAAGCCGGTGGTGATCTATTATGCGAGCAAAAATTTGTCCGAGGTGCAACTGAATTACACCACAACCGAAAAAGAATTATTAGCGGTGGTGTATACCTTGGACAAGTTTCGATCATATGTATGTGGAAGCAAGGTGGTAGTATATTCTGATCATAGCGTAGTTCGGTATTTGATGGAGAAAAAGGATGCTAAGCCTCGGTTGACTCGATGGGTGCTCTTATTACAGGAATTCGATTTGGAAATTCGAGATAAAAAGGGAAGTGAAAATGTGGTGGCGGACCATCTATCTCGAATTCCAATGGAAGGCGTTGACGATTTAAGTGAGATTAATGAACGATTTCTCGATGAACAGTTGCTCCCTGTCTCTACTTCTGCAGCACCGTGGTATGCCCATTATGTAAATTATTTGGCTACGGGCATTATTCCTAGTCATTGGACAAAGAGAAGAAGGCAACAGTTCATGGTTCAAGTCAAGCAATACATATGGGATGAGCCAGATTTATTCAAAATCGGACCCGATCGAGTAATTAGAAGGTGTGTGGCCGGAAACAGAAGTGATAGAAATTTTAACCCATGCTCATTCATCCGCTTGTGGGGGACACTTTAGTGGACACAAGATGGGATATCGGGTGCTCACATGCGGGTTCTATTGGCCAACAATTTTCAAAGACGCATGTGAATTTGCTCGAAATTGTCTAAACTGCCAAAAGATGGGGAGTATTTCCAAGAGAGATGAGATGCCCATGCAGCCTATCTTGGTGGTAGAGATTTTTGATGTACGGGGGATAGATTTCATGGGGCCTTTTCTAAGTTCAAACAGGTTTTTGTACATCTTGGTGGCTGTGGATTATGTATCAAAGTGGATTGAAGCCATACCGACAAGGACTAATGATCATTCGGTTGTTTGCAAATTTGTACAATCAAATATCTTTGCTCGTTTTGGGATTCCGCGTGATATAATCAGTAATGGTGGTTCACATTTTAAAAATTTTAATTTCGGGAAATTATTGAGAGACATAATGTGAACCACCGAATTGCTATGCCGTATCATCCACAAACTAATGGACAAGTTGAAGTGTCCAACCATCAAATCAAGGAAATTTTAATGAAGACGGTGCGAACTGTAACATCCGTCAAAAACGGATTTTACCAAACCCGCTCCGTTTATTAACCGAACAATCAGTTAAAAATTTCGTTGCGAATTTAATGCCCAAAAATAATTTTAAACGATACATAATTAATTATTATATGGGAATATATAATTAGTTTTTGAAAAACTGTTAAAAATAAGAAAATAAAAACAAATTGTTTCTGCCGGGTTTCGAACCCGGGTCAGTCGCCGGGTCAAACAAGGACTTAACACTCAACACTTAAACCACTGCGCCACTTGTATTCTTTGTTAATTATTAGAATCAATTTAATACATAACATGATTTTCCGAATTCAAAAACCGGCGTCCAAATGCAGTCATCGGAAATCCCGGCGATCTCGCCAATAATTTACGACTTTTTCAGTTATAACGTAAACATTTACTAGGACATCGGTTATAACCGACGTCTGAACTCGCGACACAAACTATAACCGCCGGAGAAATTCTAACCGACGAATCAAGTCGGAAATCGGACCAAATTCATCGACGACTTGCCCTATAAATACCCCCTAGAACCTCTTCAAGCTTTTTCGCTCAAAACCCCACCTTTACCCGACGTAAATCCATTCACCGGAAAACTTCTGTATCTCGTCGGAAAACTGAACCCTCCACTTCTAAGCCTTACTGAACCCTCTGAGCTTATACCGAAGTCACCCACATCCTTTTCAAGCTTTCTGAAGACTCGTTGCTGCAAGACACACGACGCCGGAGTCTGTTGCTGTCGCCGGAGTTATGCCGGAGAAACAGAGGAATCCAGTCGGTATACCTCACGCTTAAATCTTCCCTTTTTTTTTTACATATCTCACTTGTAATTAACTAAAAAACGCTAAAGGAACCGATTAAAACATTGAACCAGTCGGACTTCCGATTCTGGTTAAAATCGACGAAGAAGACGAAGTCCTGTAATGTTTAAGTATAATTAAAATCAAGTTATAACTCGGGTTAGACACACAGTCCAGCGGTGGACTGTGTGCACAATAAACACGTAAACGTCTCGAGTTCGAATCTTGTCCCACGCATGCTGCCTTAATAAAAATGCCTTTTTTGTTAACCGAACCGGAGTCACCACTGGTATATGTTAAGTATAATAATAACCGGAATAATAACCAAGATAGACACACAGTCCAGCGGTGGACTGTGTGTATGTTTAAATCACAGGTCACGAGTTCGAGTCCGGTTTACTGCATCGACCCGGATAATTATTAAACTTTTTATTTAAGTCAGGAATGAAAATACTTAGTTTGTATTTAAGAATAATAAAAATCAGTTTAGTTAACAAGTTGGACACACAGTCCAGCGGTGGACTGTGTGTTAGCATAAGCCACAGGTCCCGGGTTCGAGACCTGTGGTGCGCACCGAGTCACGGATTAAAATCGTTTTTAAGAAATAAAGGATTTTCTGATTTATCTAATTAATGTATAAATATAATTAAAAACAGAAATATTTCGGGTTAGACACGTAACTCAGTTGGTAGAGCTGCATGCACGCGTACGGGAGGTCTCGGGTTCGAGCCTCACTCAGCGCACATATACACGCATACGAACCAGTCAAAGTCAAAGTCAACGGTCAACTGTTGCAAAAAAATCAATTTTTTTAATTATTTTTATTTATTTATTTTAATTAAAAATCAATTAAAAATAATTAAAAATAACATTTTTAAGGTTAGAAAATAGCCTTAAACTCACAAAAATACACCCAACAATCCTACTAAAATGGATTAATAAAATCCGTTTACTTACCGAACCATAATGCTATTTATCTAGGTTAATTTCACTCGTGGTTAAAACCACTTCGCGTGCATTCAACATCATCAACCGAACGCACCCACTGTGAGTGAATCTTACAACTCCCCCTTTTTAATTACACGTTTTGGGGTGTGTCATGTGTCACAAAATAATTAACTCGTTTATTTAAACTTGTGCCATACCATATCGTGATCTAAACTTAGATTGTTTATATTGTTGTAATTATGTATTCCATTTTGTCAACATATATGCAATTCATTCATTAAGCCCATCAGCTCCTCGTGGTAGACGAGTTGAGCAACGCGTGCCTCAAAACCAATCCATTATTGTTCGTGTGTGTATTATTGAGTTTATATTGTTTGTAATTATGTCTTTCATATTATCATGTTTATGCAATTCATTCATTAGGCCCATCAGTTCCTCGTGGTAGACGAGTTGAGCAACGCGTGCCTCAAAACCAATCCATTATTATTCATGTGTGTTTTGTTTGATATTAAATTGATTTATGAATAAGTTTACATCTATTTTTACTCATGTGTGGTTGTGCACTTATTTCATAATCATTTAAATAAACTTGTTCAAATGTTTTCCAAAGGATTCACTCGCCAACTTTTTGTTGATCCAAAAACCTTTTTACACATGATACAGGTGAACAGGATGAAGCAAGGAAAACATAGGAAATACCTTAGAAATAAAACAAAGAAGCTTAGATTGATGTTAGGTCATGATGTAATTATAGTTGTAAATTTCCTATTAAATTGTATTTAATGAATATGAAACGTATAATAAATGTCATGAGCTTTGATGATAACCCAATCATGCCCCGGTCACCTTTACCGCTGCGGGTCGGGGTGTGACAGATTGGTATCAGAGCCATGACTATAGGGATATAGGATAGGTTATTAGACCTTTAGAGCCTATACTATAGTCTGCCTAAATTTTAATTGATTAGGTGGTTACATACAAACTTGTGATATTTATTTGTTTCATATTTGTTTATATTTACAGTCAAACATACATGCTTATATACATATTCATTATACATATATCAATGTTCATATATTCAATTCATTTTCATACTCTCATTATTCAAAGATTTTGTTGCAATTTTCAAATCTCATCAAAGTGAGTTCTGCGACGGGCATGTAGTAACTGGAAGGGTACAAGTACCGGTAGTCGGAACGTCCTGTCTAGGTTGGCATTCGTATAAATCCAATATAACGGATCAGTTTGCCTACCTGGGGACTAACGATGAGAGTACGAAGGACCTATTAGGCCAAAGCATGCCACACCAAACGTCGTTCGAACTAACCCCACTTTGAGGTGTCACCGTGTCTACACCTGGACACATTCCGAATATCACACGTTGTATACATATTTCTCGATTTTCTCTGGGTTTTAGTGTACGCATCCAGGCAAACCCATGCGAACCATATGAAAAACCGGTATTCATGGGGGCCCACATGATTACAAAGGTAAAGTATGGCGGCATGTAGGGCCTAATGGCGAGCAAAGCCCAAGACATCCTATGGATGTAGTAGATTTATTTTTCTATAATTATTTTATGAATGTTCATTCTTGAATGCGACCCATGATCCCAAAAGCATCCAACTCATACTCTTGACATGTATTCCTTGTAGATGTCTTCTAACCACGCCCGTAGGAAGACGAGAGCAGGAAAAGCCCGCGAACGCATGGCTGCCCTAATCGCTCAACAAATGGCTGCAGTAATACCCAACATTGTAATCCAAGTCCAACAAGCACTTACCGCTAATCCTGTCAATCAAGAAAACCAAAACATTATCAACTCTCTCCCAAATACCACTAAATGCACCTACAAGCATTTCAAATCATGCGACCCTCCGAAATACAAAGGGACTGAAGGCGTCACCGCTCTCTTCCATTGGTTTGAAGAAATGGAGAACACCTTTCTAAATTGCGATTGCCCCGATGATCGCAAAGTGCGATATGCTACCGGTCGATTATATGGGATAGCACTTACTTGGTGGAATACAGAGAAAGCCAAACGAGGCGTCGACGATGCTATGACTTAACTTGGAATGAATTAAAGGAATCATGACCAGGCGATTTTGCCCAAGGAGCGAAATCAAGAAATTAGAAGATGAATTTTATTCGTTGAAGCAAAAGGAAGGAGACCACACCACATACAACAAAAGATTCCTCGAGTTACATCAAATGGTCCCCAACATGTTCATTCCCCTCTACCGTTTGATCGAGCACTATATTCGTGGTCTTCCGTCAAAGATTCAAGACTTTGTAATAAGTACCTCGCCTGCAACTTTGGAAGCAGCAATGGAGCTAGCAACAGCGCTCACCGAGAACCGAATCCGGAACAAAGACTTCAAGGAGGAGAAGAAGAAAGATAAAGCATCGACTGAAACCTCCGACTACACCCAAACCGAATCCTCTTCTCAACCCAATTCTAAGAGAAAAAGAGACGGGCAACTTTTCGCTGCTATCCAACAAAATCAACCAATTTCACACGCCATACCCATTCAAGCTATCCCAATCACTCAAGTGACACCCAACTCAACCTACCCAAATAAGAAACCATATCTTGGACCTCACCCTCAATGCAACAACTGTTTTTATCACCATCCCCTTACTCTACCTTGTCGACTATGTGCAACTTGTGGACCTATGGTCATTTGAGCAAGGTTTGCCGCACCTTTCAAAACCAAATCTCTTCCCCTACTCAAACCATGAACCAAACCTATCAACAACCCCAATACCCCATGTTTCCATATGTTCGAGCTTGTTTCAATTGTGGCGACCCTACCCACTTTAGAAACACATGCCCTCAATTGGTTAACGTCATCAACGCTCAAGCCCAATCAAACCCAGTTAACCAAGTAAACCAAGAAAATGCAACCGCTAGGCCACCAGCAAGAGGAAGAGTCTTCAACATCAACGCCAATCCTGTCGAAGATAATGACGGCCCAAACGAAGATACCCAACTAGTCCTCTTCACTGAAAATCCAGATTCAACTCCTATCGTTTAGTTTTATGTTTTTCTATATCACATAGAACTAAACATAACTTAAGGATAAAGCCAATGAAACTTTGACAAGAATATGGTGGATACGCCGCTGGTACTTCCTATATATAAGTATTCTTGTCAAAGGATCAGAAGCATTATCTGGCGGTTATGAGAGGTTCCATGTGTAGACTGTTAGAGTAATTATTGTTTATTATTTTCAGTATATGCAATTTCATAGGCCGCCGCTCCCCATTACATTATGAGCGTTGAGCATGTTCCCCATTTTATTATGAGGTTGAACCTGGCGTGCCCACATACGATCGGCTCCGTTTGATTGAGCCTTGATCGCACAGACATTTTCATTTTCAGTACATGCAATACGATCGGCTCCGTTTGATTGAGCCTTGATCGCACAGACATTTTCATTATCAGTATCTTGTGGTTGTTGTGTTTATTGTAGAGTCGCATAGAACTAATCATAACTTGCGGATAAAGTCGATGAGAATTTGACAAGAATATGGTGGATACGCCGCTGGTACTTCCTATATATAAGTATTCTTGTCAAATGATCGGAGGCATTATCAGGCGGTTATGAGAAGTTCCATGTATAGGCTGTTTGTATGATTGTTGTTTAGATTAAGTTTATCATTTTCAGTACATGCAATACGATCGGCTCCGTTTGATTGAGCCTTGATCGCACAGACATTTTCATTTTCAGTACATGCAATACGATCGGCTCCGTTTGATTGAGCCTTGATCGCACAGACATTTTCATTATCAGTATTTTGTGGTTGTTGTGTTTGTAGTAGAGTCACATAGAACTAATCATAGCTTCTGGATAAAGTCAATGAAAAATTTGACAAGAATATGGTGGATACGCCGCTGGTACTTCCTATATATAAGTATTCTTGTCAAATGATCGGAGGCATTATCAAGCGGTTATGAGAGGTTCCATGTATAGGCTGTTTGTAGATTAAGTTTATTGTTTTCAGTACATGCAATACGATCAGCTCCGTTTGATTGAGCCTTGATCGCACAGACAATTTCATTTTCAGTACATGCAATACGATCGGCTCCGTTTGATTGAGCCTTGATCGCACAGACATTTTTCATTTTCAGTATTTATGAGTTTGTTGTATTGGTTGTAGAGTCACATAGGACTAATCATAATTCACTGATAAAACCAATGAAAATTTGACGAGAATATGGTGGATACGCCGCTGGTACTTCCTATATATAAGTATTCTTGTCAAAGGATCAGAGATATTGTCAGACGATTATGAGAAGTTCTATGTAGGATTTAGTAGTTTCTTGGTAACTAATCATAACTTGTGGATAAAACCAATGAAAATTTGGCAAGAATATGGTGGATACGCCGCTGGTACTTCCTATATATAAGTATTCTTGCCAAAGGATCAGAGGCATTATCAGGCGGTTATGAGAAGTTCCATGTAGGATTTAGTATTGCCTTGGTTGAAATTTGTGTTACATTTATATCATCTTGCTATTTAAAGAGATTGGATTGTGTTCCATTTCTACATAAACTAACCTCTCCATCATAACAAACGAGAGAGGAACTGCCACCATTCAAACATATATGCTATCAGAATGTGGATTCAAATATTAGCTGTTGTGTTTATTTATGTTCTATATTCATAGAACCAATCATAACTTACTGATATTAGCTGTTGTGTTTATTTATGTTCCATGTAGGTTATAGTATTAGAAGTTTTGCCTTAGGATATAACCATACCCTTCCAAACATATCCAAACTCTTATGCATGATATCATAGTTAGCGAATCAATTCTGCTTATCAATACTTTTACAGTAGGTAACAAAAAGCGATTCCTGTAATAGGGTACTTAACCCTTACAAGGAACGTTACCGCCTCGAACAAAAACTTAAACCCTTACTTCATCTAAGCATGTAACTGTTAAACTAAACACCATCATTCTTTTAGTCAAATATATCACTATTTAAATTTCGGGACGAAATTTCTAAAAAGCAGGGGATACTGTAACATCCGTCAAAAACGGATTTTACCAAACCCGCTCCGTTTATTAACCGAACAATCAGTTAAAAATTTCGTTGCGAATTTAATGCCCAAAATAATTTTAAACGATACATAATTAATTATTATATGGGAATATATAATTAGTTTTTGAAAAACTGTTAAAAATGAGATAATAAAAACAAATTGTTTCTGCCGGGTTTCGAACCCGGGTCAGTCGCCGGGTCAAACAAGGACTTAACACTCAACACTTAAACCACTGCGCCACTTGTATTCTTTGTTAATTATTAGAATCATTTAATACATAACATGATTTTCCGAATTCAAAAACCGGCGCCCAAATGCAGTCGTCGGAAATCCCGGCGATCTCGCCAATAATTTACGACTTTTTCAGTTATAACGTAAACATTAATAGGACATCGGTTATAACCGACGTCTGAACTCGCGACACAAACTATAACCGCCGGAGAAATTCTAACCGACGAATCAAGTCGGAAATCGGACCAAATTCATCGACGACTTGCCCTATAAATACCCCCTCGAACCTCTGCAAGCTTTTTCGCTTAAAACCCCACCTTTACCCGACGTAAATCCATTCGCCGGAAAACTTCTGTATCTCGCCGGAAAACCGAACCCTCCACTTCTAAGCCTTACTGAACCCTCTGAGCTTATACCGAAGTCACCCACATCCTTTTCAAGCTTTCTGAAGACTCGCTGCTGCAAGACACACGACGCCGGAGTCTGTTGCTGTCGCCGGAGTTATGCCGGAGAAACAGAGGAATCCAGTCGGTATACCTCACGCTTAAATCTTCCCTTTTTTTTTACATATCTCACTTGTAATTAACTAAAAAACGCTAAAGGAACCGATTAAAACATTGAACCAGTCGGACTTCCGATTCTGGTTAAAATCGACGAAGAAGACGAAGTCCTGTAATGTTTAAGTATAATTAAAATCAAGTTATAACTCGGGTTAGACACACAGTCCAGCGGTGGACTGTGTGCATAATAAACACGTAAACGTCTCGAGTTCGAATCTTGTCCCACGCATGCTGCCTTAATAAAAATGCCTTTTTTGTTAACAGAACCGGAGTCACCACTGGTATATGTTAAGTATAATAATAACCGGAATAATAACCAAGATAGACACACAGTCCAGCGGTGGACTGTGTGTATGTCTAAATCACAGGTCACGAGTTCGAGTCCGGTTTACTGCATCGACCCGGATAATTATTAAACTTTTTATTTAAGTTAGGAATGAAAATACTTAGTTTGTATTTAAGAATAATAAAAATCAGTTTAGTTAACAAGTTGGACACACAGTCCAGCGGTGGACTGTGTGTTAGCATAAGCCACAGGTCCCGGGTTCGAGACCTGTGGTGCGCACCGAGTCACGGATTAAAATCGTTTTTAAGAAATAAAGGATTTTCTGATTTATCTAATTAATGTATAAATATAATTAAAAACAGAAATATTTCGGGTTAGACACGTAGCTCAGTTGGTAGAGCTGCGTGCACGCGTACGGGAGGTCTCGGGTTCGAGCCTCACTCAGCGCACATATACACGCATACGAACCGGTCAAAGTCAAAGTCAAAGTCAAAGTCAACGGTCAACTGTAGCAAAAAAATCAATTTTTTTATTATTTTTATTTATTTATTTTAATTAAAACTCAATTAAAAATAATTAAAAATAACATTTTTAAGGTTAGAAAATAGCATTAAACTCACAAAAATACACCCAACAATCCTACTAAAATGGATTAATAAAATCCGTTTACTTACCGAACCATAATGCTATTTATCTAGGTTAATTTCACTCGTGGTTAAAACCACTTCGCGTGCATTCAACATCATCAACCGAACGCACCCACTGTGAGTGAATCTTACAACTCCCCCTTTTTAATTACACGTTTTGGGGTGTGTCATGTGTCACAAAATAATTAACTCGTTTATTTAAACTTGTGCCATACCATATCGTGATCTAAACTTAGATTGTTTATATTGTTGTAATTATGTATTCCATTTTGTCAACTTATATGCAATTCATTCATTAAGCCCATCAGTTCCTCGTGGTAGACGAGTTGAGCAACGCGTGCCTCAAAACCAATCCATTATTGTTCGTGTGTGTATTATTGAGTTTATATTGTTTGTAATTATGTCTTTCATATATCATGTTTATGCAATTCATTCATTAGGCCCATCAGTTCCTCGTGGTAGACGAGTTGAGCAACGCGTGCCTCAAAACCAATCCATTATTATTCATGTGTGTTTTGTTTGATATTAAATTGATTTATGAATAAGTTTACATCTATTTTTACTCATGTGTGGTTGTGCACTTATTTCATAATCATTTAAATAAACTTGTTCAAATGTTTTCCAAAGGATTCACTCGCCAACTTTTTGTTGATCCAAAAACCTTTTTACCCATGATACAGGTGAACATGATGAAGCAAGGAAAACATAGGAAATGCCTTAGAAGAAAACAAAGAAGCTTAGATTGATGTTAGGTCATGATGTAATTATAGTTGTAAATTTCCTATTAAATTGTATTTAATGAATATGAAACGTATATAAATGTCATGAGCTTTGATGATAACCCAATCATGCCCCGGTCACCTTTTCCGCTGCGGGTCGGGGTGTGACACGAACGGACATGAAGGATTGGTCGAGCAAGTTGGATGATGCGTTGTGGGTGTACCGAACGACCTACAAAACTCCTATTGGTACAACTCCTTACCGGTTGGTGTATGGGAAGGGCGATGGAATTGGCGCATAGGGCGCATTGCGCAATCAAGACGGTTAACGCAAATTATGACGAAGCGGGGAAGACCCCGAAACTTCAATTGAGTGAGATCAAAGAGATTCAAGATGAAGCATATGAGTGTGCGGCTGCATACAAAGACAAACTTAAGAAGGTTCATGATGCAAAGATTTGGAAGCGAGCTTTCGAAACGGGTTAAAAGGTGTGGTTGTTCAATTCAAGGCTAAAGATGTTTGCGGGTAAATTGAAAAGCAAGTGGATGGGCCCATATGTTATTACACGAGTGGGCAGGTTTGGAGATGTTGATATTGTGGATGAGCGGACTAACATTAAGCAAACGGTGAATGGGCATCGACTCAAGTCGTATTTGGAAGGAAACGATATTAAACATCCTGAACTTGACAAAGTGGGCTACATCCTATGCCCGTTGGACGTGATTAATCACAAGAAGCCCAAGTTTGGTAGTGTAAATATATAGTTTATGTTTTTAGTTAGTTTGTTTCGAGTAATTAGCCGAACTTGTTGGATTTGTGTTTGAAACAAGTGTGGGGAAGTTTTTCGAACTTTCTCATCCACAGTGTTGAGGACAACACGGGTTTTTCGAGGGGGTGATAGGTAAAAGTAAGTAAGTAAAAAAAATTGAACAAAAATGCCCAGTGTCCGCCGTAGCTTACGGTCCCCACCGTAAGCTACAGTGGACTTAAATTCCATTATAGTGTAAGGCTACTGTCTTACGGTCCTTATATATACTCTGGCCACCGTAGCTTATGGTGGCTACTGGGCGTAAGGGGTCCGCAAAACAGCTTTTTGAATACGGGAATTAACCCTAGATCACCCATTTTCTGCATCTCTTTCAGCCACAATCTCGATTCTTCTTCTCCCCTATTTACTTTCAAGAACACCCACTCTAACCTACACCAATCCTTCAATTTCTAACCAAATCGAGTGATTTTTGGGTCAATCTTGACTAGAATTTCACAAGGATTCCAATTTTGTTCTTGCATTTGGTCGAATCCAACATTTGGGGGGTCAATTTGGAACCTTTTGATCCAAAATTTTTAGGGTTCTTGTTGGGTTTTTGTTAAACTTCAAGTTTTTAGGGTTCTTATTTTCTACAAGGTTAAGGTATGCGATTTCCTATACTATTGTTATTGCGTTGTAGAATTGTAAGTAATAGGTTATCATGATCCCATACTTGCTTATAGTTGATGATATTGAGATGAATTTGATGGGTTTTTCGATGGTTATGGTTATGGAAGCTAGTTAGATGATAAAAATATGATTTTTGAACAAGATTTTACTAACTTAGGGAATTGTTGTTCAAATTTGTTCCAAATGATGGACTTATGTGTTAACTAGTTTCCATGACCATAGTGATAAGCAAGTGTGGGGATAATGTGGATGTTGAGAAGATGAATAATGTGTGTTCTTTATGTCTATGCTTTGCAGAATTATTATGGGGCGCAAAGGAAAGGAAAAAGTGGGTTCTTCGAGTGACCCGACGCCAAGAAAGGGAAGGTTAGTGATGCAGAGTGATGTAGAGGAAAAGTATGAGGAAGAGGTGCCTGATCGGGGGCCAAAGCCAAGATGGACATCTGGTCCTCTTCATGATTAGCCAGAAGAGTGGCAGGCTGAATTGTTCAATGACCAGATTAATAAACTGGCACAAAGGAAAGAAGCGTTTATTTGTGAAAAAGAGGTGAGGGAAGCAGATTTTGGACCGTTTGGGGTTACGGATAAGTTTCGTGCACTAGGATGGGAAGTAGCTCTGAAATGTCACGATTATGAAGGTACAAACTTATATGACACTGAAATTTAGGAGTGGATCGCCACTCTTTGGTGTCCTTCATACAGAGGTGGAGCGTCAAGAATGAGGTTAATTGGAACTGTAAACGGCATTGAGGTGGAAATGTCTTTCGATTCTTTGCGGCGGGTAGCAAAGTTTGATAGTAAACCAGTAAATCAATATATGCTTCCAAGGCTGGAAGATCTATACTTTGAACCTGAGAAGCATCCTCCATGGAACGCGATGCTTGACTATCTGTTTCTGCCAGGTACCACTCATGGAAAGCTGTACCGCAAGAACTTAAAAATTGAGGGAAAGTTAAGGTTGGCCATTTGCATGCAAAATGTCATCCCAAGACGGGGGTGACAAAACTGAGGTTAGACGGCCGGAAGTGCCGTTGCTCTATGCATTGTTGAATGGGGCCCCTATGTTTCCGTTTCGCTTTTTGGTGATGAATAATGTATGGACTAGCCGGAATAGCGATCAACGGAAAATCATCCCGCATTGCCGCCTTATTACAGCTCTCTTGAAAATGTATGGGGTGATTGGTGCAGATGATAAGGGGTCATTCAAAAAATTCAAGCCGTTTGACATCCGACAATTGAGGGTTGGGTGGAAGTATAAGAATCTGAGCGGTATCATGAATTGAAGAGTGAAGGGCAAAGATGGAGAGAGCTGAAGGCCGACGCGCGACCACTTAGATCGGGTGAAGAGGATGAACCGGAGAGCGAGGAAGAGGGCCCGAGTGCGGATGAAGATTACATGGATGACCCACATGTTGCCCCAATGAATGTTGAGCGGGGAGGTCCGAGTAGTGATCCAACTGAAGGTTTCTTTGACTTCTCTAGATATCCGTATGAGCCGAACTGGGCTCATGAAGCTGCAATGCAAGAAGTAATCGAGAGTCAAAGGCCTTCGGTGTTTGATAGCTGCAGTGGGGCTGAGAGAACGTTTTTTTATCATCAGACATTCATGGGTGCGAGTATGGAGCGTGCATTAAAGCATAATTTTGATCGACAAGAATCTTGGAACCGCACCCATGCTTACGCCTTTGAACAAGAGATCAATAATCGATATTTAGATGATCAAAACCGGCGGATGCATGCTGATTGGCATGCGGGTCGTCCGGTGGTTGTGGACCCACCACCAGTAGATTACTCGACCCTACCACCCTATGACGGTAGTGTTTCTTATCCGACACCACCGATGCATCATTCTCAATGGGTGGATCCTCGTTATGGGCAGCAGCAGCAAAGTTCTGGGTAACAAGAAGGACAAGAAGGAGGAAGGGGCAATGGTGCATTTGCATTCAATGAATTTTCAGAGATGATGACTTCCATCTTCGGACCTCCTCAGACGCGCTATTATTGTTCAGGTTGTGTTCTTCCTCTGTACAGTTTTGTAAACTTTATTTTGTTGCATTATGTTTATGGTTGGGTGTGAAGGGGGTGTATATTGATTGATAGTCATGTTTGGGTTGGTGGTTGTGTGGTTGAGTTCTCATGTTTTTATAAAATAAAAGGAAATTTGGGATTTGAGTATTTGAACAAAAGGTGATATTGAAGTAACGTCAGTGATCATTCCTTCAAAACCATACATTGGGGTCAATGTATCCCAATTGTGGGGATGGGGGAAAATTTTTCGCGATTTTGAAAAATTTTGTGAACCAAACCAAGCAGTTGTCAAGTTGAATATGCTACCTGAATCTACATGACACATCGATATCCATTTTTATCCCTTTCTTGGTGAGGTTTGAGCCACATGGAATACTTTAGAGATTAATTTCTTTTTGGAAGGAGCGGCGGTATGTGCATTGTGTTAATAGAACTTGGATAATAGATGCTTGTCAAAACCTAAGTTTAACATGCTTGTGAATATGATGAAGGCATTTAGGTAGCCTCTTCTGGATGTGTGTTGAGTGTGAGTTTGGGGGGTTGGACCTCATAAGTTACATATATGAGGTTGGTAGTGAGCGGGACGGGGGTTTGGACATTAGTAGCCCAATTTGAGCTTTTAACCATTCAACTGTTACCCAAGCCCATGTCCTACAAAATTCTACCCATTGATCGATCTGGTTTAAGAGCTTAGTTTAGTTGCTATTGTTATGTATGCCTTCTTCATTCCTATATTATGATTGTTCAAAAAAAATGAACGAAAAAAAGAAAAAAAGGGAAGAAAAGAAGAAAGAAAAGTTTGTGTACAAATAGTGTTGGTTGTTTCTTTTGTTTGATGTAATAATAAACCGGGTCGATTAAGCGAGCTACATGCATATATCCCACCAATTCTCACCTTTACACATAGCCTTGTTACAACCCGAAAGTCCTTCTGATTTATAAGCATGTTAGGCAAATTATCCAAGCTTATTGTCGCACATTTACATACTTGCATTGAGTGATCTAGCACAATCTTGCTAGTACCATTTTTGTCACCGAGAGGAGAGTATAGTGAGGGATGTGTTATGTAGTATGACGGTAAGTTGACAATGGGATGATTTGTTTGTGTTTGGTTTACATGATGATCACTTTTATGTTTGAAAATGTTTGTGATGTGTTGCTTGGGGCAAGCAATGTTTAAGTGTGGGGATGTGACGGGTGGTCTATTGGACAACCCGAAAGTGCATTAAAATGATTATTATTCCATGTTTAAATGGGTTAATTGTTATGATTTGATGTCTATGGTGTGTATGGCTTTGCAGGTACCGAAGAGCATAACAATGGAGTTTAAACGTGATTTGTCGGGGATTTGCAAGTGGCTAGTTGAAGATGAAGACTCAAGAGAATGAACGAGGGGTAAAATGGGAAAACATTCTGCCCATCGTAAGATACGGTGGGCCCCGTAGCTTACAGTGGAGTCCTCCTTCAAGAAGCACCGTAAGACAATGGCTTACCACCGTAAGAAGAATTTTGCCCACCGTAAGCTACGGTGGGCACTGTAGCTTACGATGGCGAGCCGCAAAAAAGTTGTAACTACCCATTTTAACTTGAATTGGGAGAGCCTTTTCACATACCAATCATTGGGGGAACGTTTTACAGAGCTTAGGGGCGAATTTTGAGTAATCTTGTGGGTTCTAAACAATTTATAAACATTGCTTTGGTTTTTTTTTATTCCTATGAACAACAATATTGAAGGTGTGATGAATTGCAAGACCATGAGTGGCTAGAACTCTTTGTGATCATCTTGAGTTGAAGGTTTGTTTGAACAATTGTGTTTTGAATTCTGATTTCTAGAATAATAACTTGCTATATGTGTAGTTGTTATGGTGTTTGGATTCGTGTTAGTAAATTGTTGATTGATGTTGAATTATTGCCTTAATCGTACGTTCTTGGTGTCATTGACAATCGAGATATCACGGGGAGGTTTACGGGTTGGATGTTAGTCAATTCGTTATCGGGTAATAACCTCGCATTGTAATAATCGAGTACTTAGTTCCCTTTTATCACAAACAAGTAATCAAACACGAGTCATGTCTATGTGACTCTTTCTAGTTGAATTTGAAACACATGCGTTAATTTAAACCGGAAACTTGAGATGGTCACTCTCTTTTATTCTGTTAAACAACCAACTTGATTTGCTAGTAGTTAAAATCTAAAACCACAATCTAAAAACTCTGAATTTAATTTCTTGCAATTTAGGTAAATTAGTCAAAGTATTACAAACTTTAGATAGCACATATTCCACAAACTCCCTATGTTCGATACCCACTTACCGCTATATTTTAGTAGTATTGGGATTAAATTTACGTGAGACTACTGCAGTCACGTCATTAAGTAACTCGAAACACGTCTTGTTGTGAGGTTTAACTGTTAACACACGATTCAAGGTATAACACGCTGACACGACTGCTTCACTCAAGAAACTGATTGGTAATTTGGAATCGGCTAGCATAGTTCTGGCAGTCTCGATTAGTGTGCGATTCTTTCGTTCAGCTACTCCATTTTGTTGTGGAGTATAGGGAGCACTGAATTCGTGAAGAATCCCCTTTTCATTGCAGAATTCGAGCATCCTCTTGTTGTTGAACTTTGTACCGTTGTCACTGTGGATTCTCTGGATTGGTAAGTGATTAAGATTTTCGAGTTTTCTGAAGAGAATCATTAGAGTTTCAAATGTTCATCTTTGCTGAAAACCCATGAGAATCTTGAATAATCATCTGTAACGACAAGGCAGTATAGATCAGCAGAAATGCTTTTGACGTTTACTGGCCCAAAAAGATCCATATGTAACCTCTCTGGTGGTAGCTTGATAGAATTTAATAGCTTTCGTGGGTGTGATTTCTTGTGCTGTTTCCCCTTTTTACAGCTCAGACAATCATCAGATAATTGAAACTCTTCAAATTAACACGCTCCACTAGGTCGTTATGCACAAGATAATTCATCTTTCGCAGCTGAATGTGCCCCATCTTTCTATGCCATAGAATAGACTGTTTCTCGGTACTTTGAACTTTCTTCGATGTTGTTGATGCGACACTCATATCTAGAACATAAAGATCATTTTCTCTCGGTGCACGCATCAGAATCCATTCCTTCGGAATCTTGAATCCCGGTTTTAAGATCATGCATTCTTTATCATTGAAGTGCGTTGTGAATTTCTTGTCACAAATTTGCGAAATGCCGAGTAGATTGTTCTCAAGTTCTGTGATGTAGTTCACTTTATCAAACGATATAACTCCATTCGTGAGAATTCCTTCACCGACTGTTCTTCCTCCTTGCGTTCTGGCAAAACCTACATATCCTCCTCGGATCGCTTTAACATTGTGTAACAACACAAGCATCCCTGTCATGTGCCTGGAAGCTCCACTATCCATTATCCATTTAGACATTATTGATCGCGGGGGTCCCTTCACACATGCGGAGAAAACTATTTAAACAAACAAACCCAAGCCTGTTTGGTCTTGGATGGGTTCGGAATGTCAAATTTCGGACCTACTTTGTTTTTGAGTTCTTTTTAGGCTCGGTTTTGTTTGGAACAGAAGGTTTTGGTTCTACCTTGGACAGTTTTTCTTTTGCCACCCATTTTTGCGTTTATAGATTTGCCTTTTTAGCATAAAATTTAGAATCTATTTGATGATATTTAGTTGATGTTTCACCAATTTTTAATAGAATGACCTTGAATAATTGGTTTAACATTTTTGTAGGATTCATTGTTCTTTTAAAAATTTGCTTTGGCGCAATCATAGGTGCCTTCTGTTTCTCGTCCTTGGTGAAATTTTAGAATGAGAAACAGGTTTTGGAGATTCTTGTGAGCAATATCTTGCAATGTGCCCAACATTTTGACATTTGTAACACATCCTACTGTCCTTTCGAATAAAAGATTCCAAAACTTGTTTCCTATTCTCACTCTCTTTCTTGAAATCATCATTCGATTGTGTTCCGATGATTTCTTTCTCCTTTCAGTTGTTGTCCCAAAAATAAAATTGATTTTCTTTGTAAAGTTTAGTTCTTGGAACTTATTGTTCGTTCTTCACTTTTGGAAACCCAACCCTGCCCTCTTATTCTCAGGATAATCTCTATTTTTATGGTAGTAGGGTCGGTTGTCACATTTTGATTTAGAGTAGAAGATACATTGTGTTTATCTATATCAGCATGACTTACCTCCACAAGCTTGAACAATTTATCAACACAATCCAGATTCACGTTCTGGATGGGAAAGTCTTCATTAGAAAATAGTTTATCAGATCCATGCATTTTATAAACTATTATGTTTGGATCATTGTTTAAACTATCCCCCGATGTTTCAACATCATATTCAGACTTGTCAGATTCACTTTTTAACACATTTTCAACCATTTTTTTAACCACCTCAGAGTCACATTGAGATTCAGATGTTGTGTAAGTTACGTCGATGTTTGTAGGCAACTCATTTGATTGTTCAGTTTTCAGTTTTAGATTGAGCGCCTTTTCACCACTAATGGTTTTTTACAAGCATAACTATTCCACATAGGGGTGGAACACGATCGTAACTCGCACTCTTGTTTTCAACCTTTTCTGATTCTTCTTTATTTTCAATTTTTGGTAAAATGTGATCAATGACGTAAGAGCTTGTTGAATAACTGATTAACTTGTTAACCCGTTTAGTTTTGATTCTAACCTTCTCAAGCTCACTCTTTAGCTCAACGATACTATTTAAGTGAATATTAATGGCCATTTGCTTGTCCATTACTGTCACTTTGAGCATAGAAAGAGTTCCATCATTTTCTCTAAGTGCTTTTTCATATTGTTTAATAGTTCTCAATTTGTCGTACGCTTCTTTAGTTGATTTAAATCACTCGACAAATTGTCTATTAAACTTTCGAGCTTAGTATATCGTGTGTCTTTTCAACACATTCATAGCATGGCTAAGCACATTTTAAACATGGTTTTTCTACTACATACTCACATTTGGACTCATTTACCTCGTTAACATTTACCATGCATGCTTTGACAGCTTCGTCTGCCAACTTCTCCATCTTTTCATCGACTTTCTGTTCAACATCAGGGTCTTATGTTCTTCGCAAGATGATCGATGACTTGGTCCAAAGTAACCTACAAAAGTTTTCAACATATCATTAGGCAGGAGGTGTTTAAACGCACTATTTAAATTTCCTCCTCTTTTGATGATGTGTGATAGTAACAATCTTCTGGAGCCTCATTAAAAGATGCCTCCGATTCTTCTTCAGGTTCTTCGATTATCTCAGCAACCAAAGCCAAACTCTCATTCTTGGAAATGTATTTGTTCCAGTTAAAGCCCTCATCTTCTTGAGTTACCACTAGTGCTTTGTCTTTGGTCTCTGGCTGTCTATCTTCAATCTGCACCATGCGAGTTCTTGGTTGGGGACGGTGGTAGATAGCCTTCTTATAGTAGTCATCGGTAAATGGGTTCTGATTACCTTGAGCTTCTCTGTTTGGGCATTCACGTTTAAAATGACCTTTTTCCCGACACTTAAAACAAGTAACTTTGGATTTATCAAATCCAAGTTTTCCATCCAAACTTCCCAAGTTCTTTTTTCCCATAATTTCCATGAAGCGTTGTGCTCGTCAAACAATAGATGCCATACACCATTTTATGTCGATCAACTCCATCTCTACTCGATCAATCTGATCATAGTCCTCTCTGGTCATTTCAGAATTTCCAATCCTTCCTGCTACAAGACTGTCATAAGATTCGAGAACCGATGCTAATAGTGACATATGCTGCTTAGCGTCATCAAAGTTTTGTGCATTCTGGAAATCGAAAGCGATATTTCACTATAGCACCCTCTGAGTAGGATTTAATTGACTGGTCTGGTTGAGTTAGGGATTGCTCAATCCATATGATGACTATGGGCTTTGAGATCTGTTTGGATTGACCGTTGCAAATGATTGAAAACTATTGTTTTGATTTGACGGTGGGCTCGATGTGCGGTAACCGTTAAAGGCAGTCTGAATCTTCGGAGATTGTATTTGTGCGGCAGAACTATTCTTGAAGTAAAGATTAACATCTTGTTGCACTTGAACGTTCTTGTTCTTCGCCATCTTTTGCATTTCAAGCTCATGTCCCTCCAATTTCTCAATGAAACGTGGTAATGAGAGATTACCATATTCAGATCCATTCTTCAAAATGGTCAAATAGGTAGACCATTTGTCTTGTGGCAAGGCATCAGCGAGTTTATCAACAAGTTCTTCGTTTGTCTTGACGATTCCCATTCTCTTCATTTACACCACCAGATGACAGTATCTTTCAATCAGCTGTTTAACCATCTCTCCTTTGATCAAAGTAAAGATGTCAAATTCTTTACTCAACAACGACCTCTTCCCTTTACGCAATTTGGCACTTCCCTAGAATTTTAATCGAAGAGCATTCCATAATGATTGTGCGTCATCATCATGTTGTAATAACGCCAGTATGTCCTCTTAGATGGATTGTTGGAAAATGTTCATCATTTTCTTCTAATTAATAAACTTCTCTCTTTCTAAATCAGAAATTTGAGCTAGTGTCTTTTCGAGACCATTTTCACCAACGGGAGACTGATACTTTGCTTCGATAGCAAACCAACAGGTAAAATGATTTGCCTAAACCCAGTTCATGAAATGTTCACTCCAACTATCGAAGTCTTCGAGGTTCATTAACTTTGGCGGTTTCATCATAGTACCCATTTCGTTCTCAAGGTTCATGTTTTGTGCTGTAGTAGTCGTGACTGCTGATGTAGCGAATGCGTTATAAAACTCTTCTGACATTTTTTCTGCAAAAAGTTTAGACACACACTATCGAAAAACTGATTAGAACAGTAAAAACTTTCTCCGTGTGGATGAAAAAAAACAATTCGTGCGACCAAGATCCATTCGTATGACTCAGATACTCCTGCGGACAAGATGATTCAAACAAGCTACTCGTGCGAATCAAAGAAATAACTCGTACGAATGACTAGATCTCTCATACGAATGACTTGCTCGTACGAGTGTATAATTTGTGTGAATCACATATTCAAATTTTCAACTTGTAAATTATAAGAACTTTTGATTATTCGTTCGTATGAATTAATTAACTTATTCAGACATTCGTTCGTGCGAGTGGTCTCTCTACCCATACAAAACAACTTAGGTCACAAAACGGATGAATTTTACCAATTTTGACATGATTAAGCTCGATTTTAGGTATGAAATTGTTAAGGATTGTTTAGAATTGATTTTAACGTGATATCCTAGAATCCTAGTCCAATTTGTCCATAATTTCATCCAAATCCAGGATCAGTTAGGGAGAAATGTAGAAGTAGAAAGCTGCAACAGTGAATCCGATCTGAAACAATTGGTAGCCTGTAGAAACTTGACGTTTGTCAGCAGATCAGGCCTCAAGGCTCTGATACCACTTGTGAACGGGGGATCGGCTCCTCCGATGAGCAACCGGTCTGATCTACCTCAGCTAGCAGAGGCATAATTCATTGCTAGAGAGGATGACAAACGAAACAAGTGAGATCTTACTGTTTAACTGCTCTGAATGTATTGATTGACGTGCAAAGTACAAGGCAAGTAAACAAATCAGCAGGGCTTCTCCGTACCAACTGAACTAACACTTACTAGCTTTGACACAACACTCCTCTATTTATAGGTCGACATGACTCGCACTGGAGTGTGTGAAACAGAGACTGTGACTCATGCGAGTGGTTGCCTCGTACGAGTGACAGAGTGTCACTCGTACGAGTCATCTACAAAATACATAAACAAACTATAGCATTTATACAAATGATGTTTAAGCCCTATATACAATATCGACATATCCTAGACGTAGGCAATAGACATAATGCATCGACAATGTCTAGTACTGCACTGATCAGTATAGATACATTAACTGTATGATGATGTGTCACGTGTTGGAGTTGGCGTTGGGTTTTGTAGGTGCACCTTTTAATGGTACATGCTGGATTCCGCAGATTGAAGATATTCAGGGTCCTTTGTGTAATTGTTGAATAATTAAATAGTTGAATATAGATTGTCAGAGTTTATGGAATGTAAAGGAGTCTAAATTTATTGATAAATTCGGACCTCCCTGTTTTATTTTGTTAAAGTTTATTTTGTACAGTTTATTTTGTCATAGTTTATTTTGTCAGAGTTTAATGTTTTAGTCCGAATATGTATGTTATATTCAGATGTAGCCTGTCAGGACTTATGGAGTATGAACTTAGTCTTGTATTTATACTCAGTGAATGAATGCAAGACATACGACTTTTGAGATTTATCTTTCTGTGCAAATTTCTCTTTGATGTGTGAAACAAAACTCTAATTACTGTGTGTTCTTTGGGTGTTGATAATCTGTGAATACTTGTCAGATTCACAGATTGACAATCATCTCTGTTCTTCTACACCTGTCTAGTGACCTACGTAGCAGTACACATCGCGTGGTGGATTCCGCACACCGCATGGGTCGGTTGTTCGAGTTAGTGATCCTGTACGAGTGTTCGAGGTCCGTAGGTGGGCTTACAGGTTATGATGGTATGGGGGGTACAAAGTCATGGTGAAATAATGTGATTTATAACTCGTGTATTTTCATTAACTCACCAGTAGTAGCAGACATCTTTTAAGCATTTGTCACAAGTAATAAGGCATGATCATGAGCTAGTTCATGCTTGTATCGGTGTGAAGGAATAGTATACCTAAGACTCTTAATAGTGGATAGAACTGTATATCCTAGATTCTGTAATCTGGTGGAAGTTTTGTAATATCAGACTAGGCTTAGTCTAATCAGATGTTATATTTCGGTTTTTTAGACCGTGTAATGTAAGTTGTTATCACTAAAATAAGCAATCTTTGTATCAACTGTGTTATAAAGCATCCTTATCGGATGAGGTGTTATAGTTGGTATCAAAGCCAAATGTTTTAGCGAATTAGGTATTTGGTAGGGATATCTAGGCTTCAACCTTTGAGATTACGCCTGCTTACAACAAGTTATAGTTAGCAGGCACTATTGATAGTGATATCTACAGCCTCAGTTAGTAACCTTGCTGCACCTACCGCCCTCAATAAGTATTACCCGTAAATTATGTCCTGATAAAAAGCAATACATACCTGTTTCAATGTGATATATATGGAAAATTGGTTGTATTATGTGTACTATGTGAGATAATTACTGTAATCGATTGATCCACCTGTTGACTCTGCTCGTAATGATGAATCCGAAAACATAGGAGATGATGTGCTCGAACGGATTGCCATCCAAGTCGCGCAAATCCTTGCCAATGTACAGGACGCGAACGTCAGAATATAGAACGATCAGTGCAATCTGAAGGAAGCATCATACCTATTATCAACTCCATGAGAGGAAATTCGACAAGAAAAGAAGGAAAATGATACAAAGTAACTAAAGCCATAGAAAAGAAGGCGGATGATACTAAAGTAACTAAAGCCATAGTAACTATAGAATGCAACTACAAGACCATCATTTCTTGTAATCCTCCTTTAGTCGATAGGAAGAAAGGTGTTATTGAGGTACATGAATGGATAAGTGAGGTGGAAGCCATTCTGGACGTTAAATGATTGCCAAGAAAGAAACAAAGTTAGGTTTGTAGTCCATTTGTTTAAATCTGAAGCCTTGTTTTAGTGGAGGATACAAAAGCAAACTAGTGGTGATGATCTTGCACATAGCCTAAGTTGAAAGGAATTTCGGATGTGCTTACAAAATACTTCTGTCCACCAAGCGAAACAGACGAAATTGAAAAAGAGTTTTTGCGTCTTGAACTCGGGAGTAAGACATACAGGGAATATGTTACCGACTTCAATGAAACATCTCGACTAGTATCTTACTTGGTGAACACTGAAGAAAATCGTATTAGAAGATTCCTTTGGGGGCTACCCACAAAATATCGCACATTTATCATGTCCACCAAACCAACTACCTATCATGATGCAGTAGAGGCCAGAGCAACTTTTGCCACGGAGATCCGACACAAGAATACCCTAGACCCTGCCTTAAAAAGGAAATGGGACAACTACCAAGAAAAAAGGAGGACAAACTGGAGAGATTCTAAGAGGCAACGGGGAGTCGGGACTCCCACCTAGCTGTCCAATTTGTGATAAAGACATCCTGGCCCATGTAACCAGTTAGTATGTAAAAACTGTAAGAAACCAGGATACACCACCTATGATTGTAAGGAGCCTCGAAGATCTTTTAGATATGGATAAATGGTTCATTATAGTAATAGTTGTACTAAGAAGGGGGAGCCTAATAAGGCAAGAGGGAGAGCTTTTGTGCTAAACACTAAGGAAGCCCACAGGAATCCTGATGTTATAACAGGTACGTTCTTTCTAAACAATTTTATGCAAAGATACTGTTCAATACTGGTGCTGATAGAAGTTTTATATCTTAATCTTTTCATGTTATGATTAGAAAAATCCCTACTAAGTTGGACATACCATTTATAGTAGCCTTAGCAGATGGAAAGGAAGAAGATATTGTAGAGGTTATTAAGAATTGTACTATGAAAATGATGATACCTTGATACTTGTAGATTTACTACCAATAAGACTTGGAGAGTTTGATGTAGTAATAGGAATGGATTGGTTGTCTGATCATTAAGCCCAAATATTATGTGATAAGAAGCAAATTTGAGTTAAAAACTCGAAGGGGAAGACCTTGAAAATTCATGGGGAGAAACCTAGTAAACCTATAAGTTTCATCACCATGTTAAAAGCAGAAATGGTGCATTCGAAATTACGGAAAAGAATCGATTATAGAGATCTGAATGAAATTACGGTAAAGAATCGATTCCCACTACCAAGGATTGATGATCTTTTTTATCAACTACAAGGTGCCAGTTACTTCTCGAGGATAGACTTACCATCTGGATATGATCAACTGAAGGTAAGAGAAGAAGACATACCCAAGTCTGCTTTTAGAACAAGGCACGATCACTACGAGTTCCTAGTGATGCCATTTGGCCTCACAAATGCACCAACTGCTTTCATGGATCTCATGAATCAAGTATGCAAGTCCTTCTTGGATCAGTTTGTGAATGTTTTTATAGACGATATCTGCATTTATTCTAAGAGTAAAGAAGCACATGAAGAACATCTCCGTACCCTCCTCAAGTTACTGAAGGAGGATAAAATTTATGCTAAGTATATAGTAAATGTGAATTCTGGATTTTTAGGACACATCGTGAATGAAAAAGGTATACAAGTAGATCCTGCCAAAGTTGAATAAATTAAGAACTGGGAAACAACCCGAAATCCCACTGAGATTAGATGATTCTTGGGATTAGTATGATATTCTAGAAGGTTTATCCAAAACTTTTCTAAGATAGCTATGCCTTTAACAACCTTAACTCAAAAAAGTATTCCATTTGTCTGGAGTGACAAACAAGAAGAGGCATTTAACCTTCTCAAGGAGAAGTTATATAGTGCTCCTATCCTTGCTTTACCAGAGGGGACACAAGACTTTGTGGTATATTGTGACACCTCCCACTATGGATTAGGGAGTGTGTCAATGCAACAAGGCAATGTCATAGCCTATGCATCCAGACAGTTAAAGACTCATAAACAGAATTACACCACTCACTATTTAAAATTGGTAGCACAAGTGTTTGCCCTTAAAATTTGAAGACACTATTTATATGGCACCAAGTGTGTAATTTACACCAATCACTAGACCATGCTTCTCTTTCCTCTATCCGACCTTTCCATCCAGGTATGTTATTTGTTTTTATTTCATTTTCTACGAACAATTTAATATCATGTAATGAGTATTTTTTTTAATTTTTTAAAGCTCCTGGCACGTCCTATACGTGGCACAACCCATTGCTGTAATATCCTGTTTGGTGAACCAATAAGATTTTATTTATAGTTTATATATTATATATTGTTGAACGAGTAAGTAACGGGTAAAAAGGTTAGTTGAATGTGAGAAATCTAGACGAGATTTAACTATTATAGGAAACCGTTTAATATTAATAATAATAAAAAATATATTATAATTGACCTTACTTAGTTTTTAACAAAACTTAGGTTAAAATATAGATAAAAATATGCTTATTCTAATGACATATTCGTTATTTTATAAAACGTTATATTTGAGAAATTATAAAGTATAAAAGAATGAATCTGCTAAATTAATAATTAATAATAATAATAATAATAATAATAATAATAATAATAAATAGAAATTGTTGTTATACTTAGAAGTAAGAAGGTAGACATGCAGGTCACCCTCATCCCACTTCGATGGAATTAAAAGAGTGAGCTGCTCACACTCTTTTATAAATAGAACCTTTAGTAACTTATAAGGTATTCAGTTTCTTTTTGGGAATATTCTAGTATTATAATCCTTGTCATAACTTTAATTACTAATTAAACTCTTCATATGGTGAATTAAAGATTTAACTCTTAAGTTGAGTTTTTATGTCAATTTATTTGTTATTATTAGAGTTTATGTCTCTAATAAAATATCTAATTAAGTGATATTTTTCACTTGTTTCTCAACTCTTGTAAAAAAAATGGTAGGCTATGTGCTTTATTTGTTTTATGAGAAAACTACAAGAGAAAGATAATATGTATGAAGAATTCTTAGAGAAGTTGTGAAGACTTGAACATCCATATGTTGAGAATTATAGAGAGATAAGTTTTCTCAACCCGATTCCATCACTTTCGTATCATTATTTTTCCACAAGTTCAAATACTATAATTATATCCGGTGTAACCTCGGGCGCGTGAGCCATCTCCGGCAGTACATACTGCTTCGGCTGTTGTACCCTGGGAAACAGACGCGTCGTCTTTTGTAGAGGCGTGAAATCTGTTTTAAGGGAAGCGTGTTGAACACGTGTCTCAGCCACAACAGTCAACACTTGTTTGTTCAATTTGTAGGAAATTATTGTGTAAAAATATGTGGTTCAAGACCTTGTTGAAGCCCACACAAAGGATCATACAAGGAGACGCGATTCAAGAGTTCGTTGAAGACTACACAACGGACCATACAAGAAGACGCGGTTAAGGCTCTTGTTGAGGACTATGACTTGAATTTATTTAGTTACATATGTTGTATTATATATATTATTTTGTTTTTAGATTTGTTCATGGTACGTGTACTATAATTACACAAATATGTAAAGAGAGTATCTTTACTATTTTTATTATTAAAATTGTGACCCATATCCTACACCTAACGTAGGATTATGTAATATGTGTCAGGACCTTGATATAGTATCTGAACATAGTAGCACCTAGCATCAACTGTTACGTAACTAGCAAGAGATGAGTTTTATGAATGCTTTCAATATGTGAGCATGCTTGTCCCAAGCGGTAATATTAATGCATGATTGTTGTACGTATGTACATAACCTGTGCACTCATACACACGCTATTTGTGATCCCTTATACGTGCCGTTGGGCGGGATTTGTTTGTAGTCTTGTCTGGTACTACACCGGTCAGTGTAGAGACAATTAATGTATGATGATGTGTCACTTGTTGATGTTGGGTTTTGATGTGATTATAACTCGTGTATATTCAGGAACTCATTAGTAATAACTGACTTATTTTAAGCATGTGTCACATGTAATAAGGCATGATCGTGAGTAATAGTCCATGCTTGTATCGGTGTGAAGGAATAATATACCTCTGACTCTTAATAGTGGATAGATATGTATATCCTAGATTGTGTAATCTGATAGAAGTTTTGTAATATTAGACTAAGCTTAGTTTGATCGGATGTTATATTTCGGTTTGTAGAGCGTGTAATGTAAGTTGTTATCACTAAAATAAGCACTGTTTGTATCAACTGTTTATAAAGTATCCTTATCGGGTAAGGCGTTACAATCGCCCTCTACTAGGTGTGGCCCGAACTTTACGGAGGAGGAGCTCATGAAGTCTGATGAGGATTGATAACGATAGTGGTTTATGTTGGTTTTATATGATGCAGTACTGTACGCACAATTTAATTTTTTGATGTATTAACAATTTAATTTTCAATATTTGTAATATTTTTTAATTTAGATATGTTGGTTATGATAAGTTGTAACGTACGGATATGTTTAGGTTGATTGGATTGCTTAATTTCATAAAGTTTTTTTTTATAAAATTTATAACAAAAAAAGCAACATCGTTTTATAACAAAAAAGACCAACTTAATTTAAAAAAAAATACAAAAAGATGATAAGAACTATATGCTACTCTTGAAAAAAAAAAGTCCTTTATGAAACGTATGGCCTATACGATTCCTTTGGTCCCCTAATCATTGACTAAAAAGTCTGTACTTCAAATACACCTATAGAAAACGTATAGCTCAATATGCTATAGGATTCCAATGATGTACAAATAAAATGAGGGGTGAGGGATGTGGATAACTAAAGCCTAGTAATAATCTCTTATTTAGCATAAATAACTTCTCTTTTGTTGAAATCTTTAATAGTGGTAAATTTATGATTTTTTTTCTATATGTTTACCTTTTACAATAGTTATATTTTTCACAACCAAATATTAGAATCTTTATCACCAGTTAGGTTGGACCCAACATTTCATGGTCGAACGGAGTAGATTTGGAGCAAACGGTTTTCAAACAAGTTTCTGATTCACGTGTTATTTGATCAAATCCCATAACTCACAAAGTTTACATCCTAAAAAGGAAGCGCCTTTGTCCAAAGGAATGAATGATATTTATCACCTTTGCATAAGCACCGAATATGAAAAATTAACTTTTTTTTTTGTTTCAAAAGTGGGAAGGATTAGTAAAAAATAATTGGATTTTAATTTAAATGATTTTATAATAGTTCTTTCTGAACATCGACTTTCTTGTATTAAACTATCGCACTCCTTAGATTGGAGAGCTCCGTTACCATACTCTGGCTAGACTATGTTGTCTTAATCGGACCCACGTTGGATTCAGAGTTTTGGCTTGGGAGTTCCCCTCGGGAAACCATACCGCAGGCTGCTACTTGATAGTCGTTGTGCCACCACAAGAGCAGAACTCTCTAGCGTAACACACAATTTGACAAAAATCCAGGTGAGCTTGGATTTTGTGAAGCAATATGTATGAATGTTGTATATGTAAAAGGCGTAAATAAATTATCTTATATGATATTTCATATTTAATTATATAAGAAGGAAGTTACAAATAATTTATAAACGATTTTAAAGAAAGTTATGTAGGTATTGTGTAACCCGTAACGTTCAATTTTTTTAATTGGGCTAATATGATAGAATAATACTGCTTATTCAAAATCCTTATCTAAATATTCGCCTTTCATTTGAATATATACCTAAGCTGACTAATTCTTTTGTTAAATTAGATTTGTTCTTACTTCAAATATATCTCATATTCATAAATTATAATAATAATGATATTTTTTGAATTAAACCTTACCAAAAATAGATTTTTATGAAAAAATAATGTATATTAGATTTATAGAGATAATGATATTTTTAAAATAAATTACCAAATTTGTGTTCATAATATGGAAAGAATGACAACAAATGTATGAGGTATATATTAATATCTAAGGTTGACGAAAATTACCATAGGCTTCGATATACGCACGCGATCCTCGTTTCCATGTTCGATTTGTAAAATAAATGGTTTATATAATCGTAAATCGTTTTTATATTAGAGTAAATTACAAAAATCGTCCTTTATGTTTGTATTGGATTGTAAAATGTGAACTTCGTCTTTAAAGTTGATGAGATTCAAACTTGATGTATCCACAACCTAACACATTATGTTCTTCACCCAAACTCAGTTAAATTATAGTGTTAAATAAGGGTATATTGGTAATTTACTAATTTATTTAAAATATCTCTAATAAATAAAACAAGAAAGAATTTAAAAAAATAAAACTATAAAACAAGAATAAATTATATACCCTCTCTCTCATTCTCTTTCTCTCTTTTAACTCTCTCTCTCTCTAACTTCCTGTACCCACCACTATTCTAGCACAACCAACACCACTATTCTAGTACCACTCTAGCACCAACACCCGACCACCACCACCACCAACCTGGCCACTGCCACCATCGCTCCTCCCCTCTTCAAATTTGGCCATCGCTGTACAACCACCATTCGAAACCTAGCCAAAACCCACCATATCCACCAGCCACCAATGATTTATAACTAACAATTAGCCAAAACCCACCAAATCCACCACCCACCTACCACCATTCATTAATCCCCAAATAATCAAACATCAAAATACCTAAAAAAAAATAAATACCAAAAAAATCAAACATTTTAAATCTTTTACATCATCGTCGGTAGCTCGTTGTGAGAGGCAGCAATGGAGGAGGTGGTTAAAGGGAGGCAGTGGCAAAGGTGTTTAAACGTATGCAACGACGGAGGTGGTTAAGGGAAGGCGGTAGCGAAGGTGTTAAAGAGAGAGGCGGTGGCAGAGTTAGTGGTGGTGGTCGGGTGTTTTCTAATGCATTAAATGAAACTTACTTTGTTACTTCTTATGCTGACGATGTAAAATTAATTTAAAGTTTCCTAAAGAATTGATGACTGCGACTAGAGCTAAACACTTTAGAAGCGGGTTGAGTATTGATTACAACAAAAGATTGCAAGCTTATGTGATAATTATCAGTCTTATTGTGCTTTACAATCAGTTTTCATTATTTAACCTGTGTAATACACGAGACTATAACCTAGTATTTTAATATAAAATTGATTGAAAACTTACTGTATATGTAAAATGAAATAATTTTGTTGAGAAATAACTTCTGACCAACTATTTGCTTGGCTGTATTTTTTCCAATCGCAAGAAACTTTTAAATAAAAACACATGACGGCAATGGTAATAAAATTGTTGTATTGTAATAATTAAACCATTCACCAAAGTGTATCTTCATGAATTATGATATCTAAGATATCAAGATGATTAGACTTCATTTGTTGTAAGGTTAAAATTGTCATTTCCTGTAGATCTCATAACGCTAATCACAATGTTAATGTTGATTTTGATGTTCATTTAATCATTTACATTTACGCGTGTTGCATACTGTTTGGAACATGCCTATGGATCTTATGTAGACTTCTTATGGGTCCTTTAGCGTTGATAGTGGTGGTTGGTGGTGGTTTGGTGAACAATGGTGGTGGTTGTAAGGGATGGTTATAAAGGCGGCCATGCATATGTGGCTCATAGTGATGACATAAGAACCTTAAGAACACACTGATGCCTATCATTTTATCCATATAAAATTAATCAATCTAATTATAATAAAAGAGTTTTTCTAATGTAACATATCATCCAATTATGATAAATGATTTCATCTAATGTCATATGCCATTTTCTCCATCAATTTAGTAATTTCTCTCCTTCAATTTATTAATGATATTATTAACTCATTAATATCTAATTCTAATTTATGATTAAATAATATATAAATTATCTATGATTTGATTATTTCTTAAACTGGATAAGCATATGGTTTGATTTAATTTGTCTATTTTGTGTAAATCAAGTATAAATAAACAAAGTGTTACGTTATTAAAAATGTTATATTTTTTAATTATATACATGAATATTTCAAATTAACACCACAAAAAATAGGTAAAATAATAACACTTGGATTTGAGTTTATTTCTTAGAATAATGAAATGAATGAAGTGATGTGATTATTTCAACTAAATGGATAAATTTATCTATTAAATCTATAACTCAAGTAAAATTTAATTAATAGATAATAATATTATTAATGAATTAAAAGAGAGAATATTATATGAGATTAACTGAAATCTGTTATTAAAATTAGATATACCCACTACAATCTATCTTCATCACCATCAACTCTATCTCAATTACGATTTAAGAGTCTTCTCATTATCAACCCAAAATTTTAAAGAAACCTTAATGTGTTCATCAGTTTTTTTCTACTTCGTTTGATTCCCCAAGACAAGGATGAGATTTAAGAATTTACTTCACATTCTTTACCTATCATAACATAATATATAAATTTAATTATTATATAAATATATATATTTTTTGTATATATAATTGTTATTACTAAAGTAACAAATAAATATAAAGTATTTGTTTATATGTGTCATTTATAGCGAGTAATGTTATATTCTCTTTAACTTGGTATGGATAGTTCATGTCAGGGTAATATGTATATAGATAAAAATTTATAGCTTGGTATAGATAGTTCATGTTAGGGTAATATGTGTTTATATCAATATTTATATTTAACATGTACCATTTCAAGAATATTGTAATTATTCTGTTCTTCGAATACAACCAATCTTATCATTCAACCCGTATAACACACGGGACTATAAACTAGTTTCTTAATATCATCATGATTAAAACAACATAACTAAAAATACAAGAGCATTAATACTGCATCATGTCATGTATAGTAGATGGACTCAAACCACGACTTTTTCTATTCTCTCATCTCACCAAAGCCACCTTGTTCTCCTTTGAAAAATCGATGGCTAGATATCGCAACCATCCTCTCTATTAGGATATAAGTTTAACTTGTATGCTTTAGATGAAATTATGGATGCCATATAAAGTAAAAATGGAAATGCGGAATTATATGAGCATACAAGAGTGGAAAGTTATATCAAAAATGTTTTGCATTAATAATAAAAGGATTACAATTACAAAAAAAGATTTTACAAACCCCTCATCAGCATGTTCACTCATAGATCTGTTCGTACAAGGAATGTTTATGAAGTGATGAAATAGATCTCTAACACATGAGATCTATTTATACATGTACGAAAGGTCTGTTTGCAATTAGCTGACGTCACTCTAATAGTGACATCTTCCTAATAGAAAAGATTCCATAGATGTTAACAAACATCTACGAAAATCTAACATTTGATCTATTACATAAAACATCTGTTCTAAGCATTACACTGTTACATTGATCTAACCGCTGTTTGTTTGTATCAAACATTTGTTTGGATAGAACAAATATTTGGTCTTCATGATTAGTGCTTTTCTCCAATAGAGTTTTGGCCTTCAATAATGGTTCTGTCTTCATCATTAGAGGTTCATGCTTTCAAACAGATCTTTGATGTCTTCAACAAATGTTCTGAATATTCAAGATTCACTATCTTTGGGAGGAGAATGTATCATCCGCTGCTTATTTCTTGACCTTCTTAGCATATTTTGGCTTTCAAAACTTATCTGTTGTTTTGTAGGTCCAACAATCTCCCCTAGAACAGATGATGCCAAAGCTCAACTTTATAAGATCAATTTTTATTCCTCACCAGCTTTTCTCTGATTTGGCTTTTAATTTGTAATTCAAGTTCATTGAGAAGCTATCTTCTAGATCCCTTTCGAGTTGAAGACCCAGTAGATCTTGTAGATCTTCATTCTTAAGGCCAAAAGCACTATTCATGGAGATCTTTTGAACTTCTCCATTAGCCCTGAGCAGAGTCAATTCATGGCTTCTCTTATCATACTTCCATTTTAGAATTTTAAGGCCAGATGGATTTCCTGGGCCAAAAGTTATTGAAGATGAGTTTGGGGAAACTGGCATTCCCAAAATTTTACCAAGTTAATCTTCTAGATTTGCATATGGATGCCCATATAATAGTTCATTCCTGATCCCTTATTTTCTCCTTTCATCTTGATACTTATTTATATCCTCTACAGACATCTTCTTTTGCCATTTGAAGTAGCCTATAACTGCGAGGAGATGTTCTTTGCTGAAGAAAGTTCGGTGGGATCAATCAATGACTTGATTGGGAATTCTACTTATTCATAATATGGCTTTCATGGTACCGAGGGATTTTTTCTCTTAAAATTTATAGCTTTTTGTAGTTCTCTAAGATTGTTGGCTCATTCTATCTAACTATTGACCTTAGTGTGCCAAAATTGTTTGTTGCTGACATCCTTTGCATAGTCTTCCAATGCATTCACTTTCCTGAATTCTTCAGACAAGATATGATGAGCCACTTTGTCACTCTTCCGTTTACTTCTTTCTGCAACAACCTCTTCAGCCTATTTTAGCTTTAGCTCTAAGTATTTTGTAACATTGGCAGGCTTTGGATAGGCTTGAAGAGATGGAAAGGTGAGTTGGCTTGGATCTGTTGTTGAGTAGAAAGACTGTATTTCTTTTGAAACATTTTCTAACTCCAAAGGATGTGCAGATTGTGAAGGTTGAAGATGGTTTTTTGGTAGTAGTGGTGTTGATAGGTGAGGCTTGGGGAGTTTCTTCATCATCTTCTTGGATGGTGAATTTTGTTCTTGTAAGTATGAATAACCTAGAAATATTGATACTAATGATGTTTCTAAAAAATAATCAGATCTACAACGTCAATTAGTTTGATCGTTCGACCCGAACTTGATAGAAAGCTCAAGAACAGTTTAAGGACAAAGTAGAATAAGATAAAAACACTAAATCGAGGCAAGAATTGTAGTCGAGACAGATATAATTCTATTTTAGCTTCAACACATACAGATGGTGTAAACACATATTCTCCAAGCCTAACCTAGTGACAATAAAACTACAACTATTTATAGGCATCAAGAAGGGTCTATTGGCATCATTCTCAAAGTGATGCCATGTGAGTTCCCGTCACTTAGCTCTTGAAGGTTCCCTGAGTGTCGCCTGATGATCACTGCTCTTTTAGTTATCATGATGGGCTGGCGACACTTGAACTAGAGTAACACATGAGTGTTTCCAACAGTGTTGTTTATTGTTTGTTTCTCTTGAACGGTATGCGACAGTCTAGTTGGTTCCAACAATCTCCTCGAGACTGTTGCATGTCATGTTTGGATCAGTCTTGCTGAGCAGGTTTTGGTGGATGAGCTGATGAGGATGCAATCACAGGATCTGAAGCTAAAGGAGTTACATCCAATACTTTGAGTGTTTCGATTGAGGTTTCTAGATAAACATTTGTTTCCTTTTCTGTTTCTGATTTTTTAATGCCACCATCCTTTGAAGATTCAACATTCTATGGAATTATGTCGGTTTTTCCATCAAATATTTGATTGAGCCATTCTTCAGAAGTCTGAGATGGTTGATCTGCAACAGTATCAACAATATATCTTGGTTCTTCAGATCCAAACACATCATCTAGAATCCTTTAACCATCGACAAATTTTAAATGTTTTTCATGATGTTAGAAAATTCTAAAGAGGCAGGTGGATCCATGTTGTGACCACTTTCTTGATGAGATGAGGTGTGAATAATGAAAGAAGTCTGATTTTGTGGCATTGGTGTACGGAGAGATGTCTCTACTTGAGGAGTTGGTGAAGGGAGAGTACTCCTGTATCAATAACATCTTCTTCTTGCCTTTGATTGATTCTATCAGATTAAGCACTTCTAACTTCAATTAACGAGCTCGATTGACAACTCGCATGAATAGCAGACCTCTTCTCTTACGTAATTCCTGCCTCCAACATTGATTGATCTTCCAAACAACTACATAAGATCTGAAGTCTGGAACCTGAAGAGGTCCATTGGATTACAGAGACAAATGTCTTCCTTATCATGTGTGCAGATCACAGCTTTACCGATTTTCTCATCATACCACCATTTGTTGAAATTAGTGAGGCAGATATCGAATTCAGGAGGAATAATCACCCGTGACTCAATCTTAAGAGGCTTTATGTTCCAAAAGACCTTTCCTTTCCTTGATTTCGAAACCCTCTTTCTTACTTTTAAAGGCTTGAATGTGTGTGTTTGGCCTCTAGCTGCACGTTGAATCAACTTTTCTACCATGTAGGTGTCGTTAACATTGCTTCGATTCACCATATCAAGCTTAGCAAGTTTCTTGAAATCCCATAAAGGGAGAGCTATAGACCGTTTAGTCTTGCAAAGTATTGAATTTCACCTCCAAATCTCTTCACCACATACATTCTTTTTAAAGAGTTATAAAACCATGCTCAAATCCCGTTTGATTCCTTGTTTTTTTCAACAACCATGTTTTGATGAAAGGTGTTGGGGTAGCTTTAGTAGTTTTGAACCAGGATGTCATCTTTGATGTGTACTTGGACTTATCAGCAATGTGGATTTCTCTATTTGTATCAGACGTACACTGTTTCAGCTTGCTCACCTACTTCGAAGAATGTTTCTGGAACATTTTCAGTGGTGGCTTCTTCATCAACATCCGAACTTCTATCCCCGGAGTCTGCTTGCTGCTTATCATCACTGCCCTTGTTGCCCGAAGGCCCTGTTGTTCAATCAATTTTGCTTTTAGTGGCTGAACCCATATCATCTCCTCTATCGTGATGGTCATCATTGTCATCTTTGTCAATTGCTGGCATGTCAAAATCATTATCTACATCATCATCATCACCATGCTCTTCATCATCATCCTTGGAATTTTCTCTAGACGTTTTCTCTTTCGACTCCCTTCTTCCTTTGAAGTGCTTGGCTCACCTGCCTTTCCTGTCTCTTTCGACTCACTTCAGGAGGAATAATCACCCATGACACAATCTTAAGAAGCTTTATGTTCCAAAAGACCTTTCCTTTCCTTGATTTAGAAACCCTCTTTCTTACTTTTAAAGGCTTGAATGTGTGTGTTTGGCCTCTAACTGCACGTTGAATCAACTTTTCTGCCATGTAGGTGTCGTTAACATTGCTTCGATTCACCATATCAAGCTTAGCAAGTTTCTTGAAATCCCAGAAAAGGAGAGCTATAGACCGTTTAGTCTTGCAAAGTATTGAATTTCACCTCCAAATCTCTTCACCACATACATTCTTTTTAAAGAGTTATAAAACCATGCTCAAATCCCGTTTGATTCCTTGTTTTTTTTTCAACAGCCATGTTTTGATGAAAGGTGTTGGGGTAGCATTAGTAGTTTTGAACTAGGATGTCATCTTTGATGTGTACTTGGACTTATCAGCAATGTGGTTTTCTCTATTTGTATCAGACATACACTGTTTCAGCTTGCTCACCTACTTCGAAGAATGTTTCTGGAACATTTTCAGTGGTGGGTTCTTCATCAACATCCGAACTTCTATCCCCGGAGTTTGCTTGCTGCTTATCATCACTGCCCTTGTTACCCGAAGGCCCTGTTGTTCAATCAATTTTGCTTTTAGTGGCTGAACCCATATCATCTCCTCTATCGTGATGGTCATCATTGTCATCTTTGTCAATTGCTGGCATGTCAAAATCATTATCTACATCATCATCATCACCATGCTCTTCATCATCATCCTTGGAATTTTCTCTAGACGTTTTCTCTTTCGACTCCCTTCTTCCTTTGAAGTGCTTGGCTCACCTGCCTTTCCTGTCTCAACTTTTGTTTCTCTACGCTTGAGAATAGCTTGAAGTTCAAGGATGTCGTCACACTTTACAAATGTGTCTTCAAAATTTATCAGATCACGTAGATTCAAGTGCTGATTGATGTAGAGACAACTTTGTGGAGAAAGAATAAAGTTCCATATATTTTTCTGATTGAGTTTTTTTCAGCTTTGAGTTTCTTCTTCAGTTTCTTGATTGTCTTATCTTGCGCATCTGCCAGCTTTGCAAGTTTAACACCGCGTCTCTAAGCTCCACAACTTCATTCTCTATGTGCTCTTCCCTATCAATCAACCTACTCACAGTGTTTTTGAGCTCCATCTGTTGGTGCATATTTGTGACAACAGCTTAGGTTTGCTCTTTGGAGATCTTGTAATTAGTAAAACAATAAACAGTTAGTGGGTTTAGTTTTGTAATAGTTAGTTATAGTGATTGAGCTAAACCAGACCCACATAATAGGGAGTGGTAGGCGAATTGGTCCAAGACCAATTTGCAGCCCATGAGGTTAAACCCTAGCCCAGTTGCAAACCTGTCTCTATATAAAGAGAGTTTTGCATTAGGGTTTAGGTTGCTTAGTTAGTCACTTCAGAGAGAGTTAGAGAGAATTCGAGTGATCTAGATTTATTGTAATCGTTGTGATAGATAATCAATAAAGATCGGGTTTGTTGTGATTGCTGTTCCTACTCGTATTCCTGTGATAATCTGATCTAGAGGATTCTGCACTCTAGATTGGATAGACGATTATGTGAAGATCCATACGGATTAGGGGACCTACACCATGTCAAACCTGAACGAATTGTTGAGAATGGAGCATGAGGCAGGAACGACTAACAAACTGCCAAAGATGTTAAAGGTAGAGAATTACCTTACATGGAAAGATAGATTTCAGTCGGTTCATTGAATATCAGGACACACGGATGTAGATCTGTATTCAAGATGGGTACGTAAACCCAACTCATGACTTTGAAGGCAGACAACGTGTCACTGCCTATGTAAACATGTCAGAGGCAGATAAGAGAATGTATGAGTCTGAGAAGAAGGCCTTAGCTGCTATAAAGATGTCGTAACCTGATTGCATCAAACATACATTCAAGCGATATACTACTTCGAAGGAAATGTAGGATGCTCTAGAGAAGAGGTATAAGGCAATCCTGATGTGAAGAAGAACAAAGTTGACTTGCTGACGAAGCAATTTGCTTTCTTTAAAAGCATGAGAAATGAGTCCTAACGTAAGGTCGTTGTCACACGCAAATTTAATCCCAAAACTGCTATTAGCTAGCGGTCAGTGGGTATCAAACACAAGGAATTGTGGAACTAGTGTTATCAAAAGGTTGGACTGTTATACTAATTACCTAATTTGCACTAATTTAATTTTAGATTTTCAGTTAATGGATTTGGATTTTTTTACTACTTAACGATTCAAAGATTGGTTCTTTTAACAGATTAATAAGAGGATGATCATCTTGGGTTTCCGGTTCAAAACGTGTGTGTTTCAATTTTACTAGAAAGAGTCACATAGACATGACTCGTGTTTACCCAATGACCAATTGATTAATACCCAACCCGTAAACCTTCCCGTGATATCTTGATTGTTAACGATACCAAGAACGTACGAAATAAGCAATAAGCACAATATCAACCAACAATTTACAAACAATCAATCAACACCATAATCACCATAACATAGTTATTATTCTAGAAAAATACAAATCGAAACACAATTGTTTACCGAACCTTCCACACAAGATGATCACTGAAATGTTTAGCCACTCATGTTCTCACAATCAAACATACTTCAATTGTCTTGTTCATACGAATCGAAAACACCAAAATATTGTTTAGAACTTTTTAGAATCAATGAAAACCACTCAAAATCGCCTCCTCTTTGCTCTGCAACTCGTTCCAATCATTGATTGGCATGTGAAAAGACCCTTCAAAAACGAGTTAAAATGGGCAGTTACACTTTTCTCGTTGCTGACCACCGTAAGCTACGGTGGTCAGAATTTCCTTACGGCCCCAAGAGACTGGCTTACGGTGCATAGAAGGATCAGACACCATCGTAAGCTACGGTGCCCACCGTAGCTTACGATGGTCAGCAATTTTTCCATTTTTGTTCTTTTATCAACTTTCCATGTCTTCGTCTTCTCTTGGTCAAGTGCACGCTTCCATCAAAGCACGTCAAAATCACTTGTTTATGCTCTTCGGTACCTGCAAAGGCTTATACACCGTGGTTACCAAATCATAATAATTAACCTAATTAAGTGCGGAATATTGATTGTTTTAAAGCACTTGAGGGTTGTCCAATGGACCACCCGTCACATCCCCACACTTAAACGTTGCTTGCCCCAAGCAACACTTTCACAAAAGTTTCAAACGACCAAGTGATCCTCATGTAACCAAACACGAACAAATTGCCCTGTTATCAACTTCACCTTCATATTACATAATACACCCGTCACTATACTCTCCTCTCGGTGACAAAAATGGTACTAGCAAGATTGTGCTAGATCACTCAATGCAAATGTGTAACTGTGCGACAATAAGCTTGGATAATAATCAAATCTTTACCTACAAATTGTATAACATGCTTATGAATCAGAAGGACTTTTGGGTTGTAACAAGGCTATGTGTAAGGGTGAGAATTGGTGGAAATGTTCATGTAGCTCGTTTAATCGACCCGATTTATTATTACAATCAACATAAATAACTAACTCTATTTGTACAACTAACTTCTTCTTCCTCTCTTTTTTTTCATTTCATTTTCTTTTTCTTTTCTTCTTTTTTTAAGCAAGACAATATTGCATCAAGATAGCAACCATCGCATTACAACTATGAAAGAAAAAAAATACAATCATAACAATATCAAACTATCTAAACCGGGTCGATTAAAAAGGTAGAATTTTGTAATACATAGGCTTGGTGACAATTGAATGGTTAAAAGCTCAAATTGGGCTACTAATGTCCAAACCCCCGTCCTGCTCACTACAAAGCTCATATTTGTAACTTATGAGGTCCAACCCCCCAACCCACACTCAACACACATCCAGACGAGGCTACATAAATGCCCTCATCATATTCACAAGCATGTAAACTTAGGTTTTAACAAGCATATATTATCCAAGTTCTATTAACACAAATCACACACTGCCACTCAACCAAAGAATTGATTTCTAGAAAGCATTAATGTGGCTCAAAAACTTACCATGAAAGGATAAAAAGGGATAATGATGTGTCATGCGGATTAAGGTAACATATTCATATTTGACAATTGTTTGGCTTGGTTTAAAAATTTTCAAAATCCCAAAAATTTCCCCCATCCCTACACTTGGGATACATTGTCCCCAATGTATGGCTTTGAAGGAAAAGATTACTAAAGCTACCTCAACTTCACCTACAGCTCAACTCTCAAATCCTAAATTTCTTTTTGTTTTTTATTTTTATTTTTATGAAACATGTAAGCACCACCAATATACCACCAACCCATAACATGAATATCAAACACAATACGCCACCCTTCCACCCAACCATAAACAAAACCAAATAACGTCTACAATAATATACAAGGTAAGAACACCACCTGACGTACTCAAGGTGGTTCAAATGAACCCTTGCTTCCCCATTTCTCTCCGTATTCCATCCAATTTCTTGGAAAGTTTGCAGTTTCATGCCAATTGGGGTCAAATTCAGCCCCAACACCCCATCTGATTCCACCATCGGGTGGTTTTCCTTTGCCCGCTTTCCTGCTCACACTAGCCTTCTTCCTTGCCTGATTTTCACCATTCTTCAACTTAGACCTATACACATCAACACCACTTGCAATGGACCTGAGTGTGCTAATACTTGAAACATGTTCGTTAGTAGCAACTGTGTAACTCAAGTCATTAACAAGATCGTAATGAATTGTTTTTAAAAACACATTAAAGTACAACTTACGATTCTCGTAGTTCATGGTGACCATTCCGTTTCTGCAATCGATTTGAGCGTTTGCCGTATACAAGAACGGACGACCCAACATTACCTACGGCTGCTCATAAGTCTTCAATGGTGCGTAGTCAATCACCACAAAATCCACCGAGTAGAAAAACTCACCAATTGTATCACTACGTCTTTTACAACCCCTAGGGGTTGCTTCCAACTCGCATCCGCGAATACTGCCATGCTATCAATTTCATGTAACAGACCAAAGTCGTACTGGTCGTACAGGCTACCCGGGAGAACATTCATCCCTGCTCCGTAATCCAACAATGCTTTGTGTATCTTGAACTTCCCAACTTGAATCGGGATAACTGGTTCCCCTGCATCACTTCCACTTCTCTTGACACTTGTTTCATTCACACTGGCAATCACATGAGCAACATAAGTAGTTAAACATTTATCAATTTTAGGAACGAAACTTACCCCGCTGATCTGTATGTTCTTTATATTCTTCGGGTTAATTAGCGTATCACTGGGAAGCATCCCATTCTGTTGCTTCAATGCTGCTACCTCACTAGCCAGCTGCCCCATCTGTCTGGTTAATGATTGAATAGCTTTGTCCCGAATCTCATCCTTTTGTGCCCGAGCGTTATCCAACTGATTTCTCCTTTGCATATCTTGTTGCATTATCCAGAGCATATCCATAACTTCATTCCCACTTGATGAAGTTTGACCTTGATTGAATTGTTGGCGTGGAATGAAATTTCGTTGAGCTCCTTGGAAATTTGGATTCGCTTGATTCGCCGGGTTCCCATAACGAAAATTAGGATGATTCCTTAACCCGGTGTGGTATGTGTTGGAGTTTATGTTAAAATTATGACCACCCCCTCCAATTGCATTCACCTCCTCGACTTGATTTGCACTTACTCCCAACAAACATACCTCCGCTGCATGACCAAGTTCATTACAGTTAGTACAAACACTATATACCTGGTTTGATGCTTGTGCTTCTCCATCCTCAACCGCATACACTTGAGGCCTTGTAATTACATGTCTAGCTCGCCTTGACGATTGTGCTTTCCTTTTTGATGTGACCGCCATTTGTTCTAGAAATGCCCAATCATCTTGCTCGTAGTTTGTTCCAAATGTACCATTTGTGATAGACATTAAATCCCGAGCATCCTCCAAGCTCAAACCTTCATGAAACGCATTCAACAACTGCCACAATGCTATACCATGATGAGGACAATTCTTCAACATCATGTTGAATCTTTCAAATGTCTCATGAAACCTCTCACTTGGCTGTTGTTGGAAAATCCTTATACTCCGCCTTGCTTCATTTGTCTTTTGAGCTGAAAAGAATTCTTCGAGAAATCGTTGCATGTCGGCCCAAGTATAGATAGATGCGGACGGTAAAGTATGAAACCACCTCTTCGCTTTGTCTTCCAATGAGAATTGAAACAATACCAATTTAACATCATCCGACGAGAATCCTTGCCCCCCAATAGTGTTGCAAATGGAATCATAAGTCTCCAAATGGAAGTATGGTTCCTCCGTTGCTAGACCCTTGTATTTTGGCAAGCTTTGCAATGCATTCGTCCTAACCTCAAATGTCCTCCCTTCCGGGCGTTGAGGTATCACTACCGGAGAAGGATTATTAGTAATAACCGGACAAAAATGCGCTTCAACCCCCCGCACTACCTCTGGATGATGTCAATGCGGGGCACCCAATGGTACTCTTGGTCGGCCCACTGGACCTTGTGTTAGCCCTTGAGGTACAAAGTATTGTTGAGGTGGAGGTTAATGCATTGGCCTTTGGAATTGCGGTTGTTGATGTTGAACTTGGAGTTGTTGTAGAGGCATTGGTTGTTGAAATGGTGGCCCCTGAGGACGAACTTGTTGCACCCCCGTAGGTTGTCTTAGTGGGTACCCCATTCCCCTTGCGGTCCCAAGTTACCTCCTTCACCCCCATAATAGTAACCTTCATCTTCATAACCTCCAAATTCCTCTTCATAACCCTCGTCATACCCATCTCTTCCTACACCCGATGTTTGCATGAACTATGAAGAAGGATTATGAGAACCCGGTTGGTTTGATGGTTGAAATGTAGGTGAAGTGTGGATAATAGTGGAGCTAGGTAAAGGTTGAGTTGGTATAGGGTATTGGGTGGATGAGGATTAACCGGAAATGGGAAAGAAAGATGTGAATGGTGGTACTAATGATGCGGTGTTAGATGGGTTAACTTCATGTGTCGAAGTTGGGTGAGTGGTGGAATTTGGTGGAGGTGTAGATGGTGAGGTTTGGTTTCTGGTGGTGGGCAATTGTTCCATGGTATTGAGTGGTGAAATAGGTGTGGATGGTGTTGTTGGGGAACCACTAATCTTATTCTCTCGAAACAAAACCCGATTGCCTCGTAGAGTTCGCTCGTCTCCGGATCAAATTCCAATGGTGATAGCTTGTTAGATCCTCTAGTATGCATACACCTGTAAGAACCTGCACACTAACACAACCAGCGTAAACCCAGAAAAATAACAAACTATACTAACACAAAGTAACACACGTTGCGCAGAATTCCCCGGCAACGGCGCCAAAATTTGACGTGAGGTCGTTGTCACACGTAAATTTAATCCCAAAACCACTATTAGCTAGCGGTCAGTGGGTATCGAACACAAGGAATTGTGGAACTAGTGTTATCAAAAGGTTAGACTATTATACTAATTACCTAATTTGCACTAATTAAATTTCAGATTTTCAGTTAATGGATTTGGATTTTTTCTACTTAACGATTCAAAGATTGGTTCTTTTAACAGATTAATAAGAGGATGATCATCTTGGGTTTCCGGTTCAAGACGCATGTGTTTCAATTTTACTAGAAAGAGTCACATAGACATGACTCGTGTTTAATTAACTATTTGTGATAAAAGGGAACAAAGTACCCGGACTGAAATACGAGGTCGTTACCCGATGACCAATTGATTAATACCCAACTCGTAAACCTTCCCGTGATATCTTGATTGTCTACGACACCAAGAACGTACGAAATAAGCAATAAGCACAATATCAACCAACAATTTACAAACAATCAATCAATACCATAATCACCATAACATAGCAATTATTCTAGAAAAATATAAATCGAAATACAATTGTTTACCGAACCTTCCACACAAGATGATCACCGAAATGTTTAGCCACTCATGTTCTCACAATCAAACATACTTCAATTGTCTTGTTCATACGAATCGAAAACACCAAAATATTGTTTAGAACTTTTTAGAATCAATGAAAACCACTCAAAATCGCCTCCTCTTTGCTCTGCAACTCGTTCCAATCATTGATTGGCATGTGAAAAGACCCTTCAAAAACGTGTTGAAATGGGTAGTTACACTTTTCTCGTTGCTGACCACCGTAAGCTACAGTGGTCAGAATTTCCTTACGGTCCCAAGAGACTGGCTTACGGTGCATATAAGGATCAGACACCACCGTAAGCGACGGTGCCCACCGTAGCTTACGATGGTCAACAATTTTTTCCATTTTTGTTCTTTTATCAAATTTCCATGTCTTCATCTTCTCTTGGTCAAGTGCAAGCTTCCATCAAAGCACGTTAAAATCACTTGTTTATGCTCTTCGGTACCTGCAAAGCCACATACACCGTAGTTATCAAATCATAATAATTAACCTAATTAAGTGCGGAATATTGATTGTTTTAAAGCACTTGAGGGTTGTCCAATGGACCACCCATCAAGTCCCTTGAAGATATCACTAGATACTATCATCTAATGTCAGAAATGGACAATTATGACATAGTGGGATACACGGACGTTGAGATAAAGGATAAGTTGTTCAATGCTTTACCTGCCAAATGGGATATTTATACTCTTATGATAAAGGGTGAAGCTGATTATGAAGATAAAGACTTAGAAGAGGTTGTTGGGAAATTGGGAGCTTATGAGCTCAACATGAAGAAGGAAACTGGATATGATCAGGTTCAAGACCCGAGAATTTATATAGGGATTTCATCTTCATCTTCCAACAATGCTTCAAGCGATTCATCAACTGCGTTTCTCTCATGTGAAAATGAGCAGGTTGTGACAAATGCTAATGGTGATGTATGTTTTGTAGCTGGTTCAGGAGGATCTTCAGTGGCAAAGAGACAACAAGCTAGCAATAAGAACAACAGTACAAGGTCTATGCCTCTGAGTGTCAAGGCTGCTGCAGATCATCTGGCCTTGCTTGCTTCATTCGTTGCTTCATATGAGAACTACATTTAGGGAATAATATCTGATCCTGCTACTTTTGATGAAGATTATGATCAGATTGACCCTGATGACCTAGAGTAGATGGTTTATGATGGCAGATGGCCATGATCTCTAGAAGAGTGAAGAGGTTCATGAATAGGACAAGCAGAAAGTTTGTTGGAAAGAATGTAGGTTTTGACAAGTCTAAAGTGAAGTGTTACAATTGTCAAAATTATGGACATTATGCTAGAGAATGTCAAAGACCTAAGACTAAATCTCGTTCTAGCTCATCTTTTTAAGATTTTCCTAGTCATGGTTCAAGCAACAGGAATGCATCAACTAACACTGGATCAAAGGCCTTGATCTCTACTGCTAGAGAAGGTTATTATGATTGGAGTGTTCATCTGGAAGGTGATGACAATGCTACATAGGCTTTCATGGCTGAGATAGCCCCAGTTGATGATGTAGAAGTAAAGGCTAATGCTGAGGTCGGACAAGAGACTATAGCTGAAAAAGTAGATGATGATTAGACGACTAAAAACATGAATTCTGATGTAGAACATAATGCTGCAGATAAGAAGATGGCTGCATATTTCACTACTTTCATGGCCGATCTAAGCAAATCAACAGGAGATGTGCATTCTAACTCTGGTATCTGTTTGCTTAAAATGTCGTGAACTGCAAAGTGAAGGTGACAAGTTAACAAAGCAAAACCAAAGTCTGGTAAATGAGCTCTCAAGCGTAAAAGAATCAAACTTTTCCGTAAAAAGAAATGAGTCATTATATTTGAAGAAAAATTAAGGGTTATGAAGAAGAAATCAATATTATAACCTGTAAACTAAATGAAAATTTTCAAATTATTGACTTAGCTCATGATACAATGAGTAAGAAAACAAAAAAATTTCTGAAAAATGCAAAGAGTTGTCAGAAGCACAACTGAAAATTTATGAACTTGAAAAGAAATTGAATCAATTCAGAGATTCATCTTTTGTTATGAAATACATGATGAATGGCTTGAAGAAAAGTAATGACAAGACTAATGTGGGCTTCAAAGGTTTCAATGAAGTTGCACCACCTCTTGGTCATGACTATTCTTTCTTGCTAGACGAAGAAGTGCTAACAGACTTTGTGTCAACTACACCCAGTAGTTCCACATCAGGGAATGTTGATGTGTCTGAACATGCCAAGAAGGATAATATTAGGGAAGCGGTTTTGAAAACAAAGAATACACACCCTAAGAATAAAAAGCCAATTTTTGTTAAAAAAATTGATTTTGTTAAAGGGAGTGATATGAAACAAGAGACCACTGTTATTGAAAGAGAGTCAAATGTGCAGTTTTGCTAAAAATAAAAACATAGAAAAATCCAAAATTGAGCAAACTAAACAAGATCCTTCAAGGGCATCATCATCATCATCATCTTCACCCGATGAATCTAAACCACAGACTTCACTTAAGAAGTCTTCGGCTAGAATATCGTGCTTTAAATGTCAGAACAAGGGACATGAAGCTAGCTACTGTCCTAACAAAAAGAATGAAGCACACGTGTCTAAGAGAAAGAGAGAAAAATCACCAGAAAAGACTGGTGATGGTGAGATGAAAGTTTCTAACTCACCAATGACATCTGCTCCCAAGCAACAGAGAGTTTTGCAGTTGGTGTACATAAGGCTGAAAAAGGAACTCAGCAAGTTCCTCGTTTTCAAAGAAATCAACAAAGATTTCAGCTTGAATCTACATCAGGCAAATATGAAAGACCTAGAAGTAGTTCACCAAGAATGAATAACTTTAATGGCAAATCAAGTAATTTTCAGAAGTCAAGGTCAATATCAAACTCGATATCAGAATGTTGGTTGTCAAAATTTTTATTGGCTTTAGAAATTATCAAAATCGAAATTTATGGAATCAAAACCAATATTTCCAATGGTCACAAAGTCCAAACCATTAAAGGAAACTTCATGACTAGAGACCTAGTGGAAATCAAAACCATTTCCCTCAACAGGTCTGAGATCTAAGACTCCAGTTAGGAGTGATGGATATTGGATGGATGTTCTGGTTTTTGATGAATCTGGAAGACCCAAGACCATTAAGGCTTGGGTACCCAATCTAACTAATTTTTGTTGGGTTGTGCAGGAGCTGCTAAGGAGGATTATCAACTTGTGGTATGTTGATAGTGGCTGCTCCAGGCACATGATGGGGGATGCGAGGTTGTTGACTGAGTTTGAAAACATAGATGAAGGTTATGTGAATTTTGCAGGTGCTATAGGAGGGCACATTACAGGTTGAGGAAAAGTGACCAATAGGAAGATCACATTGGGCAAAATGAACTATGTCGAGCAGCTGAAGCACAATCTGATGAGCATGTCTCAAGTCTGGACAAGGGTCACTCGCTCCACTTTACCAAGTCTGAAACTTTGGTGTTGAAACCGGGTTTGGTGATACCGGATGATTGGATAGTGATGAGAGCGCCAAGGAGAAACGACACTTATGTCATGGACATGGGTGCTAAGGATTCTTCCACTGTGGTGGCATGTTTATTGTCAAAAACAAATGAGGCTGAGTCAATGTTGTGGCACAGACGCATGGCCCACACCCACTACCAAAAAATGAATTATATTATTAAAAAACGGTTTAGTGGAAGGGATGCCAGTGCAGAGGTTTCTTGTGGAAGATAAATGTCTTCCATGTCAAAAGGGAAAACAACATAAGAAACCTCACAAGTCCAAAACATTAAATTCCATAGATGCCCCTTATGAATTACTTCATATGGATCTTTTCAGTCGGGTGGATGTAAGGAGCATAGGTGGAAAGTACTATTGTTTGGTTGTCACAGATGATTACTCACAATATTCATGGGTTTTCTTTTTAGGTACACAAGATGAGACATCGGGGATGCTGATAGATCTTTTTACAAAATTGGAAAATGTCCATGCTGCACGGATCAAGAGGATAAGGAGTGATAATGGCACGGAGTTCAAGAATCAGATTATGGATCTCTATTGTCTTCGCAAGGGAATTGAACATTAATTCTGCTCCTGATACACCTCAACAGAATGGAGCCGCTGAGAGGAAAAACAGGATGTTGATTGAAGCCGCTAGGACTATGCTTTTTGTTTCAAAGATTCCAGTTCTTTTCTGGGGAGAAGTTGTGAACACAGCTTGTTATGTCCTAAACAAAGTTTTGACGGTTAAATGGTTTAACAAAACATATCACGAACTATTGTTTAACCGGAAACCAAACTTAAAAGGCTTTGAACCATTTGGATTACCCTACAACATTGTGCGAAATAAAGATAAGAAAAAATTCGGTGAGGTAGCTGACGAGGGTTACTTTCTAGGTTATATGGCTGGAACACCGAATAAAAGGGTTTTAATCTAAAAACTGGCAAAATTCAGGTTGTGTTTAACATGGAAATTACTAGTTATTCACCTCAAAAATCAACGAGTAGTCCTGCTATATTATATGATTATGATAACGTTTTTAAATAATTTAATATTCCTGATTTTTCCAATGCAGATGAATTCAAGTGATTCAAACTGTGTTCAGTGAAGATGAAGAGGGTGACTTCATGTCTAAATCGAATATATCAATGACAGATGCTCCAGAAACTTTCTCCGGTGCATCTCCATAGGATTCAAGTGATAGTGAGTCTGAACCTATTCAGGGGGAGGACTTTACTAATCTGTTTGCTAATAAGAACATTCAGGGGGAGATTGGATCTAATCTGGGAGATAATTTAGTAGTTGATACCATTGCTACTACACGCGTAAATAGAGATCATCCAGTTGAGAACATCATACGTGATGCTGCTGCGGGTGTTCAGACAAGAAGAGGTGTGATCAATAGTTCCTGTTTAGTTACTTCGATTCAGAAGACTGGGATGATAAATAAGTGTTTGTATAGCTGCTTTATTGCCTAAGAGAAGCCGAAGAATGTTCACATGGCTCTAAAAGATAATTTGTGGGTTGAAGCTATGCAAGAGGAGTTAGCCTAGTCAAGAAATTGAAAGTTTGGGAGCTAGTGGACTTGCCAGAAGGAGAAAAGGAAATAGGCACCAAGTGGGTGTTTAAGTGCAAGAAAGACGACCAAGGGATCCTGACAAGGAACAAGGCTCGGTTAGTGGTGAAAGGGTTCAATCAGCAATAGGGGATTGATTACCATGAAGTGTTTGCACCAGTATCTAGGTTAGAAGCAATTTTTTGTTCCTAGCTTTTGCTTCATTCAAGGGCTTTAAAGTTTACCAACTTGATGTGAAGAGTGCGTTTCTTTACGGGAAAGTCCAAGAAGGGTGTATGTCTCACAACTAGATGGGATTACTGATCAAGATTATCCAGATCGAGTCTATCAATTTGATAAGGCATTGTATGGATTGCATCAGGCACCTAGGGCGTGGTATGAGACACTGTCAGCACATTTGTTAACGAATACTTTTGAAAGAGGTCAGATTGACAGTACACTTTTCATTAAAATAAAGAAGGAAGACTTTTTGATGGTACAGGTATACGTAGATGACATTATTTTTGGGTCATATGATGAGAACATGTGTCATGAATTCGAGGAGGTAATGAAGAGCAAGTTTGAAATGAGTGCGATGGATGAACTGTCTTACATTCTGGGTTTTCAAGTTGAACAGAAGAAGGATGGGATGTTTATACATCAGACGAAGTATGTGTATGACATTTTGTCTCATTTCAAATGGAGGATTGCGCTACTTTCAACACACCTATCTGTGAGAATCACATTCTTGGTCCAGATCATGAAAGTGTGGATGATGTTGATCTAACTCAGTACTGGGCAATGATTGGTTCTCTAATGTACTCGACTGCTTCAAGACCAGACATTATGTTCGTAGTGTGTCTTTGTGCTAGATATCAAGCGAATCCAAAAGAGTCACATATGAAAGCGGTGAAGCGGATTCTTTGTTACATGAAGGGGAAACCTAAACTTGGGTTATGGTATCCAGCTGCTAGTGATTTGAAGTTTGTTGCTTTCACTGATTCGGACTTTGGAGGATGCAAATCAACCAGAAAGTCTACCACAGGTGGTTTTCAGTTCCTAGGAGGGTGGATCGCGTCATGGCAGCGTAAGAAGCAGTCTTGCTTGTCTACCTCTACGTTTGAAGCTGAATATATTGCTGTGGGTAGTTGTTGCTCTCCGGTTCTCTGGATACAACAGCAGATGTGTGATTACGGTTTGAATTTCACTCATACTCATATTATGATAGACAATAATGCCACTATTTCAATCACAAATAATCCCGTAAAACACAGTCACACAAAACATATTGACATTCGTTATCATTTTATATGGGATTGTACTGAAAAGAAATTGATTGAACTGCATAGAGTCAACACATTAGATAACCTAGCAGATCTTTACACAAAAGCATTTGAAAGGGCTCGTTTGAACATTTAGTCAAACTCAACGGGATGAGGAATCATGAATAACCAGTTTTCCATAAGAATTTTGTATATATTTTATTGTTTTTCAAAAATCAAAAATAAAAAAATAGAAAATCAAAAATGAGTTTTCACTATGTGGAAAAGAAAAATGATAGTACATCAGCAAGTTAGACTGACACACTGAAATTAAAATTAAAATTGCTTAAGTGTGATAGCAGCTTCATCATATGATGTATCAGGAGGCAAAACGTATGAAATAATCAACTTACCTTGGTGATATAAATGTAACGAACTGTGTATGAGTGGGTAACATATCAGTGACATATATTATAACCTTAAATCTTGCGTTGATAGATTGCCAAAATCTGAGGTTTTAGGTCTTTATATCGTTATTTCATGTGGGGCATCAGGGTTGCCCTTCTACTGTATCCAGATATATCCTGACCTAGACAAGCAGTCTTGCTTGTCTACCTCCACGTTTGAAGCTGAATATATTGCTGCGGGTAGCTGTTGCTTTCCAGTTCTCTGGATACAACAGCAGATGTGTGATTACGGTTTGAATTTCATTCGTACTCATATTATGATAGACAATAATGCCACTATTTCAATCACAAATAATCAGGTAAACACAGTCGCACAAAACATATTGACATTCGTCATCATTTTATATGGGATTGTGCTGAAAAGAAATTGATTGAACTGCATAGAGTAGACACATTAGATAACCTAGCAGATCTTTACACAAAAGCTTTTGAAAGGGCTCGTTTTGAACATTTAGTCAAACTCAACGGGATGAGGAATCATGAATAACCAATTTTCCATAAGAATTTTGTATATAATTTATTGTTTTTCAAAAATCAAAAAATAAAAAAATAGAAAATCAAAAATGAGTTTTCACTATGTGGAAAAGAAGAAATGATAGTACATCAGCAAGTTAGACTGACACACTGAAATTAAAATTAAAATTTCTTAAGTGTGATAGCAGTTCATCATATGATGTATCAGGAGGCAAAACGTATGAAATAATCAACTTACCTTGGTGATATAAATGTAACGAACTGTGTATGAGTGGGTAACATATCAGTGACATATATTATAACCTTAAATCTTGCGTTGATAGATTGCCAAAATCTGAGGTTTTAGGTCTTTATATCGTTATTTCATTTAGGGTATCAGGGTTTGTCACACCCTCAATTTCCACTTGCGGAGTTTTACCGCGAGGCGTGTGAACAAACCAGAATCTGAGACACTAGTAATATCGAACGACTCTATATGATTTATTTAAACGTTTTCCAAAAACATTTGTTTAACCATTCATAATTATTTTCAAATTGTCTTAGTTTAGTTTCAAAGTTTAGCGGAAGCATTAGTTTCTAAGTTGTGCGGAAGCATTAAAGTAAAGTTAAGTAACGGGCGCCAACATAAACGCCAAAACCAAAAATCCCAAAACAATATTCGTAAATGAGACTCGATAAAAAAAATGTCTTGATCAATGCAAGTGAGTGCACCTAGCGCTCCTAGCGTCCTGAGAAACATGTAAAGAAACAAGTGTCAACATTAAAGAAGAGTGAGTTCACAGGTTTTTATAAGTTCACAAGTTCGGTTAAAAGTTTGTTTCCCCCGTTATCCCTAACCCGGGATAACGATATAGTTCCATTATCCCTAACCCGGAATAATAATGTTGGTTCCATTATTCCTAACCCGGAATAATAATAATGTTGGTTCCATTATTCCTAACCCGGAATAATAATGTTGGTTCGTAATTAAGTTCAATGTTAACATGTAGGTAGCGAGCCTAAAGTTACGTCACATAAGTGTTCGCGATCGAAGCTGACTGTTGTGCCTCCGTGTTGCCAGGCCTATCACTGACCATGGCGAAAGTTAGGCCAAATTAATCACCCGTTGACCATACCCGGTCGGCTAGCGCGACTAGCTCGGGTGGGGCTTGTCGGGCCCAGTAGTACTACTTATAATTTCCCCGCTATCTAACCCAATACTAACGATCGAGAGATTGTCGAGGACTTCCGTGATATAGCTGCTTAGTGACCATAACGTACATTAACATTAACTTAGTTACCGAGTAGTTTAACGACGTTAATTTCGCATAACGTAAAAAGATAGAGTTATAGAATGTATACATGTTTCTCCCCCTGTTGTTTAAAACCGGATAAAATAGGGGCTGTGAACTCACCTTTAATTGCTCGGTTAGTGTAACACAGAAGTAGCAAATGATGGGACCGCTAATTGCGTCCTAACATGTCAATCGATTTAAAGTTAGTGTGTGAACACACTGATACAAACCCTACGCATAACTAACACACAATGCGGCACACATAATAACAAATTTGAAAACACAATCATGCATGCAAAGTATCATCATACCAAAATAGTGATCAAACCAACTTGTCATAAACACAAATCAACTCATACAACACTTTGGTACACACATATGCAAGTTATCATGTTTCAGCTTGTACGCTCATAACTAGGCTGTTTTCGAGGATTTTTATAAAATATTTCCAACGTTCCAAAAATTCCAATTTCTTTACAGGAGATGTCAACTAAACTGTAGAATTTTATGTAAACTTTTCAAGTCCTAAAACTTTACCAATTATTTATAAACATTTATATACTAGGCTGCAGTCAGATTCGTCGCTTTCTGACTGCAGTCCACGGGAAAAATTATTTAAAAATCAGCGTTCATCCAATTAACAAAATTCCAGTGGGAGTTTTCCGGAAATTCCCGTCTCCAGTTACTGTACAAATTTCATGACCCAACCCTCTACAGATTATGAGATCCGACTCGATAAACAACTAGCAAATTTTCAGAATTTACGCAGCTTCAGCTGCTGCACTTAAATGACCACTTAAAAATAGCAAACGACCTCAGAAATATAAATCCGGCGCCATTAGAAGCGTTTTTCAAAAATACACGTTTTAGGCTTCAGAAAATCCACTTTTCGATAAATAATGATTAGGTTACAGCCAATTGAAGTTGGCTGTAAATGCTATTCAGCAACCTGTTTTCGACTTTTATCTCAATAGAACACGCTTAAACGATCAAGACGCTAAATAATAATGATCAAGAACAGGTTTATTTGTCACATATCATCATGTACATCAATATTCATGCAAACCCTAATCATATAATATGATTTTTATCGCTAAAACGCAGCCTATGATTTTTGTATTCATCCTAAGATCACAATCGCAAAAACTCGCACAATTAACCGAACTAATCACAAATCATAACACTTTTTATACCAATGATCCTAACAATACATATAATCATGATCAAGATTACAAACCCTAATGTGATTTGTAAAACAATTAAAACCCTAACCTTGAAACCATGAAGATTAGCGAACCGGGACAAGATTGGAATCAATCCGGGGTTGGAAGCTTGTGCGATCGAGAGGGGGGGGGGGGTGGGGGCTGCCGTCGGCTTTCTTGGAGCTAGGGTTCCTTGTTGTTTTTTTTAAAACCTAACTCATGCATACTTGTATATATATAGCACAAGGTAAAAAGAAAAGGAGAAAGGGGGTGGGGGGCGCGTGCGACCGCAAGGGGGGGGGGGGGTTTGGGTCATTAGCTTGGGCCTCAAGTTTAGGAGTTCCTTGGGCCACAAGGAGGTGAGGTTGACACGTTTCGCGGCTCGGTTTGGTTCGACTATTTACTTATTATATATTTTTTTATAAAACTAATAATCGCGAAATCAAAACGTGATATAATAAGTCACAAACTTTACAAACGTCTAATAACACATAGCACGTAATTTACCCAATGCATTCAAAAGTTAGCGTAGTTATTGCGAGCGTGTAATTTAATTCTCCGAATCAAATTAGCGTAGGAATGAATAACCGTGCAGTAGCGCGTTTAAGATACCTGAAAAGCCGGGATGTCACAGGGTTGCCCTTCTACTGTATCCAGATATATCCTGACCTAGACACAACTAGGATATCTTAAAAGAGCTAAAATGCCAAATCCCATAAATTGAAAAAACTCTCCTAGAGAGTCATTCAAATGTGCAAAATGCATAAAGCGTACCAAAATTTAGTATTTTCCCTAACCCTCGTTGGATATTGGTCTCTTTGTGCATACCTTGATCTTAGGGTATGTCCTGAAGTGGGACACACTAGTATATCAGTATGAAATTACCTTAACATATCACTAGGTAATGGTACTTGAAATGTTCATGTATATTGTTTAAGTGGATAAACAATACTGGTAATCATCTTGAACTATTTTTCATGAATATTACATATAGAATTATCTAATAGTGTGAAAACAGTTTGATATTGCTTATCTGATCTTCTTCCCGGTGATTCTCACAAAAACAGAGTGTTTATTATTTTGTTATTTATTTGCTTTTAGAAAATATATAAAATCCAAAAAGATTTTCTTTTACTTGTAAATTCTTAGCGTACGGAATATGGTTGTTCATGGAGGAGTTGTTACCGATAGGGGGAGACGGTGTTAGGAGATGAGTTCAATATTTTAAAATCTTGCATGTTCAATGTGCTTAAAATTTGAGTGTGTGGTTTGAGTTGAAAATTGCTTAATCTGTGATACATTTTTATCATCTCTTGAATAATAATAATTTGTTAACTTGTGTTGAAAATTCTTATGGTTTCTCAAGATGTTTGTTTTATAGTATACAGATTGTAGTAGTGTGTTGCTGAAAAGTTTAGTGAAGAGGAGTTTGCTTGGATGCATGGTAAAACTTCCTTTCTACATTGCAGAAAAAGTTGAAGTGTTTTGAAGATTCTTATGCAAGTGCTAAACTGGAGTTTACTCAAACACTAACGATTTAGGAGATTTGGTGATTGGATGCATAGCTTAGGGGGAGTATGTTGCTGACAAAAGCTATTAAAGCTGAAGCTATCCAAAGACCAAAGACTTTGAAGATTACAAGATGACTCAAGACGAAGTTATTTTATGAAGTTATTGTCAAGGGGGAGTTTGTTGGTGCATATTCGTGATAACAACTTAGATTTGGTCTTTGGATATCTTTTAATTAGTAAAACGATAAACAGTTAGTGGGTTTAGTTTTGTAATAGTTAGTTATAGTGATTGGGCTAAACCAGACCCACATAATAGGGAGTGGTAGGCGAATTGTGCCTAGACCAATTTGTAGCCCATGAGGTTAAACCCTAGCCCAGTTGCAAAATTGTCTCTATATAAAGAGAGTTTTGTATTAGGGTTTAGGTTGCTCAGTTAGTCACTTCAGAGTGAGTTAGAGAGAATTCGAGTGATCTAGATTGATTGTATTCGTTGTGATAGACAATCAATAAAGATCGGGTTTGTTGTGATTGCTGTTCCTACTCGTATTCCTGTGATAACCTGATCTAGAGGATTCCGCACTCTAGATTGGATAGACAATTCTGTGAAGATCCATACGGATTAGGGGACCTACACCATCAAATGCTTTGTAGTGTTGTTACCTTCTTCAGTCACTATGCTTTCTTTGATCTTGTGATTCTCTTCTTCGATCTGCTTGATTTCCTCATTAGCCCTAGCTTGTTTGGCTTTGGAAATTGGACTTAGAGAATGTTGACGTCTTCTGACTGTGGTCATGATGAGCTGGTTTCTCGAACATATGATGTTTGTTTTGCAGAGACTTTATGTTGTGCATGCTTAGGTCTTGAAGGAGCAACTTCAATATTTGGTAATTCTGATTCTTCACTAGTATGAACAGGTGCTTTGGGTTTTGTTTTCATTGGATTACTTGCAGAAGGAATTCCCTTGATCCTTGATAATAACCTACGAACCGTTTCTTTACTTCTTTGTCATCTAGAGAGATTTGTGGAATTTTAGGAGTGCCTTCTCTAGCTTGCTTCTTCTTAGGGTAGGAGGATTCTTCACGACCTTGATAACTGATATGTTTTGCCCTGCTTTCTCTTTGTGTAATAATTTCTTCATCAATATCTCCTCCATCTTCAAAAACTTCAATGATCTGTAAACTCTTCTGGCTACTGCCCAACACTGAGTGATACATGTTCTTGTATAATGGCCGGAGATGACCATCGCATCCAAGCCCTGGTTTCACTAAGCAGCGAAAAGGTGTAAGGTCATTTGAGTCAGAATAAACGTTTCCCCTTCAATTGGAAAGTCTTTGAGCATAGCATTTAGGATTATCTAAAGAAACCGTGGATATAAGAGACGTCTTCTATCTATAAAGTTTGCATTGTGCATCATCTTGTTAAATATGTTCACGGGTTTGTCTTCGCATAGGGGTAGCATGCATTTTGCGCATGCTAAGCTAAGATAATCATAACCACTCAAACGGTGAGATAGAGATAACATAAAGCAGGTAGTTATAAATCTCCAATGCCCCACAACGCTTAATTTCTTCATTTCAGTATTAGCAAACAAACTTTCGTATCCAATTTCTTTTACCCGGGGTTTCACATCATCTCCTTTGAAATTAGTGGGATGACCCACGGTATCCTTGAGATTAAGATGTTTGTTTATGTCTGACTCTTTGATCGTGATAGGTTTTCAGGCAACTGTTGCAAAGATTCCAGGTGGATTAGGAGTATATTTGGCAGTTATCCAAAAGTCATGAATCTGTTTCCTAATGATCATTGGACATTCGGTTAGAGCAAAGTGAATCATTGAATGCTGAATCCATATGACGATGTCCACAAAGTCAGGGTCATTATCATCGAGTATGATTGCCTGATTGTGTCTGGCTTCCGGATTGAAAATTCATGATATCTGCACATAACAAATCAAATTAGTGAATTTGTTTTAACTGACACAATGATACCGACTCTAAGAATACTTGTTATAAAAAAAAAGTTATAAAGACAACATTGAATGAGTGTCGCCGTGCAAATACTAAGGGGTGTCGTGTGTAAACACATTACACACCCAAATGTAACATTGTTCAGTGTCGTTGGTCAAGGAATATGGAGTGACGACAAAATTTTGGGCAGTATAACGGCTTGACAATACGCTAGGCACTACTATCTCCACACATCATATGACGCGAGACTAGGCTAAGAATCAAGTTAATCAACTTGAGTTACCTAAACATACACTTAGGATTTGGCGTCACTAGTGTGTTGAGATTTGAGTCTGCAATGTTTTTTGTTGACTAGACGACAAAGCTCTGTCCAAGTGTTCTCTCGATTGTAAACGTTAATCAGTATTAATGAGATAAACTATTTAAAAAGTAAATCTTGATCTTGTCACTTGTTAATATGAATTCCACGCATATTGAACTAGGCAAATAGATTAGGACCTGAGCTTATTGGATGAGCAGATCCTCACACTTCACATGTTGCTTGAAGAAGATAATCTTTTATAGCTAGGATTTCTGCTTGTGTATCAAAAAATCTTGCATCAACCATATTTCTGAATAATTCCATGTGAATGTTGTGAGTGGCATTTGCAGACTGCTTTTGTAGTTGGAGAAAAGATTGGGCAGGACACCAAACTTTCTGTGCAAGATATGCATTTGATGGAGGAGTAGAGTTTTGCACCAATATCTTCAGCATGTCTTTTATCTCAGCAACTGAAGTTTCCAAATTGGATACTCATCCATTGATTCCTTATATCTTAATTAATCAACTAAATTAAGAAGATCATCTGAATTCCAACCTGAGGTGGTTGTATCTAGTTTTAAGCCAGATGCCCATTTTTCTTGGTGCTGAGACTTCCAACTGGTTAAAGAGTGTACAATTGTAGACTCAATAACTGTTGCCTTCAAGGGGGTCTTAATGATGTAACTATTTTCCAATTGTGAGATTGTTGTCTCTATAATTGTAGTAGCTGCCCCACTTGAAATTCGTTCATGTGTCTCTTAGACACAGGAGGTGTAGCCTCCTCTGCTTGTGGGCTAACACTGAGTCCTGGACTTGCCCTAGTCACTTGTTGAGGTATACTCTAAGAGACTTGTTGTTGAGAGGAACTAGGTTTATGTAAGTCAGGGTTATCAAGTGCATCAAGCAATGGTTTGATGGTGCATAACATGAGTGTGGGAGGTGGAGTGTAAAGAGAAGCAGTCCTGGGAGAGGGGCTTGAGAAGAAATGCTCAAATGAGTCATCTCCCTCTTGATATGGGTCCCATGTGCTTACAACACAATCTTTTTGTTAGGATATGTGAGGAGTTTGGATGAGTGGAGGTGTTTGCATATGTTGTGAGGAAGTAACAACAAATGTTTGTTGCTTTTGTAATACAACAGGCTCCTTTGGCACCTCAACTTCTAAAGTTACCTTTTTGGTGTTTTCTTTTTGGTTTTAGGTTTGCGGACATATGTGATCTTTTTGGAAATGGCTGGTGTGTGTTCCACAGTGTTGGGTTGGGTATTGTGGTCACCAGGAGTAGTGGGCTCTACAACGGATTTTGTAACATCTGTTGTTGGGTTCTCTATAACATTTTCCTCACCCACACTTTCTTAACTCTTGGTCATCATGTGTGTGAATGTTTTGGTTGAAAGACTTTTAATTTGGAGACCCTCTCCTCTTGCAAAAATGTTTTGTGCCAAGACCCTTTTTAAAAGACAACTGATGTGTCTTGGGTATAAGAGAAAAGCTTTGGATTTGCCATCTTTCTTGACTTTTACATTTGTAACCATGTCTAGAAACAAAGTATTTGAAAGCTTAAAATTTGAATTGTCAAGATGGCATAAACAAATATTGTGTCTTTGAAGGAATTTCGTTAAGTGCAGTGGTTTTAGGTGATAGGCAAATGAGTAAGGTATGAAAGAAAAATTTTAAGGCAGGTGGAAAATTAGGTTTATAAATAGTTGCCCCTGCCATTTGTCCATCGTACCCTCTCTCCATAAATTCATCATGAAGATCCGTTTTCTAGAAAGATTCACTGCGTGTCTCATCAGATAGGTTAAATGTAGCCCAAAAATCTTCAATGTTTTTTACGTGATTGGGTGCATCGACGATAAGGATATTATGGTATTTAGATGTGGTGATGATGTCGATGATCATGAAACTCTGTATTTGCAGATGATTTCACGAGATATGGAAGGTAATTGTGGGGTGGTTTCATTGAGAGAGCCATCGTGAAATAAGGTTAACTCTTTTGAGAATCTTTCTAAGCAGATAATATTTTGAGTGTAAAGAGAGAATCTTTTAGAAAATCACTGAAAAACGATGAACTTTTTGATTGCTAGAGAGAGGATTTTGTTTTTCTATGTTTTTTAGGAATTCCCTTGCAGCTAGAGCTATGTTTCTAGCTGATGGGAATTTAGAAGGCTTTACCAAGGTTTTGATAGGAAATCTAGTGCTCATACTTTGGCCTTTTGGTAATGATGGATCTTCTTTCTTTGAATTTCCAATTGTTTGTAACTTTCAAAGGTCGTTGACTCATTCGATTTAGCCATAGTCTTCATGGTGCCCATGTTTGTAGTAGCAAGTTCTTCCTTCATTCTTCTCAACTTTAGAGCCATTTTGTCAATTGGCTTTTTGCCATCTTTCCAATTTAGGGGTGAAGGAATAATATCAGGGAAAAGCTTCAACTTTTCAGTCTTCACTATTTCATTTAGCAAGGATTCAGTTGGCCACCCAGTAAATTGTTCCTTATCAACATCATATGGTTTTGCCACCATGATTTGATTAAGGTAATCCTCTCTGAGCAACTGATATGTGCCAAATGCAACATATAAATTGTATTAAATAAGGTATAAAATCAATCATTTTTAGTACTAGTGTTGGAAAAAGTGTGTTTCTTTGTATAGTTTTGATTTTCAAGATTAAAAGAGCTTAAATGTGCAAAAGGAACAAATTAGCGAGAAACAGCATAAATACAATAAATCAAAGGAAAGATGATACACTATAACAACCCTCAGAGATTCACCGCAAGACCAAAAACAACGAATCAGAAGTCACACCCGGGGCCGTGCCTGCCCGACATGGGGCCGTGTCCCACTCAAGATTTTAGAAAAAAAAAAACACAAACAGAAGCTGATAAGAGACACGGGGCCGTATCCCTTGGACGCGGGCTGTGTTCAACTACCAGATTCGCAAATCTTGGATAGTATAGCAAGTACAACAGCCACAGGGTCGTGCCGTTGACACACGGGTCGTGCAAGCATCTGAACTGACAAGAGCATTTAATAAAGAAAGAGAAGAGGTAAGACACGGGGCCATGCCTACCAGGCACGGGGCCGTGTGAAACTTCTGTTTCAACTATAAATAGGGGTGCTTGGTTCCATTCCAACTCATCCCTTGGCAAACCACTTCTCTCACACCTGCCACTACAATACCACCATCATGCACCATATTCATACATCATCCATCTCTAGAGTGTGTAGTAGTGTCGGGATCCAAGATTATCGTAAGAGTTTTTTTCAAACAAAGGCCATGCTTGGCTAATCTCTTACATCACTTGGTGAAGACAAGATATTTATGTATTACTTTTGATTTCCAAGCTTTGGTTAACTTTTTAATTGGGTATGTATTAATGACTTTAATAACTATTTTTTTTTATTGAAAGTAAACTTTATTCTATCATCTCTTCATGTTTTGTTGATTCACTCATACGTGTCTTTACAGTCTATATAAAGTGTGCTAACTACTTTGAAGGGGGTTAGAAGTGTGGTATGGATAAAGTTCTTGCCTCGTTCAGTGTATAGATCTTGCGAGAACTTAATTCAAGTCTATTAGGACTTCCTTTAAGGCAGATAGCATCAAATCGGGGGGAAGTAAGAACGGCTTGAATCCCTTATAAATTAACTTCTATTAAAACTTTAAACCGCCCTTGCGGGACTGTATTCCTGCTGACTCAGACCAACATGGCCGATGGTAGCGTTGCCTCTAAAAGAGAGACATGCCACATTTTACATTAATAACTTAATTATTTTTCAATATTTCGGCCTTGAGGGACTGTATCCCTGCTGACTCAGACCAATATGGCTGAGGGTAGCGTTGCCTCCAAAAGGGGGACATGCCACTTTAACTAAGATTATCTCTTAAAAAACCCAAAGTGCGGAAATCATCAAAGGATACATAAATGATAAGTCGGAACCAAGTGATGTTATCTTGTTTATTTGTTTCTTCTATTACTTTAGTTTACTTTTTAAAAACCCTTTTCTAAAATTTTGATTAGATTTACGTCGACGATATTCCGGTATTAAAAGCTCTTGTGTCCTTGGACGACCTCGGTATCTTACCATCACTATACTATGCCAACGATTGGTGCACGTGCCCTAGTGTGTTGTAGAGAGTGATAGTGTTATATCATGTTTTATAAATTTAAAGCTTGACTAAAGAGTGAAAAGTCCTTAAAATATATCTAAAAATTCATACACCCTCGCTCACGTCAGCAACTTTTTGAGATCTGCATTAGTTATAGGATCATGTGAAATATTTCTGTAGATCATATTAGCATAGCCTCTGAGGGCTTCTACCTTTTAATATTCTTATGACAGAATCTGCAGAATCTGCTTATCATCACAGGAAACCAAGTTGCAAGCAATGTTCTTCCTTTTGAGAAGATAGAGAGAGAAGTGGCGACGTTTTGAAAAGGGAAAATGTAAACTAAAGGGTCAATGGTGTATTTATAAGGTCAAATTGGCGTCACTCGGCACTTTCATTCTGGAGTGACACCGATTGTTCTCCTTTGACATAACAATCAAAGAAGTAATATAGATCACACATGTATGCAGTGTCGCCTGATGTTATTAGGCGACACTCAAGAGTCATAAGAAAAACAAAGAGTTGGTAAAATTATAAGTAAAATGTTTTTTTTGTTTTGCCTTTAAAACTGGAACCATGATTTGTGCCTGTAAACTCAAAATTTTAGCAGAGATCTTCTTGAAGATTCTTAAATAAGTCACGGATATAATGTTGGAGAGTTTAGCCAAAATACTTCAAACCTTTTTCGAGATCACTATGATAGAACGACCTTGAGCACTTAAATTCTCCATTGGATAACTTGAACGTATGATTGGTTGCATGATATATTTGTCCTTTTAAGCCCATGCTACTAACTTTCTTATCCACTCAAAGATAGTTTATCATGTTTTAGTTGCACTTTTCAAGAATACTTATGGACCCCAAACTTGCTAGGCGTTGAACCTTTTATAACCTATAACTTTTTTAGATGTGTACTACGAATCAACAAATAGAGGATGAGAGCCTCAGATCTGTGTTTCCATAAGCAGAGAGGATGGTCGACTGTCAATCATAAGATGAGAGCCTCAGGTCTGTGTTTCCACAAGCAAAGATGATGATCTAAATAACTGTTAAGAGCAACTTACTATATAATATCTTTTATTCCTATAGCATGCGTTAACATTGCAAGTCTTTTTGGCTCCTTAAGAAGAATATAACGCATTGATGCATCCTTTTGTTATGCTCATAGTTTGGAGTCCTTTCTTAGTATGTATACGCACAACATTGTGTGTCTTTTGATTTATGACAACCTAAACATCTGTCAGTCTCTTTTTGAACTTAGTCTGTAAGTGCAAACCTAAGCAAGATGGGAATCCACATGATTTTGAATCATTATCTTATTTTAAGAGATGGAATTTACTTGTTTAAGTAGCTGAGCCTACCAGCAAACCATGTCATGAAGCCCTTGCTTCCTCCGGGTCCTATTCATGCAAAGATGTCCCATAAAAATCCTATTATTTCCCAAAGTCAGATTCGTATAGATATATATCAAGTATTTCAGAAAGTATCATTTATACTTATACACACATGATAACCAAAATCATAAGGTTTTTCAAGATAACATACACAAATATAATGATCACATTCTGCCCCAAAAATTTTATTTTCAAAGCCCACTCTGTTTTTTAAATGAAATTTTCATTAAGAAAACACATTACACAGTCCAAGAGTCTTAAGATTTTGTTTTGAAAATACATCAGTGTTAGGGAAAGTTGGAACATAGAGTATGTAAAGCAATGAATGTAAGGAAACATAATGTTAACCAAAGTTGGTCATTTCCAACCATGAAACCAACTGATAGAGCCTCGTTTTGTCATGGGGTTTGGTGAAAATGTCACTGTTTTGGAGATCGTATGGATGGGCCAAACTTTGATAAATCTCTTCTCAAATGCATCCCTGATCGCATGAATCCTAATCTTAATGTACTTTGTCTTTCAGTGGTAAATCGGATTTTTGATTATTCCAAGACATGCAGAATTGTCGATAAACATTGGTGTTTTGCATAAATTGAACCCATAATCGATCAGATGATGATGGATCCACAAGACTTTGAGTGGTTTGCTTTTTACATTGTCATGAGAGCAATCTATTTCCAAGATATTGACATCCTCTAGATACAGAGCATCGTGTCATCTTGCATCCACCATGATCGGCATTAGAGTAGGCCACCAAATCGAAATTGTTGTGTCTTGGATACCACAGACCAAGAGTTGGTGATCCTTTAAAATAGCGGAAAATACGTGTTACTGCCAATTCATGGGATTCTCTAGGATTCAACTGATAACGAGCATAATAGCAAACAACAAACATGATATCCAGATGACTTGATATGAGATACATCAAGGAGCCAATCATAGATCTGTAGATACGATGATTAATAGGCTTTCCAGATAGATAAGGTGTTAGAGAGGTCTGAGAGGCAACTGGAGTATTCTTGGGTGTGAATTCATACATTTTGTATTTTTCTAGAATGTCTCGAATGTACTTGGCTTGATGAATCAGAATACCATCTACATGCTGCTTCAGTTCCAATCCTAGGAAGAATGTAAGTTCTCCCATCGTACTCATCTCAAATTTGGCCTTCATCACTTTTCAAATTTCTTGCACATATTGTTGTTAGATGACCCGAAAATGATATCATCTACATAAACTTAAACAAGCATGCTGTCATCTCCAACTATTCTCTTGAAAAGAGTCATATCAATTTTCCCTCTTATAAAACCATTCTCTCGAAGATAATTGGATAGAGTTTCATATGCCTTATCAAGTTTGTATTATCTTTCTGGGAAGTTTTGGTCTTCGAATCCCGGAGGTTGACAAACACACACCTCATACTTCATGTAACTATATAAGAATGCACTTTTAACATCCATTTGATAGACTTTGAAATTCTTGTAAGCTGCAAGTGCTAAGAAGATTCGAATGGCCTCAAGCGGAGCTACTAGAGCGAAAACCTCATCATAATCAATGCCTTCTTCTTGCCTAAATCCTTGAACAACAAGTTGTGCTTTATTTTGAACAACCACTCCATGATCATCCAATAGGATATTTTCCTTATGGAAGTTCGACTAACTCCCAAAATTTTAGTTTTCTGAATTCATTGAGTTCTTCTTGCATGGCATCTATCCAGCTTGATCAAGCAGAGCATGCTCAGTTGTCAGTGGAACTTTGTGATAAAGAAAGGTTGCATGAAGACAAAAAATTAGCAATCTCATTTTGCTCCTAGTTTTGATAACATCGAAGATTGATCCGTTGATGTTTTCTTGTGGATGATTTTGAAGAGAGACATAGTTTGGTCCAGAGTGGTGTTCAACGTTCATATGCATGTTCATCGGATGCTGATTAGGAATAGAGTTCATATTGATAGGAGAGGAATCATTTGACCCATTATGTTGCCAGCTAAGGGGATCATTTGCATTGGAAGTTGAGGCTCCGTCATTTTGACAGTCGTTTGGAGTCATAAATTCTATTTGAGCATCATCAACCAATTGCTGACTTGGTGATATTACAACATTTAAAAATGAGGGGCTGAGACGTGATGGTCTAGACACTTCTTCGTCATCTGACGACTCAGCAGTTTCTTCAATTGTGGTGGGTTCATTTGATTGATTTTCAATAGGAGGAAGAAACATGATGTTAAAGATTATATCTGCATCATAGAACTAATCAGGCCCAAACTCAAGTGTTTGTATGATTACTTTCTTGCCAGTCAACATAGTAAGATTCTACAAGGACTTTGGTTTGCTTGTTGTAGACTATGTAAGCCATTTGAGCTGACAAGTAACCAATAAAGAAGAATTCGTCACCTACAGCTGCAAACTTGTTAAGAATATTAGGTGTGTTCAATAGAGTGCATGAGCAACCAAAAGGCTTGAAATAGTTTATCAATGGTTTTCTCTTAAAAATGAGCTCATAGGCCGTCTTCCTTTTGCTTTTACTACAAGAGCTCGATTGAGAACATAACATGATGTGTTGATGGCTTCGGCCTAGAAAATGATGGGAAGTTTCGAATAAGCATGGTCCTTGCTGTTTCAATCAATGTTCTGTTCTTACGCTTTGCAACACCGTCTTATTGAGGGGTTCTAGCTGCACTGAATTGTCTTTGTATGCCTTCATCTTCACAGGATGAGTTAAGTTTAGTTTTTGAATTCAGAGCATTGTCACACCAAATGGTGATCACATTCTTCTTTAAGACATTCTCAATCCTAGTGATGAACCCTTTGACTAAATCAATTGTTTCACTTTTGATAGCAAGAAAGAAAACCCATGAATATCGCGAAAATTCATCTGTAATGAGCAGACAATATGAACTGTTTGCAATACTCTTAACATTCACAAGACCGAAGAGATCCATATGAATCATTTGAATAGGAGTATCAGTAAAGTTTTCAAGATTGGACTTATAAGGCTTCTTATGTTGCTTCCCTTCTGCACATGCGACGCATTTCTCAGTGAAGTTGAAGTCTTTGTATGTAAGACTACGAACAAGATTTTGCTTAACCAGACGATTTATATTATTAAAATTTACATGCCCAAGACGTTTGTGCCATAGTAAAGCTTCTGAATCAGATGTCTCTGAGATAAGGCAAGTTAATAAATCTATTTTAATGATTCATTAAGCTCCAAGATGTAGTTATTGTTTTCTATGGGAGCTTTCTTTAGAATAAGATCTTCAAGAACCTCAAGCTCTGGACGAATGAAAGGCATTTGGTTTCATTGAAGAGGATGATCATCCTTTTATCACAAACTTGTGAGATAGGGAGAAGATTAGAGCACAACTATGGTACAAGATTTACTTCTTCAATTGTAAGATCTCCATGCACAACATTTCCCTGACCTGTGATCTTACCTCCATTTTCATCTCATGTGAAGCCAACAAATCCTCCATTTATGTTTTTGAGATCAGACAAGAGCTCCTTCAGCCTGGTCATGTGACGAGAGCATCCACTATCTACATGCCAACGACTGTAAATAGTCCTTCTAGATACACTCTGTCATAAAAGGAAAACCAATGAGAAATCAATACCTAGTTAGGAACAAACCTGGGCCTATCATGATTTTTAGCTTTAATACTTTTTCCCCGACCTGTGATCTTACCTCCCTTTTCATCTCCTGCGAAGCCAACAAATCCTCCATTTTTGTTTTTGAAATTAGACAAGAGCTCCTTCAGCCTAGTCATGTGATGAGAGCATCCACTATCTACATACCAACGGCTGTAAATAATCCTTCTAGATACAATCTGTCATAAAAGAAAAACTAATGAGAAATCAGTACCCAGGTAGGAACAAACCTGCGTCTATCATGATTTTTTGCGTAAATACTTTGCTTTTCTACCCATAAACAAGTTCTTTTAAAAATTTGTTTCATAGACCTTTCAACTTTTTTTTAATTTCGTAAAACTGTTTTCAGATTAATTATGATTGAAGTCATGATTTTCCATGTCTTTGATCGTAGGAGATCGTTCGACATTTCAAGCAATATATATGTCTAGAGTGATTAGTTCGTTTATGTGTAGAAGTCTGATAATTTGAGAACTGAGATTGTGATTGTTGAATGGTATTTTGCTTAGGGTGATTTTGCTTCTTGAGAGCTTTCTCTATCTTGAACTCTACTATGCTTTTGTCATCTGGGTTTTATCGCTTGAATCATCTGAACATGAGGAGATACTTGTATGTATTGAGACCTTCTCTTCCTTTTCTTGAGTTGTGTTAGCATTTGATGAGGTCTCTAGATCTTTTGGTTCTTCATCTCTTCTCATTCTGAACTCATAATTCCTTCATTTAGGTACCTATTAAAAGTATTGTTTTCTAATGATGGAACACATATAGAATCATTCAAGTTCAAAGCATTAAAAGACACACTTAGGTGTTCATCACAGATGGTGCCGGACTCGAACGGATCAATCCAACTAAAGTTCGAATCATTGTTTTTCAAATTATTACAAGTACTATTAAAACCTAAACCAACACTACTTTCTTCCTCCACATTTTCCATATTCTCAATCCTTGAACCACACTCCTCATAAATTAAACCTGCATAATCTAGATGTGAATCATCAATGATAATAAGTGTTGATGCATTTTATGTCCGTCACTGTACGAATAGACTAGATAGAACATGTGTTGAATATTGTATAGGTTAGATACGAACACACAGCTTAAGTGCGGATGAGAACGGTGCTAAAGTGTCACTTCGTACGACGTCAACAACTCAGTTCGCACGAGTTGAGCAGGTGTGTGTGTGTGTGTGTGTTATATATATATATGTTGTGTGTTCATGTTTAGATAAGTTTTGGAGTTCCTAGAGGGGAAACGCTGGCGAAATTTCTCCAGGATTTTGCCAGCTTGACAAGATGTATACTCTTTCGGTATGAATGAAACAATAGACTTCCGCTGCTTCTACTCCCTTCTTAATAACATTCTACCGAATTAGTGATATTATGCCGAAACTTCCATCTAGAACTGCCGGATCCTGGACTCTCAATTGGTATCAAAGCGACGGTACCGATTTAATCGAACTAATTGGCGATTGAATCACCTACACTCATGGATTATGGACTTAGGAGGGTTTTAGATGTAAAACATCAAATAAAAGGACAATCCACGGACAAAAAGTAAAATTGAATCTATAGGATTGTTTAGAATTGATTTTCAACCATATCTATGCTAGAGTCATCATATTATTCGAAGAAATAAAGATTTTGGATTGAAAAGTGTGAAAGAGAGTCACTTCGCACGAAGTGGGTAACCACTTCGTACGAAGTAAGGATTCACTTCGCATGAAGTGAGGATCCACCTAGTACGAAGTGAAACCAAAATTCTAAAAAAAATAAAACGATTGACCACCCTCACAAAGCAATCAATGTGAGTAAATATACTTTCTCCTTTAACATTGTCAAACGTGTCATATTCCTTCTGCACAAGATCAAGTCTTCCTTCTTCAGTTCTTCATTTCCTTCAAAGTGTTCACACAAGGCAATCCATAGATCATGAGCACTGTGACATCCTTCAAGCATGTTATTCAGCTCATCAGAGATGGCCATGCAAATTGCACCATATGCTTTGTTGTCGCGTGCAAGCATAATTTTGTCTTCATATGAGTATGTTGCTAGATCAAGATTGATCACAAGTTGATTTGGTGTTCTTGTCATAGGTTGATATATGAGGTCTAATAATGATGGTCGTCCAGAGTGAAGCATTAGTGAAGTACTAGAAAGCTCTCATTTTTTCCTTTGTAGTTCACAAAATTTGTTAGGCCTATATTGATAAAGGTTTACACATTAGGGCTTATTTTGGGCTTTGGTATGTTTTGTGGGCTTCCTAGTGCCTTATGGGCCTAGGGTTGTAAATAGTGGGTTTGGTAATCATTATAAATAGAGGTGTTATGTCAAGGAAAAGGGGTTAGAGAGTTGTATTCACAAAAACTTGTATCAGACACTTTGCTGGTGTATGCAAGTTGATTCTAATTCAAAGTTGTTCTTCTTCCTAATCATTATTTCTGCTACTGATTAGGTTAGTGATACATGTTTGATCCATTTTCGGGACTTACAATTGGTATCAGAGCCTGCTGTTCAAATACAGGCTCCAGGTATTGCTGATTGAAGAAGCTGTTTCGAAGTGTGTTGCTGCTGCTCGGATTTGTCACTGTTCGGATCACTGTTCAATATCAGAAGAATCATTGTTTCATCTTCGGAAGTGCTACTGTTCTGAAGAACTCGAAGAATATTTGAAGGTTTCGGATATGTCACTGTTACGGATTCCGAAGAACTCGAAGAAGGTTCTCACATCTCGGATCAGCTACCGTTCCGGATTCCGAAGAATACGAAGGAGATCATCCATCTCGGATTGATGCCGGACTGGTGTTCAATCTGGATTACTATCCGAGATACCGTGGTGGTTATCTATTCCTTGGATTTCGGATTACTGTTGTAGAAAAAATCGGATTACTGTTGCCATCAGATAAGGATAAGAATTCCGGATTCTCTTCATTTCAGATTCTCTTTTCCGGATTCGCATTCAGACTTATTTATTCCGGATTCTATCAACTCGGATCTTTATTCCGGATTTGTTAATTCGGATTTGTCAATTCGGACTTCTCATTTCGGGTTCACCAGTTTCCTGGTTCATCATTTCGGGTTTTCAATTCGGACTCATTAATTCGGACTTATCAATTCGGACTTATCAATTCGGATTCATTATCTGGATTTGACCATATTTGTCTTCAGAGTTGACCATTCCAGATTGATTTCGGATTAAGTATTGTTCATCAAAGAAAACTTAAAATAAATTAATTTTAAATCTGTTTGGTAATTTTTAATCAATATAATAATGATGGCCGGATACATGACTGCACAAGACCTGACGAATGCCACTCTGGCTGCCCTGCAATCACAAACTCTGGCCCTCCATCAAGAGCTACATCAAGTCATTGGCACTTCCACTAAAGTGCCACGTTTGTTGTATGGGGACGTATATTACGAATGGAAGTTTCTTATTGAGCAGTATTGCAAGGCAAAAGAGCCCGGTGTGTGGAGATGCATCATGAATGGTCCAAGAACTAAAGTCTACAGTACAGAGCAAGATCCGGACACAAAAATGTCACACCCCCGTGTTATCCTTTCGCATCAGAGCCAGGGCGTGAATCGAATGGCATCTTCATCGCACAGCGGAAGCATACGTGATGGCTAAGGTTTCTAGTAAATGAACGCCCGCTAACTACTCGAATCCCCATGGGTTCCACTATTCCAACCGTGCCATACTTGTAATCATAACCTGAGAAAGAACATGTGAAAAATCAACATAAAGTTGGCGATTTCATAGTTTGTTGTTTTTGTTTCCAAATGAGTCATAAAACATTTGAGCATTTTGCATTCGAAAACCAGTTTGTGGGATCATAGTATCCCAAAGCATTTAAAATGTCATGTCTGTATAACAGTATTTGCAAATCCATGCATAACTGTTATGTCTGTAAATCCGTAATAAAATGTTTTCATTTGTACCTCTAAATAAACCCTGTATTGAAATATTTTCTGTTATTTTTGTAAACCGGTATTGAAATCATAGTATGTAGTATACCTATGGAATCTAAGGATCAGTCAGTGTGTAGCTAATGCACTGGCCTATGTGCCATAAGTAAGTAACCAACCCGAGACAACTTTGACATCATTTGGATCACAAAAGCACTCCTAACCGGTTAATATACCAGGAGTGGGGCGGGTCTCAAACTCGATAGATCTATACCTTTTACACCTTGGTCACTACGTGATTAATGGTTACTATTTTTATCTTCCTACTTAGGCACATTGATCTGTTATCATCTAATTCCATAACTACATACCATAGTTGAAAAACTGAGTTATTGGGCCTAGCCCATGTTATTTTGTCATTGGGCCTAGCCCATGTTTTCTTGTCCTTGGGCCAAGCCCATGTTATTTTGTCCTTGGGCCTAACCCATGTTATTTTGTCCTTGGGCTGAGCCCATGTTATTTTGTAAAGTTGGGGCCTCGCCCCCTAGTTGTGACTTTGACAATCTCGTCACTAGTTATAAAACTCATGCATGTTTCGAAAAGCTTTGTATAGCTGTGAAAATCGGTAAGTTTAGTATAAACCTTCGTAAACCATTTGTGTTCATTGAAATTTGTTTGTAACATGGTTTAGAAATATATACTTTTCGTTTATCGAAACGTTGTGTTCTTTTGCAAAACTTGCATGTCTTTCCTGTAACATCCGTCAAAAACGAATTTACCAAACCCGCTCCGTTTGGTAACCGAACAGTCAGTCAAAATTTTCGTTTCGAATTAAATGTCCAAAACATTTTTAAACGATCCGTAATCAATTATTATACGTGAATATATATTTAGTTTTTGAAAAACCGTCAAAAATCGCAAAATAAAAATAAATTACATCTGCCGGGTTTCGAACCCGGGTCTGTACCGAGTCACTCAGTGACTTATCTTCACACACACAAACCACTGCGCCACTTGTTCCGTTTGTGATATAATAGAATCAATTAATTCATAAAGTGTCTTTGCGAATTCAAAACCGGCGCCCAACGATTCAGTCGTCGGAATCCCGGATTATTCGCGAAGTCTTAACACCAATTTACGTTATAACGTAAATCTTTAATCACATATCGGTTATAACCGATGTTTGAAGTCCGCGACACATTTCAAAACCGCCGGAAACTTAACCCGATGAATACAGTCCAAAATCAGACCAAATACATTTCGATTTTTCCTTATAAAATGACCCACAATTGTCTGCAAACCTTTTCGCTAAAAATCACATCTTTTCACGGCGTAATTTCTCTCGCCGGAATTTCCCTGTTCGTCGCCGGAAAACCGGTTTCCCCATTGCCGAGCTTTTCTGAACCTCTGAAGCTTATACCGGTGATACCCTTACCTTTTCCAAACTTTCCGGAGACTTTCTGCTGCAAGGCACCAGACACCGGAGTTGTTTTTCTGTCGCCGGAATTCTGCCGGAAAACAGAGGAAAAGAGTCGGTATACCTCACGCTTATTTTCCTTTCTTTTTACTTCTATATTACCAGTAATTAACCTAAAACGCTAATGAAACTTGATCAAAAGCTCGAACCAGTCAGACCCGACTTCTGGTTATTCTTTCAGTGAAGAAGATGAAGACTTGTTATCATATAAGTTTAATTAAAATCATGAAATAAATCGGGTTAGACACACAGTCCAGCGGTGGACTGTGTGCACATATAAAACGCAAAAGGTCTCAAGTTCGAATCCCGTCTCACACACGCTGCCTTAATAAAAATCCATTTTTTTTACTGAACCGGAGTCACATTAGTTATATGTTAAGTATAATAAAAATCAAGTTATATAACATGTTGAACACACAGTCCAGCGGTGGACTGTGTGTTATATTAACCCACAGGTCCCGGGTTCGAGACCTGTGGAGCGCACCGCCGAGCCGCTTAAATTGTTTTTAAAATAAAAATGATTTTCTGTTAATGTTAATTAATGTATATATGTAATTAAAATCGGATATATAACGGGTTAGACACGTAGCTCAGTTGGTAGAGCTGCGTGCACGCGTACGAGAGGTCTCGGGTTCGAGCCTCACTCAGCGCACAACAATATGCCTCAAAACCGGTCAACGACCAGTCAAAGTCAACTGGTCAATGTTACTGTAGCAGAAAAAAAAAAAAATATTTTTATTATTTTTATTTAATTATTTTAAGTAAAAATCAATTATAAATACTTAAAAATAACATTTTTAAGATTTGAAAATAGCCTCAAACTCACAAAAATACACCCAACAATCCTACTAAAATAGTTTAATAAAATCCGTTTACTCACCAAACCATAATGCGATTTATCTAGGTTAAATCTCACTCGTGGTTAAAACCACTTCGCGTGCATTCATCATCATCAACCGAACGCACCCACTGTGAGTGAATCTTACAATTTCCCCTTTTAAATTACACGTTTTGGGGTGTGTCATGTGTTATGAATTAATTAATTTATTTATTTAAACTTGTGCCATACCACATCATGACTTAATCTTAGATTGATTTATTGTTGTGATTTATTTATATTCCGTTTGTCAAATTACATGAAACTCATACATTAAGCCCATCAGTTCCTCGTGGGAAACGAGTAGAACATCGCGTGCTTCAATTCAAATTCATTATTGTTCATGTGTGTTTTCATTGAGTTTATATTGTTTGTAGTTGTGTTATTCATAATTATCATGTTTATGCAATTCATTCATCAGGCCCCTCAGTTCCTCGTGAGAGACGAGTTGAGCATCGCGTGCCTTTAATTGTTCCATTATTGTTCATGAGTGTTTTCATTTAACATCTTATGAATATTGATCAAGTTACATCTAATTTTATTCATGTTTGGTTGTGCACATATTTCATAATCAATTTAAATAAATTGTTCAAATGTTTTCCATAGGATTCACTCGCCAACATTATGTTGATCCAAAAACCTTTTTACACATGATACAGGTGAACAGGTTGAAGCAGGATAGCATAGGATATGCCTTAGAAGAGAAACAAAGGAGTTAGATTGTTAGTTAGATCATGTTGTAGCAATCATTGTAAACTTTCATTTAATTTGTATTAATGAATATGAAACATTTAATAAATGTCATGAGCTTTGATGATAACCCAATCATGCCCCGATCACCTTATCCGCTGCGGGTTGGGGTGTGACAGATTGGTATCAGAGCCATGACTATAGGGATATAGGATAGGTTATTAGACCCTTAGAGCCTATACTATAGTCTGCCTAAAATTTAACTTGATTAGGTGGTTACATACAAACTTGTGATATTTATTTGTTTCATATTTGTTTACATTTCAGTCAAACATACATGCTCATATACATATTCATTATACATATATACATATTCATTATACATATATCGATGTTCATGTATTCAATTTATTTTCATACTCTCAATATCCAAAGATTTTATGCAATTTTCAAATCTCATCAAAGTAAGTTCTGCGACGGGCATGTAGTAACTGGAAGGGTACGAGTACCGGTAGTCGGAACGTCCTGTCTAGGCTGGCATTCGTATAAATCCAATATAACGGACCAGTTTGCCTACCTGGGGACCAACGATGAGAGTACGAAGGACCTATTAGGCCAAAGCATGCCACACCAAACGTCGTTCGAACTAACCCTACTTTGAGGTGTCACCGTGTCTACACCTGGACACATTCCGAACATCACACGTTGTATACATATTTCTCGATTTTCACCGGGTTTTGTGTACGCAACCAGGCAGAAACCGTGCGAACCATATGAAAAACCGGTAATTCATGGGGGCCCACATGATTACATAAGGTAAAGTATGGCGGCATGACGGGCCTAACAGCGAGCAAAGCCCAAGACATCCTATGGATGTAGTATTTTTGGTATAATTATTTTATGAATGTTCATTCTTGAATGCGACCCATGATCTCAAAAGCATCCAACTCATACCCTTGTCATGTATTCATTGTAGATGTCTTCTAACCTCGCCCGTAGGAAGATGAGAGCAGGAAAAGCCCGCGAACGCATGGCTACCTTAATCGCTCAACAAATGGCTGCCGTAATACCCAACATTGTAATCCAAGTTCAACAAGCACTTACCAATAATCCTGTCAATCAAGTAAACCAAAACATTTTCAACTCTTCCCCAAACACCACTAAATGCACCTACAAGCATTTCAAATCATGCGACCCTCCGAAATATAAAGGGACTGAAGGTGTCACCGCACTCCTCCATTGGTTTGAAGAAATGGAGAATACTTTTCTGAATTGCGATTGCCCTGATGATCGCAAAGTGCGTTATGCTACCGGTCGACTATATGGGATAGCACTTACTTGGTGGAACACAGAGAAGGCCAAACGAGGTGTGGAAGATGCTATGTCCTTAACTTGGAACGAATTGAAGGAAATCATGACCAGACGATTTTGCCCAAGGAGCGAAATCAAGAAGCTAGAAGATGAATTTTACTCATTGAAGCAAGTGGAAGGAGACCACACCACCTACAACAAAAGGTTCCTCGAATTACATCAAATGGTTCCCAACATGTTTACTCCCCTCTACCGTTTGATCGAGCACTACATTCGTGGACTTCCGTCAAAGATTCAAGACCCCGTGATAAGTACCAAGCCTGCAACTTTGGAAGCAGCAATGGAGCTAGCAATAGAGCTCACCGAGAACCGAATCCGAAACAAAGACTTCGAGGAAGAGAAGAAGAAGGATAAAGAATCAACTGAAACCACCGAATCCCCTTCTCAACCCGAATCCCCTTCTCAACCCAACCCTAAGAGAAAAAGAGTCGGGCGACTTTTCGCTGCTACCCAACGAAATCAACCCGTTTTTCACGCTATACCCATCCGAGCTGTCCCAATCACCCAAGTGGCACCCAATTCAGCTTACCCAAATAAGAAACCATATCTTGGACCTTACCCTCAATGCAACCACTGTTTTTATCATCATTCCCTTACTTTACCTTGCCGGCTATGTACAACTTGTGGACGTTATGGTCATTTGAGCAATGTTTGTCGCACCTTTCAAGACCAAACCTTTTCCCCTACTCAAAACATGGCCCAAACTTATCACCAACCCCAACACCCCATGTTCCCATATGCTCGAGCTTGCTTCAATTGTGGCGACCCTACCCATTTTAGAAACACATGCCCTCAATTGGTAAACGTTATCAACACTCAAGCCCAATCAAACCCAGTTAACCAAGTAAACCAAGAAAACCCAACCACTATGCCACCAGCAAGAGGAAGAGTCTTCAATATCAACGCCAACCCTGTCGAAGATAATGACGGCCCAAACGAAGATACTCAGCTAGTCCTTTTCGCCGAAGATCCAGATTCAACTCCTATTGTTTAGTCTTATGTTTTCTTTATCACATGTGTAGACTGTTAGAGTAATTATGGTATATTATATATTATATATTGTTTTCAGTATACGATTTTGCCGAGGCCGTGGCTCCCCATCCATCGAGGTTGAGTTGGATCCCCATTTTATTATGTGGTTGATCTTGGCGTGCCCGCACGATCGGCTCCATTTGTTGAGCCTTGATCGGTTACGTAATATTACATTTCAATACATGCAATATGCTCGGCTCCGTTTGATTGAGCCTTGAGTACACAGATTTATTCTCATTTCCAGTTCATGCAATATGCTCGGCTCCGTTTGATTGAGCCTTGAGTGCACAGTTCAATTTACATTTCAAGTTCATGCAATACGCTCGGCTCCGTTTGATTGAGCCTTGAGTGCACAGTTCAATTTACATTTCAAGTTCATGCAATACGTTCGGCTCCGTTTGATTGAGCCTTGAGCGCACATACAATTTCATTATCAGTATCTTGTGGTTGTGGTGTTTGTAGTAGAGTCGCATCGAACTAACCATAACTTTCGGATAAAGTCAACGAAAATTTGACAAGGATATGGTGGATACGCCGATGGTACTTCCTATATATAAGTATTCTTGTCAAATGATCGGAGGCATTATCAGGCGATTATGAGAGGTTCCATGCATAGGCTGTTTGTGTGGTTAAGTTATTCATATTCAGTACATGCAATATGTTCGGCTCCGTTTGATTGAGCCTTGAGCACACAATTTCAATTTCAGTACATTCAATATGTTCGGCTCCGTTTGATTGAGCCTTGAGCACACAATTTCAATTTCAGTACATTCAATATGTTCGGCTCCGTTTGATTGAGCCTTGAGCACACAATTTCATTTTCAGTACATGCAATACGATCGGCTCCGTTCGATTGAGCCTTGATCGCACAGATATGTTTCATTTCAGTAATTTATGTTTGTTGTATTGATTGTAGAGTTATAGGACTAATCATAATTCACTGTTAAAACCAATGAAAATTTGACAAGAATATGGTGGATACGCCGCTGGTACTTCCTATATATAAGTATTCTTGTCAAAGGATCAAAGGCATTAACGGATGGTTATGAGGAGTTCTATGTAGGATTTATTAGTTTCTTGGTAACCAATCATAACTTGTGGATAAAACTAATGAAAATTTGGCAAGAATATGGTGGATACGCCGCTGGTACTTCCTATATATAAGTATTCTTGCCAAAGGATCAGAGGCATTATCAGACGGTTATGAGAAGTTCCATGTAGGATTTATTATTTGCCTTGGTTGGAATTTGTGATACATTTATATCATCATGTTATTTAAAGAGATTGGATTGTGTTCCATTTCTACATAAATTAACCTCTCCATCATAACAAACGAGAGAGGAACTTCCATCATTCAAACATATATGGATTCAAATATTTGCTGTTGTGTTTATTCATGTTCAAATATTTGCTGTTGTGTTTATTCATGTTCAAATATTCGCTGATGTGTCTATTCATGTTCGAATATTGGCTATTGTGTCTATTCATGTTCAAATACTTGCTGTTGTGTTTATTCATGTTCAAATATTTGCTGATGTGTTCATTCATGTTCGAATATTTGCTGTTATGTTTATTCATGTTCAAATATTTGCTGATGTGTTCATTCATGTTTGGATATCAGCTGTTGTGTTTTTATTTATGTAGATTGTAGTGTTAGAAGTTTTGCCTTAGGATATAACCATATTTTTCCCAAACGTATCTAAACTCTTATGCATGATATCATTTTTAGAAAATCATTCCTGTTTATCAATATTCATACAGTAGGCAACAAAAAGCGATTCCTGAATAGGATACTTAACCTTTCCAAGGAACGTTACCGCCTCAAACAAAAATTTAAACCCTCATTTTGCTGAGCATACAACTGTCAAACAAAACATCATCATTCTTATAGTCAAAATATATCACTATTTAAATTTCGGGACGAAATTTCTAAAAAGCAGGGGATACTGTAACATCCGTCAAAAACGAATTTACCAAACCCGCTCCGTTTGGTAACCGAACAGTCAGTCAAAATTTTCGTTTCGAATTAAATGTCCAAAACATTTTTAAACGATCCGTAATCAATTATTATACGTGAATATATATTTAGTTTTTGAAAAACCGTCAAAAATCGCAAAATAAAAATAAATTACATCTGCCGGGTTTCGAACCCGGGTCTGTACCGAGTCACTCAGTGACTTATCTTCACACACACAAACCACTGCGCCACTTGTTCCGTTTGTGATATAATAGAATCAATTAATTCATAAAGTGTCTTTGCGAATTCAAAACCGGCGCCCAACGATTCAGTCGTCGGAATCCCGGATTATTCGCGAAGTCTTAACACCAATTTACGTTATAACGTAAATCTTTAATCACATATCGGTTATAACCGATGTTTGAAGTCCGCGACACATTTCAAAACCGCCGGAAACTTAACCCGATGAATACAGTCCAAAATCAGACCAAATACATTTCGATTTTTCCTTATAAAATGACCCACAATTGTCTGCAAACCTTTTCGCTAAAAATCACATCTTTTCACGGCGTAATTTCTCTCGCCGGAATTTCCCTGTTCGTCGCCGGAAAACCGGTTTCCCCATTGCCGAGCTTTTCTGAACCTCTGAAGCTTATACCGGTGATACCCTTACCTTTTCCAAACTTTCCGGAGACTTTCTGCTGCAAGGCACCAGACACCGGAGTTGTTTTTCTGTCGCCGGAATTCTGCCGGAAAACAGAGGAAAAGAGTCGGTATACCTCACGCTTATTTTCCTTTCTTTTTACTTCTATATTACCAGTAATTAACCTAAAACGCTAATGAAACTTGATCAAAAGCTCGAACCAGTCAGACCCGACTTCTGGTTATTCTTTCAGTGAAGAAGATGAAGACTTGTTATCATATAAGTTTAATTAAAATCATGAAATAAATCGGGTTAGACACACAGTCCAGCGGTGGACTGTGTGCACATATAAAACGCAAAAGGTCTCAAGTTCGAATCCCGTCTCACACACGCTGCCTTAATAAAAATCCATTTTTTTTACTGAACCGGAGTCACATTAGTTATATGTTAAGTATAATAAAAATCAAGTTATATAACATGTTGAACACACAGTCCAGCGGTGGACTGTGTGTTATATTAACCCACAGGTCCCGGGTTCGAGACCTGTGGAGCGCACCGCCGAGCCGCTTAAATTGTTTTTAAAATAAAAATGATTTTCTGTTAATGTTAATTAATGTATATATGTAATTAAAATCGGATATATAACGGGTTAGACACGTAGCTCAGTTGGTAGAGCTGCGTGCACGCGTACGAGAGGTCTCGGGTTCGAGCCTCACTCAGCGCACAACAATATGCCTCAAAACCGGTCAACGACCAGTCAAAGTCAACTGGTCAATGTTACTGTAGCAGAAAAAAAAAATAAAATATTTTTATTATTTTTATTTAATTATTTTAAGTAAAAATCAATTATAAATACTTAAAAATAACATTTTTAAGATTTGAAAATAGCCTCAAACTCACAAAAATACACCCAACAATCCTACTAAAATAGTTTAATAAAATCCGTTTACTCACCAAACCATAATGCGATTTATCTAGGTTAAATCTCACTCGTGGTTAAAACCACTTCGCGTGCATTCATCATCATCAACCGAACGCACCCACTGTGAGTGAATCTTACAATTTCCCCTTTTAAATTACACGTTTTGGGGTGTGTCATGTGTTATGAATTAATTAATTTATTTATTTAAACTTGTGCCATACCACATCATGACTTAATCTTAGATTGATTTATTGTTGTGATTTATTTATATTCCGTTTGTCAAATTACATGAAACTCATACATTAAGCCCATCAGTTCCTCGTGGGAAACGAGTAGAACATCGCGTGCTTCAATTCAAATTCATTATTGTTCATGTGTGTTTTCATTGAGTTTATATTGTTTGTAGTTGTGTTATTCATAATTATCATGTTTATGCAATTCATTCATCAGGCCCCTCAGTTCCTCGTGAGAGACGAGTTGAGCATCGCGTGCCTTTAATTGTTCCATTATTGTTCATGAGTGTTTTCATTTAACATCTTATGAATATTGATCAAGTTACATCTAATTTTATTCATGTTTGGTTGTGCACATATTTCATAATCAATTTAAATAAATTGTTCAAATGTTTTCCATAGGATTCACTCGCCAACATTATGTTGATCCAAAAACCTTTTTACACATGATACAGGTGAACAGGTTGAAGCAGGATAGCATAGGATATGCCTTAGAAGAGAAACAAAGGAGTTAGATTGTTAGTTAGATCATGTTGTAGCAATCATTGTAAACTTTCATTTAATTTGTATTAATGAATATGAAACATTTAATAAATGTCATGAGCTTTGATGATAACCCAATCATGCCCCGATCACCTTATCCGCTGCGGGTTGGGGTGTGACATTTCCACCCCCGAAAACATTTATAATAATGTAAAACGGTAAAAAGTGGGGGTTATGAACTCACCTGGATAATCCAGTGCAAAGCTAGTGTTGTCTCCACAACTTGAATCGCTAGCATGCAATCTAGTGTATTCCTAAAATGGAATAACTTGTAAGTTTCTAAGAATGACGTAGCTGCACTACGTGATACCGAGCTCTACTGAATCGTTACTCATACGATTCTATGAAATTATTATTGACTTAACTCGGTTAACCAACCTATGGTTTTCTTAGAATTGATTCTGTTTTCGAACGACTTGAAATATATGTTTACATCTAAACATAACTATATTTCAGGAAATCATAACTACTTCGTAGTTTTCGTAAGACATGATGTATATATATACTTGTCTATATATCCATATAAATAATACATTTCGTATTCGCGCAAGAGTCTGGCGTATCGTGTCGCACTTCGTTAGACGATTGAATCGAATATAAACAATATACTATTGTTATAATATCATTCGAAAGTATTCGTACGTGTTCGCGTCGTCAACGTTAGAAATAAATATAACTATATTTATTTTATAAAAAGTATTCAACGCCACGATATTTGAATATATATAATATATTCTTGTAATACGATTTCTGAATTTGTCATTTGAAATACTACGCGCCTTGTATTCGTCTTGTAAAAGCTTTTCGGAAATTTTGGCGTTTCGAATTAAATATAAACAATATACTTATTCTTATATCGTTCGAATAATTTATCGACATTTGAAATATAGTTTCCGAATTCGGCATTTGAATTAAGCATAATGTAATTACTTTCGATTGTAACGGATTGCCGAAACTTGTTGCCTTGTAGTCGTGCGTGTTTAAATGTTATCGGATCGATTCGTAAGCCTCGTTAAAATAAATATATATGTTAATATTTATTTTATAACAATCGTTTGAAATCGGACGTTAAATCTTTGAAATATTTCGCGTTTTCGTTTTACGGATTTTACGAAAATCGGCAGAGTTTCCTCTGTTTTTGGACGATCCCGACAATATTATTTGTCGATTTATTTATCAAAACACAACCTGCAAACTCGCAAACAAACAATATATATGGTTTTTCGTCGTGATTGAAACGTGGTTTTACGCCGATTATAATTCCGATTTATATATATTGACTTCGGTTCGTTTTTAACTAATAATTATCCGCAAGTAGCGTACGTCGATTAAATTGTTATGTTTAAACTTTTTGGCGATGTCGGATTGTTAACGGGTCGGGTCGAGCTCGGTTTCACGATAATTAATTATTAATAATAATTATAAACTAATATAATTAAATTTCGCCTCGTAATTAATTTTTACTGAGTCGTGGGTTGACTCATTGACTGACAGTTGACATGGTTTGACCGTGTTGACCGGGTTTGACCCGTTGACTTTTGTTGACCGCACCGAACCGAACCTGAAACATACAATTAAATATTCAAACTGAACCAAATCGAAACGAAACAAAATTATTAAAACTGTTTCGAACTTGAACCGGGTTGAACCGAGTCGAACCCGAAACCTGAACCGGAGATGGACTGAACCGGGTTTCTTTGACTGTTTCTGATCGAGTCGAATCGAACACATCTTGAAGCATGCTGAACCATCACTGAACCGAGTCTCGATTCGAATGTGAACTAAACCTCGCCGCCGCCGGTGAGTCGGAAAACCGCGGCTACCCCGCTGCTGTCGTCTACCCCGACCCAACCCTACTGCCCAACCCGTGAACCACCACCACTACCGTCGCTACCAGAACCGCCGCCCCCAACCCGACAACCCATCCCCGAGAACAACCACTACAGCCGCCGGAACCACCACCGCCGGCTGCGCCCCTGCTATGCGGCGGCTGCCGCCGCTGAGACATGGCGGTCGTCGCCGTTGAGATTTTTTTCCCTGTCGCTGTCTCTCTCTCCTCCCATGCTTCTCTCTCTCTCTCCTACTCTCACTTCCTCTCTCTCTCCTACTGTCTGTACGCGTGTATATATGCGGGTGTGTGTATAAGAGACGAGGGAAGGAGGTGGGTGTCGTGTGTGTGTACCAGAGATCGGAAGCAGGGAAGGGGAGAAGAGAGGCAGGTGATCTAGGTGTGCTAGGGTTTCAATTGAGTGAACATGAAGGGATTTTAGGGTTAGGTTATATTTATAGTTAGGGTTTAACGCGGGTTGGGCCCAAGGCCCGTTAACGTGTATTCAAGCCCAAATTCGCATCCAATGCCCATTTTTGAAACGGAGCATTGTGTTATGTCGTAATGCATTCAAAAATACGTAACTGTTGTCGTTAGTCAACCGGTTGACGCGACGGTTTGTCGGTTTCGTTAAAAATCGTGTAATTGCCCTTTTTGTCGTTTCTGATCCGTTTTTCGTTCTGGTTTCTTCTGTGAGCATTAAAATTTGAAAACGAAGCCTAATATATCTTAATATATTAATATTTAGACGTATCTCTAGTCCGTGGCTTCCATTTCGTTGTCGGTACGTTCTGGTTTACCGCGTAACTTCCGCGTTGTGCTTTGCGACGTTCAACGATTTAAATTTATCGCATAATTATAATTGTATGACCAATACAAGTACAAAATTTTTATTTATAGGCGTTGTCAGTATTTGTTTGGCATCAGTTTGCTTAACGTTTAATTTCGTGTTTAGTTCTTGATTGTTGCCAAATCGCGTAGCATGAATCAAGTAGACGTTCCTAGGCTCTCCAAAGGCCTGATTGAGTTAATTTACGTCTAATTACGTTAATTATAATGGAATTACTGTCCGTTAAGTGCTTGATTAAGATCGGAAACTGCCGGCTGACACAAAAAATTCCCAAGCCCATGCACTTGTGGACTCCAGAAGATATTAAGATAATAGATGAAGATGAAAAGGCCTCGGCTACACTGACCATGGCGCTTGGACATGATATTTCTATTGCGGTTATAAACTATAAGACTGCAAAGGAAGTTCGGAGTGAGCTGCAAAATCTATATGAGGGAAATACGGACATGAAAGCAAGCAGGGTAAATAAGCTGAATCAGCAATTCGGCTCATTCAATCACATCTATGGGGAAACTATTGAAAACAAGATTCGTCGCTATGTCAAGATTGTTTCCCAGATGATTTTAGCTGAGATTACTCTCACTAATTGTCACACCCCGACCCGCAGCGGAAAAGGTGATCGGGGCATGATTGGGTTATCATCAAAGCTCATGACATTTATTATGCGTTTCATATTCATTTAATACAATTTAATGGAAATTTACAATAACTATTACAACATGTTCTAACTATCAATCTAAGCTTCTTTATTCTCTTCTAAGGCATTTCCTATGTTTTCCTTGCTTCAACCTGTTCACCTGTATCATGTGTAAAAAGGTTTTTGGATCAACATAAAGTTGGCGAGTGAATCCTATGGAAAAACATTTGAACAAGTTTATTAAATTGATTATGAAATATGTGCACAACCACTCATGAGTAAAAATAGATGTAAACTTATTCAACAATCATAAGATATTAAATAAAGCACACATGAACAATAATGGAACATTTAGAGGCACGCGTTGCTCAGCTCGTCTCTCACGAGGAACTGATGGGCCTAATGAATGAATTGCATAAACATGATAATCTGAATGACACAACTACAAACAATATAAACTCAATGATACACACATGAACAATAATGAATTGGTTTTGAGGCACGCGTTGTTCAACTCGTCTCCCACGAGGAACTGATGGGCTTAATGAATGAATTTCATATAATTTGACAAAATGAAATAAGTAATCACAACAATATAAACAATCTAAGTTTAGGTCATGATATGGTATGGCACAAGTTTAAATAAACGAGTTAATTAATTTGTGACACATGACACACCCCAAAACGTGTAATTAAAAAGGGGAAGTTGTAAGATTCACTCACAGTGGGTGCGTTCGGTTGATGATGTTGAATGCACGCGAAATGGTTTTAACCACGACTGAAATTAACCTAGATAAATATCATTATGGTTCAATAAGTAATCGGATTTTATTAATCTATTTTAGTAGGATTGTTGGGTGTATTTTTGTGAGTTTAAGGCTATTTTCTAACCTTAAAAATGTTATTTTTAAGTATTTTTAATTGATTTTTAATTAAAATAAATAAATAAAAATAATAAAAAAATTTTGATTTTTTTGCTACAGTTGACTTTGACTTTGACCGTTGACCGGTCCGAATGCGAATATAAGTGCGCTGGGTGAGGCTCGAACCCGAGACCTCCCGTACGCGTGCACGCAGCTCTACCAACTGAGCTACGTGTCTAACCCGTCATATATCTGTTTTTAATTATATTTATATATTAATTAATTTAAACAGAAAATCCTTTTATTTTAAAAACGATTTAATTGAGTCGGACGGTGCGCTCCACAGGTCTCGAACCCGGGACCTGTGGCTTATACTAACACACAGTCCACCGCTGGACTGTGTGTCCAACTTGTTAACTTAACTGATTTTTATTATACTTAAACACAAACTGAACATTTCCTTTTCTGACTTATTTTAAAAAAAATAGATAATTGTCCGAGTCGGTGCAGTAGCCCGGACTCGAACTCGTGACCTGTGATATAAACATACACACAGTCCACCACTGGACTGTGTGTCTGACTTGGTTATTATTCCGGTTATTAATATACTTAACATATAACAGTGTGACTTTCGGTTCGGTTAACAAAAAAAGCGTTTTTTATTAAAGCGGCGTGTGTGGAACAAGATTCGAACTCGAGACCTTTGTGTGTTTAATGTGCACACAGTCCACCGCTGGACTGTGTGTCTAACCCGAGTTATAAATTGATTTTAATTATACTTATATGTTACAGGTTCATCGTCTTCTTCGTCAGATTTTAACCAGGAACAATGACGATCTGGTTCGAAGTTTTAATCAGGATTCTTTAGCGTTTTAGGTTAATTACAGATGAGATGTAAGTAAAAAGAAAAGAAATTAGGCGTGAGGTATACCGACTAGCTTCCTCTGTTTTCCGGCAGAACTCCGGCGACAGCAATCCCTTCCGGCGACGAGTGTCTTGCAGCAGCGAGTCTCCAGAAAGCTTACAAAGTATGTGGGTGACTTCAGTATAAGTTCAAAGGGTTTAGTAAGGCTTAGAAATGAAGAATCCGGTTTTCCGGCGACGAACAGAGTATTTCCGGCGAGTGAGTTTTCGCCGAGAAAAGGTGCGGTTTTGAGCGAAAAGGTTTGCAGAGGTTCGAGGGGGTATTTAAAGGGCAAGTCGTCGATGTATTTGGTCCGATTTCCGACTTGATTCGTTGGTTTGAATTTCTCCGGCGGTTATAACTTTGGTCGCGGACTCAGACGTCGGTTATAACCGATGTAGCGTTTATGTTTTACGTTATAACTTAAAGAAACGTTAAGTTTCGCGAGATTGCCGGGATTTCCGACGACTGAACTTTTGGGTGCCGGTTTTGAATTCGGAAGGACACTTTATGAATTAAATGATCTTAATAACTAACAGATAATACAAGTGGCGCAGTGGTTCAAGTGTTGTGAGTTAAGTTTTGAACCAGCTGACTCGGCGACTGACCCGGGTTCGAAACCCGGCAGGGACAAAGTATTTTTATTTTGCGATTTTTAACAGTTTTACTAAATATATATTCCCGTATAATAATTGATTATGTATCGTTTAAAATTATTTTGGGCATTTAATTCGCAACGAAAATTTTAACTGACTGTTCGGTTGATAAACGGAGCGGGTTTTGTAAATCCGTTTTTGATGGATGTTACACTAATAGTGCGATGAATAGACAGTTATTAAACTCACTGCCTAAGAGTTGGGATGCGGATGTGGGAATGATAAAAAAGACAAAGAACTTGAATGATGTCACTCTGACAGAAATGATAGCTACTATCAAATCATATGAGATTGATAACAAGCAGAGAGAAATAAATTATCAGAGCAGTTTGATGGCCGCCGGAATGACAGGGCAAAATGCGGCTCTAATGTCATAAAATTTGATTTATAGCCCTCTGCAAGGAAATTTGCAAACACCGGGTGGCTCAAACGTGGTTTATAGTCCTATAGCCACGCCACAGAACACCCAGTACGTGTATGGTCTTCAATCTCTAAATCCCACTATGGTTTTAGCTGCTCAAGTTCACACTCAGTACCATGCTCAGTATCCCAACGTGGTGTTCAGTCCTGCAATTCCTCAAGCAATGCAACAAGACAACACTCCTCAAACTGTTGCACCAGTGCCTGCACCTGCTGCGTCCAACTCTGCGTTTCTCACTAAAGAAAACGAAGAGAAATTGGCTATTGCAGCATTGATGATCAAGAGCTTGAACGCTTTCCTGGCAGGTGATCTGACTCCTCCATCCATTCTTCCAACCAAAGTTGATCAAATCATGGAGGAGGACCTGGACGAGATCAATGTTTCTTGGAATCTAGCAATGGCTGCCTTTCGGGTTAACAAGTTTTAGAAGAAGTATGGACGAAACCCTTTTCAAATTTGAAGACTGGTCTCACAAAGGACAAACTTAGATACTACAGATGTCACGAACCAGGACACTTTTCCAGGGAATGCAAGAAGCCGCCATCCGGGTATGTGCCATCCAGGGTGGCAGATATACAGAGCAGTGACAGACAGTTGGTTCCCGTCTCTCTCTCAAAGTCCACTACGAGTCCTTCGAGCAGCTCAGGCGGGAAGTCAATAGCATTGGTGGCTCAACATCACGAAGGCTTTAACTGGGCAGATGCTGCAGCTCAAATGGAAACATTAAATCTCTCCAAGAATAGCAACCACTGCATGATGGCGCAGACAACTGAGACGCCCGATCTTTCGAAAACGGTGAATCGAATTCTCTGTTCTAATAGTTGTCGTTTTAAATTATCACAAATGCGCACCCATAATTCAACTCTTGTAGTTGAATACCAACAAGCTACGTCACAAAACATCGCCCTTAAACATAAGAACAAGCTTCTTATGGAAAAGGTCGAAGCTCAGAAACAAGATGTAGCTCAGCTAAAGCTAACAGCAATGGTGGGTCTACGACTATAAGCTAAAACTAGCTGAAAAGGACGTAGAACTTCAAGCAGCCTTAGCCAAGCTAAATTCCTTGACATGGAAGCTTCACAAAAATGAAATAAACATTAAAAAATTTGAAACATCCAGTAAACTTGTCAAGGACTTATGTGAAACATCCAGCTAAACTACCAGAAAATTTTTACCAAAGGTCTTGGGTATAATAGGGCACCTCCATCATATAATCATAACTATACTCAAATGCCTGAATCTGAGGCTGATTTAGAAAATGCAGAAAAAATGATTTATGGTAAACCTTCAGATTATCTATCTAAACCTTGGACGCCCTATTATCCAAAGTTCTCCAAACCCACTGAACTCAAGAGGGATGATGTATTTGTTGCTTCTACACCACTTTGTCACATGAAACTGGTGATCATCCTTCTGGTAGTGCAGATGGTTTGGAGAAAGTAGTGCCTGAGGCAGAGAAATCCACATCCTCCACAGAATCTAAAGGAAAAGAATCTTCTGATACTCAAACTGAATTCGTGAATGATACTAATGTGTCTAACTCATGTGCCGAAGAAATTTTAGTTGAGAAAATCATAGAGGATGATCAAGAGGAATGTCTGAATACAAATTTAGACAATTCAACCGCTGATTATGCATTTTATAAGCCCGTTTTTGATATTTTAAATCAATTTCTTGCTGAAAAAATTACATGCTCAAACAATGTTGGTTGTGTTGAGAATTTAGACAGTTTTAATTCTAGTTTTTCATCAACTACTGATGTTTTGAATGATGCTACTAAATGTAACAACTCTTGTGATGAAAACATGAATTCAGCTGTAGGTCCAACATCGACAGATGATTCGGTTTCATCAGTTTCAACTGAAGAGACCGGAAGTTCTTTTCCAGAGGTTTCGTCTGTTGATGCGCATCCCAGGGTTGACAGTCAAAACTCGACCAACCAACCGACCTTGTGAACGTTGATGTTGACATAATTCTAGAAGATTCAGGCGACTCATCTTAAGTTAACCAAGCACAAGGGACTGATTCTGAAACAACAGATGATGAGCACTCTTTTTCTCATAATTCAAATGAAAATCTTAAAACTGATCCTGAATCGGATTCTCAAATTCTTAAAAATCGTGAGATTCCACATTCATGTAGTGTTTCAAGCTCATCTTCCGAAATTTCAGAAAAGGATGTCCCTGTAGAGCCACCCGTGTACTCTACAGAATCTGTCACAAAATGTGATTTGAAGAGTAAGATTAAGAAACGGAGAACACGCCGATCTAAAAAGAAGAAAACAAAACAGGCATCTTCGACAACAGAAACAGCAACTACCGAGTCTCTTCATTAATCTAAGAAATTGACTCAGCAGTCGCAAACTGAATCTGTTAAGCAACCAGCTGAATAGACATTAGTTAAAATTTTACCTAAATCTCCATGTTCAAAACTCTCCAATTCAAATCACAAAACTAACAACTGTGCTGATGGTTGTGCGCAGGACACAGTCAAGAACAAGACTGTGCATCAGCCGTCAGTACCCGCAAGCAAGAAACTGACAGATACATTGCCCAGAATTTCCCAAGCTGAACGGACTGTTTTCTTCCAGAAGAGGCATACATGTTTTAATTGTTGATTTCCCGGGCACATTGCTCGCATTGTCAATAGACCTTTACCTCGTTTAAAACTTTTTATTCACGACATCAGAAGACTATGTCTAATCGCCCACCTCAGGCTCGATTTGTGGCTAAGTCTTCTAATCGCGACTGGAACTTGGCCAAGAAACAATCTTTCAAACCCTTGAGACCTTCAGGTTCCCAGAATCCTTCTAGCACTCCAAGGATTGTGCAGAAGTCTGATTCGGTAACCTGGAGGCCTAAGAAAGTGGCCAAGACTCAGTCTTCTACCCCATTTAAAATAAATCAAAAGCATCATCAACCTCATCCTCAACTAATTTATTTTTTCGTGAGGTTACTTACGTTGATGCTAATAGCATGCCCAGATCTTCAATGGCCTAGGTTGCAGTCTCTAACTAAAACCTGTTGAAATGTGCAGGAACAGCTCTGGAGAACTCTTGTCAGACTATGGTATATTGACAGTGGCTGTTCCAGGCACATGACCGGAGACATCTCGCAGTTGAATGACATTCAGTTTTTTGATGGCGGGTTTGTTTCCTTCACAGGTGGAGAGACAGGGAAGATTACCATGAGAGGAATTGTTTTGGACGGAGCCCTCAGCTTTAAGAATATTAATTACGTACCAGAATTGAAGCACAGTCTTTTGAGTGTGTCTCAACTCTGCGACAATCATTTGGATGTTCTTTTCACCAAGAAAGGGTATTATGTACTAAAACCAGGTCTAATTATTCCGGATGATTGGATTCTTCTTAAAGCTGCACGAAAAGGAAATGCATATGTTATTGATACGAACAAGGCTCCATCTGACAAGCTCACTTGCCTCTTCTCATCTACAGCCGAACATGATGCAATGCTATGGCATTGCAAACTAGGACACATCAACATGAAGAACTTAAATCGTCTTGCAAAAGGTGGTTTAGTTAGAGATCTACCAGTTCATGACTTCATGCAGATCGAAAAGTGTGAATCATGTGCACGTGGGAAACAACATCGACAGCCTCACAAATCTAAAGCCGCTCCTTCCACGTCTCAAGTCTTAGAACTGCTACATATGGATCTTTTTGGTCCGACAGACATACTGAGCATTGGTGGGAAGGTTTACTGTCTGGTTACTATTGATGACTACTCGCGATTCACCTGGGTTTTCTTTCTTACACATAAAAGTGAAACCGCTGAGTTAGTCAAACAGTTCGTCACGCTTATGGAAAACCAAACAGATACTACTGTGAAGGCTATTCGGTGTGATAACGGGACAGAATTTAAGAATGTTACCTTAAATTCTTTATGTTCCTCCAAGGGGATTGACCGACAGTTTAGTGCAGCCAGAACCCCACAACAAAATGGGGTTGCAGAACACAGAAATCAAACACTAATTGAAGTTGCACACACTATGCAGGTGGAATCTGAGCTACCTCTTATTTTCTGGGCAGAAGCAATCAATACTGCATGTTATATTCAGAATCAGGCCCTAATCAATAAATGACACATGAAAACTCCATACGAAGTGGTTGAAGGTCGCAAACCTTCGGTCAAGCATTTCCGTAAGTTCGGATGCCCTTGTGTTCTTCTGCTCATGGACGCTAAAGGAAAGTTTGAATCATGCGGGGACCCTTGCATCTTCGTTGGATATTCTAAAAATACATCATATCGTGTTTATAACAAGATCAAGAAAATGGTAGTTGAAACCTACAGTGTAGGTTGGCTGGAGGAAAATCCCAAGGACACACGCATTGGTCCTGACTGGATGTATGACTATTCCACATTATTTAACCATATTGATGTGTCTTCCAATGTGTCTGCAGGTAATAGTTCAAGTTCTGACCTTCCAATGGTGCCCATTTCACCTGAAGACGATGCTGACGCTGCCTAGCTACATGAGACTTCAAAGCAGCTGAGTGTGGATCATCCTGGATTTAATGACACTGTCTCGCCTTCTTCCTCCGTTTTGCAATCTCAACAGCCAATTATTAATTCGCCTGCTTAGAATGATCCTCCTGAAGTTGCGGTTTCACCCAGAGCCTCCTACGACACATGAAGGATCTACTCCCAATGTCTTGGGTTCTTCTCTGTTCCCTGAGCCTACTCCGCTCGATTGTTCAGTTGATTCCTCAACAACTACTTCTACTAAAGCTTGCTATGAAAAGGGTCTCGTAAAGCTGGAGCAAATCCACACTAATGCAAATGTGGCGGATTTGTTCATGAAACCCGTTAGCAACGCGCGTTTTCAAGTGCTTGTGGATCTTCTCCAAATGATTCGGTTTTCTACCTAGGCATCCTCTGTCTTTGTGTTTCGTTTACTGTTTTATTTTATTTTCATTATTTCGTAAATTTTTTCATGTGTATGCACAAATTTAGGGGGGGAGATTTTAAAAAAAACAGTTTTTGCAAGGATAGGGAAATGAAATACTTTTTCGTGGTAAATGTTTGACTAACACATGTAAGGTATTGAAACAGGAAAATGTTTGGATCGAAGGTGATGCATCGGTAGGTCTAAAACTCAACCGGATAGGGTAAGCAAAATGATATAAACATAACAAACTATGTACTCAGTGGGTTACTTACTATAGGCGTATGATTTTATGGTCTTAAATCTTGTGTTGATAGGTAGCAAACGTCTGAGGTTTCAGGTCTTTATGCTGTTGAGTCATCCGGGGATATCTTGGCTGCCCTTCTGTTGCATCCAGATTATATGCAGACCTAGGCACAGTCAGGATATCTTTGTAAAAGAGCCAAAATGGAAAGGCCAAAACCTAAGGGAACGGAAGTTTCTTCATGAGAATATTCCATAAGTTCTTACGTACCACATAATGTATTTGCCTAACCCTCGTTAGTCACTATTGGTCTCTCAGCCGTATGGAAGTACTGACCTGTTCACCAATAGCCTGATATTGTATAATAAAAAGGATGACCACAGTATACTCACCTGCTACGATGAATTGTTGTGCTTACCTTGATCGCGGGTGTATGTCATGGTATGGGACACACGAGTATCATAGTATAATACTACCTTATGCGTATTATAATGCTTGAACTAGAAGGGTTGAGTTTTAGATTTAAATGGACAAGTATATTGACAATCGCTTAGACCAATTGACCCTGCTCATAATGAAAAATGTTCCTTAGTTAACCTTTGAACAATTTGATCCCTTAGCAAGGCTGTGTTAATATTTATGTGTGTGCTAAATAGTTTTTCTTTGTAGATTGTTAAAAGGTGGTTGGATGCTTGGATAGTCAACTTGATGATTTTTGTTTAGATGGTTTCTGTCAAGGGATATTGGACTGGCCTAGTGTGCTTAGGAATTTGAGCCAATCTAATAGAAATGGTTAAAACTCTTAGAAAATTGAAAACCAGAATATTATTCCAGATTGGGCTCCTTTAGGCCCAAATGGTACTGTTCCGATTTGGGCTTTTCCGGACAGGCCCACCTGGCCATTACTGTTTCGGATTGGGCCTGACACAAGCCCAATCCGGATTCGAAATTTGAGGCCCAAGCCCATTTCGGAAAGTATATCTGTACCTCTGAAACTTCATTTTGGATTATTCACAAATTTTCGAAATCTGATTTCTTCTCTGATTCTCTCAATGTTTGCATTGTTTATCTCGGAAAATCATCCAGATTAGGTATAAATTGCTTAAATTCATGTAATCCGGATGCTAATGTTTATGCTTAAAGTTTTCCGGATAGCATCTCAGATAAATCTTCAAAGTTATATGCATTTCGAATTTCATTCAGGATGGTTATTCATCCGAATTGATGAACTCGGATTTCATCTTGGATTTCATCTCGGATAATCTTCATCTGGATTGATGATTTATCCGAGATACTATTGGGTAATCCGGATCGCAACCTTATCCGAAATACAGTTGACCTCCTGCTAATCCAGATTGATGAAAAGGTTCATCCGGATTAGTGCTGACCTGTCAGTAATCCGGATTTAGGATGTTTGAACCTCTGACCTGTTTTGACCTGTTCCACTGTTGAACCCCTAAAACTAACTTGAACTTTTTAATATTTGAACCTTAAAATCTGCTTGAACTATCCAGTTAGTTTTAACTGTCATTCTAGTCAACTCCATTAACTTCTGTTAGTTGGAATTTAACTTGGTTGTTATCTTGACAGATATGGTTGAAGAAGCTTTCGATGCTGTTATGCTAGTTGAGGAGCAATTCCACAACCAAGCCTGATATCTTTCAGACCCTCCAGCCGAGTTCTATCAGGAGTTCCAGTCTATGATTGTGGGATTAAACTCTTGAAAGATTGCCTATGCTCTCCGAGCCAATCCAGTCATCTACAGAGACTTAGTGCATTCTTTCTGGAAGAGAGTGCGTTTTCATCAAAGAGGCACAGATGGGAGACCGTACATTCGTTCACAGATACAGAGAAAGGAGATACTGGTAAATGAAGCATGTGTCAGAGAGGTGCTCTAGATTGTCGATACTTTTAGCAATCCAACAATATTTGCGAAAGAGAAGGTGATACCGGTGTTGATGGAGATGGGGTATGAAGGATCGTATCCACCGTTATTGAAGAAGATGTTTCCAGCGTACTGGCGGTTACTGGTTCATATGTTTATGTAGTGGGTCTCAGAGAACAAAGGAGGTCTTGATCAGCCGAACCAAGCTCAGACATCTGCTATAGTATCTTTGGTTATGGACTGGAAGTATAACTACTCTGGTTATATCTTCGACAATACGAAGAAAATTCTGGAACAGTCCAAGAAGAGAATGTTTCTTTTATATCCGCGTTTTGTTCAATGATTCTTGACGCCCGCTACCCAGACCTGGCAAAGGACGCCTCAGATGCTAACTTGTTGAACATGAAGCCAATGGGACCAACCATTTTTAGTACGATGAAGAAGAACCGTTCAACACCTAAAACCGTGTTTGTTGGTCGATTTGCACTAAAGAAATTTGGGAAGTTTGCAGAAGTTGTTGGCTTGGATGTTCCAGCTCCTCCTCCCGTCAATGCAATTGTAGCCGAAGAGCATGATGTACCAGCTAAAGAGAAACAGATCGAGATAGAAGATTTGGTTACGGATGACGAAGCCGATGCTGGATAAGCTTTTCTCGATGATCTTACAGAGTTCAACACCAATTTGACCCTAGTTTTACCAGAGTTGTCCTCAGAAAATTTGGAAGCTTTGATTGCTCATCTAAAGGAAATTCAGGAAAGGTGATCCTCCATTTGATAACCACCTGTTGTTGCTCCGACTCATATGATAAAGGACGATGAAGAAGATGAAACGGACAAGGTGCCACTGATTAAGAGGAGGAGAACTGAGCCGAGTGTTCCATTACACCAATCTGATGCTCATGTTGCTGATACTGCTGAAGAATCTGGGTTGATAACATCTACTACTGTCGTGTCTGTAGTTGCTGCATCTGTTGTTGATACTCCTACTTATCTGAACTGACAACTACTACTATTGCTACGCACTCTACTGTTGTCTCAATTCCAGCTGACACAATACTTCAAATGATGGAGTTTGAGGGAAGTTCATCTGGTGCAGGAGGTTCTGAGGCGGGTGGAAGTGGTGTTGGTCGTGGTGATGATGTTTGAAGAGAATATGCGAAGATCAGTAAAAACGAGCGTTTGAATTTAGCGGGATGGATAGTGATGATGATGATGATGTGGAAGTCAATGTTGTGGATCTAAAGAAAAGAGTGGTCGTCTTGGAGCAGGAAGTTATATTGAAAGATGCACAAATTGCCTCACTGCAAACTCGTTTGGATGTCAGAGATCAAACTATCGATCAGTTGCAGGGAGATGTTACCATGCTTATGACCCTAGTATTCGATTTGAAAGCCAAGCTGGAGAATAAATTCGGAAGGATATTTTCTGATCCAACAGACGACCCAATGAATATCGAAGACAGGCATCGTGCTGCACAACAACGAGCAGCTGAGGAGACTGAAGCTGAAAGACTGGCGGCTAAACAATTGGCTGCTGAACGCCAGGCGAGTTTAGATGATTATTTGGGTGATCCGCATAAGAGGTATACAGTGAGTCAAAAGCGGGTAGCGAGTCAGAAGAAGAAGCAGATGGTTCTGTTGAAGAATGTGAACGTTAATCCTCTTGACGAGAATTTCCAGCTCAAAGATCCAACGAATCAATCTGAACGTTATGTGATGGAGCTTGGTTGCAGCTATTACAACAAAGTGGGAAATAAATCCAAGGTGTTAAGCTGGATATATGATCACGTCAAGAATATGTGGATTATTGTGCGCCAAGATGGAACTCGAGAGTATTATTCAAAAGAATCACAGTTCGAGACATGGACGAAGGTTGCTCTTACTGATTTGTTGCGTGCTCCATATACAGACGATGATACTACCCAGCGTGGCCCTGGATGGAGGTTTTTCAAGAAGCTGGAGCGTGAGGTTAAAAGTGGTTTCAAGACAATGAAGACTATCGAACCCTATTTGAGAGCTGCAAAAGGTGTTCGTGATGCGCATACTGGGAAGAGATTTAAATCAGTGATGTGGCCACCGACTGACAAAGAATTGGTTATACCGGTTGCTTCTACATTTCCACGCGGGATTCTAGGAATTTTAACTTTTGGTTATACCATCCCAAGGTTGGTAGCGTGGCGATTGTGACGAAAGAAAAGGCGTTCCGAGTGAATGATGTGGTAGACTTAGTGAGCTTTCACGACGAAGACTTGCAGGTTCTTGCGTCTCATCAAATCAGAATTGCAGAGCTATATGAAGTGTGTGCGAAAGACTTGACTGCAGCTGTTGCAAGGATTATTGCTGGAAGGCTTGGAGTGGACGCACAACCGAAGGACTAATGTTATAAACCTAGGTGGAGATTGTTGGGCCTATATTGATAAAGGTTTACACATTAGGGCTTATTTTGGGCTTTGGTATGTTTTGTGGGCTTCCTAGTGCCTTATGGGCCTAGGCTTGTAAATAGTGGGCTTGGTAATCATTATAAATAGAGGTGTTAGGTCAAAGAAAAGGGGTTAGAGAGTTGTATTCACAAAAACTTGTATCAGACACTTTGCTGGTGTATGCAAGTTGATTCTAATTCAAAGTTGTTCTTCTTCCTAATCATTATTTCTGCTACTGATTAGGTTAGTGATATACCTGTTTGATCCGTTTTCAGGACTTACAAAATCATATCCCGATTCAAGCTTAGGAATTTTGGAAGTGGAACTGAGTTCAAGCTCACTAGAGATTGACTAATTAGTTTCCATTTGATCATACACAAATAAAAAATAACAGATTAATGTTAGGAGGTTTTTAGAGTGTCGCCGAAAATATTTAACACGAGTAGAGTGTCGCCTAGATAATATCTAAGCGCCACTAAATGTAGCTTGAGACTTGTGTGTCACCGGAAAAGATTTCGAGAACACAAGTTTGCCAACGTGAGTTAGCAGTGTCGCCTAAAAACTAGAGTTAACTTCCTTCAGTAAAGCTTTATGATTTCATAGACACGATTATATAATTCGTGTTATCTTATTTAATGTGCAAGTTATAACACAACACATAGTATGTACAAACATTCAAAGTTAACGTATTAACTTCTATACAAACGGTAAAGTTTGGACACACGAGAGACTTGTTTCGTCATAACGCAAAGTTATCTATGATAACCTTCTACACAAGATAATATATGAAACTTGAGGGACTAATTGTACAAACGAACAAAAGTTATAATATTTAACTACACCAAACCCTTGGCTCACAAAGACCTTCGCCAAACCCATCTTCTTATAACTAAACACCACCCAAAACACTCACTTTCGTGACACTCTTGGAACCAAAGGTCACACCTTCGTGGCCCTCTTCTCACCTTCGGCCCATCTAGGTTTTAACCCAACCCCCGTTAATTGTTTAAAAGTTTAGAAACATGCATGCAACCTCTATTCCCAAACCCTAGTTCGCCTCCACCCCATACGGTCGTACTCTCCCTCTCTCTACTCTCTCTCTAGAAAATTTAAGGAGGAAGCAAGGAAGCTCATCGCTTTTTGGATTTTTGATCTCCATCTCCATATCCCTAGGTAATCTATCAAAGGCACACACATAACTTGTTGACTCATGGCTACTTTTATTTGATTTTGTAGTTTCTTGAATGCATGAAAACATGGATTACATGTGTTAGGGTTTGCTTGAAATATATTCTTGACGTTTATATAATGGTTCATGATAGTCTAGTAACTTTATGATCTCATATACATGCTAGGGTTTTGATTATACATGAAGTTGATGATGAAACTTGATGTTAAACTAATTTATATGATGGTATAGAGGTTATATTCCCTTAAAATCATGGTAAAAGAATCCTAAAAATGTTTTAATCGAAAGTTAATTTCAAACATAATCTGATCAGGTTTTTACAACTGACTTGTATTGGCTGTAAGGAGGTCAAAACATAAAAAAACGTGCGGTTAGTGAGTCTAAAATCTAGTTCCAGAAATAGCTTTTAAACCTCACTGAAATCATAATTTTTCAACGAGTTTTGGTATTTTAAAAGACTAAAACGGAAACACAGGTGTAGGCTGCATTTTTATGTAGAAATTGCAGCCTGTTACGAGGGTCATAACTTGGTGTAAGATTGGAGTTAACATGTGAAAATTTTATAGTAGATATTTCTAAGAGGTTATAAAATTTTCCAATTGGAATTTCGTCAATCGGATTGACAGAGATCTTTTAATAAATTTTACCGTACATAGTCGACAGATTGTGATGAATTTGCCCATGATTTTTCTAAATGATTTTTTATGATTTTTCTGTGCACAATTGGACCTTGAGAAAAACATACAAATGCAACCCGCCTATCTAGAATGGTTTGTAATTTATTTATAATTTTTCTAGTCCGGTTAGTATTTTATCAAAAATTCGCAAAAACAGCTAGAAAACTGATATTAACTGGATTGGTTGAAATACAGTGATATTGTGTCTAAGTGTCGTTTATTGTTTGATTTATGTGTCCTTGCATGATTAGTGCTTAGACAAAGGTAGTTAAACGTATTGCATGTTATGAGATGAACATGTGCACATACCTACACAAATGGATAACTAAGTGTCAACGTGATTTGCATGTTATTTGTTAGCATTTGTGTAGGATTTAATGACATACGTGAATGATAACTAACACTAATAGGTAACCATATCAGGACATGGTTGACCACATCTACCCTTAGTCACTTTAATTCTAGCCGAGCAAATTAAAGGTGAATTCACAGCCCCTACACTTTTAACATTTACAAAACACATGGGCGAGAAAGCGTTTATAACATTACTGCAAAGTAATGTCTCACATTACAATAAAGTAACGTCATTAGGGTTAGAGTTTTTGTTATATCAGTTATGGTCACAAAAGTGCACACTATCACATTAAGTCATTCATCTCGGACTGTTAGTATTAGGTTATAGCGAGGAAATTTCGAGTAGTACTACTAGGCCCGACAAGCCCCACCCGAGGTTAGTTGTGCTAACTCGATCGGTTATGGTCGAACAGGTGTTCAATTTGGCTACCACATCGCCATGGTCAGTGATAGGCCCGGTAATCAAAGGCAACAACACAAAATCTGTCAACTTCGGTTGCGAACACTTAGTTCCATAACATCTAGGTTAGCTACCTACAAATATAACAAAAGGCTACTAATCACTACTATAAATTGTTAACTACTGAAACAAAAGATTGTAATATTTTGTGACTCAAACCTGTGAACTCACTCATCATTATGTGTTGACATTTCTTCTTGTATGTCTTTCTCACGTCGCTAAGGTACACATTCATGCTAGAAGCACAACATGACATTAAAAACTATTTTTAGGGTGTTTGCATTCATACATTTATTTTCGTTCGTTTTGGGCGTTTTTTTACACACTATTTTACATTACCTTTATTTATGCTTTGAAATTTAATTAGGTTTTGAAAAACGTGATTTTTCTCATATAGAGGTCGTTCTATAAGACTAGTGTCTAGGATCCTTGTCATGCGACTCGCGATAGAACCCCGCCGGTGGTATTTGAGGATGTGACAAATATAGAACACCCCCTTTTCAAGAACTACACAAAAATCACATAAATCAGCTCATAAACACAACCAATTGATAAAAAATAAGAACCAAACAATTAGAAATCATTTTTATAACAGTCTTTCAACAAAAACACCAAACAATTCCATAGTTTCAAACCCGAATTTTGAAATTTTACAAACTTTTTGAGACTTTTCAAAACCCAAAAATAAGAGCATCTAGGTCCAGATACTAAATTGTAAGTATGAATAACCCAGAAATAGCAATACTAATGATGTTTCTCAAGAATAATCAGATCTGAAACGTCAGTTAGTTTGACCGTTTGACCCGAAATTGATAGAAATCTCAAGAATGGTTTAAGAACAAATTAGAATAAAATAAAAACACTAAATCGAGGCAAGAATTGTAGTCAAGAAAGATATAAAAGTAAAACCGACTTTTCTATTTCAGCTTCAACACACACATATGGTGTAAACTAAGATTCCCCAAGCCTAACCTAGTGACGATAAAACTACAACTATTTATAGGCATCAACAAGGTCTGAGAGTGACACCATGTGAGTTGCCGCCACTTGGCTCTTGAAGGTTCCTTGAGTGTCGCCTGATGATCACTACTCTTTTAGTTATCATGATGGACTTGCGACACTCGAACAAGAGTAATACATGAGTGTCGCCAACAATGATGTCTGATGTTTGTTTCTCTTGAATGGAATGCAACAGTCAAATTAGTTCCAATAGTTCTTCTACCTCTTTTATATGGTGTGGGTCATTTTGCTGGTGGTGAGAGGTTGTGAGTTGGTGGTTTTCTTTTCAGAATCCATTTGGGGTTCTTTGTTAGATATGTAGGGTTTGTTATGGTTTCGTGGTAAGTGTTGTTGTAGTAGATGTAACACCTATTCACTTTTGTAGTGGCAACAGATGTTTGGATAGTGGGAGCAGTGGTTTGGGTGGTGATAGTGATTTTCAATGGAACAATGGAAGTTCCAACAAAGCTTTGAGAACCTTGTCTTGTAGGTTGCCTTTTTGTAGGGGCATCTATTTAGGAACCTAGATTCTCTTGAATTCTTTTTCTTTCGAGGATCTCTTGTACTTTCAACATATCCTTAGCTTTCTTGTATCTCTCCCTTTTTTCTTTTTCAAGAACATTTGTTTTAGCACTTTTGTTGTGGATGTGTCAGGCTTCTTTTTTATCTTGAGAAGTAAGTTTTCTCATGTTATCATTCTCCCCCTTTTGGCATCATCTTCTGAATACCCCGGTTTTGGAGCAATGCCTGTTGTTTGAAAAAGGTGATCTTTGATGCCTATGATCTCTGCTTGTGTATCTTTGTACCTTGTTTCAATCATATTCCTAATCATCTCCATATACATATTATGAGTGGCATCAGTAGATTGCTTTTGAAGTTGGAGATAGGGTTGTGCATGGGACCATATCTTCTCTGCAAGTTCTACAATTGTTGATGGAGTTCTAAAGTTTTGCACCAGAGTGGTCATCATTTCTTTGATTTGATCAATTGTGGATTCTAGTTTAGTTACTCTCTCTATTGATTCTTGATATTTTAACCTATCACCTAATTTAATAGGATCATCTAAATTCCCACCAGAAGTGGTTGTACTTGGTTTTGAACTAAGTGCCCCTTGATCTTGGTTCTTGGGACTTCCAACTAATAGAGAGTGTACTATTGTAGACTCAACAATTGTTGTCTTCAAGGAAGTCTTAGTTAGGTAACCACTGTTCAGCTGTGAGATTGTTGTCTCTACAGTTGTAGTGGCTGCCTCACTTGAAAAACCTTCAAGTGTCACTTGTGACACAAGAGGTGTACCCTCATCTACTTGTGGGCTTGCAATGACATGACTTGGCCCAATCACTTGTTGTGGCATAATCCTAGTAATAGGTGGTTGGGAGGAACTAGGTATATTCAATCATTTTGGTTAATTGTATCAAGCAATGATTTTATGGTGGATAATATGGTGGAGATTGTATTTATGGGTGGTGGAGTGGAATGAGAAGCATAGGAGAAGGGTTGAGAATAGATGCTCAAGTGAATCATCTAACTCTTGATTTTCTTCCCTTGTTTGAAAAGGCTTTACCCTATTCAAAAATTCTTGTTTGAAAACATTTTGTTGGCAAAAACTGAGTTGTCTTGGATACATTATGAAGGCTTTAGCGGTACCGCTCTTAATATCCTTCGCATTTCCCACCATGTCCATAAAAAAGTTGTGGATAACTTATAATTTTCATTTGTTAAAATTGCATATCCTAAATACTGTGTTTTTAGTAGTATTTCATTAAAAGATATGGTTTTTGTAAATAAACAGATGAGTAGGATATGAAAGAAAAATTTCATTTCTGGAGGAAAGTGTGGTTTAAATATTGTTTCTCCTTCCATGTGGGCATCACACCCCCTCTCTAAAAATTTTGTATGAAGATTTGTTCTTAGAGAAAGTTTCAGTACCCGCCATATTATCAATGTTGAGTGTTGTTGATATGGATTCTGGTGTGATTTGGATATCTACACCATCAATGTATTGACATAGATAAGAGCATCAATGGTCAAAATATTATTATATATTGAAGCTTGAAGAATGTCTATGATCGGATGAAATTCGGTGTTCTTGTCATGTTTGATAAGATATGATAGATAATTGTGCGAGGGTTTGAGTGAGAGCTCCATTGATGATCGTAGATTGTGATTTCAGAGTTTGTCTCTTTGTGAAAATATTTGATTTTGTGATATTTGACAACGAAAAATAGAAGCTCTATTGGGTGAGGGTTTTTATAGGGTTTATGTAACAGTGAACATGACATGGCCAACCACTACTTTTTGAGTGACGTGGTATCTCTGTTGACAAGGAACAAACCTATGTTTCTCAAATTCACAAGAGATCAGCCCCATTGTCGGCCCCATCAAGAAAACCCTTATGTAAAGTAATGAAACATCTCTTTTATTTAAATAAAGGTTATAAAAGTTGACTTGGGTTAAACAGTGGATCTGTGATCTTTTAGCCAAATCATGGATAAGTGAGACAATGGTTATATTTTGTAACAGTGGTTCACTTTAGTCAAATAGAGTTTTAAACCACTAAAACATATGTTTTAATCTTTTGATAACAGAGCTTTAATTTTAATGATTTTGAGACAACATTTTAATGTTGGTAGTTGAGAAATTTTGGTATTTTTGAAAGGAAACTTGTTAATGCTTTTATTTTGAAAATTTATTTCTTGGTTTTGTTTGTTGACTTGTGCTAGGACATCCACTGTTTACTATTTTTACTTGCAAGCAGATGCACCCTGCAAAAACAGTAGTGGGTCAATCTAGAACAGAATCCAAAGCCTTGTTAGCTTGGGTTTTATTTTTATCCTTCTCAAAATCATTTCTTTGGGAATAGTGTTTTGTTAGGATTAGTTTTTGAAATATTTCCATTAATTGTAGTTGACTTTCTGCAAGTGCTTTGACACTTGGGTCAACAGTTGTTTGATCATTTCTAGTGAGTTGATTATATCTATGAGGGTATCTGTTTACTCTTGGTTTTTTAGGCATTTTGATAGAAACATTGTTAAAGTCACATGATTGTTTTTTTGCTACAGATGGCGCACTCAGATTTTGACTCACAAAAACTATTTTCTCTATTTATATCATAAGTTTTTAAATGAAAATAGTTTTTAGCTACATGATTTGTCTTTTCACATAAATCACAGAACAGATTTGTGACCTTATCTTTCTTATTACCTTTGTCTCTCTTTTCAGAGACACATGTTTGATCATTTGTTTGAGAGTCTGAAATAGGAATGATTTTTTTTTACTTTTGTGCTTTAAATCCATCAGGGTTTGTTAAAATCATTTGTTTGAAGTTTTTAAGAACATCATATTCATGAGACCAAGTTGGTTTAAATTCATATTTTTCTTTTTCAAATCTAGATGATAGCCCTTCTTGTTTTTCAAGAGTTATTTTCTTACCATTAGGGTTGTACCATTCGTTCAAAACGGATCCCGAAACCCGACTTGTATTGTAAACCGATCCGAAATATTCGAATAAGAATACAAACTTTTATATTGCTTTTTGTTGGTTATAAATGGAATTAAAATAATTAAATTACAAGATAAAAAAATATATATATGGGAAGGTTCTTTTAAGAAGAAATTTTATGTAAGAAGAAAAAGAAGAAAGGGCATAATGGTAAACATTAAATAGTTTATAACTTCTCTCATTAATTATGTTATCTCTTATTAATAAAACAAAAACATTATATCCTACACATTTCAAAATTTATCCTACATATATCTTATACTTATCGGAATTTATCATACACAAATGTAAATTTACCCTACACATACTAAAATTTATCCTACACCTGTCGAAAATTGTCTTTCACCATAAATTAATTTATCTTGAAAAAGTATATTAAAAAAATGAGTTACAAGTTTAATTAATTAGCTAATTAATGACAATTATAGAATTACCTATATGCCCTTTTTCATAACATTAAATACACACATTAAATGAAGTAAATGGAAAATTTCATTGGTCTAAAAGTTATTCTTTTTATTATTACAAAATTTTCTTCTCATTTGAACTCTCCAATAATATATATATATATATATATATATATATTTAAATTTAAAATTGATATAGGTTAGGATCCATTAGATCCATAAAAGGTTATAAAGGGAAACAATTAACTAAGTTGGATTTCATAAGAAAAATAACTAACCAAGTGGATTATTATATGTAACCAAGTTAGTTATTAGATAGTTAGTTAACATATAACCAAGTTAATTACCTTAATAATAAATGTGGGGTTTGTTTGGTCAAAATTAGAAACTTATAATGTAGGGGCCTAACTGTTATTCCTTAAAGTATAAAATAAAATGTAATAAAAATGGTGTGTTGCCGGGTTTCGAACTCGGGTAACCCGGACAACAACAAACTAATCAACCAACTAACTTGTGGCTTCCTACAAGTTATAAAATCGATTGCATTATATGTATAGGTTGGGAAATGAAAGCTAAAAAAAGAATATATAAAAACGTTGTACTCTTGAATCGAACTCGAATAAAACGGAACAACATACCACAGATAAGCATATTTCAAATGATAACCGGTAGCGTGTTGCCCTCACCCACATAAGCATATTTCAAATGCTTGGGCAACACCTTCAACTTAACAGTGGGAGGCTCTATCAATGTTGGCTTCAGCTTAGTGTCAATCTTCTCAGGAAGACTTTCCACTTAGTGTGTCCAAGTTGGTCTTCCTTCTTTCACCGCCATCACCTCCATCTTCTTCTCTTCCTCATCCATGCTTCGATTCGTTTCCGTTTGTAACCTGTCAAACATGAAACACTCCTCTATTGTGTTTTCCTCCTCAACACCCATGTCACAGAGAGGTATACACTCGTCAACAACGTCCGCCATATAGCATTTTTTGTTGACTAAAGATCCGTTAATCCTGAAAAAACATTTAACCGCGACCGATGGTTACCAAAAGTCATGTCAACCATACCCGTTTTACAATTATTTTGGGCATTTGATGTTTCCAAGAACGGTCGACCGAGAATAAGCGTAGGTTGCTTGGTTAGGTCCAACGAAACGTAATCGAGTACTAAGAAATCCACCAGATAGTAAAAGTCCTCAACTTTAACAATTACGTCCGTGACTATTCCACGGGGTAGTTTAGGAGACAAGTCGGCTAGCACTACGGTAGTATTTGCCGCTCGAAGTCGACCAAACTCATATTGGTCATATAAACTACCCGGTAAGATACTCACACTAGCACCAAGATCCAAGAGTGCCCTTGTCATTTTAAATTTTCCAACTTGAATGGAGATGATAGGCGCCCCCGGGTCTTGCAACTTGGGTGGAAGTGCACCCGAAAGAATCGAACTCCCATTTTCAGTTAAATCTAGTTTCTTTGGAAACTTGTGAGTCCGTGTTTGAGTACACAAGTCCTTCAAGTACTTAGCATATGACAGGACTTGTTTTATGGCATCGAAAAGTGGTAAATTGATTTTGACTTGTTTAAAAATTTCCCACATTTCTTCTTGGTGGGGACCTCTTTTGTTTACCACTTTTTTGGATGGTCCCAACAAAGCTTCGGGATAAGGGGCGGTATTAACGTCCACACCCTTTTCCTTAGCTTTCGGAACAGGGACGGTCACAACGGGTATATTTTTATCATTTTTCAAAACATTTTCTTTTTGACCCGTTTAACCGTCAACAATCTCATCATCACTAGCCTCTTCCACTACCCCTTCGACAAACTGAGGTGGTGGTGACACAACACCATTATCAATGACTCGACCACTACGTAATAAAATTTATCAGTTGGTACCTCATGTGTGTTCTTCGAGTTGGACCCTTGATGCTTAGGGTTCACTGTGGTGTCACTAGGCAATTTTCCACCACTTCCACGCATCTGTGCCATCTCCTCCGCAAGTTGACCCACTTGCTTCTCTAAAGCCTTGTGCTATTTATCACGTACCTCGAACTCCTTTTTCATTTCCATCTTTATCTCTTGATTCGAAGTAGTGATAGCATTCATGAGGAGTCTTCATCACCCATTGGAGGATTAGAGTTACCACCTCCATTACCACCTTGGTTGTATCCCCTTTGATAACCACCTTCATGATTCTGATAGCCTTGACTACTTCCTTGGTTGTAATTTCTTTGGTACCCCCTTGTTTACCGCCTTGACGGTTTTGATACATCGAGCCTCTTTAATTCCCACTTTGGTTGAAAGTTGGGGTTCATTTGGTTTGAAGCATTAGCATAACAAAAGTTTGGATGGTTTCTCAAACCCGAGTGATAAGTGTTAGAATTCATATCGAATTGCTTGTGATCCCCATACACTTGACTCACCTCCTCAGTCGTATTTGCCATGCTCACTTGACATTCTTCAGTTCGATGTCCAATATCCCCACAATCCTCGCACCCCGCGAACTGAACCACACCAACATCCTTCTTCTTCATATAGGCCAACTCTCGTGCCAAAGTAGCAATTCTATCCTTAGCACTCGAATCAAGGTCGGGAAGAGATCAGGAAATAGGATGCTTTTTAGATCGGTCCGCCATAGCGACCGCTTTAGAATCCTTCCTCATCCTTTCCAAAAAATCCCAATCATCTTCCTTATGATTGTTCAACAACATTCCGTTACTTTCCGATTGCAAATACCTGTGATCATCAGCATCCAACCCCCTTACAAAGCATTTAAGTAATTCCCACCTTGGAATTTGATGATAAGGACACTTCCTAACCAATTCCTTGAAACATGTCAATGCCTCATGTAATAACTCCCCCGGTAATTGTCTAAATGACCGAATTTCATATCTTGCATCATCGGTCTTTGCAATTGAGTAGTATTCATCCAAAAAAACTTGTTGCATCTCTGCCCAAGTGTGAATACTATTCGTTGGAAGTGTGAGAAACCACTGTTTAGCTTTGTCTTTCAAGGAAAATTGAAACAACTGCAACTTCACTTCTTATAGGGCAAAATCGTGACCTCCAATAGTACCACATATAGCCGAGAACTCCACCAAATGTGTGTACGGTTCGTCATTTGTTCTATCGTTGAAGTGGGGTAGGATGTTAATATAATTTAGCTTACAATCAAAAGCCCTTCTTCCCTGAGGCGTAGGGACAATGGGTGAGTCATATTCAGTGACCACCGGTCTAAACCGACCATTCACACCTCGCGGAGCTTGTTGATGTAATTGATGTCTCGGACCATTGACTTCTTAATTCATCAGCCTATTATTGCCCCTTCAATCACCACCCCTATCTCCACCTTGATTTCCACCGCCCATAAATTGCGGAATTCGGTTACGGTTACCATTGTTATTATTGTTGTTGCCATAATCCCGATTCCTTCAATCATTTTGTGGTTGACGGTTATTCCCGTAGCCGTCATCTGTACCATAATCATGACCATATCCATTGTTGTTCCCCACAAAATTGGTATTTTGATAGCCAAAATCTTCATACTCAAATCCCCGAACATTATAGAAATTCCCCATGTTGTCTCCCCATTCGTCGTCTACAACCCTTTCGTTATAGTTTCCAACATCGTCCGAATATTCCGAATGGACGCTCACATGTTCCGGTGATTGATAACCAGGAACACTATATGGTGCATCATTGGGCATATTATTTCTCAAATCATCGAGATCGAGAAACTGGGCTTCATTTGTGGGATTACCACGGCTATGGTTAACCCCACGGATGGCGTTAATATTTCGGTTGTAGAGATTGGGTGATACTGGGTTTTGTCGGTTTTGGTTTGGAGGTGGAGGTGTGGGTGTACGTTGGCGATTGTTTTGGTTTCGGCTACGAGTTTGGAATGGTGGTGTTGGTGGTCTTAAGTTGCTACCATCCCCCGATTCATGGTTTTGGGTGTTTTGGTTTTGGGGTGGGTAATCATAGTATTGGTTTTGATTGTTAGGTTGGTTGGAATTTTGTGGATCCACTGGAATGGGTCCAAAGGATGGTGTAGGTGGTGAGTGGGTATTGGGTGGATTAGAGACAAGAGTTGCCTCTAACCGGTTGGCTAGGTTTCTTCTAACGACCTGCTCAATCTCCGGTTCAAACACTAACGACGAGGTCCTCCCAGATATCCGTGTATGCATGCACTACCTGTATCTTGCACAAGTAACACACCCGCGTAACACAAAAGCAAAGACGATATAAAGAAACAAGCACTTTAAATAGTTAATCACAAAATCAAACAAGTCCAAACACAAAGCGCACAAACTCCCCGGCAACGGCGCCAAAATTTGATCGAAGTGTCGTGCCCCGGTCAAAGATAAATTTTATAATCCCAAATTACCCGTAACTACGTGTTAGTGGTAGTAAGGGGTCGAACCAAGAATTTATGGTTTGCATGCGGGCAAGATTGATTTTAACGAATTGTCACGAATTATGAAGTTTGCTAATATTTTAGTTAATTTTGTGTGTTTGAAAGAGATGTCGGAATGCTCCGACCAATTTGATTTTTATTACTTAACTACTAATAACTTGAATACTTGCACGAAAACTTAATTAACGATTGTAAACCAATAATTTAGAACAAGGTTCACACCTGGTTCGGTAATGTAAATCCTAGGATTCCTACACGTTTGAAGTTCAATTCAATTGCAAAATGACCAACAGGTTTAGTGTTACGTGACTTAGATGCCAAGAGCTATCGACGTGGTGGACGATGGACTACAATGCACTTCGTTATCACAAACAAGTAAACTCTAACATAGACAAAGCATAATTGCACATAAAGGTTTTGCAAAGTCAAATTTAATCTTCATTCGACAATTCACAAATTCTATACAAATGCAAGTCAATTATCATAGATTTCAAAGTCAAATTACAAGTTATCACAAATCAAAACTCAAAAAAATGTTAAACCCTAGAACTTACAAAACCTACACCGGGGTGAAACCCAAGGAAATTAGCCGCTCATGGTGAAGGAACGCAATCAACCATTGATGAACTCTTGAACATGGTCATCTTGAAGCTTTGAGAGTAATGATGATGATGATTAGGGTTTGGGTTGGATGATGAAGATGAATTGATGATGAATGGGATGATGATGGTAGGTTAGCTTTGGGATTGAAGGTTGTGATTCGGGTGATGGAATGGATGGGAGATGATTGAAGATGAAGATTGGGATGTCTTGGCTCCAAGATGGATGTTACAAACTCACAAAAACCGTAACTACTCAAGAATTGGTCAAAACATGTGTTATATCCCGTCCAAAATTGAATTTCAGCGATAGAGTTTTAGGAAGGGCGTCGCCGACGGCCAAATGGGGCGTCGGCGATGGCCTCTAGTTTGTGTGGTTTTTGTACGACGCTCTAATCTACTGTCTACGGACATTTTTGGCCGACGGGGTTTCTAAGGGGTGTCGTTGACGGCCCAGGGGTGCGTCGGCGACGACCTCTGTAAAACCTGATTTCCTGTTTTTCCGTTTTGCAATTCCGGTTAACCCGTTTTCCGCCCCGATGCTCTGAAACACTCCTGTATAGCTCCTTAAACTCCGTAAACCTGCAAAACACAAATCCAATCAAAAGTAGGCTATTTGATACTAAAATTTACGTAAAACATTAACTTAAGCTTAATAAGAATATCGCGTGACAATTTAAAAGGTTGTGCTTTAAATATTGTAACATGATTACTCGTCATGAGCTATGGACAATCATCATGCCCTGTACCAATCCGTTGGGGATTGGGGTGTGAAAAGGGTCAGTGATTTTCACTTCTTTACTAGCTGGGTTTGTTGGTATTACTTCAACCATTTGAGAGCAATTTTATTGTTTTCTTTGGAACAATTGTTTTATAGTTCCTTGTATCCTATTTTAAATTTCACATTACTCTTTGTTTGTTGGTTGACAAGCATTTGAAAACCACACAAGATTCCACCCATTTTTCATAATTTTATTTGGGTAGATTCAAGTTCCTTTTTGCAAATTTGATATTTTCTATCATAGTTTGGAGCTTGTCTTTGGTAATTGATGCTTCATGTTTGAGCCAACTGATTTCTTGGTCTTTTTCAGTTACTTAGTATTAAAATCCCTTTTCAATTCTGCAACCAAAATTTCACTAACTTGAATCTTTTCCCTAAGATTTTCATTCACCTCTTTGATATTGGTAGATGGAATTATGCATTTGTCTGAACATAATTCTTTAAGAATTTGAGGGGATACCTTAGCAGCAACATATAAGGCATAATCATGTTCACAATCTATGTAACTTTTAGGATCATCACCTTTTAGTCTTTCTTTAGGGCCTTCTACACAAATAGTTTTTTGCACTAGGCTTCCTGAATCCTTATCATCATCAATTTGATCTTTACCAACAATCACTTTTTGTTTTGATTCACTTTCTTTTGCAATAGATTCAAGTGCCATAAAACAAAAATTCATCGCTTCATACTAGTTTTGCTATAAGAGCAAAATTTTCATCTATTAATTCCTTAGGCAAACTACTCATGTCAACAAAACCTTGTGTTAAAAAACTTTGTTGTTTGGCCTCTACATGTGTAGGGGCAAGAGTGGCTTGAGGTGCTTGGCCTTGTGCAACAGGCACTTGAACATATTGGATTTGAGGAACTAGTGTGTCAACATATTGCATAGGGACATGGCTTAAGGCTTATGAAAAATGTGCAATGGTTTTGAACATTTTGTGCAGGGGTATTTTGGGAATTTTGATAAAAGTGTTGTTGATTGTTAGATTGTGGTCTTTGATTCGGATAGGTTATCACAGGTGTAGTGTTGCTTGTTTGATTCATACACTCTCTAGCAAAGTGACCTAATCTATTGCATTTAAAACTCTATATCTTGGATTTATCCAACCCCGCCCTTGACTAGCCATTTAGTCCAGGATAGTTCCTATCGGTTCTTTTATAGAAATTGTTTGCTCTAAGACAGCGTAGGGCCACTTGTTTCAAAATTTCAATTTCCTCTAAGTCTGTGGGATGAATATGTTTCAGATCATCAAGAACAAAGGACAGATTATCAGAGTTTTGACTATCACCAGTTGCTTTGAAAGAAAAATTGGAAAAGTATTAATCAGAGTTTATTGCTGGGTTGCTAAAGACATAGTCATCAGACACTTTTCTAGTTTACTGGATCTTCTTTTTATGGACAAGATCTCTCTTTCAAATGTCAAGAGCTTTCCATGAAGCTGAGTCAAGGTCATTTTCTTGAAATTTGGTGTTGTTCTCATCACAACGGCTATTGTATCCCATGTTTTAGGAAATGATCTCAAAAGTTTGTTACTTAAAATGATTTTGAACATTCTTTGTTTACCAACTTTAGTTCACTTATGAGTGAAAGTCTCGTATTGCTGATTTAGGATCTCATGAGTGTTCTCTATCACATCCTCTATTCCACCAAATTATTCTTTCAATGCATCCCACAACTCTTTAGTACTGTTACAATGTAATAGGCCGACATAGATCTCGTTTGGTAGAGCCATGACTACAATACCGAAGGCCTTTGCATCTAGCTCAAACTTTTGGAAATTTTTCTTAAAGTAATTTTTCGGTTTCTTTGGTTCCTAAACATTTGGATTTTCAACATTAGGTACCATTTGAAATTTTGCTCAGAGTAATTTTTCGGATTTTGTGGTGTGAATATCACGGACTTCCACATGTGCCATCTGATGTTACCATATATTGTATTTTGATCTGACAAGCATCGAAGGCTTGTTGTTGAAACTAATGCTCTAGGGATCATAATTTGATCTTTGTGAAAATAGAGTACGCACAAAAACCTTTTGTAATTGATACTTTAAGCTTTAAATTATGATTCAACGAACAGATTGGTTACCAATTTATAAGCTGATCTTATGTTATTAAATTGATTGTGAAATCAAGTTTAATGAGACCAAAATCTGATACCAATTGCAAGGATCTGAGTGTAACTTGTATGCTTTAGATGAACAATGATAGAGCATATAAGAGTGGAAGTTATATCAAAACTATTTTGCATTATAATCAAAGGATTACAATTACAACAATAACTTTACAAACTCCCCATTAGCCTGATCACTCACAGATTTGTTTGTACAAAAGGAATGTTTGTGAAGTGATAAAATAGATCTCTAACACACGGGATCTATTTGTACAAGTATGAAACGTCTATTTGTAGTCAGCTAACGTCAACCTGATAGTGACATCTAGCATTTTCAACAAAAAAGATTCAAACATCTGCGGAATTCTAACATCGGATCTATTAGATAAAACATATGTTCTAAGCATAACACTGGTATATTGAACTAACCGTTGTTCTTTAAATCGTTGTTTATTTGTATCAAGCATCTGTTTGGCCAGAACAAATGTTTTGGTCCTCATGATGAGTGTTTTTCTCCAACAGGGCCTTGGCCTCAAACATTGGTTCTATCTTCATCATCAGAGGTTACATGCCTTCAAGTAGATCTTTGATGTCTTCAATAGATGTTTAGAATAGGTGTTTAAGATTCACTATCTTTGGGAGGAGAATGTATCATTTGCTGCTTCTTTCTTGATCTTCTTAGCATGTTTTGGCTTTGAAAAATCATCTATTCTTTTGTAGGTTCAACACCATGTTTGAAACCTATTATTCACATATCTTCTACATCATGATTTTGTGACCCGGAAAACTCACTCACTACAAACAATCTAAATTGATTTACCCCAACAACATACCCATATAAAAAATTAAACAAAATCACACAAACACACACACACACACACACACATATATATATATATATATAAACATTGAGTTAACTACAACAAACTTTTCATGTGTGCACTATGGCCACATTTTTGGGTTTTAATAAGGAACTTTTATGAGTTTGGTTGATGCATGGAAGCTTTGAGTTTTTCAAGTTGGCTACAAAAGTTTGGGGTCTTTTAAAAACTTGTTGGACCTACAAAAGAACAGATGATACCCAAAAGCCAAGACATGACACAAAGATCAAGAAATAAAAAGTTCTTAAAGCAATTCTCTCCCCAAAGATAATGAATCTTGAACATCTAATCAAAACATCTGGTGTAGACAAAGCAAACATTTGATCAAGCCTTGGAACTGCTGTTCAAGAAGAAACAACCACTGTTGAAGGCTAAAGTCTGTTGAAGCCAAATGTCTGATGAAGAAGAACCAAACCTCCTTCTGGCCAAACAAATGTTTGGAATCAAAGTAACAGAGGATAGCTCAAACAAATGTTTCCAACGTAGTAGTACTTGTTTTGTCAGTGTTTAGACTAGTTAAAATATATGATAAGATTTGCATTGATGTTTGCAACATCTATGGAATCTGCTCTGTTAGAAATGTTAGATGTCACTATCATGATGAAGTTATCCTATCATGAACAGAGCTTTAGTACTTAGTATAAATATATCTAACCTATTAGAGACTATTTTATCACTTCATACATTCTCATTTGTACGAATAGTTCTAGTGAGTGATTAGGATGATGGGGAGATCGTAGAATCATTACTGTAAAACTTTTGGATTAATTGAAAATTAGTTGTTGATAATATCTCTCTACTTGGGAATTATATTGTTTTTATCTATATTTGTTTACAAGTATCAAACTCAGATACTAACAATTGGTATCAGACCTTGGTCACGATAAACTTGATTTCACAATCAATTTAACACATAAAGATCAACACAACAAAGATCCAATACTATTCGTAGCTCATAGTGGAAAAGTGTAGAACTAATAAAGTGTCTTACACTTACTTTGTTCTTCTTCTAAAAGATCAAAAGAGAATGTCACTCAATAACTATGATTCCCTTATCTCCTGTTGCGATAGAAAACCACCAATGTTTGATTGATCAAATTATAATATTTGGCAACATAAAATGGTGCATTCTCTAGCTCAACAAAACACATGATGTTGGAGGTCTGTATTGTATGTACCACATATTCCAATGACACATTGTGTCAAAAATCCTGATATGAATGAGCCAAAGAAACCGGAAGAATACTCTATGCTAGACTTCGAAAAATTAGAGATAGATGCCAAAGCGATCATTCTAAAAGATGTTTATGCAGAGTTATTATACTGCAACAGTGCTAAAGAGTTATGGGATGAGTTGAAAGAGAAATTCAGTAAAACTAAGGAGATCGATAAAAACAATCAGAAAACTCTCACCATACAAAATATTGAGAGTATATCTAAACCAGTACAGACAACTGTTTGTGAAAGGGGGAACGATAGCGTTGTAAAAATCAATGATCCTTGGAATTTAACACAAAATGAGAAAGATTGCGAATGCGCATTTATTTCCACCAAAATGGAGTATCTATAAGCCCAGATAGCCTATGGTATGTAGATAATAGAGGATCCAGGAATATGAGTGGATGCAAAGATCTACTAACTAACTTCCATACTCATGGAGGTGGTGACATTCCTTTGGAAATAATTCTAAAGGAAAGGTGATGGGGCAGTAATAGACAATTTAAAATTTCATTTACTCAGCGTTTCACAAATGAGCAATAGAGGATATGACTCATTTTTTAAAACACAACTTGTAAAATCGTTGGACATGGGATTGTTAAAAAGATTGAAAAAAATATAGCTGAAAGCACTACACAACTTGTTGCTCATAGAAGTGGCAATGTTTATATATTGGATATGACCAAAGAAAACCAAAATCTAATATATGCCTATTCTTCATTGCCTCAACAAAAGAAACAAAGTTATGGCATTGAAAGGTTGGGACATGTTAATTTGAAAACAAATAACACTCTAACACAGGAAAAACTTTTCAGAGGTCTGCGAACCAAACAATTCAAGTGTGCTGAACATTGTGTTTCTAGTTTAAAAGGTAAACAACATAAGGCACCACACAAACCCATTGAAGAGTCCAAAAAACCAAATGCTTACAATTGTTGCATATGGATTTGTTTGACCAAATAATAATCATGAGCTTAAGGAAAAAAGCGATATTGCTTAGTAATAATTGATGGTCTTTCTAGGTTTACATGGACATTTTTCTTACACTCAAAAGATGAGACTACAAGAATTCTAAAGAGATTTAGAGAAAATTAGAAAAAAAAAATATGATCTTCCTATAAAGTCCATCAGAAGTGACAATTGGACAGAATTTAGAAACCAAGAGGTTGATGAATTCGGCATATCTAATGGAATAATGAGACAATTCAGTATTCCTATAACACCTAAACAAAATGGGTTTGTTGAAAGAAAAAACAGAACCCTTATTGAGGCTGCAAGAACTATGCTTGCAGATTCTAGTCTCCTATTGTCATTTTGGGTAGAGGCTGTGAATATTACATGTTATGTTCAAAACAAGGTCTTAATAAATCCTAGGAATCAAAAGACTGCCTATGAGATTTTGCTCAAAATAAAACCAATTTATCTTATTTTCAAAATCTTTAATTGCACATGCTTTATTTTGAATATCAAAGATTCAATTTCAAAATTTGCAGCCAAAGTGGATTGTGGATATTTCTTAGGATACTCTTCTACACCAAAGCCCATAAAGTGTTTAACACAAGGACTATGATTATAGAAGAAACATTAAATGTAAAATTTAATGAATTATCATCCTTGAAATCCCTAAAAATCTAATATAACTATTTGATCTTGATAAATTCAATTTTTAAGAAGTAACTACAATAGTTGAGGTTGATACAAGTAAACAAAAGGCTCTGCAACAGGATTAGCGATTCGATATTGAGATGTCATCCCAATACAAAGTCTCTTTTGATCCACAAAGTTCATCTTTACAAAATAACAATCAGTCCACAACAACTAAAACCACTATTGACCAAAGTCAACCTCAAACCACTAATGTTGCATGTGGTCAAACCACTGATTACCCTCCACGTCAAATTCACCATTTAGGCCAATTCCACGACCACACTTTCAAACCACTGTTGACCATATTACAGTGGCAACAGAGGTTTCACTAGAAAATTCTCAACTTTGCCCCTCACCACCAAATTCCATCATTCCATACACTAGAAACACTATGTTTCACAGATCTCATCCACTAGAACAAGTTATAGGAGACACCAATGCAATAGTGCTCACAAGAAGCCAAACCTCAACTGTCTGCCAATTTGCAGGCTTTCTTTCAGTCACATCTCGACTCGTAGCAGAAATGCACGCGGGGAGCAACAAACACATGGTACAAACAGTACATGTACAACTTCCAAAAACAGTTTATCTTTACTGTTATGCCTCTATCCACAGTAATATCTGAGCTTCAAAGCTGGTATCATCACTTATCCGTTATTCAATCTTATCCTTATCTGAAAAGCATGTTAAAGTTTCGAAAAGTCAACTACAAATAGTTGGTGAGTTTCATTGTTTTAGTTTGTTTCACTTAATAGCGTAGTCCCAGTATACTACTATACTAACGTAAAGTATCGCTATTCCGAACCTATTGTTAGTATAGTATGGTTAATTACTGAAAACAGTTCTCAAGTCGGTAATAGTTATATTTTAGGCTTGGATGAGAATATTAATCCAAGAATGGACTTATAGCATAACAGTAAGGCGATGGGTACTGCCTTAGTTTCAAATTGTATTTGGCTTCCTTGCTCGTTCAAATTTCAGTTTCTGTTTTCACCGTCGGGGATTTCCCCAAACTAGCGTGTAATGTCCCCTAATTACCCATTTTACCCAGGAATTACTCCGACTTTCCAATTATCGCCAATTAAACTATCGATTAGTTCACTGGTTCCAGCAGGTTCGTTAAACGGTCATTTTGACAGTTTTATTGATAATTATATATTTTAATTTTCACATTTTTGTAAAAAATTTTGTGCATTTAATAAATTTTCAAAATCCTTAAATAAATTTGTAAAAATATTTATATTTCAGGGAAAATATTCTCATAATTTATTATTTAATTTATTGATTTTAGAAAAGTCGTTTTAAAATTGTATCTAATCGATAATTTGGCGATTACAATGATTCAATTTTTAAAAATTCCCAAAATTTTAAAGAAACCTTATGATATAGCCAGGAACTCCTCGGAAAAGTTTTAGATTTTTTCGAACTTTCTAAACTGCGTTTCCGGCTGCCGAAACTTCACGACAACACAATTTTTAAAACTATATTCAAACGCATTCAATAGACCTTGAAATTTTAAATGTTTACCATACAAAATCCAACATCTCTACAAATTTGGTGATTTATTGAATAATTTTGGTATTTTTCCCGAATTAGTTCCATTAAAAACGATAAAATTCACTAAAAAATATCAAAAGTTCCAAAAATTCTTAATTTTTGCAAGTTTCGTCATATATGATTAGCCTGTAAATTTTCAAGTCCAAAAAATACCCATGCAAAACGTTATGCTAAAAACAAGTTTGTAACCCTTAATTCGGATTTCGGATTATATACCTAGTGTTCTTAGATCTTTTAAGCAATCGTTGCCCTTCCAAAGGCTGATGTTCCTTATGTTTAGTACCTATACATCAACCACATCATAAATATGCATTTACTCATGTCAATCAAGCCTTAGAAAAATTATTTTTATTAGGGTTTGATTTGACAGAAAATTGTCGAATAGTTTGTGTTTTTGTCTCATAATCTGAGTTTTTGTATCATCAATCAACATGTATGATCTTTTGATATGTTTATCATGTTTCAACAGCCTCCAAGTCTCAAAAAATCAAGAGTTTATGAATCAAAATAACTATTTTTGTTAAGTACATGTTTTAAACATGAAAAAGGGATGAAAATTTGATTAAAAGCATGTTATACCTCAAATTTTGGCAGGATTTTGCTGTGTATTTGTTGTATTAGTTGAGAAAAGGGTTTGAGGGTGTGTTTTACTTTGTGTGAAAATGAGACCAATTGAAATTGATAGCCTTTTTCTGGCTGATCGTACGTGCTAGGAGATTTTAGAAGTTAGAAATTTATGCATAAAGATAACTATAATATGATATTTTAGTTATAGGTTCATTATCAGGTCTGAAACGTGCTCCTGAATCAGTAAACGGTCGCGATTTAACGCGTTTTCCGCATGGTTTTTAATGGTTTTAAAATACGAACCCAATGGCAACGAAAACCCGAACGCTTTAACGTTTTTACTTACGATACATTTTTTTTACTTACGATACATTATATTAGTATTATATAAGTGTCTTTAAGCTTGACTGACTGTACAATGTATATTTGGTCGTTTCCAGGTGCGTTAAAATCAATGGCGTTCTACTAACCGAAAACTACCTCGTTTAACGTGCCACCTATCTGTTAAGGCCTCAATTCTTATGTTAGGGTCCAAATCTTATGTCTAAGAAATTCCATCTCCCTAGAATCACTTAGCAAACTTTCTTTCGTGTTTAAATCGTAACTGTACGGATTGCGCACTGTTAAACAGTAATCCCCCGTTTAACTTATTTTTAGCACACTAAGGCCCCAATTTTGCACTGTTAGCCATTATTATTCATATGGTAAAAATAACGTACCCTCGAACTCATCTGAGGCATGATCAGTATCGGTTCGTTATCCGTGTAAGTCGTACGTACAAATTAGGGTTTACCTGATTTCGACACGGTTGTCACACTTGCATTAATCTACCTATCAAATACCAAGAGGCATTAAAAGACAACAGTTGGGTAGAAGCTATGCCAGAAGAGCTTTTTTAGTTTGAAAGACAACAAGTGGGGGAACTTGTACCATTACCAAAGGACACTTGTCCTATTGGTATAAAATGGGTCTTTAAAAATAAAAGTAATGAAATAGGCATTGTTGTAAAAAAACAAAGCCAGGCTTGTGGTTCAAGGTTACATACAAGAAGAAGGGACAAACTATGATGAAACCTTTGCTCCTATAGCAAGTTTGGAAGCTATAAGACTCTTCTTGGCCTTAGCTGTCAACCACAACAGGAAGGTGTATCAGATGGACATAAAGTGTGCTTTTCTTTATGAAAAAAATCGAAGAAGAGGTCTATGTGTGTCAACCACCTGGATTTGAAAACACATTCCATCCTAATTATGTCTATAGGCTAAACAAAGTTCTGTATGGACTAAAACAAGCACTAAGAGCCTGGTATGATATTTTATCCACTTTTCTCTTATCCAATGAATTCAGAAGAGGTAAAATTGATTAAAACTCTATTTCTAAAATGGAAAGGAAGGATATTCTAATTGTGTGTGTAGGTCCCCTAGTCCTTATGGATCTTGACAGAATCGTCTATCTAATCTAGAGTGCGGAATCCCCTAGATCAGATTTCACAGAAACAACAAAACACAACCACGAACACGAACAATTTCCTTCAAACAGTCTTCTATTGATTATCCAACACAATGGTTTACAATCAATTCAAGACTCTCTAGAAATCTCTCAGCCATTCTCTGTAGATTTCTCACACTCCTCTTGTTCTCCTTTTCTAACTCTAAAACCCTAATGCACCACATGTTTGCATACTTGGTTTTATACTAGGCTAGGTCATTCTCCAAGCCCATTACAACTCTAAAAAAACTAAACATAAATGCTAAGCCCAATACAAAATATCACAAGATATAACTATAAACTATTAAGTTGTTGTCACCAATATGCACCAACAGACTCCCCTTTGACAATAGCTTCATAGTGCAACTTTGTCTTCAAACATCTTGTGATCTTTTGGTCTTTGGATAGCTTCAGCTACACATAGATTCTGACATTTACAGACTCCCCCTTTGTTGATGCATCCCATCACCAAAAGTTTCATTCATTGTAGATTAGCAAGCTAGCATTCTCTGGTTAAGCTCTTATATCCAAATTCCTCTAAATCTCCCTTTGTAATATAGTAGAAGGATCCTACCATGCATCTTCACACATCCTGCACTCCATTCTTAAAATGTACTTTACTAGAATTCTGCAATTTATTTTGATAGCTGCATCAATCTGTTTAGAAACACAAGCAAGTAACTCGAAAAACCATTAGTCCTTTTCTACATTAAAGATAAACCAAAATTTTATCTTATCATGTAAAAACAAACAACTTATCAGATAAAACTGGGAGACTTTAAAAACAAATCTTTTTGTATTCTTATATTTTCTGAAAACAAATAACTAACAAGAAATTTAAACACTCTATTTTTGTGAGAATCACCGTTAAGAAGATCAAATCAACACTATCAAACTATTTTTCATACTATTTTATAATTCTTTATGCAATATTCATGAAAAGCAGTTCAAGACGATTACTAGTATTGTTTATCCACTTAAACAAAATACATGAACATTTCAAGTTCCATTACCTAGTGACATGGTTATTTAATTTATACTGATATACAAGTGTGTCCCACTTTAGGACATACCCCCACGATCCAGGTATGCACAAAAAATCATCATAGTAGGTGAGTATACCGAAATTCATCCTTTTGAATTTACAACGTTAGATAGTTGGTGATCAGGTTAGTACTTCCGTACAACAAAGAGACCATATCCAATGAGGGTTAGGACAAATACCAAATTTTAGTACGAATAATGCAATTTCCACATTTGAATGACTCTCTAGGAGAGCTTCTTCCATTTTTGGGATTTGGCAATTTAGCTCTTTTAAGATATCTAGTTGTGCCTAGGTCAGCATGTATCTGGATGCAGCAGAAGGACAACCTTGATACCACGGATGAAATAACGATATAAAGACCTAAAACCTCAGATTTTGGCAATCTATCAACGCAAGATTTAATGTTATAAAACCATATGCCACTGATATGTTACCCACTCATACACAGTTTATTCTATGTGTATCATCAAGGTAAGTTGATTATTTCATGTCTTTTGCCTACTGGTACATCATATGATGAAGCTGCTATCACACTTAAGCAATTTTCTTTTAATTTTAGTGTGACAGTCTAACTTGTTGATGTACTATCATTTCTTCTTTTTCACACAATGAAAACTCATTTTTGATTTTCTAATTTTGTTTTATGTTTTTGATTTTTTTAAAAGCGGTAAATTATTTACAAGCTATTTTTATGGAAAAAAGGTTATTCAGGATTCCTCATCCCGTTGAGTCCAACTAAATGTTCGAAATGAGCCCTATCAAACGCTTTTGTGTAAAGATCTACCAGGTTATCAAGTGTGTCGACTCGATGCAGCTCAATTAATTTCTTTTCAGCACATTCCCGTATAAAATGATGACGAATGTCAATATGTTTTGTGCGACTGTGCTTTACGGGATTGTTGGTGATTGATATAGTGGCATTATTGTCTATCATAATAGGAGTACGAGTGAAATTCATACCGTAATCGCGCATCTGTTGTTGGATCCAGAGAACCTGAGAGCAACAGCTACCCGCAGCAATATATTCAGCTTCACACGTCGAGGTAGACACGTAAGTCTGCTTCTTGCATTGCCATGAAACGAGCCTCCCTCCTAAGAACTGACAACCACTTGTGGTAGACTTCCTTGTAGATTTGCATCCTCTAAAGTCCATCAGTGAAAGCAACAAACTTCAAATCACTAGCAGCTGGATACCATAACCCAAGTTTAGGTTTCCCGTTCAAGTAACGAAGAATCCGCTTCACCGCTTTCATGTGTGACTCTTTTGGATTCACTTGATATCTGGCACAAAGACATACTGCAACATGATGTCGGGTCTTGAAGCAGTCAAGTACATCAGAGAACCAATCATTGCCCTTTATTGAGTTGGATCAACATCCTCCACACTCTCATGATTTGGACCAAGATTGTGATTCTCACAGATAGGTGTATTGAAAGTAGCGCATTCCTCCATTTTGAAATGAGACAAAATGTCATACACATACTTCGTCTGATGTATAAACATCCCATCCTTCTTCTATTCAACTTGTAAACCCAAAAAGTAAGATAGCTCACCCATCGTACTCATCTCGAACTTGTTCTTCATTACCTCTTCGAAATCATGACACATGTTCTCATCAGATGACCCAAAAATGATGCCATTTACGTATACATGTACCAGCAGAAAGTCTTCCTTCTTCCTTTTAATGAACAGTGTACTATCAATTTGTCCTCTTTCGAAACCATGTTTTACAAATGTGCTGACAGTGTCTCATACCACGCCCTAGGTGCCTGATGCAATCCATACAATGCCTTATCAAGTCGATAGACTCGATCTGGATAGTCTGGATCGGTAAACCCATCTGGTTGTGAGACATACACCACTTCTTGGACTTTCCCATAAAGAAACACACTTTTCACGTCAAGTTGGTAACTTTGAAGCCCTTGAATGAAGCAAAAGCTAGGAACAAACGAATTGCTTCCAACCTTGCTACTGGTGCAAACCCTTCATTGTAGTCAATCCCATCTTGCTGATTGAACCCTTTCACCACCAATCGAGCCTTATTCCTTATTACGATCCCTCGATCGTCTTTCTTGCACTCAAATACCCACTTAGTGCCTATTTCTTTCTCTCCTTTAGCCAAGTCAACTAGCTCCTAAACTTTCAACTTCTTGAACTGAGCTAGTTCCTCTTGCATAGCTTCTACCCAACAATTGTCTTTTAGAGCCATATGAACATTCTTTGGCTCCTCTTGGGCAATAAAGCAGCTATACAGACACTCATGAATCAACCCAGTCTTCTGAATCGACGTAAACAAATAGGAACCTTTGAGCACACCTCTTCTCGTCTGAACACCTGCAGCAGCATAACCTATGATGTTTTCAACTGGATGATCTCTGTGTACACGTGTGGTAGCAATGGTGTCAACAACCAGATTATCTCCCAGATTCGATCCAACCTCCCCCTGAATGTTAGAATTAGCAAGCGGATTAGTGAAGTCCTCCTCCTGAATAGGTTCAGACTCACTATCACTGGAGTCCTCTGGAGCTGCACTGGAAGACGTTTCTGGAGCATCTGTTATCGATACACTCGATCTAGGCATGAAGTCACACTGCCATCTTCACTGATCACAGATTGGATCACTTGAGACTCATCTGCATTTGAAACATCAAGAATATTAAATGATTTAAAGACACTTTCATAATCATATAATATAGCAGGACCACTCGTTGATTGTTGAGGAGAATAACTAGTGATTTCCATGTTAAACACCACCTCAATTTTACCAGTTTTTAGATTAAAAACCCTTTTATTCGGTGTTCCAGGCATATAGCCTAGAAAGTAACCCTCATCAGCTACCTCACCGAATTTTTGCTTATCTTTGTTTTGCACTATGGTGCAGGGTAATCCAAATGGTTCAAAGCCTTTTAAGTTTGGTTTTCGGTTAAACAATAATTCGTGACATGTTTTGTTAAACCGTTTAACCGTCAAAACTTTGTTCAGGACATAGCAAGCTGTGTTCACAGCTTCTCCCCAGAAGAGAACTGGAAGCTTTGAATTAGATAGCATAGTCCTTGCGGCTTCAATCAACATCCTGTTTTTCCTCTCAGCGACTCCATTCTGTTGAGGTATATAAGGAGCAGAATATTGATGTTCAATTCCCTTGCAAAGATAATAGAGATCCAGAAATTGATTCTTGAACTCCGTGCCATTATCACTCCTTATCCTCTTGATCTGTGCATCATGGACATTTTCCAATTTCGTAAAAAGATCTATCAGCATCTTCGCTTTCTCATCTTTTGTACCTAAAAAGAATACCCATGAATATCGTGAGTAATCATCTGTGACAACTAAACAATAGTACTTTCCACCTATGCTCCTTACTTTCACCAGACCGAATAGATCCATATGAAGTAATTCATAAGGGGCATCTATGGGATTTACTGTTTTAGACTTGTGAGGTTTCTTATGTTTGTTTTCCCATTTGACATGGAAGACATTTATCTTCCACGTAAAACCTATGTACTGGCACCCCTTCCACTAAACCATTTTTAATAATATAGTTCATTTTTCTGTAGTGGATGTGGGCCATGTGGCTGTGCCACAACAATGACTCAGCCTCAGATGCTTTTGATAGTAAACACGCCACCATAGTGGAAGAATCTTTGGCACCCATGTCCATGACTTAAGTATCGTTTCTCCTTGGCATTCTCATCACTATCCAGTCATCCCGTATCACCAAACCAGGTTACAACACCAAAGCTTCAGACTTTGTAAAGTGGACCGAGTGACCCTTGTCGCAGACTTGAGACAGCTTCATCTGATTGTGCTTCAGCTGCTCAACATAGTTTACTTTGTCCAATGTGATCTCCCCGTTGGTCACTTTTCCTCGACCAGTAATGTGCCCTCCTTTAGCACCTGCAAAATTCACGTATCCACCATATATATTCTCAAACTCTGTTAATAGCCTCGCATCCCCCGTCATGTGCCTGGAACAGCCACTATCAACATACTACAAGTTGATAATCCTCCTTAGCAGCTCCTGCACCATCCAACAAAATTAGTTAGATTAGGGGACCCAAGCCTTAAAGGTCTTGGGTCGTCTAGATTCATCAACCACTGGAACATCCATCCAATATCAATCACACCCTACTGGTGTCTTGGATGTCTTCCAAGTTGTTGGACACGATTTATAATTTTTACGAGATCTTTGGTCGCGAGAATTCCAATAAACTATCGAATTTTCCAACCTTTGAAAATAATTATCTCGAAACCTTCTTCTCCTATTATCATAATATGACCTTTGTAAATTTTTTTGGATTGTTTTGAACATTTGAGTTACTAAAACCCCTATATTCGTTTCTTCTTTGAAAGTTTCGATTACCAGAAGTTTGGTATCGATTTCGATATCCAAAATTTTTCCTTTGAAAAGAATTTGATTGGCCATTATCATAATATGATTTAGGAGAAGAGTTTCTTGAACCAACAAATCTTCTTGATGTTGAAGGTTTAGGTTGAAATCTCGGTTGATTTGTCTGAAAACTGGATTTAACCTTTTTATTTGAACCAACCTGATTTCCATCCTTAACCTCAACCTCAGCCTTTGCTTTCTTACCCTTTTTAAAAGGACAACAACTAACCACATGCCCTTTGTTGTGATATTTAAAACAGGATCTCTTCTTAAAAGTTGTCTTTCTGTTAGATCCCTTTATAAATGGTTTGACTGTTTTGTCTTTAGTATCCTCATCCACTTTATGAGGTGTACTGTTAGACCTAACTGATTCTTTCAAAGAGCCTGGACTATTAGATATGTCAACTATTATCGGAACCACTTCATCTAGTGTAGTAGGCACAAAATTTGTTAGCTCTTCTTCATTTGGTAAAAAGCAGTAATCCTGATCCTCAGAAGATGAAGCTTTACTAAACCCCACTCCCGTTTTATCACTACTCCTTTTCAAACCTTTCTGAAATTGAGTACTTCCTAATGAGGATTTTCCAAATTTGTCTAACTTTGCATAAAGTTCAACAATTTTGGCCTGTGCACCAGCCAATTCTGTGCACTTTTCTAAAAGCTCGTTAGTCTTATCTGTCACAGTTTCATGAGCCAACTCAATGATCTGTAACAATTCATTGACTTTGCTTGTCAAGTTGTTGATTTCTTGTTCATTTGATTTGAGTTCATTTAAACTATTTGACTCACTTCTACAAAAAAGAACATTTGACTCTTTCTGATTTTCTAATTCAGCTAATAGAATTTTGTTTTGCTCCGATATTTGTCAACTGTACCTTGTAGTTCAGTGCAATTATGACAAGTATGACTTACAGATTGAAATTGTACCTGTACCTTTGCTTAGTATCATTTCGTTATCCGTGTAAGTCATACGTACAAATTAGGGTTTACCTGATTTCGACACGGTTGTCACACTTGCATTAATCTACCTATCAAATACCAAGAGGCATTAAAAGACAACAGTTGGGTAGAAGCTATGCCAGAAGAGCCTTTTTAGTTTAAAAGACAACAAGTGGGGGAACCTGTACCATTACCAAAGGACACTTGTCCTATTGGTATAAAATGGGTCTTTAAAAATAAAACTAATGAATAGGCATTGTTATAAGAAAAACAAAGCCAGGCTTGTGGTTCAAGGTTACATACAAGAAGAAGGGACAAACTATGATGAAACTTTTGCTCCTATAGCAAGTTTGGAAGCTATAAGACTCTTCTTGGCCTTAGCTGTCAACCACAACATGAAGGTGTATCAGATGGACATAAAGTGTGCTTTTCTTTATGAAAAAAATCCAAGAAGAGGTCTATGTGTGTCAACCACCTGGATTTGAAAACACATTCCATCCTAATTATGTCTATAGGCTAAACAAAGTTATGTATGGACTAAAACAAGCACTAAGAGCCTGGTATGATATTTTATCCACTTTTCTCTTATCCAATGAATTCAGAAGAGGTAAAATTGATTAAAACTCTATTTCTAAAATGGAAAGGAAGGATCTGCTAATTGTGTAGTGTAGGTCCCCTAGATCAGATTTCACAGAAACAACAAGAACACAACCACGAACACGAACAATTTCCTTCAAACAGTCTTCTATTGATTATCCAACACAATGGTTTACAATCAATTCAAGACTCTCTAGAAATCTCTCAGCCACTCTCTGTAGTTTTCTCACACTCCTCTTGTTCTTCTTTTCTAACTCTAAAACCCTAATGCACCACATGTATATATACTACATGTCTGCATACTAGGTTTTATACTGGGTTAGGCCATTCTCCAAGCCCATTACAAATCTAAACAAACTAAACATAAATGCTAAGCCCAATATAAAATATCCAATGACTAAACTATTAAACTATTAAGCTGTTGTCACCAAGATGCACCAACATTTAGATCTATGTGGATAATATCATTTCGGATCCACATGTGATAAATTGTGTTATGAATTTAGAAAATTTATGACAACTCAATTTGAAATAAGTGCCATAGAAGAGCTACAATTTTATTATATATATATACATATTAAACCATAATTGTATTATATATATACATATTAAACCATAATGGTCTAGATCACATCCCTTAAAACTACTTTTAAATACATCACACCCCTTACAAAAAAGTCGCAACTTTTAAATATATCGCATCCCTTTAAAAAGTCACAACACTTCAAACTACTTTTATAAATTTCACACCCTTACAAAAAGTCACAACCCTTCATATATATATTAAAAATCACAACCCTTCAAACTACTTTTATTGTTATACTATTTCGTTTAAAAGTCGTGTTAGTTAGTGACGTGTGCATATATATAATTTTACACACGAACTTTATTTTAATATTTATAAAAATGATTTATACCTTAACATTAAAACACACACAAAATGACAAGTGTACCCTATCATATATGTAGTAAAGTATGGGTAAGAACCAGATGTCGATCCATGGACGCGGACGGACGCTTATGTACTAAACCATTGTCGTTAGTTTACTGGTAAAAAGATAGGTGAATGAGTTTTAACTAAAATTATCTAAAAATATATTATAAAACATAAAAGACCCAAATACAAAATTATAATTTTTTTGTCATGTTTTATAGACAATCTAAGCATGTCAACTAAGTTGGCAATGTCACAAAGGCATTTGATCGATCTTCCAATTATAAAGACAATTAGTATCCTTTTGGGAAATCCTAACATAATAATCCTTAGGAAAGTTAACGTGATAAAAACACTTTAACCACCTAAAATTATTCATTAACGAGCTATTGATATATTTCATGCGAATCTTTTTAAAAATAAGTTAGTCATCTGGTAAGAGTTTTCTAACCCCACTTATAAAGTAGATCATATCACAAACCATTCCATTTGCAAGTCTTCAACCCAAATCGACTAAGTTAGCCATTTTAACCAAAATTACTAAACAAAGATTATGAACAGTGTCAAGAACTCGCAATAACACCATCTAATCTGTTAAAGCCCTTACGTGTAAGAAAGCATTGTTGATCAAAATCAGATTTATCTTTTATTAAACCAATACCCATTTCTAGTTTTCATGGTGTAAACACATTAACAAGTTAATAGTTTACTAACAAATGATTAATTAAGGGGGGAGGGGTTTCAACATATCCTAACTAACCGTTCATTAGTCATCCAAGATAAACAACCACAATCAAGAATCCAACATCAATGAAACAAGTTTGCCATATGATCATCAAGATTCAAAGATGAAAAAGTTACCAGAGCTTCATACAAATAAGATTACAAACTAGAGACTGTTCATGAAACAAATATCTTAATGTCATTACAATAACACATAAACATCAGCTCAATGCTTGCAAATATGCTCAAAATGTGTGTTAAGAACAAGAAATCAAACCATAAACAAGCAAGGATTTGATGGATTGGATGATGGATGAGCTTCTTCAACTTTGAGGTTTGAAATCGGCCCAACCAGGTAGCTCTCGGACCCCTAAAAACGTCCAGAAACTTGGAAAATTACCCAATAATTTGATCATTAGAGTCTGGTCTGTTTTATAGAGATTTTCATATATGCACGCCGTGCACATAAAGTGCACGCCCTTGCAACAACAAGAGTCATCGTGACGTCAGCTGCATGGTATGGGCCAGACAAGTGGACGATTAGGCAGCAAAACTTTCAGATGTGCATGGTCGTGCATGTGGGTCGCACGGTCGTGCATGGTCTTCAAAGCAGTCTGTTGTTCAGTGTTCATGTAGTGCACGAGGCTGCATGTTGGTGCATATTGGTGACAACAACTTAATAGTTTAATAGTTAGTCTTTGGATATTTTGTATTGGGTCTAGTATTCATGTTTAGCTTGTGTAGAGTTGTAACGGGCTTGGAGAATGGCCTAGCCCAGTAGAAAGCCTAGTATGCAAACATGTAGTATATATACATGTGGTGCATTAGGGTTTTAGAGTTAGACAGTTGAAACAGTTGGTTGGAAGAAATCTACAAAGAGTGGCTGAGAGTTTCTAGAGAGTCTTGAATTGGTTGTAAATACATGGTGTTGGATAATCAATAGAAGACTGTTTAAAGGAATCGTGTTCGTGTTCGTGTTCTTGTTTCTGCAAAATCTGATCTAGGGAATTCCGCACTCTATATTAGATAGACGATTCTGTCAAGATCCATAAGGACGAGGGACCTACAATTGGTATCATAGCATTCGGCTCTTGATTATTGCTCGGTTCAAAATCGTGACAGCAGAAAAATTATATTTTTGGGCATTTTGGAAGCTGTTCTTGAAGTTTGTGATGGCTGAATTAGGGTTTTGACGGCTGTTTTTAGGTTTTTGCAGGTATTTAGGATTTTCTGCAGCATTTCGGATTAACAGCTAAGCATTCAAGATTGAAGACTTGCATTCCGGAATAAAAAGCATAGTAATTCAGATTGAAGACTTGAATTTCGGACCAGAATCTGCATTTCGGATATGGAAAACAGTGCAATTCGGATCACAAAAGCCATTTCGGATCAGAAGCTATTTCGGGTTCCATCTCGGATCAGAAGCTATTATGGATTTCATCTCGGATCAGCACTATTCTGGATTCCATCTCAGATCAGAGTAGTCTATTCCGGATTTTCATTTCGGATCAGAATAGTGCATTCCGGATTTCATCTCGGATCACTATTCTGGGTCACCATTTCGGATTAGCAATTCAGATTACTGTTCCGGATTGTCATTTCGGATTGTAAATCCGAGTTACTGTTTCGGATTTGGTACTGTTCCGAGTTAGGATTAAGAAAGTGGAAAGTTAACCAGCTGACAAAACTGGAGTTAGACGTTTTGGGACATAGAATTTGATCCATAAACATTCTTGACAAACCGGTTGCACGGTTAGGCTCGTGTGATTTTTAGGACAAAAAAACGCACGGAAAATCCTAAAATCACTATCAGTAATAGATATCATTGGATTGTATCGTCGAGACGAGCTTACAGTACATTTGGTAATCACACTTGACAATTTCTGAACGTTTTATAGTTCGCTACGATAAGCTGCGGGTTAGATTTGGATTTTGACACAGGTATACCAAAATCCATTTAAACTGTTAGCTGCATGTTAAAGATGGGCAAATTGAACAATCTAAGTGAGGGTGTTAAAAAGTGGCCAAATCTGTTAAATGCTGAACAATATGTAGAATGGAAGAAGCAGTTTGAGGCATTTGTTCAAAATGAAGATACTACGATGTGGAATTGTATGATCGAGGGGTACATTGCTCCCACACGTCGATTTAATGGAAGAATTATGGTACTCTCATATGAGAAGATGGAAGATTCTGAGAAACGCATATATGATGCTGAGAAGAAGGCTTTCGCAGCGATAAAGATGTCATTGCCATTCGATATGAAAAACATGTGTAATAGGTATGGTTCGTCTAGAGAGTTGTGGGAAGCATTAGAAAAACGTTATCAGAATACTTCAAGACAAAGTACATGTGTGAGTGAGATTGCAGCTGTGAAGATTGGTGAAGAAGCTGCTAAGATAGAAGAAAAGGAGAAAGCTGAGGAAAGAATGGAACTCAATGAGGCAAAAGCTACTGTGTGCATGGATGAATAGATGAGCTTACAACAGAGGTACAGGTACAATTTCAATCTGTAAGTCATACTTGTCATAATTGCACTGAACTACAGGGTAAAGTTGACAAATTATCGGAGCATAACAAGATTCTGTTAGTTGAATTAGAAAAACTGAAAGAGTCAAATGTTCTTTTGAGTAAAAGGGAGTAAAAATTTTAAATACTCTCAATTCAAATGAACAAGAAATCACCAGTTTGACCAGCAAAGTCAATGAACTTTTACAAATCATTGATTTGGCTCGTGAAACTGTGAAAGATAAGACTAACAAGCTTTCAGAAAAGTGCATAGAATTGTCTGGTGCACAGGCCAAAGTTATTGAACTTTATGAAAAGTTAGACAAATTTGGAAAATCCTCATTAGTCAGTACTCAAATTCAGAAAGTTTGAAAAGGAGTAGTGATAAAACAGGAGTAGGGTTTAGTAAAGCTCCATCTTCTAAGGATAAGGATTACTCCTTTTTACCAAATGAAGAAGAGCAACAGATTTTGTGCCTACTACACTAGATGAAGTGGTTCCGATAATAGTTGACATACCTAATAGTCCAGGCTCTTTGAAAAAATCTGTTAGGTCTAATAGTACACCTCATAAAGTGGATGATGATACTAAAGACAAAACAGTCAAATCATTTAAAAAGGGGTCTAACAGAAAGAAAATTTTTAAGAAGAGATCCTGTTTTAAATGTCACAACAAAGGACATGTGGCTAGTTCTTGTCCTTTTAAAAAGGGTAAGAAAGTGGAGTCTGAGGTTGAGGTTAAGGATGGAAATCGGGTTGGGTCAAATAAGAATGTTAAACCAAGTTCTCAGACAAATCAACCAAGATTTCAATCTGAATCACCAACATCAAGAAGGTTTGATAGTCCAAGAAAATTTTCACCTACATCAAGTCATGTGAATGGACAATCAAATTGTTTTACAAGGAAAAATTTTGGATATCGAAATCGATACCAAACTTCTGGTAATCAAAACTTTCAAAGAAGAAACGAATATAGGGGTTTTAGTAACTCGAATGTTCAAAACAATTCAAAAAATTTTCAAAGATCAGATTATGATAATGGGAGAAGAACGTTTCGAGATAATAATTTTCAAAGGTTAGAAAATCCGAGAGTTTATTGGAATTCTCGTGATCAAAGGTCTCGTGGAAATTATAAATCTTGTTCAACAGCTTGGAAGAGATCCAAGACACCAGTAAGGTGTGATGGATATTGGATGATGTTTCAGTGGTTGATAAATCTGGACGACTCAAGACCTTTAAGGCTTAGGTCCCCCAGTCTCACTAGGTTGTTGAGTGTATGCAGGATGACCAAGAAGGGCTGTTGATGTGTTCAACAATGGTTATTCATGTACATCATCTGAGGTGAATAGTAGGTTACACATGGTAACGAATTATTTACTTCTGTGTTAGATACTAGTTTACTAAAAGTGAAAAACCTACTTGCCAGGTTAAAGTGGGAGTCTATTTGTGTTTAAATTTCTTTTTTTAAAACTTTACTCCATAGAAACAAAAATTTAGGGGAAGAAATTTCCCTAAGCCAAAAAGAGTTTTAGTTAGTGCGTGAGTTTAGGGGGAGTAAGTTGAAAAGTTTAAAGTGTTTTCAAAAATCAAAAACATAAAAAAAATATAGAAAATCAAAAATGAGTTTTCTCTTTGTGAAAAAAAGAAATGATAGTACACCAGCAAGTTAGACTGTCGCACTGAAATTGAAATTAAAATTAAAATTGCTTAAGTGTGACTGCAGCTTCATCATATGATGTACCAGTAGGCAAAAGGCATGAAATAATCAACTTACCTTTGTGATACAAATATACTAAACTGTGTATGAGTGGGTAGCATGTCAGTGGCGTATGGTTTTATAACCTTAAATCTTGCATTGATAGATTGCCAAAATCTGAGGTTTTAGGTCTTTATATCGTTATTTCATACGGGTATCAAGGTTGTCCTTCTGCTGCATCCAGATATATGCTGACCTAGGCATAACCAGGATATCTTAAAAGAGCTAAAATGCCATATCCCAAATATAGAAGAAGCTCTCCTAGAGAGTGATTCAAATGTGCAAAATGCATTATTCGTACCAAAATTTGGTATTTGTCCTAACCCTCATTGGATATTGGTCTCTTTGCTGTACGGAAGTACTGACCTGATCACCAATTATCTAACGTTGTAAATAAAAAGGATTAATTTCGATATACTCACCTACTACGATGAATCTTTGTGCATACCTTGATCGCGGGGTTATGTCCTGAAGTGGGACACACTAGTATATCAGTATAAATTATCTAAACAGATCACGAGGTAATGGTACTTGAAATGTTCATGTATTTTGTTTAAGTGGATAAACAATACTGGTAATCGTCTTGAACTGTTTTTCATAAGTATTGCATATAAAATAATCAGATAGTGTGAAAACAGTTTGATGTTGCTGATATGATCTTCTTAATGGTGATTCTCACAAAAATAGAGTGTTTATTTTCTTGTTAGTTATTTGTTTTCAGAAAATCTAAAAATACAAAAAGATTTGTTTTTAAAGTCTCCCAGTTTGATCTGATAAGTTGTTTGTTTTTTGCATGATAAGGTAAAAATAATGGTTTATCTTTAATGTGGAAAAGAACTAATGGTTTTTCGAGTTACTTGCTTGTGTTTCTAAACAGATTGATGCAATTATCAAAACGAATTGCAGAATACAAGTAAAGTACATATTAAGAGTGGAGTGCAAAATGTGCGAAGATGCATGGTAGGATCCTTCTACTACATTGCAAAGGGAGGCTTAGAGGAAGTTGGAGATATGAGCTTAAACAGATAATGCTAGTTCGCTAATCTACAGCGAATGAAAGTCTTGGAGATTGGAAGCATCAGCTTAGGGGGAGTCTATTAATGTCAGAATCTGTGTGTAGCTAAAGCTATCCAAAGGCCAAAAGATCACAAGATGTTTGAAGATAAAGTTACACTATGAAGCTATTGTCAAGGGGGAGTCTGTCGGTGCATATTGGTGACAATAGCTTAATAGTTTAATAGTTAGTCTTTGGATATTTTATATTGGGTTTAGTATTCATGTTTAGCTTGTGTGGAGTTGTAATGGGCTTGGAGAATGGCCTAGCCCAGTAGAAAGCCTAGTATGCAAACATGTAGTATATATACATGTGATGCATTAGGGTCTTAGAGTTAGACAATTGAAACAGTTGGTTGGAAGAAATCTACAGAGAGTGGCTGAGAGATTTCTAGAGAGTCTTGAATTGGTTGTAAATACATAGTGATGGATAATCAATAGAAGATTGTTTAAAGGAATTGTGTTCGTGTTCGTGTTCTTGTTTCTTTAAAATCTGATCTAGGGGATTCTGGACTCTAGATTAGATAGACGATTCTATCAAGATTCATAAGGACTAGGGGACCTACACTACACTTGGGCCGCACGGCCGTGCGTCCCGAGAAATCAGCTGCACTACCTTTTGCATTGCCAGTGCTCCCGGGTCGTGAGTCGCGCACGGTCGTGTCGATGGTTTGCACGGTCGTGCATGAGCTGTAACATCAACAGATTCTGCAGAATTCATTCGAAATGCTCGTAAATCCCACTTTTTCTCCAACGTTTTGTGTGGCACGCCGTTTAAGACCTGAAAACACAAAGGTGCCCGATTAATTAGCTAAACAACGAAGTTTTAGTCAAAAACGCATAAAACGGGAGTAAAATGGGGGACTTAAATATGTATAATTTAATGTATATCAAACCTCCCCACACTTAGGCTTTGCTTGTCCTCAAGCAAACTTTAATCAAAGCAAAAGAACGAAGGCTCCCGAAGGACCCAAACATCTAACAATTTACAAAGCTACAAATTATTCGATGGCCAATTGGTTTTCCAAAAGTCAACATCAAAGATTTCAAACCAAACAAGCATATGCGAATATAAGCAAAGATAACCAAAAAGCAGTGATTCCACTTCCAATCGACTTAACATGCAAATCCTCACATTTCTCACAATGTTCACATACACTCGATTGTATTTATGAATCATACATGTAATGTGTATATGTAAAACACTCGACGCCAAGGCAACGGATCATGCAATGTCATAAGCTTGTCAAAAGATCTAATCTCCGCCAACTAACATGCGAAAAAGCACAAATCAAGAGGTCTTTACGGGTTGTAATGACAGGCAATGGTTAAGGGTAAGGAATTGACATTTAAAAGTGGTTAAATGGTTAAAACTTGGCGGTTATTTCTAACAAGCGTAAATGAATCACAACTAAACATAAGTAACGCATAAAAGGACGATTTTAACCATATTGAGCTAATCAATGAGATTGTACTATTCAACACTTAAAATTGCTCCATTTTGATCGTCTTTCTTCTATTTTCAATCGCTATTTTCTGATTTTCTTCTTCTTTTTTTTGAAAAAGTAATTACAAACATTCGCACGTTAATTCATAACTATGACCGAGTTTTAATACAAAGGTTTAACAATAAAAAGGCTGAATTTGGCTAACTGGGTTAAATGGGTGAAATCGGAAAAACACGGGAAGTAGGCTCAACATGGTTAACTAATGGAATGATGTCGGTACGGTAAATAAACAAAGAAAAAGGCTACCACAAGAAGGGTATCCTAAGTGCCTCTATCACATTCATGCCCTTTTCACATATTCATGATCTTGAAAAGTATACTAATGACAAGTTCTAAATCACATGAAATATCTGGCTTACTCGTATTCCGAAACAAAAACAAGCATGTTAAGAATTGAAAGGCTCAAATATGCTCACGTAATTGAAGGAATGGGTATGAATGTAAAGATAAACATGCAAGTCTTTCTTTTTGTTTGTCACGCTTTTAGTTATCATTTTTAAAATCAATTTGGCTTGCCGCTTTTGATCGTATCTGATGCTTTCTAAAAACACAACTGACTGTTTTTTGTATTAATTTTTTTTATTTTTTATATATGTATATACGCGGACAAAAAAAGTTACGCGAGTTAAACCCCTCCCCACACTTGAACTTCACATTGTCCCCAATGTGAACCAAAAATTAGTTAAGCAACTATCAATAGCTAAACTAAAGTGTGAAAAAGGCGAATAATATACCCCTAGAGTTGAAGAAGACTTGGAGAAATTTGACTTGACTGTCTTTCTTCCCAACTCTGTGTGCGTCCCCATATACGTGCAGAGCTCGTCATACTAACCAAAACACTAGACAATGCAATCGATCAAAAGATTAGATAAATAAAGCCATATCCATCAGTTAAAAATAAAACAAGAAATAATAAAGAGTTTTGAAAAACAATACATAGTCAAGGGGGTTTTAAAGAAAACGTGGTCAAAATGAAAACCCACAAAAGAAATAAACTAAACTACGAAAATAAACAAAGACAAAGACACCAGCAGCCTCGGACGGTACACTCCCGCCTCCTACTAATCCTCCTCGTCGTCTTTGCGTGCTCCAGATGGACCCGCCCCATCATATCCTGGGTCCCCAAATGAGAACTGCAGAGGATCGCCAAAGTAGTTTTGGAAGGCGTTGTGGAGCCCTCCGAAGATATACGTGAATCCAGCGTGCATCTCTTCTCGCATTGTGTTTTAGTTCACCTGTATTTGTTGAAATTGTTGGTAGAACTCTAGATAAGAAGGGATGCCAGGTGACCAATCTTGTTGCGCTTGATATTCGTGCTGGTGTTGGTGCTGGTACTGATGCTGATGACCTGGTTGTGCTTCCTTGTGAACATGTGCCTCATGGTCGTGCGCCGTGTCTACATTCTCTCCTGTCTCATCCTCGGTAGAGGTGGAAGTGGGTCCCAAATCTCACCATTTAAGCCCCTCAACTTTGGGCCGTTTTCAGTATCCACTGTCAAACACATTACTTTCAAAGAACGAAGGTCCACTTCACCCCCCGCGTGAATCAGTGTCAGATTGCTAACTATGTCGTCTGTCATGAACCTGATGGCGTATGCAAGCTAGGTCACATATTCCCCACCATGGATCTCACTACTCGTTGATCTCCCCGCATTGTTCATAAAGAATTCAGTCATTCGTGCGGCAAGGTTAACGTGCACCCCATTCACTATAGAATACAAAAAGAGCAAGTCCAGTGTAACTTATAGCCTGATGAAGAACCCTGAGGAGTGGGTCCCTCAGTCTCGATGCCTTGCCTTTCTAGCCTCGTAGGGTGGCCCGACTGCCACCTGAGCCCAGAAAACCTCTCTCTCCTAATCATTGTCGAATTTGTAAATGTTAGTAAAAAGTTCGGAGTTTAATTCTTCTTCATTGTAGATGCCTAATTTTCTACCGAGCTTTGCCACTGACCACTTGTGCCATCTACCTTCGAGTGTAAATTGTATACTCTTTGCACTCCTAAATTCCGGGTTTTCACTTCTTGATTTGTCATATGAATGAGAAGCGAAAAACTCCAATGCAAGCTCTAAGTAGACGGGTCGTTCAGTATTCAACAATCTAACCATCAGATAAGAAATCATCTTTTTGAAGCCTTTCGGATTAATTTAGGGCCTGCATTACCACCCAACTCAGCCTCCTAGGCTCCACAAACTGACCTCTTCGGCTCCATAGCACTTGCAATTTGTTAACACATGGTCGTTCTTTCTGTTTTTCAGGGTCGAAATGGATGAAGGAATGGTCCATCTACACATAGGAACACAGTAATATCATACCAAATTCAAAATTTTCTAGTCTCGACATCAGAATAGTGTTTTTAAAACACTCAGTTTGTTTCTTAGGTAGCGCACGGTCGTGCTAGCCAAGTGCAAGGTCGTGCGGATCGAAATCGTAGGTCTGGTTACCGGTTTCAATGCATCGACTCAGGACTGCACTGCCATGCGGATCAAATGCATGATTGTGCGTCGACTGCAGATCACTAAAAACTACTCCATTCACTTATTTCAACCATTTTATCTCAAATCAAAGCATTTTCTCAGTGAATGGACCATGGATTCGCGATTAGGACTTGCGATCCGTACAAAGTGTCAAGAATTAGGGTTTGATTTGCTTTTATGAAGAAAACCCCAAATTTTCTTGAACAAGAACCCTAATTACTACTAAAACTAGATTAAAAGTACAAAAATAAGTAACAATCCATACCTTGTTCGATATTTGAAGGAGTTGCAAAGAATGGTGAGTTTTCGGAGAGGGAGGAGCAAGAATGGCTATCCGAATTAGGGTTACAGTTTGAAAATGGTCTTTACTGAAAAGTCGTTTTATACCAAAGTAAATTAACTGTTCAGAAAAAGGCGCGCATGGGCGTGTGCAGACATGCATGGTCGTACGGAGTAAAAAACGGAACGATGTGGTTTAAGGCTTTCGGCACGCACGGGCGTGCTTCAGACCGCACGGGGGTGCGTCTCCGAGAAAACCGGTCGCATGGTCGTTTGTTGCAGATGTAATTATGAAGTGCACGGCCATGCGGGCCATGTGCACGGTCGTGCAGCATCTGTGCATTCTGCAGAAAGACTTCACAGAATGCTCCCAACTCCGTTTTTTCAGCAGAATTCGCCATTTTTCCAAGTTTTTACCTTTTTGTGCAGTTATTTTGACTTCGGAACTTCACAAGGTATGAATCAAACTGTACAAACCTACAAATTACCGAAAAATTAGTAAAACATGGAATAAAGATGAAAATTTTAAATATTTACAACTTTACCCCTAGCGTACTAAACATGCCCCCTAATATTTTTTCAACGAGTCGATAGCTAGACTCCCTTCCCCACACTTGTTATGCGTTCAGGGCGTAGAGTTCGATCACCTCCACCACCGAATTAACCGAACCATCAATATAGAGTTTCAACCTATGACTGTTGACTTTAAAAGTTACCCCGTTGGAGTCCTCGTTAACAACGGTTCCGTACGAAAATACCTCTTTAACTGTGTAACGTCCCGTCCATCAGGATTTTAGCTTTCCGGGGAACAAACGCAGTCGTGAGTTGTACAATAACACAAGATCTCTAGCTCGTAATGCCTTATGATCCTTCAAATGCATGTCATGCAACTTTTTGACGTGTTCCTTATACAAGCTAAAACTCTCACAAGCAGGATTCCTTAACTCTTCAAGCTCGTGGATTTGTAAGAAGCGAGTCTCACCATCGCTCTTTAGATCCGAATTCGCCGTCTTCAAAGCCCATATACCCTGTGTTCTAGCTCTATCGATAGATGACATGCGTTTCCATAAACTAGCTTAAACGGAGTAATCCCTATAGGCGTCCTATATGCAGTCCGAAAAGCCCAAAGCGCATCACCTAATTTTCCGACCAATCCTTGCAGTTTTGACTTACCGACCGCTCAAGGATTCTTTTCAACCCCCGGTTCGTGACCTCCACCTACCCGCTTCTTTGAGGATGGTATGGTGTGGATAACCTATGATGAACACCATAGCGGGAAAAGGCTTTCTCAAGCTACGCATTGCAAAAATGTGTTCCTCAATCACTAATAAGTGCCTTCGGGGCACCAAACCGGGCAAACAAACTCTTAAGAAACCTCACGACCACTCTCCGCCCACTTCGATACGTACTCAACCGCCACCAGGATGTATTTGTTGCCGCGTGAGCATGGAAACGGGCCCATGAAGTCAATACCCCATATATCGAACACTTCACAAACCTGAATCGAATTCTGACGCATCTCATCGCGGGCATATATATTTTTCGCCCTCTGGTAAGCGTCACACGCTCTCACCCATTTCTTCACGTCATGAAAGATTGTGGGCCAATAAAAACCAGCGTCTAACACCTTTATCGCAGTGTAGTTTGTTCCGTGATGACATCCGGCTGGCCCCTCGCAACATTGGTACAAAATGTCAGCTGCCTCTTCTCCGAACACACACCTATGAATCACCTGATCTGCTCCAACTCAAAACAAGAATGGGTCGTCCCAAATGTAATGCTTAAGATCTGTGAAGAACATCCTCTTTTGCTGAGGTATCAATCCTTTGATAAGGATTCCAAAGGCGAGGTAGTTCGCAAAGTCAGCAAACCAAGGCGACTCATCACTCACTTCCACACTCATGAGGACTCATGGGGGAAATTGTCATTTATTGGTTCCTCCCGCGCACCCTCGGAATCTCCACGCTCAATCCTCGAGAGATGATCGGCCGCAACATTAAGCGCACCCTTCTTGTCTTGGATCTCAATATCAAACTCTTGTAGCAACCAGATCCACCTAATTAGACGTGGTTTCGCATCTTGCTTGCTGAAAAGATATCTAATAGCCGCGTGATCCGTATACACAATCGTCTTGGACAACACAAGATATGATCTGAACTTGTCAAACGCAAAAACTACAGCCAAAATCTCCTTCTTCGTGGTAGTGTAATTCTCCAGAGCATCATGCAAGCTTGCTGGCGTAGTAGATCGGGTGGAAGTGCTTGTCCTTCCGCTGTCCCAAGACTGCCCCTGTCGCGAAATCGCTCGCGTCGCACATAATCTGAAATGGCAAAGCCCAGTCTAGTGCTACCAAAATAAGGGCTTTGATAAGCCTTCGCTTCAAAAGGTTGAATGCCTCCAAGCATTCATCCAAAAACACAAATGGAGCGTCCTTCTCCAATAAACGGGTCATGGGTTTCGTGATTTTTGAAAAATCTTTAATGAATCGCCTGTAGAACCCGGCATGACCAAGAAAACTCCGGATTACTCTAATTGAGGTCGGGGGTGGAAGTTTAGAAATGACGTCCACTTTGGCTGGATCAACTTCCAACCCGGCTTGCTAGATTTTGTGCCCGGGAACTACCCCTTCCTTCACCATGAAGTGGCATTTCTCCCACTTGAGCACAATATTGGTCTCCTCACACCTCATTAACATTCTTTTCAAATTTTTAAGACCACGATCGAAGGAACTCCCAAAAACAGAAAAATCATTCATGAACACCTCCATGGAGTCCTCAATCATGTCATGGAAAATAGCTACCATGCATCGTTGAAACGTCGCTGGTGCATTACACAGCCCGAAAGACATACACCGGTAGGCGAATGTGCCAAAGGGGCAGGTAAAAATAGTCTTCTCCTGATCCTCAGGAGCGATAGGAATCTGAAAGTAGCCCGAGAACCCATCCAGAAAACAATAAAACGACTTCCCCAACAGATGTTCCAACATCTGATCGATGAATGGAAGCGGGAAGTGGTCCTTGCGGGTGGCATCATTGAGTTTGTGGTAGTCAATGCAAACTCGCCATCTGGTGACGGTACGGGTCAGAATAAGCTCATTCCTATTGTTTGAGACTACAGTCACGCCTCCTTTCTTGGGCACCACCTACACGGGGCTCACCCAAACCGAATCAGAGATAGGATAGATCAACCCTGCATCTAGCAACTTAATCACCTCTTTCTTCACGACGTCTTACATATTCGGGTTCAATAGCCTCTGAGGCTGCCACACGGCTTGTAGTCATCCTCCATAATATTTTATGAGTGCAAAAGGAAGGATTGATTCCCTTAATATCCATAATCTTCCACGCCATAGCTTTCTTATGAAGTTTCAGAACCTCGAGAGTTTCTCTTTTCCTCTTCCGCCAAAGATGATGAAATGATGACCGGAAGGTGATACTCCTCGTCTAAGAATGCATATTCGAGATGCGATGGGAGCTCTTTCAACTCCAATGACTGTGGATCCTCAAATGAAGGCTTCGACTTCTCTTCAACCTCATGATCAATCTCCACAAATCTATCCAGACTCTTGATAAACCGGTTGCTCAACTCCATGGTCCTCCTGCGTAATATAGGTCCCCACACAACAGGTGTTTGTCCGAACCGATCTCCTCAATCGTCCCTTGGAAATGAGAGTTCACAAAAGTATAAAAAATGTCAACATAATAGAGCGTATCATCCTGACTCTACGGGTGCTGCATTAACCGTTGAATGTCAAAGGTCACATGCTCGTCATTAACCTGGAGCGTGATCTGGCCAACAGCCACATCAACAATCATCCTTGCGGAGTTGAAGAACGGGCGTCCGAGTATCAAAGGCACTTTCGAGTCTTCATCCATATCCAGAATAACAAAATCAACAAGAAATACGAATTTATCGATCTTAGCAAGCATATTTTCAACAAACCCACGTGGATATTTGATTGAACGATCATCAAGTCGAATGCTCATCCTCGTGGATGATGGCTCACCCAGATTCAGTTTAGCAAAAACCTTATATGGCATAAAGTTTATGCTTGCTCCCAAATCAGCCAATGCGTGACTAACAGACATGCTACCAATAAAACAAGGAATAAAACTACCCGGATCTCCCATCTTCTCAGGTAAACGGTTCTGGAGAATAGCTGAGGAGTTTTCATTCATCAACACACAAGACACGTCCTCAAGCTTTTGTTTGTTTATAAGGATGTCCTTTAGAAACTTCGCATACTTAGGCATCTGAGCCAACTCCTCAACAAATGGTATGTTTATATGCAATTGCTTAAACATCTCTAGAAACTTATTATATTGTTCTTCATTCCTTTGCTTCTTCAGCATGCCCGAGTACGAAACTGGAGGAGTGTAGTCTGTGACTGGCTTCTAGAGCTGTGTTGTACTTGTTGGGACTCACCTAGCCTACACCTTGTCCGAAGTATCAGTATGGACCATCTCAATGATCGGTGGTGAGGCCGATATGTCATGTCCCGTGGCTTTACCACTCCTTGTCATCACGGCATTAACATGCCCTCTTAAATTTGTCTCTATATTACCTAGAAGACCACCCTGAGGCCTTTCAGATAACATCTTAGCCAACTTGCCAACCTGATTCTCAATGGCCTGGATGGAGGCTTTCTGACTTCTAATCTCCCCTTCTTAGGCCATGAACCACTCCTCATGCGTCTGATAGTGTTTTTCAGCTAACTGATTCGCATTGTTAGAGTTGTTTAGAAGTTGTGCCATCATCTCTTGCATCTTAGAGTTATTTTGAGGGGCTTGTTGCTGGGAACTGCTCCTGACATCCGGATTATGGTAAATATTCGAATGCGGCTGGTGGGATTAACCAAGAAACTGAAAAGACTGACCGTGGGACTCCTATGGCGTGGGAGCTCGCTGAGCGTATCTGAGTGGGTTTGGTTACCATAACCAGCCTTCTACCCAAAGTTTGGGTAATTCCTCCATCCCGGATTGTACGTGTTGCTATAGGGATTAGTATAGGGTCTAGTTTGTGTTGGTGCAATTTTTTGGATAATAAATTAATAGTTTAATAGTTTAGTCTTTGAGTATTTTGTATTGGGCTTAGCATTTGTGTTTAGCTTGTTTAGAGTTATTATGGGCTTGTAGAATGGCTTAGCCCAGTCCAAAGCCAGTATGAAGACATGTAGTATATAACATGTTTTGCATTAGGGTTTTCGGTAGCCAAGTGAAAGGTAGAGAGATGTGTGAGAAATCTACAGAGAGTGGCTGAGATATTTCTTATGAGTCTTGAATTGGTTGTAAACATTCGTGTTGGATAATCAATAGAAGATGGTTTGGAAGATATTATGCGTGTTCTTGATATTGCTCATATTTCTGTGTAAATCTGATCTAGAGGATTCCGTACTCTAGATTGGATAGACGATTCTGTGAAGATCCATATGGATTAGGGGACTACAACTGGTATTAGAATATTAGGCTCTTGTTTTGCTCGGTTCGGAATCGTTACTACAAAGTTAGGTTTTTGGACGTTTTGACAGTTTTTCTAGGGTTTCTGCTGCTGTTTCGGATAAACATCAAGGATCTCGGATAGAAGGATCGCATCTCAGATCATTAGTGAAGCATTTCAGATTGAAAGCTTGCATCTCGGATCAGAAAGTATTGCATCTCGGATCATAAGTGAAGCGTTTCGGATAGAAAGCTTGCATCTCGGATCAGAAAGGTTGCACTTCAGATCAGAATAGTGCATCTCGGATCATTGGTGTTGATCCCGAATCATCTCGGATAAACTTTGTTTTGGATCATTTCAAAAAAATTTGAATCACTGTTCCGAGTTACCATTTAGATAGCTTCTCAAGTTACCATCTCGGATAGCTTCTAAATCACCATCTCGGATAGTATCTTGAATCACCATCTCGGATTTGCATCTCAGACCACTAGTTCGAATTCGGTACTATTCCGAGTTGAATTCAAAAAGGTGGAAAGTTAACCAGCTGACGTAATCGGAGATAAACGTTTTCGTACACATAATTTGATCCGTAAACAAGTTTAACAAACCAACTACACGGTTAGACTCGTGTGATTTCTAGAGAAAAAAGAGGCACGAAAATTCCTAAAAAGGTCTCGGACATTATATATCCTTGGATTCTTTTTGTCGAGACGAGACTAACGGTACAATTTGGTAAACACTCATTTCAGACAAAGTTTTGAACGTTTTTAACGGTACGTTATGGTAAAACGCGAAGAAGGACTAGAAGAGGTTAGATTTGGATTTTGACACAGGTATACCAAAATCCATTTAAACTGATACTCTGTATGTTAAAGATGGTCAGAATGAACAATATAAGTAAGGGTGTTAATAGCTGGCTAAAGTTGATAAATACTACACAATATGTAGACTGGAAGAAAAAGTTTGAGGCATTTGTTCAAAGTGAAGATTCTAAGATGTGGAACTGTATGATCGATGGGTACATTGCTCCCATACGTCGAGTTAACGGGAGAATTGTGGTACTTTCATATGAGAAGATTGAAGACTCTGAAAACGTATGTATGATGCTGAGAAGAAAGCTTTAGCAGCGATAAAGATGTCCTTGCCATTTGATATGAAACACATTTGTAATAGGTATGGATCTTCTAGAGAGCTGTGGGAAGCTTTAGGAAAATGTTATTAGAGTTGTTCAAGACAAAGTACAGGTGATCAAGCATGTGTGGCTAAGACTGCAGCTGCTAAGAAAGAAGAGAAGAAGGAAGCTGAGAAGGAGAAAATGGAGGTCAAGGACGCAAGAGCTACATTGTGCATGGATGATATAAATGAGCTTACAATAGAGGTATAGGTACAATTACAATCTGTAAGTCATACTTGTCATAATTGCACTGAACTACAAGGTAAAGTTGACAAACTATCGGAGCAAAACAAAATTCTGTTAGATGAATTAGAAAAACAGAAAGAGTCAAATGTTCTTTTGAGTAAAATGGAGTCAAATTGTTTAAATAAACTCAAATTAAATGAACAAGAAATCAACAGTCTGACCAGCAAAATCAATAAATTGTTACAGATCATTGATTTGGCTCGTGAAACTGTAAAGGATAAGACTAACAAGCTTTCAGAAAAGTGCACAGAATTAGCTGGTGCACAAGCCAAAATTGTTTAACTTCTCGGAAAGTTAGACAAATTTGGAAAATCCTTGTTTGTCAGGACTCAAATTCAGAAAAGTTGGAAAGGAGTAGTGATAAAATGGGAGTGGGGTTTAGTAAAGCTTCATCTTCTGAGGATCAGGATTACTCCTTTTTACCAAATGAAAATGAGCTACCAGATTTTGTGCCTACTACACCAGCTGTAGTGAATACAATAACAGTTGACATACCAAATAGTCCAGTTTCTTTGAAAGAATCGGCTTGGTCTAACAGTACACCTCATAAAGTGGTGAGGATACAAAAGACAAAATGGTTAAAACATTTAAAAAGGGATCTAACAGAAAAAAAAGTTTTTAAGAAAAGATCTTATTTTAAATGTCAAAACAAAGGACATGTGGCCAGTTGTTGTCCTTTTAAAAAGGGTAAGAAAGTGGAGGCTGATGTTGAAGTTAAGGATGGGGATCAGGTTGGTTCAAATAACAATGTTAAACCAAGTTGTCAGACAAATCAACCGAGATTTCAACCTAAAGCTTCAACATCGGGAAGATTTGATAGTCCAAGAAACTCTTCTCCTAAATCAAGTCATTATAATGGTCAATCAAATTGTTTTCAAAGGAAAAATTTTGGATATCAAAATCGATATCAGACTTCTGGAAATCGAAATTTTCAAAGAAGAAACGAATATATGGGTTTTAGTAACTCAAATGTTCAAAACAATCCAAAAAAAATTCAAAGTTCAGATTATGATAATAGGAGAAGAAGGTTTCGAGTTAATAATTTTTAAAGGTCAGAAAATCCAAGAGTTTATTGGAACTCTCGCCATCAAAGACCTAGTGGAAATTATAAATCTTGTTCAACAACATGGAAGACATTCAAGACACTAGTAGGGTGTCATGGATATTGGACAAAATTAAGTTATATTGATATTCATGGTCAACCCAAAACCGGTAGGGTTTGGGTTCTCAAGTCTAACTAAGTTGTTGAGTGAGTGCAAGTGTCCAAGAAGGACTGTTGATGTGTTTAACAGTGGTTATTCCTGTAAAGCATCTGAGGTGAATAGTAGGTTACACATGGTAACAAATTATTTACTTCTGTAATAGATAATGTTTATTAAAATTGAAAACTTTTTGTCAGGTTATAGTAGGAGTCTGTTTGTGTTTAAATTTCTGTTTTTAAAACCTTACTCCATAAAAACAAAAATTTAGGGGGAGAAATTTCTCTAAGCCAAAAAGAGTTAAGTTAGTGCATAAATTTAGAGGGAGTAATTTGAAAAGTTTAAAATTTAAAAAAAATCACAAAAATAAAAAAAATAGAAAACCAAAAATGAGTTTTCATTGTGTGGAAAAGAAGAAATGATAGTACATCAGCAAGTTAGACTGACACACTAAAATTAAAATTAAATTGCTTAAGTGTGATAGCAGCTTCATCATATGATGTACCAGTAGGCAAAAGCATGAAATAATCAACTTACCTTGGTGATATAAACATAACGAACTGTGTATAAGTGGGTAACATATCAGTGGCATATGGTTTTATAACTTTAAATCTTGAGTTGATAGATTGACAAAAATCTGAGGTTTTGGGTCTTTATATCGTTATTTCATCCGGGTATCAGGGTTGTCCTTCTACTGCATCCAGATATATGCTGACCTAGGGACAACCAGGATATCTTAAAAGAGCTAAAATGCCAAATCCTAGAAATCGAAGAAGCTCTCCTAGAGAGTCAATCAAATGTGCAAAACGCATAAATCGTACCAAAATTTGTGGTATTTGTCTTAACCCTCGTTGGATATTGGTCTCTTTGCTGTACGGAAGTACTGACCTGGTCACCAATTATCTAATGTTGTAAATCAAATTTGATAAATTTTGGGATACTCACCTACTACGGGGAATCTTTGTGCATACCTTGATCGTGGGGGTATGTCCTGAAGTGGGACACACTAGTTTATCAGTATAAAATTACCTTAACATATCACTAGGTAATGGTACTTGAAATGTTCATGTATTTTGTTTAAGTGGATAAACAATACTGGTAATCATCTTGAACTGCTTTTCGTGAAAATTACATATAGAATTATCTAATAGTGTGAAAACAGTTTGATGTTGCTAATATGATCTTCTTAACGGTGATTCTCACAAAAACAGAGTTTTTATTAATTTTGTTATTTTTTTGCTTTCAGAAAATATAAAAATTCAAAAAGATTTTCTTTTAAGGTCTCCCATTTTGAACTGATAAATTGTTGTTTAGCATGATAAGATAAAATATTGGTTTATCTTTAATGTGGAAAAAGGACTAATGGTTTTTCGAGTTACTTGCTTGTGTTTCTAAACAGATTGATGAAATTATCAAAATAAAGTGCAGAATTCAAGTAAAGTACATATTAAGATTGAAGTGCAGAATGTGTGAAGAAGCATGGTAGGATCATTCTACAACATTGCAAAGGGAGATATAGAGGAATTTGGAGATATGTGCTTAACCCGAGAATGCTAGTTCACTAATCTACAACGAATGAAAGTTTTGGAGATTGGAAGCATCAGCTAAGGGGGAGTCTGTTAATGTCAGAATCTGTGTGTAGCTAAAGCTATCCAAAGACCAAAAGATCACAACATGTTTGAAGACAAAATTACACTATGAAGCTATTGTCAAAGGGGAGTCTGTTGGTGCATATTTTGTGACAACATCTTAATAGTTTAATAGTTTAGTCTTAGATATTTTGTATTGGGCTTAGCATTTGTGTTTGGCTTGTTTAGAGTTGTTACGGGCTTGGAGAATGGCTTTGCCCAGTCCAAAGCCTAGTATGCAGACACGTAGTATATATACATGTTTTGCATTAGGGTTCTGGGTAGCCAAATGAAAGGTAGAGAGAGGCGTGAGAAATAAACAGAGAATGGCTGAGAGATTTCTTGTGTGTCTTGAATTGGTTGTAAACATTCATGTTGGATAATCAATAGAAGACAGTTTGAAAGATATTGTTCGTGCTTTTCATATTGCTCATATTTCTGTGTAAATCTGATCTAGAGGATTCCGCACTCTAGATTGGATAGACGATTCTGTGAAGATCCATACGGATTGGGGGATATACAGTTTGATTGCCCAAGTAGTCCACCTCCTCGTGGCCTGTAAACATGACACCCTGCTCATACGCACGTAGCTCGTGTGAAATCTCACATTGCTCACATGAAGATTGAACCCGCAAAACATTATGGGCTTGATCAAATTTTGCTACCAGGGCTCCTATCTGCGTAGTAAGAGCCGTTACGTATCAACTACATGCACCCCTGAACGAAATGATGTCCTAGCTCTCTCCCCACCTTGACGAGAACTCGACTTCAAAGTAGCTCTCTCATTAATCGCGTAAGCTTTATTCGGTGTCTTCATTCCAAGATCACCCCCTGTGTACACGTCCAAACGCTCCTGCGAGTCATAGTTGAGTCCCTAGTAGAAAGTCTATACCAGCTGTCTTTTGGGCAACCCATGATGTGGGACATCAATAAGAAGATCTCTAAACCTTTCCTAAGTCGCGTGTAAGGATTCTCCATCATCCTGTCAGAATGTCATGATACGGTTCTTCAACATGGTTGTTTTCTCTGGAGGAAAGTTACTTCTGCATTAACAGCTCTGCCATCTCATTCTAGGTAGTAATGGATCCTACAGGAAGTGATAAAAGCCAAGCTCTGGCTTTGTCTCGCAATGGGAACGGGAAGTCGCAATCGGATCGCGTCATCAGAAACGTCTCCTATCTTGAAAGTAGAGCACACCTCAAGAAACGAAGCAATGTGCCGAATAGGATCCTCGTGATTCTTTCCATCAAACTGTACCGAATTTTGTAGCATGTTGTTGATGCTGGATTTGATCTTGAAATTCGGTGCCACCACAGTAGGTTGGGCGATGCTAGGCTGCAAGCCTTCACCTCCTGGACGGTCGGTCGTCGTCTGCCATGGTGTTCCCCTCTTCGACCTCTGAGCTTTCACTCTCAGCAGGTATCGCCGGCTCGTCAACTGCAGCTAAGATTTGTTGTGCAACAACGTGGGACCTTTCTTGAAGTCTCCTACTCCTCCTCAGGTCACGCTCATGTTCGTTAGACGGCTCAGCTGCAGCGGGCGCGGGGGTTGAGGACATCAACCTGTAAGAAAAGGATAAGCACGTTGTAAATAAATACAATATAATATAATAATTATTATTATTTTTTATTTTTTATTTTTTTATTTTTAGTTTTTTTATTTTTTTAACTAGAAGAACAAATATTTTTTAGAAATAAATAGCCAATCAATTAATTCGAATTCGAACAAATAAATAAATTATCTTGCAAATATATATGTACAAACAAATAAACAAAATAAACAAATATGAACAAGTATTCACAAGCATGTACACCGGTAGAAGAATAACTCAGGTCGTTCCAAAAGCTCGCTACAGTCCCCGGCAACAACGCCAAAAACTAGACGTGTGCGTATATATACAATGTTTTACAATGAATTTTACACACGAACTCGTTTTTAATATTTATAAAAATGATTTATACCTTAACATTAGAACACACACAAAAGGACAAGTGTACCCTATCATGTATGTAGTAAATTATGGGTAAGAACCAGATGTCGATTCATGGACGCGGGCGGACACTTATGTACTAAACCGTTGTCATTAGTTTACCGGTAAAAAGATATGTGAATGAGTTTTTAACTAAAATTATCTAAAAATATATTCTAAAACATTAAAGACTCAAAATACAAAAATATAATTTTTTGTCTTGTTTTATAAACAACCAAAGCATGTTAACTAATTTGGCAATGTCACAAAGGCGTTTGCTCAATCTTTCATTATAAAGACAATTAGTATCCCTTTGGGGAATCCTAACATGATAATCCTTCGGAAAGTTAACGCGATAAACACACTTTAACCACCTAAAATTATTCATTAACGAGCTATTGATATATTTTCATGCGAATCTTTTTAAAAATAAGTTAGTTATTCGTTACGAGTTTTCTAACCCCACTTATCAAGGAAAGCAATACAAAATCACAATAGGACCACCGAGACAAGCATAAAGTAGATCATATCACAAACCATTCCATTTTGCAAGTCTTGAACACAAATCGACTAAGTTAGCCATTATAAACAAAATTACTAAACAAAGATTATGAACTGTGTTAAGAACTCCCAATAACACCATCTAACCCGTTAAAGCCCTTACGTGTAAGAAAGCATTCTTGATCAAAATCATATTTATCTTTTATTAAACCAATACCAATTTCTAGTTTCTTGGTGTAAACACATTAACAAGTTAATAGTTTACTAACAAATGATTAATTAAGGGGGGTTTTTCAACATATCCTAACTAACCATTCATTAATCATCCAAGATAAACAATCACAATCAAGAATCCAACATCAATGAACAAGTTTGTCATATGATCATCAAGATTCAAACATGAAAAAGTTGCCAGAGCTTCATACAAACAAGATTACAAACTAGAGATTGTTCATGAAACAAATATCTTAATGTCATTACCATAATACATAACATCAGCTCAATGCTTGCAAATGTGCTCAAAATGTAATTTAAGAACAAGAATCAAACCATAAACAAGCAAGGATTTGATGGATTGGATAATGGATGAGCTTCTTGCAACTTTGATGCTTGAAATCCACCCAACCAGGTAGCTGTCGAACCCCAGAAATCGCCCATTGTTAAGAACAAGAAATCAAACCATAAACAAGCAAGGATTTGATGGATTGGATGATGGATAAGCTTCTTGCAACTTTGATGCTTGAAATCAACCTAACCAGGTAGCTCTCGGACCCTAGAAATCGCCCCGAAACTTGGAAAATTACCCAATAATTTCATCAGTTTCGTCTGCTCTGTTTTATAGAGATTTTCATATATGCACGGTCGTGCACATAAAGTGCACGCCCGTGCAACAACAAGTGTCATCGTGACGTCAACTACAAGGTACGGGCCAGACAAGTGGACGATTGGGTGGCAAAACTTTCAGATGTGCACGATCGTGCATGTGGGCCACACGGTCGTGCATGGTCTTCAAAGCAGTTTGTTGTTCAGTGTTCAGTGTTCAGGTAGTGCACGGGGCTGCACTTGGGCCGCACGGTCGTGCTTGCCGAGAAATCAGCTGCACTGCCTTGTGCACTGATAGTGCTCCCGGGTCGGGAGTCGCGCACGGTCGTGCCGATGGTTTAAACGGTCGTGCATGAGTTGTAACATCAACACATTCTACAGAATTCTTCCAAAATGCTCGTAAATCCCACTATTTCTCCAACTTTTTCTGTAGCATGCCGTTTAAGACCTTAAAATACAAAAGTGCCCGATTAAGTACCTAAACAACGAAGTTTTAGTCAAAAACGCATAAAACAAGAGTAACATGTGGGACTTAAATATGTATAATTTAACGTATATCAGTTAGAAAGTATATATAAATAGAATTAGTAACCTATTTAACAACCGCATAATCAAAGCTTTAGATGGTTGCCTTTACCGCCTATTAGATTATTACATTAAAAATCTTATATCAAAAGGAACATTTCAAAACCACACCGTTTACAACCTTTTGCACTAATGAAAGCAAATAGTAACTTACAACCCTTCAAACTACTTTTAAATACATCACACCCCTTACAAAAAAAAAGGTCACAATTTTTAAATATATCACATCCCTTTAAAAAGTCACAACACTTCAAACTACTTTTATAAATTTCACACCCTTACAAAAAGTCACAACACTTCAAACTACTTTTATAAATTTCACACCCTTACAAAAAGTCACAACCCTTCATATACATATAACAATCTTTCATACATATATTAAAATTCACAACCCTTCAAACTACTTTTATACTTATACTATTTCATTTAAAAGTCGCGTTAGTTAGAAAGTATATATAAATAGAATTACTAACCTATTTAACAACCGCATAACCAAAGCTTTAGATGGTTGCAATTTACCACCTATTACATTATTACGTTAAAAAATATATAACAAAAGGGACGTTTCAAAACCACGCCGTTTACAAACTTTTGCACTAATGAAAGCAAATTGTAACTTACAACCCTTCAAACTACTTAAATACATCATACCTTTTAAAAAAAAGTCACAACTTTTAAATATATCACATCTCTTTAAAAAGTCATAACACTTTAAACTACTTTTATAAATTTCACACCCTTACAAAAAGTCACAACCCTTCATATACATATAACAACCCTTCATACATATATTAAAAATCACAACCCTTCAAACTTCTTTAATACTTATAGTATTTCATTTAAAAGTCTCCTTAGTTAGAAAATATATATAAATAGAATTACTAACCTATTTAACAACCGCATAGCCAAAGCTTTAGATGGTTGCAAATTACCATCTATACATTATTACATTAAAAAAATATATAACAAAAGGGACGTTTCCAAACCACATTACAACCTTTTGCAATAATGAAAGCAAATTGTAAGTGAAATATGTGTTTTGAAATTATCTCTATCGTTTTATTAAGTATTCTTCTTATTATCATCCTTAGTCTAGAACATTTAATTAAACTTTTCCACCTTTTCGTTTCAATTGAAATCAAAACCTTCGATTACCATATTCTACAACTTTCTCATGATGATTCAAATTGAGATGGCCCGTGTGACGTTCCATATACACATATAAATAAATATATTTACATGTGTAATGGAAAAATAATCAAAACTTGGAACGACACCAACTTTCACATATATATTTTAGCATTGGGTGATGCAAAATAATACACGTACGTTGTTTTTTACTTTGGATAAAACTCAACCAACATGTCTTATGCAAAACGATGGCAACGGTTCTATTTTGGATATTGTAATAAGTTGCTACTTAAGTGTTTAGGGTAGGGTTAAGTGTTTAGGGTAGGGTTCTAGAGTGAACACTAGGTTGAGAGTGAACTGCGTGAACTAATTTGAGTCATTGGATTATATTATCTAGAGATTTTTAAACAATGTCAATATTGTAATTATAATGTTGTGACTTCACTTTAAATTAATGGACAGAAAGGTATTTGCGTCTTTTGTAAATTGCATTTATTAAACAATATAATCAAAATTCTTAAAACCTTGCTAGTTTCCGTAGATACAAATACACAGTTGTTAGTGTATACACATGTGTAAAGTCTCGATAGTATTAGTTTATACAAGATACACAGATGTTAGTTTATACACATGTGTACAGTCTCGCTAACTATCAATTTATACAAGATACAAAACTGTTAGTTTATACACATATGTACTCGAATAATTGACATGTGTATAAATCAGGTTTATACCTGTAACATCCGTAAAAAAAAAACCGGATTTACCAAACCCGCTCCGTTTATTAACCGAACAATCAGTTAAAAATTTCGTTGCGTATTTAATGCCCAAATTATTTTTAAACGATACATAATTAATAAGTATATTGGAATATATAATTTTTTTTTGAAAAACTGTTAAAAATTGTGGTTTAAAAATAAAAGGTTGCTGCCGGGTTTCGAACCCGGGTCAGCCAGAATCAACAACGCCTTAACACTCAACCATCCAACCACTGCGCCACTTATGTTTTTGTTAATTAATGGAAACAATTAATTCATAACATGAATCTCAATTTCAAAACCGACACGCCTATTTGCAGTCGTCGGAAATCCCGACTATCACGCCAAGATTGGACGGTTTCTTCAGTTTTAACGTAAACTTTAACTACTACATCGGTTATAACCGACGCCTGAACCCGCGACGCAAGTCATAACCGCCGGTAAATTTCTAACCGACGAATCAAGTCGGAAAACGGGCCAAATACGTCGATGTCCTGCCCTATAAATACCCCCTCTAACCTTTGTTAGCTTTTTCGCTCACAATCACACTTTTTCCCGACGTAATTCCACTCGCCGGAGAACTTCTGCAACTCGCCGGAAAACCGAACATTTCACCTCTGTGTCTTACTGAACCCCAGAGCTCATACCGAAGCCACCCACATTCATCTCAAGCTCGTTGAAGACTCTCTGCCGCAAGACACACGTCGCCGGAATAATCTGCTGTCACCAGAGTTTCGCCGGCAAAACAGAGGAGCCACTGTTCGGTATACCTTACGCTTAATCTTTCATTCTTTTTATTTATCTCACCTGTATTTAATCGCAACACACTAAAGAAACTTGATAAAATCATCGAACCAGTCGGACTCCGTTTCTGGTTGAGTCCAACGAAGAAGATGAAGTTTCAGTAGTATATAAGTTTAATTAAAATCAAGATATATCTCGGGTTAGACACACAGTCCAGCGGTGGACTGTGTGCAAATAAAACACGCTTACGTCTCGAGTTCGATACTTGTCCCACGCACACTCGCCTTAATAAAAATGTTCCTTTTTATTACTGAACCGGATCCATTTCGTATAGATGTTAAGTTTAATAAAAACCGGAATAATAACCAAGATAGACACACAGTCCAGTGGTGGACTGTGTGAACGTTTAATCACACGTCACGAGTTCGAGTCCAGACTACCGCACCGATCCGGACAATTATCAAACTTTTTATATAAGACAGAAATGAAATAATGTAGTTTGTATATAAGTATAATAAAAATCAGATTATATAACAAGTTAGACACACAGTCCAGCGGTGAACTGTGTGTTAACCCAAACCACAGGTCCCGGTTCGAGACCTGTGGAGAACGCCGGTTGGATGCATTAAAATCGTTTTTAAGAATAAATGATTTTCAGTTTAAATCAATTAGTATATAAATATAATTAAAAACAGAAATATTTCAGGTTAGACACGTAGCTCAGTTGGTAGAGCTGCGTGCACGCGAACGGGAGGTCTCGGGTTCGAGCCTCACCCGGCGCACACAATTACACAGCCTAACCGGTCAACAAGTCAACGGTCAACGGTCGCAAAAAGTCAACATTTTTTATTATTTTTATTATTTATTTTATTTAAAAATCAATTAAAAATACTTAAAAATAACATTTTTAAGGTTAGAAAATAGCCTTAAACTCACAAAAATACACCCAACAATCCTACTAAAATGGATTATAAAATCCGTTTACTTACCGAACCATTATGCCATTATCTAGGTTAGTTTCACTCGTGGTTAAAAACCAACTTCGTGCGCATTCAACATCATCAACCGAACGCACCCAATGTGAGTGAATCTTACAACTCCCCTTTTTAATTACACGTTTTGGGGTGTGTCATGTGTCACCAAAATTAACTCGTTTATTTAAACTTGTGCCATACCATATTGTGATCTAAACTTAGATTGTATATATTGTTTGTCGTTAAGTATTTCATATTGTCAAGTTATATGCAAATTCATTCATTAGGCCCATCAGTTCCTCGTGGGAGACGAGTTGAGCAACGCGTGCCTCAAAACAAATCCATTATTGTTCGTGTGTGTATTATTTAGTTATATTGTTTGTAGTTATATATTTCATATTGTCAAGTATATGCAAATCATTCATTAGGCCCATCAGTTCCTCGTGAGAGACGAGTTGAGCAACGCGTGCCTCAAAACGATCCATTATTGTTCATGTGTGCATTATTTAATATTAATTGATTGGTGAATAAGTTTACATCTATTTTTACTCATGTGTGGTTGTGCACTTTATTTTATAATCAATTAAATAAACTTGTTCAAATGTTTTTCATAGGATTCACTCGCCAACTTTTTGTTGATCCAAAAACCATTTTTACACATGATACAGGTGAACAGGATGAAGCAAGGAAAACATAGGAAATGCCTTAGAAGAAAACAATGAAGCCTAGATTGATGTTTAGGACATGATGTAATTATGATTGTATATTTCCCATTAAAATGTATTAATGAATATGAAACGTTATAATAAATGTCATGAAGCTTTGATGATAACCCAATCATGCCTCGATCACCTTTTCCGCTGCGGGTCGGGGTGTGACAGATTGGTATCAGAGCCATGACTATAGGGATATAGGATAGGTTATTAGACCCTTAGAGCTTATACTATTGTTGCCTAAATTTTAATTATTCATGTGGTTACATGCAAACTTATGATATTTATTTGTTTCATATTTGTTTATACTTACAGTCAAACATACATACTTACATACACATTCATCATACATATTTCAATGTTCATATATTTAAATCAACTTCATACTCTCATTATTCAAAGATTTTGTCGCAATTTTCAAATCTCATCAAAGTAAGTTCTGCGACGGGCATGTAGTAACTGGAAGGGTACAAGTACGGTAGTCGGAACGTCCTGTCTAGGTTGACATTCGTATAAATCCAATATAACGGACCAGTTTGCCTACCTGAGGACTAACGATGAGAGTACGAAGGACCTATTAGGCCAAAGCATGCCACACCAAACGTCGTTCGAACTAACCCCACTTTGAGGTGTCACCGTGTCTATACATGGACACATTCCGAATATCATACGTTACATATTTCTTGATTTTCTCCGGGTTTTAGTGTACGTAACCAGGCTAACACATGCGAACCATATGAAAAAACCGGTATTCATGGGGGCCCACATGATTACGAAGGTGAAGTATGGCGGCATGCAAGGCCCAATGACGAGCAAAGCCCAAGACATCCTATGGATGTAGTAGATTTATTTTTCTATATTTATTTTATGAATGTTCATTCCTAAATGCGACCCATGAACCCAAAAACATCCAACTCATACTCTTGACATGTATTCCTTGTAGATGTCTTCTAATCTCGCCCGTAGAAAGATGAGAGCAGGAAAAGCTCGCGAGCGCATGGCTGCCCTAATCGCTCAACAAATGGCTGCCGTAATACCCAACATTGTAATCCAAGTCCAACAAGCACTTACCGCTAATCCTGTCAATCAAGAAAATCAAAACATTATCAACCCTCCCCCAAATACCACTAAATGCACCTACAAGCATTTCAAATCATGCGACCCTCCAAAATACGAAGGGACTGAAGGTGTCACCGCTCTCCTCCATTGGTTTGAAGAAATGGAGAACACTTTTCTAAATTGCGATTGCCCCGATGATCGCAAAGTGCGATATGCTACCGGTCGTTTATATGGGATAGCACTTACTTGGTGGAATACAGAGAAGGCCAAATGAGGCGTTGACGATGCTATGACTTTGACTTGGGAAAAGTTGAAGGAAATCATGACAAGACGGTTTTGCCCAAGGAGCGAAATCAAGAAATTAGAAGATGAGTTCTATTCGTTGAAGCAAAAGGAAGGCGACCACACCACATACAACAAAAGATTCCTCGAGTTAAATCAAATGGTTCCCAACTTGTTCACTCCCCTCTACCGTTTGATCGAGCACTACATTCGAGGTCTTCCGTCAAAGATTCAAGACTCTGTAATAAGTACCACGCCTGCAACTTTGGAACCAGCAATGGAGTTAGCTACAGAGCTCACCGAAAACCGAATCCGGAACAAAGACTTCAAGGAGGAGAAGAAGAAGGATAAGGCATCGACTGAAACTTCAAACTCCACCCAAACCGAATCCCCTTCTCAACCCATTTCTAAGAGAAAAAGAGACGGGCAACTTTTCGCTACTACCCAACGTAATCAACCAGTTTTACAAGCCATACCAATCCAAGCTATCCCAATCACGCAAATAGCACCCAACTCAACTTACCCAAATAAGAAACCATACCTTGGACCTCACCCTCGATGTAACACCTGTTTTTATCACCATCCCCTTACCTTACCTTGTCGACTATGTGCAAATTGTGGACGCTATGGTCATTTGAGCAAGGTTTGCCGCACCCTTCAAAACCAAATCTTTCCCCCTACTCAAAACATGATCCAAACCTATCAACAACCCCAATACCCCATGTTCCCATATGTTCGAGCTTGTTTCAATTGTGGCGACCCTACCCACTATAGAAACACGTGTCCTCGATTGGTTAACATCATAAACGCTCAAGCTCAATCAAACCCAGTTAACCAAGTAAATCAAGAAAACCCAATCGCTAAGCCACCAGCAAGAGGAAGAGTTTTCAACATCAACGCCAATCCTGTTGAAGATAATGACGGCCCAAACGAAACCACCCAATTAGTCCTCTTCACCGAAAATCAAGATTCAACTCCAATCGTTTAGTTTTATGTTTTTCTTTATGTTTTAGAATCACATAGAACCAATCATAACTTAAGGATAAAGCCAATGAGAATTTGACAAGATTATGGTGGATACGCCGCTGGTACTTCCTATATATAAGTATTCTTGTCAAAGGATCGGAGGCATTATCTGGCGGTTATGAGAGGTTCCATGTATAAAGTGTTTGAGTGATTATTGTTTATTATTTTCAGTACATGCAATACGATCGGCTCCGTTTGATTGAGCCTTGATCGCACAGACATTTTTCATTTTCAGTACATGCAATACGATCGGCTCCGTTTGATTGAGCCTTGATCGCACAGACATTTTTCATTTTCAGTACATGCAATACGATCGGCTCCGTTTGATTGAGCTTGATCGCACATACATTTTATCATTTTCAGTACATGCAATACGATCTTCTGGTTGTTGTGTTTGTTGATAAGTCACATAGAACTATCATAACTTGCGATAAAGTCATAAAATTTGACAAGAATATGGTGGATACGCCGCTGGTAGTTCCTATATATAAGTATTCTTGTCAAAGGATCGGAGGCATTAATCAGGCGTTATTAAGGTTCCATGTATAAACTGTTTGTTGATTATTGTTTAGATTAAATTTATTATTTTTAGTACATGCAATACGATCGGCTCCGTTTGATTGGCTGATCGCACGACATTTCATTTTCAGTACATGCAATACGATCGGCCCGTTGAGTGAGCCTGATCGCACAGACATTTTTCATTTTCAGTACATGCAATACGATCTTTTGGTTGTTGTGTTTGTTGTAGAGTCACATAGAACTAATCATAACTTGTGGATAAAGTCAATGAAAATTTGACAAGAATATGGTGGATACGCCGCTGGTACTTCCATATATAAGTATTCTTGTCAAAGGATCAGAGGCATTATCAGGCGGTTATGAGAGGTTCCATGTAGGATTTAGAATGTTTTGGTCAAAGTTTGTTCATCATACATTTCAGCGTATTCAATTTCATCATTTATAGAAGTTGATCTATGTCTCACTTCCACAATGACTAACCTTCCATCATAACAAACGAGAGAGGTACTGTCATCATTCAAACATGTATACTATCAGAATTTAGACTCAAGCTGTGGTTGTTGTGTTGTTTATGTTTTAGAGTCACATAGGACTAATCATAATTCACTGATAAAACCAATGAAAATTTGACGAGAATATGGTGGATACACCGCTGGTACTTCCTATATATAAGTATTCTTGTCAAAGGATCAGAGGCATTGTCAGGCGGTTATGAGAAGTTCTATGTAGGATTTAGTAATTTCTTGGTAACTAATCATAACTTGCGGATAAAACCAACGAAAATTTGACAAGAATATGGTGGATACGCCGCTGGTACTTCCTATATATAAGTATTCTTGTCAAAGGATCAGAGGCATTATCAGGCGGTTATGAGAAGTTCCATGTAGGATTTAGTATTGTCTTGGTTGAAATTTGTGTTACATTTATATCATCTCTCCATTTAAAGAAATTGGATTGTGTTCTATTTCTACATAAACTAACCTCTCCATCATAACAAACGAGAGAGGAACTGTCACCATTCAAACATGTATGCTATCAGAATGTGAACTCAAATATTGGTTGTTGTGTTTATTTATGTTTTAGAGTCATATCATAGAACCAATCATAACTTACTGATAAAACCAATGAAAATTTGACAAGAATATGGTGGATACGCCGCTGGTACTTCCTATATATAAGTATTCTTGTCAAAGGATCAGAGGCATTGTTAGACGGTTATGAGAAGTTCCATGTAGGTTGTAGTGTTAGAAGTTTTGCAATAGGATATAACCACATCCTTCCAAACATATCAAAACTCTTACGCATGATATCATATTTAGCGAATCAACTCTGCTTATCAATATTTTACCGTAGGCAACAAAAAAAGCGATTCCTGTAACAGGGTACTTAACCCTTACAAGGGACGTTACCGCCTCAAACAAAATTTAAACTCTTACTCTTATTCTAAGCATGTAACTGTCAAACTAAACACCATCACTTTTAGTCAAATATATCACTACTTAAATTTCGGGACGAAATTTCTAAAAAGCAGGGGATACTGTAACATCCGTAAAAAAAAACCGGATTTACCAAACCCGCTCCGTTTATTAACCGAACAATCAGTTAAAAATTTCGTTGCGTATTTAATGCCCAAATTATTTTTAAACGATACATAATTAATAAGTATATTGGAATATATAATTTTTTTTTGAAAAACTGTTAAAAATTGTGGTTTAAAAATAAAAGGTTGCTGCCGGGTTTCGAACCCGGGTCAGCCAGAATCAACAACGCCTTAACACTCAACCGTCCAACCACTGCGCCACTTATGTTTCTTGTTAATTAATGGAAACAATTATTTCATAACATGAATCTCAATTTCAAAACCGACGCGCCTATTTGTAGTCGTCGGAAATCCCGACTATCTCGCCAAGATTGGACGGTTTCTTCAGTTTTAACGTAAACTTTAACTATTACATCGGTTATAACCGACGCCTGAACCCGCGACGCAAGTCATAACCGCCGGTAAATTTCTAACCGACGAATCAAGTCGGAAAACGGGCCAAATACGTCGATGTCCTGCCCTATAAATACCCCCTCTAACCTTTGTTAGCTTTTTCGCTCACAATCACACTTTTTCCCGACGTAATTCCACTCGCCGGAGAACTTCTGCAACTCGCCGGAAAACCGAACCTTTCACCTCTGTGCCTTACTGAACCCCCAGAGCTCATACCGAAGCCACCCACATTCATCTCAAGCTCGTTGAAGGACTCTCTGCCGCAAGACACACGTCGCCGGAATAATCTGCTGTCACCGGAGTTTCGCCGGCGAAACAGAGGAGCCACTGTTCGGTATACCTTACGCTTAATCTTTCATTCTTTTTATTTATCTCACCTGTATTTAATCGCAACACACTAAAGAAACTTGATAAAATCATCGAACCAGTCGGACTCCGTTTCTGGTTGAGTCCAACGAAGAAGATGAAGTTTCAGTAGTATATAAGTTTAATTAAAATCAAGATATATCTCGGGTTAGACACACAGTCCAGCGGTGGACTGTGTGCAAATAAAACACGCTTACGTCTCGAGTTCGATACTTGTCCCACGCACACTCGCCTTAATAAAAATGTTCCTTTTTATTACTGAACCGGATCCATTTCATATAGATGTTAAGTTTAATAAAAACCGGAATAATAACCAAGATAGACACACAGTCCAGTGGTGGACTGTGTGAAAGTTTAATCACACGTCACGAGTTCGAGTCCAGACTACCGCACCGATCCGGACAATTATCAAACTTTTTATATAAGACAGAAATGAAATAATGTAGTTTGTATATAAGTATAATAAAAATCAGATTATATAACAAGTTAGACACACAGTCCAGCGGTGGACTGTGTGTTAACCCAAACCACAGGTCCCGGGTTCGAGACCTGTGGAGAACGCCGGTTCGATGCATTAAAATCGTTTTTAAGAATAAATGATTTTCAGTTTAAATCAATTAGTATATAAATATAATTAAAAACAGAAATATTTCAGGTTAGACACGTAGCTCAGTTGGTGGAGCTGCGTGCACGCGAACGGGAGGTCTCGGGTTCGAGCCTCACCCGGCGCACACAAGTATACAGTCTAACCGGTCAACAAGTCAACGGTCAACGGTCGCAAAAAGTCAACATTTTTTTATTATTTTTATTATTTATTTTATTTAAAAATCAATTAAAAATACTTAAAAATAACATTTTTAAGGTTAGAAAATAGCCTTAAACTCACAAAAATACACCCAACAATCCTACTAAAATGGATTAATAAAATCCGTTTACTTACCGAACCATTATGCCATTATCTAGGTTAGTTTCACTCGTGGTTAAAAACCAACTTCGTGCGCATTCAACATCTTCAACCGAACGCACCCAATGTGAGTGAATCTTACAACTCCCCTTTTTAATTACACGTTTTGGGGTGTGTCATGTGTCACCAAAATTAACTCGTTTATTTAAACTTGTGCCATACCATATTGTGATCTAAAGTTAGATTGTATATATTGTTTGTCGTTAAGTATTTCATATTGTCAAGTTATATGCAAATTCATTCATTAGGCCCATCAGTTCCTCGTGGGAGACGAGTTGAGCAACGCGTGCCTCAAAACAAATCCATTATTGTTCGTGTGTGTATTATTTAGTTATATTGTTTGTAGTTATGTATTTCATATTGTCAAGTATATGCAAATCATTCATTAGGCCCATCAGTTCCTCGTGAGAGACGAGTTGAGCAACGCGTGCCTCAAAACGATCCATTATTGTTCATGTGTGCATTATTTAATAATAATTGATTGGTGAATAAGTTTACATCTATTTTTACTCATGTGTGGTTGTGCACTTTATTTTATAATCAATTAAATAAACTTGTTCAAATGTTTTTCATAGGATTCACTCGCCAACTTTTTGTTGATCCAAAAACCATTTTTACACATGATACAGGTGAACAGGATGAAGCAAGGAAAACATAGGAAATGCCTTAGAAGAAAACAATGAAGCCTAGATTGATGTTTAGGACATGATGTAATTATGATTGTATATTTCCCATTAAAATGTATTAATGAATATGAAACGTTATAATAAATGTCATGAGCTTTGATGATAACCCAATCATGCCTCGATCACCTTTTCCGCTGCGGGTCGGGGTGTGACAATACCGACCTGTGGAAACAAGATGTAATTATACACAAGTGTATAAGTTTTGTATATACTGATCTGTATACACATATGTAAAAAAACATAATTTAATTAGGTTTAATATTTAATTTTAAAAAGAACATGAGAGTTCATTTAAAAATAAACATTAGCCCTTTATGTCACACTCTGAAAATCCACACGCGGAGTTTTACCGCAAGGCGTGTGACATACCGGGATCTAGCCACTAATATTGTCGAACTACTAGTAAATATTCAAAAACAAGGTCATCATGTCCAACATGAATAATTAATTCCAATTAAATCATTTCAAACATAGTATGTAATCAGAAGAAGCAAATGTAAATATCTCAAACAATCAAAAACAAGATGTTTTAAAGCGTAAAGTTTTATTGTTTGCAATCAAGTAACACGCCCCATGACACTTCAACCTCCCCAGATTGTAAGTTCCCATGCAATGATTATCTAACGACCTGTAAGCATGTAGAAAAAGTGTATCAACGATTAAGCCGGTGAGTTCATAGTTTTATTTAACGAAAACGGGTTGGTGTTTAGTTTAAAGGCATGTCGTTAATAACTCGATACCGGGTGACGTATCTTTGTTTGCCCTCATCAATGCCTATCAACATTGGCCATGTGTTTAAGGTCCTTGGTTCACGCCCGGCTCCCAGCACGGTGTGAGGTTTTTCAAGCCTAATAGCGCTATCAACTAATACCCCATTGCCTTTCAGGCAACTAGTTCGGTACTAAGTAGGGACTTTCATGATAGATTTTGAGTTTATTAACTAATATCGAAATTAAACTACAACATTTATAAAAGTACTCCTCCAAGGAATAGCAGTTTGCCCCTCGGGACGCATGCCTGTAAAAGAGTAGTGAACTCACCTTTGAGTGCTCGAATTATGAAATGGAAATAAATACGCGACATGGAACCGGTGAATCATGTCCTAGCATGATTACCGTTTAAGAGTTAGTGTGCATGCTCACGCGGAAACACGAATCCTACACGTATAGCACATTTTATCATAAAATACTAATTATCATGCATGCATCTATCACGACATCACTTAGCGACCACACAAGTGTCACGAAAGATTTAAAATACCCTTCAATAAAAATTCAGCAATATAGTGCATTTTCGGACAGTATTTGGAATGTTATCCAGAATAGTTAGTGTATAGGAAAATTCCCAAAACATTACAGGGCATGTCAATCAAAGCATCTATTATTGTGTAAAAATTTGGTGACCAAACTCCTTAAGGAATTTCTGTAAAAAATCAAACACTAAACAGTGTTCAGATTCGTCGAAATCTGACCCCTGCCCACTAAAAATTTTCTTAAAAATTCATCGTTTATCCGATTGACTTGAAACTAGAGGAAAAATTCTTTAGACATCAAAGGATATCTACAGTCGGAATTTCATAGGAAAACTCCAGATACGCAGCAAGTTATGACGCAAAAACATATCGCATAAAATCTGCAGAAAAACACAGCTTTCATAGCTGAAACGAAATAATTTATTTAAAATAGCAAACGATGTCCAAAAATCATGATTCCAACGCCATTAGAAGCGAATTTCAAAATAGCACGTTATAGACTCAAGAAAATCAAATTTTTGTTAAGTTACGACCCGTTTACAGACGATTAAAGTTTGCTGTAACTGTCGCACAGCTTCCGGTTTCGTTACCCAACTCCCAAAAAATGATTACTTTGAAAAAAAACGACCCATATGCATCATATACAGCATGTAATCATTATAAATCAGGTTATACATCAACTAATTCACCAATAACTAACAAGGTTCAAACCAAGATCATGCAATAATCGAAACCCTAATGACTAACCGAACCCATAAGCGATCAATCACCAATCAAGTATGAATTCTAACAACCCTAGACTACATGAAATCATCATAAACGTTAAGAACATCAAGAAATCAGAAAAACACAGCCAAGATAACATAATATTATCAAGCATGAACATTTATAATTAACATGAAACACAAGATTAGGATACCTAGCGATGAAGGAATTCGATTAGCCTTGAAACCTAGATTACTTGAAATCCTTGGGCTCTTGATCACGTCGACAGTAGGGGAGGGAAGGAGGGAACAAATTTTGAGTTAGGGTTTTTTTTTGTGAGTTGCATGTACGTACATCTAAATTAAGGGGTGTTGGGCTTTAGCTTGGGTCGAAAGGGTTTGGGAGGTTGGGCTTTAGCTTGGACCGAAATGGTGGGCACTAGTGGGTTGGGTTTAGACTAGCGGATCGGGTTTCAACTACTTATTCGTATTTTTACACTAATGTATATGTATAATGAATTAGGAATGATAATATATAGTATACACGCTATGGTTTGGACCTCCTATATTTCGGGTTTAGTGAGTGGATTGAATCGACAAGCGAGACTCAGCTTTGGTTGAAACAGTTCAGGTCGGTTAACTCAATATGGATTTGGTTCGACTACACGCTTAAATTAAATAGGTATAAATTAAATTCGTCAAATAAGATAAGTATATAATTCGATTATAAATATGGAAACGAACGGTTCTAACCTCGAAATTACGAGTTGTCACATCATCCCCAAGTTGAAAGAAATTCAGTCCCGAAATTTGATAAGTAGACATAGGAAAGTGAAAGACGAGTTAAGATGACTGTGGATTTTCCTCGGGTACCACATCATCCCCAAGTTGAAAGAAATTTTGTACCGAAATTATGCTAAGCAGTCACCGAAGAATGAAAGGAATGCATTAAGATGACTGCATCAAAACTACTAAGAGTAACAGGAAGGAGGTCAATGTCAAACACGTAACCTAGAGATCGAGTTTGCACTAGCATAAAGATATGGGATGTTTCGTTTAGCTGACCGTCAGCCAATTCCTTAATGTGTTTGGTTTTCAAGAGAGGTTTGGAGTCGATCCTAACAGTCTACTGAACTTTAAGGACACGAAACTCCAATCCGCACTAGAATCGAATAAGACAGAAACAAAAAGATTACTTACAAAAATGTACCAATCACAAAGTGTTATCGTTCCTGGCGTCACCCGCGCCAATCATAAATGCTCTCCCGCGAGCACCATTTCTGCCATTGTCGTTGTTGATGTTGTTGATGTTGTTGTTGTTGTTGTTGTTGTTCCCATTATTGTTGGCATTCTTGTTTAGCTGCGGGCAATCTCTCTTGAAGTGACCCTCACTTCCACACTGAAAGCAACCCTTTCGATTACTTCGTTGCTGTTGTGTTTGTTGTCCCTGTTGCTGTTGCGGTTCCTGTCGCTGCTGCTATTTTAGGAATGGAGCTCTGCAATCTTTCGCCATATGCCCTACCTTCTCGCATCTCTGACATGTTCTAGTACACTGCCCATAGTGATGATAGTTACACTTGTTGCACTTCGGCTGTTTACCAGTGTACGAACCCTGATTCTGGTTGGAGCCTTGATTCTGGTTAGTAGCAGAAGACTGGTTGAAGTTGCGATTGTTGTTGTTATGGGTCCTCTTCTGTTGCTGGCTAGAGTTAGAGACTTTGTCTGAGTCATTCCACTTGCGTTTGTTTCCATTTGAGGTGTTAGAAACGGTAGTGTTTCACTTGGGCAGCTTGCCTTGCTCGATTGCTTGATCTGTGAGGCGATGTGCTAAACGGATAACTTGCTGAATTGTGGGAAGGTTAGCTGAAGTTACCAAGCTTTGGATCTCAAGGGATAAACCTTTGAGGTAAAGCTCGATACGTTTGTAGGCAGGCTCGGACATGTTAGGACAGAGACCAGCTAAATCATTGGACCTCTTCGTGTAAGCTTCGATCTCGGACCCGATCATCTTTAGGTTGTAATACTCCACTTCCAATTTTTGAATGTCGTCCCTGTGATAGTATTCCTCCCTTGTCAGATTTTTGAATTCGTTCCACGAGGTAGCATTGGCAGCCGCCAATCCAAGCATCTGAATCTGTGTGTTCCACCATGAGAGCGCGTTGCCTTCCAAAGTACCGGTTGCGTACTTGACCCGCTTGTTAACTGGAATATCACACATCTCAAAGACGGACTCTACTTTCTCAATTCAGTGAAGAAGACCCACTGCTCCTTCTGTACTTTTAAAAGAGTGAGGCTTGCAATCCATGAACGTCTTGAAGGTACAAGCTCGAGGTTGAGCAGGTTGCTGTTGTTGTGCTGCTAAAGCTTCGGCAACCCGTGCATTGATTAGAGCCTGGATCTGGGCCTGAGTAATGTTAGCTCCACCGCGTCCACTCATGATTCTATATCCACAAGATACCAACACGAGAAAAATATGTAATGCATTATTATTCCATATTCAGTACGAGTAGACAAGAAAAGATAAGAGTATAGTTTAAGGTTAGGTAGGGGTCCATCATTACCATGGCTCCCATGGATATCTGAATCCCCAATTATGTTAGATAATGGGTTAGAATCCCTTTACACACGCTTGGTCTCACTGGGATTCACATGCACTCCCAATTATTATTACGTGTGCACCCGTAATGATAATTCGGTTTGCATGTTCACCCCAATTCCTCCTAACTTGTATCAAGAGATCCTCAGATGCGAATGTCAAAAGAAAGTGTTGTCAAAACAATGGAGATCACAAAAGATTTAAAAGTAAAATCATACTAATGTTCATCATAGTATAAAATAGATAGCACATGAATTCGTACTATAATATGGTGTGTGGCTATATGCAATGCAATGCGTATGTATATGCTAAATTTATGGTGTGTGCGATATTAAAAGATGAACCTTGCAATTTGGAGCGTAGTGTCATGGTCGTTTTCGGAACTGATTCGGTTATAGTCTTGTTTTAGAAAACCTTTTTAAAACCTAGATCACTATAACCAGTGGCTCTGATACCAAACTGTCACACCCTCAAAATCCACAGGCGGAGTTTTACCGCGAGGCGTGTGACATACCAGGATCTAGCCACTAATCATGTCGAACTAATAGTAAATATTCAAAAACAAGGTCATCATGTCCAACATGAATAGTGAATTCCAATCAAATCATTTCAAACATAGTATGTAATCAGCGGAAGCAAATGTAAATATCTCAAACAATCAAAAACAAAATGTTTTAAAGCGTAAAGTTTTATTGTTTGAAATCAAGAACACGCCCCATGAGACTTCAAGCTCCCCAGACTGTAAGTTCCCATGCAATGATTATCAACGACCTGCAAGCATGCAGAAAAAGTGTATCAGCGATTAAGCCGGCAAGTTCACCGTTTTATTTAACGAAGACGAGTTGGTGTTTAGTTTAAAGACATGTCGTTAATAACTCGATACCGGGTGACGTATGTTTGTTTGCCCTCATCAATGCCTATCAGCTTTGGCCATGTGTTTAAGGTCCTTAGTTCACGCCCGGCTCCTAGCACGGTGTGAGGCTTGTCAAGCCTAATAGAGCTATCAACTAATACCCCGTTGCCTCCCAGGCAACTAGTTTGGTAGTAAGTAGGGACTTTCATGATAGATTTTGAGTTTATTAACTAACATCAAAATTAAACTACAACATTTATAAAAGTATTCCTCCAAAGAATAGTAGTTTGTCCCCTCGGGACGCATGCCTGTAAAAGAGTAGTAAACTCACCTTTGAGTGCTCGTATTAAGAAATGGAAATAAATACGCGAATAGAACCGGTGAATCACGTCCTAGCATGATTACCGTTTAAGAGTTAGTGTGCATGCTCACGCGGAAACAAGAATCCTACACGTATCTAGCACGTAGCACATTTTATCATAAAAATACTAATTATCATGCATGCATCTATCACGACATCACTTAGCGACCACACAAGTGTCACGAAAGATTTAAAATACCATTCAATAAAAATTCAGCAATATAGTGAATTTTTGGACAGGTTTCGGAGTGTTATCCGGAATAGTTCGTGTAAGGAAAATTACTAAAACATTACAGGGCGTGTCAATCGGATCATCTACTATTGTGTAAAAATTTAGTGACCAAGCTCCTTAAGGATTTTCCGTGAAAAAGCAAACACTGAACAGTGGTCAGATTCGTCGAAATCTGATCCCTGCCCACTAAATATTTTCTTAAAAATTCATCATTTATCCGATTGACTTAAAACTAGCGAAAAACTTCTTTAGACATCAAAGGCTATCTACAGTAGGAATTTCATAGGAAAACTCCAGATACCCAGCAAGTTATGACGCAAAACATATCACATAAAATCTGTAGAAAAACGCAGCTTTCATAGCTGAAACGAAATAATTTATTTAAATAGCAAACAACGTCCAAAAATCATGATTCCAGCGCCATTAGAAGCGAATTTCAAAATAGCACGTTATAGACTCAAGAAAATCAAATTTTTGTTAAGTTACGACCCGGTTACAGCCGATTAAAGTTTGCTGTAACTGTCACACAGCTTCCTGTTTCGTTACCCAACTCCCAAAAACGATTACTTAGCAAACAAAACGACCCATATGCATCATATACAGCAGGTAATCAATATAAATCAGGTTATACATCAACTAATTCACCAATAACTAACAAGGTTCAAACCAAGATCATGCAATAATCGAAACCCTAATGACTAACTGAACCCATAAGCGATCAATCACCATCAAGTACGAATTCTAACAACCCTAGACTACATGAAATCATCATAAACGTTAAGAACATCAAGAAATCAGAAAAACACAGCCAAGATAACATAATATTATCAAGCATGAACATTTATAATTAACATGAAACACAAGATTAGGATACCTAGCGATGAAGGAAGTGAGTTAGGGTTTTTTTTTGTGAGTTGCATGTACGTACATCTAAATTAAGGGGGTGTTAGGCTTTAGCTTAGGCCGAAAGGGTTTGGGGGGTTGGGCTTTAGCTTGGACCGAAATGGTGGGGACTAGTGGGTCGGGTTTGGACTAGCGGATCGAGTTTCAACTACTTATTTGTTTTTTACACTAATGTATATGTATAATAAATTGGGAATGATAATATATAGTATACACGCTATGGTTTGGACCTTCTAGGTTTCGGGTTTCGTGAGTGGGTTGAATGGACAAGCGAGACTCAGCTTTGGTTGAAACAATTCAGGTCAGTTCAACACAATATGGATTTGATTTCGATTACACGCTTAAATTAAATAGGTATAAATTAAATTCGTCGAATAAGATAAGTATATAATTCGATTATATATACGAAAACGAACAGTTCTAACCTCGAAATTACGAGTTGTCACACTTTAATCCCTTATAATTAAAATAATAGAGAAATAATTGAAAATGAGAGAGAGAGAGTTAAGAGATGAGAAAATTAGAGATTTTAATTAAAAGTACTTGTCTAATATCAATCTTACCCTTTTAATCTTACCCTTGCATCATAGATGTATAACCGTTTCGTTTAATTCATTGATCGATGTATGATACACATACGTGTTTGCATCATAAACTAAGTAACTACGAAAGCACGTGCATTTCGATAAATTGAATTGTCAACTTCAATTTGAACCACACATTATGAGCAAGACACTTGCATATATCAATAGCGGATCTAGAAGTTCCAAGGAAAACGCACAGGAACAACCTTAAAATTGTTTTCATCTTGTATAACCTTAGTATTTTGAAATGGAAATTTTCATTGTGAATTGGTGTAATACATACCGCTTCATGATTGAATTCGGATGAGATTTAAATAACGATATTCTAGATCTTTGTGGTATTTTAATTAGGGTTAAATACAATTATTTAATTAACTACAGTTTTATAATATTTGGTTAATGGAAGTACTTTTATAATATTCGTTGAATGGAAGTATACTATTTCAACATGTTTTTTGGTATATTGATTAAGTAAAAAATATATATAATACATATGATCATATGGTGATTAAGGATATTATATTTTAGATGCTTTCGTTCTCATGTTTTGGATTCCGTAATATCAACAGATGAAGTCTTTTTTGTGTTTGTTTGATTTTTCACTCTAATTTGTTGGATAGATATGTATGTTTCACTATTAATTTTAACTACTTTAATTGATCACTTTCTTGATAAAATGACTACGTGTTAGTAGTGTAGGTTAAGAATAAAGCAAAATGAAAAATATATATTAGGTAAACTAAAAAGTTTTTGCATCTCATAAACTGATATTACAGATTTTTCATAATCAACATCCCGTCGCAACGCGTGGAGTGACGTCAACTCGTAAATTAACACAAAACACAACCGAGTTTTTTGTCACACACGTTCGTGGTAGAAGCATGAGGTGTGAACTTGATTAGTTTTAATTGCATTCGATAAAGTAAACATGTATATGATATAAATAGATACAATGCCCATTCATAGGTTGTTTAATAGGAATTACAAAGTCAAAGTATTTGTTCATGAAACATAATCTAAAGTTATAAGTTCAACAAGTGACTTTTACACAAAATATTGTTTATATAAATCAAGGCTTTGTATCCTATATCCAAACCCTTCCAAAAGATGGCATCGACTCGTGATCCTTGTACTTTTTCTTCAACCGTGCAAAATCCACTTACTTTCCTGAAATACCTGTAAGTTTGAAGAGTCAACAAAAGTTGGTGAATTCATATGTTTTGTTTAGTATCAAATGAATCTTTAAAATATTTGAAAATCTTGTACTGAAAACCCAGTATGTAAAGCGTCTATGAAATTTGTTGATCATTATTGTTTTGCAAGGACATTAATATGTGTGCCGACATAGGAAGCACCAAAACTAGACAATGTACGTCGATTCTCCTCGACTTTTGACACAAAAGCACTCCAACGGGTCTCACGGACCAAGAGTGGAGCTCACCAAAACTCAATAGATCTACCACTTTCGTTCATCGGTTTGTATGTGTGATTAATGGCTACTTGTGTATTCTAACCTATGTGCACATGATCTATGTTTATTTCATTCCCTAGCTTATCATAATATTAGGAACATATATTTCCCCTGATTTTGGAAACATATAAATGTATTTGAAATAAGGGACTCACAGTTTACTTCCGTTCTAATGTGCTAGCAATCTCTTGTGTTTTCATGTGTGTTTTCTCGACCTACAAGTGTCCTAATTCCGTTTTCCGTTAAGGCATTTATGAAATAACCCGGAAAATAATAATAATAATAATAATAATAATAATAATAATATATATAGTGAAATGTTAAATATTAAATGATAATTATATAAAACAAATGATAAGTTAAAGCTTGCGCAAAGAAACAGCATGTCTTTGTCCCTTTTGCCTTTGATACTTTTGGCTCTCTAACGCCAGAAGCTATCCACTTCTTGACGAGGGTTCAACGGGTCGTCTACAGCAATTGTTCAACCCCGGGGGGCAAGGGTTTGTATTTGGAAGGTTAGGGTTTGCAATTCAGAAAGGATTGGCGGCACAGCTTGTTGCCCGGCTACCTTCTGTTTTGATGTAACTTGTCAAGTTTTCTGGCTTATATATGAATTATATTTCAGATTTCAAATCCCTTTTCTCCTCAAGCATATCTTTTCTAACAAACACAACTAATATTTCGGTACTTTTTGAGCTTCATCCCCCACGTCTTTTTAACTGTCTGAAACCTAAAACAAATCACGAACCCTTCTTTTAATCAGTTTCATATTCATTCCCTTGTTCACTCATTCGTCTTTTTGTCTCTGGTCGCTATTGTGGGAACCCATAGAGGAGTTATTCTGATCCAAAACCCTTCGATTCCTTGAGGTAAAGTGCCAATCCTTGTTTCTTCTATGTATCGTAGTACATATTAACTGATAATGTGTTAAGGAAGAAGATGGGTAAAAAGGGAAAATAAATATTAATTATGCTAATTACAGTTAATAATCTGGGAATAGTCTTTGTGACTCCTACTGTTTTATTAATGTAGCTTATATTCTATTCTATTCGTCTCTTTTTGGTTCAGTTTCTCACATGAGCAGTTATTTTTTACCAGGTTATACCACTTAAGTTTTAGGAGGTCATGTCTAAATATCATTTTTTTAAAGTCTGATCACAGTAGGACATGGGTCAAAGGTTTTGAATAAATGAATGAACGGGTTTGTTTCTAGAGTCAATAAAAAATAAAGAGGTTTTACATCTAGAGTCAATAGTGATTTTACTAAAAGACCTGTTCATAATAATTGGGTTAACTAATATGGTTTAATTATTAGTTCTTGATCATATAAAGGTTAGTAAATGAGTCAGAACTCTGCTGTTTTCCTTATGATGACTACCAGTCGTTTTCTATAGTCACTACTACGTACATTTTAGCTAGAAAGCAAGACCAATATATTATAGTTCTAATATAGGAGTGTAAAAACTCGTAGATTTCGTTGAGCACATCGGTGGACCTTTGGCTTGAGACCTTAGTAGTTCTAGACACTCGTTCAGTTACGGATGTTCCACGTTGTTATTATTTAAATTCGAAATGTTATACTACTTTTGAAAACTCGAGCCGCTGATCTATGACTCATTCATATGATTCGCTTCCATCTGTTGAGCCAACTTGTTGTGTGCTCTTGAGACGTCATGAAAATCTTTGCGAAGAACTTTATTTGTGATAAATTGGTTTGAAAACTTTAGGAGAAAAAACTTTGTTATGATATGCTTTTCAAAAACGTGCAATTCGCTTGTGTGCTATCATTACAATTATCTTAGGATCTCTATTGCATGATGAACATACTTCGGGTGTGGGTTGGATTATATGTTCACTTGTGCAGCCATAGAACCCTAGATTTGTAGACATGAGATAGGGGTACCGAGTCAACTACTAATGGAGGTACTATAGGCATGTTGTTGTGGCGCCAATAGCATGACACCTTACGTGACGGTGTGATCAGTTCACGGCGTCTCCATTTTGTTATGTGATTATATGTTGTGGATTTATTATGCTCGCGAGAGAGCTTTGGATTATTTGGGAGGCGTATGGATGCATCCTAGGATTTGATATTAGATATGATTATTTTTGCGGTTGAGTGGTGTAGTGCCTTGCACACCTTCCGATTTTGGGTGCACTGGAGTCATGACCAGTGTACCATTATGATATGTAATGAGATATGAGTTATGGTATGTTTGGCACCGTGGGAATGCATTTTGAATATTTGTTTCGTAGGGTACTCAGTATCAACTATTCTAACCCTTATTGTCTCAGCCTTATATCTTTGTATATATTCTGGTGTAGGTGGTGTTTATTCGACGAGGAAGTTTTTGAAATAAAAAAATGATATCTTTTAACTCACTTTCCTTATTATTTGAATTATTATGTTTGTTTATTGTGTTCTGGATCCGAGCACTGGGTCATGATCTCAGCCGCATTTTTTTTCTTTTCGCGACAGGTAATCAGGGTTGTGTGTAGAGAGCAACTAGGATTTGGATCTAGGAATTGAAGACTTTTTGCTTTTACTAGTTTTGAACTTTTCTGTTGGTATTGTTAACTTTCAAGTTTGTTTAGACTTATAATTATACGGTTTATTTACGTTATCGTACTTTGGTAATTCAAGTATTTCTTTTTTGACTTTAGATGTTCTGTTGGCATTTGACGTGACCTCATGTTCTGTTTTGGGGCGGGGTGTTACAATTTAGGTCTATTGTTTGTGTAAGCACAGGCCTCTCATCATGAACCTTGTTTAAATTTGTCTTAGTTTTGTTTGTCAAAACTTTTTTTACCCAAAACTTTTGCACGTTGTCAAAACTTTTTTTACGCACGTTGTCCAGTGTTTTTTTTAAAAGTTGTAGTGCAAAGTCATTAAATGTTAATGAATGAAATAGAAAATCTCAATAAACATATAAGAGAAATATAGCTTGCATTTTATAAAGAACATTATGTTAGAATTAGGGAAAATTGAGCAAAAATAAATAGATATCATTTTCGATAATTTTGTATTTTCTAATAAACATATAAGACAAATATAGCTTGCATCTTATAAAGAAGTAATGTAGCGAGTGATAGATAACAAAGAACAAATCATGTTGATCTACAAAAACGAAGAACAAAACTTTTTTTACGCACGTTGTCGAAATGTTTTTTAGAGTAGCTCGGGTTGGCGATCAGGGCAAAGAATTTAAAGTGAAAATGGTTATTTCTCAAAATTCAATTCTGACCATTAGAATTACAAGAGCAACATATAAATAAAGACTTAAATTCGAAATTGGCCACAAAAAAGCCATAGGCCAAACACAAGCCCAAAAACAATATACATAAAACACCAAAAAAAACGTAAAAGTGACCATAACTCCCATTAGAACGCGTATTTTGGGCCGAAACTTGGGCAAGGTCCCTTAGGGCCTTAACACGACGTGCTCCTCGTTTCAAGTTTGATTTACCTGGTCGAACGCCTAAAACGGAGACCCGTAACCAAAGTTATGCTTGTTTTCGTAAAACACCCTTGGAAGCTCGATCATAGGCCTCTAGAAATGTCAGGGCTCGATCTTCAACACTTGGGCCTACATTAAGAACATGTCCTAATTACGGAAAATAGAACAAAAAGAAATAGATATCATTTTCGAAATTTTTGTATTTTCTAAATTACGTAATACTTTTGGTTTTTTAATTTAAAATCAAGATAATTTTTTCCAATTTTAAATATAAAAATTATAAAAGAGATGAAAGGAGAGAGAGATAACATATATTTATGATGTGATTTGTTTTAGAGATAAGAGAGAAAAGATGTGACATTGAGAGAAAAAGACTAAAATACTCTTTTGAATTAAATTGATTATAGGTGATTTGTTAAAATTCTATTGGATGTAAGGAGTTCTTATGGTTCGTGCAACTGGTAGTTATTCCTCATTGAACCGAATCGTATACACACACACACACACACCACATATATATATATATATATGTATATATATTCCAAGTTCGATGCTCGTAGATTTTTAACATTGTTCTTGTATATGTATACTTATATCATTTTATATATTCTTTTCTTTGTGTACGGTGACTAAGTTAAAGTATGAATATATATATATATATATATATTACAAAGTCCATTTTTCCTACAAAGTGTACAAAGCAATAAAACACCACAATTTTAGTCAAAACACACACTCAAAACCCACAGATAACAGAGCGAAGATCACTAAAACACAATATCCAAACCCTAACAGTCCATAAAAACTTAAACACACCTTCGTAGAACTATGAATATAAAACATAACATGATAATCATTATAAAACAAACTAATGTTAGTTATTCGATAATCAAAGCCTTATCATCCAAAACACAACACAAAACCCACAAATATGGCGTTTTAGTAGTCTTCACTTTGTTATTTATGGGTTTTGAGTGTGTTTTATGGTTGAGATTATGATGTTTATGACTTTTTACACTTTGTAGGAAAAATAGACTTTGTAGCCAACTCTCACCCTAAATATATATAACTATATTTCAATACTTTGTTAAAATAATATTCTCAATATTATTTTTGTATAAGTATATTTGTATAATACTTGAAATATTGTATTTTTCACTAAGTGTATATGTAGGCATGTATTTACACGTTTAGGTGTGTATACCTAATTATATGTATTTTATACCTAGTGAATACATTCTTCCCTTGTAGTTTTTAGTATTTTTTCGGAATTATATATCTTGTAAAATATACTTTAACGCTTCTTAAAAATAATATATTTTTAAGATCGGCTTTTAATAAATATATCTCTTATACTTTGTTAAATATAAATATTTTTATTACTTGTATGATTTTTGTATAGTTTTTACCGAGCCTAGTTTACATATATATATATATATATATATATATATTATATATATATTATATATATAATATATAATAATATATATATATATATATATGGATCTTAAGAAACTACAATAAAAATAACTAAACTACAAAATCCTAAAATGCCAATTTTTTTTTACAATTTTTATTAAAAATTCGCTATTTTTATGTACAAAAAAACTTTTTTTTTCAAAAAAAAAACTTGTACTGTACATGTGCATTATATGCTTATAATTAGCTTTTGAGTTTAGTTTACCTTTTAAGTTAAGTTTTTTGGAGGTTTAGGATTAGATTTTGGGGTGTTTGTGGGGGGTTAGGTTTTTAGGGGGGTGCATGTGGGGGGGGGGGGGGGGGGGGGGGTTAGGGTTTTGACGGATGTGGTGGGGGGTTTAGGTTTTTGGGGGTTGTCGGTGGGGGTGGGTTAGATGGTTTAGGCTTTTTGTATTATTGCACATGTGCAGTACAACATTTTAAAAAAAAAAATTTATATATTATTTATAGCGATTTTGGATTAAAAAATTCAAAAAAAATTGGTATGTTTTTTAGGTTTTTTTTAGTTAGTTTTTTGGTTTTCTCATTTAAACTAGTTTTTTTATGATCCATCCCCTATATATATGGTGAGGTTCCTGTAAAAAGACCTTTTCCGTGAGAAGACATAGGGATTGAGATGTACGTATCGTATTTTGGACTTAGGCATGATGTTTTGAGTTGTTTTGGTAAGATAAACACCAAAGACACAATGCAATGAATTCTAGGCAGGAAATTTAAAACATAACTAAAACACACTAATTAACACTAAAAACACATTACTTAACGTTCTTGACATAGTGTTTTAAGTTTTAAGCCTAGAATTCATTGCATTGTGTCTTAAATTGTTATCTTTGTTGTTTTTTTTACCAAAACAACCCAAAATATCATGCCTAAATTCAAGACATGATGCCTATGTAATTACTATGTCTTCTCACACTTCTCATAAAAAAATGTCCTTTTTACAGGATCCTAAACCTATAATATTATATATATTATATTATATATATATATATTACTTGGTAACTTTTCAATGTATATTTTTGTAGGTGTATTTTTGTGGGTATTTAGTTAAATATAATCAAATATATTTACACTAACTATATAACACATAAATATACACATAAACATATATTAGTGTGATTGATATTAATTATATATATATATGTATATATATACGTGTGTGTGTGAAAGATAAATGAAAACCACTTGAGTTAATAAAACTCAAGAAAACCCTATGTAACATTTTATTTTTTATAAAAAATGTAAAAAGCGCCTACTTGTTTTTAAAAAAAATGTTCAAAATACGTATGTTACATTTTTTGGACATATAAATTATGTAACATGAAAGTTTTATCATTTTTTAAAAAGTAAACTACTCGGTGTTTTTTTGTGTTTCTTTTATAAAAATTTTCAAATATATGTATGTTACATTTCCTATTTTTTTAGAAAAAAAATAAGTGTTAGATATGGTTTTTTCAAAGGTTTTTTGAGTTTTCTCAACTTAAGGTTTTCATTTTATCATTCACATTACTAAATATATAATATATATATATATATATTATATATATATATATATATATATAGTGGGGTTCTAGAGTGAATACTAGCGTATTTGTGAACTGAGTGAACAAATCGTAGCCATTAATTTACATCATCAAATTGTAAAATACACTAGTGTATTTTCATCATCAAATCTTGATCAAATCATGACCATTGATTTACACTTATGTATTAATAATCAAGGGCTAAGATTAGTTCACACAGTTCACTATCAAGGGGGTTGTTCACAATATATATATAGTTTCAAGACTTACATTTTTCACCCAAAACTTTGTAAACTTATGTTTAGTGTTTTAAATCATTTTAAGTTGTAAATACTTGTTTAAAACACACTTAAAAATTTTTTATAATAGTTTTGCCATAGTTTCCCCTAAAATATGGATTTTTCCATGTTTTTCAAAAACTTTAAAAATCATCTTCAAAACTCATCAACAACACTTTTAAACAACAATAACACAAACTTTATATATTTCAACAATAATCAAAGACATGAACCTGTATAAAAGTCTAACCCTGTACAATAACCATTTTGTAAATTTATTAACTTTAAAGATCTAGTGGTTACTAGACTTTTGTGCATATTTTTAAACCAAGTTGATGAGCATGCACTTTTATAATCTTCAAAAATTACCAAGAAACTTATAAACACTTTTAACATACTTTTAAAGAAGCATTTTTAGATCCATCATGTTCATCATACTTTTGTTCATGTATTTGTTAGATCTACATGTACACTAGCTGGATCTACCTTAGCTAGTTCATCTTGTTTACTTTTTCATCAAAAACCAAGATCAACATATAAACAACACAAGATCTTCAATAAGACACGTTTAGTATGTTGATTATGTTACATTATGTTAATTTCATGTACTTTAGTTTTAGGTTTCTTGATGATCAACTTGTACTTTTGTGTTCTACATGTAACATGAAGCAAGATGAAGAGTAGAATGGACTTACAACTAGCACTAGTGGCTAAGGATGATCATTGAAGAAGATGAAGCTTTAATAAAGTAAGAGAACCTCCTTGATGATCTTCAACCTTGCATGTACGGTCAATGCAGTACATCCTTAGAAGTTCGAGTATCGAACCCACGAGACTCTATTGAACACATATACTAGGCTCGATTACTTGTCTAAACTCACTTGACTTAATTGCTTTATGTTTTGATGAGGATTTTCTAACAATTTAATTGTAATTAATTAAAAATTAACTAGAGTTGATTAAGACATGAACTTACTAGAGACAAGATCAGATGATGGAAAAGCACTACCTAGGCTTGGAATCCTATTCGTGAATCATGGTTTTCTATGGTAATGGTAACTAGATGGAACCGGGATCTATGATACTAAACTAATAGGAAATCCTAGAGTATCCTCAATCCTTCTCAAGGATGTCAACTAAGAGAACCCTAAAAGTTGTTAAACTCACTGGTTAGTCGAATAGCCTCACAACGGATCCAACAATACTAAAGTACCCAAAAGCCAGTCTACCTCACAGCGCGACAATCTCAATGCACTATAAAGTGTAAAGGGGTAATCTACGAACAACTCATTAGATTTATCAGATTTAAGTAAGCAACTATCTTAAGACAATTTGGGAAAACCCGCTCACACGCAATCAAAACCTAAATTGTCTAGTGACAAAGAAAAATTCAACTGATCCTCACCTTACGAGTATTGGACTAGGCAGAACACTTCAAACCTCTAAAACCTCAAGCACAGTTCCTACAGAAATCTCTGGCAATTAACCGTAAACTAATCGCAAACACACAGTAGGTGACCTAACTAGCATTCATACTAAAGTATTTAGCATGCATAACATCTGACTTCATGAACAAGATACATTACTAAAGTATTAATCCATCAACTTTGTTAGCAAAAACCGAAAGAAAAACATTATTCAACAAATATTCATCATAAACCTAGGTAGTAATAAGTATTTCAGCCAAGTATCATCATGAAAACATAAACAAATAGCAAAATAGGTTCACAAGTAATGACAAGAAACAAAGGATATGAAGAAACAAAGGTGTCCGAATGATTGCACCCGAAATCCTTGATCCAGACACTCGATTCCTTAATCCCTAGCTTCCTCTTGCTCCAAAATCGCCTCTCTGATCTTCTAGTTCGTCTCCAAGTCGAGTTATGATGATTATCCTTCATAATTAGGTTAAAACACGTTAATATAGGCTGAAACCCAACTTTTCTTGATCAACAAGCCAGTCGCGTTGTGCGACGAGTAATACGTTCAATTGTTGCGTGACACGACGTTGTCCAAAAATGCGGGGTCCATTATGCTTTCTCGCGCCATGCGAGAAAAGCCTCACTACCATGTCGCGTGATGCGACAGGGGTTGTTTCTTGATTTTTCTCGTTTTAGCTTCCCCGATCAATTTAACTCGTTCGGAGGTTCTCGATTTTAGCTCGTTTTAGCTTCCTTTTACCTCCAGAACCTTGCAAAACACAAACTACTAAGTACATTGTTAAATCACTAACAAAACGACTTGAAAACTATACAAACTATACAACGGAAACATATGTATTTTGCAATAAATCAGCACCGAATCACCAAATGGCTGAAACTGAAAACTTCATAGCCATAAGTTGATAATCATCGTTGCCCACATGTTTAAGCTACATATTAAATAATCACCAGGACAACCACATGGATGCTAAAGTAAACACCTTTAATAGTGACTTTTAAGGAATCAAATCATCAAAGCAGACGTTGAGGGTCTAAAAAATCTTAAGAAACAAGTAATTCCACCTATTTGAGTGAAAACATCCCGTTCCTTTTGTTAAGTCATTCTAACCCTAAAAATCGAATGCATGCAAAGAACTTGAAGTATCAAACACTAACATCTCGAATGAGAGTGTCCTTATCTTCATAGACATTTTCACAACCAATAATAATAGGATTAAAAAAAACCCTATCTAGGGAAACGTGTAAAAAGCACACAACAAGTATGTATAAGACAAAGATACAACATGTCTAAACGTATAAAACCCAAGGGTTTATGACCAACAGCATGGTAGAGAGCAGAGATCATAGCATGTGAAAACAAAAAAAAGACACGTTTTGCCTTTTAACATAAAAATAAAACCCCAGAATCAGTCACCTATAACATTTAGGGTTTTCGGATCCCTATAAAGAAACCCACAAAAAGACAATCTAGCAACCATAAACAATAATAAACGTGCACATACCTCCAATCAAACACAGTTAAGGCAAGTACAAACACAGATAAAAAGGTATTCAGCAACCATAAATATGAACAAAAAATAGTTATATGCCTGCCAACACTCATAAGATCGTCATCGCTTCGGCGGCGGCCACATAAAGGCCACAATCAGAAGAGAGAAAAGGAGAACACTTTCAAACAACGGTTCGACAATGATAAGATAGAGGTACACTAAATGAGTTTTTTTAACACCCGGGTTTGGGTACATACCTGGATACGGGTATGACCGGGTTTTGAATATTCGTATTGCCAATACCTGATTTGGTTTGGGTCTGGGTATTAGCCAGGAAATCCATACCTTGTGTACTAGGGTTTGGGTAGGGTTCGGTTTTTCTATACCCAGGCATTAGATACCCTATTTCATGGTTCAAGTAGGGTTTGGGTATGGCTCAGGTCTGAAAAAACCCAGGTGGGTATTAAAAAACCTATACGAGTATAAAAAAACCCGACAGGGTATAAAAAATCCGAAATTGCATACATTCCTAGCACCTGGTATCGGGTATCCCTAAAACCCGGGTATGAGCATTGATGTTACACCCTCCTCCACGGTGTCTCATCGGCATATTAGTAAAATGTTTATATAATTAAAATTGATATCTATATATATATATATGAATAGTCTTATGTTTGGATCTAGACTCGAAGTTTCTTAAGGAATCTTCAATTGTGATATTTGAGACTAGACACAAAGGCTAGTGTCTAATTCGCTCAAATTGTAGCTCTGATACCAATCTATCACACCTTGATTTCCGATGGGCCAGGAAGGGTAGGGTTTAAGTGTGACGATTGGATAACGGTTTCACAATTTATATGCAGCGGAAGTACTGAAGTAAAAATATATAATTAAATAAAGACTTGAATATATATAAAAGTTATACAAGCGTTCAGTGTATACCCACAGTCGGGATCAATATAAAAAGAGCTTTAGACATCAAAGGCCTTAAGCTAAGAGTTGCAAATTCCATAGCCTTTATCATAGCTGACCCAGATTCCCAACCTAATATCAAGGTTCGGTACCTGCGGTTCAGTCTTTTGAAAATACGTCAACTTTCTTTGGTAAATGCAATTAACTGAATCGTGTTGAAAATAGTTTTTCAAAAAGAGTTCCATAGATAGAGAAAACTCGTAGGTAATCATTTACTATTTCTTGGGATTTTATCTTGTCACCAGATTTACAATACTTATCATACAGTCGGGAACTACAATCAATGCTGGTCATTTTCAGTGCTATAATGATTAAGGTACACACTAAAGTTTAATAACGCGTCATATAGTCGGTATGCCTACCCTAGCACATTATTTAGTATGGACATAATAGTTCATGAGTCAGGACGCCCGGACACGGTACCATTAACCCTCAATTATTTTAGTTCTCAAGCAATACATATTAAACCGAGTTCTTATATTTATAAGCAATCACATGGGTCATTTATATAATACTCGCTCCAAGTGACATATTTGCCATACCCGAAGTTTTAAAAGAAAATAAGTTAAGAGTATTTACCTTTTGCTAGCTTCCAACCAATAACGATTTTAGTTTAGCAAAAGCCGCAAGTCTAAGTATTATTGACCCAAGTCCGATTATATGGGGGTTCTATAGTTCGGAATGAACATAATTAGTTATCTGTTAGAATGACTACAAGTCATAGGTAAGTTCCTTAGACTTGACCCATTAACTTAAGAATAGGTTTGGTTTTACTAGATCAAACGTAAACCGGATAGAATGTGGCTTATACCTATCCAAGTGCAATGAATCATTGGATAAAGGTTATTTAACCAACATTCTGAATTGGAGTAATTTTGAAAGTATATATATATATATATATATATTATAACTAGGCGTTAGCGTAACCAAGGCATAGGGTGATCAAATGGGTCTACGATGAGTCCGTTTGTCACACCCACAATTTCCACTTGCGGAGTTTTACCGCGAGGCGTGTGAACAAACCAGAATCTGAAACACTAGTACGTCGAACGACTCTATATGATTTGATAATACGTTTTCAAAAATCATTTGTCGTAGATTTTATATTATCTTAATTAGTTACCAATGTTTAGCGGAAGCATTAGTTTTTAAAGTTGAGCGGAAGCATAAAGGAAAGTAAAGGAACGGGCGCCAACATAAACGCCAAAACCAAAGAAAAACCCAAAACAATGTTTGTAAATGAGACTCGATAAAAGATGCCTTGATCAATGTAAGTGAGTGCACCTAGAGCTCCTAGCGTCCTGAGAAACATGTAAAGAAACAAGTGTCAACATTAAAGTTGAGTGAGTTCACAGGTTTTCATAAATTCGTTTGTTCGGTTATGAGTTTGTTTCCCCCGTTATCCCTAACCCGGGATAACGATTTAGTTCCATTATTCCCAACCCGGAATAATACCGATAGTTCCATTATTCCTTAACCGGAATAATAATGATGTTGGTTCCATTATTCCAAACCCGGAATAATAAAGTTGTTGTTTCCATTATCCCTAACCCGGGATAATATAGTTGTTGTTTCCCATTATCCCCAACCCGGGATAATATAGTTGATTCGTAATTAAGTTCAATGTTAACATATATAGGTAGCTAGCCTAAAGTTATGTCACGTAAGTGTTCGCGATCGAAGCTGACTGTTGTGCCTTCGTGTTGCCAGGCCTATCACTGACCATGGCGAAGTTAGGCCAAATTATTCACCCGTTGACCATGCCCGGTCGGCTAGCGCGACTAGCTCGGATGGGGCTTATCGGGCCCAGTAGTACTACTTATAATTTCCCCGCTATTTAAACCCAATACTAACGATCCGAGAGATTGTCGAGGACTTATGTGATATAGCTGCTTAGTGACCATAACGTTACATTAACATTAACTTAGTTACGGAATAGTTATGTGACGTTAAATTCGTATAACGTAAAGAGATTGAGTTTGAAGAGTGTATACATGTTTCTCCCCCTGTTGTTTAAAACCGGATAAAATTAGGGGCCGTGAACTCACCTTTAGTTGCTCGGTTAGTGTAGCAAAGAAGTCGTAAAGGATGGGACCACTAATTGCGTCCTAACAAACCAATTGATTTCAAGTCAGTGTGTGAACACACCAATACAAAATTTTACACATAATTTACGCACAAAGTGATACACACAATCAAAATTCCTAACACTCAAACATGCATGCAAGTATCCTCATGTGAACATAGTAATCAAAACAATTTATCATGAACATAATCCAATCCATGCAACACTTTGGTGCACACATTCTCAAGTTATCAAGTTTCAGCTTACATACTCATAATTCGGCTGTTTTCTAGGATTTTTATAAAATAGTTCCAACGTTCCAAAAATTCCAAATATTTTACAGCAGGTGACAACTATACTTTAGAAATTTATATAAAATTTTTCAAGTCCTAATACTTTACCAATTAACCATAAATATTAATATACTAGGCTGCAGTCAGATTCGTCGCTTTCTGACTGCAGTCCACGGAAGAATTTATTTAAAAATCACCGATCGTCCAATTAACAAAATTCCAGTGGGAGTTGCCCAGAAATTTCCATACCTAGTTGCTGTACAAATTTCATGATTCGACTCCCTACAGATTATAAAATCCAACTCGATAAACAACTAACAAAATTTCAGGATTTCCACAGCTTTAGTTACTGAACTTAATTGGCCACTTAAAAATATCAAACGACTTCAGAAAAATATGAATCCGGCGCCATTAGATTTGTTATTCAAATCTCTACGTTTTAGACTTCAGAAAATCCGTTTTTCGACAACTAATGACCGAGTTACAGCCAGTTGAAGTCGGCTGTAACTATCATTCAGCAACCTGTTTCTGCATTTTATCACAACTAATTCGCAATAACCGTCGATACAATGAACCTAGGCGATCAAGAACTAATTTTTCCAATCATAGATCAATACATATATCATATCCATGCAAACCCTAATCAATATCTCTAGTTTTTATAAACAAAACACAGCCTATGATTCCAGATTTCGAACAAACATCATCAATAAATCGGCTAACATAACCTTACATTCAAACATATAATCCGAATATGATCTTGCAAACGATTATAATCCTAACCTTTAATAACAAGATCAATGAGCCGTGAGTGAGATGAGGAACCAATGATCAAAAGAATCGCGACCGAGGATGAAGATGGAGTTGTAACAAGCTGCTTGCGGTCGAGGGACTGAAAGGAGGGCTGCTCGCGATCAAGGGACAAGAGGGCTGTTTGCGATCAAGGAGGTGAACAAGGGGCTGCTCGCGACCAAAGGGAGTGTAGCAAGGCTGCCGTCAGCTTCTTAGATATTAGGGTTTTTGTGTTGTGAAGGAAGCATGCATGTGTTTGTATATATAGGCGCAAGAGATGAAAGGAATGGGTTGCGGTTTGGGTTTGTTCTCGCGACCGGATGGTTTGAGTTTAAGGTTTGGGTTTAAAACTTGATCCCCAAGTTTAGTTCCTTGAGTCGCAAGAAAAGAGGCCGGCTCGTGTCGTGGTTCGGCTCGATTCATTTGTTTATTTACTACGTCTATACATTATAACTAACATAAAACACGAACTCGGATATCACATAATAACGCACCAACTTATAAACGTTTAATACGTAGCACATAATTTATTCGACAAGTATTGCGTTTAAGTTATCCGAAAAACCGGGATGTCACACCGTTATCTCAAAACATATTTTAAAACATGGTAAAATCAGTCTTGAGATCAAGTTACATGCCCCTTAGGTTTCCAAAACCATTTCTACGCCAAAAAGGTGTTTTTAACATTTTTAAAAGTATAAAAGTTGACTCGTTGAATAAGCCTTCAAATAATATGACCAAATGGTATAACTTTAGAGGGTTATTCCCTATGATATTATGGTCACATAACATGCCTTAATTGGATTCTAAAGTAGACCAAATGGGTCGGAATCGAAAGTTAAAGCAAAAGTCAAACTGCTTGACTTTCGGTAGAATTGAAGTCTAAACTGAACATGATGAGTTGAGCAGATCAAAATATGTTATATTAGTTCTTACAAGCTGATATGACGTCAAAACATCTGGTTTTTATAGTTTAAAGTTCAATTAGCGAAAAAGGCAAATTTACTAGTTTTGACTTTTTAAATATAATATGCTAGACTCGTCATCTCATCTATCAAACGTGATTGTCGGAGGGTATGATTACAGAGGAATCATACCCACATTATTATGATCACGTAGGAAAGTTCGAATTGAACTTTTACTTGATCAAAACGGTCAGAACCGAAAGTCAAAGCAAAAGTTAATTTGCTTGACTTTCGGCTAATAACTAGCCTATGAAATGAAATAGACTAGGAAGAAAACTTACTAATATTGAAGAACACTTTTAGACATCAGACTAGGAGGCTCCTAAGCAGGAGCAACTCCATAAGAAGTGTGAGAGTAAAGAAATGAAGGTGTGAGTGAAAATGTGAGCTTAGGAGTCCTATTTATACTAATCTTAGAGTTGTGAGAAGATGACAAGTGTCCTATGGAGCTCTAGGAAGAGGATTAGTGTCCATACACATGTTCATTAATGGTAAAGTGTGGCAATTTGAAGGATAGGTGGCATGATGATGCAGCAAGGCTGCTGCCAACTAAGAAACGCTGCAAGTCTTCAAGTGTGTAAGTGTCTTAGGAAAGACACATTGCATATATATCAACACAAAAGAAATAGGAAGAAGTAAATAGGAAGAATTAGCATTATAATCATGAATCAAGAAAGGTCAAGTTGGACACTTAAACTATAGACGAGGTCGAACATGGCAATTCTACCTAATTCCCTATAATTATGGCTCTGATACCAATCTGTCACACCCAAACCGATGGCGGAAATATCGGAGTGAGACAAACGAGATTGCTCGAGACATCATAACACTAATTGTGACTATATTTAATTAAACAACCCATTTCATTTCATTCATCAAAATTGTCAAATACAACATAATTCGAATACAAAATAACAACAACGAGATAAGTTCAACTAAACATAATAATTAACTTAGCATTCTAAGCGTGTTTCTATGTCGATCCTACTAAGTTTCGTCATATCAATCTCATCAACCTGCAACATGTTAAAAAGTATAGTTCAATAATAAAGTATTGGCGAGTATACAAGTTTGATATCATAGCATAAGTAGTAAAACGTTTAAACAAATCCACATGATAAGCTAGTATACGAGATTAATGTAAACAAGGCATGTGAACTAAAGTCGATCCTCAAGTGTACCGCATCATAAATTAAAAACTTAACATTGACCAAAAGAATACGGCTGGTGCGTTACTCCTATAGCGCTATACATGTTAAGAGAGGCTTGATCAAAGTTAATGACATTTAGTATCACATAAGAATGTACCAAGTAAACAATTCAAGTATCAAAGAACTATAGCATGTATGATGGATTGTTTGTGTGATTTCATAGAATAAAAGTGTGATTTAGTGTGTTTATGATAGATTAACATGTTGCACCCAAAAGTGTAAAGCGTATAAAGGGTGTCGAGTGTACTCACGGTTTTGCAAAGTTAATTCTGTGAAAGCGTTTAGGTTGATTAGGGGGACGAATGCCACACCCCGGTCGTAGCAGAAGCGCAAGTGTGTGACTATTAGGTAATCATTGCATCCAATTTAGTAAACAGTATTAAATAACATCGATGCCATGCCATACTAAGTTTCCTTACACATTGTCTACATTCAAAAGTGAAATCACATTGTTATCTGTCTCAGATTTATCACTTACAAACATAGTTTAAAAAAAACACATTGTTCCAAAATAGATATTGTTTTCATCACAAATTCATATTGAGGCTTTGACCTCTATATACCCAAACGAAGTTGGGATATAAAAGGCAAACCCTCCAAAAGGTGGTGCATCGTTGTCTTGACAAATCCCATACCCGGATCCCATCACTAGCTCAAGTCTTGCGTCCTAAAATACATGTAATTTTAAAAAGTCAACATAAAGTTGGCGAGTTCATATAGTTTATTGTTTTCGTATGAAAATGTCATCCTTGAAATCCTGTATTGAAATCCAAGTATGTTATTAGCATCAATGAGTTATTTAAGGATCTATCAGTGTGTCGCGAGCACCCTGACATACTTGCGCCATAAGTAAGTAACCAAACCGAGACTACTTTGACATCATTGGGATCACAAAAGCACTCCAAAGGGTATACCAACCAGGAGTGGAGCGGGTCTCAAACTCAATAGATCTACTTCTTTTGCACCTTGGTCACTAAATGATTAATGGTTACTATTGTTATCATCCTACTTACGCACAGTTATCGGTTATCTACTAACCCATAGCTAACATATTGTTTTGACATGACATGTATTTCCCCTCGATAATTTAAAACAAAACTTGAAATAATTGAAAGGAGGGACATGAACTCACAGTTTTTGCGTTCCGTTAAGTCGTACTATTTATCAATCGGTGTCCGCAACGTATGTAACCTACATGCGTATTGGTTTCATTAGACACCTAGGTCTCAATGGACCTTGTACTCGTTGTTCATCTTGAATCCTTGTTATGTATTTCTTTGTTATGATAGAACAACTTAAGATGTTATCATAGTGTTGGTAGTTTGTTTGTTTGATTAATATTGTTATATATATTTCTCATAAATTATATATATATATATATATATATATATATATATATTATATATATGTATTATAGTTACTGTTTTCAAACCATGTGTGAACTAGGCCTTGCCCTTCACATGTCATTGGGCCTAGCCCATGTTTTCTTGTCATTGGGCCTAGCCCATGTCATCTATGCCTTTGGGCATAGCCCATGTTTTCTTGTCATTGGGCCTAGCCCATGTCATCTATGTCTTTGGGCCTAGCCCATGTAATTTATATCTTTGGGCCTAGCCCATGTTTTTATGTCATTGGGCCTAGCCCATGTAATTTATGTCTTTCGGCCTAGCCCAAGTAATTTATATCCTTGGGCTTAGCCCATGTAATTTATATTTTTGGGCTTTTATTAGTTGTGGGCCTCATCCATAAATATTTCGGAATTGGGCCTTGTCCAAGACTTTTTTACGATTTGGGCCTAGCCCACGTTATTTATAAAAGCCCATTTTCTTATAAGTATTTACTTATAAATTTCTAGCTTTTTATATTTTTAACTTTCCGGATTTTGATTTTGATAAAATATATATATGTTGAACGTCTATATATTTAGACTCGTCATCGGCGTCGTTCATTACATGTTCGTTTTTGTCGAGAATCGCCCGTTGTTGTAGTGACCTTTCATGCCGGCGATTCACCCGTTGGTCGTCGACGCGACGGTGTAATCTTGAATGTTCGCCTATTGTTCGCATCGTTTCGTTTGTCCGATTATTGTTTCGACACATTTAAAGAATATAAAATATTATGTCACCAACACTTAGTGTATTGATCAAGTATTTCTACTTTGTATAGGATTGGGTTTTTTATTGTGAATACCCTAAGTTTCTAATACATACACATACAATACACATATGTACACATACAAGTTATTGGTAACAAATGTATATATATACACTTGTATTATTTTCCAAGTAGAAATATATATTTGTAAAAAGTATTTATTTTTACTTATAAATATATATTTGTAACCTTGTTAAACACTTGGCCATTTAGGGATAACCCTTGTCACTAGAGTATACTTAATGACGATTTAAGTTACTAATCGTGTTTAGTCCCACTAATCACCCCACTAATCATGTCTTAATCGCGATTAGATTTTTAGAAAATTTCGCCATAGTTTCCCCTAAACTATGGCGTTTTCCACGTTTTAAAAACGTATTTAAAACCTGTAAGCTCATAATCATCATCAACAATCCATCTAATATTTATTTTACATTATAAATCTATCATCATCCATGACTTTTTATTGTTAAAAATACTAGTAAATCAAGAGCGTTTTCAACATTTATTAACCCTTTCAAATCACTACTTTAGCATGTTGTTTAATCAAGTTCATGCATTTAACCCCTTGATTACTACACATTTTTAAGGTGTTACAACTTAAATACAAGTGTTTACTTCTTATAAAATCATTCATAATCATAAAAATTATCTTTAAGTTGTAGTATTTTTCATGGATGATGTAGTTGATGGTCTTGTTTAGATTTAAACCTTATCATGTTTAAATCTTCATTTTTATACTAAATCACACAAGATCATCCAACCTTTATATCATACTTTTATCATAAATAACTTCAACATGCTAACTAACAATCATGTAAACATATAATCAACACAAAATAAACAATATTTAGTGTTATTATTATGTTGTGCTTTAGGGTTTTTGGTTTATCTTTTTCTGATTTTCAGGATGATCAACTCGTACATTAGTAATCTAAGCACAAAAATAAGCTAGATTACGGATGAGTTTATCTTACAAAGGGTGCACAAGTTTCTTGATGATTATGGAAGAAAATGAAGCTCTTTAAGAAGCCCTAATGATCTCCATCCTTGCTAGCTTCTTTAGTAGACTTGATTAGGCTTTATCGATGTATAAAATGTGGTGTTTCAAGGTGGCAAAGTGATGGTGTATGGTGGTGGTGGTGGAGCCGTGGGGTGTAGAGAGCAAAAGGAGGAAAGTGTTGCAATTTTTGGTTGTGGAAAATGATAAGAACTCTTGTGAAATGATTATATATTTCCATCATAAATCAAGTTCCATCAATATCTAAACCCATACTTCTTAGGCTTTGATTTTCAACAAAATCAAGTGGGCATGGGCCCACTTGAAACCGTCAACCAAAGGGGGGGGGGTAAAGTGTAACTTTTATTTTTCACACATGGTAAAAATGTAGATATTTTGGTAATTATGCTAAGTATAGTGATTAGGGTTAATGATCTAGCATCTTAGCATAAGACTTGAGTTTAGGGTGTACTTACATGGTATTAAATCCACATGATCCTCCAATATAAGTTTCGGATGACGGGTACGTCGCTAGATCACTCATCATCGTAATAATCGCTAATAAACGAAACTATTTATTTAGTACCGGAAGCTTTTGTTTTTGACGACCACAATTAATATGGCGTCTACTTGGTGCATTTCCGATCCAAAAATATGCATGAAAATAGTTTGCTAGATGAATATACGATGAGTTAGGATGGCCGAAATGTCTTGCGTTCGATCGTTCAATCGATATTGGCACTTTTATGCTCTGCCGTCGAACTTTTCTGAAAGTTGTGTTTCCGTGACCTCATGTTAGTCGAATAGATTCCAAGTTCCAAATGAGGCTTAACTAGTTCACTAGATGCCCGGATGAGGCTATCGGCCACTAAAATATTCGTCGTTTCGACAACCGGCCGCTTTCCGGTCGGATTGTGCATTATTTGACGAATGACCGAAAACGATGTCTTTTGTGCATTCTTGTTATTCCCACATTAATTTAGGATGGTTAACATTGTTTTTTCTTATCCTTACGTCCGGAATCCTCCAAATTAGTCTGCGAACAAATCGACATTTGTCGCCTTTTTGGTCGAAACGGATAATTTTGCAATTTAGGCGTTATACCGGAAAGTTATGTATTATTGTAATGGTTGATCTCAAATATGTGTTTTCATTTGTATATGGACTCAGGCATGCATCAACATGCCGTTATTTCTTGTTCTGATTCGTTTTAGCGGGTTTACCGACACAGTTAGTGTCACCACAATTAGTGCGCCCAACACTTTCTACCAACACTTTTAGGGCATTGTTTTGTTTGTTTGCGTGGTAAACAGAAACCAGTATATGTTAAGATCAGATTTACTTTTCCTAATGATGTACAACTCAGTTACGCAATTAAATTACGATAAATATGCATGAGATTATAAAGCAAATTTAGTGACTAAATTGTATGGAATTACCGGTTAGTTGCCATTTGTCACATAGTCCCCCTGCTAAAAGGAATTTCGTCTCAAAATTCAGTTTAAGGCATCCACTGAAGGAGACTTCTTGAACAGGTGGGTGTATTTTGACTTAATTTGATCTTCACGCTCCCACGTATACTCGGGACCGTGACGCGAATTCCAGCGAACCTTCACCAGTTTGATTTGGCTTCTTCTTGTCTTTTGGACCTTCCAGTCCATGACTTCAACTGTTCTTTGGTGAATTGTAACTTGTCATCAACATGAATCTCATCTGCTGGAATGATAACGGTGTCATTAGTCGGACTTTTTTTTTCAGATTGGACACATGAAATGTGTCATGTACGTTATTGAGTTCCTCTGGCAGTTTTAGCTTGTAAGCCACTGTACCAATCTTTGCTAGAATTTCAAAAGGTCCAATATATCTCGGGTTGAGCTTTCTACGCTTCCCAAATCTAGCTATGCCTTTCCAAGGTAAAACTTTTAACAATACTTTGTCTCCCACATCGAAGGATAATGGTTTGCGTCTTTGATCTGTGTAACTCTTTTGTCTATCTTGGGCCGTTTTGATATGCTCACGGATCTTGAGTATCTTGTCTATGGTCTCTTGTACTAGTTCAGGACCAATGAGTTGTCTATCACCGACCTCTGCCTAACTTAATGGCGATCGGCACTTTCGTCCATATAGTGCTTTGAATGGAGCGGCCTTGATACTAGTGTGATGACTGTTATTGTAGGAAAACTCTACCAACAGTAAATAAGTATCCCAGTTTCCGCCCAAATCCATCACACAGGCCCGAAGCATTTCTTCTAATGTTTGGATGGTTCGCTCGCTTTAACCATCGGTCTGCGGGTGAAAGGCTGTGCTTAAATCCAAGCGAGAACCAAATGAATTTTGAAATGATTGCCAGATCCGTGACACAAAGCGACCATCTCTACCAGAGATTATCGAAATTGGCACACCATGACGTGCCACAATTTTCTTCAGGTACAGTTCAGCTAGTTTCTCTGTACTGTCTTTCTCGTGGATTGGTAAGAAGTGAGCTGGTTTGGTTAGCCGATCAATGATAACCCAGATCATGTCATGACCTCGAGAGGTCCGGGGTAATTTTGTAATGAAATCCATTGATATCTATTCCCACTTCCATACCAGGATCTCAGGCTGTTATAGTAACCCAGATGGTTTTTGGTATTCGGCCTTGACCTTTGCACAAGTTAGGCATTTCCCAACATAGGTCGCAATATCTCCCTTGAGATTCGGCCACCAATAATATTCTCTCAGATCCTAGTACATTTTGTCCGATCCTGGGTGTATCGAGTACCTGGACTTGTGTGCTTCATCCATCACCAAGTCTCGCAACTCACCATAATAGGGAATCCAGATCCTTCCCATGAAATATAGAGTTCCATCCTTGTTTGGTTCCAATTGTTTTTCCATTCCCTTTAATGATTCCGCTGAAATGTTTTCTGGTTTCAATGCTTCTTGTTGTGCTTCACGCACTCGAGTAGTGAAGTTTGTTCGGATCGTCATTTCTAAAGCTCGCACCCGTAATGTTTTGACTCGTTCTTTTCTACTTAAAGCATCTGCTACAACATTTTCTTTGCCTGGGTGGTACTTGATCTCACAGTCATAATCATTCAACAGTTCCACCCAACGTCGTTGGCGCATATTCAGTTCCTTTTGGTTGAATATATGTTGAAGGCTTTTATGGTCTGTGAATATGGTACACTTAGTGCCATATAGATAATGACGCCAGATCTTCAAGGCAAATACCACGGCGCTAGCCCCAGGTCATGCGTGGTATAATTCCTTTCATGAACTTTTAACTGTCGTGACGCGTACGCGACGACTTTTTCTCGTTGCATTAACATGCAACCCAAGCCTTGATGTGATGCATCACAGTACACCACAAAGTCATCGGTACCGTCCGGGAGGGACAGTATTAGTGCTTTGCATAGTTTCTCTTTCAATACTTGGAACGCCGATTCTTGCTTTTCTCCCCAATCAAACTTTCTATCCTTCTGGGTAAGCGAGGTTAGTGGCTGAGCAACCTTGGAGAAGTTCTCAATAAATCTCATGTAATATCCCGCTAATCCTAGGAATTGTCGTATTTCCGTGGGGGTTCTTGGCGTGGTTCAATTCTTTATAGCCTCGATCTTTGAAGGGTCAACATGTATTCCGTTCTCGTTCACCACATGGCCAAGAAATTGTACTTCGCGAATCCAACATTCGCAAGAAATTGTATTCCGATCTCGTTCACCACATATAACCTCGGCTCGATTATTGGATAGCCAATCCATCCCAATAACAACATCAAAACTACCCATTTGAACTGGTAATAGATCTATATCAAACTTCTGTTCACCCAATTCTAACGTACATTTCTTTATTATTTCTTTCGACTCTACTAATATCCCGTTAGCTAGCTCAATCGAGTAGGGAACAACTAATTTACTCGGTGTTACCCCAAGTATATCTCTAAAACTCTTTAGAAATAAAACTGAAATCTGCCCCGGTATCAAAAAGAATAGATGCAAAGTGATCATTGATAGGGAACGTACCGGTGACCATGTTTGGATCCTGGCGAGCATCCTTAGCTCCAATTACAAACGCTCTTCCTCGTGCTTAATTTGCTTTAGGACAGTCTTTCTTGAAATGTCCTTTGTCTCCACATCCAAAGTAACCCTGTTCTCCAGTATTGGTTCCCTGGCACACATCGGTGCGATGACCAAATTTACCACATTTTCCACACTTGGGGTCTCGACATTCCCCATGGTGGTGGAAAGGACATTTGGGACATTTTGGTGCGTCCCAAGTGTAAGACTTCTTAACCGCGGAGTTTGTGGTTGTGGTAGCATATGCTTTGGTTTCCTTGACTTCTCTCGCGGCTTGTCTCTTGTTACTGTTGTGGTTACCACGAGAGCCTTTCTTGAAATGAGAAAATTTCCATTTGTTGGAATCAGTGGTCTCCTCAGTTGATTCTTTCTTGTTTCCACCATACTTAGGCAACCTCCCCTGATGTACAGCCTCCTCAGTAAGGCTGACAGCTAGTTCAATCACTTCATTGATCTTAGTGGGTTTTGTAGAGGTAACCAAACTCAGAATCTCGGGGGCAAGTCCCCAAATGTACCTCTCAATACACTTAAATTCAGGCTCCACTAGATATGGCACCACTTGGGATAAATCGTGGAATCTCTGCGTATACCCAGCAATGTCTGAACCAATCATTTCAGATTCCAAAATTCTGTCTCCAAATTTTGAATTTCCGATATTGAGCAATACTTCTTCATCATCTCCTTAAGTTCCTCCCAGGTCAGGGCGTATACAGCATCATCGCCCTTGGTTTGGACTTGAAGGTTCCACCATGATAGCGCTCCATCCACAAAGAGTCTAGTAACATAGGTGACTCGTAGTTCAGCCGGGCACTTACTCATTCGGATGACTGAATCTTTCTTCTCAGTCCAACGTACGAAGGATACAGCGCCTTTGGTACCATCGAAGTTCAGAGGTTTGCAGTCAATAAACTGCTTATAAGTGCAACCTAAAATCATTGGATACACCATTTAAGCATGAGTAAGTAGCATGAATAAGATGGATGAGAGTGTATTGCAGTTTTATGAGAACCGTGTATTACCAGTGGGAGGATTTACTCATGTTGAACCTCCGGTACCGTCGCTATGCTCAGAGCGGTTAGCCCGTACTGTGCAATGGCTTGAGATATGCGTTCGTTCAGCTCCTCTTGTGTTGTTGGTAGGGTGTTATTGTGTGAACTTCTTCTGCGGGGTGGCATCGTCTTCTAATACAATATGTTGCTCACAATTAGCCGAATAATAATTTCATGTTATTATTACTATTTATTTATTTATTTATTTATTATTTTTTTCAATATATGCAATAGCACATCGGTACATGATAAATAAATAAATGAATATATGCAAACACCATATGCACACCCGTCGTTATCATACACATAGCTCATCACATACGTAGTCGCCACATCATAAGATATAATCATAATATCACCACAACGCAATGCATCAATCAAAATATCAGGACATAATCAACCATAACATAAAAGAAATACAATGTAACATAAGAAAATACACTTTTTACAATGACAACTTGTTACAATTTTTTCGTGAAGAGCCAAAAAGGACTTAGGGGTACACAACCCTAGTCAATACAAGTTTTTACATTACAAAAGTACAATTTTCTTTTACATTGCTTCTCCACGTCAATAAGTTGTCTTTCAAAAGCTGGGTTCTTCAAGGTTATGTCTTCATGAGTCGAATCATCAAAAGTACAACTGATCCCCAAAATGATAAATCACAAACATGCTATTGGGGTGGAGGGGATGGTGGAAATGGTGATCGGGGAAACAAACTACGATGGTAGGCCATCTCCTACTCGAGGCTAGAAATGCGCCTAGTAGCATCCGTCTGAAACTGCTCTAGCTCCTGCACTCGTGCCTCAGATGGGCATGCCGAATAGTGAAATGGGCAGTAAAAAGGTGGGGTAAGTGGTGGTGATAGGTAGTGGTGGTGGTGATGGTGGTGGGTATGATGGTGGGGGTGGTATCGGTGATGACGATGGTGGGGTGTGGCTCTGGTAGTGGCGTGAGCAGTACGCTGAGTCTCTAACTCTCAAGATCCTTCGGAAGATCAGACAGAGCTGTAGGTCATGTGAAGTCACTCTCTCCTCCACAGGAATCGGAGGGAAGTGTGAGGGATGATAGGGGTCAGAAAGGCTCATGCCCGATGGAGGTGTCGGTGTAAACATGCCTGCTGGAGATGGTGCGGGATGTGGGACATACATACGGGGTGCTCTATCAGAGAAAGAAGGTCCTGCCATATGGGAGGGTCCAACTGCAGATGGGTTGTAAATAGGGTGGTACGTGGACCTCTCAGAGAAATATGGTGGTGGCTGCTCTAGGACACGTGGAGTGCTGCTCAGTGAATAGTAACGGGCAGGTCCAATGTAGTGAGCGGGTCCAGGGGTCGGAGCACTAACTGGGAATGAACTAGCGTGAGCCGGTGAGGCCGCAGGGGGTGAATACATAGATACAGGTGTGCCTGGGGTGGCAGATCAGGCATCATCTGCCTCATGCTCACTCGGAGCAGCATCGGTGGATGACGAGATGTCAACAACTGGGATATCAGGGGTGGAATCTCGAGTATAGCGATATCATCAAAGACCTCACCGTCGCCAAGGTCGTCCTCCATGTGCTCAACGTAGAACACGGGTATATCGTCGTCATCATCGTCTAGATCAATAACTGGAGGGACTACAGCAAAAGGCACGGCCAAATGTATGATAGCATGCTCGCCCTCTGGATGGCCATACACGATAACATCATGCGGGAGCTGCGGGGCGGCCAGCACATCGTCTGCCCAGGGTACATCCTCCTCCATTGGGTCGATCAGGGCAAGTGGTTGAAAGTCCTCAAAGTCTCCGTGTTCGGCTCCATCCCCTAGGGGTAGGGCCTCAGCAGCGGGGTCATATCCATCGTCGGATACGTACTCCTTAGGGTCTTCTTCATAGCTCGATGAGGAAGACATAGTCCTGGCAAATAATCCGTATAATGCATGTATATACATGTTAGTAATTTATGATATATTTTATATTAATCACCAATTCTCATGCACGACTTGTTTTCTTTTGTTTTCCATGTAAGCTTACTGTTTTGTGTCTATCCATTATTGACTAACCATGTATTGACTCTGCTCATTACTTATAGTTGAGCTCTTGTGATAGATCCTTGTGTTATCGTGACACAATGAAACCTTTTTGTTATCTTGTTATAATTTCGAAACATTTCGATCATGTTTTAAACTTTGTTTTCATGTGTGAGCCCCTACTGATTGTAGACCAAACTTTTAATAAAAAGTTTTCCCCGGTTCACTACAATCGGAGCTATGATACCAACCTGTCACACCCGGTCGTAGCGGAAGCGCAAGTGTGTGACTATTAGGTAATCATTGCATCCAATTTAGTAAACAGTATTAAATAACAATGATCTCATGCCATTACTAAGTTTCATTACACATTGACAACATTCAAAAGTGAAATCACATTGTTATCTGTCTCAGATTTACCACTTACAAACATAGTTTGAAAAAAAACACATTGTTCCAAAATAAATATTGTTTTCATCACAAATTCATATTAGGCTTTGGCCTGTATATACCCATACGAAGTTGGGATATAAAAGGCAAACCCTCCAAAAGGTGGTGCATCGTTGTCTTGACAAATCCCATACCCGGATCCCATCACCAGCTCAAGTCTTGCGTCCTGAAATACATGTAATTTTGAAAAGTCAACATAAAGTTGGCGAGTTCATGTAGCTTAATGTTTTCGTATCAAAATGTCATCCTTGAAATCCAGTATTGAAATCCAAGTATGTTATTAGCATCAATGAGTTATTTAAGGATCTATCAGTGTGTCGCGAGCACCCTGACATACTTGTGCCATAAGTAAGTAACCAAACCGAGACTACTTTGACATCATTGGGATCACAAAAGCACTCCGAAAGGGTATACCAACCAGGAGTGGAGCGGGTCTCAAACTCAATAGATCTACTTCTTTTGCACCTTGGTCACTAATGATTAATGGTTACTATTGTTATCATCCTACTTACCACAGTGATCGTTATCTACTAAACCCATAGCTAACATATGTTTTGACATGACATGTATTTCCCCTCGATATTTAAAACAAAACTTGAAATAATTGAAAGGAGGGACATGAACTCACAGTTTTTGCGTTCCGTTAAGTCGTACTATTTATCAATCGGTGTCCGCAACGTATGTAACCTACATGCGTATTGGTTTCATTAGACACCTAGGTCTCAATGGACCTTGTACTCGTTGTTCATCTTGAATCCTTGTTATGTATTTCTTTGTTATGATAGAACAACTTAAGATGTTATCATAGTGTTGGTAGTTTGTTTGTTTGATTAATATTGTTATATATATTTCTCATATATATATATATATATATATATATATTATATATTATTGTTTTCAAATCATGTGTGAACTGGGCCTTGCCCTTCACATGTCATTGGGCCTAGCCCATGAATTCTTGTCATTGGGCCTAGCCTATGTCATCTATGTCTTTGGGCCTAGCCCATGTTTTCTTGTCATTGGGCCTAGCCCATGTAATTTATGTCATTGGGCCTAGCCCATGTAATTTATGTCTTTGGACCTAGCCCAAGTTTTATGTCATTGGGCCTAGCCAATGTTTTTGTATCTTTGGGCCTAGCCCATGTAATTTATATCCTTGGGCTTAGACCATGTAATTTATATTTTTGGGCTTTTATTAGTTGTGGGCTCATACATACATATTTCGGAATTGGGTCTTCTCCAAGACTTTTACGATTTGGGCCTAGCCCACATTTATTTATAAAAGCCCATTTTCTTATAAGTATTTACTTATAATTTTCTAGCTTTTTATATCTTTAACTTTTCGAATTTTGATTTCGAGAACATATATATATAATATATATATATATATATTTGAACGTCTAAATATATATTTAGACTCATCGTCGGCGTCATTCATTACATGTTCGTTTTCGTCGAGAATCGCCCGTTGTTGTAATGACCTTTCGTGCCAGCGATTCACCCATTGGTCGTCGACGCGACGGTGTAATCTTGAATGTTCGCCTATTGTTCGCATCGTTTCGTTTGTCCGATTACTGTTTTGACACATTTCAATAATATAAAATATTATGTCAAAAACACTTAGTGTATTGATCAAGTGTTTGTATTTTATATATGATTGGGTATTTTATTGTGAATACCCTAAGTTTCTAATACATACACATACAATACACATATGTACAAATACAAAGTTATTGGTAACAAATGTATATATACACTTGTATTATTTTCCAAGTAGAAATATATATTTGTAAAAAGTATTTATTTTTACTTATAAATATATACTTGTAACCTTGTTAAACACTTGAACATTTAGGGATAACCCTTGTCATTAGAGTCTACTTAATGACGATTTATGTAACATCCGTCGAAAAACGGGTTTCCAAACCTGCTTCGTTTATTAATCGAATATCAAGTTATAAAATTTCGTTGCGTATTTATGATTATTATTAATTTTAAACAATACATAATTAATAAACATTTTAGAATTTAAAAAAACTATAATTATTAAAAAGTAAAAATAAATTAAAAAAAAAGAAAAGAGGCTGCCGGGTTTCGAACCCGGGTCAGCCGGAAGAAACAAGCAACACCCAACCACTCCGCCACTTGACTCATTTGTGATATCTATTAAAACAAATAACATTTATTATAAAACTCGAAATCGAATTCAGTCACCAGGGCGCCCAATCCGCAGTCGCCGGAATTACCGACGATTTCGCCAATTATCGACGGTTTCCTTTGACTGAACGGGTGTATTAACCTCGACATCGGTTATAACCGATGTCTAATCCCGCGATCTCAGTCATAACCGCCGGAGAAAACCTTGACCATGAATCAAGACCAAATTCGGACTCAATTCATCCTGATTCTTCCCACAACCAAGCCTCTGGTAATATTTTCGCTCAAAATCGCACAATTTCTCGAAGCAATTACACTCGCCGGAGATATTCTGTATTGCCGGACTTTCGCCGGAAAACCGAGACATACATCAAATCGGTAAATTTCTCGATTCTTTCATTTTCAATCCATTGTTAGACTTATACTAACTTCAATCCTTCAACCAGAATCGGTCCCAGACGACGTTGCCGGATAATCTGCACTCGCCGGAAAATCTCTGGATAATTCTGAAATCACGCTGTGACTCGGTACAAACATCTAAACTCATCTGATAATCCTTGTTTAGTAACTCAATTTCACAACTCATCGATCAAAACGGTTAATTGATTCAATCAGACGGAATTCACAAATCAGAGCCGACGACCATTGCCGGAATTCTGAGGAAAGCGTTCTGTTCGGTACATTCGATTCCGTAACTCTATTTATTCATTACATTTCAATCACTTATATGATCGACGAACGATTTAAACCAAAACAGTTGGATATCGTTTGTCTGTGTCTTGAACGAAGAAGACGAAGTCAAACGTTGTGTATAAGTGTAATTAAAACAAGATATTAAACCGGGTTAGACACACAGTCCAGCGGTGGACTGTGTGCAAACACATAGTGCACGTCACGAGTTCGAACCTTACAAACGCACCGACTTTCCGAATTAAAACCAATTTTTTTTAAACTGAATCAGAATAGGTCCCAGTATGTTTATAAGATTAATATAAACCGTAAGTTAAACAGATAAGACACACAGCCCAACTGGTTGGGCTGTGCGCTTACAAACCAAAGGACCCAAGTTCGATCCGGCTTACCTGCAACCGGTTCAACCAGTTTAAATCCTTTTAATATAAACCAAATAAATTAACATTTAATTAGTATATATATATAATTAAAACATAGAATATTTCTGGTTAGACACGTAGCTCAGTTGGTAGAGCTGCGTGCACGCGTACGAGAGGTCCCGGGTTCGTACCTCACTCAGGGAGCACTCAGACCACAGTCCGACCGGTCAACGGTCAACCAAAAATTCAAATTTTTTTATTTTTTTTATTTATTTATTTAATTTAAAAAGCAATTAAAAATACTTAAAAATAATATTTTTAAAGTTAGAAAATGACCTTAAACTCACAAAAATAAATCTAAAAATACTATTAAAATTGTTAATAAAATCCACTTATTTACCGTACCATTTCGTGATTATTTTAGATTAGTCTTTCCTCGTCGATCAAATCCCAAAACTCGTGCGCATTCAACATCATCAAAAGAACGCACCCAATGTGAGTGAATCTCTACCAATTCCCCGTTTTAATCACATTTTGGGGTGTATCATGTGTCGCTTAATTATTTATTATATTTAAACACTTGTGCATCCATCATATCCATGATCAAATGTGTATCCAATATGTATCAGTTGTTGTGTGGATTATGTTTAGTTTAAAGTTATCATTTTCAGTACATACATTTCATCAGGCCCAACAGCTCCCCGTGGGAGACGGGTTGAGTACAGGTGCCTCATTTCGATCGGCTCCGTTTGATTGAGCCTTGATCTCACATACATCATCATAGGCTCGTCCGTTCCCCATTACCTATGAGCGGAACGTGACGTTGCCAACATATACATTATCATTCATGTCATATACTCATTCAAGGTGGTTTGTGTTTGTTTGTTTATATACGTTTGCTCACATATGATTATTGCACAATTTTTCCATATTAAATACAACAAGAAATCAATAACAAATGTTTTTTACAAGGTTCACTCGCCAACTTTTGTTGACCCAAAATCCCCCATTTTTACACATGATACAGGTGATCCAGTTGAAGCAAGAAACATATAGGACGGCCTAGAAGAATAAATCAGTTTAGGCTTTGGATTGTTTTACTTAGTTTCTTTTTCCTTGTAATTGTATGAACTTGTTTTGAATATTGAAGTTGTAATTTGAATTTAATAAATATGAAACATTTTAGTAAACATCATGAGCTTTGGTGATAACCCAATTATGCCCCGACTCTTATTCCGCTGCGGGTCGGGGTGTGACAATTTAAGTTACTAATCGTGTTTAGTCCCACTAATCACCCCACTAATCATGTCTTAATCGAGATTAGATTTTTAGAAAATTTCCCCATAGTTTCCCCTAAACTATGGCGTTTTCCACGTTTCAAAAACGTATTTAAAACCTGTAAGCTCATAATCATCATCAACAATCCATCTAATATTTATTTACATTATAAATCTATCATCATCCATGACTTTTTATTGTTAAAAATACTAGTAAATCAAGAGGGTTTTCAACATTTATTAACCCTTTCAAATCACTACTTTAGCATGTTGTTTAATCAAGTTCATGCATTTAACCCCTTGATTACTACACATTGTTAAGGTGATTACAACTTAAATACAAGTGTTTACTTCTTATAAAATCATTCATATGCATAAAAATTATCTTTAAGTTGTAATATTTTTCATGGATGATGTAGTTGATGGTCTTGTTTAGATTTAAACCTTATCATGTTTAAATCTTCATTTTTATACTAAATCACACAAGATCTTTTATCATAAATAACTTCAACATGCTAACTAACAATCATATAAACATATAATCAACACAACATAAACAATATTTAGTGTTATTATTATGTTGTGCGTTAGGGTTTTTGGTTTATCTTTTTCTGATTTTCAGGATGATCAACGTGTACATAAGTAATCTAAGCACAAAAATAAGCTAGATTATGGATGAGTTTATCTTACAAAGGGTGCACAAGTTTCTTGATGATTATGGAAGAAAATGAAGCTCTTTAAAAAGCCCTAATGATCTCCATCCTTGCTAGCTTCTTTAGTAGACTTTATTAGCCTTTATGATGTATAAAATGTGGTGTTTCAAGGTGGCAAAGTGATGGTGTATGGTGGTGGTGGTGGTGGTGGAGCCTTGGGGTGTAGAGAGCAAAAGGGGGAAAGTGTTGCAATTTTTGGTTGTGGAAAATGATAAGAACTCTTGTGAAATGATTATAATTTCCATCATAAATCAAGTTCCATCAATATCTAAACACCATACTTCTTAGGCTTTGATTTTCAACAAAATCAAGTGGGCATGGGCCCACTTGAAACCGTCAACAAAGGGGGGGGTAAAGTGTAACTTTTATATTTCACACATGGTAAAAATGTAGATATGTTGGTAATTATGCTAAGTATAGTGATTAAGGTTAATGATCTAGCATCTTAAGCATAAGACTTGAGTTTAGGGTGTATTTACATGGTATTAAATGCACATGATCCTCCAATATATGTTTCGGATGACGGGTACGTCGCTAGATCGCTCATCGTCGTAATAATCGCTAATAAACGAAACTATTTATTTAGTACCGGAAGCTTTTGTTTTCGACCACCACAATTAATATGGTGTCTACTTAGTGCATTTCCGATCCAAAAATATGCATGACTAGTTCGCTAGACGAATATACGATTAGTTAGGATGGTCGAAATATCTTTCGTTCGATCGATATTGGCACTTTATGCTCCGCCGTCGAACTTTTCCAAAAGTTGTGTTTCCGTGACCTCATGTTAGTCGAATAGATTCCAAGTTCCAAATGAGGCTTAACTAGTTCACTAGATGCCCGGATGAGGCTATCGGCCACTAAAATATTCGTCGTTTCAACAACCGGCCGCTTTCCGGTCGGATTGTGCATTGTTTGATGAATGACCGGAAACGATGTCTTTTGTGCATTCTTGTTATTCCCAAATTAATTTAGGATGATTAACATTGTTTTTTCTTATCCTTACATCCAGAAGCCTCCGAATTAGTCTGCGGACAAATCGACATTTGTCGCCTTTTTGGTCGAAACGGACAATTTTGCAATTTAGGCGTTATACCGGAAAGTTATGTATTATTGTAATGGTTGATCTCAAATATGTGTTTTCATTTGTATATGGACTCAGGCATGGCATCAACATGCCGTTATTTCTTGTTCTGATTTGTTTTAGCGGGTTTACCGACACAATTAGTGTCACCGCAATTAGTGCGCCCAACACTTTCTACCAACACTTTTAGGGCTTTGTTTTTATTTGTTTCGCGTGGTAATGGAAACCAGTATATGTTAAGATCAGATTTACTTTTCCTAATGATGTACGACTCAGTTACGCAATTAAATACGATAAATATGCATGAGATTATAAAGCAAATTTAGTGACTAAATTGTACTGAATTACCGGTTATTTGTCATTTGTCACAACGAACACCGAGTTATCCTACACAAGGAAACATAGGTGTGTGAGTATTGGAATGACGATGGAGTTCGGTAATTTTAGTAATTTAAAGTCAGCAAAAAGTATGTATAGTCGAAAGTATTTATCTAGACGTTAACGCTCGTTTTTGATACTATAAGCCCCGTAGGGTGTTTGTGTTTTTATGGGTCATGCCCAATAGAATCGTAACGACGGTTAGGTCATAGATAAAATAACCTAGTATTAGGACAAGTAACCATATGGTCATCGTCAAAGGTTCGGTTATATTTATCATTTTCATATATAGTTTACATATATTATTACAACTTTATCATATATAAATCACATATTTCATACAGTGGAGGTAGGAGGATAACCATCCTAAACCTCTTTTGTAAGATACACCAATACACAAATTGCCACAAGGACAATCCGAATGGTCATGAATAAAGTACTTCACTAAGCTACGTTTCGAACATAATAAGCAAGCTAGGTGCGTGCATCCCGAACATGGAAACGTGTGGAGACGTGTCGTAGCCTTGTTACTCAAGTGAAGGTGAACCGTACCTTAATGGATAGAAATCATCAAGTGAGGGGTGGATTGAAAAGTTGGATAGCCACGGCCTCCATGTAATCACACCTTCACCAAACACAAGCTTGTAAGCTTGGATGGCTCAACACTTGTGGGTTTCAAACCCTAGTAAAAACAACAAGTTTAGAGGCATGTTATACCTCTTGATTTTGTATAGCTAGCTCACTAACCATAAACTTGATTAGAGGCACAAGTAGCATAGAGTTGTTAAGATTAAAACAAGTTCAAGAAAAGTTTATAAGTTTAACTTCCAAAACAGAAAGTTTGGCCCTAAAAATGGTATTGTTCCATCTTGGTTTTCCATGGAAAACCTATGGTAACATCCCATGGGGCTTAGCAAACATTGTGAGGAAGAAAACATAAAGAAAACTTTGAAACTTTTAAAGTTTGAAAAGATAAAAATGGGCAGAAAGTTTAACACACTTTTGGACCTCAAAATGGTGAGGTTTCACCTTAATTTTCCCAAGAAAACTTTTGAGAACCTTCCTAGAGGTTATCCAAGGGTGTTAGAAGAAGAAACAAGGTTTAAACAAAGAAGGAAGTGAGTTGAAACTCACTTGCAAGCTGAAGTGTTTCAACAGAAAGTTCTGAACTTGGAGAGGATGTTTGGAGTGTTGGAGGCTTTTAAAAGTGGGAAATGGATTGGGGAATGCTTGTTTATATAGAGGAGGGATTAGGGTTTGAATTAGGGTTTCATTAATGAGGATTAGGTGGTTGGTTAGTCTTGAAAGAAGAGAGCATGTGAGAGAGACAGCTTGCGGCCGCAAGCTGTCCTCTTTTTCTTTTCTTTTTTTTGTTAAATATATTAAGGTTTATGTGGTGATTATTTGTTATACATGAGATTCATACACTTGTGACTAGTTTGAAAGATCTAAATCAATGTTAAAGGTCTTATCTAAACAAAAATGACTTGTTTTTGTAGAAGTGTTATAATATAAATCTAACAAATTGTATGATGCCAAAAGCTTAAATATTTGTGTTAAGAATCACTAATCATGTTGCTTGACTTGGATTTAAGATTTACAAACGTACATTTGGTATTTACGAGTTATTTTGAATTGTTTTATCGAGCAACCCATAAGTTTAAGGATGTATAAAAGTTGTGAATTTCGCATAATTGATCAATTTGATTACAATCAAAGCCTTAGATATACAATGATTCAGAAATGGAATACGATTACAAGGTCTGGACTTTCCAAAAATAGAAACACGAAGCAAACTTACTAAAAACGGAAAGGTACAAATGCGAAGCGTTATAGTCTCCCCTCCTTTAGGAAATTTCATCCCGAAATTCAGGAAGATGTAATGAACAGATGCGGATACTTAGCCTTCATGTCGCTTTCCAGTTCCCAAGTGAACTCAGCGCCACGTTTTCCTTCCCATCGAACCTTCACGATAGGAATTCACTGCGCCTTAGTTGCTTAGTGCCTCGATCCATGATTGTGACTGACTTCTCCATGAAGTGTAAGGTCTCGTTGATTTGAAGATCTTCAAGTGGAACTTGGAGTCCTTCTTCGGCGAGACATCTCTTCAAGTTTGAGACATGGAAGGGAGGGTGAACGTTGTTGAGCACTTGTGGTAGGTCCAGACGGTATGCTACCTTGCCAATCCTTTCGAGAATCTTGAAAGGACCCACATAGAGAGGAGCGAGCTTTCCCTTTTTCCCGAAATGAACCACACCCTTCCAAGGGGATACCTTGAGAAGTACAAAGTCACCAACGTTGAATTCCAAAGGCTTGCATCTTTTATCTGCGTAACTCTTTTGTTGGCTTCTTGCTTTGAGCAAGTTGTCCCGAATCTGCAAAATCTTGTCCGTCGTCTGTTGTATAAGCTCGGGACCGGTGATTTGAGCTTCCCCGATCTCGTGCCAACAAATAGGCTATTGGCACTTACGTCCATACAATGCCTCGAAAGGTGCCATTTGAATATTCGCGTGGTAAATGTTATTGTACGATAATTCGACCAAAGGCAAGTGCATGTCCCAGTTGCCACCAAAATTGATTACGCAAGAACGAAGCATGTTCTCTAGAGTTTGGATAGTACGCTCGGTGTGACCATTAGACTGGGGATGGAAAGCAGTACTGAGATTGAGGTGAGTACCAAGAGCTTTTTGAAATGTTTTCCAAAGACGGGAAGTGAAACCGACCATCACGGTCCGAAATAATGTCAACGGAGACACCGTGATGACAGATGACTTCATCCGTGTAGATACGAGCCAATTTCTAGACTCGGTAGTCTTCACGTATGGGAAGGAAATGAGCAAACTTGGTTTGACGGTTGATGATTACCTAGATACTATCATGACCAGACAATGTTCGAGGGAGTTTGGTAATGAAATCCATAGCAATACTCTCCCATTTCCAAGCAGGAATTTCCGGTTGTTCGAGTAAGCCAGAGGGACGTTGATGTTCGGCCTTTACGTTGGAACAAGTAAGGCATTTTGAAACATAACAGGAGATATCTTTCTTCATTCCAGGCCACCAATATGACGCACGAAGGTCATGATACATCTTATCGGCGCCAGGATGAATAGAATACCGAGATTTATGAGCTTCACTCATCAAGAGGTCATGAAGATTATCACGGTTTGGAATCCAAATACAGTCAAGATAGCACATGATGCCATTGGATTTGGTCAATAGTTGGTTTTCAGCACCACACTTCAACTCATTATCGAGGTTACCCTCATTAATGGTCGAGTATTGTGCCTCGTGGATCAGCTCTTGAAGCTTTCCCAAGGTTTGGTAGCAACGTACACTCTTAAGATGAGTTTTCCGACTAAGTGTGTTGGCCACTACATTCGCCTTACCGGGGTGGTAGCGAATATCGCAGTCGTAGTCGTTTAACAATTCCACCCAACGACGTTGACACATGTTGAGTTCCTTTTGATTGAAGATGTGTTGGAGGCTCTTATGGTCGGTGAAGACCCTACACTTTGTACCATAAAGGTAGCATCGCCATATCTTCAATGCAAAAACAACTGCACCAAGTTCAAGGTCGCGCGTAGTATAGTTTTTCTCATGAATCTTGAGTTATCATGACGCGTAAGCGATAGCCTTGTCTCGTTGCATAAGAACGCAACCAAGACCTTGTTTTGAGGCATTGCAATACACGACAAAGTTGTCGGTACCATCGGGAAGGGTGAGGATAAGAGCATTGCAAAGCATGTCCTTGAGTGTTTGAAAAAACTTTTCTTGTTCAGTACTCCAAACAAAAGGTTTATCCTTTGAGTCAAGGAAGTGAGAGGCACGACAATTTTAAGAAATTCGAGATAAACCGACAGTAACAACCGGCTAAGATGAGAAACGAACGAATTTCAAACGGAGACTTAGGAGCAATCCATCTCTTCACCGCCTCAATTTTCGCGGGGTCAACGTGAATAGCAAGTTTGTTGACGACATGACCAAAGAATTAAACCTCCTTTAGCCAAAATTCACACTTGGAGAACTTGGCGTAAAGGTGTTCAGTACGCAAAAGCTGAAGGATAAGACGCAAATGTCGCTCATGCTCCTCTCGCGTCTTGGAATAGATTAGGATATCGTCAATGAATACGATCACGAATCGGTCAAGATAGGGCTTACACAGGCGATTCATTAAAGCAATAAACACGGCGGGTGCGTTAATCAAACATAATGGCATAACTACTAACTCGTAGTACCCATAACGTGCTGAAACGCGGTTTTGGGTATATCTTCTTCGAGGACTCGAAGTTGATGATAGCCAGAGCGAAGGTCGATTTTCGAGAAACAAGTTGCACCTTGAAGCTGATCAAAAAGGTCGTTGACACGAGAAGAGGGTATCGGTTCTTAACTGTAAGCTTGTTGAGCTCACGATATTCAATGCATATTCGGAAGGATCCGTCTTTCTTTTTGATGAATAGAACGGGAGCATCCCAAGGAGATGTGCTAGGGCGTATGAAGCCTTTATCAAGAAGCTCCTGAAGTTGGCTAGACAGCTCTTGCATCTCCGAGGGTGCTAGACGATAGGGGGATTTTGCGACAGGAGTTGCGCCAGGGATTAGATCGATGTGAAAGTTAACTGAACGAGGGGGAGGATGACCAGGAAGATCCTCGGGGAAGACGTCAGGGTAATCACGAACAATAGAAACTTCACTCACGCTTGGACCCTTATCCTTCTTTTCCACAATGTGGGCAAGAAAGGCGAAGGATTCCTTGCGCAAGTACTTGTTCGCTTGGATAAACGACATAAGCTTGAGACCTTTGGAAGGTTTCTCGCCATAGACGTGTAAGGAATCGTCATTGGGAAGGGGAAGACGAATGAACTTTTCGGAACAAACAACTTCAGCACGGACTTACCTAAGCCAATCCGTACATACTATGATATCGAAGCTACCCATTTGCATGGGTATGAGGTCAATGGAAAACGTATGATCGTTGAGATTCAAAGAACAATTAGAAAGGACATAATCGACAGTGACGGATTTTCTGTTAGCGACTTCGCCTTCGAATGATTTAGGCAACTTAGAACGTCTACACATAAGCAAAGGTTCGAAATTCAACAGATATAAAACTTTTATCCGCACCAGAATCAAATAAACACATAGCGTAAACAATGTTAACGAGAAACGTACCCGAAATGACATTGTTGGCGTTTTGAGCTTGTGCGGCTGTGATGACAAAGGCTCGACCGCGAGCTTGCTGCTGCTGTTGGTTGTTGTTGTTGTTGTTGCGCTGCAGGCAGTTGTTGGCAAAGTGGTTTGGATCTCCGCATTTGAAGCAGGCACGAGCGGTAGGTGCAAGAGGTCGGTTTTGGTTGGCGGTAGGGTTTTGGGGTGCGGTTATGGCTCGGGCTTGGTTGGTAGGGGCTTGCGGAGCACTTAGCACTTCGACATTGTTGGGCGAAGTGTCCATACCTATTGCAGATGGTGCATAGGCGGCAAAGGGGAAGTAACGGGATGGTGAAAAGGGTAGGTGTTACACTTGGGATGCGGCCCAGTGTATGCTTTCTTGATAGGCTCAGGAGAGGCTAAGGCTAGCTGTTGAGAGAGTTGACGGTTTGGCGGAGTGACTACCGCGCAGTTCTGGCTCGAAGCCTTCCGCTTCTTGCCTTTGTTGTTGCTCCTTGGGGGTTTAGGTGAGGTAGGTTTGGTGAGGGCTTTGGTGGTGGCTTGGTAGGCTTTCCTTAATGAAGCCTTGGAGGCTTCAAGAAGGACGTGGTTATTGTTCAGTCGGGCAGACAGGCGAAAAGCTTCCTCAAGGGTTTTTGGTGAGGTGGTGTCGACAAGGTCCGTGAGGTGAGGAGGGAGGCAGCGTATGTCCTTGGCAACTGCCTTTTCGTCTGTGTCGACTTGGCTAGGGCAAATCGTACTCAGTTGCTTAAAACGGGCCATGAGGCCAGCGTTGTCGTTCCCCGCCTTCTTAAGGTTCCAAACCTCATTCTCGAGTCGTTGGCGTTCGTGGGGAGGACAGAATTCATCTTCCATCAGCTTTTTGAGCTCGATCCACGGGAGGGCGTGAGCGGCATCGTTACCACGAGCGTTACGCTCGGAAGTCCACCAATCAAGAGCCCTCGATCGGAAAACTCCCGTAGCGTTCATGGTACGCAGGTGGTCGGGACAACCACTTTGGATAAAAGTAACCTCAATGGCGTCAAACCATTGTAGTAACTTGGTGGCGTCCCCTTCGCCGGTGAAAGGCTGGGGGTTGCCAGAGCAAAATTGCTTATGGGTAAAGGTTCATTTAGGTGTTTCCACCTTGGAGTCGACGGAGGTATGGGGTGATTCGGCACTGGGTGGGGATTGAATCTTGCTGACAATCTCGAGTATGACCTTGGCCATATGCTCGGCCATTTGTTCGGCCATGAACTTCATGCAGTCCTTTTTGGACATCGAATAGGAATGGGACCTTGACTTGGACTTCTTCTTGCCCATAACGCTTTGAGAGGAAGACATCTAAAGGATTCGACAATAGAAGAGGGATTAAGGCTTTGATCATAATGCGTTTTTATAAAAAGAAATCATTTTTAGCATATACGCATCATGTGACACGTATGAGTACACATAGATGGCATGGGCATACAAGCATTCAAAACCATAAATATGATTTGCGTAAGGAGTATAAATTTAGTTGGTTCACGAGGATTATTATTTTTGTTTTTGGTTACGAAAGGTGTGCGAGTCATGCTTCTGGTTAGAAATGAATAAGGTAGCAAGTATTAAAACACATGATAATTGAGATACATAAAAGATAGGCTTAATAAAACATTGGAGTGTTTCGGGTTGAGAAACGTTGACTATTCCAAAGTGAATCGAGATCCTTTCGAATTAGAGAATCGTGCTTTGGCCTATAGGTAAAATGCTCTCGTCGAGAAGCGATTAACGGCACTTTACCCTTCCAGTTACTACACGTCTCTAACCGATCGAAAAATCGAAACTTTGGTGAGATTGAAAATCGAGGAATGGGACTAGTTAACAAGGTGCGGGTTTCACCCCTAACTTGACAACATCGTACCCTAAATGTGGTTGGTACTTACCAAACGAGGAGCGAATTCTGACTCGTTGGTAAGGGTCCACTAGAGTATGAAATGGAAATTCCCATCAAGATGTGGATTTCACTCCTAACTTGATGGTGTAATTTCGTGTAAAATCGAATACGCGTATTGAGAGTGATCACCAAAGTGCGGGTTTCACCTCTTTTTTGTGAGATCATCTCGTTTATAGTTTGAGTGTCTTCATGTCTTCAAGTGTGTAAGTGTCTTAGGAAAGACACGTTGCATATATATTAAGACAAAAAAATAGGAAGAAGCAAATAAGAAGAATTAGCATTTTATTCATGAATCAAGAAAGGTCAAGTTGGACACTTAAACTTAGACTAGGTCGAACATGACAATTCTACCTAATTCCCTATAGTTATGGCTCTGATACCAATCTGTCACACCCCAACGATGGCGGAAACATCGGAGTGAGACGAACGAGATTGCTCGAGACATCATAACACTAATTGTGACAATATTTAATTAAACAACCCACTTCATTTCATTCATCAAAATTTTCAAATACAACATAATTCGAATACAAAATAACAACAACGAGATAAGTTCAACAAAACATAATAATTAACTTAGCATTCTAAGTGTGTTTGCCGATCCTACTAAGTTTCGTCATATCAATCTCATCAACCTGCAACATGTTAAAAAGTATAGTTCAATAACAAAGTATTGGCGAGTACACAAGTTTGATATCATAGCATAAGTAGTAAAATGTTTAAACAAATCCACATGATAAGCTAGTATACGAGATTAATGTAAACAAGGCATGTGAACTATAAGTCAATCCTCAAGTGTACCGCATAATAGATTAAAAACTTAACATTGACCACAAGAATATGGGCGGTTCGTTACTCCTATAGCGCTATACATGTTAAGGGAGGCTTGATCGACATTAATGACATTTAGTATCACATAAGAATGAACCAAGTAAATAATTCAAGTATCACAGAACTATAGCATGTATGATGGATTTTTTGTGTGATTTCATAGAATAAAAGTGTGATTTAGTGTGTTTATGTAGATTAACATGTTCGACCCAAAAGTGTAAAGCATAAAAAGGGTGTGGAGTGTACTCACGGTTTTGCAAAGTTAATTCCGTGAAAGCGTTTGGGTTGATTAGGGGGACGAACAACGAGTTATCCAACACAAGAAAACATAGGTGTGTGAGTATTGGAATGACGATAGAGTTCGGTAATTTTAGGAATTTAAAGTATGCAAAAAGTATGTATAGCCGAAAGTATTTATCTAGATGTTAAGGCTCGTTTTTGACATTATAAGCCCCGAAGGGTGTTTGTGTTTTTATGGGTCATGCCCAATAGAATCGTAACGATGGTTAGGTCTTAGATAAAATAACCTAATATTAGGACAAGTAACCATATGGTCATCGTCAAAGGTTCGGTTATATTTATTATATACATATATAGTTTACATATATTATTAGAAATTTATCATATATAAATCATAGATTTCATATAATGGAGGTAGGAGGATAACCATCCTAAACCTCTTTCGTAAGATTCACCAATACACAAATTGCCACAAGGATAATCCGAATGGTCATGAATAAAGTACTTCACTAAGCTACGTTTCGAACCGAATAAGCAAGCTAGGTGCGTGCATGCCGAACATGGCAACGTTTGGGGACGTGTCGTAGCCCTTGTTACTCAAGTGAAAGTGAACCGTAGCTTAATGGATAGAAATCATCAAGTGAGGGGTGGATTGAAAAGTTGGATAGCCAAGGCCTCCATGTAATCACATCTTCACCAAACACAAGCTTGTAAGCTTGGATGGCTCAACTCTTGTGGGTTTTAAACCCTAGTAAAAACCACAAATTTAGAGGCATGTTATACCTCTTGATTTTGTATAGCTAGCTCACTAACCATAAACTTAATTAGAGGCACAAGTAGCATAGAGTTGTTAAGATTAAAACAAGTTCAAGAAAAGTTTTTAAGTTTAACTTCCAAAACAGAAAGTTTGGCCCTAAAAATGGTATTGTTCCATCTTGGTTTTCCATGGAAAACCTATGGTAACATCCCATGGGGCTTAGCAAACATTGTTGAGGAAGAAAACATAAAGAAAACTTTGAAACTTTTAAAGTTTGAAAAGATAAAAATGGGCAGAAAGTTTACCACACTTTTGGACCTCAAAATGGTGAGGTTTCACCTTAGTTTGCCCAAGAAAACTTTTGAGAACCTTCCTAGAGGTTATCCAAGGGTGTTAGAAGAAGAAACAAGGTTTAAACAAAGAAGGAAGTAAGTTGAAACACACTTGCAAGCTGAAGTGTTTCAGCAGAAATTCTAAACTTGGAGAGGATTTTTAGAGTGTTTGGAGGGTTGTAAAAGTGGGAAATGGATGGGAATGCTTGTTTATATAGAGGAGGGATTAGGGTTTGAATTGGGATTGCGTTAATGAGGATTAGGTGATTGGTTAGACTTGAAAGAAGAGGGCATGTGAAGAGATAGCTTGCGGCCGCAAGCTGTCCTCTTTTTCTTTTCTTTTTTTTTGTTAGATATATTAAGGTTTATGTGGTGATTATTTGTTATACATGATATTCATACACTTGTGACTTGTTTGAAAGATCTAAATCAATGTTAAGGGTCTTATCTAAACAAAAAAGACTTGTTTTTGTAGAAGTGTTATAATATAAATCTAACAAATTGTATGATGCCGAAATTTTAAATATTTTGTGTTAAGAATCACTAATTATCTTGCTTGACTTGGATTTTAAGATTTACAAACGTACAATAGGTATTCATGAGTCATTTTGAATTTATTTATCGAGCGACAAACTAACCTACATTCATAAGTTTAAGCATGTATGAAGGTTGTGAATTTCGCATAATTGATCAATTTGATTACAAGAAAAGCCTTAGATTTACAATGATTCGGCAATTAAATGCGATTACAGGTTTGGACTTTCCAAAAATAGAAACACGAAGCAAACTTACTAAAAACGGAAAGGTACAAATGTGAAGTTTACACGTATGGGCCATGGCTTACGTCCGTATGCAATCTGGTTCCACCCCCATAGTTCCAATATTCTTACGGACCGTAAGGATTATGGTTACGGTCCGTAAAGGACCTTGGCGCCTTATAAATATTTAATTCCCCTTACGAATCGCAAGGGGCAGTTCTTGCGGCCCGAAAGGGGACCTCAAAACTTATATTTATATTTTATTTTTAACACCCTTACAAATTGCAAGGGGTTTAGGATACGGTTCGTAAGGGGCTTCGTATGTGTAGGTTATTTATACCGTGTGGATCACAAGGGTATAACCATACGGTCCGTAAAGACCCTAAGCATACTATAGATTTTGTCTTAATGGTAAATTTAGCCTCTCAACTTATATTCGACTTTTAATATATGAAATATTGGTCCATCTCCTTCCACATAGTTGAGATTAGTTAGAGATTCGGGACATGTGTCAATTAATATATATATATATTATATATATATATATATATATTCTCTCACTCAATAGATCTATCTGGTCAGTAACCCCCTGAAATCCTTACTTCGAGTGAGGGCTGTACTGTAAGAGACGAGCTAGACCTCGATAGCCTCAATGGATGGCCCCCGCGTGATGTCAAATCGAGCGGATCCAGAGAAGAGAGGCGCCGGGCGAACCTCCGAGAAAGAATTCTATGTTGGGCCTCATTCACTCCAATTCCTGTATCGCCGGGCGAACCTCTGAGAAAGAATTAATTAAACTTGTAACTTATTTTTTCATATACTCTTTCAAGATAAAATAATTTATGGTGTAGGATGATTTTCGACATGTGTAGGATAAATTTTAGTATATGTAGGATAAATTTTGAAATGTGTAGGGTAAATTTATATGTGTATAGGGCAAATTCTGGTAAATGTAAGACACATGTAGGATAAATTTTGAAATATGTAGAATAAAATGTTTTTGCTTTATTAATGAAAGATAACATAATTAATAAGAGGAGTTATAAACTATTTAATGTTTTACCATTATGCTATTTCTTCTTTTTCTTCTCACATTAAATTTCTTCTCAAATGAACCTTCCCCTATATATATGTGAGTCCCAAAACAGATTCGGATCACAGTGGTTGATTGTTTTCACCCAAACAACTATGGATTAGTTGTTTGAATGTGCAAATACTAAGAAAAACCAAGCAAAGAAGATGAAGAATCTTGTTTGGATCAAACAACTAGTGTTGTATATGAAATCCCAACTACATGTAATCAATAACAGCACCTGGATATTCGGATGAGAGCACAATAGCAAAAATTACAACACAAGAAGATCACCAAAATCTATCCAAGAAACTTGAACATAACTTCATTAATCATCATATTTATACAGAATGACTACCCAGCGTATTTAATATATACGCTGGGTTAGTAAATACGCCGCCATCAGCAAGTTTCACATAATTACACTTTTGACCCTTTAACTTTGTCTAACCATTACAAACTAGCTCAAACTATTGAATAATCAAGCACCAACGGTCTCAAATGTTCTAACAATATATATAGAGAGAGAGAGGGGAAGGATAAACGAAAACCCACTTGAGTTGAAAAAAGTCAAAAAACCTTTGTAAAAACCGCATGTAACATTTTTATTTTTTTAAGAAAAATAGGAAATGTAACATATAAAAGAAACACAAAAAAAGCCGAATAGATTATTTTAAAAAAATGTTAAAAATTTCATGTTACATAATATATGTCCAAAAAAATATAACATATATATTTTTAACATTTTTTTTAAAAACAAGTAGACGCTTTTTACATATTTTTTTATAACATTCCCCTATTTTTTTGAAAAAAATAAAAATGTTACAAAGGGTTTTCTTAAGTTTCTCAACTCAGTGTTATCATTTTATCTTTTACCTATATATATATATATATATATATATAAATATATATTTATATGTATATATATATTATTCAGTGTGGGTCCCTCTACTTCCACATAGTCGGGATTAGTTGGAGATTCGCGACACATGTCGTCATATAGTTAGACGAAGATTTTCGAGGTGTTACAATTAATAAACCCGGTTACTGGTATAGAAAAAACCCGGGTATAAAGCGGGTCAAAAAAACCGAGTTTGGGTTCTCAGCTTGAATGCCGTACCTGGTCCATACCCATAGGGTAGGTTGGGTTTAGGTTCAGGTTGTCAATACCCAATTTTTGTAATACCCGGGTCTCCCGGGTTTTTGTTATGACAAGATAATCAGAAGAGTGACAAATCGCCGACAGAAATGTATAAGCAAAAGGGGGAGGAGTCGGAGATAAAGGCAGGATTCAAACGACAAAAGACAATTACTAGAGAAGATTACATCAGGGAGAGAGAAACGGAATCGTCAAAAGTTTAAATTTGTTTTACACTCCAATCAAACACTTTTAACTCAAGCGCCGGAAGGACCCTAGCTAGCAAAGACACCAAACATGAAGGTTATAAATGTAAAAGGCAACCGTTAAATGGAGAGTTGAAGTACCAAAGCGTGGAGGTGCATTCACCACCGATTTTGATTTCAGTATACAGGATAATACATTTTGTATGTATACGTATATACACACTTCCTAAAATGGTGAATTGGTGAGTGATTACAAGCATTATTAAGAAGATCAATAAACGTCTTGTGTTATTAGTAAATGATCACAGAAATAATTATTGTTAAATATATTATATTTATAATAATTGATTTTTAATATTTTGTAACGAAATTTATATATATGTGGTAAAAATATCTCAAAAAGTGAATGGATGCCTACTGTTGACTGATTCGACACTGATTATATTGCTATTAATGTCCCTTGAACTTTTTATAAAGTTTTATATGCAGAATCTTTCTATCTCATAAAGGGAAATGTTTTAGTATATCGTGATCAAATTTAATATCTTAAGTCACATTTATTAAAAGTTTTTGAAAACGAAATAAATAAAGAAGTTTAGAACTTATTTTAAAGTTATATTTCTTAATAGTTTTCTCCATTGGTAAATAGGAAAAGAATTAAATAGAAAGTTAGATTTGAGTAGAAAATGTAGGAAATAATAATAGAATAACATATGACAAATAATAAAAAAAATAGGAAAGAACATTTTAGTCTTTCTCTTTTTCTCTTTCTTTGCATCTTCAAACCTATCATCTTCAGCCTTTTTTTCGTTTTCTCTATCTATAATTACGACATCATATTATGATTTTTTTCATCATTCAATGATTCAAACACCCAGTCAACGTATTCTTCAACTTTTTCTGAAGAAACACAATTTAATTTTGTACAGTTTCTTTTTTTTTCTTGTGATTTTGAAGCAAATCACTCGATTCGTTAGATTCGATCATTGATTAGTGTTTCTAGCATTCAAATTTCGTCCATCTTTGAATAAATCGGCTTCAATCTGTGTAAGAAATCTAAAGAATTTCATCAATCATTGCGTTTTAGGATCTGCATTTTCGAACTGCGTTTTAGAAAAACTCATTTTTTTGTTTTTTAGTCTATTACATTTTAGAAAAAACACTTTTATTTTGTGTTTTAGTCCATTGCATTTTATAAAGAACATTTTTTTTGTGTTTTTAGTCCATTGCGTTTTAGAAAAAAAAATAACACTTTCTTTTGTATTATTAATCCATTGCGTTTTAAAAGAACAATTTCTTTTGTGTTTTTAGTCATTGCGTTTTAAAAAGAACAATCTCTTTTGTGTTTTTAGTCCATTGCATTTTAGAGAAAAAACACATTCTTTTGTGTTTTTAGTCCATTGCGTTTTAGAAAGGACATTTTCTTTTGTGTTTTTAGTCCATTGCGTTTTAGGAAAAAAAATTCATTTTTTGTGTTTTTGTCCATTACGTTTTACGCATCTAGGTTTTCGATTTTTTTTCAAAAGTATAGCAATAGTATAGTCGTGTTAAAAAATAAAAAAACGCTCGTTTTTATGGTGCGATTTTTATAAAAAAATAAAAATAAAATAAAGTCGTATGAAAGAGTTTTTAACGTTTTAAAAATGGAAAAAATTAGAGAAGAGGGAATTTAGACTATAATATCCTTAAACGAACTAACGCGCCTTGTTTTTTTGTTCAATTCCACTCATTTTATCTTAAACATACTATAAATTTATTAGGTATGATTGCTTCTTAGCTTTTCTCCCAAAACAATCTTCCTATTATTATAATAGCCTAACACTTAATAAACGAAATAAACATACTATAAATTTATTAGGTATGATTGCTTCTTAGTTTTTCTCCCAAAACAATCTTCCTATTATTGTAGCCTAACACTTAATAAACGAAATAAACAAAGAAGTTTACAAATCATTTTAGTGTTGTGTATAAAGTCAACAAATCATTTATTTATCTATAATAGTTAAATATTAAACACAAATACACCGATCAAATATAGAGTTCATATTTTGAATAGCTAATACATTTATTAATGTGTTAATAATAACATACATTAAATTTTATAAAAGTAGCAGCATATTAATAGCAATCATACGTTAATCACTTACTATTCCTAGTGAAAGGGGCGAAATTAAATTAATATAATTCGAAACATAAATATATTGTTTTGATAGATAATTGTTATGATAGTTATAAATTTCAAGATATAAGTATCAAATGAAACAAATTTATAACTACGTACATTCGTCAGAAATAATCCAAAACAATAAACAAATGTTACGTCAACAGTTTAATCAATCTAACCGATTATAACTTATCAAATTAGTTTATTAAAAAATACCACTATATGCTCTCAATGTTGTCAAATTATATTTAGTCTACCCTTTTTAGCCGTTATTGAATTTTAGCTGATTGATAAAAGGAGCATCATCCTTCATTAGCCCTTTTCTAACGACTAATAGAAAAAGACCACAAATAAAACGCTGACTATTTTTCATCTAGCTTAGCCGATGATTTTATGTATCTAAACAAAAACTAAAAATCAATATTCATTAGATTAATTTTTCACTCAACATCTTCATTTTATTTAAATAAATTTCCTTAAACAATCTATTATCATTTTATTGGTTCCGAAGTCCAAGATTATTTAACCTATTTATTATTTTTATAATATAATTTTATTATGATTAGGTGAGTGTGGTGCTACTTGCACAATCTTGTTGTATCCCTATATAAACCCCACCCTTCCATCCCCTTTCTTCTTGGGTTTTCATCTTCTTCACACCCTCGAGCCCCACCCTCACCCTTTGCTTCAATGGCGGTTTCTTCTTCACCTTCATCCAAAAAACAAGAAACTATTCACTTTGACCCAAGTGCCCCTCCCCGTTCAAGGTGGCGGACATTCGGGCCGCCATTCCGGCCCATTGTTGGGTCAAGAACCCATGGCGGTCACTCGGATATGTTCTTAGGGACATTTTGGTCATTTCGGCGCTCGTCGCCATTGCGGTTTTGTTCAAAAATTGTTCATGGATCTGGCCGGTTTATTGGGTGGCTCAAGGGACAATGTTTTGGGCTATATTTGTTCTTGGTCATGATTGGTACTATGAATTGTTTAGTTGTACCTTGTGCATTGATTGCTTGTACTTTGTGCTTTTCTAGATCTGAAATCTTGGTTTTAATTTTTTTTTTTTTTTTTTTTTTTGCTTTTTTAGTGGGCATGGAAGTTTTTCAGACAACCCTAGTCTCAATAGCATTGTGGGCCATATCTTGCATTCGGCCATCCTCGTACCCTATCATGGGTGGTAAGTTTAGGAAAATTAACGATTTACCCTTTTTATATATGATATTTATTTATTTATTTTTATTTTTTTGTTGGGAATTTAGGAGAATCAGTCATAGAACCCATCATCAAAACCATGGTCATGTCGAAAATGATGAATCATGGGTGCCGGTAATATCTACATTTTTTTATTAATATTATTTTTATGCAATATTAATTAATATTATATTTCCAGTTGACGGAAAAAACTTACACGAAGTTAGATGCTCCGACAAAGCTGCTCAGATTCAAAATCCCTCTTCCCTTATTGGCATACCCTTTATACTTGGTAATGTATTCATTCATCACGATGCATTGTCGGCTTGTACCATACAACTTGTTGATGCGCACCGACCTGTTTAATCTAACCGTGTTCCGTATAAACAGTGGAAAAGGAGTCCAGGGAAATCAGGGTCACATTTCAACCCATATAGTGACATGTTTGCCCCAAATGAAAGGGGTTATATAGTGACATCGACTTTGTGTTGGACTCTAATGGTGGCAAATCTAGTCTATTTATCAACTGTCATTGGCCCAACCCTATTGTTCAAGCTCTATATAGTTCCTTATTTGGTAAATACTTCTTATTTTTATTTCTGTGGTATTTTCATCATTTTGATTAACTTAACGTATTTTTATCTATAGATATTTGTCATGTGGTTGGATTCTGTTACTTATTTACATCACCATGGGCATGAGCAAAAGCTTCCTTGGTACCGCGGCAAGGTAAAAGTCAACTTAGCCACGTCTACATGTTTTGGTACATTATAGTGTTACTAAAGACAGGCGGGTTGGATTACGGGTTTAATCAAATCAGGATAAAAATGTGTTTTCGGTTATACATATATACTTGTGTCAAATTTGATAAAGAAAATGTTATTGTTTCAATAATTCTAACTTTTTTAATAATTACATCAAAAGGTTTCAGCTCTTTTGATAAAACGTAACCTAAATCAACTTGTTTAGTGCTTATATAGAATACACGCGTTGAGATTGTCACTTCCCACAAACTATATTGTTAGTTATATGTGGAAAGTGACCAATTAACGGTTTATGTTTTTGATGATTTGGAATAGGAATGGAGTTATTTGAGGGGAGGGTTGACCACCGTTGACCGGGATTATGGGATCTTCAACAACATCCATCATGACATTGGCACTCATGTCATCCATCATCTTTTCCCGCAAATCCCACATTATCACTTGATAGAAGCGGTATATATCTTTCTTGATGAAATTTTATGTTTTGTAACTCTTGATCATCTTCTTATCTTATCAATTATATTACTTGTTATGTAGACAAATGCAGCAAAGCCGGTGCTTGGGAACTATTATCGAGAGCCCAAAAAGTCCTGTCCAATACCGATTCACTTGATAGATAACTTGGTTAGAAGCATCAAACAAGACCATTACGTTAGCGACTCTGGTGACATTGTTTACTACCAAACCGATTATCGAATGATTGGAAAGAAGATCGAATGACTAGACCCTAATTCCAAGATTTCATTGTGAGAGAAAAGTCTTAGAAAATAAAAAACTTACAATAGTGCATTGTTGGGTAATGAATCATGAAAGTTTTGTAATTTGATTTTAATTGGTGAAGGGATCATATATCTAAACTTTGTTTTGTTTCAGGTTGAGTATTATCTTTGTGCTAGAAAGTATAAAAGCAATAATTGATATTCTTTTAGGACAAGTGTTTGATCTCTTTAAAACAAGTTTACCATTCAATAAAATGTTATTGATTGTGTTTTGTGACGAGCCGCTTCTCATTTCACAAGTACATTAGAACAACTTATGGAAAATCTCTTATCAACAATACACTTTCTAAGAACTAAAATTCAAATTCAGTTCATAACTCCTAACCAGTTGTTTCGTATTTCGGAACACAAAAAGAGAAAATGAGTTTTGCATGACATTATTTTTTTTTCCAACTAACGATTTTTTGTATGGTTATCGTTTTAAAATATTATCGTGTTATGAATTTACATCGAGATAGATGGTAAAATGCAACAAGCTGTGCGCTACCCCTTTTTGAATAGCAAAAATAAATCTTTTAAAAACTACGTCCAAATCAACTGATAAGTACTGCATAATCAACTACCACTTAAAGTCGGGGACAGTGGCGGATCCAGCCCTGTTTTGTGGTTCACATGAACCCACCCGGATTGGGAAAAACAGTGAGAACCTTGTATGATTTGAAAAAAGTTAGTGAGAATCTACCAAAATGAACCCCCTAAAAAAAGTTTTTGGATCCGCCACTGTTGGTAAACATATAAATTTGTGACTTCACTTGCAAAATGCTTTGTTGTATAAGCTAAATTGTTAGCAACACTCTGCTGTTAGCCGCTCATCTCTTACTTTATCAACAATGACAAATTTCTTCAAGTCATGAAAGTTTTAGTAAGGTTTTTGAAAAGTCGTTGTATGTACATGTCAATCTATATTCTGTTATGTTTCATGAAAATCACCATCATATGAATGGACACGAATCGAGCCATCACAACATATTTAGTTTGACAGAGATACCGAAACAGTTTTTCGCTACACAGGCGAAGAACGAAACATTTTAGACAAATAAAAAAGATATATTTACGTAAACAAGAGTGTATAAAAAAATGTTATGACATGATGTGACCGTTCTTCCATGAGTGTACTTGGCCTCAAATTCTTATGGGTCACAATTGTTTGTATGAAAAGATTCGCATATATGTTGGGCCAATTCGTAGTGGACGCCATGGAAAGAGAATTAAATTGTTATTACCTTTTGGACCACTTAGCAACCAATCCTACAAGTGGTCCCTCTGCAAATTCGTTAACTGATATTCGGCAGCCTGAATGATATGATTTGATTTGATTTTTAGTGATGCCCAATTGTGAACTGTTTTTATCTTTGTAAAATTTGGATCGAATCAAATACTTGTGATTAGTTCAGTTTGGTTTGCGTGGATTCGATTCTGTTTGGCTGTAAATGGAAGTCATGTCATACTGCCACAAAATAATTTTCTTTATAGCCAAAATAAACGGTTTTTATTTTTTTCTTTTTATTACTATATACGTGTATATATTTTTTTATACGCGACATGACTATGACTATGGTTTTGTAATTGTTTGCTATTGGTTTTGTGAAAGATAACTTTTATGATTTGGGTAGGAATCTCTATGACCTCTTCCCGTGTCTATTCGGTCTTGAGATGAGTACCAAGGGGGAGGAAAGAACAGACCAGTTACGGTCCCGAGCCAGAGTGTGCTTGTGGGAGGATGTACCACAACAAAGTGTGTTGTTCTACATAAAACTAGGGTAGAAAATGGGCCAAAATCCAGAGTGAGAAAGAGCTTTATGTAGGTTGAGAGGCCCTTCCCGAAAAGAGTAAGGACAGATAACCTAATTACGGGATTTATTGGTTGATATATATATATATATATACACATATATCATGGGGCAGAATTTATAGAAAATGCCTATAAGTGTAAAAACGGTGAGAACGTCTCTCATCCATTGGATCAAAACAATCTATAGATTAAATTGGCGCGGTGACGTCTTCATAAATAACATCTTTATTAGGTGGACGCGCTTCATTAAAGGTAAAAGGATCTTTTGACTTCTCTAATACAAAACGCCAAACTCATATCATATTAATGAAAACGCCATAATGAATAAGCTATAACAAAAACACCATAATGAATAAGCCACAACGAAAACGCCATTAGTTGAATAGTAATCAATAGGAAGAATTGATGTTACTGTCTTGATAAAACATGTTAATGAAAACGATATAAGTTGAATAATAAACAAATAGTACGAACTGATGTTTACAAATTAACGCCAATATTCATAACTAATCAATGTACGTAACCAAGTGTAAAACGCCATTGATTGTAAACAAATAAGCATTTAATAGATCACAAACGACAGTTAACATTAATAATTACAACGCCAAATATTGAATATAGGAAGAACAACATTAAAAAGTAAACGTCATTTTCAAATATTACTTTGAAAAAAAAACTCCATTGAAACAACCATAAAGAACGAAAACGCCATATCTGTTACATGATTTGCTGGAACAAATATGAAAACACCATCAGAAATTACTTTGTAGAACGGAATCCACGTTACACGCCACAGATCTCGAAAGCTTGGAGAGGAGGTAACAACTAATACGAAATTTTTGGAATTTTGTTTGAAACGGAATTTAAACGCCTTTTATTGAGCGGAAACTAGATAATGACAACCGTACCCTTCATATCATTTAGCACCCCCTGCCACGTGTTCGACCAAGATCCGTTCTCATCGTTTTCACGCTTCCAATTTTTTTCTCCTGATCGGTTTCTATATATCATTATATTTATTAGAGTAAAGTACAACTTCAGTCCCTGGGGTCTACACCCACTCACGCATACAACCCTCATTTGAAAAAAAAAACGAACAATCAAGTCCCTATGGACTGCGGTTCTCGATTGCAATCAATCAAGTCCCTCTTGCAATGTTCCGTTAGTTGAGTTTACTTATTTAATGGTGTGAATGGCAGTTTGTTCATTTCACCCAACACTAACCCTTTCACACCTTTTTAATCCTCAAGCTTCCTAGAGAAGCACCATTTAAATCCCTTTCTCCCCCAAACCCTCCAGTGAACCCACAGCTCCGGTGATCGATTCAGCAACAGGTCTGATCATCCAAAAGATGAGGCAATACGCGATAATCTTGATAATTTTCCATGTTATTGGTACGACATTATGTTAATTTTACTTAAAAATGTTGATTCATTTTGAGTGGCATGTATATAATCTGAAATGTGTGTTGGTTTTCATCAAATTCTAGTTGGAATTCACGTGTAGGTGACCAGATGTCTTATCCGAATCCAATATCGGGTCCTGTTGAGGACCCGAAGGGGGTTCAAGATCGAGCTCTGTTTTTAGCCGTCGAGCATGAAGACGGGAAGACGACGGTGCTTGGTTTGCTATACATATTATATCTACCTATTAGGAGGGGGAAAGTGTAACTAATTACCTATAACTATGTTAAAACTTAGGGATTTAAATGTAATAAGATGGAGGACTAAAATATAACTATTGTTTGAAAGACCATTTTACCCTTATTTTAGGGGTATATTTATAAATTAAGAGGAAAGAAGTTCTTATTTTTGGGGTATCTTAAAATGCCCCTCACTCATGTATGTATATAATAAATGAGATTTATTTGGGACACTTGGCATGTTGTGGTGGTGCTTTAAGGTGATTTGGGAAGGAATGAATTCTAGACTATGTGGAGGCGGGATCCAAATTGTATTCGGGTCGGATTTATGATTTGATTCACCTGAATTCACTTAATCGGATCTATTATAAATTATAACATATCAATTGTTGATATCATAATCTCATTTCGTATCTACACAACATCTTTTCTTTCTTTCTCTCTCTCACTTAACTTCTTCTTCTGCTTCTTGAATAAGATTAACAATATTTCAAGATCGAAGGTAGTTGTTGATCCATTAATTTTCTTGGGTATGTCATCGTTTTGATTATGTAGATTATTAGTTTTTAAAACATTGATTTAAATCCTATTAGCATTATTCTTCTTTTACTATCTTTCAGATCCTATCAAAAAAAATTAAGGTATGTGATATATTTGTGTTGTTTATGTATTTTTGTTTATCGAAGTTGTTGATGTTTGATTTTATATTTTTTATTATTTAAATCAACACCGACGTATTTGGCATCATCTTATTCATTATGCGAACAAAATCATAGGTATGTTGTTTGTGTGTTATGTTTAGTTGTTCAACATTAATCGAAGTTACTAATGTTTTCGTTTTGATCTTTATGCTGAAACCCTAAATCTGAACTATTAATCGAACAGGGAATCTTCAAACCACTGGTTGTTGTTACTATTTTTTTATTTTAATAAGTTTAAACGTGTTTTTAAGGTTTTAGCTCTTTTATTTTTCTAAAATCAAAAAATTGTGGATTTTATGTGATTTAAGTAGTTAGTACATGTTTGATGATCTTCTGATGTTAACATATAAAAGGTTTTTTTGTATGTGTTTTTCGAGTTTTTACATCAAAAAATTTATAGTTTATGTATATGTTATCAAGATTTGTTTATTTTTTTTGTCCATATTTATTGTTTTCATATTTTTTTATAGATTGTTCATGTTTTCCGTTCATGTTGTTTGCTTAAGAATTTTTTGAATTATTGCAATATTTAGGTTTTAGATCTTTTAAAATTTCATCAGTTGTTGTTAAAGATGGAATAAAATAGACACTTCAATTATTGCCTTTTTTAAAGTAATGAAAAACAATTTCAGTTAGAGATCCTACCGTAAATGCAATATATTGACACTTCAATTACATTTTTGATGATTTGTATTTAGTATTGTTAATAACTGATTATTATTATTGTTATTATTATTATTATTAATATATTATATAATGCATTTTTTGATTGTGTTGAAAGATTTTTTGCAAATATGAATCCAAATAAGATGAATCACAGTTTCTTTAAATTTATCGATGATCTAGAATTGTTCTACTTGGTATGTTACATTATTTTTTTATATTTACTTTTTTAAGCTTGATTATTCTTAATACGTATAATCTGACTTTTTACTATGTTCTTTCACAGATAATACCAAGAGATTTGCATCCGACCTGTGTGGAAATAATGTGTCTTATGGTGAGTTGATCCAAATTCCCTAAATATATGTTAACTATAAGTAAATAAATAGATTTTCTAACTAGTGAGATGTTTTAGGTTTTAGATTTTTAATTAATTTTAGTTTTCAATGTTTTTATGTTATATTTAGATAGATTCAAAAATATTTGAAATTTTATAAAACAAATTTTGTTATTTTTACATGTTTAATGATTTATACTGAGTAAATGTTAATAATTCCTTTTTGTTCGTTTACTATATTTATTGCATTGTCTAAATAATCACCATATTCGGTTATGTATATTCTTGAAATTTTGATATTTGAAATATGTTTATTTATGGCCAATTTCTAAATCAATTTTCATCATTTTTTAATTTGTAATTATCATTTATTAAATTCCTAATGTAACAACCTTATAACTTAAACTAATTTTATTTGTTTATTGTCGAATATAAAAGATTTAATTATGGTGGTAATATACTTATCAAGCAAATTAAGAACAATCAAGTTATTATTTTACTAATTTTTAATTTTAAATTATAGATGTTATATTATATGAAACTCACTGTTATTGAACATTCGATTATGTATATTTTTAAAATTTTGAATTTTGAAATATGTTTAGTTATGGAAGATATCTAAATCAAATTCATTCATTCTTTAGTTTGTAATTATCATTTATTAACTTTCTAAAAGATTTTATGTAATTTAATTATAGAGCAAATTAAGATCAATTAAGTTATTATTTTATTAAATATTAAGTTATATCTTTTAAATTTAAAATATGTTTATTTAAGGCATATTTCTAAACAATTTCAATCATTTTTAATTTGCAATTATCATTTATTAACCTCCTAAATTAGAAACTTTAAGATGAATCGAATTACTATTTACTAACTTTTAATTTTAAAACATATATTTTATGTTATATGAAACTCATTTTATTTAATATTTAGTTATATATATTTTCAAAATTTTGAAATTTAAAATATGTTTATTTATGGCAGATTTCTAAAATAATTTCAATTATTTTTTAACTTGTAACTAACATTTATTAATTTCCTAATTTATCAACCTTTATTTGTTTGTTATCGAATATAAGATATTTAATTATTATGGTAATATAATTATGTAGCAAATTAAGATGAATCAAGTTATTATTTTACAAACTTTTAATTTTAAAGCATAGATGTTATATTAAATGAAACTCATTTTTATTAAACAATTTTCAATTGTCAATTTGGTAAGAATTTTTTATTTTGTATGGTAGGAAAATCTTTTTAATTGAAATACATAATTACTTGGTATATTACGATTTCAAATTCGAATTTTAACTTCTCATTTCTCAATTAAATTTTTGAATGCGTTATCCTTTAATCAAAATAAATCAAATATAAAATATACGATATTTTATTAAGTAATTTAAATGTTAAAAAGATATTTTTCTTATAATAGATTCTAAATTCTAAATACCATTTTGTATTTCAATGATATTTAAATTGATTACATTTTTAGTGTAGGTAAACATGGTATTTATAACATATTTGATTTTAGTAGACTGTTCATCAACTATGATATTGAGTAAATTAATTTAATTAAAATAAGGTATACTAAAAGTGTTTCTGATTAAGAAATGACATTATCAATCATTATGAACATGTATACAATTTATTTTGTATAAGATACAACACATTAATAAATGTATAGGTATTTGAGAAACTATCTTCAACATCTAGTTACCAAGTTGGGTCGTATGTTATTTCAAGCATCGAGGATGAATTCCTTAACAACACTGATTTACTCTTATAGTTTTTTTCTCGGTACCATAATAGTGGTATACTTTTTCTTTCTTTTTTTTGCATATACTTTTTGATTTATGGTGCCTTTAGTTAGTATTTGTTTTGTTATGTTTTATTATAAAAAAAGTCTTGGTTATTGGGACAATTTCTACCGTTTGCCATGATAAGATTATAATGGTTACAACCATTGTAAATCCCATGTCGAGAAAACATTTGAGACAACTGAAAAGGAGGATGGTTCAGGTGACGTGGAAGATAAGAAAGCTTTTTTTGTACCAATCGTGACTGTGAAGGCGTTGATATTTTCTCAATTCCTCGGTTACAATTTTACTCATTTTATACTTTATTAGATAAACAAAAAAAAATTATCATTCACATTTAATTTCTTTGTAATTAAACAAATTCAAGACACTCATTCGTGTGCGATATTGTACAAGTACTATGACTTTGACCCGTTTTAATTTTGAAGCCTACATGATTTTCAAGAAATCCGCAAAAGAACTCTTAGCAGCACAAGATGAGGTAAATTTTATTTACAACTTTGTCACTAAAACTATTTCGTTATCTTATGTATTCATAGTTTACTCATATATTGTAGGTGTTCAATTCAGGAGGGATTCTCAAACCATATCAGAATTATTTGATGTTCCTATGTTGGAATATCAATCTAATCCTCCTGAATTTTCTAAGGTTATATCAAATGTTTTTTTTCATTTTTTATAGTTTTGATTAAATTTTTAAAACTATGCTTATGTATTTCTTTACAGGATGAAGTGTGTTAAACTGGAGAAAATTCGACGCCTGTATCTAATGCTATTCAAAGTAATGAGAAATTATCATCCTCTGGTGAAGTTAAGCGTAACCTTCGTAAAGTCTATGATATAGACGACTCACTAAATTGTTCTTCAACAAAACGTCATATTGGATATGAAAAAGATGAACCCGGGGCTGATGGAATTGGCAAATGTTTTTTTCCAAAGATGGAGAAGTCGTGTGTTTCGTAACCTTCGTGAAATCTATGAGGTAGACCACTCACTAACTTGTTCTTCAACAAAACGCCATATTGGAGATGAAAAAGATGAAGCCGGGGCTAATGGACTTGGCAAACTTTTTATTTCAAAGATGAAGAAGTGGTGTGTTTTGTTATATTTTATTTCATTTTTATGAAGTGTTTTTTTAAGAGATGTTGGTGTTATTTGTTTAACATTGTGGTGCATTTGAGTGTTTTCGTTGATCTATTATGTTTTTGAACACTGTAAATGTTTGTTATAATTTGGGTTATGTGTTTATTGGTCATATTTGCTTTTAACATTATTTATACAAATATGTAAATAGATTTATGTTAATAGTCAAACCTAACATTTATAATGTGTCGTATTTATAGTAAATAGTTATGACTTAATTTTAAGCATATTTATAGAGTCGTTTACTATGTCAATAAACATTTTTTAATATTAGTGGGAATGCTCGCGCGTTGCGGCCGGTACTTTTATTTTTTTGGCGCACATTGTGTGACAGGTTTCACGTAATTTATATCCATGCACCACCACAAAAGACATATAGTGCACCACCACCCTTTAGTTTCTTAAATTGTTGAGGTAGTTCCTATTATACCCCTCCCAAATGGTTTGTATTTTCTTGTACACATTGCTTTAAAATTTGTATGCGTTGTAAAATTACAATCTAGTCCGTCACATATGCTTTATATAGTTAATAATAGTTAAAAAACTAAATTCATAACAATATTATTGATAAATTCCACTAACATCTTTTTCTAAGGTTTTACCAAAATGTTCTAGTTACAAAATAAAGAATTTTGTGTATCGTAATACCAAATTAATTTTAATTAATACAAACATTATCTTCTTAAATCATTGCTATTAATTAGTTATAATCCTCTTTAACTTTCCTACCATAAAATTGGTAATGAATAGTTTTTTTCTATTTTTTTTTTTCACAAATCAATCCTAAACATGAATATGCTTGTCCAATAATATATATGTAACAATTGCTTTAAACTTAGTTAAGTATTTGATATATTATTTATCATAGTTTAAATAACCATATATTTTGTATGTTAGTGTTACTAAAAATAGCATCAACCATTAACAAGTCACAACTAACACAACCATTGTAGGAGGATAAATTACCACACTTCATATTTGTACATAAACAATTGAAATTCATAACGTTGAGGTGTGATGTTAAATCAAACTTACAGAAAAATTGACATTTACGAAAGTAATAAGAAGATAAATTATATTAAGAAATGCTTTACTCTTTTGATGTAGTAGTAAATCTCACATAACCCAAAATTATAGGAGTTATGATATATTGAATATTTTGAGAGAATCAATACAAAACTAATGTATATGAATTTCAATGCAGCCCAAAATCATATGAATTACAATATGGGTTTTCTTTGAGGAGATGAACAAAAACAAGTTAATTAGATGGTGTTGACTTACCATACGATAATATGCCTCAACTTCAAAAGTAAGTCGTGCTTATAACGTGTTGTAAAACAGCTACTCCTATTAGCACTATAGAAAGAGACAAGGAAGAAATAATGGGGAATAGTTTTCTTATTGATGTAAAACATGAACTACATAAGCCTCTATTTATAGGCTTACAAATATGAGAGTTAAGTACATGAAGAGTCACCATATTATGATGAACACATGTGGATACTCACATATTAAAAATAATAATTCACAACAATATTTGCTTTATATAATTATTTGTATAGTTATTAGACTCTTCACATGTCATCTTAATTATAGGTTACAAAGGTGCCGAAATCCCTAAAATGCCCTAAAGTGTCTTAAATTTTTGGACAATGGCAAATTTACCCCCTCTAAAATAGCTTGGCTCTCTTGTACATGTTGCTTCAAAATGTGTACAGAATGTAAATTACTAAAAGGGTAAAAATCTTAATTCTCTTAATAAGGTAGTATAGATATGTTTTTTACAAATTTTGTCAATTAAGTTAAAATTTATCTCGACTACACCTGTTACTACAAAACAATTATAAACAATATAACATTTAAAAACATTTTTATTTTATTTAACGATATAATTAGATTAATATAAATTAATTTTTGTTGCACGGAAAGTTCAGATAGTCTTTTTATTTTACATTTGTTAAACACATAATTTAAATGGTCAAACCCTGTGAAGTTAATGGGGAATAACCTAGCTATAATATAGTATAGATGTGTGTGCGTGTTGGATAAGAAAGAGAGAAGGACCGTCAGCTTCGTCCCTCGCCCGATGTTGGTGCCGTGACGAGCCCCAAGGAGGTGGTGTAGCCCTGCCTAGACGACCCACAACGCCCCAAGGCCGACCCCACACCCGATAGCCTCACTAATTCAAATTATTTCATTTACCTTCACATTTAATTTCTTAACTGCAGTATTTTACATCTTAGCTGATGACAAATGATTAGAATTTCCTATCAAAACATCCGTACTGTAACGTGAAAGTTCATAAAATATTTTCTTCTAGAGCGTGTGTATACACTTTTATGTTTGTTTTATTCTAAATTAGATGATTTAATATTTTCCTCCAGAGCTTGTGTATACACTTTTATGTTGTTTTATTCTAAACTAGGTAGTAGTTACTCGTGCGTTGCGCAGTGACGCGGTTAAAATTTAAAACGTATCCCACACCATGCCAAGATAATATCTAAATGTATTATGCTATTTTTGTCGTAACTCAGTTTTGAAGATAAAAAAATAAGAAAAAGTAAAACAATGCAATAAATAACAAAGGTAAAATGAAAAAGAAAACTACAGGAATTCGATCGGTTTAGGGCTTGTATAATAACTTTATTAATGTTTAGAAGTATAAAAAATTGTTCAAATAAAGAAAAACAATACAATAACTACACTAAATTGGTACAAATGACAGTTTAAATTAAATGAAAAAAAAGACTAAGGACGAAATATAATAAAATAACAATAACAATAAAATAAATAACTAATAATAAATTACTGTAGAAGTTCTTCTTTACTTAGAGTAAATTGTCAAAATAGTTTACGAGTTTTGATCACTTTTGTCACTTTATTCCAAAACTCAAACTTTTGAATATGGGTCATTTTGGTTTCAATTTTGTTGCCATTTTAATCCAAATCAAAATCTGGTCAGATTTTCCAATTAACATTCAATTTTTTTTTGTCTTTTTTCTCTCTTTTAATGAAGGACAAAATGGTCTTTTAACATTTTATTATAACAAATTAAAAAATCTGACCATTTTGTCCTTCGTTAAAAGGGAGGAAAAAGACAAAAAAACTGGATGTTAACTGAAAAATCTGATCAGATTTTGCTTTTGGATGAAAATAGCAACAAAATTGAAACCACAGAAACCCATATTCAAAAGGTTTGAGTTTTGGACTAAAATGCAAAAGTGATCAAAACTCAGAGACCATTTTAACAATTTACTTTTTATATTATATATAATTAGATGTTTATTAACGTATACTAAAGCGTGTACTAGTTTTAGGCTTCCTTTGTGCATTATACGTTATGATACCAAACATAATAATAAATCAACAAGAGTTGATGTTCACAATATGTATTAACAGGCTAGGATAGATTAATAACCAGAATAATTAGTTAGCTAATTACTACTATAGTTAGTGTTTCTATCATTTAGGATAAAACTTTACTTAACCAACTATAATGATTAATCTTTTTTTTAATCAATTAGAGAGTATTAACAAATTTTATCAGTTGTTTTCAAATTCACTATAAACCCATATAAAAATAGGGGAATTTTGAAAAGTAAAATTTAATATCTTTATTGAGGCTCTATAATTTGAATTCCGGTGTAACTCCACATCAACCGACCACCAGAACAAAAATTTGGTTCGTCACTGTCAGATGTCTTATTTTTGGTGACTCAAGATTTTATATGTGAATCTTGTTACGTATACCCCTTACGGATTAATAGATATATAATTACGAACCATAAAGTTTTCCCATATTGGAAAGACAAGAACATATGCATTTGGTTGTGAACTCGTCTTGTATCCCTCTGATAAAAATCGTGAAGTGTTATATTATAACCACATGACACAATTCCTGATATGACTTGAAACACAATTCGACAAAAATGTATAGATCAAAAGATATTTGGTTCGATTATATAACACATTTATTAAATGAGTTTTTTTCTTTCTAACATGACTCATTTAATAAATAGAGTTAATTACTGTTTTCGTCCCTGTGATTTGTCAAAAATCACTATTTCAGTCCATTAGTTTAAAAATTGCAATTTCAGTCCCTGTGGTTTCACTTTTGTAACCATTTCAGTCCACCAACTTAACTAGATCATTATTCTGTTAACTTTGGGTGAAATTACCAAATTGCCCCTATGGTTTAATTAAAAAAACACTGGTCACAGGTTTCGAACCTGTGACCTTTGCTTTGAAATGTGATTGTTAAACCAATAGGCCATGTATCAAGATTGTGAATGAATTCAAATTGTTTTTCTTATAACATAGCCTATTCATCATCTTCCTCAAACCTTTCATCTTTATCAATGGCAGAAGCCACCATTAACAACCCAACATCTTCAATTGAATCGCCGGAGAAGATGATTGTTGTAGCATAACAGATTCAATTGAATCGCCGGAGAAGATGACTGGGGCCGCCAGAGATGAGGTGTGGTGGTGTGTGGCGGAGGCGGAGGTGTGGTGGTGTGTGGCGGAGGTGTGGCGTGTGGCGGAGATGTAGTGGTGTGTGACGAGGATGGTGGTGGTGTTAGGCAGAGGTGGTTGTGCGGTGGTGTGTGACGAGGATGGTGGTGGTGTATGGCGGAGGTGGTTGTGGTGTGGTGGAGGTGGTTTAGGGTTAATAGTGACTTCTCCATTGATAAAGATGAAAGGTTTGGGGAAGATGATAATGAACAGGCTATGTTATAAGGATATCAATTTGAATTCATTCACAACCTTGATACATGGCCTCTTGGTTTAACAATCACATTTCAAAGCAAAGGTCACAGGTTCGAAACCTATGACCAACGTTTTTTTTAATTAAACCTTAGGGGTAATTTAGTAATTTCACCCCAAAGTTAACAGAATAAACTGATAGAGTTAAGTTGGTGGACTGAAATGGTTACGAAAGTGAAACCACAGGGACTGAAATCGAATTTTTAAACTAATGGACTGAAATAGTGATTTTTGACAAACCACAGGGACGAAAACAGTAAGTAACTCTAATAAATAAGTTAAAACTAAACACAACCTATATATACAAATAGGGGAACCACGAAAAGGGTTCTAAACAAAAACAATAAAAAAGTAGATAAAGATTTCATGTTCAGTTAATTACACTTTTTGCTTATCTGGTTTGGGAAAAATTTCGGTTTTGGTCTGTAAATTATTGTTTTTTTTTCTTTTTCGCTTATGCCCTAAGGTTTTCATTTCTTGTTATTTTAGCTCTTAGATGCTAACACAATTTAATTATGGAATAAACTATTAAAATAATTTATAAGATTTGGTCAATTTTGTTACTTTAGTCCAAAACTCAAACCTTTTGAATCTAGATTCATTTGGTTTCATTTGTTGTCATTTTCATCCAAAACAAAATGTGATCAGATTTTTCAGTTAACATTCAGTTTTTTTGTCATTTTCCTCCCTTTTAGTGAAAGACAAAATGGTCAGATTTTTTTAATTTATTATAATAAAACGTTAAAAAACCATTTTGCCCTTCATTAAAATGAAGGAAAAAGACAAAAGAAAAAGCTGGATATTAACTTAAAAATCTGACCAGATTTTGATTTTAAATGAAAATGGCAACAAAATTAGAACCAAAAGGACCCAAATTCAAAAGTTTTAAGCTTTTTTACTAAATTGGAAAAAGTGACAAAACCTTAAGGACTATTTTAACAGTTTACTCTTTAACTATGTTGTCAATAATTTCATGAATCAAACAAAATACTCTTTTATTAAAAACAAAAAAGTAATAAAAGTTTATGCATAGAGTTAGGATCGTATGAAAAAGACTTGGATAATTGAGAACCATGAGAACTATTTTGGACCACTCATTTTTCAAACATTTCTTTAAGTATACACATTCATACATACATATTTAAAATTGAAAAATAAGTATTATATATGTGTGTGTGCGCGTGTATATGTATATAAAGGATGAAAACGGTTCTAAACATGCGTTTTCTAATGTACGTACATAAATGTTTAAAATTGAAAATAAGAATCATACATACATGTGTGACTAGAAGAGTGCCCGCACGATGCAGCGTGGAACAATGACATTGCCAAAGGAGTGCATGGTTCGGTTATTAGCCTCAACTGAAAATGAAACCGAAGTAACCGGCTAATCTATTTTATTAACCAATCGGTTTTCAATTAATTGGTTCGGTTTATTTGGTTAGATCGTCGGTTTTCGGTTAATTACCAAACCAAATTTGGGTTAAAATTGTTCTTAGAAATACATGAAATGGATGTATAAATACCCGTAAACACTGTTAATCACTTAACATATCAAGTTTTTAAATAAAAAAACTATAGGAATATTATGCTCAAATTAAAGAGAACAAAATACTCATTTTTATGTTGTATATATTTTTTAAATATTAACGAATGAAAAAGTTATTAACGTTTAAAAATAAGAGGGTGGTTGGTTTAAAATAAAGGAGGAAAACGTGTAACTACTAATTAATTAACCAAAATTTGGTTAAAGATGAAGAAATTAAAATGTAATTAAGATCAGAGAATAAAGTGCAAGTTTTGTCATGATTTTAAGACACTTAAGGGAGTTCAAATCCTTTAATTGAGGGTGAAATTACCATTCCTTCCTTGCTTTCTTCTACTTAACATATATTAGAGATCTCTCAGACGCATTTTGTTCCACATGGCTTGTCTAAAGAAATATTGTAAAAGAACATATAAATAGAGAAGAGTAACTCAACAAGTTTCCCTAGTGACTTTGTTTAGTTGTGCCTATGGCCCCTTTGACTTGTTTAGTTTTATATTTTTCTTGGTTCATAGGTCAGTTCAAAACTAAACCGAAATCAAAATTTTTGGTTTTGGTATAGGTATGGCTCTGCATTGAATCGAACCGTCCTGTTCACACCCTTAAATTCACCAACATATGTGTTGTGTTCTTCACCACATCGTGCAGGCACCACTCTAGTAAGGGTTCCTATACAAATGATTAAATTCTCTAAGAAGGCTCAGAATCCACATGAATTATACATGTGGCAATCATTAAAAGTAAGGATGTAGGGTATAATAGTAACTGAAATAATTAGACACATATGGATAAGATACCATGTAATTGTAAAACTAAACACCACATACCCTTTTGTTATTTGCAAAATAAAACATCATTTATCTTTCATTAACTACAAAATAAAAAATCATGTACCTCCTATAACTAGAACACCATTTTATGAACATAACCAAAACACCATGGACTAAAAACACCCGGTTGAAACATAATTTATTTATACAGTATATCAATATGGTACTCATATAAAGATAAAGAAATGCTCGTTATTATGGTATAAGTTTTTTTTTTATAAAAAACGTATATAAAGGTGATTAGCGTTTAAAAAGACGAGGGTAACTTCCATGTAAATTGCATGTGAGTTTCTGAATTTAAGACACGCTGATATTACATTTGTACCCATATGCTATCAAATAAATAATTAAAAATAAAACATAATTTACAAAAATGTCACTAACAATTGGATCCATCCAACATTAAAATCTAATGGTCCATAAGTCTTCGTAGCCTTCTTAAAAAACAACTTTTGTATCCTAACTCTACTCTATATGGAAAGGATCATGAGAAAGCTCTTTCTTCGTAAGAAAACTCTTTATTCATGAGAAGACTTTACTAAACGATTGATATCTGTGTTGAGTTTTTATAGGGTTTAGTTTTTAGAGTTTCGGATTTATAGTTTAATTTTTAGAGGTTAGGGTTTAGCTTTAGCATTAAGTTTTTAGCTTTTAGCGGTTAGCCTTTATGGTTTAGCTTTTAAGATTTAGGGTTTATGTTTTTTTTGGAGATTAAGGTTTCGGAATTAGGGTTTAGTAATAGTTAGATAGAGTTTTCTCAAGTTTTCTCACAGAGAGTAGTTTTCTCATGATCCCTCCTATATATATATATATTGAAAACCCATGTGATATGACGTAACCCGTGAAAACCTAGTGTAAATAATAATTTTTTTCTTTTTTAAACATGTGTAGTAGATGTTATTGTAGTTATTAGAAACAAAAATGAATGGGGTTTTCACAAGTTCTTTCAAATTCACTGGGTTTTTTTTACACTTCGTTTACATAAGATTTTCCAAATTAACAAACTGGGTTTTCAAACTAACCATCCTCTTTATATAATACATAAGGAGAAAAAAAGTAATTTTACATAATTTTATGAGTTTAAGTAATACAACTTTTAAAACATGTTCTTTACTTTAAACCAACTTCTCCCACGTTTTTTAAACGACCAAAACTTTTCCGTATGTTAATATATTGATGTGCTCTAACTATATTGATTAAGCTAACTAATTTTCACCTTAAACTAAAGACCCTAAGTTTTAAATTTATATACCTAAGTCTCTATTTAACCTAAACCGCATAACTCGCAAGTGTACCGATCAATGTAGTATAGCTCCAGAAGTTTGAGTATCGAACCCAAAGAACTCTTTTAACTACGTTTACTAGACTCGACTGACTTATTTAACTAACTAATACGACTATTTTGTTTTGTGGGTTGGGGTTTTTTTTCAAACAAACTACTAAATTAACTACGACTGACTAAGCATACCAACTAAGCAGGAGATGTGATCAGATGATGGGATACACACTACCTAGGTCTGAATCATACACTCGAATGATACGTTCTAAAGGTTTTGGAACTAATGGGAAACCGGGATATTAAGATGCTAAATTTATAGGATAACCGAACAGGACCCTTGACTCTTCTCGAGAAGACACCTATGGCAACCTATTAAGCTGTTATAATACCGGTTTATAGGACTCCCTCTTAGGTTATCCTATTATAATAATAAAGCACCTTTGAACAATCTACCTCATGACAAGACAATATAGGGAAACTATAGTTTATATTCTAACTTGATTAGCAAATAATGAAAGGGAAACTAAGGGGATCTTTTCAGAAGTACTTAACCCTAGAAATCTAACCGACAACCTCTCACCTCGTAGCTGTCGAGATTAGCAGAACACTTAATCTTATTCAAACCTGATGTGCTAAAAGTAGTTTAACTAAAATGACCTAAATTAACGTAATTTGAGTCCCAAATCAGATTCGGATCACAGTGGTTGATTGTTATCACCCAAACAACTATAGATTAGTTGTTTGAATGTGTAAAGTTAAGAAAAACCAAAGAATGAAGATGAAGATTCTTGTATGGATCAAACAAAAAGTGTTGTATATGGAATCCCAAAAGATATAATCACTAGAAGCACCTGGATATTCGGATTAAGCACAAGAACAATAATCACAACACAAGAGCAATCACCAAAATTCTGTCCAAGAACCTTGGACTAGGGTTTTCATTGAAGTTCATATATATACACATCTGACTACCCAATGTATTTATTAAATACGCTGGGAACTTAAATACGCCACCTTCCTACAAGTTTCACAAATTACACTTTTGGCCCTTCTAGTTTTACTAACTATTACAAAACCAGATCAAACTATTAAACTCAACTATCAACGGTCTCAAGATGTCCTAACAATATCCCCCTAGACCGTTGCGTACTTGAGATTCTTCAATCTTGTTATGGAGCTTCAGGTCCTGCGGCTGATTCTCGATCCTTTCCTTGTGACAGAGGCGCAGCTTGATCTGTTGGTTGTTCAGTTGTTGCTTCAGAAGATGGGTTAATAAAAGCTTCACTTGAGGTTAGTTGGATCTCCGTAGTGGCTTCATATGTGGATGCAACCGGAGTTTGAGATTTTGATGCAGCTTGAGATGGTGAGGGAGCTTTCTGTTGAGCCGATGACTTGTGTTTCCTTTTCCTTTTTCTTGCTTCCTCTTTTTCTTTCTGCTTCTCGATTCTTATCATAATGTATATCATTTCTATCTTTCTTTCTCTAGCTCACTCCACCGCCCTTTGAAATAACATTCCTTCCTCTCTGTATTCATTTCCGGCTCCAACGTGGATCTTGTGGCCATAAAGAATGTTAAGGTCGGATAGACAGAACATGAAGACATCCATCGGGTCTAAAATACGAACATCTTCTTTAGAAACCAATCTATCACTTCCACCGGGTCTAAAATACGAATATCTTCTTGAAATTTGTGAGCATGACAGGTTGTTCTGGTGGGATTTTGACTCTGGTTTCAACCTTAGCAGGATCGATGACCCATGTGACCACTCCTTTTCCGGTGATGGGATCTTTTGTTGTCTTTGATACTCTTCTTCGTGGACGTTGTGGCTTGAATAAGGTAAAACCCCGATTACATTCTCTCAAAATTAGTCTTTCAAAATCAGCTCCGATACTACTGTTTGTTGGGTTTATCAAGTCTAGTCTGCCTAGCTCTCGTATATCCCATCTTGGAAGGCTTTTCATATCACCTCCAGTCTTGAAGTACTGAATAACTCCACCTTGTCTCTTCACAATAAACATCCCTTTAAGATTACAGTACTTCCAGCTTTTTATTTTGTCGGTAACTTCGGTCTTTTCAACTGTAACCACCTGATAGAAATCTGGAAGTTTTTCTCTTTCTATCCTGAACCACTCTGGATGCATTGGAGTCACTAAATCACCATCTTCAGTCTCATAAAGGGTATCCTCTTCCAAACCCCATTCGATGAAACGAGCTGGTATCTCATCTCTATCCACCTCCTCTTCTTCACTTTTGTCATCTTCAGTGACATTTACAGCAGATTCTAAACGCTTTTTCTTCTTCTCCGCATCCTCAGCCTTTTGCCTTTCTTCTTCAATCTTGAACTTTTCATAATCAAAGATATCTGTGGATGAGAACATTGGTTGTATGTCTGCCTGGGTGCATAGCTCTCTGATCATTCGGTACATCTTTTCCATACCATCCTGCTGAAATTGCACAAATCTTGTTTGTTCTTTGACATAAGCGTGGAGCTCCTTGTTTTTCTTTCTTTTCTCCCTTAGCTTTTCACGAATTACGTTCGTGTTGCTCACTTGATATTTCAAAAGACAAATATCTTGAGCTGGACCTTTCCCAATATCTTTTGCCAGTTTATCGTACAATTCCTGAAATGGGTGTGGTTTACGAGGAGCCTGTTGAGGCATCTCCCTTGGTTGAGCTTCTTTTGACCGTCCTTCCCCTGTTTTCTTTCGCTTCCGAGGGGGTGATCTGCTGGGAGCCTCTGTATCTACAATCAGCTGGTTAACAAAATCATCTAACTGTTCCCGTTCAGTTGTGACCGTCACTGGCGTTTCAGATTCTGTCATCTGTCGCCTCTTTCTTTTCGCTTCTCTTTTCTCTCTTTCTTCTGCCTCGTGAATGGCACGGAGATTTTCAATGTGTTCTCGGTGTTCTCTTGTGCCTCCTGCCCGAAAGCTGCTTTTCATCAAACGTTCTTGAGAAGGGGTGTCTTTTCTTTTCTTTGACGAGTCCCCTTCTTTTATAGGCTGCTTTCCTTTGTTCTTTCGTATCAACTACTCTGTTTCTTCTTCTTCCTCATCTGCCTCTTCCTCAACATCTCCCTGTCTCTTTCTTTTCACACCTTCTCTGTATTTCTCATAGGCGGCTTTCACAAGAGGAAATCTTTCCTCCCTATACATCCATTGATGCAGCAACACCCACTCTTCAGTTTTAGTTCCGTAATCGGGCGTCCTGTCGGCAACTGAAACTTGTACAAGTCGTTATCATGTGGGAGATTTGGATGCTGGTCATTGATGAGAAGCTGAACAAAGCATGGGTACATGGCCCATGTGGAGGAGTTTGCGTTGTCAACCATGCAGTAGAAGATAAGACCTGAGATATTGAATGGTTGTTTGGTGCATAGATTGAGCAAAGCAGGCGACCATTTTAAATTCAAACCATCATATCCGCCCTTTCTGTGTGCTAAGCTCATAGCAAATATGTGAAGAATGAATCTCCAGTCCTTTGTAAGCCCTTTTCGTTTGATCTTGTTTTTCTCTCTGAAGTCTCCAACATACCTCATTCCTTTAAACCCATCGAAGATGTCATCCTTCTTAACTCTGAGTGGGTCACTGTGGTTGTCTCCGAGGCTGAGGACTCTACGCACATTGTCCTCTGTTACTATGACTTTCTTGTTTCGTACTGTAGCCGTGATTCTTTTCACTTCGTTGACCGTTGACACCTTGGCTGTTTTCCAAAACTCTTCAATGTGAACGCTGTATATGATCGGATCAGCCTGAACAACATAGCTTATTCTGCTTGAGATCCACTCCGCCACATCTTTAAAATCACTTGGAGGTGGGACCAACTTGCATGGCTGATTGTGCTTTCGTGTTTTATCCCAAATGATTTCCTTCACCATTTCTGAAACGTGAAAACGAGTCAAGTTAGATTTCGGTTGCAAGGCTCGACAGTAAGATAATAAAGATGTATAAATACATATATATACATAAATATATATATATATAAATATATAATTAAAAGTAAAAATAAAAAAAATAGAAACAAAACAAAATATATATACATAATAATCTATATATAATATATATTTTTATAATAAATAAAATTAGAAATAAATTAAAGTAAAAATAATAAATCCGCCACTAAAAACGCTAGACAATGAAGTCAATTACGCCAGACACACACTACTATATACACAAGACTCAGTGATAATTACGCCAAAATAGGATTATTTACGCTACACTAATGTCGCGTATTTAGGTTTTGACTCGAGAAAGCATCCAGCGAAGATGATTATCTACGCTAGTTGACATGCGTAATTGTCAAATACGCCGGTTGCTTGAACTCGCGTTCGAGACTTAAATCCGCAGACACTTGGTTTCTTTATAAATACGCCACATTCAAGTTAACTACGCTGCATTCATAATAATTACGCTGGATTCAAAATGTTCTTGATAAACCCATGAAAACCAGATGAACTTAGATCAATATATCTATATATATAACACGACTGAGATTGATATAGATGTTTAAAGACAAAACAACAAGCAATGAACATTTGAATACCAAAATCGTACCGATATCGATCTTTCAATATCCGTTCAGATTACTTAATGAAGTTTGAATGTGAATGTGGGTTTTCGGTTGAAGAAGACGATGAGATGAAAAATTTGAAAATATTTACATAAAAAGAAAACTGAAATATATATACAAAAATACCTTCCAGCGTATTTAATAAATACGCTGTAACAATAAATACGCCGCGTTGGGAGATTTTTGAGATATCTTCAAAGTTAAGTAATTTTAGAAACAAATACGTTTGAAAATTTTAAATTTTTTCGAAAAATGTGCCCTCTTTTCACATAGGTTAAGAAAATTGGAAATTTGCAATTTGAATTCTGAAAATTATTTTTAGGGCAAGGAGGCTTCCTTTTTCACATAGCACTTATGTTTACTAAATCGGATCTTGTGACTTTCCTGCAGAAGATCACACTGGTAACACTTCGTTAGATTGAGATAAAATATTAAATATCTTGAATAATCAAGGCACAAGAAAAACTGTCAGTATGTTTGTCCTTTTAAATCCATGCACCTTTCTTTCAACATGCGTTCAGAGAACACTTTATCATGTTGTGGTAATATTGACAAAAAATTCGATGTTCCCCCACTCATGCTGGACTGTCAGAATGTTGTGCCCGTGAGTCCCACATCAGGACATACCCCCGCAATCAAGGTATGCGCAAAGATTCCTCATAGTAGGTGAGTATATTGACCTCATTCGTTCTTGAAATTTCAACATTAGACAATTGGTGATTAGGTCAGTACTTCCGTACAGCAAAGAGACCAAAGTCTAGCGAGGGCTATGACAGATACCTTATATGGTACGAATTAAGCACATGAATGATCTCGCATGAGATCTTCATTTGTGTGGGGTTTTGGCCGCATTGGCTCTTTTTGAAAAGATATCATAGTTGTGTCTAGGTCAGCATACATCTTGATGCAGCAGAAGAGCAACTGTGATATCCCCGAATGATTAGTCAATATAAAGACCCAAAATCTAGGACTTTGGCAATCTATCAACGCAAGATTTAAGACAATTAAGCCATACGCCGCAACGTGTTACCCGCAAGTTGCACAACGTTGTGGGTATCCAGAATTCTTGTGTGATCATTAGCTTTTGTCTCCTATTCGCAGTTAACTTCAAGGTATTGCTGAATCTACTGACACATCGTTGCTTGGGGCCTCAATCTGATTCTATTTTAAGATCAAACAAAGTGTCAGCAGTTTTTCAATCATTTCTCATGCAAGTGTCGAACAAAGGCTTCTGTTTTAACGAAATTTTCTGGAAGACTTCCCCCTTAAAATTTTATTTTCGAGAATCCAGAGCTTGAAAAGAAAAAATTTTAAATTTGTAGAAAATCTTTTTGTTGGGCACATTTTATGAAATTATTATTATTATTAAAACCTTTTTTTAAATCATTTCCATTCAAGGAAATTGACCATTTTCAACCAGGTTACCAACTGGTTGAAGCGAGTTTTGTCGAAGGCTTTCGTGAATATATCAGCTTTTTGTTGCATTGTATCCACCGGCACCACTTGAATGTATCCTTTCTCATATGCATCTTTGATTGCATGAATGCGAATTTCGATGTGTTTTGTTCTAGAGTGGTGGATAGGGTTCTTCCACAATTCTAAGACACGCCTCATTGTCGATGTATATGGGAGTCTTCATAACATTGATTCCGTAATCCAATAATTGATTTTGTATCCAAAGAACTTGTGAATAACAACTGTAAGCTTCCGTGTAGATTGTTGAGACTGTTGTCTGCTTCTTGCTTTGCCACGATATGAGACGATTTCCTAAAATTTGACAGCCTCCTAAGATAGATTTCTGTCAACTTTGCAACCTGCATGATCACTCTCAGAATAAGAAATTAAATCAAAATTACTATCTTTAGGGTACCACAAACCAAGCTTGGGTGTTCCTTTCAGATAGCGAAAAATTCTTTTGACAACAACTTCATGAGATTCTTTTGGATCCGTCTGAAATAACGCACAGAGACAAACAACCACATAATGTCAGGCCTACTTGCGGTCAGATACATCAACGAGCCTATCATTGATCGATAGAAAGATTTGTTCACGGGTTTTCCTTGAAGATCCGAAGTAAGTTCCGTCTGAGCAGCAAAGGGAGTGCTGGCAGATTTGCAATCATTCATGTTGTACTTGGAGAGAATATCTCTGATGTACTTAGCCTGATGAATGAGGATGCCATCTTCTCTCTGCTTCACTTTTAATCCCAAGAAAAATGTAAGTTCTCCCATCATGCTCATCTCGAATTTTGCCTTCATAACTTTCTCGATCTCCCTGCAAAGAGCTTCATCAGTTGACCCAAAGATGATATCGTCTACGTAGATCTGCACCAGCATCACATCATCTCCGATCCTTTTTGTGAAGAGAGTCATATCAATGTTGCCTCTTGAGTACCCACACTCCAAAAGATATGTTGACAAAGTCTCGTACCATGCTCGAGGAGCTTGATGAAGACCATAGAGTGCTTTGTCAAGCTTATAGTATCTTGTAGGGAAGTGAGGATCTTTAAAACCTGGAGGTTGACAAACATAGACTTCTTATTTCACTTTCCCTTATAGAAATTCCCTCTTTACATCCATCTGAAACACCTTAAAATTTTTAAACGAAGCATAGGCTAAGAAGATTCTGATAGCTTCTAAGCATGCAACCGGTGCAAAAACTTCCTCATAGTCAATCCCCTCCTCCTGCCGAAAACCTTGAACTACCAACCTTGCCTTATTCTTGATAACTACACCACGATCATCCATTTTGTTACGAAACACCCACTTGGTACCAATGGGATACTTTCCATCTGGCAAATCAACGAGTTCCCAGACTTTAAGCTTCCGAAATTAAGCTAATTCTTCTTGCATTGCTTGTACCCATCTAGAGTCTTGAATGGCTTCTTCGATGTCTCTTGGGACAGACTACGAGAGAAAAGCTGCATACAGTCCTGTGTTGATGGTATGTGTTTGACCGTGAGTTCGAACTCCATCTTCCACAGAACCAATGACATTTTCAATTGGATGGTTTCGATTTGTCTTGTACCCTGCGTTGGTGTGAGTTTCCACTTGTTGAGAAAGATTAGAGAAATGTTCATCGACGTAGATAATTAGAGTTTCATCTTCTTTAGGTGGTTCATCCACGATCTGCTGTGAAGAAGAATCATCTTGTGCAGATGCATTCTCAACCGATGTGTCACCATCTACTTCGATAATAGGAAGAGTAGGAGAGGCAGAGACTGGGGTGAAACGAGTTGTAAAAGGAGTGAAACCAATGTTGAAGGATCAAACAATGGCTCTAATGGGGTTGATTCTATAGGTTCGGATTCAGTGACAGGTTCAACGATGTCGAAAGTGTTGAATACAATATCTACGTCATAAAACCAGTTTGGAGCGCTTCCAGTGTTAGTGGAGTTTCCTTCTTGAAAGACGACGTAGTATGATTCAATCATCATCTTGGTTCGTTTGTTGTAGACCCGATATGCCTTTTGAGAAGATGAGTAGCCCATGAAGTAGCATACATCACCGACTACTTCAAACTTGATGAGATTATCTTCAGTGTTGAGAAGTGTACAGGAACATCCAGACGGTCTAAAGAAATCTATCAGAGGCTTCCTTTTGAAAAGTAGTTCATAAGCTGTCTTTCCATGAGGTTTGACAATGAGAACTCGATTCAAAACGTTGCATGTTGTGTTGACTGCTTCAACCCAGAAGATTATGGGAAGCTTGGAGTCTACAAGCATAGTTCGAGCAGCTTCGATGAGTGTTCTATTCTTTCGTTCCGCTACCCCATTTTGCTGAGGAGTTCTGGCAGCACTGTATTGAAGGCGAATCCTTTTTCTTCACAGAAGGAGACAAACGTATGATTCTTGAATTCTGTCATGCTATCGCTTCTTATGGATTTCACCTTCAGCTTGATTACGTTTTCAATCATAGGGATGAAGCTTTTTAGAATGGAAGTTGTCTCACTTTTGACTTCGAGGAAATATACCCATGAAAACGTGAGAAATCATCTGTAATACCAAACAATAAGATCATTTAGCTAAACTTTTAACACTTATAGGGCCGAAAAGATCCATGTGAAGTAATTGCAGTGGGGCAGATATTGTTTTCACTGCTTTGGATTTATAAGGCTTTTTATGTTGCTTTCCTTGGCACATGCGATGCATTTTTCTGAAAAAGAAAAATCTTTCATAGGTAAACCTCTTACTAGATTTAATTTAGAAAGCTTATTTATATTTTTGAAGTTCACATGCCCCAAACGCCTATGCCAAAGCAGTGATTCCGATTCAGATGCTCTTGAAATAAGACATGTCATTTGCTCATTTGATTTAGCATTTTCATATTTAGCACATAGGTGTTCTTTTGACGGGGAGCTCTGACATTATCATTTCCGCAGGGACGGAGTATTCGGGTTTGAGGAATAAGCACTCCATGTCATTGAACAGCACTGAAATTCCTTTGTCACAGACTTGTGATACACTCATGAGATTGTAACACAACTCTGGAACATAGTTTACATTCTCTAGAGTAAGTGCTTCAGACACGACATCACCCATTCCGACAATCTTCCCTCCCTTTTCGTCTACGGAAAAAGATACAAAATCACCATCGATAACTCGAAAGTTTTTAAGCAGATCTTTTAAGCCGGTCATATGCCTGGAGCATCCACTGTCGACATGCCAAATATATTCCATGAGCATCCGAAGCCATTTTGAAGTTTATTCTGTTATACAACAACAAAAACAAAAAATATGTACAAGTTAGTTAGCTTTTGGAATCTAGACTTGCTTTATGTTAGTTCTATCATGATTTTGAGCAAGAGTATTTTCTTTTCTTTTCCAAAAACAAGTTGAATTAACTATGCCTTTCACTGATTTCTTCATATTGTCAAATTGATCAGTGAAACTTTTGACTAGATCTTGATTAGGTTTAGAAAATTTCTTGCTTTTACAATGTTTCGCAGTATGTCCTAAATGACCATAGCGAAAGCATTGTTTGCAATTCGATCTTTTCTTCCTGGGTGCCGAGTGTGAAGATGATGTATGTGATGAGAATCTAGAGCTGCTTGAGGAATTTGATGACGTAACATGGCTTGAATCTTTGACTTTCTTCAATTTCTTGTAAGGATGATTTTCATCCTCAATGTCGTCTTCACTGTGCTCACTATCTGATGACGAGATTGATTCTTGACTTTCACTTGACATTTCTCCAACACTCTCTAAAGTTGTTGTGCTTGAATCATCTCTATGCTTTCTTCAGTAAAGTCTTTGTCAGTCTCTGATGTACCTGTAACTGATGGAGCAAACTCGGGAAATTCCTCTGTAAGGAACTTTCCAAATCTGTTTTTCTTCAATTCTGGGACAAATACAGGAGATTCAAGCATAACATTTTCATCATTAAAAACAAAGTTTATGTCATGACTCTCAACCTCAGCATGCACTTAGTTGTGAGTCTTAAGTGTAGGCGCAAGGCCATTACAGTCATCCCGAATGTTTAATTTTGGCATAAAGCCTTACAGTCATCCATCCTAGTCAAACTATTACAATTATCCTGAATAGAAGTACTGTTTGTCTTATTACAATTCCAGGCGAACCAGTTAACTGTTGAATAACTGTCGCCTGAGTAACCGATTCCTATTTTTGAACCTCCACAATCATCTTCCTCATCGCACACATCTTCTTGACCCTCACACAGATCTGCATTGCTTTCAGACATGTTAGTATTGTTTTGTGGTTTGTAAAAAGCATTTTGATCCAAAAGATTATTTTTATCGATTAAGTCATTTTTAGGATGAGGAAATGGCATAGGGACATAATTTTTGTTGTGCGGAGGAGGGAATATTTTTCTTTCGTTTTCGAATTTATCCTTATATCCGATTCCATCCTTTATGAATGTCGGTCGTTAGCAGTTTACAATATCAACCAATGCTTTTTGACTAATTTTCCATTTATCAATAATGATTTGCAATTTGTTATTTCGTTTTGTGATTTTTCTAATTTTTCGGTCAAATCATTTATGATAAAATCTTTTCTGAAAACAAATTCTTTTAAAGTCTGCATTTCAGCTATGGTTGAATTCAACTTTCTTTGATATGCAACTTCATTTTCTTTTAGTTCTTGATTAATTTTTAAAACCTTTTCTTTTTCTTTAATTATGTCACGGTTGAGTGATTTGTAGTGTGTCACGACGTTCAAACATGGTTTGGAGCACAGCTTTGCTTTAAATTCATATGGTATGCTATTTACCAAATCCTTATCCTCCGTTTCTGACTTCATGGCGGTTATAGAAGTTCCAACCGCTTCATTCTTCCTGCTACTGATTGCTTCTTGAGCTGTCAGTTTCAAATCACTCATCTCAGATTTTTGTTTCCCCTTCTCTGAAGTTGGTTCAGCAGGATTGATGATGCTTTTCAGACCCTTGTCATCTTTGGGAATTCTGGCGGTTTGCTTTTCCACACAGTTTGATGCAGACGTGACAGAAACAATAGAGATGTTTGCCATGAGGGCTTTGTTGACTTCTCCTTAGCCTCAGCTATTTCCTCTGACCAGTCGTAATCTTCCACCACTAAAGCTTTTTGGTTATTTTCAGCAACACTGTCACTCCCTTCAATAGCCACCGGCCTTCTTGTCTGATTGAGTTCAGCATCTCATTCTTCAGCAAAGGGATTCCCTCTTGAAATGACCCAGATTTTTGCAATTGTAACATCTCAGCTTTGACTTGTCAAATCCAGCTTTTCCCAGAGCTAGCCTTTATCCTGTTTTGTCTTGAAATTTCTTCGATCGAAGAGTGATCATCGCTATCTGCCACTTCAAGTCCATCTCCTCCATGTCATCAGGATCCATTGATACATGTCCTCAGCAGTGTGAAAATCTCTTTTCAACTCTCCTGACATGAGAGCCTCATAGCTGCTCAAGAAGGTGTTAAACAAAGCGACTTGTTCGGTGGATATTTTAAGTGCTTGAGCATCACACGCCACGGTAGTCTTTCTCGGTTGATGATGAGGCCTTTTGCAGAGCTTGCGGAAGCGTTGGGATAAGATTCGGCAGCACTTTGAGGATTCGATCCACATGAGGTTATGGGAGCAAGAAACGCCATATTTTTGGCAGCAAAGGTTGCAGCAGCTGATTGAGTAAGTTTCTATGAATACCCTGTTTGGTTCATCTCTCTCTTGATAATATCCATTTCAAAAGCTTTCAGAGTGTTGATTAGTTCCGAGAGTGTGACAAGAGTTGTGCTGGTCAAGAAAGTTCTTTTAATCATCATACATTGAAGGTTCCATTCTTTAGGGAGTGAGTCTAGTAGCTTCTTGATGGATGCATAGTTTGCAACAAGATTTCCCACTTTCTTCATATTAGTCAGCACTCCCAGAAATCAACTGGTATGATCTGATAAGCTTTCACCGCGGACACTTCCAAACATGTCGTACTCTTTCTGAACCATGTCTCTTTTGTTGTCCATGAGCTCCTCGTTTCCTTCACAGTGGTCAATAAGAGCCAACCACAATTCTTGAGCGGAAGTGTACTCTTCGAACAACTTGTTGTCGTCCTTGGACAGGTCCATCGTAACAGCGGCATGAGCCCTGCGATCATGTTGAATGAGAGTTCTGTCTTCTTCGGTGAACGTTGAATGGATCTTCGTTGATCGTACGAATGTCGTCGCGAATTATCATTGGAACGTGTGGACCCACCATGACGGACATCCATTGAGTATAGTCAGTATACTCAAAGAAGGCTTTGATTATGTTCTTCCAACTGCTAAAATCCTCAGATCCTTTCAGCTTGGGAGGTCTTGTAGTTGTTCCTGTTTCTAACTCGGCTTGTGCAATTGGGTTGAGTTGATTGAGAAACATTTTGGTTGAGCAGAGATTAAATATGCTGGGAAGTATTAAATACGCTGGGAAGTATGAAATCATATGACAAATACGTGCAATTTAATTAAATACGCTGGAGATCCTTGGCGACTTTATCCTGCGAAATTAGCTAAATCCGTTGGAACATGAAAACAAATCGCTGAGGATTTTTATTACTGACTTCGAAGTCGCCTTCGATTGAATACACTGACACTATTTCGCTGAGAATCAACAAATCTGCTGGTGTTTACCCGCGTATTTGTTAACTACGCGATATTCAAACTAAATCCGCTATATTCAAAGTTATCTACGCTGACTTCAACAATAAATATGCCCAGATGGGTTTAAGTACGAACAAAAACCTTCTAATCACCCAAAAAAGACTCAAAATCCATGTTTCTTTGCACCGAAATGACCCAAATGTTTACAAAACACTGATTAACAACAACCCAATGATTAAACAGACCAAATCAAGCTATTTTAAGTTCAAAAATTTGAAAAACCTTGAAAACTTTGAAAACTTTTGAAAAACCTTCAAAACTTGAAGAATCTTAACAAAAACTCAAACAATCAAGAGCACAAAGGCTCTGATACCAAATTGTGAGTCCCAAATCAGATTCGGATCACAATGGTTGATTGTTATCACCCAAACAACTATAGATTAGTTGTTTGAATGTGTAAAAGTTAAGAAAAACCAAAGAGTGAAGATGAAGATTCTTGTATGGATCAAACAACAAGTGTTGTATATGGAATCCCAAAAGATATAATCACTAGAAGCACCTGGATATTCGGATTAAGCACAAGAACAATAATCACAACACAAGAGCAATCACCAAAATTCTGTCCAAGAACCTTGGACTAGGTTTTCATTGAAGTTCATTTATATACACATCTGACTACCCAGCTTATTTATTAAATACGCTTGGAACTTAAATACGCCGCCTTCCTACAAGTTTCACAAATTACACTTTTTGGCCCTTCTAGTTTTACTAACTATTACAAAACCAACTCAAACTATTAAACTCAAGTATCAACGGTCTCAAAACGTCCTAACACGTAATCTAGACACTAAGTAATGCTCTAGACTCTCTAAACTCGACTAAACTACTAATCGGCAAGTGAACCGATCGATCTAGTAAAGTTAAGTAAGTCCGGAAATCGAACACACCAGACTCTATTTAACTACGTTAACTAAACTATCTAGACTGACACTGACATGTCACTAACTATTTATATAATTGGGGGGGTCTAATTATTGTGCGATTTAATTAAATTAATTAACTAAGTTAACTAGACACGAACTAACTTGGGTTTACTCAGATGATGGAAAAGACTACCTAGACTGAAATCCTGGATTGTACTAATAATGATTTATTAGGATGTTAATTCTTATGGAACCGAGATCTTTTAATGCTAACCCTATCGAGACACCGAATAAGACCCCCGACCTTTCTCAGGAAGACACTTATGGAGCTTTAAAGGATGTTCTGGACACCAGTTGGTCTAGACTCCCTCACGGGTTATCTAAATGGTTTGTGAAAGTACCCTAATTCGATCTACTCCCTCACAAGTTAAAAACCTAGGATAGACTTGGGTTCTCAATTTGACTTGTTAGACAACGATCAATACGGAAACTAGTTCAGACTCCTCACGAAGACCCTACCTAGCAATTTACTAACTTAGATCTAACAATAACCTCGCACCTCATAACTATTGAGATTAGTAGAACACTAGACTTATCTAACTATCGATTACCGCTTCTAAGATATATTGGCCCATTAACCTAAAAGATCACAATGTAAAATTATAATCTAGCATGAACGTATTATGTGAAAGACATCCACCAAGACTCATACGAAGCAATAAACGACAATTAAACAAAGCTAAGCATACATGTACATCAAACCGATAATCAAGTCGACTACTTTCATAAACAATCCATAAAATAATCAAACATCCATAAAAATCAGAACTTTAACAAATCCATTCATCCAATCTAGGCAATACAAATTTTTAGCCAAGAACCATTAAAAAAAAGAATCAAGTCTCATAAGAATAATAAATATGTTCATAAAGTCAATAAATATTAAGTAAATCGAAACCGAACACTAACTCGTTATGAACCCAGACTCATGTCTTGAACCATACCTCCTCCTTCTTGAGGGTTCCCTCTCTTCTGTTCTGTTCGGCGTCTAATGCGTATAAATTCGTATCTGCCGCTAGTTCAGCCGTAATTTTGTATATATGCGATTCTTTTTTTTCTAAAAGAATTATACTGGAACTCAAATTATCGCATAGAGATGTGATTGGCTGAGCTATAATATTTCGAATTGGCCTGGGTTCACAATTTTCATTGGTCCAATTACAAAAATAAGAAAAAACAATCAACACTATATTTTGTTCACTAGTAATTTAGTTGGTCGTTAATATATATATATATATATATATATTATGAGGTTTATTTGAGAAGAAAATTAAATTAAGAAGAAAAAGAACAAAGGACACAATTGTAAAATATTAAATTGTTTCTCCCTCATCTAATTTATTATTATATTTAACTAATTAATTAGTCATAAAGACTATCATCCTACACACATCAAAATTTATCATACAGATTTTGAAATTTATCATACATAACTCGTAATTCATCCTACACATTACGTAATTTATCATACACACCTCGTAATTTATCCTACAGTTTAAATTATTATTCTTTTCTTCTTTGAAAAAATATATTTTTTAAAAATAAGTTACAAATTTTATGTAGTTGGCTATTAAAAAGGAAGATTAACAATTAATGATCTATCTAAGTTTACCAATATACCCTTACACTAATATTAAATACAAAAATTAAATTAAGTAAAATAAAGGATTCTTATTGGTTGAAATTTCTTCTTTTTTATTTTTACAAAAAATTTCTTCTCATTTGAACCCTCTATTTGGTAAACAGCACAAGAACCGTGCACATGCTTTCTTATTTTGTTGTGGTAAAAGTTGAATTTTCATTTTAGTCCCTTAAATTTCAATACTTGTCATGATGAATTTTCCACTTCCATTCACTATAACTCAGGTCCTTCTAGCTTATTATATATTTCTCGAGTGTTCGTTCATTGATCCATTAAAGCTTGTTTCGACTCTTTTTCGCACTGGACCTATAACAAAATAAAAGAGTAAAAGATACAATAAAACTAGATAAAAGTGACTCTAATTAAATTACTAAAACTATAAAATAAATATATAGGATTTACAAAGTGGTGTGTTTTACAACACATCAAAACCCTAATCTCAATTTCTACGGGAAAATCATATACCATTAATCGTAAACTAGCCGCTAACACAAAGTCCACGACCTAACTAGCATTCATACATGAAAGACATCCACAAGAACGCAAGTAAAACATATGAAAAAGATTCAAACAAGATTAAGTATGCATATACACTAGAACATTGAAACCAAAGTTTAATACTTTATTAATCAAATCCACAATTCATCCAAAATCTGAATAGAAACATAATCAAACAAGCGTATTCATCATATGACCTAGGTAGTGATAATAAAACTAGCCTAATATAATCAGGAAATCAAGAACAATCATCTTCAAGAGTTTAGCAAACATGATAAAAAGAATATAAATGAAAGAACTGAGTAATAAGATGATTAGCACCCGAAAGATTCGATCCCACGCTTCAGTTCCCAAGCTCTCTTGATCTTCAAAATCTTCGTTTTCACCTTCTAAATTCATATTTTGAGGTTCCCAATTCGTCAGGGTTATCTGGTTATGATTAGGGTTAACATGGGCTTAAATAGGATCAAATAACGAAGTTTTACGCGCTGACCTGACCACACGCCACGTCACGCGGGCTGCTGGGGTCACATGGCAGCTTAACATGTCCAACTTGTGAACTGAGAAAATTGTTTTGTCCATAACTTCTTCGTTTCAACTCCGTTTTCTTCACCATTTTCGCCTGCGGATTCGTAATTCAATTCTCTATCTTCTCATATCCTTAAATATCTATTTCCATTCCATGAGAATCCTTCAATAAGCCCAATGGGTGCTCGTTTCTTTAAGGTTTCAGCTTGTTTTCACTCCCGGAACCCTACAAAGCACACAAGACACGATATATAAAAAACCAATGGTAAAACGACTCGAATTGTTATACAAACTATACATGGAAACATATGTATATATATATATATATAGGTAGATAGATAGATATGATTCTATAGGTCCACCTGCGGATGGTGTTAAACCAGTTCCTTGTTTAAATGACATACACACAAGTGCAGAATCCAAGTGTGCATGCAACCAAAGCAAAGTAAAGAACACGGGGTAACCAAAGATTCACTATCTTGATTAATGATTGAGAACAAGTACAAACATATACACACAATGCTCGTATGACTCAAACAAACTTGCTGTGTTCTTGTGTCTTCGTCTTCAGAGAGAATACTGAGAGGCTCACTTAGACCAACTAGCTAACCCTCACTAAGAGGTGCATGTCTGCTTATATAGTGTCCGTCTAGAGTTCATAGAAACACGAATCCAGACATAAGGAACACACTATTTCACACGAGACACGTTCCAGGGATTTGGTACGAGTCAACTGTTTTGTACGAAATACTTCTTCCGTACGAAACAACTAACACACTTGTTACTCAAGTATTTCGTACGAATCATGTGATTCGTACGAATTCTCTGACTCGCACAGAATCCTTATTTCAGGAAAACGTGTGTAGACTTGACGTACACAAGACTTATCAATGACAGACAAGCTAAGATGTCATACTAGATCAAGATAGAAGGATATCTCGATCTATTCGACACGACCAAACCTATACAGACACTTGAGCAAAGACCGTACAATTACAACGGTAATTAAGAACAAGCGACAGACACAAAACTGTATCAACAAACTCCCCCTTGGATGTTGCTTGGTCTTCGGTCTTTGGTCTTCATATGTTGGTCTTTACATAGAATGGTTTGGCAGTATTAACAAACTCCCCCTGAAGATCTGCTATTCATTGATAGATCTGCTATCCAATGATTAGAGCATCAGGTCTTCGAACTTCTAAGAAACTTCAAATCTTTCTTGTTTCCTCTTCTGACTTGTCAGAGTTCTTCATTGCTGGTCTTTGTTCATGTTCTTTTGTATCAATCTGTACTCAATAGACAAATATAATTAGAACACAAATTTCTCAGGGAATACAGACGAAAGACTTATCATAATTTCTTCGTATGACTGTATTCCCTGAACGAGATACACACACTCATATGAATTCCAGCAGCAGATTTGAGAAAAATAAGTGACCAAGTCAGATCAATTGACTAGGTTCATTCGTATGAGATACACACACTCAAACGAATTTCAGATTTTGGTTTTCTTTGATGGATTACTTGTTGCAAGATATTACTTTATGAAGTTGCAAAATCAAACAATTGGTTTTCTGGCGTATCTTGGTAGAAAACTTTCGAGTATCAACTTTGGCTAACTTTCAAAAAGTAATTACATAAGCAACTAAGTAAACTAGACTTAAAAACTAAATATACAGATAAACTATAATCTTTTTCGAGTTTCAAGGTAAAAGAATCATACCAGCATTTTAATCTTTGTCAAAGACGGTGTTAGGTTTTCAAAATTAAACAGATAAGTATTCAACTATGATTATCGGTATTGTTGTCCACGTAAGCTCAGACTTATCAGATGTAATCATGATTAGGAGATATGATTAAGGTATGGATTTATACTTACTAGCCGGTGTTCAACCACATCACGACACATTCCCGTATCAAGAAATGCACGAGAGAAAATCTTACCGGTGAGTATACTGCTTTATCATCTGTTTTGACGTATATGAATGATGTGAGATACTCACTTATTTTTTATTGAAAACAAGCCCTTTGTGATTTAATCACTTATTGAAGAGGAACTTGATTTTCATATGAATGCAAGACACAGGAGTAAGTCCGTGAACAGGTTAGTACCATCGTACCGACAAAGAGACGAACTTAGCTCCCGCATAAAGCTGTGATATTTTATCACTTATTTTGGGGATGTGATATTTTTATCACTTATTTGATGGTCGTATGCAGTATGTACACGTATGTATGATATCATGGAAGTTCTAGACTTGCGCCACCGTTATTTTTTGGCAAAAGATTCAACCATGATACCCAGATGATAAGCCAGCATAAAGACCGTATATCTCAGAACCTCGGCACTCTATCAAACGAAATTTCGATACCAAGACCATATGCCAATGAATGGTTCCCACCTGCCTTTCCGTCTGTTAGGTTTATATCAACCTGCACATTTTAGTCTGATTGTGAGCCTACTGATACATCATAAGTAAATCTACTTATCAATCTTCTTTCTATGCTTTTAACCATATTTGACAGATTTACCGGTGAATTTCATCATCTTCAGTTTATCCAAGAAACTCATTTTTGATTTTTCTAATGTTTTTGTATTTTTCTGAATTTTCTCCCCCTTAAACAAAGAAGGTAAGTAAAAGACATATTTTTGTATTTTCTTGAAATTTACTCCCCCTAAAATATAAAACTGAAAATCTTTTTGTAGTTTTAGATTTTTAGAAAAGTATTTACAAAAATAGTTAGCCATGGTTGAGTTACTCGAGTTTCACCTTGATCCCATTGACCAAAAGTAGATAATCAAAACGTGATTTATCAAAGGCTTTGGTAAAAAGGTCGGCACGTTGGTGATCAGTGTGGACTTTAACATCGATAAGTCTCTTTTCATAACAATCTCATATGAAATGATACTTAATTTCAATGTGTTTTGTTTTTGAATGTTGTACAGGATTCCGAGTGATCTGTAAAGCAGCTTCATTATCAACAAAAATAGGAGTAGTAAGAAATTCAAAACCATAGTCGCGCATTTGTTCTTGAATCCATAGAACTTGAGAGCAGCAACTAGAAGCTGAAATATACTCAGCCTCACATGTTGATGTAGCTACACAAGTCTGCTTTTTGCATTGCCACGTGACTAGGCGATTTCCCAAGAACTGACATCCTGCTGTTGTTGATTTTGCATCGATGTTACAGCCGCCATGATCAGAAATACTGAATGCTGTCAGATCAAAGTTATCATCCTTAGGGTACCATAGACCAGTGTCAGGCGTCCCTTCAAATAACGAAAGATCCTTTTCACAGCCATCAAGTGTGAAACTTTCGGACTAGACTGATAGCGTGCCAGAAGGCATGTTGGGTACATTATGTCGGGTCTTGAAGCAATAAGGTACATGAGAGATCCGATCATAGCACGATAGAGAGATGGTTCTACATGTTCACCTATTCCGTCTGGAGTAATTCCATGATTTTGAGCTAATGGAGTTCCCAAGGGTTTTGAGTCATCCATCTTAAATCGCTTGAGAATATCTCCGACGTAGGTTTGATGGATAAAAATCCCTTCCTTTGATTGCTGAACCTGCAAACCTAAAAAAAGTCATTTCTCCCATTGCGCTCATCTCGAACTTCTCCTGCATAACCTGTTCGAATTCTTTGCACATTCGAGTGTTAGTAGACCCAAATATAATATCATCAACATAAACCTGTACTAAAGCAAGTCCTCGTCCTGTTCCTTGATGAAGAGAGTACAGTCGATCAGGCCTCGTCGAAAACCATTCTTCAACAGATAGGTAGACAACGTTTCATATCAAGCCCTCGGAGCTTGATGAAGGCCATATAACGCCTTGTTGAGAAGCCAAACCTTGTCAGGATGGAGAGGATCTTCAAAACCTGGCGGTTGTTCAACATATACCTCTTCTTCTACCACACCATGAAGAAATGCACTCTTCACATCCATCTGATAAACGGTGAACTTCTTGAAGGACGCATAAGCCAAAAAGATTCTTATGGCCTCAAGTCGTGCAACTGGTGCATAAACTTCATTGTAATCGATCCCTTCGACCTGATTAAAACCTTGAACAACCAATCGTGCTTTGTTTCTTACAACAACACCTCGGTCATCCTTCTTGCATTTGTACACCCATTGTGTACCAATCTTCTTGTAGCCGTCAGGCCTGTCAACCAATTTCTAGATGCCTAACTTCTTAAACTGCTGAAGTTCTTCCTGCATGGCTTCAAGCCACGAGTCTTCTTTCATTGCCTCCTTCCAAGATTTTGGTTCTATTTGGCACATATAGCAGGCAAAAGACCAATCATTCTGACCACCAGATTCCCTGATTTCCGAATACAATCCAGCATTCTGGTTGTTTCGAAGCTGATTACGAGTCTGCACACCACTCTGGACATCTCCAATAATATTCTGATGAGGATGGATATTATGAATTCGAGTTTTTGGCTCATCAGGAACTCGAGAGTTGATACCCAAATTGTTGATATTCAGATCAACAGTTAAATCGATAGCTGGATATGATGACGTTATAGATGCATGACCTTCAGTCGTTCCTTGAGGTTGAATATTTGATGTACCATCTGAAAATCCAGGAACCCATTAGAGGCAGCTTCATTTGCATTATGAAACTCATCATCTTCTGATGAAACATTATAATCCGCAGCGTCTTCGAATTCCTCATTTTGAACAAGATTGTTAACCGAAGTCGACACTTGAGGGTTAACAATAATTGGTCGAACTAGTGATGAATCTACTGTAGTATCACTTTCCAATAACATCTAAGCAGCAGGTGTTGCATCATCAAAAGTTGGCAGATTAAAGGAGTCAAACAGCCCATCATAGTCAAACATCCAAGGAGCACCCGGAGCTCTTACAGCTTCTGCACATCTCTGAACCTTGACTTCGCCCCATTCTTCAATCTTCTTCGAAGACAAATTCCACACCCGGAAATTAGGAGTAGCATATCTAAGAAAGAAACCTTCGATAGCCTTGGGACAAAACTTTCCATGTGGGTCGATCATAGTGCATGGAGCTTCAAAAGGTTCTAAGAAAGAAATATCCGGTTTCCTTTTATGTAACAACTCAAAGCATGTCTTCCCGTGTCTCTTCACCGTCAGAACTCTATTAATCGTATAGCACGCAGTAGCAACAGCTTCTCCCCAAAATTGAACGGCAAGTTCTGATTCTACTAACATGGTTCTTGCAGTTTCAATAAGAGTTTGATTTTTCCTCTCATCGACACCATTCTGTTGTGGAGTGTAGCGAGAACTGTACTCATGCAGAATACCCTTTGAGGAACAGTACTCATACATAACTTGATTCTTGAATTCCGTTCCATTGTCACTTCTGATTCTCCTTACTTTCAGATTATACAAATTTTCTAGCAGAGTCAGGCGATTCTTGAGGATAGTAGGAACTTCACTCTTGTGTGCCAACATGTTTACCCATGAAAATCTGGAATAATCATCAGTAACTACCAGACAATAAAAATCACCAAAGGTTGTCTTGTGTTTCATAGGTCCAAAGAGGTCCATATGAAGACGTTCTAGTGGCATATTCACAGTGTTGATCTTCTTCACGGGATGGGACTTTTTTTGCTTGCTTCCCTTTCTGGCATGATACACAAACATCTTGAAGATGAAATTTCTTCACTGGTACACCATTCACTAGATTGTTCTTCACCAAATAGTTCATTTTTCTCAGGTGAATGTGTCCCATACGTCTATGCCAAGAGATTGATTCCTTCTCGGTGGCTTTAGAGACAAAACATGTGACTTGTGCAGATGTTGTAATAGCTTGGCTCATATCAAGAATATACAAATCATTAATTCATGGAGCCGACAGTAGAATCCATTCCTTGGGGATCTTGAATCCAGGCTTCAGCACATAACATCCGGCATCATCAAAATGTATCGTGAACTTCTTGTCGCAGATTTGAGAAACGCTAAGAAGATTGTGATCAATTTGCCGTACATAATTGATCTTGTCTAAGCTCACAACACCATTGGAGACCATTCCTTCTCCAGTGATGTATCCACCTTTGTCATCAGCAAAGCAACATAACCACCCCTTATGCTTTTCACATCATATAGGAGCCGCAAGTCGCCCGTCATGTGCCTTGATGCTCCACTGTCAACAATCCAATGACTGTTTACAGTTCCTCCTGGAACACCCTACACAATACACAAACAAGATTAGTTTGAGATGGGGACCCAAGCCTTAGTGGTCTTGGGTCGTCCCTTATCATCGAGAAATGTAATCTCAATTTCTTGATGATTAACAAACTGAGAGACTCCTTTTGAACCATTACCGGTCTTCTGTTTCCAAGATCCTTGTTTATTACCAGATTTACTATTATTTACAGTTTTAACAGTGTCTGGTTTTATTAAATTTGAAGATCTTTGATCCTTTTTCGAAGAAACCGATTTTAAAGCTTTCTCAACTGCTTTTACTTGTTTACGTTTTTGTTTCTCTTTTTGATCCTTAATGATTCGTTTATCTTGAGTCGGAGAAACAGATTTACGTTTGCAAGTTGGTTCATGGGGGGTTTTCTCTATATATCTTGATTTTGGCTGGATTTTGACAATCCTTTATAATATGGCCAAATTCTCCACATTTGAAACATGTTCTCCTTTCAACAAAACTAGGAGATCGTGTTTCTCGGCTTGATGTTGAACTTTTGGATCCTGAGGTACTAGGTTCATTTTCATTACATCCATCAGTGTGTTGGGTGTAATTGTTTTGACTATTTCTTTTCAAAATCTTAACTTTCTTTACAAAATCAACATTAGATTTTCCTTGAAAAGTTTCGACTTTATCGGTACCTTTAGAACTCACAAATTTAACAATTTTGCCCTTTTTCTGGTAACGAGAGCCTTTTGCTTCAACCTTCGGTTGAGAAACTATAGGCTTTTCAACTCGCTTCCATTGTTTTTCTTTTGAAGCGGATAATGGTTGTGTTTTGTGGGCTTTTTCTTCTCTAAAGGTTTGGTTTTTTGACTTTTCAAACACCTGATCTATAGATATTGGATTTACGTTTTTTAATTGGAAAATCTTTGTTTGAATAGATTTTCTTATCTCCAACAAAAGTATACAACACATTATATACTTCTTGTGATGACACACTTGTCTTCACAGATTTCTTAGGAACAGTCTCTTGATTCTCAACAGATTGAGTACTAGGAGTAGTAGACAATTCTACTCTTTTCCTTTCATCAAGAGGCTGATCCTGATCATCATTTCTTGATTCATCATCTGATGTATCATCCTTTTCTTCATCAGATGATGAACTTTCTGGCTTGCTTGGTTCTTGAGATGAATTGCCTAGTTTGAACCCTAACCCTGCTGCGAATTCCTCATGATTCAAAGGTACAGAGGGTTCAAAACGAGGCATCTCCTCTTCATCAGGCATTTTGGTATAGTTGTGTTTCATTAGGGGTGGACACGACTTATACCTATGCATTGAGCATCTCCCTTTAGTTTTTGAACTTCAATGATATGATCAAGCACATATTGGGAGTTAGAATAACTTTCCAATTTGCGTTTGATCGAATCATATTCACAATTGGCGATGGCTAACTCTTTCTTTGTTTCTTCTTGGAGATTAATGTAATTATTAATTCATGTCTGTTTATTCAAAACTGTTTTTGTCAATTCAGAAAACACTTTTCTTAAGGGTTTCTATTATAGATTTGAATTCTTTTTCATTTCTAGTTAGCGCCAAATTCGCCTCTTTGCATTTTGATAATTCAACAACTAAATTCTGATTATGACTGTTGACGGTTTCATATTTTTATTTTAATTCAACACAGTCATTGCAAACAGTAGGAGGTTCAGAATTTACCTGTTTTGAAGAACCGTCAACATTTGCCATAAAGGTAGTGTGATGAGGAAAAGCTGCACCATCTGTAGAGAGTGTCTATGTCTCTTTCACTGCAGCTTCTGCATTCCTCGTCATACCTACCTTTTCAGATTTCAAAATCTCAGCTTCACTCAGCAACTTTTCAGCCTCAGCTTCACTTCCTTTCTTCAAGCATCTTTGAATCTTTTCGAGAAACCGATTTAAACCATCTGAACTGCTGTAACTTGTAGTTTTGTTCTCATTTTGATCCTAAGATTCGTATGTTGAGTCGGATATGGAGTGATTAGTTGCAGTTGGATTATGGGTTTTCTTATATCTGATTTGGCTGGATTTGACAATCCTTTATTTGCCAATTTCCACATTGATACATGCTCCTTTCAACAAAACTAGTAGATCGATTTACCGCTTATTTGACTTTTGGAGTCCTGATTGATTGGTTTTTTAGTTCCAACACTATATTGTTATTTCATTGTTGTACTATTCTTTGTTAAGTTGACTGATTACAAAAGGAATTTGATTTTCCTTGAAGTTCGACTTTGTCGTCCTTTAGAATAAATTTAACTTTTGCTCACTTTAATAAAGGCGTGTTGTCAAGCCTTTTGTTCCTTCTTGCTAAAACTGGTTTACAATCCTTCCATTATTTTTCTTTCTCAAGCGGATTAATGTTGGCCTTTGTGGCCATTTCTTCTTCAAGGTTGGTTTTTTTTCAAACACCTTCGTTGGAAATTGGATTTCGTTTTATGAATCTTGTTAAAAATTTCTTATCCAACAAAGTATAAAATTTTACTTCTTGTGTGCACACACTTTCTTACATTTTGGAAGATTCTTGATTCAACAGATTGGGATTTGCATGACTGTTAGTTCATGAAACTTTTTCGCTTCGATCGAGCTGTCCTGATCATCATTTGCTGATGAAATCATGTTTCATCAATTTTTCTCGATGAGAACTTTCTGGTATTGCACTGTTCTTGAATGAATCTGGTCTGAGGTAGAAAACGGCTGTCATTTCAAATCAAACGGTTTCAGTGGTTCATAACGAGACTTTCTCAGCATTATTCGTCCAAATTTATTCTTAGGGGTTGAAGGACTATATACCTTGCTTGAGCTTTCCCGAGTCTTTTTTTTGTCTCAATGATTTCAACACATATTGGATTAAATAACTTCCAATTGGTTGTCCAAACATTATTTTTAAAGACTCAATATTTGCCCCTTTTTGTGGTTAAATGCTAACTATTAATTCATGTCTTTTTGCAATGTTTCTGCTACAATTAAACACTTTCTATTTTGCTATGATAGATTTGAATATCCTTATTTCATTCAGGCTAACTTCTTTGCATTGTAACATAATTTAAAACTTTTCTTGATATATGAACTGTTCGGGTTTCATATATTAATTCAACCTCATTGCAACTTAAAAGTTCGAACTAAATTTGTTTTGAAGATACCTCAACATTGTGTAAAGGTGTGTTATGAGAAAGCTGTCACATCTGTAAGCAATGTCTTTCTCTAGAGTAAGCTTCTGCACTTTCGACTACCTACTTTTCATGATTTCAAAATTCCAGCTTCCTTCAATACTTTTCAGCGGGGCTTAAACACGTTCCAATTCCTCATATCAGACTCAGAACATCTAACTTGAAAATTCTTCATAGAATACTTCCAAGATGTTTATTTGGGGTGTATTACTCCTGTTTCTATTTGCCATTACAGAGTTTGATGCTTTATTCCGTTGTTCTCACACCCAATTGTATTGACCATCGCACTCACGAGAATACAAAGCTCTTAGCAGTTTGAAGGATCGATTATTAGCGTTGTTGAGTTGCCACATATTTGCGTATCATTCTGATTTGGCTTGGACATGCAAACCCAGGTTACGAATAGGTATTTTCTTTTATGATCTTAAGGTCATATGTTTCCATCTTGAATAACCTCTTTCACAATTACACAAGTAAAGTTTGTCAAATCCTTTTAAATACCTTTGCTTCCAAACTGGTAAAAACACCTGTTTCATCTTCATATTCCTTCGCCTTCTCATAGCGCTTGCAAATGCCCACTTGATGTCCATCAGCTTCATTTCATCTCGGTCAATTTGTTCATAGTCTCGTTTGGCAAATTGATGTTCCCTATTTACCTGCAACTAAACCAAATATGCACTGACCTGGTATTTAGATGTTCTGCATGTTCCTGTGCAACTTCTACGTTGATTTTGGAGAGATTTGACGTGTCAAGTTTGACAGTGTTGGATTTGCCGATTGACTGTTGTTTCCATAGAAAGCTTGTTGAGGAGCTTGCCGTGGAGCTTTATGCTCTAAATCCCTTGGCTGTGGAAGGAAGGCTTTCGGATCAAAAGTCTGTCCATAGGCTTGATTATTCGAACCTGTAGACTGGCTTGATTGAACTGGTTGAGGTAGAAAAGGGTTCACGTTTGACACAAACGCGGTTTGCAGCTTCGGTTGCTGACTTGAGCTTGTACCTGCATTAATTCCTCCAAAATACATCTTAGGGTTTTATGGAGAAGAGACTCGTTGTGCTTTCCGGAGTTCTTTTTCATTCTTGTTCTCCAGTTTCTACACAAATTCATAAATACTAATTGAGTCCAAAACACCTGTATGTTTTAAAAGATCAATAAATTGACCCCATTTGGTGGTAAAGCATCAGCAAATCGCATCACAATTTCTTGTGGTGCTGCTAACACTTTATACGAGTACATTTTGCTGAGAAGATGATAAAACCGAGTGGTCATATCATTCAAGGTTTCGTTCTCCATGAACATGAAACCTTCAAACTCTTTCTTGAGCAGATATGCCGAATCTTCCTGGTAGCAGAATTACCTTCACCTCTTGCTTCCAAAGTGTCCCACAAATTTTTCGTTGTAGTACAATACTCAAACTGATGATAAATGTCTTTATGCAGAGCTTGTGTAAGGATAGCAAATGCCTTTTTCTCTAGATCGTAAGCTTTCTTGTCACTTTCGACTAGATTGGCCAATGAGGTTGGATTTGATCCAGCTTCTTCAAGTGCTTCATTGTAGGGGTAGTGAAACACGTCCATAATTCCGTGTTTTGACCGAGAACATACGTATGAAAATGACTTTTCCATGAAGGATAATCGTTCATGTGATTTAACTTTGGCGGTCGGTTATTACTTCCTGTTTCACTTTCGCTCATTAACAGAGTTTGGATGCTTTGATTCTGATTCGCAACACACGCCCATTGATTTGCAGAGATCATTGTTGTAAGTTGAGGCATCAAAGATTTTACCCATGATGTTGCGGAGCTTTGCGAAGACTCCTGATTTGAGCTTGAACAACTCCAATCCCACGGGTTAGAACTCATTATATTTCTTGTTTAATGAAAATTTAAAGGTATAAAGTTTCACAATTATAATTACCTTTCAAAATTCACAGATCTGAAAATATGACAAATTCTTTAAAATCACAAAGCTTTGAAAAACACGAAAAACAACAAAAACTGTTTCATGCTTCTCATATAATCCTTCGCTCTTCTCATAGCGCTTGCAAATGCCCACTTGATGTCCATCAGCTTCATTTCATCTCGGTCAATTTGTTCATAGTCTTCGTTTGGCAAATTGATGTTCCCTATTTGACCTGCAACTAAACCACAATATGCACTGACCATGGTATTTAGATGTTCTGCATGTTCCTGTGCAACTTCTACGTTGATTTTGGAGAGATTTGACGTGTCAAGTTTGACAGTGTTGAGATTTGCCGATTGACTGTTGTTTCCATAGAAAGCTTGTTGAGGAGCTTGCCGTGGAGCTTTATGCTCTAAATCCCTTGGCTGTGGAAGGAAGGCTTTCGGATCAAAAGTCTGTCCATAGGCTTGATTATTCGAACCTGTAGACTGGCTTGATTGAACTGGTTGGGGTAGAAAAGGGTTCACGTTTGACACAAACGCGGTTTGCAGCTTCGTTGCTGACTTGAGCTGTACCTGCATTAATTCCTCCAAAATACATCTTAGGGTTTTATGGAGAAGAGACTCGTTGTGCTTTCCGGAGTTCTTTTTCATTCTTGTTCTCCAGTTTCTACACAAATTCATAAATACTAATTGAGTCCAAAACACCTGTATGTTTTAAAAGATCAATAAATTGACCCCATGTTGGTGGTAAAGCATCAGCAAATCGCATCACAATTTCTTGTGGTGCTGCTAACACTTTATACGAGTACATTTTGCTGAGAAGATGATAAAACCGAGTGGTCATATCATTCAAGGTTTCGTTCTCCATGAACATGAAACCTTCAAACTCTTTCTTGAGCAGATATGCCGAATCTTCCTGTAGCAGAATTACCTTCACCTCTTGCTTCCAAAGTGTCCCACAAATTTTTCGTTGTAGTACAATACTCAAACTGATGATAAATGTCTTTATGCAGAGCTTGTGTAAGGATAGCAAATGCCTTTTTCTCTAGATCGTAAGCTTTCTTGTCACTTTCGACTAGATTGGCCAATGAGGTTGGATTTGATCCAGCTTCTTCAAGTGCTTCATTGTAGGGGTAGTGAAACACGTCCATAATTCCGTGTTTTGACCGAGAACATACGTATGAAAATGACTTTTCCATGAAGGATAATCGTTCATGTGATTTAACTTTGGCGGTCGGTTATTACTTCCTGTTTCACTTTCGCTCATTAACAGAGTTTGGATGCTTTGATTCTGATTCGCAACACACGCCCATTGATTTGCAGAGATCATTGTTGTAAGTTGAGGCATCAAAGATTTTACCCATGATGTTGCGGAGCTTTGCGAAGACTCCTGATTTGAGCTTGAACAACTCCAATCCACGGGTTAGAACTCATTATATTTCTGTTTAATGAAAATTTAAAGGTATAAAGTTTCACAATTATAATTACCTTTCAAAATTCACAGATCTGAAAATATGACAAATTCTTTAAAATCACAAAGCTTTGAAAAACACGAAAAAACAACAAAAACTGTTTCATGCTTCTCATATATCCTTCGCTCTTCTCATAGCGCTTGCAAATGCCCACTTGATGTCCATCAGCTTCATTTCATCTCGGTCAATTTGTTCATAGTCTTCGTTTGGCAAATTGATGTTCCCTATTTGACCTGCAACTAAACCACAATATGCACTGACCATGGTATTTAGATGTTCTGCATGTTCCTGTGCAACTTCTACGTTGATTTGGAGAGATTTGACGTGTCAAGTTTGACAGTGTTGGGATTTGCCGATTGACTGTTGTTTCCATAGAAAGCTTGTTGAGGAGCTGTCGTGGAGCTTTATGCTCTAAATCCCTTGCTGTGGAAGGAAGGCTTCGGATCAAAAGTCTGTCCATAGGCTTGATTATTCGAACCTGTAGACTGGCTTGATTGAACTGGTTGGGGTAGAAAAGGGTTCACGTTTGACACAACGCGGTTTGCAGCTTCGGTTGCTGACTTGAGCTTGTACCTGCATTAATTCCTCCAAAATACATCTTAGGGTTTTATGGAGAAGAGACTCGTTGTGCTTTCCGGAGTTCTTTTTCATTCTTGTTCTCCAGTTTCTACACAAATTCATAAATACTAATTGAGTCCAAAACACCTGTATGTTTTAAAAGATCATAAAATTGACCCCATTTTGGTGGTAAAGCATCAGCAAATCGCATCACAATTTCTTGTGGTGCTGCTAACACTTTATACGAGTACATTTTGCTGAGAAGATGATAAAACCGAGTGGTCATATCATTCAAGGTTTCGTTCTCCATGAACATGAAACCTTCAAACTCTTTCTTGAGCAGATATGCCGAATCTTCCTGGTAGCAGAATTACCTTCACCTCTTGCTTCCAAAGTGTCCCACAAATTTTTCGTTGTAGTACAATACTCAAACTGATGATAAATGTCTTTATGCAGAGCTTGTGTAAGGATAGCAAATGCCTTTTTCTCTAGATCGTAAGCTTTCTTGTCACTTTCGACTAGATTGGCCAATGAGGTTGGATTTGATCCAGCTTCTTCAAGTGCTTCATTGTAGGGGGTAGTGAAACACGTCCATAATTCCGTGTTTTGACCGAGAACATACGTATGAAAATGACTTTTCCATGAAGGATAATCGTTCATGGTGATTTAACTTTGGCGGTCGTTATTACTCCCTGTTTCACTTTCGCTCATTAACAGAGTTTGGATGTTTTGATTCTGATTCGCAACACACGCCCATTGATTTGCAGAGATCATTGTTGTAAGTTGAGGCATCAAAGATTTTACCCATGATGTTGCGGAGCTTTGCGAAGACTCCTGATTTGAGCTTGAACAACTCCAATCCCACGGGTTAGAACTCATTATATTTCTTGTTTAATGAAAATTTAAAGGTATAAAGTTTCACAATTATAATTACCTTTCAAAATTCACAGATCTGAAAATATGACAAATTCTTTAAAATCACAAAGCTTTGAAAACACGAAAAACAACAAAAACTGTTTCATGCTTCTCATATAATCCTTCGCTCTTCTCATAGCGCTTGCAAATGCGCACTTGATGTCCATCAGCTTCATTTCATCTCGGTCAATTTGTTCATAGTCTTCGTTTGTCAAATTGATGTTCCCTATTTGACCTGCAACTAAACCACAATATGCACTGACCATGGTATTTAGATGTTCTGCATGTTCCTGTGCAACTTCTACGTTGATTTTGGAGAGATTTGACGTGTCAAGTTTGACAGTGTTGGGATTTTCCGATTGACTGTTGTTTCCATAGAAAGCTTGTTGAGGAGCTTGCCGTGGAGCTTTATGCTCTAAATCCCTTGGCTGTGGAAGGAAGGCTTTCGGATCAAAAGTCTGTCCGTAGGCTTGATTATTCGAACCTGTAGACTGGCTTGATTGAACTGGTTGGGGTAGAAAAGGGTTCACGTTTGACACAAACGCGGTTTGCAGCTTCGGTTGCTGACTTGAGCTTGTACCTGCATTAATTCCTCCAAAATACATCTTAGGGTTTTATGGAGAAGAGACTCGTTGTGCTTTCCGGAGTTCTTTTTCATTCTTGTTCTCCAGTTTCTACACAAATTCATAAATACTAATTGAGTCCAAAACACCTGTATGTTTTAAAAGATCAATAAATTGACCCCATTTTGGTGGTAAAGCATCATCAAATCGCATCACAATTTCTTGTGGTGCTGCTAACACTTTATACGAGTACATTTTGCTGAGAAGATGATAAAACCGAGTGGTCATATCATTCAAGGTTTCGTTCTCCATGAACATGAAACCTTCAAACTCTTTCTTGAGCAGATATGCCGAATCTTCCTGGTAGCAGAATTACCTTCACCTCTTGCTTCCAAAGTGTCCCACAAATTTTTCGTTGTAGTACAATACTCAAACTGATGATAAATGTCTTTATGCAGAGCTTGTGTAAGGATAGCAAATGCCTTTTTCTCTAGATCGTAAGCTTTCTTGTCACTTTCGACTAGATTGGCCAATGAGGTTGGATTTGATCCAGCTTCTTCAAGTGCTCATTGTAGGGGTAGTGAAACACGATCATAATTCCGTGTTTTGACCGAGAACATATCGTATGAAAATGACTTTTCCATGAAGGATAATCGTTCATGGTGAATTTAACTTTGGCGGTCGGTTATTTACTCCCATGTTTCACTTTCGCTCAATTAACAGAGTTTGGATGTTTGAATTCTGATTTCGAAACACATACGCCCATTGATTTGCAGAGATCATTGTTGTAAGTTGCGCATCAAAGATTTTACCCATGATGTTGCGGAGCTTTGCTGAAGACTCCTGATTTGAGCTTGAACAACTCCATCCCACGGTTAGAACTCATTATATTTCTTGTTTAATGAAATTTAAGGTATAAGTTTCACAATTATAATTACCTTTCAAAATTCACAGATCTGAAAATATGACAAATTCTTTAAAATCACAAAGCTTTGAAAAACACGAAGAAACAACAAAAACTGTTTCATGCTTCTATATAATCCTTCGCTCTTCTCATAGCGCTTGCAAATGCGCACTTGATGTCCATCAGCTTCATTTCATCTCGGTCAATTTGTTCAAAGTCTTCGTTTGTCAAATTGATGTTCCTATTTGACCTGCAACTAAACCACAATATGCACTGACCATGGTATTTAGATGTTCTTCATGTTCCTGTACAACTATCAACGTTGATTTTGGAGAGATTTGACCGTGTCAAGTTTGACAGTGTTGGGATTTTGCCGATTGACTGTTGTTTCCATAGAAAGCTTGTTGAGGAGCTCTGTGGAGCTTTATGCTCTAAATCCCTTGGCTAGGAAGGAAGGCTTTCGGATCAAAAGTCTGTCCTAGGCTTGATTATTCGAAACCTGTAGACTGGCTTGATTGAATGGTTGGGTAGAAAAGGGTTCACGTTTGTACACAAACGTGGTTTGCAGCTTCGGTTGCTGACTTATGTGTACTGCATTAATTCTCCAAAATACATCTTAGAGGTTTTATGGAGAAGAGACTCGTTGTGCTTTCCGAGTTCTTTTTCATTCTTGTTCGTAGTTTCTACACAAATTCATAAATACTAATTGAGTCCAAAACACCTGTATGTTTTAAAAGATCATAAAATTGACCCATTTTGGTGGTAAAGCATCACAAATCGCATCACAATTTCTTGTGTTGCTCAACACTTATACGATACATTTTGCTGAGAAGATGATAAAACGAGTGGTCATATCATTCAAGGTTTCGTTCTCCATTGAACATGAAACTCAAACTTTCTTGAGCAGATATGCCGAATCTTCTGGTAGCAGAATTACCTTCACCTCTTGCTTCCAAAGTGTCCCACAAATTTTTCGTTGTAGTACAATACTCAAACTGATGATAAATGTCTTTATGCAAGCTTGTGTAAGGATAAGCAAATGCCTTTTTTCTAGATCGTAAGCTTTCTTGTCACTTTCGACTAGATTGGCCAATGAGGTTGGATTTGATCCACTTCTTCAAGTGCTTCATTGTAGGGGTAGTGTAAACACGTCCATAATTCCGTGTTTGACCGAGAACTACGTATGAAAATGACTTTTTCCATGAAGGATAATCGTTCATGTGATTTAACTTTGGCGGTCGGTTATTACTCCCTGTTTCACTTTCGTCATTAACAGAGTTTGGATGCTTTGATTCTGATTGCCAACACTGCCCATTGATTTGCAGAGATCATTGTTGTAAGTTGAGCATCAAAGATTTTACCCATGATGTTGCGGAGCTTTGCGAAGACTCCTGATTTGAGTTGAACAACTCCAATCCCACGGGTTAACTCATTAATTTCTTGTTAATGAAAATAAAGGTATAAAGTTTCACAATTATAATTACCTTCAAATTCACAGATCTGAAAAATGACAATCTTAATCACAAAGCTTTGAAAACACGAAAACAACAAAAACTGTTCATCTTCTCATATATCCTTCGCTTTCTCATAGCGCTTGCAATGCCCACTTGATGTCATCAGCTCATTTCATCTCGGTCAATTTGTCATAGTTCGTTGTCAAATTGATGTTCCCTATTTGACGCAACTAAACCACAATATGCACTGACCAGGTATTTAGATGTTCTGCATGTTCCGTCAACTTCTACTTATTTGAGAGATTTGACTGTCAAGTTTGACAGTGTTGGATTCCGATTGACTGTTGTTTCCATAGAAGCTTGTGAGGAGCTTGCCGTGGACTTATGCTCTAAATCCCTTGCTTGAGGAAGGCTTTGGATCAAAGTCTTCCTAGGCTTGATATTCGAACTGTACTGGCTTATTGAATGGTTGGTAAAAGGGTTCCGTTGACACAAACGGGTTTGCAGCTTCGGTTGCTGACTTGAGCTTGTACCTGCATTAATTCCTCCAAAATACGTCTTAGGGTTTTATGGAGAAGAGACTCGTTGTGCTTTCCGGAGTTCTTTTTCATTCTTGTTCTCCAGTTTCTACACAAATTCATAAATACTAATTGAGTCCAAAACACCTGTATGTTTTAAAAGATCAATAAATTGACCCCATTTTGGTGGTAAAGCATCATCAAATCGCATCACAATTTCTTGTGGTGCTGCTAACACTTTATACGAGTACATTTTGCTGAGAAGATGATAAAACCGAGTGGTCATATCATTCAAGGTTTCGTTCTCCATGAACATGAAACCTTCAAACTCTTTCTTGAGCAGATATGCCGAATCTTCCTGGTAGCAGAATTACCTTCACCTCTTGCTTCCAAAGTGTCCCACAAATTTTTCGTTGTAGTACAATACTCAAACTGATGATAAATGTCTTTATGCAGAGCTTGTGTAAGGATAGCAAATGCCTTTTTCTCTAGATCGTAAGCTTTCTTGTCACTTTCGACTAGATTGGCCAATGAGGTTGGATTTGATCCAGCTTCTTCAAGTGCTTCATTGTAGGGGTAGTGAAACACGTCCATAATTCCGTGTTTTGACCGAGAACATACGTATGAAAATGACTTTTCCATGAAGGATAATCGTTCATGTGATTTAACTTTGGCGGTCGGTTATTACTCCCTGTTTCACTTTCGCTCATTAACAGAGTTTGGATGCTTTGATTCTGATTCGCAACACACGCCCATTGATTTGCAGAGATCATTGTTGTAAGTTGAGGCATCAAAGATTTTACCCATGATGTTGCGGAGCTTTGCGAAGACTCCTGATTTGAGCTTGAACAACTCCAATCCCACGGGTTAGAACTCATTATATTTCTGTTTAATGAAAATTTAAAGGTATAAAGTTTCACAATTATAATTACCTTTCAAAATTCACAGATCTGAAAATATGACAAATTCTTTAAAATCACAAAGCTTTGAAAAACACGAAAAACAACAAAAACTGTTTCATGCTTCTCATATAATTCCTTCGCTCTTCTCATAGCGCTTGCAAATGCCACTTGATGTCCATCAGCTTCATTTCATCTCGGTCAATTTGTTCATAGTCTTCGTTTGTCAAATTGATGTTCCCTATTTGACCAGCAACTAAACCACAATATGCACTGACCATGGTATTTAGATGTTCTGCATGTTCCTGTACAACTTCTACGTTGATTTTGGAGAGATTTGACGTGTCAAGTTTGACATGTTGGGATTTGCCGATTGACTGTTGTTTCCATAGAAAGCTTGTTGAGGAGCTTGCCGTGGAGCTTTATGCTCTAAATCCCTTGGCTGTGGAAGGAAGGCTTTCGGATCAAAAGTCTGTCCATAGGCTTGATTATTCGAACCTGTAGACTGGCTTGATTGAACTGGTTGGGGTAGAAAAGGGTTCACGTTTGACACAAACGCGGTTTGCAGCTTCGGTTGCTGACTTGAGCTTGTACCTGCATTAATTCCTCCAAAATACATCTTAGGGTTTTATGGAGAAGAGACTCGTTGTGCTTTCCGGAGTTCTTTTTCATTCTTGTTCTCCAGTTTCTACACAAATTCATAAATACTAATTGAGTCCAAAACACCTGTATGTTTTAAAAGATCAATAAATTGACCCCATTTTGGTGGTAAAGCATCACAAATCGCATCACAATTTCTTGTGGTGCTGCTAACACTTTATACGAGTACATTTTGCTGAGAAGATGATAAAACCGAGTGGTCATATCATTCAAGGTTTCGTTCTCCATGAACATGAAACCTTCAAACTCTTTCTTGAGCAGATATGCCGAATCTTCCTGGTAGCAGAATTACCTTCACCTCTTGCTTCCAAAGTGTCCCACAAATTTTTCGTTGTAGTACAATACTCAAACTGATGATAAATGTCTTTATGCAGAGCTTGTGTAAGGATAGCAAATGCCTTTTTCTCTAGATCGTAAGCTTTCTTGTCACTTTCGACTAGATTGGCCAATGAGGTTGGATTTGATCCAGCTTCTTCAAGTGCTTCATTGTAGGGGTAGTGAAACACGTCCATAATTCCGTGTTTTGACCGAGAACATACGTATGAAAATGACTTTTCCATGAAGGATAATCGTTCATGTGATTTAACTTTGGCGGTCGGTTATTACTCCCTGTTTCACTTTCGCTCATTAACAGAGTTTGGATGCTTTGATTCTGATTCGCAACACACGCCCATTGATTTGCAGAGATCATTGTTGTAAGTTGAGGCATCAAAGATTTTACCCATGATGTTGCGGAGCTTTGCGAAGACTCCTGATTTGAGCTTGAACAACTCCAATCCCACGGGTTAGAACTCATTATATTTCTTGTTTAATGAAAATTTAAAGGTATAAAGTTTCACAATTATAATTACCTTTCAAAATTCACAGATCTGAAAATATGACAAATTCTTTAAAATCACAAAGCTTTGAAAAACACGAAAAACAACAAAAACTGTTTCATGCTTCTCATATAATCCTTCGCTCTTCTCATAGCGCTTGCAAATGCCCACTTGATGTCCATCAGCTTCATTTCATCTCGGTCAATTTGTTCATAGTCTTCGTTTGTCAAATTGATGTTCCCTATTTGACCAGCAACTAAACCACAATATGCACTGACCATGGTATTTAGATGTTCTGCATGTTCCTGTGCAACTTCTACGTTGATTTTGGAGAGATTTGACGTGTCAAGTTTGACAGTGTTGGGATTTGCCGATTGACTGTTGTTTCCATAGAAAGCTTGTTGAGGAGCTTGCCGTGGAGCTTTATGCTCTAAATCCCTTGGCTATGGAAGGAAGGCTTTCGGATCAAAAGTCTGTCCATAGGCTTGATTATTCGAACCTGTAGACTGGCTTGATTGAACTGGTTGAGGTAGAAAAGGGTTCACGTTTGACACAAAGCGGTTTGCAGCTTCGGTTGCTGACTTGAGCTTGTACCTGCATTAATTCCTCCAAAATACATCTTAGGGTTTTATGGAGAAGAGACTCGTTGTGCTTTCCAGAGTTCTTTTTTATTCTTGTTCTCCAGTTTCTACACAAATTCATAAATACTAATTGAGTCCAAAACACATGTATGTTTTAAAAGATCAATAAATTGACCCCATTTTGGTGGTAAAGCATCAGCAAATCGCATCACAATTTCTTGTGGTGCTGCTAACACTTTATACGAGTACATTTTGCTGAGAAGATGATAAAACGGAGTGGTCATATCATTCAAGGTTTCGTTCTCCATGAACATGAAACCTTCAAACCTTCAAAACTAAGCCCGATTTTGAACAAAGAAATAGCCAAAGCTCTGATACCACTTGTAGGTCCACCTGCGGATGGTGTTAAACCAGTTCCTTGTTCAAATGACATACACACAAGTGCGGAATCCAAGTGTGCATGCAACCAAAGCAAAGTAAAGAACTCGGGGTAATCAAAGATTCACTATCTTGATTAATGATTGAGAACAAGTACAAACATATACACACAATTCTCGTATGACTCAAACAAACTTGCTGTGTTCTTGTGTCTTCGTCTTCAGAGAGAATACTGAGAGGCTCACTTAGACCAACTAGCTAACCCTCACTGAGATGTGCATGTCTGCTTATATAGTGTCCGTCTAGAGTTCGTATGAAACACGAATCCAGACATAAGGAACACACTATTTCACACGAGACACATTATGGGAATTTGGTACGAGTCAACTGTTTCGTACGAAATACTTATTTCGTACGAAACAAGTAACACACTTGTTACTCAAGTATTTCGTACGAATCATGTGATTCGTACGAATTCTTTGACTCGCACAAAATCCTTATTTCAGGAAAACATGTGTAGACTTGACGTACACAAGACTTATCAGTATGCACTCATGCAACTGATTAACACAAACAAGCTAAGATGTCATACTAGATCAAGATAGAAGGATATCTCGATCTATTCGACACGACCAAACCTAAACAAACACTTGAGCAAAGACTGTACAATTACAACTGTAATTAAGAACAAGTGACAGACACAAAACTGTATCAACAGATTCGGATCAACTGAAAACTCCAACGAGTTGTGAGAACTTAAAGAACTCGGCGTTCCCATGCGAGTTTTCCCCATTTTTTCACACCACTGGATTAAAATGTTATAAACACAGCCGTAAAAATTAAAATTAACTAAAATTCGAAGTGATGTTTTCGTCCCCTTACAGCTGTTGTAAAAAATTGATGCCATCAGCGTTTTCCAGCATTTACGGCTGCTTAAAATAAAAAACTAGGTTTTTTTGGAAACATTGATTCGTTTTAGGATTTTTGGTAAAAACAATTTTGAGAAAACTTTTCGTAAGGCCGAATTCTCTAAGTTTTCACAACTCGTATAAGTTTTAACCCTATATATATATATATAAGGGTTCAACGGGGAACCATGCATTTAACATGTTAAAAATTCAACTTAACATGTTAAAAATCATATTTTTTTAATTTCAGAGCTTTTACGTATAAAACACATTGAAGAATTTTTAATTAAAAAATTCCAAAAGTAAAAAATTATAAAAAAATCTTAAAACAGTAAAAACATGTGAAACTGTTTTAATTTTTAGCATATTAAATTGAATTTTAAGATATATTTAACATGTTAAATACACTGTTTCCCGGTTCCCCATTTTTTAGCGTTCCTCGTTGAACCTCACACTATATATATATATATACTAGTCATTTACCCGCGCGATGCGGGGGGAGTGGCAATTTAAATTGGATACTCGTTTACCGTTAGTTTATCAGTCGTCTCGTGATATATTGTATAGTACTTAAGTTAGTTTTCTTATTCGTGATATGTTGGCACTTGTTTTTCTGTTAGTTTATCAATTCTTTGGTCATATACTTTTCCTAATTTTTTTAGTTGTAGCTTCGGCGTTAGACAAACACTATTAATAATATCAGATGTTAGACAAACACTGATGATGTTACTAACCTCTGATGGAGTAATAACATTAGATGTTAGACAAACATTGATGATGTTGCTAACCTCTAATGGAGTAATAACATCATATGTTAGGCAAACACAGTTGGTGGTAGACAACCACAGCTGAGTATAACATTAGTGGGTTTGCTATAGAACTATTGTTGGTGTGTTAGCAGTGGTTTGTCATCAATTGTTTGCATCAGTGGTTTCTGATCAGTGGATGCGACTGACATGTTGCAGATTAACAAATAAAGCTAAACAAACAGTAACTTAATGATAGGACGTGCCATCTTTATTACTGAACATACAGTAACGTATAGAAAATCCATGCCCAAACTACGCGCCAAAAACATCTTATATAAACAACCTCAGGCCCTTCCATTGATTACACCAAAAACAAACGCCATAATTTACTAAATACCATATGGCAAACCTCGTTCTTGGGGATTCAGTATTGTTCTCCATGAAGTTTTGCTGAATGGATTCTTAGGTGAGGGGGATAACTCAATAAGATTTTGCTGAATGAGATGGACAAATCTTCAAGAAAAAGCCACTGATGACAGTGGTTGTCATTTTGTTTGCTTTGTCTCCAACATCACACCCAAATATTAGCATCCACAAGCACGACATCGATCTATGTCTCCAACATCCACAAAACCACTTCAACAGTCAACAACAAAAGATTGCACCAAAAACTAAAATGTCATATTTTGTTGAATGATCAGCTTCGCCTAGAGCATGGCATTTCAGCTGTGTAGGGAAATCGGCACCTATCTAAGGAATTCAAAGGTTTAGGGGACAAAAACTTCAAGAATAAGAGACTAATGGCAGTGAAGATTTGGATGACAAATTGGATTAGCATTTTTAATTTTTTTTGTATCTTTTTTGGTGTCATTTTCTGTGGTTTGTTATCTAATTTTCAACTAATAAAATACATTATTTCTCTAATTACTTATAAAATGCCAAAATACCATAAACCCCAAACATCAACACTATAATAAAATTCCTTTAATCACGCATTATTAAAGTCAAACTACTGATGGGCCAACATCTGAAAGAATCCTTGCTAAACCTTTAATGAGTTTGCTAACCTCTGATAGAAAAATAACATCAGATATCAGACAAACATTAATGATGTTGCTAACCTCTGATAGAGTAATAACATCAGATGTTAGACAGCCACTGATGATGCTAACAACCTCTAATGGAGTAATAACATCAGATGTCAGGCAAACGCTGTTGGTGATAGACAACCACTGCTGGACAACCACTGTTGAGTATAACATCAATGGTTGGTGAGTCAGTGGTTGAATCAGTGGTTTTGCAATACAACTAATGTTTGTGTGTTAGCAGTGGTTTGTCATCAGTGGTTTGCATTAGTGGTTTCTGATTAATGGTAGTTTGGAAGGAATAACATCAGATGTTAGGCAAACACTGATGATGTTACTAACCTCTGATGGAGTAATAACATCGGATGTTAGGCAAACACTGTTGGTGGTAGCCAACCACTGCTGAGTATAACATCAGTGGTTTTGCTACAATTACTGTTTGTATTAGGAGTGGTTTGTCATCAGTGGTTTGCATCAGTGGTTTTCGATCAGTGGATAAGATTACAAGTTGCAGATTTAACAGATAAAGCTGAACCAATAGTAACTTAACGATGGGACGTGCCATCTTTATTACTGAACGAATAGTAACTTATAGATAATTCCCGCCCAAACTACATGCAAAAAAACATCTAATATAAACAACCTGAGGCCCTTCCACTGATTACATCAAAAGCAAAGGCCATAGTTTACTAAATACCTAATGGCAAACCTCGTTTCTTATAACATCAGTTTTGTTCTCCATAAAGTTTCACTGAATGAGGTGGACAACATTCTTAGGTCATTATTAAGTGAGCAAAACAATGTTGTCCATATCGTTCAGCATAATTTTCTTGAGATAAACCTCACCTTGTTCAAATTAAAACGCCAAAAAGTTCAAAACATATGGCAAACCTGTAAGCTATGTGTTGTAAAATATTTTGCTGAATGAGATGGACAAATCCTCAAGACAAATAGACTGATGATTGTGATATGTCATTTTGTCTGCTTTGTTCTTGAGGAAGGCTTGGATGAGAAGAAGAGACCTATGCCAGTGTAAATGCTATTTTAGACTCCATTTGAAATGATGGAGAGTGGGATGAGCATGATGATGATGGCCAAATATCGTCAAAGTGAAAAACCCACTCAAAATCACACCCAAAAGAATAGCGTCCACAACAACGGCATCGATCTATGTCTCTACCATCCACAAAACCAATTCACCAATCAAAACAAGAAAAGATGGCACCAAAAGCCAAAATGCCATGTTTTGTGTGTGATTGATCAACTTGGTCTAGAGTAGGGCATTTCAGTTGTGTAGGAAATCGGCACCTATCTAAGGAATTCAAAGATTCAGGGGATAAAAACTTCAAGAATAAGAGACTGATGGCAGTGAAGATTTGAATGAGAAATTGGATTAGCATTTTTTATTTTTTTTCTTCTCTGTATCTTTTTTTGTGTCATTTTCTGTGGTTTGTTATCTAATTTTCAGGTAATAAAATACATTATTTCTCTAATGGCTTATAAAATGCCAAAATGCCACAAACGCCAAACACCAAAACTATAATAAAATTCCTTTAATCATGTATTATTCTTAACTCCAAATAATTTCTGAAATGTATAAAACACGGTGCAAGAGAATAACATCAGATGTTAGGCAAACACTGATGATGTTAGACAAACACTGATGATGTTGCTAACCTCTGATGGAGTAGTAACATCGGATGTTAGGCAAACACTGTTGGTAGTAGCCAACCACTACTGGACAACCACGGCTGAGGTGGACAACATTCTTAGGTCACTATTAAGTGAGCATAACAATGTTATTACTCCACTGCGTGCCATTACACAGGCCATGTGATGGATCGATGTTCCGTAACAATATTATTGGGCATCCAATTTTTAAAGGGAGCTTATGAGGAGGCAAACCACTAACATTTAGCGAGTTTAAGAACCACTAACATGATCAAGATGCTTTGGTTGTCCATTATTCATTGTAAATTGATAAAGTGTCAAATACCTTGCAAATTATTAAATAAAAGATAGTCATAATAGATGATGAAATAAAGTCAAACTACTGATGAGCCAGCATCTGATAGAATCCTTGCCAAACCTCTGATGAGTTTGCTAACTTCTGATAGAGTAATAACATCAGATGTTTGACAAACACTGATGATGTTGCTAACCTCTGATGGAGTAATAACATCATATGTTAGGCAAACACTTTTGGTGGTAGCCAACCACTGTTGTACAACCACTGCTGAGTATAACATCAGTGGTTAGTGAGTCTGTGGTTTTGCTATACAACTACTGTGATTTTGATACAATAAATCTTGAAACTCATAAAAATAAGTATTAAAATACTAACAATTACATATGGAAAAGAAAACTAACCAGAGATTTAAACTCTAATAGCAATATTCAAGAAACTTTAACTTCAACTCCATCGAGCACTGAACCTCTCGATGTATGTCCTTTATCTGTGTCATGAACTCTACATCTCTATCTCTGCACTCTATATTACTCGCAACCATTTCTGGACACCCACTACTGAGTATAACATCAGTGGTTAGCTTTATCTGTGGTTGAATCAGTGGTTGCATCAGTGGTTTTGCTATACAACTACTGTTGGTGTGTTAGCAGTGGTTTGCATCAGTGGTTTCTAATCAGTGGATAGGATTACAAGTTGCAGATTTAACAGCTAAAGCTGAACAAACAGTAAGTTATAGATAATTCCCGCCCAAACTACGTGCCAAAAACATCTTATATAAACAACCTCAGGCCCTTCCATTGATTGCACCAAAAGTAAACGCCATAGCTTACTAAATACCATATGGCAAACCTCGTTTCTTATAACATCATTTTTGTTCTCCCTAAAGTTTCACTCAATGAGGTGGACACCATTCTTAGGTAATTATTAAGTGAGCATAACAATGTTATCCATCTCATTAAGCAAAATTTTATTGAGATAAACCTCACCTTGTTTAAATTAAAACGCCAGAAAGTTCAAAATAACAGATGGCAAACATGTAAGCTGTGTGTTCTAAAAGATTTTGCTGAATGAGATGGACAAATCCTCAAGACAAAGAGCCTGATGACAGTGATATGTCATTTTCTCTACTTTGTTCTTGAGGAAGGCTTGGATGAGAAGGAGAGACCTATGCCAATGTAAACGCTATTTTGGACTCCATTTGAAATGACGGGGTTGGGATGCGCATGATGATGATGGCCAAGTATCATCAAAATCGCATTAAAAACAATAGCGTCCACAAAAACGGCATCGGTGTCACCACCATCCACATAACCACTTCACCAATCAACAAGAAAAGATGGAACCAAAAGCTAAAACACTATATTTTTGTTGATTGAAGCTGTTGGTCAGCTTCGCCTAGAGCAGGGCGTTTCAGCCGTGTAGGGAAATAGGCACCTATCTAAGGAATTCAAAGGTACAGGGGACAAAAACTTCAAGAATAAGAGAGTGATGGCAGTGAAGATTTGGATGAGAAATTGGATTAGCATTTTTTATTTTTTTCTTTTCTGTATCTTTTTTCGGTGTCATTTTTGTTGTTTGTTATCTAATTTTCAGCTAATTAAATACATTATGTATAAAGATGGATTAAAATACAAAACGATAAGAGATACATAACATACACATAAAAAATTACTATTTGGAGGGGTATGGTCCAAAAAACTGTGCGCCTGTGCAAGGAACCATACCCTCATACTGATATCACAAGAATTACCTTGCGCGCTATGCGAAACGGTGCGCCATTCTTGAAACAAACAGGTTGCACAACAAAGCTTGCGCACACTATGCAATAGCAAGTTAAACCTGGAAGCGCAGGCCCCTTCACCCTGCGCTGATATAATAGCCTTGCGCGCAACGAAACGGTGCGCCATTCTTGAAACAAACAGGTTGCACAACCTTGCGCACACCTACGCAATGGCAAGTTAGACCTGGAAGCGCAGGTCCCTTGACCCTGCGCTGATATAATAGTCTTGCGCGCAATGCGCAACGGTACGCCATTCTTGATACATGCAGGTCACACAACAAACCTTGCGCACACCTACGCAATGGCAAGTTAGACCTGGAAGCGCAGGTCCCTTGACCCTGCGCCGATAAAACAACCCTCTAGCGTGCGTTGAGTTTAACCCAAATATCCACGGATATTCCTCGTGGTTAACCAATGTTTCTTCAGTATTGTTTTTTAGCACCAGATTTTAGGCAAACAGTATTGGTGGTAGACAACCACTGCTGGACAACCACTGTTGAGTATAACAAGGAGTGATACCTATTTTCTTATAAAACATGATTAAAATTAAACAATAACAAATTTAAATTTAAACTAATACATAATTAAAAGTGAAACAACTACATAATTAATATTCAAACTAATTCGAGAAAAAAAAGTACATGGAAAATAAATTTAAGTAACCCATAATAAAACATTAGATAAACCATAGAATATATCATTATCATCATCATTGTGGTGGAGGAAGCAATCATCAAAATTGTTCTAAGGTTCCCAAACCATTCCTTCATCCAACGGTGTCTCGTATTCCGCCCCAGGGTCAGTTTCGTACCCTTCAGCCCAACTCGTCAGTTCTTGTGTTTAACCGCAGTTTTCGACATGAGGGCGGTTTAAAGGTGGAGGATGTTGTGGCGGTACAGGAGTGTTTGCAACCGGACGGTGATGCCCCTCCCCAATTCGTAGTCCACCAAATTGTAGTTGAGCAAAGGTATAGTCATACGCCCAATTCAACTCTTCATCCATAAAAAAACCATGGATCATCATGTGGAGGGTTTGTCACCGGCGGGGGGTTTGTCACCGGCGGAATTGGATACGGCGGAGGGTTTGTAACCGGCGGAATTGGATAACCACCACCCATAGCTCCCAGTTGATATGTGTTCGGAGTGGATTATGACCTGAAAAATCAATTGTAAGGCAATATAAAAATATATTGGTTATATATAAAGAAAAAATTAAAGATTAAGAAATTAACTTTACATATTTAAATTTATATATAAGTATTATTTCCAATTACACATGTATATAAAAATATTAATTACAAACCAAACCAATAAATAAACATTGTGATAGCTAAGTTAAAAGTTACAGAACAAACCAATAAAAGCGAGAAAGGTTACAACAATGCAAGATCCAGAAGAGAAAAGCTTACAACAATGCAACACCCAAAAGTAGGAAAGCTTATAACAATGCACTCTGGACTGTAATGTGGAGTAACGGTAGAATCTTATACAGATTTATAGAGCTCCAAGCATGCTTTACCACCCACCCAGTCACTATTTGCTTTATAGTTGTAAAAGCAATTGTAGAAGCATGACTGATAGGTTAAGTAGTAAAAAATCTAAAGGACTGTAGTCCAAAATGAAAAGATTCTCAGACTTAGGGAGTTGGTATTTGAAAAGGTTAGTATTTCACAGCTGTTAAACCAAACTTGGTACTCAGAATAGTAACTGAGAATATGTCAGTTTAAGGTAGATTGTAACTAATTGTAACTAAAAGGTTTGGTATTGAAAATGGGTCTATTCATGATAGGTGTACGAAAAGTTGACTATAACATCAGTGGTTAGTGAGCTGGTGGTTGAACAGTGGTTTTGCATCAGTGGTTTCTGGTTTGCATCAGTGGTTAGTGAGTCAGTGGTTGAATTAGTGGTTTTGCATCATGGTTTCTGATTAGTGAGTCAGTGGTTTGCATCATTGGTTTGCATCAGTGGTTAGTGAGTCAGTGGTTTTCATAACAGTTGGGGATTGTTTTCATTGTCATGCTTTCGTAATTATGATTACTTGCATATAACTCACAATCTCCCCCTCAGCCTAAGATCACTTATGTGTTCGTACAGAATGTAAGGAAGATAGCTTAGATTGATAATCGATGAAAGTGATCAAATATAACAATACAGGCACAGTTGATGCCAAAACTAAACATTAAAAGAATTTTATTATGATTACTTGTTGTACGCTAAACATTACAAGAACATATGATGACAAACTAAACTCTATTACTGATCCTTATTTCTCATCAATGATTTCCTTATTTGGCCTTTGAACTGAAGTTCAAAGTCCAAGGCAATCGTGTCTTCTACATCCCTTTCAAGCTCAAGATTCAGCAAGTCTTAGAGATCAGCTACATCTAGACCGTATGCATCCTGCATCTTTATCCTTTGAACTCTACCATCTGACCTGAGCAATGTCAATTCATGGTTGTCTTTGTTACACTTTCATTTTAGAATTTTTGAGTCAGATGGTTTTTCTGGGAGTGGTGTTATTTTTGATGAGTTGGGTGAGGTTGGTCTGCGTACAAGTGTGGATACTGAGGCTCTAAGCTTCTCACTTGAACCATCTAAGCCAAACAAAAGTTGGTTCTTTATTCCCTCTTTTCTCAATTCCTCATGCATCCTTTGATCTTCTTCTTCTACCTACTTTTGCCTCTTTGCTTGATTCAAGGCAATGGTGGATAAGCTGGTGGTTGAAGTTAATCTTTCAGGACCAAGGGTCGGTTCAAGAGTAGAGGTTGTTTGCTCATAGATTGACTTTCTTGAACAGAAGGATCCTTTTTTCTTAATTTTTCCAACCTTTTGTAGGTATCTACCACTATAGATTGTGACCATCTAGCAATCTGCCTTGTTGTTCCATATGAAGCTTCAACAAGCTCGGCTTTCATTCTCTTAATCTTCAGAGCATGGTCTTCGCTTCCAGTTTTAGCCTTTTTCCAAACTGGAGGAGTAGGCTTCTTTGAAGAGTCTTTGAGCATAGAATGAATTCTTTCAATTTCTTCTTTAAGCTCATTAGCCGACCAGCCTTTAAATTGTGCCCTTGTTGCTTTGTAAGGCTTATGCTTCATGACATGATCAAGATAATCTTCTATCAATTCTGGATCATCAGTGGTTGGCTGTTCAGACGTAGACTTACTCAGCTCCATAGCAAATTCTTCAATGCTTCTGACTTTGCTCAGTTGGTATAGCAAGGAGAGTTGTAAAGCCCTGTCATCTTTATCTTTTGAATTTTCTTTTGCAATGTATTCAGCCTGTATAGCCTTCAGCTTAAGATACTCATCCAAGTTCGTAGGCTTTCTAAACCCCAGCAAGGAAGGAAATTTTTTTTTTATTGGATCTTCTATTTTGTAGAAAGATTCAGTCTCACCTTTAACTGATAAAATATCCAATGGGTATATTGCACCCAATGGGACCAAGGAGGAGGGTTGGTGTATGGTTGGAAGTAGGGGAAATGGAGTTTGAGAGTGTGGAGGTGATGAGGATGGTTGTGATATGGATTGTGATGAGGTGGGAAGTGGTGATTGGTTGTCTTCATCATCAACAACAACAAAAGCTTTTCTTTTGCGTTGGAATTTAATTTTGGGAGAAGGTGGATGTGTGGGAATTCAGGATGGTGTGGGCAGTCGTTCAGTTGTGGTTGGAAAGGTGATCAAGGCAATGGTTTGAACAACATCTGTTGGAGCAGCTGTTATTCCAGCATCTACTATCACAACATCTGCCCTAACATCTGTTGTGGGTAGAGTGACAGATGATACATTTGTAGTAGCTGCAGCAGTGGTTGTAGGATAAATGGGAGTTTCTTGTCCTGGTCTTCTAGCAGACCTTCTTTGCCTTGAAATTCCAACATCTTCCTTTTCCATTTACTCTTCTAGCAGACCTTCTTGTCATGCTCTTCTAGCAGACTTTTCATGGAATAATTTTACCAGATGTTAGGCAAACACTATTGGTGGTAGACAACCACTGCTGGACATCCACTGCTGAGCATAACATCAGTGGTTAGTGAGTCAGTGATTGAATCAGTGGTTTTTCTATACAACTACTATTGGTGTGTTAGCAGTGGTTTGTCATCAGTGGTTTCTGATCAGCGGATAGGATAAGTTCAGGGGGCATTTATGTCAAGTTTGAATCATTGGTTTGCATCAGTGGTTAGTGACTATAACATTAGTGGTTAGTGAGTCAGTGGTTTGCATCAGTGGGCATTTATGTCAAGTTTGCTTTAATTCATAACAGTTGAGAGATTGTTTTCATTGTCATGCTTTCGTAATTATACTACAATCCTAACCACTGAGCATGAAAGTGATACTTAACAAAAATAACAAACTAATAAAATCTGCTAAGCTAACCACTGCTATACACTAAACATTACAAAGACTGACAGAAAACATTGATGATACATCCTCTTTTGGTCTTCAGCAGAGCTTTGCCTTGACAGCCTTTAGCTTTGATCTTCAGCAGAGCTTTGTCTTGGCAGACCTTTTACCTTTAGACTTTAGCAGAGTTTTGCCTTGGTAGACCTGCAGCTTTAGACTTCCACAGAGCTTTGTCTTCAACAGAGTTTAGCAATGGCAAACCTTGAACATTCAGTCTTCAGCAGACATTGACTTGGGCAAATGTTACATTATTGTAGGGTTCAATTCCAACATATATTTTATATCCAACACATATTTTTACTGAATTTAGTGTAGTTTGACAAATTACATATATAAATTTTCTTTGCCTTGTAAGGGGTAGATGGGTAGTTCCCTCCACAGGGCTTATAAGACACAGGTTATGTGCAGCAGTCCGCCATATTTAATATATAAAGTGTTTTATATGTTAAATAAGGCGGGCTGGCGCCAATAACCTCTGTTTTGTAAGCCTTAGGAGAGAACCACCTATCTTCCCCTAAAAAGCAAAGAAAACATATCACGTAATATAAACCTTCTTTCAATTTCTCTTCATCATAATCAGACGTGCTACACTCAGTTGCTGATCTAATCTGACAAACAATAACGATTAATATTAATGTTATTTCGGGAGATATAGTTTACGAAATTATTTTAGTGTAAGTGCACCTATCGCTTACCGTATAAACTTGTTGCAGCTGCGCTGGCTGCGGCGTTGCATCTACCTGTAAACATAGAGGGGTCAAGATTTAGGTTTTCTTTTACCATAAAGTTCATAGTTCTAACTAGAATTAATAAACGGTTTTATTTAGCTTACCTTAATTTGCACCATTCAACTTCTAAGCGAGTGACCTGATCTTTAGATGAGCTATAAAGCATTATATTAAGAACATTTAAAATTATGTCTACAATTGAAAAATAAACAACATAATTACCGTATGAGAGAGGAAATGAGAGCTCTGAACCTGAGATGAGATGAAAATGAGAGAGGGTCAATGAAGATCTCAAATCGTTTGGATGTTGTGAAACCTTGAACATCTTGTGAAATCGCCATCTCTTAAATCGTCTGAGAGAGAAAGGGGCATGAGGATTTTGAAAATGAAGAATGAATCTGGAAAACCCTTGATATATATCTGTGGCAGGGGTGTATGGGGAGCTGGGATGAGCGGGAATTGAAAAATTGAATGCAAAATTTGGCCGCTCAAACATACTGTGCTTAAAGATGTTGTACTTCATGCATTAAAGGAGTTTTAAAGGAAGTGGCAAATTACCTTAAGTTATCCTTTGGATATGCTTATTAATATAGTGTGTGTGTGTTTATATATATATATATATATATATATATATAGGTTTAGGATCCTGTACAAAAATAAAATTTGTGAGAATGATAAGAAAGAACATGATGATGACACATGTCATTATTTAATTTATTACGATAAGGGCAATAAAGTAATTTAACAAAAAAACCTAATTAAAAATAAAATTCAAAAACTCACATGCAATGCACATGCAAGTTCCCGTCATCTCTTTTAAACGTTAATAACTTTTCATGCGTAACTAGTATTTTATTCTCTTTAATTTAGATATGGTATTGCTATAGATTTTTTAATTAGAAAATAATTAACATGTTACATGATTGCTAGTGGATGTATTCTCTGTCGCACCACGCGGACACCATACTAATGTGGGCAATAGCATATATCCCCTTATAAACTTAATCAAATTTACCAAATCAAAAATTGAAATTCAATATATCTTATTCCTAACTGAAAAACAATTACAAATTTATCCAATTTAATTTATTTTATTAAAACTAGATTATAAAATGACTATTTTACCCTTATCTTTAAAAAAACTTTTAAAATCTTCCCATTTCAAGTAGTTTTTTTATCCAACTTTATTTTTTTAATGTTTTGCTAATGCGTTTTTTTAATCTCTTCGTCTATGTTTAATCTACTCTTATTTATATCGGCCTTTTGGAGTAACAATTATACAAAACACAAGTGACAATCTGGACTTTGCTTTTATAGTTTTATTGTAAAGATCAAACTTGCTGCAGCCATTTGTTCATTGTTAGATTAAAAGTCGTTAAAATATGAATATTCGTTCAGTGATCAGAATTTAATCAAGATTACTTGAAGATTTGACAACAAAACTACTTTGTTTAATTAAAAGAAATTAAGACTTTAGCCACTTGAAAATTTTGAATGATAAATCACAGTAACTTAAATGATAATCAACCATCTATTGAAGTAAAACAAAAGAAGGATATCATTTCATCTAATTTCAATTTGGCCTCTAATATATAAGTATATATCATATGTGTACCCACAAAATAGAAGAGGTATCAAACCGAACTTATTAAAACCCACACATGTACTCGCAAATTTGATCAGGTATCAACGCGTATGCTTTTTATTGAACGATTCCACTAGTATATAGTATCAAAATCCTTGTGAAACTGATAAAAAAACCGACGCTTGTACAGTTGGAATCGCTGACTGATGTGCAGGTTCTCGCCGAAATCGTTCGCACCAGTAATGGCCAACTGATGATGGAACTGGATCACGGAAATAATTTTGTGTATAGGATAGTGAACAGTTGCCTGGAAGATGGCCTCTGAATTCTGATTAGATGTGCTTTTTAATAGGTTTTTCTTTGGGTCTACATATTCACACACCCATCTGCCTAGTTCCGCACCTTCAAGACGCGCCGTCTAGACTTAGACAGGGTGTCTAGGGTTTCTTTCTCTGGCCACATTCCTGCCCGCGTACAATGTCAAATCAATCACATCAGATGGGGCGTCTGGGCCTAGACGGAGCCCGTAGACGACCTACCCAAGACGGGTCGTCTAGGCCTAGACGGGGCGTCTTGAAGGTTGATTTTGACTTTGGTGGTCTGCATGCATGTGAGTAAAGCAGTAAAGTGATACGCCCCGTCCAGGCCTAGACGGGGCATATATTTCTTTGTTAAATAGAGCCATGCAGAGCATTTAATATCAGTGTTGAAACAAACTTCGTCGAAATTCTCTGCTTCTTCTTCTTTGGCTTATATTACTCCATTTGATATCATTCAAAGGTGGTGAAATATCATCATACTGGGACGACAACTATTTCTTTGGCCGTATTCTGGCGAGTCATGAGTGCCTGAAGCCAATCTGGTAACAGTTATTAAGTTAAACTACTTGTTGATTTAATTATTTACTAATGATGATACCGTTGTTAGGGGGAGACCGGCGTTCCCGTTTCTAACGAGTAAGAGAAGGTTGTGTCAAGTGTACAAGGAAATCAAAACAGACCATTTCTAGATTAGAACAAGCATCCTCCCATTGATGAAAATCCCCTGTGGACAACTCAATGAACCATGTTATCCTGTGCAACAAGGGTTTCCGGATTATGGATACGGGTGTGAATATTCTTATGTGCAAAAACAATATCCAGATGGATACGGAGGAGATGGTTATGAAAGTTACAATGCAACACAGTTTTTGTACGGTCAACAACTCAATCCTGACGATGGAGGTTATGGTGGTGAGGCACCCCCGAGCACAGGCAATCCGTACCTCACAAAAATGGTATCAAACTTATTTATTTATGTTGGACAGTTGAGTAAATATAAAATCTAACATAACGCTATCGATGTTACAGGTTTTCAACTCTCTAGATGAGTTAAAAACTGGGCACAGGAAATGGCAAAGGCGGATGGTTTCGTTATTTTGACCCAACGATCAAAGAAAATTGGGGGAAGGACCGGGAGGGTATGGCTTGAATGTGACCGTGGTGGTGAGCACCATACTACAGCAACGGTTAGAAAAGCTGGAAGCAAAAAAACCGGTTGCCTGTTTTACCTGGTGGCTGTGCGAGACCATCCGTATGAAACATGGGGGATAAAAGGGGAAAGACTAAACATAACCACGAACTTTGTGAGGACCTGTCGGCCCACGCATATATGCGAAGGTTTACTCCTAATGAATACCGATTGATTGAGCAGCTGACAGCTCAAAACATGGAGCCGCGTAGAATTTTTCAAACGATAAGGAAGCAGTTTCCCGACAGTTTCCATGTTCAGAAAGACGTACAAAACGCAGTTCAGAAGATTAGGGCCGAACAAAGATACGGACTGACTCCCATGCAGTCGCTAGAAAACATCCTGATTACAAACGAATTTATTTACGACACACGGGGGGAACCCGAAACAGAGGTCGTTACAGAGATCTTCTTTGTTCATCCATACTCGAGTGAAATGTGGCGTGCGTTCCCGCACGTTTTGCTGATCGATTCCATACAAAACAAACGTATACAACATGCCATTTGTCTAGATAGTTGGTATGACGCCCACCAACTATTCGTTTTGTATCGCGTATGCCGTTATCTGCAAAGAACGTAGTGATAACTTTGTATAGGTGCTTGAGAGGATCAGGTCAATTTTGGATGAATGTATGGAGCCACGTGTGATTGTAACGGATAGAGACCTGGCCCTAATTAACGCGTGTGCTAAAGTTTTTCCAAACGCCTCTCGGTATCTTTGTAGGTTTCACATACAATAGAGTATTTGTAAGCACTGCAAGAGCGCCTTCACAGAAGAAGACTAGCAAAAAATTTTGTTATTCTGGGGGACATTGTGTGAGTCTCCATCAATACCCATATACGAGTACCACTTGCGTAACCTGCAAAAGCGACTTGTGGAGTGCAAACGATCAAGTAAGTTTTGTAATAAAATCTGACTTACCTATGTACATTTAATAAATCATTGGTACTTTTTAGGGGTGTTTACGTACGTGTATGATAACTGGCCGAAAGATTACAAGGAAATGTTCGTCTTTGCGTGGACTGATCAGAGTCGCAACTTCGGGCAGCGTACCACAAACAGAGTTGAGAGTCAACACGCCAATTTAAAGAGATAGGTCCAAGATAGGAGCTCGCTGGACTGTATAGTAGGTTGTGTCAAGGATATAGTTGAAACACAATACGGTGAAATAAGGAGGAGCTTTCGAGAAAGCATCGAAAATATAATGAACCACCACCAAAACCCGTTATTTGACCACCTACGTGGAAAAGTTGCCCATACAGCGCTTGACTTGTTGAGTGGAGAGCTACTTAGGAAACTAGACGTTTTGTAGTGCTTTCATTCATCTTGTGGTTGCTAGATGTGGTACAGCTGTGGGTTGCCTTGTGCTTGTAGGTTGGAAAAGTACGTACGTGCAGGTAATACTTGTTAAACACGAAACGATGTGTGTTATATATGTCTGTTAGTCATGTGACTTTAACAGTGCATTGTTTTAACCGTGCAGAGCGTCTTATTCAACTCGAAGACGTAGACATCTTCTAGCAGAAGTTTAAGTTTCAGCCATGTAAATTGATAAGGATGACGTTGACGTGATAAAGAGCTCAATATTGTTAGGAACAGTTAGAGTCACACCCCCTGCTTAGAAAAAAAGCTTGTTGGCAAAAATTAAAGTGATGTTGACTCCAACCAAATCTACCAAGAAACCACCGGTTGTCCAACAAAATACTCATGGACGGCCAACAAGAAAGCAAGCACAACAATCAGTTTGACGATGCCCCCCGCCATAGCTCGTACGTTCCGTCCCAGGGTTCCCAACAAAGTACATACAATACCCCCCGCCACAGCTCGTACGTTCCATCCCAGGCCTCTCAACAGTCGTTCATAAAGTTTCAAAAACCCAGAGCGGGGCGAAACCGTTCAACAACTTCTAAACAAAGAGAGATTCGAGACGATAACGGTTTTCCGTTGATAGTGGGCGACGAGTATGTGTCAACCATCAAACGGTTTAAGTCTCTCCTTCTGACATTGTATCACCCGTATATCTCGTGCATACAAGATGTGAGGCCAGACGGTCATTGTGGGTTTCGGTCTGTGGCTGTGGGCTTCGATAAGGGAGAACGTTCATGGAGCCACATTCGAAAAGACCTTCTACAGGAGATGGATCATAACACATCTATCTTGGTGCCAGTATTTGAAGCATGGAGGAAGGATATTTTAACACGCATCGTCAGGGCCTAATTTGGGATTCAGTAGAGCGTTGTCCCCCCACTCACTAGACGGACTTCCCCCACGCAGGGCTTCTTATTGCACAAAGGTACGGTATCCTGGTTCACCTGTTAAGCATCGATGGTTGTTCCACCTTCTTCCCGATAATGAGTCCTCCGACGGATCGAGAACCACAAATGATAACGCTTGCACATGTTAACAATAATCACTTTATACATATTAAGTAAGAAGGCCAATTTCCAATGCCGACAATAAACGGGCTATGGTTGACGCACCGAAGCCCCGCTGCAGAACAATGGCTATACATGTACATGCCCCGTTTAGAATGGTATACGTCGATAATGAATCCCCACCAAATCCAAACGCGAGTATTAATTACGTCGACAGTGAATCGGAAGAATGAGTTTTCGTATACTTCATACGAATTTTGTATACCTAATACGAATTTTGTATAATTAATACGATTTTTTGTATAATTAATATGATTTTTTGTATAATTAATACAATTTTTTTATAATTAATACGATTTTTGTATAATTAATACGATATTTTGTATAATTAATATGATACTTTGTATAATTAATAAGTTTTTTTTATAATTAAAATGATTTTCTGTATAAAAGAAAAGGATAAAAAATTATGAATATACGAGTCGTCTAGACCTAGACTGGACGTCTGTTGTTGGCCACAAGTCCATTTTACCCTTGGATTGCACCCCGTCTGAGTCTAATTCAGGGGCAAAATGGTAATATTAATGAACTAGACACCCCGTCTAGATCTAGACGTAGCATACACATTTGAGCGGCAACTGTAAAATGTTCAACTGTTTGAATTTTAAAGGGGACTGGTTAATTACCATTTTATCCCTGAATTGCCACACGTCTAGGCCTAATTCAGGGGTAAAATGGTAATTAACCATCTAAGCAGAAAAAGTCTCAGATGGTTAATTACCATTTTACCCCTGAATTAGGCCTAGACGGTGGTAATTCAGGGGTAAAATGGTAATTAACCATTTCATTATCCGGGACGTCTAAGTATAAGCCGTCTAGTTAATTAACATTTTACCCCTGAATTAGGCCTAGACGGGTGGCAACTCAGGGGTAAAATGGTAATTCACCATTTCACCTAGACTGATCGTCTAGGTCTAGACGCCCGTCTAGACCTCGTATATGACTGGAGAAACTAGACGCCCAGCTGCATACGACCAACCAAACACACACACACATACGTATAATCCCCTGATCAGCCGTATACAGACCTTAATTTTTCAAATTCAAGCATCTCTTGTACATATTCTAGCCTTTACTTCATGTTTCTTTAATGTATTATACATTCAGACCGTATGTTGTATGTGAATTTGATGAATTTGTGGGTTTTAGGTGTGTGTGTGTGAACAATATGGGTTTTTGGTTGAACAGGACGGGGCGTCTACCCTAGACGACCCCATAGACGACCAGATTTTTGTTTTTTTTTCTTTTTATTTCTTTTATTTAACAAACTTAATTGTTTGTTATATTGTTAAGTGTTATTATTATTGTTATTATTTGTGTTATATATGGTATTTTTTGCAGATTGATTATGGACGAGATTGAAGATCAGATACACGGCCCTCCACATCCGCATGGTCCGCGACGGGCTCTGCTAACGCCGGCGGAACACGGCCACTCGTATCTAGAGTTCCCACCCGACACCGAGGCCGCCCGTTTTTGCGGGAAGCTTAGGCGGATGCACGTCGCGGTCGACTGGAATGCGATCGAGGCGATTGATGAGACGCCGAGACTGCGTTATTCGTTCCTGTTGATTCACCGTGTCATCGTCTGTTTGACTTGGCTGGTACGCCGAGTTATAGGGAGCTGCTGATCGAGTTCCTGTCGACGTTCACATTTCACCCTCCATGGGTCGACCAGCCGCCTGCCCAGCCACCGGCTCCTTCCCCTCTGCCTGAGGTTTCCTTTAGGCTTGCCGGTGTTGGCGTTCGATGACGCTTGATGAGTTTGCTGTTCATAGCGGTTTATACCTACAGAAGGAGATCGCTATGGATGTTTTATACGGAGGGGCTAGTGGTGGTGGATAGACCCAATCTTTTGGGATTTTGGGAGGTGGTCGCGGGGCAAGACACTTGGGAGCATGTCAGGGCGAAGGGGAGGATTTCACATGTTGACGACCCATTGTACAGGTACGTACGTTTCTTACAGTAATTATTTGATTATTATTGTTATAAATTAATTTCCGTATTTCGCTAACAATATGTGCAGGCATCTACATTGGATGCTCGCTACGTCTATTACCGCTCGCGGCCACAACCGTGAGTGGTGTACGAGCACCGACATATTTTTCTACTATTGTCTACTGTACAGGAGGCCGTGCGCACTTGCGCACGGTCTCGCCCAGTACTTCGCCTCTGCCCATCACCGGCAGGAGCGCGGATTTTTGTACGGCGGTGCGTACGTCACCGTCATTGCTCGGTCATTGGGTCATCTGCCGGAGACAGACCCACACTTGCGGCCGGCCATACCGTCGACGCGGATGGGTTTTCAGATGTTGCGGGGGATGAAGCTGGTGAAGAGGTTCGACGTGCTCGGCGAGCGGTTTAAAACCCCGCAGGTGAGCAATGGATTCCGGAGGCCCTGTCGGAGCACTTTGATCCAGTCTATCCGCCAATAGATGAGACAGCGGTCGTTCAGGAGCCTCCGGTAGATTTAGACGGACCGGCACCGGCACCGCCGCTACCACCTCCCAGGGCGCCCCAGTTTCCGCAGCACGTTATTCCAGGTTATGCCCCGGGAGGTGCACCATACATGCACTTACGAGCCGACGTTGACAGGCTTTTGGAACTGATGGGCTGGGTTGTTCGGGAGTTACAGGATAGACGAGAGAGAGAGGGGGGTTACCTCCCATACCGCTCCCACCACCTCGAGCACCACATCAGCAGCAGCCGCAGCAGCCAGATCCCGACTCCGACTCGTATGCATAGACGTTTTGTATTTAGTATTCAGCTGTACAGATACATATTGTTATGGATGTACAAAGTTATGTTATATATGTTATATTTAACTTTGTTTTCAGTTATTCGATTACTTGATGATTGTTTGCATTAAATCGACATTGAAATGTAATACGGAAACACATAAATTTCAAAATGTTAAGTAATATTTACACGATATAATATTTGCATTCTTTTAAAATGTTCAAAACAATATTAAATTTAATTAGTATAATTTAAAAAAAAAATGTAAAAACAATGAAATATTTAAACGATCGAAAACGATAACTTATTTTTATACAAAAAAATAAAACTTTTTAAAAACTCTTTAAAATTTAAAATCTCAAATTACACCACCAAAAAAATATCAACCTCCAACAACAACCAATTTACCCCACCAAAACACCCATTTTTCAATTCAAAAAAAACACCATGCTCCTAGACAGTAACTTATTTTTATACAAAAAATAAAACTTTTTAAAATTTAAAATCTCAAATTACACTACCAAAAAACATCAACCTCCAACAACAATCAATTTTACCCCACAAAAACACCCATTTTTCAACTCAAAAAAACACCATGGTCCTAGACGGGTCGTCTAGATCTAGACGGCCCGTCTACTCGCATAAAATTCTATGCCCAGCCATTCCCCTGCTGCCTCTTTATAATCAGTGCGTCTAGCTCTAGACGACCCGTGTAGGGCACCAAAGGTGTCCAAATAGATTAAGCCTTTTCTTTTAATTGTGAGAAGGGTAATTTTGTCATTGAAGGAATTCTGATCGGATGTGATTTTTGATAGGGTTTTTTAATTGTGAGAGGGATAATTTTGTCATTGAATGAAATTTTAATTAATAAGGGGATATATACAGTTGTGGTTTTGGGTTGAATAAATATGCAATTAAGAAAATAAATATTGGAGGTATATGCAATTCTTCCATAGATGTGTTTTGATTTTATTAGGGTAAAATCAAGAAGCGAACCGAAAAAAATACCCGAACCGAACCGAACCTAATAAGGTCGGTTCCAATAATTTGGTTTAGATCGGGTTCTGGTCGATTCAGTCCAAGAACCAAAGAAAACCCGAAATTAAGTATGGACTGATTTCTTGATATAATTGTTGCATCGTCTGGGATATGGGCTGGGATCAGGGGCAACCCATTTGATATTTTATCATCTTAACAACCTAATTGATAATATCTACGGCATATTACTTTTTCTATTCCATCTTTTATTCATTCGAATTAAACTGTGCAAAATTCTTGGATGCTACTTTGCTGAAATCATCAATTGACGGGTGCGTCGACTTGGTCCAACAGATTCTCTTATCTTCAAGAGTTTTATGTTTATAAGATGTATGCAACTATGTTGGTTATGTGACTAGGTGTGTGATAGATTTTCGTTTACTAACAATTCTACTATTCATTGTTCCTTGCTTATAGATAAAAACAGACCTTTTAGGATGTTTTCTGAAACCTTGACACTTGGTTTCTACCCAGTAGAACATGTAGCAAAATAAAAATTTTCCATACTTAGCTTTAGCATACTACTCGACCAGGAATACAACCTACCTAAGACTTATAACAATAAGCAAATTCAGACATAAATAACAAAGCTAAGCGACACGGCGTTAGGCTGCAAAAATCATGCATATAATCTACAGTCATAGGTGACAGAGTATGCTATTGTTGTAGTAGTGTTTTTTTTTTTAATTTTATTTTCCTACCTGTATGCTTCTTAAGTTCTTGTTTAACCATTTGTTATACAGAACTTGTAGATAAAAACGACACACACATGCCATATCATTCTTACTATTTGTTAGACTGAAGTTGTAGCGAAAAACGACACAAACACGCCTGTTTGCAGCCTGTCTGCAGGCGTGTTTGCAGCCGGTCTGTAGGCCTCTTTGAAAAATTATCTATTTAATGAGCACCTATTAAAAAAATTATGAATTAGATTTGAAAAAAAATTTAGCTTTTTTTGGTTCATTGTCAATCAGCATATATTGAAGGGTATTTTATAGATAATTTAATAAGTACTGACCAGTCAACATCACATGTAAACATTCTATTTCTACGTTTAATAGAAATATCAACATACCTTCAATATATTGCCAACTCAAGAATTGCCATTTTCATTATCAATAAATATCAACATACCTCAACCATGGCTAGAGGTACAACTTTTTAGACAGCTGGTTTGCAGGCCATTTGACGACCGTCTGCAGGCCGCTTAAGTCATGCACCTCTGAAATTTATAACGACAGTTATCAGTTGATCCTATCCTCAATGTTAAATCGTTTTTTCTAAATTTAAATTGTAGAATTCGTTTTAAAAAAAGATATACTTACATTTAAACGGATCTTTTGTGTATGCGCGTATCTTGGTGAACTTAATGTAAAGCTTCAAGCATAGTGCATGTTTCAGTTGACCGCAGTTAACTAAGACCTTCATTAATGATTAGTATACAATGTTAGAAGTTAGAATACTTCTATAATTGTATGTAGGACGAGTCAAATAAAGACCTGCAGTTAACTAAGACCTGTTTCTGCAAGCTGCTTGGCTTTTTGCAACCTAATGTTTATTGCAGTAGATTTTCTTGTGTTGTCTAATTGTTAAGTATACGTCTTGAATTTATTTTATTAATGCTTGTATTGTCTATTATTAAATTTTAGGTTTTTTATAAATGAATTTTAGATGGGACAACAACCTTTGGTAACATGTTTCGTCAAATTTTTGGTAACATGTTTTCATCAAATTTTTCACTCGGACATTTTATCAAACAATTGGTTTGCAAAGAGATTAATTATGGAGAATAGACAACAGATTGAAGCATAAATACCCCCCATCAAGTATGAAATACTTGCAAATTCGTATCAATTATTACAGAATTACTTAATAAACAACAAACATTTACACTTGCATGATCAATTGAGTTCAAATTAGGCATGAAAATCCAAAAATTGAATGAAAATTAACCAAGAAATAATTCACCATCTTTAATTGTTAATGCCATAACACCATAGTTCAAAGCTTGAATGATGATCGTTCAGGAGCTTCATGTTGTGGCTGTGATTTACGTGTGTACAACGGCTTCAACAAAGGGGGGAATGTTTAATGTGTCGGGTCGGGTAATATATATTTGGACCGAGAAACCCGATTGAAATATACCCAAACCGACCCATGTCTATAGGGAATTAAATCGGGTATTGTATTTCAACTGGTTTGGTTCTCGTTATGGGTAATTATCAGGTTGGTCGGTTAGTTCAAAATACTCAACCCTAGATTTAGTGTTGTAAATATGATAGGATGAAAACACTATGAAATTAATTGACAAAATTTATGATATTGAGAATGGACCATTTATGAAAGCCTTGAACTTTATCAGGGTTTGAACATGTTGAAGTGTGAATCAAGGTCTATAAATTGTCCAAAACCAGAGGAGATAAAAAGTGTAATTTAGTTGAGATTGAAGGTTCAATTCCCGTGATAAATAGACACATTTAGAAGAAGTATAATTAATATAAAAAAAACAATATTTTTTGTCTGGTGTTGAATCTGAGGATAGGTTGTTTGAATTGAGTGGAGTGGATTTATCTAAGTTGGGCCTCTCATGGGCCTTCAATTTAACTAAATCTTAGCATAGTTGTTTGAATGGAGTAAACTGGATCTATTTATTTGGGCCTCTCATGGCCTCCTATTTAACTAAATCTTAGAAACTAGAGGTGTACAAAACCTAGTTTGAGCCAAACCGGTTCGGATTGTTAACTGGCCCACTCTAATCGATTTTGAGCGGTTCAAAACTGGTTTGGAGCACTAACACCGGGTTTTTTGGAGCGGTCTCAAATTGGTTCGGGTTGGAATGGGTGCTCGACACAAAAATCCCAAATCTATCAAACTACAGGGTTGGTTCAGCTCTTGTCAGGCTCTGAACCGGTTCATTGGGAGAAAACGGATTTTTTTTACACCTCTATTAGAAAAGATATCTACTCAATTACTGAAGTTAATTCTCTATTTTACTTCTCAAATCAAAAAGAACTTTCACATTTCCAATTGGTAATCACAAGTTTATCCTTGAGCTCGGCTCGTTTAACTCAAGAGAACGCAGACTCGAGCTTGGCTTGATTAGTTTTCAATCTCGAACCAAGCTTGGACTCAACTCATTTATCATTTATTACTATGTAGTTTTTAGTAATATGTTTTTTGTAATTATTTACACCTATAACATTTAAAAGTATAATTTCTATATATATAATGTAATATGTATTATTTAATTATTATTACCGAAATTTAGATATTACAATAGTTGTTATATAAACATATATTGAATAAAAGTTATATAAATGAAAAACTCATTTCTCGCGAGCGGGCTCGAACTTGATATGTGAAGCTCGAGCTTGAGCTGGTACGCAATATCCAAGCTCAAGCTCGTTTAAGCTAGGCTTAATTCGAGCTTTTGGCGAGCCGATTTCGAGTAGCTTACGAGCGGCTCGGCTAATTTACACATCAATTTGAACATAACATATAAGGGAATAGACAGAAAAAGCACATAAACATATACCACAAAGAGAACTATTAGGCGCTAAGAGTTATCAAACTCGTATGTATAAAACAAAAAAGGCTGTTTATGAACTAAATGTAGAATAGGCATATATTATAAGTCATGTGGAGGTGTATAGTTGTGTATGAATGCGACCATTCACTATTTGTTGAAGTCCATAGGATGAACCGTATAGCCGAAAGATAGCATAAACCAGAAGAGAAGATCACGCATATCGAAGCAAACTATAAAAAAATATGTTTATTTTTAAGACTACGAAAGCAATATTACTAACAAAGTGTATCCTACATTCAGGTCCATTTGTTTTGGGCTAAATATATCAAATCCAAATGTAATTTCGGAAACCACACTGAACCCATGGGTAAAAAAATGTGTGCAAAATATTATATTTTTTGTGTTTCTATTCTACATATATTGATGAACTAAGCAAATTAAAGAGTAACTGTCGAAATGGTCCTGGGGTTTGTTCACGTTTGTCATTTTAGTTCAAAACTCAAATCTTTTTGAATCTTGGTCTTGTGGTTTCAATTTTGTTGTCATTTCATCAAAATAAAATATGGTCAGATTTTTCAGTTAATATCCAGTATTTTTGTCGTTTTCCTCCCTTTTAATGAAAGACAAAATGGTCAGATTTTTTTAATTTATTAATAATAAAACGTTAAAAGACCATTTTGCCATTCATTAAAAGGAAGGAAAAAGACAAAAAGCTGGATGTTAACTGAAAAATCTGACCAGATTTTGATTTTGGATGAATGTGACAACAAAATTGAAACCATAGGGACCAGATTCAAAAGATTTAAATTTTGGACTAAAATAGCAAAGTTGACCAAACCTTAAAGACCATTTTGGCTGTTACTCCAAATTAAATCATAACTGGATGAAACTATAGGATATGATATCAACCAATTTTTGATGCTAAAACTAGCATTATACATAATAATTACAACAAAACATCATTTTACCATGATACTTGAGGGAAGACAAGCACACAATGCATCATCTTCTTCAATCTTAACCCCTTCAACAATCACCAAATTCACCATACATTCACCATCCACACCATGTTTCTTCTCAACTTTCATAAACCTCCTACATAACACAGTTTCAATCCACTTCTCAACACCACCATCCCCAACCGATAACCAACAAGATGCAAGTATTTGCACCATCACCTCGTTTTCGATCTCCAAAACAATCCGCGATCCAAATGATTTTTCAAAGCGTTTGCATATTTCTTTCAAAATAGTTTCGGCCCATGAGTCGAAATCAAATGGCTCGAAAACCACTTTTTCGTCTTGATCTGAAAACTCTTCTAGCCATGATTCTTTAGTCTCAGAAAGTGTTTCGTTGTCACTTTGTTCGATTTCCTCTAATGGAAGATTTAAGTCGAAACAAGACCGAGGTTATTGGTACCATTATTTCAAACCGTCGATTTCTATGATCTTTCTTTTCTTAGAAAGTTCAGACTGTTGAAACGTTGTATCTTTACGTGAAAGTAATATGCCTGAGCTTTCTTGTCGCTTTTTTCAACTGAAATCCTCATTTGCAGCGCTTTTGCATTTAAGATTCTTCCCTCCAAATAGCTCAAGAAATCTTTCACATTTTCCTCTTCGCTATTGCTTGTGGTGAACACAAAGATTGCGTTAGCGATACGCGTTTCTCTTCCACACGAATCTATTAAGTTCGCAGTTTTGATGGCCCGAAGAAGATTGTCTTTAGTCAAAAAAATCAGCTTTATCTGTGTGTTCAAGAAGAATTATCGACCGTGATTTCTTGGTAACTCTTCAGCAATGTACTCCGTAACGGGTTTTCCTCGAAAAGATGGATCAAACAAGTTCACACATTTTCGGTTAAAAACAAAGACCGTTTGATCAATGTTTAAATCTATCGAAATCAAGCTTTCCAGGCTGCCAAAAACAGCCTCCAGAAGTGTGGTGCAGATTTTCCTTTTGCCACCGGGTCACGCCCAGAAAACAAAAGCCATACGTGACGCCTTTGGTTCCCAGTTCTCACTCGTGTGATTGTTTGAATGATGGCCCGAATGGAATCATATTGATATCCAACTTTATCTGCAAGCACTCTGTAAAGTTGCTTAAAATCTTTTTCATTTGTAACATGCTTATTTATTTCATCTAATTTACTAGTACCCGGACCATGGAAGGTTTCAAGATGGGATCGCGGGCTGGTGGTATTGGGCCTGGACGGGTGAGACATAAATGGTTCCTAGGCCCAAATAGGTGGTTATAGAAGTTGTTGATGATGAGGTAGTTGCAAGATAGTCAATGGGCGGTGATAGATTTCTATGTCGTATTTCTTGATTTGAGTGTTTTCGTTGGATCCCCCTATCAAAAGGGAGTGGGGCCCCGATTTGAGAAGTGTTTTGTTGTGGTGGCGGATTGTGATGGAGACGGTGGCTGATGTCAAACCATTTCCTCCTGAGGCCCGTGATCCAGGCGTTCAATATACCGCTGTGATCTTCACCCTGCACTGGAAACATGTTATAAATCTAATCAAGTAACTGACCGGTATGAGATTCTGAATAAATAACACACCTCTAACACATTGTTTCCCTTGGCCGAATTAGATTCAGGAATTTGCAACCAAGAAGCTAAACCCGTTGACTGTTGAGCAGCAATGGATACAGTTTTGCCCCTGTTCACAACAACTGGGATTTCTTGCTCGCATTTCTCATTACACGTATTACAACGAGTTGTAGATTGATTGTCGTTGCGTGATGCAGTTTCCAACTCGGTTTGTGCAGGAAAGAAGCCACCAAATGGCACAAATGACCCCATCAAACTGTAATTATCATGAGCATCGTACTGTCAGATGATGAACATCAATATCAGAAATTCAGAAATCAGAATCATCATCAAAAGTTATATAAGGGTTGTGCAAAATGTATCACATTCTATTATTTCTACTGAACGTACCCCATTAAAAAGTATGTCTTTCACCTATCTACGTTTACTCGATATGTGATATGTTTAGCACACAAAGGGTCGTTTAGCATACCCCATTTGACTAATTTTTATTTAAAAGAAAGCCTATACGAACAGCACTTCCATACGATCCGTAGAAGAGAAACATACGAACATCGCTCTTTTAATTAACAAGTACGAGTACTTTCGCCCTTATAGGGTCCTATATCGCAACTAATTTGATAAAGGGTACATTGAGTAAAAGTAAAAAGCGGTACATTTAGCATAACCCATAAATTATCATACCATATTTGACTCACCTAGATTTCAGCTGTGATCTATTGCCATTCAAGTTAGAATAAGTAACCGAAAGCAGATTCAAATCCCAATCCTTCTCTAATTTCGCGAATCTCGCCAACACCTTCATATAAACATCATAACTCCCAACATAACCAATCAACCACACCTTCCCACCACAAACCCTAACCAAATTACCCAACTCTTCAACAACAAACTCCATTGAATTTGACCCACCATCAAGAACCACCTTTAAATCCCCAAACCACACCCCTCCACCTTCCCCCTCACCTCCATTAACTTCAAACCAATCACATCTTCACTCAAATTCCCCAACCCGAACCCGCTAATCTCATTGGACACATCCATAACTTCAATTCCATCTAGCAAGATTTTAACCTTACCAGTCTTTAAACCTTCTATGAATCCAGTAACCATAGTATTCATCGAAACACCAATTAACAACGGGCTTCTAGAACCACCCTTCTTCATTAAAACCGACCTGATTCGTTTGAATTCTTCTTCCCCATTGTCCACAGCAAACGGGAAGTTATTATTATTATTATTATTATTATTATTATTATTATTATTATTATTATTAACAATCCATCTTGATTCCGGAAACGTTAAAGAGGTCCTGAATCCGATAACACTAGGCGGGTGTAACACAGCTCGTTTAATATCCGAACTCATGACCCTGCATCATGAAACACCCGACTCACAACCGGGTCATCGAGTATCGATAACACAAAGTGTTTAAGCTCAACCTTTAAAGAAGACAAAGCTGATTGTGAATTGTACAACTGTTGATGCATCTGGTACAAGTGGAACATTTCAGGGTGTCTCCATTGTTTTGACCAATCTATACATTCGATGTTTGCGTTTTACCCTATTACTAGTAATATAAATAGTTGAAGTAGTATAAATAACCTAATTTGATTGGTAAAACCAATGGAGACACCCTGATATGATTCGTTATGTAATATATAATCTTATTGAACTCAATGTAACCTATATAAGCATTGCGATCAGATCCAACTTTAAAATATATCGAATTTATATCGTACTATCATAACGTATTATATGCGACCCGACACATGTGTAAGAAATCTACAAGATAAAGCACGAAAGCGTACACCAAATTTACGTCTAAACATAAACAAACTCGAATTTGTACGAAAAAGTATACCAAATTTATGTCGAAATGTAGACAAACTCGAATTTTGTACCGGCTATGCGGCGTGATTATGTATAGATTATTATTATTGACCCGACTCGTTTTCAAACAAAATTTTCTTCGTAACATACATAAAAAGCAAGCCTGAAAACTATTATAAATGAAAACAAAATTTACGTCGAAACGTAGACCCGACTTGTTTTTAAACAAAGTTTTCATTGAAACATAGACCAACTCGAATTTATACAACACATACATAAAAATAAGCATGCGATAATTTATTAATTTTAAGTTAATGAACGGAGATATCAAGGAAAAAACATAATATATATACACACACTCTCGAGGGGTTAAAATGACATTTTACAAAGTTTATAAAAAGTTAAAGAGTTAGAAAATTACATTTCTTAAACTTAAGTGGTAATAATAAGACTTCACAAAAGTTTGAGGTTTAAAATGAAATGTCCATCCACATTTCATTTTAAGATATTATATAATAGTATAAATACAAATTTATTATTAGTATTTAAAAAAATATACATAAAATAAATTTACAAAAAAAATAAAACAATATAAGTCCTCACCCCTTTGTTCACTACGTCACCTAGGGCTGCGCCTTTTCAACCAATCTCCAGCTACTCCGATATTGGTGCGAGCTGTAAGGAGTCTTGATCTCGAATCAAGTTGTCCTCATCCGCACACACCCCAACCCTGGTCGACGGCTATTGTTGAGATTGCCAACACTAATGTGTGCCTTGTAGAAATCACCACCCCTTCTTCGCCACTGCTATTCGTCAAAACCACGAATATAAGTGACTAAATATATGTCTCACAATAGAGGGTGCTAGATGTTTGTGTTGAGCATTGGCATCCTGAAATCAGGAACATCGGCAAAACTAAGATCGAGAGGTGACCAGTGTTGTAATCGGAATCGTGATCTAGATCTAAATGTGAACCAAAATCCGTGTAATTAGCCATAGAACATTTCAAGTTAAGTAACGTAGCCATCAAATAGGTGACCAAATTGAAACAAATAAAATCTAGAGAAATGGAGAAAAGGCTAAGCTTTGTGTATTGAATGAATCCACTTTTTACTTATATTACACGTTTAAGTACTATAATGGGTTAATTGATACTAAGGACTTTACTAGGGTTTGTAAAAAGCCGAATGAACCGACCCATAATCAAATTAATTACAAAAACTGAATTGAAAAAACCGAATCATATCAAAAACCAGTGGGTCGGTTAATTGCTCTTCTAAAAACAAAAAGTAGCGGGTCGGTTATGGTTATTAATGTTTCCATACCCACCTGAACCGAACCAAACCAACATGTAGTAAACTCTTTGTCGGATTTAGGACTTTCATCATTTTTTTTAATTTGATGTTTTTGGTTGAACGTTTTTAGGACTTTCATCATTTTTTTAATATTTGATGTTTTTTGTTGAACATTTTTAGTATTTATGAGTTATTAGAAATCATTTTCATTGCATGTTTATTTGAATTTATGCAACATATCATATCACTTTGTTTTAATATTCATTAATAATTATTAATATCATATATTATACAAGTATTCTTAATACAATGCAATATATTAATATAGAAATATGTAATAACAATTTATTCCATGTTTAAAAAAACTTTGAGCTACTTTTAGCTAGGTCTAAATTTATGGTTAACCACTCATAACTGACCCGCTATAATCTTTAAAACCGTCATAACAATCGGTTATGGTTATGATTATCAAATAACTGATACACGGTTATGATTAAAATTTTAGGTCAAAACCGACCCATGTACACCCTAAACTTTACCAACAACTTAACTAAGTGGTTGGTCAATATTACAACCAAACCCATCTACTTACAAATGGAGACTGAACAACCCTTTTTCATTTCTTACGTAACACTCCATTTTCAATTATGAAGCCAAAGAACAATTCAACACCTCTATGGAAATCTATAACCATTTAGCATATCTATTTTTAAATCATGAAACAACTGAATCACGCAATAAGAACAATTCAATTCTTCTATGAAAATCTATTACCATTTAGCATATCTATTTTCAAATCATGAAAAAACTGAATCACACAAAACTATTGAAAATCACAATGAATACATAATTATGTTGTGATTATAACGTATAGTGCAATTTTATTTGATTTTTCTTAAGAAATTGACATGAAGAACTGAAGGTGAAATGGAGGGGGTGATGGTCGTCATCATGGTTGCTCGTAGAGGTGCAGAGGTTGTGTCAGTCAACTTATAGGCTTTAGGGTTTTTATTTTTACCGTTGTAAGATTAGACTTGGAGGTGTTTTGCTATGAAGAATCTTGGTGAAGCCGCATACAATATAGGAATATAGATATGTAGAGATAGATCGAAGCGGCTTATCAACTTAAATCAAAGTGCATATATTGATAAGGCAGCAGACACTTTTCAATGCAAAATTCTAATCGTGGTTTCTCGCCCATGGCATATGAGACGATCCTTAACAAATCCTACTATCCCAAAATGGATGAAAGAAAAGAAGAAGATGAAAAGAGTTTCATAAGCTTATACTATGGGATCGATAATATATGTCATATTACGCGCAAGACCTAACATGATACATTTTCTCACTCAATGTTGGTGGAATTGTTGCACAATCAACCACCAAGTCTGATATATATATATATATATAGGCTCGATTCAAATGAGAACCACTACGAGTTGCGAGAACCGTGAGAACTTTTTGTTTCCGCGCGAGTTGGTCCAAATTTTTTTACACAAACGTAGACGAAAATATATAGGCTCGATTCAAATAAGAACCACTACGAGTTGCGAGAACCGTGAGAACTTTTTGTTCCCGCGCGAGTTAGGCCAAATTTTTTTACACAAACGTAGACGAAAATATTATAAACACATCTGTAAAAAAAGTAAAAAAATTGTCGATTCGTTAGTTTTAACTGATGCAATTTTTTACGCGCTGGCGTAAATTTTGTACGAAAATAAATATTCTTTTTACGTCTCATGTAAATGTGGGTATGCGGCATTTAATTTTTTTTTTGCTGAAACAAATGATCTTTTTTATGACTTTTGAGAAAAAAATTTCCAGAAAAACGAATGACCTAATTTTCACGGTCCTCACAACTCAATATGGTTCTCATTTTCACCCATCCATATATATAATATATATATATATATATATATATTGTAGCTTTAGGACAACAAAGGAAGCAGCTTTATATATATATATATTTTAGCTTTAGGACAACAAAGGAAGCAGCTTTGATAAATAAGTTCATCACCAAACTCAAGGTGACGTTGGGCATTGAGAGACCATTTGAGATATTTTGTAAGGCATTATTTTTTTAGTGGCATAATCAGAAATTTTTTAGTGTAAGAATATAATTCTTTTTTTACATCCATACACGGCTGTGGTAAAAATATAGCAGATAACTACATATATTAAAATAAAAAAAATTATAGAATGTAACAAATTTTTGTAACACCTAAAAAACGGGCTTGGTTTTTAAACCACGTTAATATTAAAAAGCGGGTAAAGAACCGTTAGCGGTAAAAGTTAACCCTTAAACAAAATAACTAGGAACAAATTAACCTAGTTAATAACATGTATATAAATGATAAAACAATGAGTTGTAGCTTTATATATATAATCAAAACTAAACTTGAGGGACCAAAGCTGCCAAAAAGGAATACTTGTGTTTTAAAAACAAAAGTTTGGACATAACACACACATAGAGTGTGTGTGTGTGTATGTCGATCATCAGGAGAAGAAACAGGGGAAACCTTAGTTTCTTTAAGATTATCAAAATTGAAGGGGGAATCAGACCTCAAATCCGTGCATGAGCATAAACAATTGATCACCTAGCCCAGGTGATCATAAGGTATGTCTAAAAACTTAGATTTGTGAAAGTTATAATTTGAGACAAATAGAATACTTGCAATTAGGTTGTTGGATTATGATCCTAAGATGAAATTAAGTGTAAGTGTATGCTTGATTTCGTTAGACATAAAGAAATTATGCACTATTTGATGGAAGATTACTTGTAAGTGATTAACAAGTAGATTATGAAGTGGGTTTTTGATTATATGATGAAACTGATGATATATGAGTGTTCATAATCATCATACTCATATGTATGTGTAAGATACTTGAACAATTTGAGTGTCTGAGTACATGTTCATACTTGTCATGAAATGAGTTTCTATACGATATGAGGAACTTGATAATATATTCATGTTAAATGATGTTTGAAATCATCATGTATTTATGAATATTTAAAGTGTTTGGCTACGTTTGATGTTTGGGTAAATTCCATAAATATGATGCAAAGGTTGTTTTATAGTGATGAAACAATCCCAAGTTCTTGTATGAGATTGATAGATTAGCATACAATGATTGAAATTATGTTAATTTGAAGTAACAAATTGTATGAACTTAGTAGAGAAATTTAGTTAAAACGGTGGCCTAGAAATGATGCCTACCGAGTATTTGACAAAATGCCTAAGAAAGTTCGTTGAACCTATTTGCGCATTTACATATGTTAATAGACAGTTGACTTTTAAAAGTCAAACTAATCTATAATAAGATCAAATGGTAATTTTGATATAAAATGCGTAAGATGGGATAGTCGTAATAGAAGATGACTAATCTAACCATCTTGCGAATGATGAATGATAGTTTGACGCTTGACAAGCTAGGTGGAAGCTTGGGAGAAAGCAGGTCAAACGGGTCAAATAAAGAATAAAGTTTGATTGTTCATAGGTGATAGATTTCACACGAACAAGTCAAACGGGTCAGATAATGAATAAAGTTTGACTGTTCAAAAGTGATGGATTTCACACGAACAAGTCAAACGGGTCAAATAAAGAATAAAGTTTGACTATTCATAAGTGATGGATTTCACACGAATAACTCAAACAGGTTAAACAGAGAATAAAGTTTGATTGTTCATAAGTGATGTATTTCACACGAACAAGTCAAACATGTTAAACAAAGAATATAGTTTGACTGTTCATAGGTGATGGATTTCACACGAACAAGTCAAACGGTTAAATAAAGAATAAAGTTTGACTGTTCATAAGTGATGGATTTCACACGAACAAGTCAAATGAAGTATAGTGATTGAATTTAAATGTAAACGCAAACCGGGTAATGGGAGCGTTAAAGCAAAAGAATAATGAGCCTGTGTAATGGGATGAGATTAAATATAAATGCAGACGCAAACCAAATAGTGGGAGCACGAAATATTAATGAACCCGTGTAAAGGGTCGTGAATGAATTCAAACGAAAATGCAAAACGAATAACAAGAGCGTTTAAAACATTACGATATAGAACCCAAGTAACGGGTTGTAAAGAAATATAGGCTTAAACAGGATGGCGATAAACGTGAGACAAGCTGACGCATAAATGACATATGAAGTCATAGAGTTGGAAGAATTATCCGAACGGAAAACGATCTAGTCATGGACTACGATCACGTGGGCGCACGGATACCAACAGATAGTGTCTGATCTGCATATTAGAATAAGTGTTAGGCAACATACACAACATGTTGTGATTGCCACTAAAGATGGTAATTGTGACTCGGTGGTGACGCGTGGTAAATGCCATTTGACTTTGCACCAGGCTTAGATGCAAGTGATCATCACCTAATAGAGATGAAACGAGTAATAGATCCGACAAGTGAATGTGACTCATAAATGACTCGCAGAGTCATAGAAAACGAAAATGTTACCAACTCGGATCAAACATGGTCTGAGGGCCATAATTGAAATAAAATAATTCAGCCTTCATGGTAAGAAGAGCCATGATTGGCAGATAAAGAAAAGATAATGTAAATGATTTTTTCTTTCAAATATAAAAGAGGTGCATTGACATCAAATATATTTAAAGAACGACACGGGTAGAGCGACAATCTAAGGGATCACCACAACCTTCGGGTTATAAATAGTGTAAAGGTCTACGGGGTCAAAATGACATTGGGATCACGAATCAAGAGGAATGATGCATTAAAGGCCTCACCTTAGGAGGTTAAGTAAAAGAAAAGAAGAGGGTGAAAGCCTTAAGAAATAGCCTACAAGGTAAGTGAAAGGGGCTTAAGGTTATTTAGACCAAGCGAGGGAACCAGTTACGATTCCCCGCATAAAATAAGAACACTAAAGAAGAACTACTTGATTACCAATTGCTTGATACGAGTAATTGACATGAGTTAAAGGGAAAACATTAAACTAAAATTTAGCTTTAGTTAAAAACAACGTTTTAACAACTATAAATAGAATGAAAGAAATTGAAAAATGCTTAATATCAAAGGAAATAGGTCTTGACACCAATAGGTGCAAGATGCTAAATTTGAAAAGAAAGTTTTCGAAAACGAAGAATTGATATAAAATTAGAATATGACGTGATTCGAACACGATCAAAGCTCAAGCTTCCGCTCTTAGTTTTATTGTTTACAAAGTTTTAATAAATTCAAAAATTTGTAGTGACTTGTATCCGTATTTACTCGTTTAAATGCGAATTTTTAATAGAAATTTAAATATTTTAAGAAAAGTCTTGCAATTTTGAATCAAAGTAACAAAGTATACAACATAAATGAAGTGATAAAACAGAATCAAAAGTTAGTTATTCTTTTGAAACAATATTTACTTATATAATATATTATGTTTTTACATTTACAACCGGAATAAATAATGTTATTAAGACTCACTTTAGAATTTAAATAATTTATACAACTTAAAAATATTTAAAAATTAAATAAATTTGAAGATGATAGGTAGAATAGACATCTTCCTTTTACTAAAGTATGTCTATTTCACTCTTTTACAATTTACTGCCACATATGTCTAAATCTGGGTTTCCATGAGTAAAAAAATAATATTACCTTTTGCAAATTTACTCAAGGCTTTAAAACTTAAAAGCCAATCCTAAGTAAAAGTCAAAAACAGATACGACTAACTCTCTATTTCTTTCTCTCTGTCATCTCCTTTATTACTTCTTCCTCTATAAACCATGGTACCGCGGAACACCGCTATCTGCTAGGGACTACGACATATATCATGATTAACAGAGATTTGATCGGTCGAAGGGTCAACGAACCTTCTTGACCCCTTTTATTTCCGCCCCTATTACTTGGGTAAAACAAGAAAGGCTACATCACAACACCAAACATATCCACAAAAAGTTTCACTAAATACAAGAGATACTAGAACGAGGATAAGTCGTCATCAACAACAAATGGTTAAGTATATGTAATTTTTAAAGAGTAGTTGCACATGATGCAATAACAAAAATGGTTAAATATATGTAATTTTTCTAACGACGCATGTTGACTTGATCGAAGTACCGTTAAATGTGGTGCTAACATGAAAGTGTGACATAGCACACGTTGTGGATGTTAATGAAATTATCTTGTATTTTAGTTTTTAGTATGATATTATCTTGTATTTTGGTTTAATTTTTGTGTTTATAAGTTTTATGTTTTTGAATTAATTTAACATATTTGTTATTAGTTACCATGATATTTGGTTTCTTTTAATCAACTGGAAATCATCTCTTTACCTTGGACTCTTGAAGCTAATATATATATTTTTGAAAGACGAATGGAAAAATATGGTCCATTTCTATCACTAATTGGTCCCCTAAAATATAATCTCTTAGACGAAAACTATTACCATACGATGACGTTTTTGTAAATAACATCAACTTTATTAGGTGACGCGCTTCATTAAAGGTAAAAGGGCCTTTTGACTTCTCTAATACAAAACGCCAAACTCATACCATATTAATGAAAATGCCATAATGAATAAGCCATAACAAAAATGCCATAATGAATAAGCCACAACGAAAACGTCATTAGTTGAATAATAATCAATATAAAGAACTGATGTTACTGTCTTCATAAAACATGTTAATGAAAATGATATAAGTTGAATAATCAACAAATAGTACGAACTGATGTTTACAAATTAACGCCAATGTTCATAACTAATCAGATGTATGTAACCAAGTGTAAAACGCCATTGATCGTAAACAAATAAGCATATAATAGCTCACAAACGACAATTAACATTAATAATGAAAACGCCAAATATTGAATATAGGAAGAACAACTTCAAAAAATAAACGTCATTTTCAATATTACTTTGAAAAAAAACTCTATTGAAACAACCATAAAGAACGAAAACGCCATATCTGTTACATGATTTGCTAGAACAAATATGAAAACACCATCAGAAATTACTTTGTACAATGGAATCCACGTTATACGCCACATATCTCGAAAGCTTGGAGAGGAGGTAACAACTAATACAAATTTTTGGAATTTTGTTTGAAACGGAATTAAAACGCCTTTTATTGAGCGGAAACTAGATAATGACAATCGTACCCTTCATATCATTTAGCACCCCCTGCCACGTGTTCGACCAAGGTCCGTTCTCACCGTTTTCACACTTTCAATCTTTTCTCCTGATCGCGTTTCTATATTTCATTATATTTATTAGAGTAAAGTACAAGTTCAGTCCCTGGGGTTTACACCCACTCGCGCATACAACCCTCATTAGAAAAAAACAAACAATCAAGTCCCTGTGGACTATGGTTCTCGATTGCAATCAATCAAGTCCCTCTTGCAATGTTCCGTTAGTTGACCGTTTACTTATTTAATGGTGTGAATGGCAGTTTGGACATTCACCCAACACTAACCCTTTCACACCTTTTAATCCTCAAGCTTCCTAGAGAAACACCATTTAAATCCCTTTTTCCCCAAACCCTCCGGTGTACCCACAGTTCCGGTTATCCATTCAGCAACAGGTCTGATCATCCAGAAGATGAGGCAATACGCGATAATCTTGATAATTTTCCAAGTTATTTGTATGACATTATGTTAATTTTACTTAAAAACGTTTATTTCATTTTGAGTGGCATGTATATAATCTGAAATGTGTGTTGGTTTTCATTAAATTCTAGTTGGAATTCACGTGTAGGTGACCCGATGTCTTACTGAATCCAATATCGGGTCTTGTTGAGGACCTGAAGGGGGTTCAAGATCGAGCTCTGTTTTAGCCGTCGAGCATGAAGACGGGAAGACGGTTGTCATACCCTGACCCGCAGCGGATATAGTAGTCGGGGCATGATTGGGTTTTCATCAAAGCTCATGACATTTACTATAACAAAGTTTCTTATTTATTAATTCCAAATTTAAAAGAGAATATTCCAACAAACACTTAAAAACATACAAACACGAACATGTTCTAGACAAGTAATGTTTTATTCTTCTTCTAAAGCCAAATCCTAAGTGTTCCTTTCCTCAGCCTGTCCACCTGTATCATGTGTAAAATAAAGATTTGGGTCAACAAAAGTTGACGAGTGAATCTTATTTAATCTTTTGAAAGAATTAGTTGTATTGATTAATTTAATAAAAGTGTGCATAAACCAAATATGAGCATACGTATATGTAAATCTATCCACAAACCACATAACATCTAGCAATGTACACAATGAGCATGATAAATAATGAACTGTGAGATCAAGGCTCAATCAAACGTAGCCGATCTAATGAGGCACGCGATGCTCTACTCGTATCCAACGAGGAACTGATGGGACTAATGTGAATGATGCACTTAAATGAGAAATTTTAACCACATATAAAAAACATTACATAAAACGTTAGATCATATAATGGTAGTAGCACAAGTGTTTGGATAAGCAAAATATGTAAACGACACATGATACACCCCAAAACATGAATAAAAGGGGAATTTGTAAGGATTCACTCACAATGGGGCGTTTCTTGGATTGATGACGAACGCGCACGATTTAAGATTCAACCGACAAGAGAAACTAACCTAAATAATCACGTAATAATTCGATAAATATATAACTTTTATTTGAAATTAATATTTCTAATTATTGCCTTTTTATTAGATTTTTAGGTCTATTTTAATAGTATTTATTACAATTTTAAAACTTGAAAAGTCTTATTTTTAGGTATTTTAAAGGATTTTTAAATAAAATAACAAAGAAAATAGTTATTTAAAAAATATACCCTTTACAAGGTTGACCGGTCGGACCGGGTTTGACTTTGAAATTATAGACATCGTGTGAGGATCGAACTCGTGACCTCCCGTATACGTGCACGCAGCTCTACCAACTGAGCTACGTGTCTAACCTGAAATAATCTTCATTTTAATTTTATATATATATACAAACTAGGTTAAACTATATTTTGTTTTTATTTAAAAAGGATTTATAATGGCCAAAACCGGTTACAGCAAACCGGCTCGAACTCGAGACCTGTTGTTCGTGTGCGCACAGCCCAACCAGTTGGGCTGTGTGTCTAACCCGTAATAACATAGGATTATATTAGTTATATATACTTACTCAGAGGAGTCTGTATAGATTTAAAAAAATGGTTTTATTTCAGAAGTCGGATACGTGTGTAATTCGAACCCGGGACATGCGTTTTGTATTTGCACACAGTCCACCGATGGACTGTGTTTCTAACCCGGTTAAACATACAATTGTAATTATATTTATACACTATCTCGATTTCATCTTCTTCACATTAAAACCCACTGATACAAAACCGAGTGTTCATTTATAAAGCCATTTGAACTCGATGATTAGTTTTCCTTATAACAGAATATATACAACACCAAGATAGAAAGGATAGATCTGTACCGAAACGGAAATGGTTTATATTCCGGTGACACCTCCGGCAACTACACCAAAATTCTGGTGACTTGTAACGAAACTTCAGAGAGTTTTAGAATGAGTTTGAGAGTATTGGAGCGAGTTTCATTTGTGGTGAATTAGTCGATATTTATAGAGTATCCAGTCAATTATAATTTTCGGTTTCAAGACCCAAATCATGGGTCAATGATTTCATACGAATTGATTTTAAATTATCAGTTTAAAAACTGATGTTTGGAATCAGTTACATGTGCTAGATCAAACGGAAAACGTAATTTAGTTTTGATTACTTTGATTTAGTTCTGGCGGTTACAGATTCTGCAAATTTGAACTTGCAGGTTTGTTTGTTGGTTTTAATATAAAACTTATTTGTTTTTTAGATTTAATCACAAATGTGTGTGTAGTGCAGTGGTGTATGTTGTGTGTTGTTACGATGGGGACCCGGGTTCGAACCCGGTTGCCCCTTTGTATTTATTTTTATTATTTTAAAGCCTTATTTATTAATATTATTATTTATTTAATATTTTAACTTTTCACTTTATTTATTAACTACAAAAATCAATACCTCGAATCGAAAGATGAATAAATGCGTAACGAAACTTCAAATACAAATACTTGATTTATTTAAACGAAACGGGTTTTGGATTACAACGAATGTTACAGTATCCCCTACTTTTAGAAATTTCGTCCCAAAATTGAATTAGTAGATGTAACTGGAAAGAGATGCGGGTATTTTTCACGCATTGAGTCTTCGCGTTACCAAGTAAACTCATGTCCTCGTTTTGACTCCCAATGCACCCTGACTATTGGAATACGACTTCGTCTTAAACGATTCTCACCAAAATCCATGATTTCTATAGGTCGTTCAACAAAATGCATTGATTCATCAATCTGAATATCTTCCAACGGTATGGAGATTTTCGTCGGCAAGACACTTTTTCAAGTTTGATACATGGAACGTGGGATGAATTATGTTGAGTTCTTCTGGTAAATCAAGCTTGTAGGCTACAGGACCAACTCTCTCGAGTATTTTGAATGGTCCCACACAGCGTGGTGCTAGCTTGCCTTTTTGACCAAAACGAACCACTCCCTTCCATGGTGATACTTTCAAAAGTACTTGATCGCCAACACAAAACTCAAGTGGCTTTCGTCGTTTATCAGTGTAACTCTTTTGACGACTTCGAGCTGCTAGAAGATTATTGCAGATTTGAAGAATCTTATCAGTTGTTTCTTGGATCAATTCAGGTCCAGTGATTTGTGCTTCACCGATTTCGTGCCAACATATAGGAGATCGGCACTTACGACCGTATAATGCTTCAAAAGGAGCCATACCGATGCTTGAATGATAGCTATTATTGTACGAAAATTCAACTAATGGTAGATGAGTATCCCAATTTCCCTTGAAGTCTATGACACATACTCGCAACATGTCTTCAAGAGTTTATATGGTGCCCTCAGATTGACCATCAGTTTGAGGGTGAAAGGTGGTGCTGAGATCTATTTGTGTACCTAACACTGATTGCACAGCTCGCCATGTTCGTGAAGTAAAACGACCATCTCGATCCAAAATGATACTTAAAGGCACACCATGACGGCTTACAATTTCAACAATATAGATACGAGCTAACTTTTCATTCTTATAGTCTTCGCGGGTTGAAATGAAATGAGCGGATTTAGTGAGACGGTCAATGATAACCCAAATCACATCATACCCACTGGAAGTGCGAGGTAACCGAGTAATAAAATCCATGGTTATGTTTTCCCACTTCCAAGCGGGTATTTCAGGTTGGACGAGTAATCCTGAAGGTCTTTGATGTTCAGCTTTAACCTTAGAACATGTGAGGCACTTGGAAACAGAAATGGCGATATCCTTCTTCACGCCAGGCCACCAGTAAGAGTATCGTAGGTCTTGATACATCTTATCAGCACCTGGATGTATAGAGTATCGTGTTTTGTGAGCTTCATTCATGAGAAAAGTACGAAAACTGTCATGATCAGGTACCCAAATACGATTTAGGTAGTAAAGAATACCATCGGACTTGGATTGTAATTTGGTTTAAGCTCCACAAGACAATTCATCTCGCACATCATTTTTCATGACAAAAATATGTTGAGCTGCCCGAATGCGGCTTTGAAGATCAGTTACGATCTGAGAACATAAAAGATGGATGGAGTTCGCATACTCTTTTCGGCTAAGAGCATCAGCCACAACATTGACTTTGCCAGGATGATAACGGATTTCACAATCGTAATCATTAAGAGTTCGACCCATCATCTTTGCCTCATGTTCAACTCTTTTTTATTGAAGATATGTTGAAGGCTCTTATGGTTAGTGTAAATCTCACACTTGGTACCATAGAGGTAATGTCTCCATATCTTTAGAGCGAACACGACTGCCCCAAGTTCTAGGTCGTGAGTAGTGTATTTCTTTTCATGCACTTTGAGTTGCCTTGAGGCGTAGGCTATCACCTTTTCTCTTTGCATTAGGACACAACCTAGTCCCTGCCCTGATGCGTCACAATAAACCACAAAGTCTTCACAACCATCAGGAAGTGTAAAGATAGGTGCATCACAAAGTTTTTGCTTCAAAGTTTGAAAAGCCTGTTCTTGCTTGGGCCCCCAAATGAAGGGCTTGCCTTTATGATTTAAGGCTGTGAGTGGTAAGGCAATACGAGAAAAATTTGCGATGAAACATCGATAATAACCAGCTAGACCAAGAAATGACCTAACTTCGGTAGGAGTGCGTGGCGCTTGCCATTCTTGCACTACTTTGATCTTTGCAGGGTCGACATGGATTCCTTTGTCGTTGACGACATGACCAAGAAATTGAACATCTTTTAACCAGAATTCACATTTTGAAAACTTAGCATAAAGCTTTTCGGTTCACAAAAGTGTTAGGATTAGTCGAAGATGTCGCTCATGATCAGATTTTGTCTTAGACTAAATGAGAATATCATCGATGAAGACTATTATCGAGATAGGGTTTACACACCCTATTCATCAAATCCAGGAAAATGGCAGGAGCATTGGTCAAACCAAAAGGCATGACCATGAATTCGTAGTGACCATATCGAGTTCGAAAGCAGTCTTTGGAATGTCTTCTTCACGTACTCTAAGCTGGTGATAACCAGAACGAAGTTCGATTTTTGAGAAACAGGTGGCACCCTGAAGTTGATCTAGAAGATCATCGATACGAGGTAAAGGATACCGGTTCTTGATAGTTAGCTTGTTGAGCTCTCGATAGTCGATACACATTCGGAAAGTTCCATCTTTCTTCTTTATGAAAAGAACCGGCGCACCCCATGGTGATGAGCTAGGACGTATAAATCCCTTGTCAGTCAACTCTTGCAATTGACTAGCTAACTCTTGCATTTCAGATGGAGCTAATCGATATGGAGATTTTGCAACTGGTGTAGCACCAGGTACAAGATCGATTCAGAATTCGACTTCTTGCATAGGAGGAAGTCCTGAAACGTCGTCAGGAAAAACTTGAGGAAATTCTTTAACGATTGGAATGTATTCGAGCTTCTTCTCCTAGCCTTCATTTTTGACGAAGTGAGCTAAAATGCGATATAGTCTTTGCGAAGGTGTCTTCGAGCTTGAAGTCATGACATCTTGAGTCCTTTGGATGTGGTTTCACCAAAACTACGTAGAGTTTGACCATCAGCGAGAGTAATTCGAACAAATTTCTCATAACAAACAACTTCAGTGTGATGCTGACTAAGCCAGTCCATACCAATGATGACATTGAAACTACACAACTTCATAGGAATAAGATCGATTGGAAAATCATGATCATTGAGAGTAAGAGTGCAATCACGAATGATAGAGTCTAACGTAATAGGTTCACCGTTGGCTACTTCCACTGTAAATGATTCGGCTAGACTAGCGCGAGGTAAACCAAGAATAGATTCGAACTCTAAGGACATGAAACTCTTATCCGCACCTGTGTCAAATAGAATAGATGCATAATTACCGTTAAGGAGAAACGTACCGTTAACCACGTTATTATCCGCTCTTGCTTGGTTGGCATTGATGTTAAAAGCTCTTCCTCTAGCGGCCGGATTGACTTGGTTGGCTTGGTTCACTGGATTAGCTTGGGCTTGAGCATTTATGATGTTCACCAAACGTGGGCAAGTGTTTTGAAAGTGGGTTGGATCACCGTAATTGAAACAAGCTCTGACAGGTTGCATCATAGGATAGTTGGGTTGGTAGTAGGGTTGAGCCATGGGTTGAGCAGGTGGTAAAAGTAAAGGTTGTTGGTATTGGGCTTGGCCTACCACTTGGTTGTTTGGTTGGGCTTGTGGTTGATTACGGGCTGGTCTTTGAAGACATCAACAAGTTTGGATTGTATGACCTGCACGACTACAACTTGTGCAGTGAAGACATGGGTTCTCAGGAGGGTGGTGATATTGACATCGGTTGCATTTTGGATGAGATCCTGTATATGGTTTCTTGAATGGTGCGGCAGGGGGAGCAATTTGCGTGATTGGGACGACAATGATAGGGGGATTGGTTTGGGTAACAACAAAATTCTTTCCATTGCGCTTTCTTTTGCCAACAAACATTGAAGACGATCATGTTTGGGTTGGGGTAGGGGTTTCAGTAGGTGTCTTGTCTTTCTTCTTCTTCTCGTCTTTCACCATTCCTGATGCGATTTTCAGTGAGCTTAGTAGCTAGCTCCATCGCTGCCTCGAGAGTTGCAGGCGTAGTACTCATCACAGAGTCTTGAATTTTCGAGGGAATACCTCGAATATAGTGCTCGATCAATCGATAGAGTGAAGCGAACAAGTTGGGAACCATCTGATTCAACTGAGGAACCTCTTGTTGTAGGTTATGTGGTATCCCTCCTTTTGTTTCAAGAAATAGAATTCATCCTCTAATTTCTTGATTTCATTTCTTGGACATAAGCGTCTAGTCATAAGTTCCCTCAACTCTTCCCAAGTTAGGGCCACAGCGGCTTCAACGCTTCGTCTGCCTTTCTCCGCATTCCACCATGTAAGTGCTACCCCATACAGGTGACCGGTAGAATAACGCACCTTGCGATCGTTGGGACAATCATAGTTGAGGAAGGTACTCTCCATCTCCTCAAACTAACGAAGGAGAGTGGTGACACCTTCACTCCCCTCGTACTTTGGGGGGTCGCAGGAGTTGAAGTGCTTGTAGGTGCACTTGGTGATGTTGGTGGGAGGATTGGCAACATTTTGACCTTCTTGATTGATTGAGTTGATGGATTAGCGGCAAGGGCTTGTTGGACTTGAACTACGATGTTGGAAATTACGGCGGCCATCTGTTGGGCTATTTGAGCAGCCATGCGCTCGCCAGATCTTCCTGATCTCCTACATCCTCGTGAGTGTCTAGAAGACATCTATAGGAAATACGCAACGAGATTATGAGTTTGACGTTTTAGGTGTCATGTGTCGTAAAAAAAATCAACATTCACAAAATAAATGAGAAAATGGGTTCACTACATCCATAGGATGTCTTGGACTTTGCTCCTGTTTGGGCCCCCATATGTCTCCCATACTTTGGCCTAGGTAGTCATGTGGGCCCCCATGACTACTGGCTTTGTAGGGTTCACATTGGTGTTGGCCTGTTAACACTCGCACCACTCGAATGAAAATCGTAAAACATGATTCCGAGATATAAGGTCGGAGGGTGTCCAGGTGTAGACACAGTGACAACTCAAAGTGGGGTTAGTTCACACAACGTTTGGTGTGGCATGTTTTGGCCTAATAGGTCCTTCGAACTCTCATTATTAGTCCTCAGGTAGGCAAACTGGTCCATTATATTGGATTTATACGAATGCCAATCCTAGACAGGACATTCCGACTACCGGTACTCGTACCCTTCCAGTTACTACGTGCCCGTCGTAGAACTCACTTTGATGAGACTGAAAAATAAAAATATCATAAAATCCTTGAGAAAAAAACATGATAAATGTTCAAATATGTGGAAACTAAAACGTGTGTGTTTAAAGTAAGCATGATATGTTAATAATACGTATACCACAATATATATCACACAACAATATTTAGTAGTGAGAGTGCTTGCATGGATTTGTGTGTGAAATAAATATGAAACAAGTAAATATCATGAGTTTACATGTAACCAATTAACACATAAGCAATTAAAATCTAATCAACTATAGTATCAGCTCTAAGGGTCTAATAACCTATCCTATATCCCTATAGTCAAAAGCTCTAATACCAATCTATCACACCCTTACCCACAGTGGATATAGTAGTCGGGGCATGATTGGGTTTTCATCAAAGCTCATGACATTTACTATAACAAAGTTTCATATTTATTAATTCCAAATTTAAAAGAGAATATTCCAACAAACACTTAAAAACATACAAAACACGAAAATATTCTAGACAAGTAGTGTTTTATGCTTCTTCGAAAGTCAAATCCTAAGTGTTCCTTTCCTCAGTCTGTCCACCTGTATCATGTGTAAAATAAAGATTTGGGTGAACAAAAGTTGGCGAGTGAATCTCATTTAATCTTTTGAAAGAATTAGTTACATTGATTAATTTAATAAAAATGTGCATAAACCAAATATGAGCATACGTATATGTAAATCTATCCACAAACCACATAACATCTAGCAATGTACACATGAGCATGATAAATAATGAATTGTGAGATCAAGGCTCAATCAAACGGAGTCGATCTAATGAGGCACGCAATGCTCTACTCGTATCCAACTAGGAACTGATGGGCCTAATATGAATAATGCACTGAAATGAGAAATTTTAACCACATATAACAACAACCAAACATTACATAAAACGTAGATCATATAATGGTAGTAGCACAAGTGTTTGGATAAGCAAAATATATAAAGACACATGATACACACCAAAACAAGAATAAAAAGGGGAATTTGTAAGGATTCACCCATAGTGGATGCGTTTCTTGGATTGATGACGAACGCGCACGATTTAAGATTCAACCGACAAGAGAAACTAACCTAAATAATCATGTAATAATTCGATAAATATATAACTTTTATTTGAAATTAATATTTTTGATTATTGCCTTTTTATTAGATTTTTAGGTCTATTTTTAATAGTATTTATTACAATTTTAAAACTTCAAAAGTCTTATTTTTAGGTATTTTAAAGGATTTTTAAATAAAATAACAAAGAAAATAGTTATTTAAAAAATATACCCTTTACAGGGTTGACCGGTCGGACCTGGTTTGACTTTGAAATTATAGGCATTGTGTGAGGATCGAACTCGTGACCTCCCGTATACGTGCACGCAGCTCTACCAACTGAGCTACGTGTCTAACCTGAAATAATCTTGATTGTAATTATATATATATATATATATACAAACTAGGTTAAACTATATTTTGTTTTTATTTAAAAAGGATTTATAATGGCCAAAACCGGTTACAGCAAACCGGCTCGAACTCGAGACCTGCTGTTCGTGTGCACACAGCCCAACCAGTTGGGCTGTGTGTCTAACCTGTAATAATACAGGATTATATTAGTTATATATACTTACTAAGAGGTGATCTATATAGATTTTAAAAAAAATTGGTTTTATTTCAGAAGTCGGATACGTGTGTGATTCGAACCCGAGACATGCGCTTTGTATTTGCACACAGTCCACCGCTGGACTGTGTGTCTAACCCGGTTAAACATACAATTGTATTATATTTATACACTATCTCGACTTCATCTTCTTCACCACTAACCCACTGATACAAAACCAGTGTTTATTTATAAAGCCATTTGAACTCGATGATTAGTTTTCCTTATAACAGAATATATACAACACCAAGATAGAAAGGATAGATCTGTACCGAAACGGAAATGGTTGATATTCCGGTGACACCTCCGGCAACTACACCAAAATTCCGGTGACTTGTAACGAAACTTCAGAGAGTTTTAGAATGAGTTTGAGAGTATTGGAGCGAGTTTCATTTGTGGTGAATTAGTCGATATTAATCGAGTATCCAGTCAATTATAATTTTCAGTTTCAAGACCCAAATCATGGGTCAATGATTTCATACGAATTGATTTTAAATTATCAGTTTAAAAACTGATGTTTGGAATCAGTTACATGCGCTAGATCAAACGGAAAACGTAATTTAGTTTTTGTCACACCCTCAATTTCCACTTGGGGAGTTTTACCGCGAGGCGTGTGATCAAACCAGAATCTGAGACACTAGTAATATCGAACGACTCTATATGATTTATTTAAACGTTTTCCAAAAATATTTGTTTAACCATTCAGAGTTATTTTCAAATTATCTTAGTTTCAAAGTTTAGCGGAAGCATTAGTTTCAAAGTTTAGCGGAAGCATTAGAGTAAAGTAAAGTAATGGGCGCCAACATAAACGCCAAAACCAAAAATCCCAAACATTATTCGTAAATAGGACCCGATAAAACTGTCTTGATCAAATGCAAGTGAGTGCACCTAGCGCTCCTAGCATCCTGAGAAACATGTAAAGAAACAAGTGTCAATATTAAAGAAGAGTGAGTTCACAGGTTTTTATAAGTTCACAAGTTAGGTTTAAAAGTTTGTTTTTCCCCGTTATCCCTAACCCGGGATAACGACATAGTTCCATTATTCCTAACCCGGAATAATAATGTTGGTTTGTAATTAAGTTCAATGTTAACATGTAGGTAGCGAGCCTAAAGTTATGTCACATAAGAGTTCGCGATCGAAGCTGACTGTTGTTGCCTCAGTGTTGCCAGGTCTATCACTAACCATGGCGAAAGTTAGGCCAAATTAATCACCCGTTGACCATACCCGGTCGGCTAGCGCGACTAGCTCGGGTGAGGCTTGTCGGGCCCAGTAGTACTACTTATAATTTCCCCACTATCTAACCCAATACTAACGATCCGAGAGTTGGTTGAGGACTTCCGTGATAAAGCTACTTAGTGACCATAACATACATTAACATTAACTTAGTTACCGAATAGTTAACTACATTAATTCCGCATAACGTAAAAGATAGAGTTATAGAGTGTATACATGTTTCTCCCCCTGTTGTTTAAAACCGGATAAAATAGGGGCCGTGAACTCACCTTAAATTGCTCGGTTAGAATAACACAAAAGAAGCAAATGATGGAACCGCTAATCGCGTCCTAACGTGCCAACCGATTTAAAGTTAGTGTGTGAACACACTGATACAAAGCCCTACGCATAACTAACACACAGCGCGGCACACGTAATAACCAATTGGAAAACACAATCATGCATGCAAAGTATCATCATACCAAAATAATGATCAAACCAACTTGTCATAAACACAGATTAACTCATACAACACTTTGGTACACACAAACGCAAGTTATCATGTTTCAGCTTGTACGCTCATAACTGGGCTGTTTTCGAGGATTTTTATAAAATAGTTCCAACGTACCAAAAATTCCAAGTTTTTTACAGGAGGTGTCAACTAAACTGTAGAATATTATGTAAACTTTTTAAGTCCTAACGCTTTACCAATTATTTATAAACATTTATATACTAGGCTGCAGTCAGATTTGTCGCTTTCTGACTGCAGTCCACGGGAAAAATTATTTAAAAATTATCGTTCATCCGATTAACAAAATTCCAGTGGGAGATTTCTGGATATTCCCGTGTCCAGTTACTGTACAAATTTCGTGACCCAACCCCCTACAGACTATGAGATCCGACTCGATAAACAACCAGCAAATTTTGCAGAATTTACGCAGCTTCAGCTGCTGCACTAAATGACCACTTAAAAATAGCAAACGACCATAGAAAAATATGAATCTTGCGCCATTAGAAGCGTTTTTCAAAAATACACGTTTTAGGCTTCAGAAAATCCACTTTTTGATAAATAATGATTAGGTTACAGCCAATTGAAGTTGGTTGTAAATGTCATTCAGCAAACTGTTTTCGACTTTTATCGCATTAGAACATGCTTAAACGATCATGACGCTTAATAATAATGATTAACAACAGGTTTATTTGTCAAATATCATCATGTATATCAATATTCATGCAAATTTTAATTATATAACATGATCTTTATCGCTAAAACGCAGCTTATGATTTTAGTATTCAACATAACATCACAATCGCAAAGATTCGCACAATCATCCGAACTAATCATAAATCACAACACTTTTCATACTAATAATCCTACCATTACACATAATCATGATCAAGATTACACAAACCCTAATGTGAATCGCAAAACAATTAAACCCTAACCTTGAAACGATGATGATTAGCGAACCGGGACAAGATTGGAATCAGTCCGGAAGTTGGAGCTTGTGCGACCGTGAGGGGGGGGGGGGCTGCCGACGGCCTTCTCTTAGTGACTAGGGTTTTGTTGTTTTTTTTAAACACATCTCATGCATACCTACATTTATATAAAACAAGGGAAAAGAAGGGGAGGGGGTGCGGCCGCGATGGGGGGGGTTTGGGTTAAGTGGCTTGGGCCTCAAGTTTAGGTTAGTTCCTTGGGCCGCAAGGAGGTGAGGTCGACACGTTTCGTGGCTCGGTTCGGTTCGGCTATTTATTTATTATATTTTTTTAACTAATAATCGCGAAATCAATGCGTGATATAATAATCTACAAAATCTACAAACGTCTAATAACACATAGCACGTAATGTCACACCCTGACCCGCAGCGGAAATGGTAGTCGGGGCATGATTGGGTTTTCATCAAAGCTCATAACATTTACTATAAAGTTTCATATTTATTATTTCTCTTTAAAGAAGAAGTTACAATAAACATACAAGCACAACATGTTCAAATACATTTTTCATTCAAATTACAAACTAAAATATCCAATAAACAAAATTCATACAATTACAAAGGAAAACAAAACTAAACGTTCATTCCAAAGCATTAACTTGTTTATTCTTCTAGGCCATCCTAATGTTTTCTTTCCTCAACTGGATCACATGTATCATGTGTAAAAATAGGGTTTTGGGTCAACAAAGTTGGCGAGTGAATCTTATGAAAACATTTGAACAAATTTATTTTATTGGTTATAAAAAGGTGCATAACCACATATGAGTAAACGTAAATGTAAATTTAATCACAATACACATAATATCAATTAATGCACACGCACACACCAAATGATGAACAATGAGATCAAGGCTCAATCAAACGGAGCCGATCTAATGAGGCACGTGATGTTCAACTCGTCTCCCACGAGGAACTGATGGGCCTAATGAATGATTTGCACGAACTTGACAAAATGTAAACACATAACAACAAATAATATTTACATCACATGTTTAGATCATATAAGGGTAATAGCACAAGTTTGAATAAACGAAAATAAATAAAGCGACACATGAAACACCCCAAAACATGAATAAAAAGGGGAATTTGTAAGGATTCACTCCAGTGGTGCGTTCCTTGATAATGATGAATGCGCACGAAATTATGATTCAACCGATGAGGAAAACTAACCTAAATAATAACATAATAACTCGATAAATAAATAAATTTTATTTGAGATTAATATTTTTAATTAGTGCTCTTAATGGGATTGTTAGATTTATTTTTGTGAGTTTAAGGAAATTTTCTAATTTTAAAAATCCTATTTTAAGTATTTTTAATTGATTTTTTTCAATTTAAATAAATAAATAAAAAAAGAAATAAAAAGTTGACTTTTTGACCGTTGACCGTTGACCGGGTCTGACCGGTCAGACTGTGTTTTCTATGCCTGAGTGAGGTTCGAACTCGTGACCTCCCGTATACGTGCACGCAGCTCTACCAACTGGCTACGTGTCTAACCCGAAATATTTCTGATTTTAATTACTTATATATACTAGTTAGCTTAAACCTTATTTTATTTTTATTAAAAAGGTTTCGTAACTTGCCAACCCGGGTTAAGTATCCAGAATCGACCTCGAATTCTTCAGTTCACGTGCACACAGCCCAACCAGTTGGGCTGTGTGTCTAACCTGTTTATGTACTGAATTATAATATATTTATATACTATTTAGATTATTCAGAAATCATTTATTTAAAAAGGTTTTAAGATATGATAACCGGTGTACACAACCCGCCTCGAACCCGTGACATGCTAAATGTTTTTGCACACAGCCACCACTAGACTGTGTGTCTAACCGGTTATTATTCCGGTTTTTATTATATTTAAACACTTATCACGATTTATCTTCTTCTACATTTAAAATTCAGAACACCCGCTCAGTGATTTGGTTTGTTAAATCAAAATGTTTCTTTTACTGATTAACAAAATAATAGATAGGAAATGAAAATAAGTTAAATGATAATACCGAGAGCGGTGATCTTGAATGTTTCCGGCGAGATTCCGACGGCTGAGGTTAAACTCCGGCGACTTGCAGATGAAGCTCTGAGGTCAGCGGAGCTGGGAGAATAAGAGAGGATTTCGAGAAGGGTTTGAACGAGTTTGGAAACGAGGTTAACAAGGTATTATAGGTGATGTGATCCACCAGATTTCGGTTTTCCGGTGATATTTTCTGGCGACTACCAGACAATTCGGTGATGAATTCTGATGAACAGAGGTTTTGCAGATGGGTTGCGTGCATTCTAAACAGTTCCCAGAAACCCCTATTTATAGTTGAAGGAGATAGCTTGAATTGGGTTTCGGTTTAGAGTTTTTCGGTCCAAAATCGGTTATAGCGAGATGTTAGTAGATCACAATTAACTGCGGTTTGACTCGGTTTGAGTCTAGATGTATGATTGAGAGTCAGTTTCGTGATCAATTGGAGAGAAACGGAAATCTTGGTGATTCCCGGTTGACTGGGTGCCGTTACATTGGGCGGTATTTTGAACATGTCCGAGATATACGAGAGTATAAAAGGTTATTTGATTTGGTTGTATCAGATGTTGAGTATGTGGTGTAGCGGTGTGTTGTGTGCTTGGTTACGGGTGTGACCTGGGTTCGATACCCGCGATCTACACCATTTTATTGTTTTTGATTTTATAACTAATATATATATATATATATATATATTATTTATTATTAGTATTATTATATTTATTGTTATTTATTATTTTATATTATTGATATAACGAATCCCTTAGACGATTAACATAAATACGTAGCGAAAAGATCATAATACAAACTTGATTACAAAATGGTGCGGGTTTTAGAACCCGTTTTCTTGACGGATGTTACAATATCCCCTACTTTTAGAAATTTCGTCCTGAAATTTAAGTAGTAGTGGTATATTTGACTTGAAGGGAGGGTGTTTTAATTTGACAATTACATAATTAGAAGAGGGTGAGAGTTTAAATCTTATTTGAGGCGGTAACGTTCCTAGTAAGGGTTGAATACCCTGCTACAGGAATCGCTTTTTGATGCCTAAAGTATGAAAATGCGGAACATGGATAAGCAGAGTTGATTGACTAGGTATGATCTCACGCATAAGGGTTTTGAGGGAGTTGATACGCTTGAAAAGATAAGGTTATATCATAAAACAAAACTTCAACCATGATGATACTAAAACCTACACGGAACTTCTCATAATCTCCTGGTAATGCTTTTGATCCTTTGCCAAGAATACTTATATATAGGAAGTACCAACGGCGTATCCACCATATTCTTTTCAAATTTTCATTGGCTTTATCAGTAAATTATGATTAGTTCTATGTGACTCTAAAACATAAACAAACACAACAACCAAAGCTTGAGTCTCAAATCTGAAAGAATACATGACTAAATGACGACGGTATCTCCCTTGTTTGTTATGATGAAGGGCCAGTCTATGTAAAAGTGAGACACAACCCAACTTCTTTAAATGATGAGATCGAGATACGTCGTGATGTATGATGATATGAATGTTAAATCAATGAGTATAAAACAAAACTGTAATATCAATTCGCATTAAAATTCTTGGATACATAAATTCCCAATTTATAACTGGGAGACGTAAAGATTGAGATAACATAAAGAAAACATTAAAACTAAACGGTTGGAGTTGAGTCTTGACTCTTGGTGTGGGAAGGCTAGTTGGGTTGTTCGTTTGGGCTGTTATTATCTTCAGTAGGATTGGCATTGATGTTGTAAGCTCTTCCTCTTACTGGTGGTGGTGCTGGGTTTTCTTGATTTGCTTGGTTAACTGGGTTTGCTTGAGCTTGGGCGTTTATGATGTTAACCAATCGAGGGCACGTGTTTCTAAAATGGGTAGGTTCGCCACAATTAAAACAAGCTCGAACATATGGAAACATGGGGTATTGGGGTTGTTGATATGTTTGGATCATGTTTTGAGTAGGGGGTGAGGCTTGGTTTTGAGGGGCACGACAAGTTTTGCTCCAATGACCATAACGCCCACAATTTGCACACAGTCGACAAGGTATGGTAGATGGATGGTGATAAAAACAGGTGTTGCATTGAGGGTGAGGTCCAATGTAAGGTTTCTTATTTGGGTAAGTAGAGTTGGGTGCTACTTGAGTGATTGGGATGGCTTGGAGGGGTACGGCTTGTGAAGCTGGTTGATTGCCTTGGGTGATAGCGAAATTTTGCCCATCTCGTTTTCTCTTAGGAGTGGTTTGAGAAGAGGATTCGGTCTGGGTTGGGTTTGAGGTTTCGGTTGATGCCTTATCCTTCTTCTTCTCCTCCGCGAAATCTTTATTCCATATGTGGTTTTCGGTGAGCTCTGTAGCTAACTCCATTGTTGCTTCCAAAGTTGCAGGTGTGGTACTTATTACAGGGTCTTGAATTTTTGAAGGAAGACCTCGAATGTAGTGCTCGATCAAACGGTAGAGGGGAGTGAACAAGTTGGGGACCATCTGATTTAACTCAAGGAATCTCTTGTTGTATGTGGTGTGGTCGCCCTCCTTTTGTTTCAAAGAATAGAACTCATCTTCCAATTTCTTGATTTCGCTTCTTGGACAGAAACATCTTGTCATGATTTCCTTCAACTCTTCCCAAGTCAAAGTCATAGCATCTTCAGCACCTCGCTTGGCCTTCTCTGTATTCCACCATGTAAGTGCTACTCCGAACAAACGACCGGTAGCATATCGCACCTTGCGATCATCGGGGCAGTCGCAATTGAGAAAAGTGTTTTCCATCTCCTCAAACCAATGGAGGAGAGCGGTGACACCTTCAGTCCCTTCGTATTTTGGAGGATCGCAGGATTTGAAATGCTTGAAGGTGCATTTAGTGGCATTTGGAGGAGGATTGACAATGTTTTGATCTTCTTGGTTGATTGGGTTGACGGGATTAGCAGTAAGGGCCTGATGTACTTGAACTACGATGTTGGGTATTATGGCAGCCATTTGTTGAGCGATTTGGGCAGCCATGCGCTCGCGAGATTTTCCTGATCTCATACTTCTACGAGAGAGACTAGAAGACATCTACAAGGAATACGTATCGAGAGTATGAGTTTGACGTTTTAGGTGTCATGTGTCGTATTTAGAAATGAACATTCACAAAAACAAATGAATAAAATAAATTTACTACATCCATAGGATGTCTTGGGCTTTGCTTATGTTTGGGCTTCCATATGTCCCCTTACTTGGCCTTGGTAGTCATGTGGGCCCCCATGACTACTGGGCTTTGGTAGGGTTCATATTGGTGTTGGCCTATTTAACACTTGCGCCACCCGAATGAAAATCGTAAAACATGAGAGTATAAGGTCGGAGGGTGTCCTGGTATAGACACAATGACAAATCAAAGTAGGTTTAGTTCGAACGACGTTTGGGGTGGCATGCTTTGGCCTAATAGGTCCTTCGTACTCTCATCGTTAGTCCCCAGGTAGGCAAACTGGTCCATTATATTGGATTTATACGAATGCCAACCTAGACAGGACGTTCCGACTACCGGTACTTGTACCCTTACAGTTACTACATGCCCGTCATAGAACTCACTTTGATGAGATTGAAAAACGAAAATTGCGACAAAATCTTGAATAAAGGAAATATGAGGATGATTTGAATATGTGAACATTGAAATATGCGTGATGAATGTATATGTAAGCATGTTATGTTTGACAACAAGTATAACTCATTAAGTATCACACAAAATGATAGTGGAAGTGTTTGCATGCATTTGTGTGTGTAATAAATACGAAACAAATAAACATCATGAGTTTGCATGTAACCACAAAAACAATTAAAATCTAATCAACTATAGTATAGGCTCTAAGGGTCTAATAACCTATCCTATATCCCTATAGTCAAAAGCTCTGATACCAATCTGTCACACCCTGACCCGCAGCGGAAATGGTAGTCGGGGCATGATTGGGTTTTCATCAAAGCTCATGACATTTACTATAAAGTTTCATATTTATTATTTCTCTTTAAAGAAGAAGTTACAACATACATACAAGCACAACATGTTCAAATACATTTTTCATTCAAATTACAAACTAAAATATCCAATAAACAAAATTCATACAATTACAAAGGAAAACAAAACTAAACGTTCATTCCAAAGCATTAACTTGTTTATTCTTCTAGGCCATCCTAAGTGTTTCTTTCCTCAACTGGATCACCTGTATCATGTGTAAAAAGAGGGTTTTGGGTCAACAAAAGTTGGCGAGTGAATCTTATGAAAACATTTGAACGAATTTATTTTATTGGTTATAAAAAGGTGCATAACCACATATGAGTAAACGTAAATGTAAATTTAATCACAATACACATAATATCAATTAATGCACACACACACACCAAATGATGAACAATGAGATCAAGGCTCAATCAAACGGAGCCGATCCCGCGATGTTCAACTCGTCTCCCACGAGGAACTGATGGGCCTAACGAATGATTTGCACGCAACTTGACAAAATGTAAAAACATCACAACAAATAATATTTACAGCACATGTTTAGATCATATAAGGGTAATAGCACAAGTTTGAATAAACGAAAATAAATAAAGCGACACATGATACACCCCAAAACATGAATAAAAAGGGGAATTTGTAAGGATTCACTCACAGTGGGTGCGTTCCTTGATAATGATGAATGCGCACGAAATTATGATTCAACCGATGAGGGAAAACTAACCTAAATAATAACATAATAACTCGATAAATAAATAAATTTTATTTGAGATTAATATTTTTAATTAGTGCTCTTAATGGGATTGTTAGATTTATTTTTGTGAGTTTAAGGAAATTTCTAATTTTAAAAATCCTATTTTTAAGTATTTTTAATTGATTTTTTTCAATTTAAATAAATAAATAAAAAAAGAAATAAAAAGTTGACTTTTTGACCGTTGACCGGGTCTGACCGGTCAGACTATGTTTTCTATGCGCTGAGTGAGGTTCAAACTCGTAACCTCCCGTATACGTGCACGCAGCTCTACCAACTGAGCTACGTGTCTAACCCGAAATATTTCTGATTTTAATTACTTATATATACTAGTTAGCTTAAACCTTATTTTTTTATTAAAAAGGTTTCATAACTTGCCAACCCGGGTTAAGTATCCAGAATCAAACTTGAATTCTTCAGTTCACGTGCACACAGCCCAACCAGTTGGGCTGTGTGTCTAACCTGTTTATGTACTGAATTATAATATATTTATATACTATTTAGATTATTCAGAAATCATTTATTTAAAAAGGTTTTAAGATATGATGAACCGGTGTACACAACCCGCCTCGAACCCGTGACATGCTAAATGTTTTTGCACACAGTCCACCACTGGACTATGTGTCTAACCCGGTTATTGTTCCGGTTTTTATTATATTTAAACACTTATCACGATTCATCTTCTTCATACATTAAAAATTCAGAACACCCGCTCAGTGATTTGGTTTGTTTAATCAAAATGTTTCTTTTACTGATTAACAAGATAATAGATAGGAAATGAAAATAAGTTAAATGATAATACCGAGAGCGGTGATCTTGAATGTTTCCGGCGAGATTCCGACGGCTGAGGTTAAACTCCGGCGACTTGCAGATGAAGCTCTGAGGTCAGCGGAGCTGGGGAGAATAAGCAGAGGATTTCGAGAAGGGTTTGAACGAGTTTGGAAACGAGGTTAACAAGGTATTTATAGGTGATGTGATCCACCACGATTTCGGTTTTCCGGTGATATTTTCTGGCGACTACCAGACAATTCCGGTGATGAATTCCGATGAACAGAGGTTTTGCAGATGGGTTGCGTGCATTCTAAACAGTTCCCAGAAACCCTATTTATAGTTGAAGGAGATAGCTTGAATTGGGTTTCGGTTTAGAGTTTTTCGGTCCAAAATCGGTTATAGCGAGATGTTAGTAGATCACAATTAACTGCAGTTTGACTCAGTTTGAGTCTAGATGTATGATTTAGAGTCAGTTTCGTGATCAATTGGAGAGAAACGGAAATCTTGGTGATTTCCGGTTGACTGGGTGCCGTTACATTGGGCGGTATTTTGAACATGTCCGAGATATACGAGAGTATAAAAGGTTATTTGATTTGGTTGTATCAGATGTTGAGTATGTGGTGTAGCGGTGTGTTGTGTACTTGGTTACGGGTGTGACCCAGGTTCGATACCCGCGGTGTACACCATTTTATTGTTTTTGATTTTATAACTAATATATATATATATATATATATATATATATATATATTATTTATTATTAGTATTATTATCTTTATTGTTATTTATTATTTTATATTATTGATATAACGAATCCCTTAAACGATTAACATACATACGTAGCGAAAAGATCATAATACAAACTTGATTACAAAATGGTGCGGGTTTTAGAACCCGTTTTCTTGACGGATGTTACACGTAATTCACCCAATAGATTCACAAAGTTAGCGTAGTTATTGCGAGCGTGTAATTTAATTCTCCGATTAAATCAGCGTAGGAATGAATAACCGTGAAGTAGCGCGTTTAAGATACCTGAAAAGCCGGGATGTCACATTATCCCCATGTTGAAAGAATTTTCGTCCCGAAAATTGAGTAAACGTGGTTTAGAATGCAACGCACAAAGATTCAGTTTGTTAGCAATGGTACAAGAAATTCCCAGGCTGTCACATCATCCCCATGTTGAAAGAATTTCGTCCCGAAATTTAGTTGGCGGTAACGTCAGATTGCTGCTCAGCTGCAAAAAGGTGTGGGTATTTGCTTTTCATTTGGTCCTCTCTTTCCCACGTGAACTCCGGTCCTCGCTTAGAGTCCCAACGAACCTTGACAATTGGTATCTTGCTGTGCCTTCGAGTCTTAATCTCACGATCCATGATCTCGATAGGTTGTTCCACAAAATGCAGTTGCTCATCCACTTGAATCTCATCCAATGGAATGACTAGGGTCTCATCTGATAAGCACTTCTCCAGATTGGACACATGAAAAACGTTGTGAACTCCACTGAGTTCGGCAGGAAGGTCTAACTGATAAGCTACAGGCCTGATACGCTTCGAAATCACAAACGGGCCTACGTACCGTGGGTTTAGTTTGCCTCGTTTTCCGAAACGAATTACGCCCTTCCAGGGTGACACCTTCAGTAGGACGCGGTCGCCTACTTGAAATTCGAGCGGTTTGCGTCGTTCATCAGCGTAACTTTTCTGTCGATCTCGTGCCGCTGCCATGCGGTTTCTGATTTGCACAATCTTTTCAGTAGCCTCAAGTATCAACTCAGGACCTGTGAGTTGACTGTCATCGACTTCTGCCCAACAGACCGGTGATCTACATTTGCGACCGTATAATGCTTCAAACGGTGCCGCATGAATACTCGTATGGTAACTGTTGTTATACGAGAATTCCACTAAAGGCAGATGGATTTCCCAACTGTTCCCGAAGTCTACCACACATGCCCTAAGCATGTCTTCTAAGGTCTGAATGGTCCTTTTCAGTTTGACCATCCGTTTGAGGGTGATAAGCTGTGCTCATATCTAAGCGTGTACCCAACGCTTTCTGAAGTGATTGCCAAAAGTTGGACGTGAAACGAGCATCTCTGTCTGAGATAATGGACGTTGGCACCCCGTGCCGAGAAACTACTTCCTTAATGTAGATACGAGTTAACTTATCCATCTTATCTGTTTCTTTGATCGCTAGGAAGTGGGCAGACTTAGTTAGACGAATCACGATTACCCAGATGGTATCGCAACCACCCGGAGTTCGCGGGAGTTTAGTGATAAAGTCTATCGAGATCTGATCCCATTTCCACACTGGGATCTCAGGTTGTTGAAGTAGCCCTGATGGCTTCTGGTATTCCACCTTGACTTTCGCACAAGTCAAACACTTGCTCACGTAGGTGGCTATATCCGCTTTCATGTTGGGCCACCAGTACGCGGCTTTAAGGTCTTGATACATCTTATCCGAACCAGGATGGACAGAGTATCGGGATTTGTGAGCTTCGTCCATAACTAGCTTCCTGAGGTCTCCGTAGAGAGGTACCCATATACGATTCATGAAATACTGGGCACCATTGGGTTTCACTTCCCAATCGTTCTATCTTTCCCACAGATTCGGCCTTGATGTTTTCTTCCTTAACTGCTTCTAGCTGCGCGTCGCGTATCTGTTCGGGTAACCCAGAATGAATTGTGAACTGTAGTGCTCGTACCCGACAAGGTTTCAAGTGCTCCTTCCTACTGAGGGCATCAGCTACCACGTTAGCTTTACCCGGGTGATACCGAATGGCACATTTATAATCGTTCAGGAGTTCGACCCAGCGACGCCGTCGCATGTTCAACTCCTTCTGGTCAAAGATATGCTGGAGGCTCTTGTGATCCGTGTAGATTGTGCACTTTGTTCCATATAGACAGTGTCTCCAAATCTTAAGTGCAAACACAACTGCTCCCAATTCCAGGTCATGTGTCGTGTAGTTCTTCTCGTGAACCTTCAACTGTCGGGATGCATACGCAATGACCTTATCACGTTGCATGAGTACACATCCCAATCCCTGAAGGGAAGCCTCACAATATACCACAAAATCATTTGTCCCTTCCGGCAAGGACAAAATGGGTGCACTGCAAAGTTTCTGCTTCAGCAATTGAAATGCTGCTTCCTGCTTGTCACCCCAAGCATACTTGGTGCCCTTCTGGGTGAGAGTGGTAAGCGGTTGTGCGATCTTGGAAAATCCCTTGATGAAACGTCTGTAGTAACCAGCCAAACCCAAAAATTGGCGGATCTTTGTCGGTGTCCTGGGTGCTTCCCAGTTCTTGATAGCATCGATCTTGGTGGGATCAACGTGTATACCCTTTTCATTCATGATATGTCTGAGGAACTGAACTTCCCGAATCCAAAAATCACACTTCGAAAACTTGGCATATAGTTTCTCCTGTTGAAGTAGTTCCAGCAATACTCGTAGATGCTCAGCATGTTCTTCTTCACCCTTAGAGTAGACGAGTATATCATCGATGAACACGATGACAAACTTGTCGAGATACGTCTTACACACGCGGTTCATGAGGTCCATGAACACCGCGGGTGTGTTGGTGAGACCGAAGGGCATGACCAAGAACTCATAATGGCCATACCGAGTACGAAATGCCGTCTTGGAGATATCCTCCTCCCTGACGCGTAACTGGTGATAACCGGACCGTAGATTGATCTTGGAGTAGTAGCTTGACCCTTGAAGCTGGTCGAAAAGATCGTCGATGCGAGGTAATGGGTATCGGTTCTTGACGGTAACCTTATTGAGTTCCCTGTAGTCGATGCACATGCGGAAGGTCCCATCCTTTTTCTTGACAAAAAGGACCGGAGCTCCCCATGGCGAAGTACTGGGTCGGATAAATCATTTTTCCAACAATTCCTGAAGTTGGGTATACAGCTCTTGCAGCTCTGCTGGAGCTAGGCGGTACGGGGCCTTGGCGATATGAGTCGCATGGTTCACCAATTCGATTTCAAACTCCACTTGTCGATGTGGTGGAAGACCAGGTAACTCCTCTAGAAACACATCGGGAAAGTCACGGACGACGGGGATATCTTCAATCCGCTTCTCGTCCTTAGGCTGCTCGGTGACCAGTGCGAGCAAAGCGAGGGAGTTCTTTCTCCGAAGATACTTCTGAGCTTGCATGTAAGAGATGATGTTTGTAACGGCGCCTACCTTCTCGCCTTGCACCATCAAGACTTCGTCGTTAGATAGCGGAATACGGATAGCTTTCTCGAAATAGAGAACTTCAGCTCGGACGTCGGATAGTCAGTCCATTCCGGCTACCACGACAAAACTACCTAGGGTAGTTGTCATCAGATCAATGGTAAAGGTATGACCCGCGAGTTTAAGTTGACAGCCGGGTACTAAATGGGTCACATCTACAGATTTACCATCGGCTAGTTCTATGACGTAAGGGGTCTCTAGGGGTTTAGGCGTGAGATTTAGGTTCTTCCTAAAAGACTCATATATAAAACTCTTATCCGCACCCGTATCAAAAAGTATAGTAGCAAAATGATCGTTAAGGGGAAACTTACTAGTGACCACATTCGAGTCGTTTCTGGCCTCTCCGCGGCCCAGCGTGAATGCACGACCTTTGGCACCTCCTGTGCCACCATTTCCATTGTTGCCATTGTTGTTATTGTTGTTGTTGTTGTTGTTCCCACCATTGTTGTTGTTGCGGAGCTGCAGGCAGTCTCGCTTGAAATGGGCAGTGCTACCGCACTGATAGCATCCCCGGTTATTACTTTGCTGTTGACCCTGGTGCTGATTTTGATTTTGTCGAGACATGATTTCCCTGCAATAATCCTTTGCCGCGTGTCCCGCTTTGCCACATCGTTGGCAGCGATTTCCGGCGCAAGGGCCTTGATGATGGAGGTTACAACGATTACATTGCGGCTTTCGACCCGCATAGCCGCTTGAGTTCTGGGTGTTGTTGGCAGACTGATTATTGTGACCCCGATTGTTGTTGAAATTGTTGGACCGCTTCTGGTTTCCTTGTTGTGGCTGGGCTGACAAAGACTGTCGAGCAGGTGAGTCTTCAAATTTTCTTTTGTTATCAGGGACAACTTCGGTTGCACCCCGAGGTGGCAACTTCCTTTGCTCCACTGCCTTATCGGTGAGTTTATGCGCCAGCCTAATCGCTTGATACTCCGTCGTAGGGTTGCTAGACATTACCATGACCTGGATCTCAGGGACCAGACCCCCAAGATAAAACTTAAGTCGTTTTTCGACGGTGTTAGCCAGATCGGGACATAGGAACACCAGATCATGATGTTTGGTCGTGTACGCTTCAATTTCAGACCCTACCATCTTGTGGTTCCATAACGCTTGCTCCAACTGCTGAACTCTGTCCCGCGGACAGTATTCCTCCTTAATTAGGGCCTTAAACTTGGTCCAGGCCATTGCGTTCGCCGCAACAAGTCCACGCGTTTGGACTTGTGCATTCCACCAGGTTAATGCCCCATCTTCCAACGTTGAGGCAGCATACTTGACCTTATTAGCTTCAAGGCAATTGCACATCTCGAACACCGATTCAGACTTTTCAATCTAACGGACCACCCTATGGGTCCTTCCACACCCGTGAACTTGCTCAGTTTTGCATCAAGGAACATCTTGTAGGGGTTAAGACCTCCTCCTGCTAGTGGGTTTTGAACACCTGCCAGAGCAGCATTCACGTGTTCTTGGATTAATGCGGCCAATTCTTCAGGTGACATGTTGAGGTTTCCGCGATGACCAGTTGCCATTTCAGATCTTCGCAAGACAACACAAACACACACCGATAAGTATATATATCCAATATAGTTATCATATTCCACACTTCAATAATCACACAAGTTATGTCAACCCGACAATTTAAACAATCAAAAGGAACATTCGATTAAATAAATTGCAATGTCTCACAAAATACCAACCAAACATCTCAATTTAATTATAAAATTTCAAGTTCAAACATAAGTGGAAACAAACAAACTAAAGGAAACAATATGGGGATTCGCGAGACGAGTTAGTCATATATGTCTCCATCTCCCAAGTCGCTATCGTTGCCGTCATCCTCTGCGGCGTTTTCAGCTTCAACAGTCGGGTCCTGTTACGGCTCTTCTTCCTCCGGATCCTCCTTTGGGTCTTCCTCTGGATCCTCCTTGGGTCTTCCTCTGGATCCTCCTCTTCTTCCTCTACCGGCGCTGGAGGGGCCGGTGCTGGTGTGGGTACTAGGACAGGTGGTGCTTGGTTCTGCTCCAGTTCTTGAATCCTCCAACTGGACTCAAGAATTCTGTCTTCGAGCCAGTCAGCCCTCAGCTGCTCAGCACGAAGATGCTTAGCTAAAATGTTTCGAACTCTCTTATTCTCATATTGCTCTTCCTCGGTTTTCCAGTTTTACCAGTTAGTTGACGTATCATCCATCCTTGTGCTTCGATAGTCCCCTGCATTCTCTCTAGCTATTCCTGTTGTTTCCTTAACATATCCCTCAGTAGATCGTCCCCTACTCCTAACGAGTTGACCGGTTCGACTAGTATAGCGGTGGTCGGACGGGAGGACGACTCCCCTCCTAGAGCGAGTCTCTTCCTAACAGCTGAGCATGTCTCCACGCCATGAGGTGGTGAGGGTTCGACCATGGGTGCCTTCCCCAGCGCCCGTGATTGTCGAGATTTGTCGGATGATGATGATGACATAGCCAGCTGGGTTGGTGTAGTTAGTTACGTGTTGCCTATATACCAAAGTACATATATATATATATATATCACATAAACAATTGTAGCATAACACATAACAAGATATCACAGTTCGGTGCCAACTAAGTCTAGTGTCGTGTAACAGCCATAGTTTAGGTCTAATTTTAATGCAAACCTGGTTCTCTATAGCTAGAGGCTCTGATACCAATCTGTCATACCCTCAATTTCCACTTGCGGAGTTTTACCGCGAGGCGTGTGATCAAACCAGAATCTGAGACACTAGTAATATCGAACGACTCTATATGATTTATTTAAACGTTTTCCAAAAACATTTATTTAACCATTCATAGTTATTTTCAAATTATCTTAGTTTCAAAGTTTAGCGGAAGCATTAGTTTCAAAGTTTAGCGGAAGCATTAGAGTAAAGTAAAGTAACGGGCGCCAACATAAACGCCAAAACCAAAAATCCCAAACATTATTCGTAAATTGGGCTCGATAAAAATGTCTTGACCAAATGCAAGTGAGTGCACCTAGCACTCCTAGCGTCCTGAGAAACATGTAAAGAAACAAGTGTCAACATTAAAGAAGAGTGAGTTCACAGGTTTTTATAAGTTCACAAGTTCGGTTTAAAGTTTGTTTTTCCCCGTTATCCCTAACCCAGGATAATGACATAGTTCCATTATTCCTAACCCGGAATAATAATGTTGGTTCGTAATTAAGTTCAATGTTAACATGTAGGTAGCGAGCCTAAAGTTATGTCACATAAGAGTTCGCGATCAAAGCTGACTGTTGTTGCCTCAGTGTTGCCAGGTCTATCACTAACCATGGCGAAAGTTAGGCCAAATTAATCACCCGTTGACCATACCCGGTCGGCTAGCACGACTAGCTCGGGTGGGGCTTGTCGGGCCCAGTAGTACTACTTATAATTTCCCCGCTATCTAACCCAATACTAACGATCCAAGAGTTGGTTGAGGATTTCCGTGATAAAGCTACTTAGTGACCATAACATACATTAACATTAACTTAGTTATCGAATAGTTAACGACGTTAATTCCGCATAACGTAAAAGATAGAGTTATAGAGTGTATACATGTTTCTCCCCCTGTTGTTTAAAACCGGATAAAATAGGGGCCGTGAACTCACCTTAAATTGCCCGGTTAGAATAACACAAAAGAAGCAAATGATGGAACCGCTAATCGCGTCCTAACATGCCAACCGATTTAAAGTTAGTGTGTGAACACACTGATACAAAGCCCTACGCATAACTAACACACAGTGCGGCACACTTAATAACCAATTTGAAAACACAATCATGCATCAAAGTATCATCATACCAAAATAATGATCAAACCAACTTGTCACAAACACAGATTAACTCATACAACACTTTGGTACACACAAACGCAAGTTATCATGTTTCAGCTTGTACGCTCATAACTGGGCTGTTTTCGAGGATTTTTATAAAATAGTTCCAACGTTCCAAAAATTCCAACTTTTTTACAGGAGGTGTCAACGAAACTGTAGAATTTTATGTAAAATTTTCAAGTCCTAACACTTTACCAATTATTTATAAACATTTATATACTAGGCTGCAGTCAGATTCGTCGCTTTCTGACTGCAGTCCACGGGAAAAATTATTTAAAAATTATCTTTCATCCAATTAACAAAATTCCAGTGGGAGATTTCCGGAAATTCCTGTCTCCAGTTACTGTACAAATTTCCTGACCCAACCCCCTACAGACTATGAGATCCAACTCGATAAACAACTAGCAAATTTTGCAGAATTTATGCAGCTTCAGCTGCTGCACTAAATGACCACTTAAAAATAGCAAAAGACCTCAGAAAAATATAAATCCGGCGCCATTAGAAGCGTTTATAAAAAAATACACGTTTTAGGTTTCAGAAAATCCACTTTTCGATAAATAATGATCAGTTACAGTCAATTGAAGTTGGCTGTAAATGTTATTCAGCAAACTGTTTTCGACTTTTATCGCATTAGAACATGCTTAAACGATCATGACGCTTAATAATAATGATTAACAACAGGTTTATTTGTCAAATATCATCATGTATATCAATATTCATGCAAACCCTAATTATATAACATGATCTTTATCGCTAAAACTCAGCTTATGATTTTAGTATTCAACATAACATCACAATCGCAAAGATTCGCACAATCATCCGAACTAATCATAAATCACAACATTTTTCATACTAATAATCCTACCATTACACATAATCATGATCAAGATTACACAAACCCTAATGTGAATCGCAAAACAATTAAACCCTAACCTTGAAACGATGATGATTAGCGAACCGGGACAAGATTGGAATCAATCCGGAAGTTGGAGCTTGTGCGACCGTGGTGGGGGGGGGGGGTCACCGTCGGCCTTCTCTTAGTGACTAAGGTTTTGTTGTTTTTTCTTAAACACATCTCATGCATACCTACATTTATATAAAACAAGGGAAAAGAAGGGGAGGGGGTGCGGCCGCGATGGGGGGGGGGGGTGGGGCGGTTTGGGTTAAGTGGCTTGGGCCTCAAGTTTAGGTTAGTTCCTTGGGCCGCAAGGAGGTGAGGTCGACACGTTTCGCGGCTCGGTTCGGTTCGGCTATTTATTTATTATATTTTTTTATAACTAATAATCGCGAAATCAAAGCGTGATATAATAATCTACAAAATCTACAAACGTCTAATAACACATAGCACGTAATTCACCCAATAGATTCACAAAGTTAGCATAGTTATTGCGAGCGTGTAATTTAATTCTCCGAATTAAATCAGCGTAGGAATGAATAACCGTGAAGTAGCGCGTTTAAGATACCTGAAAAGCCGGGATGTCACAGTTTTGATTACTTTGATTTAGTTCTGGCGGTTACAGATTCTGCAAATTTGAACTTGCAGGTTTGTTTGTTGGTTTTAATATAAAACTTATTTGTTTTTTAGATTAAATCACAAACGTGTGTGCAGTGCAGTGATGTATGCTGTGTGTGGTTCCGATGGAGACCCGCTTCGAACCCGGTTGCCCCTTTGTATTTATTTTTATTATTTTAAAACCTTATTTTATTAATATTATTATAATTTATTTAATATTTTAACTTTTCAGTTTATTTATTAACTACAAAAATCAATAACTTGAAAATATAAATACTTAATTTATTTAAACGAAACAGGTTTTGTAACCCGTTTTACAACAAATGTTACAACGGTTTCTTGGTTTGCTATACATATTATATCTACCTATTAGAAGTGGAGAAAGTGTAACTAATTACCTATAACTATGTTAAAACTTAGGTATTTAAATGTAATAAGACGGAGGACTAAAATATAATTATTGTTTGAAAGACTAATTTACCCTTATTTTAGGGGTATATTTATAAACTAAGAGGAAAGAAGTTCTTATTTTTGGGGTATCTTAAAATGCCCCTCACTCATGTATCTATATAATAAATGAGATTGATTTGGGACACTTGGCATGTTGTGGTGGCACCTTAAGGTGATTTGGGAAGGAATGAATTCTAGACTATGTGGAGGCGGGATACAAATTTTATTCGGGTCGAATTTATGACTTGATTCACTCGAATTCACTTAATCGGATTACTATAAATTATAACATACCAATTGTTGATATCATAATCTCATTCCATATATACACAACCTTCTTTTCTTTCTCTCTCTCTCTCTCACACACCTAACTTCTTATTCTGCTTCTTGAATAAGATTAACAATATTTCAAGATCGATGGTAGTTGTTGATCCATTAATTTCCTTGTGTATGTCATCGTTTTGATTATGTAGATTATTAGTTTTTAAAACATTGATTTGAATCCTGTTAGCATTATTCTTCTTTTACTATCTTTCAGATCCTATCAAAAAATTAAGGTATGTGATATATTTATGTTGTTTATGTATTATTTTTTGTTTATCGAAGTTGTTGATGTTTGATTTTATATTTTTTTATTACTAAATCAACACCGACGTATTTGGCATCATCTTCTTCATTATGTGAACAAAATCATAGGTATGTTGTTTGTGTGTTATGTTTAGTTGTTCAACATTAACCGGAGTTACTAATGTTTTCGTTTTAATCTTTTATGCTGAAATCCTAAATCTAAACTATTAATCGAACGGGGAATCTTCAAACCATTTAACAGGTTGTTGTTACTATTTTCTATTTAATAAGTTTAAACGTGGTTTTAAGGTGTTAGCTCTTTTATTTTTTCTAAAATCAAAAAATTGTGGATTTTATGTGATTTAAGTAGTTAGTACATGTTTGATGATCTTCTGATGTTAACATATAAAAGGTTTTTTTTTGTATGGATTTTTTGAGTTTTTACATGAAAAAATTTATAGTTTGTGTATATGTTATCAAGATTTGTTTATTTTTTTATCCATATTTATTGTTTCATATTTTTTATAGATTGTTCATGTTTTCCGTTCATGGTTGTTTGCTTTCAAGAATTTTTTGAATTATTGTAATACTTAGGTTTTAGATCTTTCAAATTTTCATCAGTTGTTGTTAAAGATGGAAAATATAGACACTTCAATTATTGCCTTTTTTAAAGTAACGAAAAATAATTTCAGTTAGAGTTCCTACAGTAAATGCAATATATTGACACTTCAATTACATTTTTGATGATTTGTATTTAGTATTGTTAATAACTGATTATTATTATTATTATTATTATTATTATTATTATTATTATTATTATTGTTATTATTGTTATTATTATTATTATATTATATAATGCATTTTTTAATTGTGTTGAAAGATTTTTTTGCAAATATGAATCCAAATAAGATGAATCGCAGTTTCTTTAAATTTATCGATGATCTAGAATCGTTCTACTTGGTATGTAACATTATTTCTTTTTTATATTTACTTTTTTAAGCTTGATTATTCTTAATACGCATAATTTGACTTTTTACTATGTTCTTTCACAGATAATATCAAGAGATTTTGCATCCGAACAGTGTGGAAATAATGTGTCTTATGGTGAGTTGATCCAAATTCCCTAAATATATGTTAACTATAAGTAAATAAATTGATTTTCTAACTAATGAGATGTTTTAGGTTTTAGATTTTTAATTAATTTTAGTGTGTATTTAGATAGATTCAAAAATATTTGAAATTTTATAAAACGGATTTTGTTTTTTTTACATGTTTAATGATTTATACTGAGTAAATGTTGATAATTCCTTTTAATTCTTTTACTATATTTATTGCATAGTCTAATTATCACCATATTCGGTTTTGTATATTCTTGAAATTTTGATATTTGAAATATGTTTATTTATGGCCGATTTCTAAATCAATTTTCATCATTTTTAATTTGTAATTATCATTTATTAACTTCCTAATGTAACAACCTTATAACCTAAACTAATTTTATTTGTTTATTGTCGAATATAAAAGATTTAATTATGGTGGTAATATACTTATCAAGCAAATTAAGAACAATCAAGTAATTATTTTACTAATTTTTAATTTTAAATCATAGATGTTATATTATATAAAACTCACTGTTATTGAACATTCAGTTATGTATATTTTTGAAATTTGAAATATGTTTATTTATGGAAGATATCTAAATCAAATTCATTCATTCTTTAGTTTGTAATTATCATTTATTAACTTTCTAAAAGATTTTATGTAATATAATTATAGAGCAAATTAATATCAATTAAGTTATTGTTTTATTAAATATTAAGTTTTAATTTTTAAATTTGAAATATGTTTATTTAAGGTATATTTCTAAACAATTTCAATAATTTTTAATTTGCAATTATCATCTATTAACATCCTAAATTAGCAACTTTAAGATGAATCGAATTATTATTTTACTAACTTTTAATTTTCAAACATATATTTTATATTATATGAAACTCATTTTATTTAATATTCAGTTATATATATTTTCAAATTTTTGAAATTTGAAATATGTTTATTTATGGCAGATTTCTAAATCAATTTAAATTATTTTTTAAGTTGTAACTAACATTTATTAATTTCCTAATTTATCAACATTTATTTGTTTGTTGTCGAATATAAAATATTTAATTACGATGGTAATATAATTATTAGCAAATTAAGATGAATCAAGTAATACTTTTAATTTTAAAGCATAGATGTTATATTAAATGAAACTCATTTTTATTAAATAATTTTCAATTGTCAATTAGGTAAGAATTTTTTATTTTGTATGGTAGAAAAAACTTTTTATTGAAATACATAATTACTTGGTATGTTACGATTTCAAATTCGAATTTTAACTTCTCATTTCTCAAATTAAATTTTCGAATGCGTTATCCTTTAATCAAATTCTTGATGCACTTTTGTGTCTATCGCTTGTTCTTAGTTACATCAGTAATTGTACGATCTTTGTTTGTTGTGTCTGTAAAGTTTGGTTATGCCGACGAAATCAAGATATCCTCCTATCTTGATTAAGTGCGAATGCAAGATGCTCTGTACGAGCAAACTGCTTGCTCGTACGAGCCATTACACATTCGTACGAGTCATTGTATGCTCGTACGAGTGACCTTGTTATCAAGATCATTGCTTGGTCGCACGAATGAGTTTCTCATTCGTACGAGCTATAACATGTTCGTACGAGCATCCATCTGAGAATGCTCTTCGTGTCTGTATAGTGCTTCGTACGACCAGCAACATTCTTCGTACTGTTGCTAGGTGTTGGCACTATATAAACAGAGATGCAGTCTTAGTGCTCATAGGTTCTTTAAGCTAGAGACAAATAGACACACTAGAGAGAGAACACTAAGAGTGTTTAGAGAGATAAGTAGTGTATTCAAGAGTCTATGTACTGAGTCTCTCTACAAATCAATATAGTGAACATTTGAAGATATATCTTTTGTTATATTGATTGTGCTCTTGCTTTGGTTTGCATACACACTTGGATTCCGCACTCGTGTGTGTGTTACATAAACAAGGAAGCAGGTTTATCTTGATCCTCCTAGTGGACCTACAAGTGGTATCAGAGCTTTGGCTCTCTTCCTTGTTCAAAACCAAGCTTAGTGTTGTGTCTGAGCTAGTTTGTGAGGTTTCTTGAAGTGTTCTTGAACTTTTAGCAGGAAACTTAAGTTTTTCAAAAGGATAACTTGTTTAAAACTTAGGAAAACTTGCTGTATCCAGAAAGTTTTTATAAAAACCTTGTTAGAATACATGGAGACATGTTAGGATAGGGTTTTTTCTTAAAATTTTCCATCAAAGTCAGTTGCACATATATTCCGGTGAAACACCTATCGGAAAACTTATCAGAATATTCTTGAAGGGTTGACCAAATCTCACTTGGACAAAATGAACTTCTCTTTTTTGACTGAAAAGCTGATATGGAATGTTTGTCTTTTTAACCAAAACTAGGTAAGACAGGTGATAACTTTCGAACAAACTCAGAAACAAGTCCTATTTAAAAAGGAAATTTTTACCAACCAACCATGCAAAAAGATTCCCCTCTGCAAAAGAACCAAACTTCAGCGAAAAACATCAGTGCGAATAACCCATCCGCACGAAGAACAGGACCATTCGTGCGAAATACCTGTCATCCGCACGAAAAACATTGTTTGTGCGAAGCATATTAGGTTCGCACGAAGGACTCTTGTTCGTGCGAACAATCTGATTCGTACGAATCACTTATTCATACAAAGAACCAAAATTTCGTTATAGTTTGTCTTTCGTGTCTCCGTTTTCCAAAACTTTGTGGTTTTTGAAATTGTGAACTTTAAATATAAAACATGCTAATTTTGTACAAAAAGTTAAAAACTTTACAAATCCTTTGTTTTGTTACGAATAAAATCAAGTAATGAGTGACAAATCCTTCGAAATTGTGGATGTGTAGATAACAAGATACAAGTACAAGCAAGACACAACCTCATGGGCAAAATCTTTAATACCTCCGAATGAGATTACTGCTGGTCAATGGGCTTTTGTTACGAATCAAAATCAAAGCGTTCAAACTCTTCTCCTTAGCGAAAGTGAAACTGGAAGTAACAACCGTCCACCAAAGTTGAATCATATGAACAATTATCCATCATGGAACAATCAGTTTTCATACATATATTCTTGGTCAGAATACTGAATTGTGGACATGTTTTATTTCTCCATACTGAGAATCTCTCGAAGAAGTCGTATCAAATTCAGCCTACTTAGCCGAATTGGATGAGAATGATAAAAGGGCCTATGATCTGGAAAAGAAGGCCTTGCCATTCTTATGCAAGCACTTCACAAAGACATTTATCATCAATTCATGCATTGTACATCTACGAAGATCTTGTGGGACGCGTTAAAAACAAGAGGAGAAGGAAACGCAACAACGAGAAAAGTTCAACATGATCTTTTAAAGAAAGAGTTTGAAGGGTTTCATTTTATGGAAAATGAAACACTAAATGATATGACAACTCGTTTCTATCATTTGATGATGAGATGTACTCATACAAGGTTCTTGCATCACAACAGGAGATTGTTATGCGTTTTGCTAATGCCTTACCACCTGAGTGGGGTCAATTTATTGAATTGCTAAAACATACAGGTGCGATGGATGTGCTAGTATTTACGAATTTATTCGGAAACTTGAAAATAAAAAATGAAGAAGAAATTCGCAAAGCAAAACGATTTCCAATTCCACAAAATCCAGAAATGTATTTTGGAGGCATCAACCCTGGTATAAGTACTGTTCAACAACCAAAGCTTCAAACAGCATTCAGTCAAATACAATTCCTTTTTGGTCTCAAGTTAAACCAGATCAGTCTGTTGGTACAAGTGCTCAAGCTTGTGAACGAACTTTTGATCCAAAAGGATATCTTCCTCAACCACAAGTTGCTACACCACAAGTTCAACAACAAGCTTTCTATGGTAAAAACTTTCAACCTTCAAATTCAAACACCGTCAAACTTGATACATCAAACCTTTCCAAGGTAAGTGTGGAAGTTGCACGGGAACATATGGAGCTTCTGAACATGTTGGTGAGTTCTTACTGTGGATTAGTAGCTGGACAGATTGGTAATATCAATTTAACTAGTGAAGACTATGCACAAATCGATAAGGAAGAGATGGAGCTAATTGATATCAAATGGGCGTTTGCAAGTGCAATGAGAAGAGCAAAAGATTTTATGGAGAAAACAGGAAGAACCAATCTGGAAAGTAACAAGGATACTCCATAAGGTTTTGACAAAAAAGAAAGTTACTTGTTTCAACTGTAGAGAAAAGGGACATTTTAAAAGAGAATGCACGAAGCCTCCACAGTAAGGGAATCAATATCCTTTCAACAGAAATCAGGCTACTAACAGTGAAAGAGCAATTGTTCAAGCAAACAATTCCAACCGAGCATTAGTAGTTCAAGCAGATGAGGGCTGTGGTTGGTTTGTTCAATTAGGAAACAATGGTGAAGGAGGAACTGCATACTACGCTGAAATCACAAAAGGTGACAACAAAGGAGAGTCGTTCAGAAATGATGACAGCTCATTGATAGCAGCAGTTCAGATGAAGCAGAATTGACATTGAGTGAAGAACAATCTGAAGATGAGGTAATCATAGAAACTGAATCGACAGATAACAGTGAAGAAGACTTGGAGCATGAAATGAAGGACCATCTGATGAGTTTTCCAAGCATCTCTCATCTATCGGATCTTCCACTCTTCGTGCAACATTCATGACTCGTTTGGATTGCCAATCCAGTCAGGTAAGTTTCGATAAACCTTCTGTGTCTAAGTTTTTTAAATGTATAGCTTTAAAAGGTAAATACTTAGAACTTGAAGGTAAATTTGATCACATGAAGAAACATCATCAGAGCTTGATTATAGATCTAACAAAGTGCACTGAGGTGAACACAGCTCTTAAGAAAAATGAAAAAGAATTTAAATCAACAATTGAAATTTAAAGAAGGATGTTTCTGAATTGTCAAAGAATGTTTTAAGAAAACAAACATCCATTAACAATTATATTAACATGCTTGAAGAAACAAAAAAGGAGCTGGCCGTCAAAGTGTGAACATGATGCAATCAAACTCAAGTTGGACAGTTACTCCAACTCAAGATATGTTTTGGATCACATCATCGATGTTCAAAAGAAGAAAGGTGATGTGAAATGCATAGGTTATCAGGCTTGTCCTCCTCCGTTTAGGCACAATTACACCAAAATGCCAGATGATGAATATATGCCACATTTTAAACCCACTGTTCCATTGGATCTAGATGAGTTTACAACTGGTTTAGGGTTCACTAAGGGCAATCTTCAAGTCAAGGTCAACCGGATGACATCAATGACTCAAAGTCTAAGGATGATCAAAATCCTCCCATTATTGAGGATTATGATAGTTCAGATGATGAGTCAGATGAGGACAAACCTAAGCAGTCAGACACGGTAACAAAAGAAGCAAATGTACCTCAAGAAAATCACATTCTATGTGATCCTTCAACGAAACCGTGTGTCACTGCCAATGTCAAGAATGTTGAAGCTTATGTTGAAACCTATGAAAGCATGAACTTGCTTTATACGTTGATTGGTACTGATAAAGTTTACTCAAACAAAGATTTTCCCATGAAAAATGTCAATCAATCTTTGATTGATAAAGTTTTCGAGGATTCTACTAGTAAGTTTTTGGGAAATTCGAGCCCAAGAGTTGCAGTAACTCAGTGTGCTCCTCTCCTAAAAACTAAAGTTAGAAAGAAATACGGAAATCAAAAAATAAAATCTCAGAACAATCAACGAAAGCAAAATCACGCTAATAAAGGAAATGGAAAAGGCAAACAGAGCCAAAACAAGAAGAAAATTCAAAAGGTGAACTTCGTGAAATCTAGAGGGACTGATAAAATTGAATCTTTTGTAAACAAATCCAACACGGATTTTGTTAAACAAAGTAAAATTCTGAAGCCAAACAGTCAGAACAACTACACACAACACACAAATTGTTGTTATAAAGGACTAAGTACCTCAAGATCACGAAGTACATCATCAAGATATCACTTTCATCATACTCTGAGGATTGTTGAACGGAGATCATGTTTTGAGTGTGGTAAGTATGGACACATTATCAAAAAAATGTCCATATCTCACAAAGGGAAAGGCAAAAATTGATGCACCCCATGGTAAACATTACAATACAAAATCTGTTTCACCAAAACAGAACCCTCGTCTGGTTAAATAGCGAGAAATGAAACAGAGAAAGAAACAACAAAAGGTGGTTAAAAAGGCTTTAAAACAGAAGGTTGTCCAAACACAATCTGATATTAAAATTGAAAAACAAAAACAGATTTGGAAACCAAAACCGAAAATTGTTTCAAGGGGAGCACAATCCATGCCAAACAATCGGAAAAATGAAGTTTCAATTCTTGATGTTGTCGGACGACCCAAGTCAATGAAGGCTTGGGTCCCACCTCCAACTAATCTTTCATGAGTATGCAAGATGTTCCAGGAGAAACTATTAATAATCATAGAAGTATTAATAGTGGAGCATCCAGGCACAAGATAGGTGACAAGACGCTCTAAAACATCGTTATATTCAGGAGTGGTTGCCTTTGTTGGAGAGAAGAAAGAAAAGATTGGTGAATGAAGTTGATAACTTCAACAAAGATGAAAAACGATCAACAATCTATTTGTTTAAGGCTTGGACCGGATCCACAAGATAGATTTAATCGCAATTGTACATTTCTCCATGGGTGTGATTGAAGAAAAAGTGTTTATTTGAACAAACCAACCAGTTGTGTGGATGCCTTGGCATGGTTTGAACAACCGCACACTGCTTCTCAAGGAAAAAGACGAAGACCTTTGCTGGTGCAAAAACATATGGATAATCATGAATGAACCATTCAAAGATGAAGTGTACAGGCTTCTCCACATCCTTTCTTGCTTCTTACAAGTTGAACCCGGAGGTCTATGTTCTTGTTGCTGTGAAGAGATTTCTCAGTTAAATGAAGCAGCTACAAAATCGACCTTGAAATCCACACCGGGTGGATATCCAGTTGGGAGAGCTCACAAATTCCTGGCAATGCACGAAGAAATTGCAGGATTATGGTTTTAAATTTCTAATCTCTCCTATCTCTTTCGATATTTACGTTGCTTTACCAAGTTTCTAAAAATCTCGTACCACACTCCAGACCAAAAACATTGATCTATATTATCATCTCACACGTGATGGTTTCAATATGAGACTCATCAATGCGGTTGTGGTCCACACCAATTACCAAAGTGCCAACTCATTTCTTCAAAATTTTTATAAATCATTTTTGTTAAAATTAATTTTGGTACATGGCATCGAGGTAAAACATGAGTTAATCCACATCGGAAAATCGTTTTTTGTGAATATTTTTCATAAAGACAATCCAAAAAGATATATCTCACTATTAAAATTTACTTTTTGCATTGTATGGGGAGTAAATTCCAATCTGAAAAATACAAAAACATGAGAAAAACAAAAATGAATTTCCTGGCAAGAAAAATATAAAATGATAGTAAATTAGTGGTCTGTCAAAACCTCTTTGAACTTAAAATTGGAAATGATAAGTAGCCCTATATTCAATATATCGATAGGCTCACAATCATTTTAAAGTGTGCACAAGGCGATATAAACATAATCGACTAAAGACTATGTGGGAACCATTCATTGGCATATGGTCTTGGTACTAAAATTTCGTTTGATAGTATGCCGAGGATCTGAGATATGCGGTCTTTATGCTTGTTTATCATCTGGGTATCATGGTTGAATCTTTTACCGAAAAATAACGATGACGCAAGTCTAGAACTTCCATGATACCATACATACGTGTAAATACTGCATACGACCATCAATAAGTTATTGATAAAAATATCACATCCACCCAAAAATAAGTGATACAATATCACAGCTTTATGCGGGAGCTAAGTTCGTCTCTTTGTCAGTACAATGGTACTAACCTGTTCACGGACTTACTCCTGTGCCCTGCATGCATCTGAAATCAAGTTCCTCATCAATAGTGATTTAATTACATAGGGCTTGATTTCAATCAAAATAAGTGAGTATCTCACATCATATACGTTAAAACAGATGATAAACAGTATACTCACCGGTAAGATTTTCTCTCGTGCATATCTTGATACGGGAATGTGCCGTGAAGTGGATGAACATGGTCGGTAAGTATAAATCATACATTAATCGTATCCCCTAACCGCGAGTATATATGATAAGTTGAGCTTACGTGGACAACAATACCGATAACTGATATAGGATACTTATTTAAATGATAACTAATCAAACAACAAGTGAGTTTTGACATGACCGTATACTAATATGATTCTCTTACCCTCGAAATTCACAAAAAGAATGTCTGTAAATATTTATTTGAATGCTTTCCGTCCTTACATTTAAAATTTGAAAAATACCAAAAAGATTTCAGGTGAGTTTTAATATAAATTTTATAAAAACCAAAAAGATTTTTCTTCTAGTTTATTTTTGATTAACCGATGATGGAACTCAAGTCTATCCTACCTAACATCCTGATTATAAGCCGGAAAACAATTGCATCTTCATAAATCGTCGAAGTTTGACAAGCTTTGAAGTTTATTGATTTAAATTTGAACAACCTTAAATCTTTTCAAGCACTGTCAGTTAGTAGTTGAATGAGAGTTTGGTCTCATGTGTGTCTTTTGCTAATTCTGATTAAAATCAATCCTTCGTGAAATTTTCAAATGAAAATTTCCTAAGGATGATTAAATCCCTACATTGTTCTCATTACGCATTTAGCTTTGTTGTGTGTACAGATGAAATATCCAAGCAAGCTAAAGGGAAAGAGAACGAGTTTGAAGAAAACAAGTTACGGGAGAAAAGACACAACATGAATGCAAGCTGTGAATCAAGAAGATCAATTTTTATCTGAGCACTTTTCAACACCTCAAGATATATTTAAGGGGGAGTTTGTTGATGCACTTTTGTGTCTGTCGCTTGTTCTTAGTTACGTCAGTAATTGTACGATCTTTGTTTGTTGTGTCTGTAAAGTTTGGTTATGTTGACCAAATCAAGATATCTCCTATCTTGATTAAGTACGACGCTTGGCTTGTTTGTGCGAATGCAAGATGCTCCGTAGGAGCAAAATGCTTGCTTGTACGAGCCATTACACATTCGTACGAGTCATTGTATGCTCGTACGAGTGACCTTGTTATCAAGATCATTGCTTGGTCGTACGAATGAGTTTCTCATTCGTACGAGCCATAACATGTTCGTACGAGCATCCATCTGAGAATGCTCTTCGTGTCTGTATAGTGCTTCGTACGACCAGCAACATTCTTCGTAGTGTTGCTAGGTGTTGCACTATATAAACAGGCATGCAGTTCTTAGTGCTCAGAGGTCACTAAGCTTAGAGACAATAGACACACCTAGAGAGAACACGAGAGTGTTGAGAGATAAGCAGTGTATTCAAATTATGACTAGTCTCTCTACAATCAATATAGTGAACATTGAAGATATTTTTTGTTATATTGATTGTTCTCTTGCTTTGGTTCATACACATTTGGATTCCCACTCGTGTGTTGTACATAAACAAGAAGCAATATCTTGATCTCCAGTAAACCTACACAAATCAAATCAAATCAATGTAAAAATATACATATTATTAATAATTTAAATGTTAAAAAGATACTTTCTTTTAATAGATTCTAAATTCTAAATACCATTGTATTCGATGATATTAAATTGATTACATTTTTATTGTAGATAAACATGGTGTTTATAACACATTGATGTTAGTATCTGTTCATAACTATGATATTTAATAATTAATAATAAGATATATAAAAGGTTCAGATTAAGAAATGACATTATCAATCATAAACATGTATACAATTTATTTTGTATAAGATAAAACATTAATAAATATATAGTATATTGAGAAACATCTTCAACATCTAGCTGACCAAGTGGGTATATGTATTCAGGATCGAGGATGAATTCCTTAACAACACTGATTTACTTTTAATTTTTTCTCGTAACACAAATATTATACATTTTTTCTTTTTTTGCATATACTTTTGATTTATGGTGCTTTTATAGTATTGTTGTGTTATAAGGATTACGAACCATGTAAATCCCCGTCGAGAAAACATTGAGACACTGAAAAGGAGGAAAGGTTCAGGTGATGTGGAAGATAAGAAAGCTTTGGTTTTTACCATCGTGACTGTGAAGGCGTTGATATTTATTCAATCCTTGATACAATTTTACTCTTTATACTTATTAATAAACAAAAAATTATCATTCACATTTTATTTCTTTGTAATTAAATAATTCAAAACACTCATTCGTGTCAATATTGTATAGTACAGTGCTTTGACCTGTTAATTTTGAAGCCTTAAGATTTTCAATAAATCTTCAAAAAACTCTTAGCAGCATAAGGTAAGTAAATTTATTTACAACTTTTCACTAAAACTATTTCGCTATCTTATGTATTCATAGTTTACTCATATATTGTAGGTGTTCAATTCAGGAGGGATTCTCAAACTATATCAGAATCATTTGATGTTCCTATGTTGGAATATCAATCTAATACTCCTGAATTTTCTAAGGTTATATCAAATGTTTTTTTTAATTTTTTATATAGTTTTGATTAACATTTTTAAAACTATGCTTATGTATTTCTTTGCAGGATGAAGTGTGTTTAAACTGGAGAAAGTTCGCCTATACCTAATGATATTCAAAGTAATGAGAAATCACATTTTAATCGTAACCTTCGTAAAGTCTATGAGGTAGACGACTCACTAAATTGTTCTTCAACAAAAGCCATATTGGATATGAAAAAGATGAAGCCGGGGCTGATGGATTTGGTAAATGTTTTTTTTCCAAGGATAAAGAAGTGGTGTGTTTTGTAACCTTCGTGAAATCTATGAGGTAGACGACTCACTGACTTGTTCTTCAACAAAACACCATATTGGAGATGAAAAAGGTGAAGCCGGGGCTAATGGACTTGGCAAACTTTTTATTTCAAAGATGAAGAAGTGGTGAGTTTCGTTATATTCATTTCATTTTTGTGAAGTGTTTTTTAAGAGATGTTGGTGTTATTTGTTTAACATTGTGGTGCGTTTGAGTCTTTTCGTTGATCTATTATGTTTTTGAAAACTGTAAAGTGTTTGTTATAATTTGGGTTATGTGTTTATTGGTCATATTTGCTTTTAACATTATTTATATAAATATGTAAATAGATTTATGTGAATAGTCAAACCTAACATTTATAATGTGTCGTATTTATGGTAAATAGTTATGACTTAATTTTAAGTATATTTATAGAGTCGTTTACTATGTCAATAAACATTTTTTTAATATTAGTGGGAATGCCCGCGCATTGCAGCGGGTACTTTTATTTTTTTGGCGCACATTGTGTGACAGGTTTCACGTAATTTATATCCATGCACCACCACCCTTTAGTTTCTTAAATTGTTGAGGTAGTTCCTATTATACCCCTCCCAAATGGCTTGTATTTTCTTGTACACATTGCTTCTATGCGTGGTAAAATTACAATCTAGTCCATCACATTTGCTTTATATAGTTAATAATAGTCAAATTGACAAAATCAAGTCAAAACTGAATTCATAACAATATTATTGATAAATTCCACTAACGTCTTTTTCTAAGGTTTTACCAAAATGTTCTAGTTACAAAATGAAGAATTTTTTGTATTATAATACCAAATTACTTTTAGTTAATACAAACATTATCTTCTTAAATCATTACTATTAATTAGTAATAATCCTCTTTAACTTTACTACCATTATATGAGGTAATGAATAGTTATTTTTTTCTATTTTTTTTTTCACAAATCAATCCTAAATATGAATACGTTTGTCCAATAATATATGTAACAATTGCTTTAAAATTAGTTAAGCATTTGATATATTATTTATCACAGTTTAAATAACCATGTATTTTATATGTTAGTGTTACTAAAAATAAGCATCAAATATTAACAAGTCACAACTAACACAACCATTGTAGGAGGGTAAATTACCACACTTAATATTTGTACATAACAATTGAAATTCATAACGTTGAGGTGTGATGTTAAATCAAACTTTCAGAAAAATTGACATTTACGAAAGTAATAAGAAGATAAATTATATTAAGAAATGCTTTACTCTTTTGATGTAGTAGTAAATCTCACATAACCCAAAATTGTAGGAGTTATGATATTGTGAATGTTTTGAGAGAATCAAGACAAAACTAATTTATATGAATTTCAATGCAGCCCAAAATCATATGAATTACAATATGGGTTTTCTTTGAGGAGATGAACAAAAACAAGTTAATTAGATGGTGTTGACTTACCATACGATAATATGCATCAACTTCAAAAGTAAGTCGTGCTTATAACGTGTTGTAAAACAACTACTCTTGTTAGCACTATAGAAAGAGACAAGGAAGAGAGAATGGGAATATTTTTCTTATTGATGTAAAACATATACTATATAAGCCTCTATTTATAGGCTTACAAATATGAGAGTTAAGTACATAGAGAGTCACCATATTATGATGAACACATGTGGATAGTCACATATTAAAAATAATAATTCACAACAATATTTGCTTTATATAATTATTTATATAGTTATTAGACTCTTCACATGTCATCTTAATTATAGGTTACAAAGGTGCCGAAATCCCTAAAATGCCCCTAAAGTGTCTTAAATTTTTGGACAATGCGCAAGTTTACCCTCTCTAAAATAGCTTGGCTCTCTTGTACATGTTGCTTTAAAATGTGTAATGTAAATTACCAAAAAGGTAAAAATCCTGGTTCTCTTAATAAGGTAGTATAGATATGTTTTTTACAAACTTTGTCAATTAAGTTAAAATTTTTCTCGACTACACCTGTTAATACAAAACAATTATAAACAATATAACATTTGAAAACATTTTTTTTTATTTAACGATATAATTAGATTAATATTAATTAATTTTTGTTGCACGGGAAGTTCAGATAGTCTTTTTATTTTACATTTTTTATATACATAATTGAAATGGTCCAACCCTGTGAATTCACGGGGAATAACCTAGTTATAATATAGTATAGATGTGTGTTTGTTGGATAAGAAGAGAGAAGGACCGTCAGCTTCGTCCCTTGCCCGATGTTGGTGCCGCGACGAGCCCCAACGAGGTGGTGTAGCCCTGCCTAGATGACCCACAACGCCCCAAGGCCGACCCCACACCCGACTCTCACTAATTCAAATTATTTCATTTACCTTCACATTTAATTTCTTAACTGCAGTATTTTACATCTTAGCTGATGACAAATGATTAGAATTTCCTATCAAAACATTCGTACTGCAACGTTGAAAGTTCATAAAATATTTTCTTCTAGAGCGTGTGTATAGACTTTTATGTATGTTTTATTCTAAATTAGATGACTTAATATTTTCCTCTAGAGCTTGTGTATACACTTTTATGTGTGTTTTATTCTAAACTAGGGTAGTAGTTACTCGTGTGTTGTGCAGTGATGCGCGGTTAAAATTTAAAACGTATCGCCTACCATGCCAAGATAATATCTAAATGTATTATGCTATTTTTTTCGTAACTCAGCTTTGAAGATAAAAAAAAGAAAAAAGTTAAACAATGCAATAAATAACAAAGGTAAAACGAAAAAGAAAACAATAGGAATTCGATCGGTTTAGGGGTTGTATAACAACTTTATTAATGTTTAGAAGTATAAAAGTAATTTGGTGAAAGTAAAAGAAAAAAATACAATAATTACACTATATTGGTACAAAGGGCAGTTTAAATTAAATGAAAAAAAAGACTAAAGGACGAAACATATAATAATAATAATAATAATAATATAATAAGTAAATTGTCAAAATGGTTTACGAGTTTTGATCACTTTGGCACTTTATTATAAAACTTAAAACTTTTGAATATGGTTACTTTGTTTCAATTTTGTTGCCATTTTCATTCAAAACCCAAATCTGGTCAGATTTTCTAGTTAACATCCAAATTTTTTTTTTGTCTTTTTTCTCCCCTTTAATGAAGGACAAAATGGTCTTTTAACATTTTATTATAACAATTAAAAAAATCTGATCATTTTGTCCTTCATTAAAAGGGAGGAAAAAGACAAAAAAAAATGGATGTTAACTGAAAAATCTAATTAGATTTTGTTTTTGGATGAAAATGGAAAAAAAAATTGAAACCACAGGACCAGATTCAAAATGTTTGAGTTTTGACTAAAATGACAAAAGTGATCAAAACTCAGTGACCATTTTGACAATTTTTACTTTTTATATTATATAATATTAATGTTTATTAACGTATACTAAAGCGTGTCTAGTTTTAGGCTTCCTTTGGCATTATACGTTTATATATCCAAACATAATAATAAATCAACAAGAGTTAATGTTCAAATATGTATTAACAGGCTAGGATAGATATAATAACCACAATAATTAGTTAGCTAATTACTACTATAGTTAGTGTTTCTATCATTTAGGATAAAAATTTACTTAACCAACTATAATGATTAATCTTTTTTTTAATCTATTAGAGAGTATTAACAATTTTTATCAATTGTTTTCAAATTCACTATAAACCCATATAAAAATAGGGGAATTTTGAAAAGTAAAATTTAATATCTTTAAAATAGGGGAATTTTGAAAAGTAAAATTTAATATCTTTATTGAGGTTTTATAATTTGAATTCCGGTGTAACTCCCACATCAACTGAACCACCAGAACAAAAATTTGGTTCGTCACTGTCAGATGTCTTATCTTTTAGGTGACTCAAGATTTTATATGTGAATCTTATTACGTATACCCTTACGCATTATTATTAATAGATATATAATTACGAACCATAAAGTTTTCCCATATTGGAAAGACAAGAACATATGCATTTGGTTGTGAACTGTCTTGTATCCATCTGATAAAAATCGTGAAGTGTTATATTATAACCACAGGACACAATTCCTGATATCACTTGAAACACAATTCGACAAACATATATAGATCAAAAGATATTCGGTTCGATTATATAACACGTTTATTAAATGAGTTTTTTTCTTTCTAACATGACTCATTTAATAAATGAGTTTAAAAACCTAAACAAATAGGTGAATCACGAAAAGGGCTCTAAACAAGAATAATAAAAAAGTAGATAAAGATTTCATGTTCAGTTAATTACACTTTTTGCTTATCTGGTTTGGGAAAAATTTAGGTTTTGGTCTGTAAGTTATTGTTTTTTTTTTCTTTTTCGCTTATGCCCCTAAGGTTTTCATTTCTTGTTATTTTAGCTCTTAGATGCTAACACAATTTAATTATGGAATAAACTGTTAAAATGGTTTATGACATTTGGTCAGTTTTGTTACTTTAGTCCAAAACTCAAACCTTTTGAATCTAGATTCCTTTGGTTTCAATTTTGTTGTCATTTTCATCAAAAAACAAAATATGGTCAGATTTTTCAGTTAATATCCAATTTTTTTTCCTTTTCCTCCCTTTTAGTAAAAGACAAAATGGTTAGATTTTTTAATTTATTATAATAAAACGTTAAAAAAACCATTTTGCCCTTCATTAAAAGTAAGGAAAAAGACAAACGAAAAGGCTGGATATTAACTCAAAAATCTGACCAGATTTTGATTTTTTAATGAAAATGACAACAAAATTGAAACCAAAAGACCCAAATTCGAATTTTTAAGTTTTTTACTAAATTGGAAAAAAGTGACAAAACCTTAGAGACTATTTTTACAGTTTACTCTTTAACTATGTTTTAATAATTTCATGAATCAAACAAATACTCTTTTATTAAAAACAAAAAGTAATAAAAGGTTATACATAGAGTCAGGATCGTATGAAAAAGACTTGGATAATTGAGAACCGTGAGAACTATTTTGGACCACTCATTTTTTCAAACATTTTTTTAAGTATACACATTCATACATACATATTTAAATTGAAACATAAGTATTATATATGTGTGTGTGCGCGTGCGTATGTATATAAAGGATGAAAACGATTCTAAACATGAGTTTTCTAATGTACGTACATAAATGTTTAAAATTGAAAATAAGTATCATACATACATGTATGACTAGTAGAGTGCCCGCGCGATGCAGCGTGGAACAATAACATTGCCAAAGGAGTGCATGGTTCGGTTATTAGCCTCAACTGAAAATGAAACCGAAGTAACCGGCTAATCTTATTTTATTAACTAATCGGTTTTCAGTTAATTGGTTCAGTTTATTTGGTTAGATCGTCGGTTTTTGATTAATTACCAAACCAAATTTGGGTTAAAAATTGTTCTTAGAGAATACATGAAATGGATGTATAAATACCCGTAAACACTGTTAATCACTTAACATATCAAGTTTTTTAACTAAAAAAACAAATAGGAATATTATGCTCAAATTAAAGAGAACAAAATACTCATTTTATGCTGTAGATTTTTTTAAAATATAACGAATGAAAAAGTTATTAACGTTTAAAAATAAGAGGGTAGTTGGTTTAAAATAAAGGAGGAAAACGTGTAACTACTAATTAATTAACCAAACTTTGGTTAAAGATGAAGAAATTAAAATGTAATTAAGATTAGAGAATAAAGTGCAATTTTGTCATGATTTTAAGACACTTAAGGGAGTTCAAATCCTTTAAATGAGGGTGAAATTACCATTCCTTCCTTGCTTTCTTCTAATTAACGTATATATTAGAGATCTCTCAGACCATTTTGTTTCACATGGCTTGCCTAAAGAAATTTTGTAAAAGAACATTATAAATAGAAAAGAGTAACTCAACAAATTTCCCTAGAGACTTTGTTTAGTTGTGACTATGGCCCCTTTGACTTGTTTAGTTTTATATTTTTCTTGGTTCATAGGTCAGTTCAAAACTATGGCCCCTTTGGTTTTGGTATGGGTATGGCTCTGTGTTGAACTGAACCGTCCTGTTCACACCCTTAAATTCACCAACATATGTGTTGTGTTCTCCACCACATCGTGCAAGCACCACTCTAGTAAAGGTTCCTATACAAATGATTAAATTCTCTAAAAAGGCTCCGAATCCACATAAATTAGACATGTGGCAATCATTAAAAGTAAGGGTGTAGGTATACTAGTAACTGAAATAATTAGTCACATATGGATAAGGTACCATGTAATTGTAAAACTAAACACCACATACCCTTTTGTTACTTGCAAAATAAAACACCATTTATCTTTCATTAACTACAAAATAAAACATCATGTACCTCCTATAACTAGAACACCATTTTATGAACAGAACCAAAACACCATGGACTAAAAGCACCCGTTGAAACATAATTTATTTATATATATAACTATATATCAATATGGTACTCATACAAAGATAAAGAAATGCTCGTTATTATGGTATAATTTTTTTATATAAAACGTATAAAAAGTGATATGCGTTTAAAAAGACGAGGGTAACTTCCATGTAAATTGCATGTGAGTTTCTAAATTTAAGACACGTTGATATTACATTTATACCCATATGCTACCAAATAAATAATTAAAAATAAAACATAATTTACAGAAATGTCACTAACAATTGGATCCATCCAACATTAAAATCTAATGGTCCATAAGTCTTCGTAGCCTTCTTAAAAAAAAATTTTGTATCCTAACTCTATCCTACAGGGAGAGGATCATGAGAAAGCTCTTTCTTTGTAAGAAAACTCTTTATTCATCAGAAGACTTTACTAAACGATTGATATCTGTGTTGAGTTTTTATAGGGTTTAGTTTTTAGAGTTTCAGATTTATAGTTTAATTTTTAGAGGTCAGGGTTTAGCTTTAGCATTAAGTTTTTAGCTTTTAGCGGTTAGCCTTTATGGTTTAGCTTTTTAGAGTTAGGGTATAGCTTTTAGGGTTTATGTTTTTTGGAGATTAAGGTTTCGGAATTAGGATAGTTAGATAGAGTTTTCTCAATTTTTCTCACAAAGAGTAGTTTTCTCATAGTCCCTCCTATATATATATATATATTATATATATTGAAAACCCATGTGATATGATGTGACCTGTGAAAACCTAGTGTAATAAATCATTTTTTTTCTTTTTTAAACATGTGTAGTAGATGTTATTATAGTTATTAGAAACAAAAATGAATGGGGTTTTAACAAGTTCTTTCAAATTCACTGGTTTTTTTTACACTCCGTTTTCATAAGATTTTCCAAATTAACTAACCGGGTTTTCAAATTAACCATCCCCTTTATATAATACATATAAGGAGAAAAAAAGTAATTTTACTAATTTTATGAGTTTATAATACAACTTTTAAAACATGTTCTTTACTTTAAACCAACTTCTCCCACGTTTTTTAAACGATCAAAACTTTTCCATACTTAATATATTGATGTGCTCTAACTATATTGATTAAACTAACTAATTGTAACCTTAAACTAAAGACCCTAAGTTTTAAATTTATATACCTAAGTCTCTATTTAACCTAAACCGCATAACTTGCAAGTGTACCGATCAATGTAGTATAGCTCCAGAAGTTCGAGTATCGAACCCAAAGAACTCTTTTAACTACGCTAACTAGACTCGACTGACTTATTTAACTAACTGACACGACTATTTTGTTTTGTGGGTTGGGGGTTTTTTTCAAACAAACTACTAAATTAAACTAAATTAACTACGACTGACTAAACATACGAACTAAGCAGGAGATGTGATCAGATGATGAAATACACACTACCTAGGTCTGAATCGTACACTCGAATGACACATTCTAATGGTTTTGGAACTAATGGGAATCTGGATCTTAAGATGCTAAATCTATAGGATAACCGAACAGGACCTTTGACCCTTCTCGAGAAGACACATATGGCAACCTATTAGCTGTTATAATACCAGTTTATAGGACTCCCTCTTAGGCTATCCTAATATAATAATAAAACACCCTTGAACAATCTACCTCACGACATGAAAATATAGGGAAACTACGGTTTTATATTCTAACTTGATTAGCAAATAGTAAAAGGGAAACTAAGGGGATCTTTTCAGAAAGTACCTAACCCTAGCAATCTAACACTAAAGACAAACCGACAACCTCTCACCTCGCAGCTATCGAGATTAGCAGAACACTGAATCTTATTCAAACCTGATGTGCTAAAAGTAGTTTAACTAAAATGACCTAAATTAACGTAATCTAGACACTAAGTAATACTCTAGACTCTCTAAACTACTAATCGGCAAGTGAACCGATTGACTCTAGTAAAGTTAAGTAAGTCCGAAAATCGAACACATCGGACTCTGTTTAACTACGTTAACTAAACTATCTAGATTGACACTGACATGACACTAACTATTTATATAATTGGGGGGGGGGGGGGTTCTAAATATCCTAAAGTGCGATTTAATTAAATTAATTAACTAAGTTAACTAGACACGAACTAACTTGGGTTTACTCAGATGATGGAAAAGACTACATAGACTGAAATCCTGGATTGTACTAATAATGATTATTAGGATGTTAATTCTTATGGAACCGAGATCTTTTAATGCTAAACCTATTGAGACACCGAACAAGACCTCCGACCCTTCTCAGGAAGACACTTATGGAGCTTTAAAGGCTGTTTGGACACCGGTTGGTCTAGACTCCCTCACGGGTTATCTAATGGTTTGTGAAAGTACCCTAATTCGATCTACTCCCTCACGGGTTATAAACCTAAGATAGACTTGGGTTCTTAATTTGACTTGTCAGACAACGATCTACGGAAACTAGTTCAGACTCCTCACGAAGACCCTACCTAGCAATTTACTAACTTAGATCTAACAATAACCTCGCGTCTCACAGCTATTGAGATTAGTAGAACACTTAGACTTATCTAACTATCGATTACCGCTTCTAAGATATATTGGCCCATTAACCTAAAAGATTACAATGTAAAAATCCATTCATCCAATCTAGGCAGTACAAAGTTTTTAGCCAAGAAACATTAAAAAAAGAAACAAGTCTCATACGAATAATAAATCATGTTCATAAAGTCAATAAATATTAAGTAAATCGAAACCGAACACTAACTCATTATAAACCAGACTCGTGTCTTTAACCATACCACCTTCTCCTTCTTGAGTGTTCCCTCTCTTCTGTTCCGTTTGGCGTCTAATGTGTATAAATTCGTATCTGCCGCTAGTTCAGCCGTAATTTTGTATATATGCGATTCTTTTTTTTCTAAAAGAGTTATACTTGAACTCAAATTATCGCATACAGATGTGATTGGCTGAGCTCTAATATTTCGAATTGGCCTGGGTTCACAATTTTCATTGGTCCAATTACAAAAATAAGAAAAAACAATCAACTTAATATATTTTGTTCACCAGTAATTTAGTTGGCAGTTAATATATATATATATATATATATATATATATATATAGGACGATTCATTTAAAAAAGAAATTTTATGTGAGAAAAAAATGAAGAAATGGCAAAAATAAAACATTAAATAGTTTATAACTCATTAATAATGTTATCTCTTATTAATAAATCAAAAATATTATATCCTACACATTTCAAAATTTATCCTACATATATCGTATACTTATCGGAATTTACCCTACACGCATGTAAATTTACCCTACACATTTCAAAATTTATCCTACAGATACTAAAATTTATCGTACACATGTCGAAAATTGTCCTTCACCATAAATTATTTTATCTTTAAAAAGTATATTAAAAAAATGAGTTACAAATTTAATTAATTAGCTAATAAATAACAATTATAGATTTACCCCCTTTCATAATATTAAATACACACATTAAATAAAATAAATGAAGAGTTTCTATTGATTTAAAAGTTATTCTTTTTATTCTTACAAAATTTTTCTTCTCTTTTTAACTCTCTAATATATATATATATATATATATATATATATATTTATTTATTTGGTCAAAAGCACAAGAACCGTCCATATGCTTTCTTATTTTGTTGTGGTAAAAGTTGAATTTTCATTTTAGTCCCTTAAATTTCAATACTTGTCATGATGAATTTTCCAATTCCCATTCATTATAACTCAGGTCCTTCTAGCTTATTATATATTTCTCGATTGTCCGTTCATTGATCCATTAAAGCTTGTTTCGACTCCTTTTTCGCACCGGGGCCTGTAACAAAATAAAAGAGTAAAACATACCATAAAACTGATAAAAGCGACGCTAATTAATTACTAAACTTACAAAATACATAGGATACAAAGTGTGTGTTTTACAACACATCAAAACCTAATCTCAATTTCTACGAGAAAATCGTATACTATTAATCGTAAACTAGCCGCTAACACAAAGTCCACGACCTAACTAGCATTCATACATGAAAGACATCCACAAGAAAGCAAGTAAAACATATGAAAAAGATTCACACAAGATTAAGTATGCATATACACTAGAACATTGAAACCAAAGTTTAATACTTTATTAATCAAATCCACAATTCATCCAAAATCTGAATAATCAAACAAGCGTATTCATCATATGACCTAGGTAGTGATAATAAAACTAGCCTAATATAATCAGGAAATCAAGAACAATCATCTTCAAGAGTTTAGCAAACATGACAAAAAGAATATAAACGAAAGAACTGAGTAATAAGATGATTAACACCCGAAAGATTCGATCCCACGCTTCAATTTCCAAGCTCTCTTGATCTTCAAAATCTCCGTTTTCACCTTCTAAATTCATATTTTGAGGTTCCCAATTCGTTAGGGTTATCTGGTTATGATTAGGGTTAGCATGGGCTTAAATATGGTCAAATAATGAAGTTTTACGCGCTGACCTGACCACATGCCACGTCACGCGGGCTGCTGGGGTCACATGGTAGCTTGACGTGTCCAACTTGTGATATGAGAAAATTGTTTCGTCCATAACTTCTTTGTTTCAACTCCGTTTTCTTCACCGTTTTCACTTGCGGATTCGTAATTCAATTCTCTATCTTCTCATATCCTTAAATATCTATTTCCATTCCATGAGAATCCTTCAATAAGCCCAATGGGTGCTCGTTTCTTTAACGTTTCAGCTTGTTTTCACTCTCCGAACCCTACAAAGCACGCAAGACACGATAATATACAAAACCAATGGTAAAACGACACAAAATGACTCGAATTGTTATACGAACTATACATGGAAACATATGTATGTATATATATATATATAGATATGATTTGGATCAACCGAAAACTCCAACGAGTTATGAGAACTTAGAGAACTCGGCATTCCCATGCAAGTTTTGCCCCATTTTTTTCACACCACTGGATTAAAATGTTATAAAGACAGCCGTAAAAATTAAAATTAACTAAAATTCGAAGTGATGTTTTCATCCCCTTACAGCTGTTGTAAAAAGTTGATGCCATCAGCGTTTTCCAACATTTACGGCTGCTGTAAATAAAAACTAGGTTTTTTTTGGAAACATTGATTCTTTTTAGGATTTTTGGTAAAAACAATTTTGAGAAAACTTTTTGTAAGGCCGAATTCTCTAAGTCTCACAACTCGTATAAGTTTTAACCCTATATATATATATATATATAAAGGGTTCAACAGGGAAACATGCATTTAACATGTTAAATTCAACTTAACATGTTAAAAATCATATTTTTTTTAATTTCGGAGCTTTTACGTATAAAACATATATAAGAATTTTTAATAAAAAAAATTCCAAAGTAAAAAATTATAAAAAAATCTTAAAAGAGTAAAAACAGGTGAAATTTTTTAATTTTTAGCATATTAAATTGAATTTTTAGGATATATTTAACATGTTAAATACACTGTTTCCGGGTTTCCTATTTTTTTAGCGTTCCTCGTTGAACCTCACACTATATATATATATAAATACTAGTCATTTCCCCGCGCGATGCGGCGGGAGTGGCGATTTAAATGGATACTCGTTTACCGTTAGTTTATTAGTCGTCTCGTTATATATTGTATAGTACTTAAGTTAGTTTTTCTTATTCGTGATATGTTGACACTTGTTTTTCTGTTAGTTTATCAATTCTTTGGTCATATACTTTTCCTAATTTTTTAGTTGTCGCTTCGGCGTTAGACAAACACTATTAATAACATCAGATGTTAGACAAACACTGATGATGTTGCTAACCTCTAATGGAGTAATAACATCAGATGTTAGGCAAACACTGTTGGTGGTAGACAACCACTGTTGAGTATAACATCAGTGGGTTTGCTATATAACTATTGTTGGTGTGTTAGCAGTGGTTTGTCATCAGTTGTTTGCATCAGTGGATGCGACTGGCGTGTTGCAGATTAACAAATAAAGCTAAACAAACAGTAACTTAATGATAGGACCTGTCATCTTTATTACTGAACAAACAGTAACGTATAGAAAATTCCCACCTGAACTACGCGCCAAAAACATCTTATATAAACAACCTCAGGCCCTTCCATTGATTACACCAAAAGCAAACGCCATAATTTACTAAATACCATATGGCAAACCTCGTTTCTTGGAGATTCAGTATTGTTCTCCATGAAGTTTCGCTGAATGGATTCTTAGGTGAGGGGGATAACTCAATAAGATTTTGCAGAATGAGATGGACAAATCTTCAAGAAAAAGCCACTGATGACAGTGGTTGTCATTTTGTGTGCTTTGTCTCCAACATCACACCCAAATATTAGCATCCACAAGCATGGCATCGATCTATGTCTCCAACATCCACAAAACCACTTCAATAGTCAACAACAAAAGATCGCACCAAAAACTAAAACGCCATATTTTGTTGAATGTTCAGCTTCGCCTAGAGCATGGCGTTTCAGTTGTGTAGGGAAATCGGCACCTATCCAAGGAATTCAAAGGTTCAGGGGACAAAAACTTCAAGAATAAGAGACTGGTGGTAGTGAAGATCTGGTTGAGAAATTGGATTAGCATTTTTTATTTTTTTCCTCTCTGTATCTTTTTTGGTGTCATTTTCTGTGGTTTGTTATCTAATTTTCAGCTAATAAAATACATTATTTTTCTAATTGCTTATAAAATGCCAAAATTCCACAAACGCCAAACACCAAAACTATAATAAATTCCTTTAATCACTTATTATTATTAACTCCAAATAATTTCTGAAATGTATAAAACAAAGTGCAAGAGAACAACATCAGATGTTAGACAAACATTGATGATGTTAGATAAACACTGATGATGTTGCTAACCTCTGATGGAGTAGTAACATCGGATGTTAGGCAAACACTGTTTGGGTGGTAGCCAACCACTGCTGGACAACCATTGATGAGGTGGACAACATTCTTAGTTCACTATTAAGTGAGCATAACAACGCTATTACTCCACCGCGTGCCATTACACAGGCCATGTGATGGATCGATGTTCCGTAACAATATTATTGGGCATCCAATTTTTAAACGAAGCTTAGAGGCGGCTAACCACTAAATTTAGCGAGTTTAGAACCACTAACATGATTAAGATGCTTTGGTTGTCCATTATTCATTGTAAATTGATAAAGTGTCAAATACCTTGCAAATTATTAAATAAAATATAGTCATAATAGATGATGAAATAAGTCAAACTACTGATGAGCCAGCATCTGATAGAATCCTTGCCAAACCTCTGATGAGTTTGCTAACCTATGATAGAGTAATAACATCAGTTGTTAGACAAACACTGATGATGTTGCTAACCTCTGATGGAGTAATAACATCAGATGTTAGGCAAACACTTTTGGTGTAAGCCAACCACTACTGACAACCACTAGCTGAGTATAACATCAGTGGTTAATGAGTCAGTGGTTGTGCTATACAACTACTGGGTTTTGATACAATAAATCTTTAAACTCATAAAAATAAGTATTAAAATACTAACAATTACATATGGAAAAGAAAACTAACCAGGGATTTAAACTCTAATAGCAATATTCAAGAAACTTTAACTTCAACTCCATCAAGCACTGAACCTCATGATGTATGTCCTTTATCTGTATCATGAACTCTAGATCTCTATCTCCGCACTCTATATTACTCGCAACCACTGCTGGACAACCACTGCTAAGTATAACATCAGTGGTTAGCTTTATCTGTGGTTGAATCAGTGATTGCATCAGTGGTTTTGCTATACAACTACTGTTGGTATGTTAGCAGTGGTTTGCATAAGTGGTTTCTGACAGTGGATAGGATTACAAGTTGCAATTTAACAGCTAAAGCTGAACAAAAAGTAACTTATAGATAATTCCCGCCCAAACTACCTGCCAAAACATCTTATATAAACAACCTTAGGCCCTTCCATTGATTGCACCAAAAGCAAATGCCATGGCTTACTAAATACCATATGGCAAATCTCGTTTCTTATAACATCACTTTTGTTCTCCCTAAAGTTTCACTCAATAAGGTGGACAACATTCTTAGGTTATTATTAAGTGAGCATAACAATGTTATCCATCTTCATTCAGCAAAATTTTATTGAGATAAACCTCACCTTGTTCAAATTAAAACGCCAAAAGTTCAAAATAACATATGGCAAACCTGTAAGCTATGTGTTCTAAAAGATTTTGCTGAATGAGATGGACAAATCCTCAAGACAAAGAGCCTGAGATAGTGACATGTCATTTTCTCTGCTTTGTTCTTGAGGAGGCTTGGATGAGAAGGAGAGACCTATGCCAGTGTAAACGCTATTTTGGACTCCATTTGAAATGATGGGGGTGGATGCGCATGATGATGATGGCCAAGTATCATCAAAGCAAAAAACGACATCGGCGTCACCACCATCCACATAACCACTTCACCAATCAACAAGAAAAAATGGCACCAAAAGCTAAAACGCCATATTTTTGTTGATTGAAGTTGTTGGTCAGCTTCGCGTAGAGCAGGGGCGTTTCAACTGTGTAAAGAAATAGGCAACTATCTAAGGAATTCAAGGTACAGGGGACAAAAACTTCAAGAATAAGAGACTGATAGCAGTGAAGATTTGGATGAGAAATTGGATTAGCATTTTTATTTTTTTTCTTTTCTGTATCTTTTTCGGTGTCATTTTTTGTGGTTTGTTATCTAATTTTCAGCTAATTAAATACATTATGTATAAAGATGGGTTAAAATACAAAACGACAAGAGATACAAAACGTACACATAAAAAATTACTATTTGGAGGGGTATGGTCCCAAAAACTTTGCGGCTGCGCAATGAACCATACCCTCATAATGACATCACAAGAATAACCTTGCGCGCTCTGCGCAACAGTGCGACATTCTTGAAATAAACAGGTTGCACAACAAACCTTGCGCACACTGTGTAACGAACAATTAAACCTGGAAGGGCAGGCCCCTTCACCCTGCGCTGTATAATAGCCTTGGCGCAACGCAACAGTGCGCCATTCTTGAAACAAACAGGTTGCAACCTTGCGCACACTGCGCAACGGCAAGTTAAACCTGGAAGCGCAGGCCCCTTAACCCTGCGCTGATATAATAGCCTTGCGGCACGCAAACGGTACGCCATTCTTGATACTTGCAGGTCGCACAACAAACCTTGCGCACACCTGCGCAATGGCAAGTTAGACCTGGAAGCGCAGGTCCCTTGACCCTGCGCGGATAAAACAACCCTCTAGCATTGAGTTTAACCTAATATCCCCAGATATTCCTCGTGGAAACAAGTGTTTCTTCACTTATTGTTTTTTAGCATCAGATTTTAGGCAAACAGTATTGGTGGTAGACAACCACTAATGGACAACCACTGCTGAGTATAACAAGGACTGATACCTATTTTCTTATAAAACATGATTAAAATTAAACAACAACAAATTTAAATTTAAACTAATACATAATTAAAAGTGAAACAACTACATAATTAATATTCAAACTAATTCGAGATAAAGAGTACATGGAAAATAAATTTAAGTAACCCATAATAAAACATTAGATAAACCATAGAATATATCATTATCATCATTATTGCGATGGAGGCAGCAACATCAAAATTTTTCTAAGGTTCCCAAACCATTCCTTCATCCAACGGTGGTTCGTATTCCGCCCTAGTGTTAGTTTCGTACCCTTCAGCCCAATTCGTCAGTTCTTGTGTTTGACCGCAATTTTCGACATGAGGGCGGTTTGAAGGTGGAGGATGTTGTGGCGGTACATGAGTGTTTGCAACCGGACGGTGATGCCCCTCCCCAATTCGTAGTCCACCAAATTGTAGTTGAGCAAAGGTATAGTCATACGCCCAATTCAACTCTTCATCCGTAAAAAAACCATGGATCATCATGTTAGGGTTTGTCACCGGCAGAATTGGATAAGGCGGAGGGTTTGTCACCGGCAGGGGGTTTGTCACCAGCGGAATTGGATAAGGTGGAGGGTTTGTCACCGGCGGAGGGTTTGTAACCGGCAGAGGGTTTGTAACCGGCGGAATTGGATAACCACCACCCATAGCTCCTAGTTGATATGTGTTCGGAGTGGATTGTGACCTGAAAAATCAATTGTAAGGCAATATAAAAATATCTTGCTTATATTATAAAGAAAAATTTAAAGATTTAGAAATTAACTTTACATATTTAAATTTATATATATGTATTATTTCCAATTACACATGTATATAAAAATATTAATTACAAACCAAACCAATAAATAAACATTGTGATAGCTATGTTTATAGCAGTTAAAAGTTAGAAAACAAACCAATAAAAGCGAGAAAGGTTACAACAATGCAAGACCCAGAAGTAGAAAAGCTTACAGCAATGCAACACCCAGAAGTAGAAAGCTTATAACAATGCACTCTGGACTGTAACGTAGAGTGACGGTAGAATCTTATACAGATTTATAGAGCTCAAAGCATGCTTTACCACCCACCGAGTCACTGTTTTCTTTACAGTTGTAAAAGCAACTGTAGAAGCAAACCTGATAGGTTAAGTAGTAAAAAATCTAAAGGAGAAGATTCTCTGACTTAGGGAGTTGGTATTTGAAAAGGTTAGTGTTTCACAACTGTTAAACCAAACCTGGTACTCAGAAGCGTAACTGAGAATATGTCAGTTTAAGGTAGATTGTAACTAATTGTAACTAAAAGTTTTGGTATTGAAAAGGGGTATATTCATGACAGGTGTACGAAACTTGACTATAACATCAGTGGTTAGTGAGTTAGTGGTTGAACAGTGGTTTCTGGTTTGCATCAGTGGTTAATGAGTCAGTGGTTGAATTAGTGGTTTTGCATCATGGTTTCTGATCTATGTGTCAGATGGTTTTCTTAGGAGTAGTGTTATTTTTTATGAGTTGGGTGAGGTTGGTCTGCGTACAAGTGTGGATACTGAGGCTCTAAGCTTCTCACTTGCAACATCTAAGCCAAACAAAAGTTGGTTCTTTATTCCCTCTTTTCTCAATTCCTCATGCATCCTTTGATCTTCTTCTTCTACCTGCTTTTGCCTCTTTGCTTGATTCAAGGCAATGGTAGATAAGCTGGTGGTTGAAGTTAATCTTTCAAGACCAAGGGTCGGTTGAAGAGCAGAGGTTGTTTGCTCATAGATTGACTTTCTTGGAATAGAAGGATCCTTTTTTCTTAATTTTTCCAACTTCTATAGGTATCTACCACTATAGATTGTGCCATCTAGTAATCTACCTTGTTGTTCCATATGAAGCTTCAACAAGCTCGGCTTTCATTCTCTTAATCTTCATAGCATGGTCTTCGCTTCCAGTTTTGGCCTTTTTCCAAACTGAGGAGTAGGCTTCTTTGAAGACTCTTTGAGCATAGAATGAATTCTTTCAATTTCTTCTTTAAGCTCATTAGCCAACTAGCCATTAAATTGTGCCCTTGTTGCTTTGTAAGGCTTATGCTTCATAAAATAATCAAGATAATCTTCTATCAATTCTGGATCATCAGTGGTTGGCTGTTAGACATAGACTTACTCAGCTCTATAGCAAATTCTTCAATGCTTCTGACTTTGCTTAGTTGGTATTGCATGGAGAGTTGTAAAGCCATGTCATCTTTTCTTTTGAATTTTCTTTTGCAATGTATGCAGCCTGTTTAGCCTTCAGCTTAAGATACTCATCTAAGTTTGTAGGCTTTCTAAACCCCAGCAAAGAAGGAAATTCTCTTTTTTTGATCTTTTATTTTGTAGAAAGATTCAGTCTCCCCTTTAACTGATAAAATATCCAATGGGTGTATTGCACACCCAATGGGACCAACGAGGAGGGTTGGTGCATGGTTGGAAGTGGGGGAGATGGAGTTTGAGAGTGTAGAGGTGATGAGGATGGTTGTGATATGGATTGTGATGAGGTGGGAAGTGGTGATTGGTTGTCTTCATCATCATCAACAACAAAGGCTTTTCTTTGGCGTTGGAATTTAATTTTGGGAGAAGGTGGATGTGTGGGATTCGGGATGGTGTGGGCAGTGGTTCAGTTGTGGTTGGAAAGGTGATCACGACAGTGGTTTGAACAACATCTGTTAGAGCAGCTGTTGTTCCAGCATCTGCTATCACAACATCTGCCCTAAAATCAGCATCTGCTGTCACAACATCTGCCCTAAAATCTGTTGTGGGTAGAGTGACAGAGGATACGTTTGTAGTAGCTGCAGCAGTGGTTGTAGGATAGATGGGAGTTTCTTGTCCTGCTCTTCTAGCAGACCTTCTTTGCCTTGAAATTCCAACATCTTCCTTTTCCATTTGCTCTTCTAGCAGACCTTCTTGTCATGCTCTTCTAGCAGACTTTTCATGGAGTAAGTTTTACCAGATGTTAGGCAAACACTATTGGTGGTAGACAACCACTGGACATCCACTGCTGAGCATAACATCAGTGGTTAGTGAGTCAGTGATTGAATAAGTGGTTTTGCTATACAACTACTATTGGTGAGTAGCAGTGGTTTTGTCATCAGTGATTTCCATTAGTGGTTTCTGATCAGTGGATAGGATAAGTTCAGGGGGCGTTTATATCAATTTCGCATCATTGGTTTGCATCAGTGGTTAGTGACTATAACATCAGTGGTTAGTGAGTCAGTGGTTTGCATCAGTGGGCATTTATGTCAAGTTTGCTTTAATTCATAATAGTTGAGAGATTGTTTTCATTGTCATGCTTTCATAATTATACTACAATCCTAACCACTGAGCATGAAAGTGACACTTAACAAAAATAAAAGCATCTGCTAAGCTAACCACTGCTATACACTAAACATTACAAGGGGCTGATTGGAAACATTGATGATACATCCTCTGTTGGTCTTCAGCAGAGCTTTGCCTTGATAGACCTTTAGCTTTGATCTTCAGTAGAGCTTTGTCTTGGCAGACCTTTTACCTTTAGCCTTTAGCAGCTTTGCCTTTCAGCTTTAGACTTCAACAGAGCTTTGTCTTCAACAGAGTTTAGCTATGGCAAACCTTGAACATTCAGTCTTCAGCAGACCTTTACTTGGGCAGATGTTACATTATTGTAGGGTTCAATTCTGACATATATTTTATATCCAACACATATTTTTACTGAATTTAGTGTAGTTTGACAAATTACATATATAAATTTTCTTTGCCTTGTAAGGGGTAGATGGGTGGTTCCCTCCACAGGGCTTACAAGACACAGGTTATGTGCAACAATTTGCCATATTTAACATATAAAGTTTTTTATATATTAAATAAGGCGGGCTGGCGCCAATAACCTCTGTATTGTAAGCCCAAGGAGAGAACCACCTATCTTCCCCCTAAAAAGCAAAGAAAACATATCACGCAATGTAAACCTTCTTTCAATTTCTCTTCATCATAATCAGACGTGCTACACTCAGTTGCTATTCTAATCTGACAAACAATAACGATTAATATTAATTTATTCTGGGAGATATAGTTTACGAAATTATTTTAGTGGAAGTGCACCTATCGCTTACCGTATAAACTTGTTGCGGTTGCGCTGGATACGACGTTGCATCTACCTGTAAACAAAGAGGGGTCAAGATTTAGGTTTTCTGTTACCATAAAGTTCATAGTTCTAACTTGAATTAATAAATGGTTTTATTTAGCTTACCTTAATTTGCATCATTCAACTTCTAGGCAAGTCACCTGATCTTCAGATAAGCTATAAAGCATTATACTAAGAACATTTAAAATTCTGTCCAAATTGAAAAATAAACAATATAATTACCGTATGAGAGAGGAAATAAGAGATCTGAACCTGAGGTGAGATGAAATGAGAGAGGGTCAGTGAAGATCTCAAATCGTTTGGATGTTGTGAAACCTTGAACATCTTGTGAAATCGCCATCTCTAAAATCGCCAGAGAGAAGGGGCCTGAGGATTTTGAAATGAAGAATGAATCTAGAAAACTGTCACACCCCAACCGATGGCGGAAATATCGGAGTGAGATGATAACGAGATTGCACATTGCTCACAACGCTAATAATGACAATATTTAATATAAAGTCAAATTTCGTTCCAAGAATAATTTTCAAAATATAACATTGAAACAAATACAACAATTAGACTTAACAAGTTTAAATAACACATTACAACAAAATTGATACAACAACATTAACCTAAACGTCTAAATGTGTGTATCTAAGTCCTTGTTATTTGATTTCATAGCATCCTCTCATCAACATGTAACATGTTTTAAAATGACAATTCAATGCAAAAGCAAAGGGGAGCACACAAGTTTAAGCATAGCATACGTATACGAATAAAGTTTAAACAAATCCTCATGGCAACTATGATTCTACAAGAGCATATACAAGGCATGCAATACTACTAGTCAAACTCTTAACGCAATCACGATGTTTTAACATGGCCTCAAGATTACACGACGGAGGGGGATGTGTTACTTCCTAAAGCGCTTATACATGTCAAACGAGGCTTAAAACAAGTTAATGACTAAAGTATCACATAAAGAATGTCAAAGATATAAGCACCAAGTAATCGTATCAAGTATTCATGTGTATAGGATTGTTTGTGCATTTCATAAAGTTTAAGTGTTGTGGTTTTGGTATAAGTAAACATGTTACACCCAAAAACGTGTTCTAAACGAAAAGTGGGTCGAGTGTACTCATGGTTTTGCTAGCTTCTTCTTGTTACTTCCGTGAAGGGCTTGGAGAGTTGGAGGATCACCAGGTTACCTACATGAGGAAAACATAGGTTGGTAAGTATTTGATTAATAATGGAGGATTTAGGAATTTAAATATACTAAAGTATACATACGAGAAAATAATCATCTAGACTTAATACTCGTTTTTGACACTATAAGACCCATTTGGGTTGATGTGTTTTCATGGGTTAGGTTACCCATTAGAATCGTAACGAGAGATTAAGTACTTAGGTGATGTAACCTAGTACCATGACGGATAACCATTTGATTACCATCAAGAGTTCGGTTAGTGTGTATATATATATATATATATAGTATACATAATAAGTAGGCCATAAAAATCATGTAAATTCATAAAAGTCATGCATGGAGGTATGGGGATAACCTTCCTTTTAAAACCTCATTCGTATAGTTCACCAATGCACAAGTCGTCACAAGGACGGCAAGGATGGTCATGAGTAAGTTAAAACATAAAAGCAAGAGACAAAAGTAATCGAAAACATTAAGTGAGGTGGTGGATCGAAGGTAGGATAGCCAAGGCTTCCAAGTGATTACACTCTACCAACTCAAGTCTTGTTTCGAGAACAAGCTTGGAAGGATACAACACTTGTGGGTAAAAACCCCATTAAAACAAAAGGTTCTTATACTTGGGACCTTAGACATGGTGATGTTCCAAGTTGGTCTTCCATGGTAGACTTATGGATACATTCCAAAAGGTGATTTCAAGTGTTAAGAAAGAAGGAAGATCAAAAGGAGAGAGGTGAGTTAGAACTCACTTTTGAAGCCTTGATCTTTTAGAGGAAGAGAGCTCTTAGAGCTTTTAGAGAGAAGAGAAGAGATGATTGAGGTGTGGATTGAGAGGAGAAGGAGTAGGGTATTTATAGATGAGATTGGGAGGTTGTTAGGTGAAAGTAATAAATGTAGAAAACACAAAATTGGCCAATCCATGAGCTTGAAACCAACTTCCTCGGATTATGCCCCTCTCGCAGCCGCGAGAGGGTGGAGATGGCTCGGTCGCGGGCCGCTAGAGGTCTGGCGGGTCGCGAGAGGTTAACAAGGGTTCGGTCGCGGGCCGCGAGGTGGGTTATTCCAGAAGTTTCTTTGATTTGTATCACTTTTAGTCCTTGAACTTAGTTTAAGTTGCCATTTTTGCATGATTTAAGCATATAACGTGTATAAGTGTCGAGTGTGAATGCATGAACCTTTGCACGTATAAGTATTCGTTTGTATGTATTAAACGATTGAATGCACGTAAGACAAGTATGTATCAAGTATAAATTTTATTATGATTCAAGTCTCGGATTACAAGATAGAGAAAAGGAATACAATTTTCCAAAGAAAAAAGAAATACGATCATACTTTCTAATTAAGGAAAGTACGAAAAAACGAGGCGTTACAGTCTCCCCTTCTTTAGAAAATTTCGTCCCGAAATTTATTCAGAGGAATGTGTAACGAACAGGTGCGGATACTTAGTATTCATATCACTTTCGAGTTCCCAAGTAAATTCGGCGCTACGTTTACCTTCCCATCAAACCTTGACTATGGGAATTCGACTGCGGCTCAATTGCTTGATCCTCAGTCCATGATTTCGACAGGTTTCTCTACTAAGTGCAATGTTTCGTTGATCTTCGAGTGGGACTTGAAGTCCTTCTTCAGCTAGACATTTCTTCAAGTTTGAAACATGAAATACCGGATGAACATTGATGAGTTCTTGAGGTAGGTCCAGTCTATAGGCTACCTTGCCAATCCTCTCGAGAATCTTGAAAGGACCCACGTAGCGAGGAGCGAGTTTGCCTTTCTTACCAAAACGAACAACACCCTTCCAAGGGGACACCTTGAGAAGCACAAGATCACCTACGCTGAATTCCAAAGGCTTGCGTCTTTTATCAGCATAACTCTTTTATCGGCTTCGAGCTTTAAGGAGATTATCACGTATTTGTAGAATCTTGTCCGTCGTCTCTTGTATCAGTTCGGGACCGGTGAGTTGTACGTCTCTAATCTCGTGCCAACAAATAGGCGAACGACACTTACGACCATACAATGCTTCAAATGGAGCCATTTGAATACTTGCGTGATAGTTGTTGTTGTACGAGAATTCTACCAAGGGTAAGTGCGAATCCTAGTTGCCGCCAAAATTGATTACGCATGATCGAAGCATATCCTCTTAAGTTTGGATAGTACGCTCGGTTTGACCGTCAGATTGAGGATGAAAATCAGTACTAAGGTTCAAACGAGTGCCAAGGGCGGATTGAAAAGTTTACCAAAGGCGGAAAGTGAAACGAGCGTCACGATCGGAAATGATGTCAATGGGCGTACCATGACGACTGATAATCTCACTCGTGTAGATACGAGCCAATTTCTCGACTTTGTAATCTTCACGAATGGCTAGGAAGTGAGCGGATTTGGTCAGACGATCGATGATAACCCAAATGCTGTCATGACCCGAAGGAGGACGAGGCAATTTCGTAATGAAATCCATGGCAATACTCTCTCCCATTTCCAGATAGGGATTTCAGGTTGTTCGAGTAGGCCAGAGGGACGTTGATGTTCTGCCTTGACTTTAGAGCAGGTCAGACACTTCGACACGTAAAGAGCGATATTATGTTTCATTCCAGGCCACCAATAAGATGTACGAAGATCATGGTACATCATGTCAGCGCCAGGGTGCAAGGAATATCGGGATTTATGAGCTTCATCCATCAAAGTGGTTTGAAGAGTACCACGATCAGGAATCCACATACGGCTAGGATAGTATAGGATACCATTGCTCTTCTGCTTAAGTGGTATTTCATCGCCAGTATTCAACTCAGTTTCGAGGTTGCCCTCGTTAATGGTTGAATATTGCGCATCTCGAATGAGATGGTGGAAATTTTCCATGGTTTTGTGACAACAAACACTCTTCACGTGAGTCTTACGACTAAGTGCATCAGCCACAACATTCGCTTTGCCAGGATGGTAGCAAATGTCACAGTCGTAGTCGTTTAATAATTCCACCCAACTGCGTTGCCGCATTTTGAGGTCTTTTTGGTCAAAGATATGTTGTAGGCTTTTATGATCGGTGAAGATCATACACTTTGTTCCATAAAGGTAGTGTCGCCAAATCTTTAACGAAAAAACGACCGCACCAAGTTCAAGGTCGTGCGTAGTATAGTTTTTCTCATGTATCTCGAGTTGTCTCGACGCGTAAGCGATAACCTTGTCCCATTGCATGAGAACGCAACCAAGACCTTGGTTAGAAGCATCGCAATACATGACGAAGTCATCATTTCCATCGGGAAGAGTAAGGATAGGAGCATTACAAAGCATGTCCTTGAGTGTTTGGAAGGACTCCTCTTGTTTGGGACCCCAAACAAAAGGTTTATCTTTTTGCGTCAAGGAGGCCAAAGGAACGACAATCTTCGAAAAGTTCGAAATGAAACGGCGATAGTACCCAGCTAGGCCAAGGAACAAATGAAGCTCAGAAGGTGATTTAGGTGCAACCCAATTCTTAACAGCTTCTATCTTTGCGGGATCAACATGAATACCGAGTTCATTGATGGTGTGACCCAAGAATTGAACCTCTTTTAGCCAAAATTCACACTTGGAGAATTTGGCATAAATACGTTCGGTGTGCAAAAGTGTAAGAATGAGACGCAAATGTCGCCCATGTTCTTCTTTCGTCTTGGAGTAGATGAGAACATCGTCGCTGAAGACAATAACAAAACAATCAAGAAACGGCTTACACACGCGGTTCATTAAATCCATGAACACGGCAGGCGCGTTAGTCAAACCAAAAGGCATGACCACGGACTCATAGTGTCCATAACGTGTGCGGAATGCGGTTTTGGGTATATCTTCTTTAAGAACTCGAAGTTGATGATAACCAGAGCGGAGATCAATCTTTGAAAAGCACGTCGCACCTTGTAATTGATCGAAGAGATCGTCAATGCGACGAAGTGGATAGCGGTTCTTGACTCTGAGCTTGTTGAGCTCATGATAGTCAATACACATACGGGATGATCCATCCTTCTTCTTGACGAAGAGTACGGGAGCACCCCAAGGAGACGTACTAGGGCGTATGAAGCCTTTATCAAGAAGTTCTTGAAGTGGGCTTGATAGCTCTTGCATCTCCGAAGGTGCTAATCGATATGGAGCCTTCGCAACAGGAGTTACGCCGGGAATGAGGTTAATACGAAAGTAGACAACACGAGGAGGAGGAAGACCAGGGAGGTCATCCGGAAAGACACCAGGGAACTCACAAATGACGGGAACTTCACTTAGGCTTGGACCCTTGTCTTTCTTTTCCACAACGTGGGCCAAGAAGGCAATGTATTCCTTGCGTAAGTATTTGTTCGCCTGAATACACGACATCAGCTTGAGACCTTTGGAAAGGTTTCTCACCATAGACATGTAAGGAATCACCGCTAGGAAGAGGAAGGCGAAGGAATTTCTCCGAGCAAACAACTTCAGCATGAACCTGCCGGAGCCAGTCCATGCCTACTATGACGTCAAAACTACCCATTTTCATAGGTACGAGATCAATCGAAAACGTATGACTGTTAAGATCCAAGGAACAACGAGAGAGGACAGAGTTAACAGGAACGGTCTTACCGATAGCGACTTAAACAACGAAAGGATCGGGCAGTTTAGATCGTTCGCACTTAAGCAAGGGTTCGAATTCAACAGATATAAAACTTCTATCTGCGCCAGTATCAAAAAAACAAGAAGCATAAACATGGTTCACAAGGAACGTACCAGTAATAACATCGTTGGAGCTTTGGGCTTGAGCGGAGGTGAGGACGAAAGCTCGACCTTTAGCAGGCTCAGGTTGTTGTTGCTGGTACTGCTGCTGGTTGTTGGCACGCTGGGGGCAAACATTGGCAAAATGGTTAGGATCGCCACAGTTGTAACACGCCCGAACGGGAGTGGCTTGGGCTTGAGGGTTAGGGTTAGGAGTAATCGCTAACGGTTGCTGATTTTGGGGGGAGGAAAGCTTCGGAAACGGTTAGACAAGTGCCCTAACCTCTGATATTGGGCGCACTTTCGGCATGGAATACCGACGGGATGATGGTAGAAGCAAGTGGTACACTGAGGGTGAGAACCAGTGTAACCACGTTTGAGCTGGTCGGTGCTTTGGGTAGTGGCGATGGCGTTTAGTGGTGTAGGGGTAGGCGGAGTACAACCGCCTTGTTTTTGACAGAAGCCTTCCGCTTCTTGTTTTGGTTCTGGTTTTTCTTGGCTTAGGAGGGAGGAGTTTCGGTAGTGGTGGGGTCGGCGATGGCTTGGTGCACATGCTTCATAGAGACCTTTTCATAGGCCCCCTGAAGGATGCAGTTGTGGTTAAGCTGAATGGTTATGCTAAAAGCTTCATCGAGGGTCTTGGGGTTGGCGGTGGCTACATGGTTTATGATCACAGGCGAGAGCGAATGAATTAGCTTGGAAATTGCCTTTGGAACAGTATCCACCTGTCCAGGACAGATGATACTCAATTGTTTGAAGCGTGCGATCAAACCTTCGGCGTTGCTCCCCTGTTGGGTAAGATTCCATAATTCGTTTTCGAGCTTCTGGGTCTCATGGGGAGGACATAATTGATACTTCATGAGCTCCTTAAGCTCTTCCCAAGTTCATACGTGATCTGCTTTGTTGCCACGTTTGTTGCGCTCGGTAGCCTACCACTTGAGGGCTCTCTGGCGCAAGACTCCGGTAGTGTTGAGGGTTCGAAGGTCATCAGGGCATCTGCCCTGAAGAAAGGTAAGCTCCATTGCGTCGAACCAGTTAATCATGGTTGTTACACCGTCCAAGCCGGTGAACTCAATAGGTTTGCAAGCCATGAAGTGCTTGAACTGGTAAGACGTTTTGGGTGCATCGGTTTTCGAATTGGCGGAGGACTTAGGGGTGGCGTCGGTATGGATGGTTTGGAGTTGGCTAACAATATCAGGGATAACACGAGCCATTTGGTCAGCCATTTTGTAACGCCTCGTATTTTTATTATTTTTCTAGATAATAAACATAATAATAAACAAAATAAATTCGACGTTTTATGAAACTTGTACTTGAAATCGGATCTCGTCGGTACGTTCGGGCCACTAAAAAACGTTAGATCGGGTTAACAGGCCTTGGCCCAACACACCACCTAAACCTAACTAAACCCTAAACCTAATTTCAAATAAAACCCCCACACCCTCACACATCTCTCAACCTGCCCTTCTCCTTTACCCGCCTGCACACAACCCTTCAACCCCCCTCAACACCAGCCGCCACCCCCCCTTTCTCGGCATTTTTCGGCGACCGGCGCCGTCTCTGGCGGCGCCCTTCTTCTCCGGTAACACCTCTCACACCCATACCTCCCTGCGACCTCTTAAACCGACACACACACACACCCGCTTAGATGCTTACAAGAGAGAGAGAGAGAGGGAGCTGTGAGGAGAGAGAGACTAGATAGAGCGGCGGCGTGGCGGCGGAGCAGCGGCGCGGTTTCGATCGATGCATCGGTTCAGCAACGGCGGTGCAGCAGCGGCGGCGGTTTCGATCGATGGCGGCAGCAGCCGTCACCTCCAGCGGGCGACGGTGGTGGTGGGTGATTCAAACGACATAACAGCAATGACAGAAGGTGAATCGGGTGGTTTTCGGTTTGGGTCTCCATTCAGATTCGGGTCCGGATCGAACCCGAGTCAGCTTTGGTGTTCACTCAAGTTCAGCGGCGCAGTTCAGCTGTCCCGGTCAGGTCAGTCGTTCGGCTCAGTCTCGGTTCGGTTCTCCCAGTCTCGGTTCAGGTTAGGTTCTTCCGTTTCAGTTTTGGTTCGGATTCGTGTCAGGTGATCATGCTCTAACTCTCAATTTCAGATTGGTTCGACTTCCGATTCTGTTTTTGGCTTGGGCTCTTGTCGGGTCAGCTGTGGTTTCAGCAGGCTTGGGTCAACCCGGTTAAACCTGGTCAAGCTCGGGTCTGGTCAAACAGTCAAACAATCCACGGGTCAGCTCCGGGTCGAATCTCGGTTCAGTCAAGTTCATGGCTCATGTTCAGCAGGTTCGGGTCTCGGTGCAGAGGTTCGGGTCAGCAGTGAGTCAATGAAGGTTTTGGCTTCGGTTCGGGTCTCGTTTGATGTTCGGTCAAACCTGGTCAACTTGGTCAACGAAAGTCAAACTTGGTCAACTTGGTCAACGAAAGTCAAACCTGGTCAAACAGTCAACGCCAGTCAAACCAGACAGATTCGATGTTCGGTTCGGTATTCGGGGCCAAGTTCAGTCAATGCTTTAGTCAACCCAATCAAAACACGTCACGGTATACTTTTAACGCCGCAAAATTTTTATGTTATTATTTATATTGTTTTGTATTTAATTAGTGTTATAACCACGTAACCGAACCTTATAAAATTTGTAGACATAAATATATATATTGTTTCGTAATTATTGCGTTTTGACAAGACACTTGTGTGTCGGGATCGTCCAAAAACAAGAGGAAACTCTGCCCGATTTTCTACAAGTAACATATTTATTAAACTATTCGACAAGATATAATTATTAAACTATTCGATAAAATATATTTATTATTTGAACTATTCGACGGAATATATTTATCGATATTAGCTTTTTGTCGACAAAAATATACTTACTTTCTTTATTATGCTTTTCGACAAGAGCATAAATCTATTTATTACAATTCTCGACTAATATACTTATTTACTATACTTTTGACAAAGCATATTTACTTATTATGTTCATCGACAAAACATAAATCTATTTATTACAATTCTCGACTAATATACTTATTTACTATACTTTTGACAAAGCATATTTACTTATTATATTCATCGACAAAATATAAATTTATTTATTACAATTCTCGACAAACATACTTATTTACTAAACTTTTGACAAAACATGTTTACTTATTATATTCATCGACAAAATATAGATATATTTATCATATCTCTCGACAAATATACTTATTTATTTTACTTGCGACAAAACATATTTATTTTACTTTCGACAAATATATTTGTACACCATTCGACAATATACATATATATCTCATACAATTCGTTGGAATATAAATATATATATACCCAATATGCTTTTCGTCAAATATATATATTAATTATTTGACAACACTCCTACAACCCTTTTGATGAATTTAATTTAGAAATTCCTTTCTTAAACGATGTTAACTATATACGTACTTTCAACTCCAATTCGAATCCTTCGTCGTAACTTCTATTATTCATGTACATTCGTTTGCCATGTTTAAGGTGACCTCGATGTCCCCTTTCTCCCACTCATCAACTCGTCGTGGAATTTCCAAAGAAGACTTAGCAATTCTGTGAGTACACTCGACCCACATTTGTTTATATCACTTTTTGGGTGTAACATGTTTCCATATACAAAAATCACAAACACTTAAACTTTATGAAACGCACAAACAATCCTATACACATGACTACTTGAATCGTATACTTGCTGCTTGTCTAGGGATAAACGTTGTGCTGTGCTTTAGTCATTAACTATTTTTAGCCTTTGTTTGACATGCTTAGCGCTATAGGAATTCACGCATCCACCTCCATCGATTTACACGTGAGGTCATGTTAAAACATCGTGATTGCGTTACTGGTTTGATTATTAGCATTGCATGCCTTGATATTGCTCTTGTATAGATTTAGTTGCCATGAGGATTGTTAAAACTTTATTCGTATACGTATGCTATGCTTAAACTTGTGTACTCGCCTTTGCTTTTGCATTGACTTTATTTTAAAACATGTTACAGGTTGAAGGAGATGACGCTATGAAAACAATATAGCAAGGACTAGATACACACAAATTAGACGTTAGGTTTAATGTCGATGTATCAATTTTGTTATGACTTTGCAAATGTTAGATTGTTCTTTGTTTTGTTACATTGATATATTTGACAATTCTTATGAAATGAAATATGGTTTAATTAATTATTGTCACTTAATAATGTTGTGAGCAATGAGCAATCTCGTTTTCGTCTCATCCCGATGTTTCCGCCATCGGTTGGGGTGTTACACATTTGCTCAGCCACTAGACCGACGAGGTCTTCCTTTGACATAGAGTCACCGTTGTTGTTGGACCCCTTGTTGGACCCTTTTGACTTCTTAGAAGAGATAGGAGAAGACATCTAGAGGTTCGAAATAAAGCAAGGGATGAGACTTGATCATAATGTAAAATAAAAAGTTTCGCATGTATAAGTATGTATAAGGTTCACATAAGTTCACATAAGTTGCATGAGTTTAACCAGTATAGCATGTATGATCACGTATGAATGCGAAATAAAGAGTATAATTTGTTCACGAGGATTAACATTGTTTTGGATTGCGATAAACGTTCGAATAGTGTAACGGTTCGAAAAGAACGAGGTAATCAAGTATTAAAACACATAGAAATTGAATCACATAAAAGAATAGGCTCATAAAATGTGGGAATGTTCCGGGTAGAGAAACGCCGATAATTCCAAAGTGAATCGAAGTTCTTTTCAAATTAGAGAAACGTGCTTTGGCCTATAGGTAAAATGCTCTCATCGAGAAGCGACTAACGACATTTTACCCTTCCAGTTACTACATGTCTCTAATCGATCGGAAAATCAAAACTTTGGCGAGAGCGAAAATCAAGGAATGGGACTTAATTGACAAGGTGCGGGTTTCACCCCTAACTTGACGATTTCATACCCTAAGTGTGGTTGGTACTTACCAAATGAGGAGCAAATTCCGATTCGTTGGTAAAGATCCACTAGAGTTTGAATTAGAAATTTTTCCATTAAGATGTGGATTTCACTCCAAACTTGATAGCGGAATTTCGTGCAAAAAGAATAAGTACAGAGGAATGAGAGTCGTTCGCCAAATTGTGGGTTTCACGCCTATTTTAGTGAACTCATCTCGTTTGTGTTACGAGTGTCTTCAAGTCCTCAAAGTGCGTATTGTGTAAAAATGTCTTAGGAAAGACATCATGTATATGTGTTAAGACCAAAAGAAAAAGAGGAGAAGCAAAGTAGGAAGCATAAACAAGAATGGTCAAAATGGTACTTAGAACTATAAACTAGGTCAAACATGGCAATTCTACCTAATTCCCAATAGTTATGGCTCTAATACCAATCTGTCACACCCAAACCGATGGCGGAAACAACGGAGTGAGACGATAACGAGATTGCTCATTGCTCACAACGCTTATAATGACAATATTTAATTTAAAGTCAAATTTCATTTCAAGAATAATTGTCAAAATACAACATTGAAACAAATACAACAATTAGACTTAACAAGTTTAAATAACACACTACAACAAAATTGATACAACAACATTAACCTAAACGTCTAAATATGTGTATCTAAGTTCTTGCTATTTGATTTCATAGCATCCTCTTCATCAACTGTAACATGTTTTAAAATAACAATTCAATGAAAAACCAAAGGCGAGCACACAAGGTTAAGCATAGCATACGTATACGAATAATGTTTAAACAAAACCACATGGCAACTATGATTCTACAAGAGCATATACAAGGCATGCAATACTACTAGTCAAACCCTTAACGCAATCACGATGTTTTAACATGGCCTCAACATTACACGATGGACGGGATGCGTTACTTCCTAAAGCGCTTATACATGTCAAACGAGGGCTTAAAACAAGTTAATGACTAAAGTATCACATAAAGAATGTCCAAGTTATAAGCACCAAGTAATCGTATCAAGTATTCATGTGTATAGGATTGTTTGTGCATTTCATAAAGTTTAAGTGTTGTGGTTTTGGTACAAGTAAATATGTTACACCCAAACGTGTTGTAAATGAAAAGTGGGTCGAGTGTACTCATGGTTTTGCTAGCTTCTTCTTGTTACTTTCGTGAAGGGCTTGGAGAGTTGGAGGATCACCAAGTTACCTTACATGAGGAAAACATAGGCTGGTAAGTATTTGAATAATAACAGAGGATTTAGGAATTTAAATATACTAAAGTATGCATACAAGAAAATAATCATCTAGACTTAATACTCGTTTTTGACACTATAAGACCCATTCGGGTTGATGTGTTTTCATGGGGTTAGGTTACCCATTAGAATCGTAACGAGAGATTGAGTAATTAGGTGATGTAACCTAATACCATGACGGATAACCATTTGATTACCATCAAGAGTTCGGTTAGTGCGTATATATATATATATATATATACACATAATAAGTAGGCCATAAAAATCATGTAAATTCATAGAAGTCATGCATGGAGGTAGGAGGATAACCTTCCTTTTAAAACCTCCTTCGTATAGTTCACCAATGCACAAGTCATCACAAGGACGGCAAGGATGGTCATGAGTAAGTTTAAACATATAAGAAAGAGACAAAAGTAATCGAAAACATCAAGTGAGGTGGTGGATCGAAGGTAGGATAGCCAAGGCTTCCAAGTGATCACACTCTACCAACTCAACTCTTGTTTCGAGAACAAGCTTGGAAGGATACAACACTTGTGGGTAAAAACACTATTAAAACAAAAAGGTTATTACACTTGGGACCTTAGAATGGTGATGTTCCAAGTTGGTCTTCCATGGAAGACTTATGGAGACATTCCAAAAGGGGATTTCAAGTGTTAAGAAGAAGGAAGATCAAAAGGAGAGAGGTGAGTTAGAACTCACTTTTGAAGCCTTGATCTTTTAGAGGAAGAGAGCTCTTAGAGCTTTTAGAGAGAAGAGAATAGATGATTGAGGTGTGGTTTGAGAGGAGAAGGAGTGGGGTATTTATAGATGAGATTGGGAGGTTGTTAGGTGAAAGTAATAAGAAAACACAAAATTGGCCAATCCATGAGCTTGAAACCAACTTCTCCGGATTATGCCCCTCTCGCGGGCCGCGAGAGGGTGGAGATGGCTCGGTCGCGGGTCGCTAGAGGCCTGGCGCGTCACGAGTGGTTAACAAGGGTTCGGTCTCGGGCCGCGAGGTGGGTTATTCCAGAAGTTTCTTTGATTTTTATCACTTTTAGTTCTTGAACTTAGTTTAAGTTGCCATTTTTTCATGATTTAAGCATATAACGTGTATAAGTGTCGAGTGTGAATGCATGAACCTTTGCACGTATAAGTATTATTTTGTATGTAGTAAACGATTGAATGCACGTAAGACAAGTATGTATCAAGTATAAATTTTATTATGATTCAAGTCTCGGATTACAAGATAGGGAAAAGGAATACAAGTTTCCAAAGAAAAAAGAAATACCATCATATTTTCTAATTAAGAAAAGTACGAAAAAGCGAGGCGTTACAAAAACCCTTGATATATATCCATGGCAGGTGTGTATGGGGAACTCGGATGAGCGGGAATTGAAAAATTGAATGCAAAATTTGGCCGCTCAAACATACTGTGCTTAAAGATGTTGTACTTCATGCATTAAAGGAGTTTTAAGGGAAGTGGCAAATTACCTTAAGGTACCCTTTGGATATGCTTATTAATATATTGTGTGTGTGTGTATATATATATGTATGTATGTATGTATATATACATATAGGTTTAGGATCCTGTAAAAAATAAAATTTGTGAGAATGATAAGAAAGTACATGATGATGACACATGTCATTATTTAATTTATTAGGATAAGGGCAATTAAGTAATTTAACAAAAAACCTAATTAAATATAAAATTCAAAAACTCACATGCAATGCACATGCAAGTTCCCGTCGTCTCTTTTAAACGTTAATAACTTTTTATACGTAATAACGAGTGTTTATATAATCGTTAATATGAGTACCATATTGCTATACTTATACACAAAAAAAAATTATGTTTCGATCGCATTTTTAGTCCATGGTGTTTTCTCTATATTGTTTTAATTGTATAGTGATTCAAGGCATTGTGTTTTACAGTAAAACACCATGAACGTATATAAAATACCATATCATTGCAAATACCATTTACGTTCAATCTTTCAATCTCATTTTTTATGGTGTTTTTATTTTCGGATTTCAAAATAGATATGGTGTCTTGTAAAAGGAAAAATTAGCTCGTTGAATTTAATGATATTTTTATTGCTAATGAAATGGTGTCTTTATATACTTGTATAGTGTCTTGTTTTCTATGGTGTTTTATTTTAGATTCATGGCGTTTCTGTATAAGAAAATGGTAGCTGAATTCAATGGTATTTGCAACGTTATGGTGTCTTATATACATTCATGGTGTTTTACAGTAAAATACAACGTCTTGAATCACTATATAACTAAAACAAATAGATAAAACACCATTGACTAAAACATCCGATCAAAACGTGATTTTTTCTCTTCATAAGTGTAGCAATATGATACTCATATTAAAGATAAAAAACACTCGTTATTATGGTGTAATTTGTTTTTAAAAGTTATGTATAAAACGTTATTGACGTTTAAAAAAGACGGGGGAACTTGCATGTGCATTGCATGTGGGTTTTTGAATTTAAAAATGTTAAATTTACTTTTATTTCCTTAATCTAGAAAATTAATTATTTTAAGGGTAAACATTATTTACAATTTTGTCATTATAATCTCAACTATTAGATTATAGATCAAATGGTGTAGATTCTTTTTACACTTCTCACAAAACACACTTTTTTTACAATAACCCTACCATATAAGAAAATGGTAGCTGAATTCAATGGTATTTGCAACGTTATGGTGTCTTATATACATTCATGGTGTTTTACAGTAAAATACAACGTCTTGAATCACTATATAACTAAAACAAATAGATAAAACACCATTGACTAAAACATCCGATCAAAACGTGATTTTTTCTCTTCATAAGTGTAGCAATATGATACTCATATTAAAGATAAAAAACACTCGTTATTATGGTGTAATTTGTTTTTAAAAGTTATGTATAAAACGTTATTGACGTTTAAAAAAGACGGGGGAACTTGCATGTGCATTGCATGTGGGTTTTTGAATTTAAAAATGTTAAATTTACTTTTATTTCCTTAATCTAGAAAATTAATTATTTTAAGGGTAAACATTATTTACAATTTTGTCATTATAATCTCAACTATTAGATTATAGATCAAATGGTGTAGATTCTTTTTACACTTCTCACAAAACACACTTTTTTTACAATAACCCTACCATATATATATATATAAGTTACACCATAAAAACTAGTATTTTATTCTCTTTAATTTAAGTATAGTATTATTATAGATTTTTTAATTAGAAAATAATTAACATGTTACATGATTACTTGTGTATGTATTCTCTGTCGCACCACACGGTAATGTGGGCAATTGCTTATATTCCCTTATAAACTTAATCAATTGCATATTTACCAAATAAAAAATTATAAACTGAAAAACAATTACAAATCTATCCAATTTAATTTATTTTATCAAAACTAGATTATAAAATGACTACTTTACCCTTATCTTTAAAAAAATATTTAAAATCTTCCCATTTCAAGTAGTTTTTTTTATACAACTTTATTTTTTAATGTTTTGCTAATGCGTTTTTTTAATCTCTTAGTCTATGTTTAAGCTACTCTTATTTATATCGGCCTTTTGGAGTAACAATTATACAAAACACAAGTGACAAGCTGGACTTTGCTTTTATAGTTTTATTGTAAAGATCAAACTTGCTGCAGCCATATGTTCATTGTTAGATTAAAAGTCGTTAAAATATGAATATTCGTTCAGTGATCAGAATTTAATCAAGATTACTTGAAGATTTGACAACAAAACTACTTTGTTTAATTAAAAGAAATTAAGACTTTAGCCACTTTAAAATTTTGAATGATAATCACAGTAACTTAAATGATAATCAACCATCTATTGAAGTAAAACAAAAGAAGGATATCATTTCATCTAATTTTAATTTGGCCTCTAATATATAAGTATATATCATATGTGTACCCACAAAATAGAAGAGGTATCAAACCGAACTTATTAAAACCCACACATGTACTCGCAAATTTGATCAGGTATCAACGCGTATGCTTTTTATTGAACGATTCCACTAGTATATAGTATCAAAATCCGTTTGGAAACTGATAAAAAAACCGACGCTTGTACAGTTGGAATCGCTGACTGATGTGCAGGTTCACGCCGAAATCGTTCGCACCAGTAATGGCCTAACTGATGATGGAACTGGATCACGGAAATAACTTTGTGTATAGGATAGTGAACAGTTGCCTGGAATATGGCCTCTGAATTCTGATTGGATGTGATTTTAATAGGTTTTTCTTTGGGTCTACATATTCACACACCCATCTGCCTATTTCCACACCTTCAAGACGCGTCGTCTAGACTTAGACGGGGTGTCTAGGGTTCCTTTCTCTGACCACATTCCTGCCCTCGTACAATGTCAAATCAATCACATCAGATGGGGCGTCTGGATCTAGACGGAGCCCGTAGACGGCCTACCTAAGACGGGTCGTCTAGGCCTAAACGGGGCGTCTTGAAGGTTGATTTTGACTTTGGTGGTCTGCATGCATGTGAGTAAAGCAGTAAAGTGATATGCCCCATCTAGGCCTAGACGGGGCATATATTTCTTTGTTAAATAGAGCCATGCAGAGCATTTAATATCATTGTTGAAACAAACTTCGTCGAAATTCTCTGCTTCTTCTTCTTTGGCTTATATTACTCCATTTGATATCATTCAAAGGTGGTGAAATATCATCATACTAGGACGGCAATTATTTCTTTGGGCCGTATTCTGGCGAGTCATGGGTGCCTGAAGCTAATCTGGTAACAGTTATTAGGTTAAACTACTTGTTGTTTTAATTATTTACTAATGATGATACCGTTATTAGGGGGAGACCGGCGTTCCCGATTCTAACGAGCAAGAGGAGGTTGTGTCAAGTGTACAAGGAAATCAAAACAGACTATTTCTAGATTAGAATAAGCATCCTCCCGTTGATGAAAATCACCTGTGGACGACTCAATGAACCAGGTTATCTTGTGCAACAAGGGTTTCCGGATTATGGATACGGGTGTGAATATTCTTACGTGCAAAAACACTATCCGGATGGATACGGAGGAGATGGTTACGAAAGTTACAATGCAACACAATTTTTGTACGGTCAACAACTCAATCCTGACGGTGGAGGTTATGGTGGTGAGGCACCGCCGAGCACAGGCAATTCGTACCTCACAAAGATGGTATCAAACTTATTTATTATGTTGGACAGTTGAGTAAATATAAAATCTAACATAACACTATCGATGTTACAGGTTTTCAACTCTCTAGATGAGTTAAAAACTGGGCACAGGAAACGGCAAAGGCGGATGGTTTCGTTATTGTGACCCAACGATCAAAGAAAATTGGGGGAAGGACCGGGAGGGTATGGCTTGAATGTGACCGTGATGGTGAGCACCATACTACAACAACTGTTAGGAAGCTGGAAGCAAAAAACCGGTTGCCCGTTTTAACCTGGTGGCTGTGCGAGACCATCCGTATGAAACATGGGGGATAAAAGAGGAAAGACTAAACATAACCAAAAACTTTGTGAGGACCTGTCGGCTCACGCGTATGTGCGAAGGTTAACTCCTAAGGAATACCGATTGATTGAGCAGCTGAAAGCTCAAAACATGGAGCCGCGCAGAATTTTTCAAACGATAAGGAAGTAGTTTCCCGACAGTTTTCATGTTCAGAAAGACGTACAAAACGCAGTTCAGAAGATTAGGGCCAAACAAAGATACGGACTGACTCCCATGCAGTCGCTAGAAAACATCCTGATTACAAACGAATTTATTTACAACACACGGGAGAAACCCGAAAAGAGGTCGTTATAGAGATCTTCTTTGTTCATCCATACTCGAGTGAAATGTGGCATGCTTCCCCCATGTTTTGGTTATCGATTCCACGTACAAAACAAACGTATACAACATGCCATTTGTCTAGATAGTTGGTATGACGCCCACCAACTATTCGTTTAGTATCGCGCATGCCGTTATCTGCAAAGAACGTAGTGATAATTTTGTATGGGTGCTTGAGAGGATCAGGTCAATGTTGGTTGAATGTATGGAGCCACGTGTGATTGTAACAGATAGAGACCTGACCCTAATTAACGCTGTGCTAAAGTTTTTCCAAACGCCTCTCGGTATCTTTGCAGGTTTCACATACAACAGAGTATTTGTAAGCACTACAAGAGCGCCTTCACAGAAGAAGACTGGCAAAAATTTTTGTTATTCTGGGGGACATTGTGTGAGTCTCCATCAATTCCCATATATGAGTACAACTTGCGCAACCTGCAAAAGCGACTTGTGGAGTGCAAACGTTCAAGTAATTTTTTGTAATAAAATCTGACTTACCTATGTACATTTATTAAATCATTGGTACTTTTTAGGGGTGTTTACGTACGTGTATGATAACTGGCTGAAAGATTACAAGGAAATGTTCGTCTTTGTGTGGACTGATCAGAGTCGCAACTTCGGGCAGCGTACCACATACAGAGTTGAGAGTCAACACGCCAATTTAAAGAGATACGTCCAAGGTAGGAGCTCGCTGGACCGTATAGTAGGTTGTGTCAAGGATATAGTTGAAACACAATACGGTGAAATAAGGAGGAGCTTTCGAGAAAGCATCGAAAAAATAATGAACCACCACAAAAACCCATTATTTGACCACCTACTTGGAAAAGTTTCCCATACAGCGCTTAACTTGTTGAGTGGAGAGTTACTTAGGAAACTAGACGTGTTGCAGCGCTTTCATTCATCTTGTGGTTGTCAGATGTGGTACAGCTGTGGGTTGCCTTGTGCTTGTAGGCTGGAAAAGTACGTACGTGCAGGTAATACTTGTTAAACATATTATATATGTCCGTTAGTCATGTGACTTTAACAGTGCATTGTTTTAACTATGCACGACGTCTGATTCAACTCGAAGACGTAGACATCTTCTGGCAGAAGTTTAAGTTTCAACCATGTAAATTGATACAGGATGACGTTGACGTGATAGAAGAGCTCAATATTGTTAGGCAACAGTTAGAGTCACATCCCCTGCTCAGAAAAAAGCATGTTGGAAAAGATTAAAGCGATGTTGACTCCAACCAAATCTACCAAGAAACTACCGGTTGTCCAACAAAATACTCGTGGACGACCAACAACAAAGCAAGCACAACAATCGGTTTGACGATGCCCCCACCATAGCTCGTACGTTCCATCCCAGGGTTCCCAACAAAGTACATACGATGCCCCCTGCCACAGCTCGTATGCTCCGTCCTAGGTCTCTCAACAATCGGTCATAAAGTTTCAAAAACCCAGAGCGGGGCGAAGCCGTTCAACAACTTCTAAACAAAGAGAGATTCGAGATGATAACGGTTTTCCGTTGATAATGGGCGACGAGTATGTGTCAACTATCAAATGGTTTAAGTCTCTCCTTCTGACATTGTTTCACCCGGACATCTCGTGCATACAAGATGTGAGGCCAGACGGTCATTGTGGGTTTCGGTCTGTGGCTGTGGGCTTGGGTATGGGAGAACGTTCATGGAGATGGATCAGAACGCATCGATCTTGGTGCCAGTATTTGAAGCATGGGAGGAATGATATTTTAACACACACCGTCAGGGCCTAATTTGGGATTTAGTGGAACGTTGTCCCCCCACTCACTGGATGGACTTTCCCCGCGCAGGGCTTCTTATCGCACAAAGGTACTGTATTGTGGTTCACCTATTAAGCATCGATGGTTGTTCCACCTTCTTCCCGATAATGAGTCCTTCGAAGGATCGAGAACCATAAATGATAATGCTTGCACATGTTAACAATAATCACTTCATACATATTAAGTCGGGAGGCTAATTTCCAATGCCGACAATAAACGGGCTATGATTGACACACCGAAGCCCCGCTGCAGAACAATGGCTATACATGTACATGCCCTGTTTAGAATGGCATACATCGATAATGAATCCTCACCAAATCCCAATCCGAGTATTAATTACGTCGACAGTGAATCGGAAGACTGAGTTTTCGTATACTTCATACGAATTTTGTATACCTAATACGAATTTTGTATAATTAATACGATTTTTGTATAATTAATATGATTTTTTGTATAATTCATATGATTTTTTGTATAATTAATACGAATTTTTTTATAGTTAATATGATTTTCTGTATATTTAATACGATTTTTGTATAATTAATAAGTTTTTTTGTATAATTAAAATGATTTCTGTATAAAAGAAAAAGATAAAAAACATTATGAATACACGAGTCGTCTAGACCTAGGCTGGACATCTGTTGTTGGCCACAAGTCCATTTTACCCCTGGATTGCATCCCGTCTAGGCCTAATTCAAGGGCAAAATGGTAATATTAATGAACTAGACGCCCCGTCTAGGCCTAGACATAGCATACACATTTGAGCGGCAACTGTAAAATGTTCAATTGTTTGAATTTTAAAGGGGACTGGTTAATTACCATTTTATCCCTGAATTGCCACCCGTCTAGGCCTAATTCAGGGGTAAAATGGTAATTAACCATTTCATTATCCGGACGTCTAGAGTTATACGCCACGTCTAGTGCTAATTACCATTTACCCCTGAATTAGGCCTAGACGGGTGGCTACTCAGGGGTAAAATGGTAATTCACCATTTCACCTAGACTGGTCATCTAGGTCTAGACGCCCCGTCTAAACCTCGTATATGACTGGAGAAACTAGATGCCCAGCTGTATATGACCAACCAAACACACACACAAACATACGTATAATCCTCTGATTAGCCGTATACAGACCGTAATTTTTCGAATTCAAGCATCTCTTGTACATATTCTAGCCTATACTTCATGTTTCTTTAATGTATTATACATTTAGACCGTATGTTGTATGTGAATTTGATGAATTTGTGGGTTTTAGGTGTGTGTGTGTGTGAAGAATATGGGTTTTTGGTTGAACAGGACGGGGCGTCTAGACCTAGACGACCCATAGACGACTAGATTTTTGTTTTTTCTTATTTCTTTTATTTAACAAACTTAATTGTTTGTTATATCGTTAAGTTTTATTATTATTGTTATCATTTGTTATATATATGATATTTTTTGCAGATTGATTATGGACGAGATTGAAGATCAGATACACGACCCTCCACATCCGCATGATCCGCGACGGGCTCCGCCAGCGCCGGCAGATCCGCTACACGGCCACCCGTATCTAAAGTTCCCGCCCGACATCGAGGCCGCCCGTTTTTGCGGGAAGCTTAGGCGGATGCACGTCGCGGTCGACTGGAATGCGATCGAGGCGATTGATGAGACGCCGAGACTGCATTATTTCGTTCCCGTTGATTCACCGTGGCATCGTCTGTTTGACTTGGCTGGCACGCCGAGTTACAGGGAGCTGCTGATCGAGTTCCTGTCGACATTCACGTTTCACCCTCCAAGTGTCGAACATCCGCCTCCCCAGCCACAGGCTCCTCCCCCTCCGCCTGATGTTTCCTTTAGGCTTGCTGTTGTGTGGTGTTCGATGACGCTTGCTGAGTTTGCTGTTCATAGCGGTTTATACCTGCAGGAGGAAATCGCTATGGATGTTTATACACAAGGGCTAGTGGTGGTGGATAGACCCACTCTTTGGGATTTGGGAGGTGGTCTCGGGGCAAGACACTTGGGAGCATGTCAGGGCGAAGGGGAGGATTCACATGTTGACGACCCGTTGTATAGGTACGTACGTTTCTTACAGTTTTTATTTGATTATTATTGTTATAAATAATTTCCGTATTTCGCTAACAATATGTGCAGGCATCTATATTGGATGCTCGCTACGTCTATTATCGCTCGCGGCCACAACCGTGAGAGGTGTACGAGCACCGACATATTTTTCTACTATTGTCTACTGTACAGGAGGCCGTGCGCACTTGCGCACGGTCTCGCCCAGTACTTCGCCTCTGCCCATCACCGGCAGGAGCGCAGATTTTTGTACGCCGGCGTGTACGTCACCGTTATTGCCCGGTCGTTGGGTCATCTGCCGGTGACAGACCCACACTTGCAGCCGGCCATACCGTCGACGCGGATGGGTTTTCAGATGTTGCGGGAGATGAAGCTGGTGAAGAGGTTCGGCGTGCTCGGCGAGCGGTTTAAAACCCGCGCAGGTGAGCCATGGACTCCGGAGGCCCTGCCGGAGCACTTCGATCCAGTCTATCCGCGGGCAGATGAGGTGCGGTCGTTCAGGAGCCTCCGGTAGATTTAGACGGACCAACACTGCCACCGCCACCGCCACCACACCTCCCAGGGCGCCCTAGTCTCCGTAGCACGTTATTCCAGGTTATGCCCCAGGAGGTGCAGCATACACGCACTTACGAGCCAACGTTGATAGGCTTTTGGATCTGATGGGTCGGGTGGTTCGGGAGTTACAGGATAGACGAGAGACAGAGAGAGGGGTTACCTCCATACCGCTCCCACCACCTCAAGCACCACATCAGCAGCAGCAGCTAGATCCTGACTCTGACTCCGACTCGTATGCATAGACGTTTTGTATTTAGTATTCAGCTGTACAGATACATATTGTTATGGATGTACAAAGTTATGTTATATATGTTATATATGTTATATTTAACTTTGTTTTCAGTTATTCGATTACTTGATGATTGTTTGTGTTAAATCGACATTGAAATGTAATACGGAAACAACATAATTTCAAAATGTTAAGTAATATTTACACGATATAATATTTGCATTCTTTTAAAATGTTCAAAACAATATAAAATTTATTAGTATAATTTTTAAAAAAATAAAATGTAAAAACAATGAAATATTTAAACGATCGAGAACGGTAACGTATTTTTATACAAAAACTAGAACTTTTTAAAATTTAAAATCTCAAATTACACCACCAAAAAAACATCAACCTCCAACAACAACCAATTTACCCCACCAAAACACCCCTTTTACAATTCAAAATAACACCATAGTCCTAGATAGTAACTTATTTTTATACAAAAAATAAAACTTGCAAATTCGTATCAATTATTACAGAATTACTTAATAAACAACAAACATTTACACTTGCATGATCAATTGAGTTCAAATTAGGCATGAAAATCCAAAAATTGAATGAAAATTAACCAAGAAATAATTCACCATCTTTAATTGTTAATGCCATAACACCATAGTTCAAAGCTTGAATGATGATCGTTCAGGAGCTTCATGTTGTGGCTGTGATTTACGTGTGTACAACGGCTTCAACAAAGGGGGGAAATGTTTAATGTGTCGGGTCGGGTAATATATATTTGGACCGAGAAACCCTATTGAAATATACCCAAAACCGACCCATGTCTATAGGGAATTAAATCGGGTATTGTATTTCAACTGGTTTGGTTCTCGTTATGGGTAATTATCAGGTTGGTCGGTTAGTTCAAAATACTCAACCCTAGATTTAGTGTTGTAAATATGAAAGGATGAAAACACTATGAAATTAATTGACAAAATTTATGATATTGAGAATGGACCATTTATGAAAGCCTTGAACTTTATCAGGGTTTGAACATGTTGAAGTGTGAATCAAGGTCTATAAATTGTCCAAAACCAGAGGAGATAAAAAGTGTAATTTAGTTGAGATTGAAGGTTCAATTCCCGTGATAAATAGACACATTTAGAAGAAGTAGAATTAATAAAAAAAAACAATATTTTTTGTCTGGTGTTGAATCTGAGGATAGGTTGTTTGAATTGAGTGGAGTGGATTTATCTAAGTTGGGCCTCTCATGGGCCTTCAATTTAACTAAATCTTAGCATAGGTTGTTTGAATGGAGTAAACTGGATCTATTTATTTGGGCCTCTCATGGTCTCCTATTTTAGAGATGGGCATAATAACCGGTTCCAAACCCGACCCGGTGGAACCTACCTGGGACCGGTTCCGGTTCCTACCCGACATATAGTAGAACCGGTTTCGGGTTCAAAATACCCGATGGTTCCTACCCGGTTCCACATTTTTTGGAAAAAAATAAGTTCCGGAACCGGTTCCAACCCGTACCCGGGTTGTACCCGTAACCGGTTCTTATCATACCCGGTTCCTACGGTAACCTTCCAGACCCGGCGTCAATATATTTTTAATGTGAGTTTTTTTTATAAGTCTTTGCTAGAAACAAGTACCCGGTTACACAAACAACCTAAACAAGAAACGTTAAACAAAACATATAAAACACTAAACATACTAATCATAAAACAAAAATGGGTTTACAATACATAAAACAAACTAAACTTTCGATGACCCGGTCCCGGATGCTTCACCCTTTTCATTGTTTTTCGCCTTTGTCACCGGACAATGGCGGTCGGTGTGTTTCTTGAGCGTCGAGTTGGCCGCCGCCTTCATGAACTTCCCGCACCCCTTGCATCTAGCCATTTAATGGCTATCCGACATCAAGCACAAGTCAAAGTGCTTTCAAATAGCGGGGTTTCTTTTGGTTTCCAAAACAACCACGACCTCATCGTTGCAAGCCATCGTTATCTCTTGTTAAAGTGTTAAGTTTATATAGAAAAACCGATTCTGTAAAGTGTAAAGGGGTTTATATAGAAAAACCGATTCTGTAATCAGGAACCGGTTCCAACGGTAACATTTATCAGGAACCGGTTCCAACGGTAACATTTTTATCAGGAACCGGTTACAACGATAACTTTTTTACTGTTCTGAACAGTGAAAGTCAGGTTTTGACTGTCAGGAACCGGTTCTGAACAGTAAAAAAGTCAGGTTTTGACTGTCAGGAACCGGTTCCCAACACTATCAGAAACCGGTTCCGCACCATACCCGGTTCCACACCATACCCGGTTCCATAATACTCGTACCCGATTCTACAACGGTTCCATATTCTTGGGTGTGAACCCGGGTAGGAACTGGACCCGGTTCCACACCATACCCGGTTCCAATGACATCCAAGCAGAACCGGGTACGGGTTGGAACCGGTTCCGGGTAATAATAAAACCCGATTATGCCCATCTCTATCCTATTTAACTAAATCTTAGAAACTAGAGGGGTACAAAACCCAGTTTGAGCCAAATCGGTTCGGATTGTTAACCGGCCCACTCTAATCGATTTTGAGCGGTTCAAAACTGGTTCGGAGCACTAACACCGGTTTTTTTGGAGCGGTCTCAAATTGGTTCGGGTTGGAATGGGTGCTCAACACAAAAATCCCAAATCTATCAAACTACAGGGTTGGTTCAGGCTCCGAACCGGTTCATTGGGAGAAACGTGATTTTTTTACACCTCTATTAGAAAAGATATCTACTCAATTACTGAAGTTAATTCTCTATTTTACTTCTCAAATCAAAAAGAAGTTTCACATTTCCAATTGGTAATCACAAGTTTATCCTTGAGCTCGGCTCGTTTAACTCAAGAGAACGCGGACTCGAGCTTGGCTTGATTAGTTTTCAATCTCGAACCAAGCTTGGACTCAACTCATTTATCATTTATAACTATGTAGTTTTTAGTAATATGTTTTTGTAATTATTTACACCTATAACATTTAAAAGTATAATTTCTATATATATAATGTAATATGTATTCTTTAATTATTATTACCGAAATTTTATATATTACAATAGTTGTTATATAAGCATATATTGAATAAAAGTTATATAAATGAAAAACTCGTTTCTCGCGAGCGGGCTCGAACTTGATATGTGAAGCTCGAGCTTGAGCTGGTTTATTAAGACGCAATATCCAAGCTCAAGCTCGTTTAAGCTAAGCTTAATTCGAGCTTTTAGCTAGCCAATTTCGAGTAGCTTACGAGCGGCTCGGCTAATTTACACATCAATTTGAACATAACATATAAGGGAATAGACAGAAAAAGCACATAAACATATACCACAATGTGACCTATTAGACGCTAAGAGTTATCAAACTCGTATGTATAAAACAAAAAGGCTGTTTATGAACTAAATGTAAAATAGGCATATATTATAAGTCATGTGGAGGTGTATATTTGTGTATGAATGCGACCCTTCACTATTTGTTGAAGTCCATAGGATGAACCATATAGCCGAAAGATAGCATAAACCAGAAGAGAAGATCACCCATATCTAAGCAAACTATAAAAAAATAATGTGTTATTTTTAAAGAAACTACTAAAGGCAAATATTACTAACAAAAATGTTATACCATACATTTCAGGCCCAATTTGTTTTGGGCTAAATATATCAAATCCAAATGTAATTTCGGAAACCACACTGAACCCATGGGTAAAAAAAATGTGTGCTAAATATTATATTTTTTGTGTTTCTATTCTACATATATTGATAAACTAAGCAAATCAAAGAGTAAACTGTCGAAATGGTCTTGGGGTTTGTTCACGTTTGTCATTTTAGTCCAAAACTCAAATCTTTTGAATCTTGGTCTTGTGGTTTCAATTTTGTTGTCATTTTCATCCAAAATAAAATATAGTCAGATTTTTCAGTTAATATCCAGTTTTTTTTGTCGTATTCCTCCCTTTTAATAAAAGGCAAAATGGTCAGATTTTTTAATTTATTAATAATAAAATGTTAAAAGACCATTTTGCCCTTCATTAAAAGGAAGGAAAAAGACAAAAAGCTGGATGTTAACTGAAAAATCTGACCCGATTTTGATTTTGGATGAATATGACAACAAAATTGAAACCGTAGGGATCCAGATTCAAAAGATTTAAATTTTGGACTAAAATAGCAAAATTGACCAAACCTTAAGGACATTTTGGCAGTTTACTCCAAATTATATCATACCTGGATGAAACTATAGGATAGGATATCAACCAATTTTTGATGCTAAAACTAGCATTATACATAATACTTACAACAAAACATCATTTTACCATGATACTTAGGGAAGACAAGCACACAATGCATCATCTTCTTCAATCTTAACCCCTTCAACAGTCACCAATTTCACCATACATTCACCATCCACACCATGTTTCTTCTCAACTTCCATAAACCTCCTACATAACACAGTTTCAATCCACTTCTCAACACCACCATCCCCAACTGATAACCAACAAGATGCAAGTATTTGCACCATCACCTTTTTTTTCGATCTCCAAAACAACTCGCGATCCAAATGATTTTTCAAAGCGTTTGCATATTTCTTTCAAAATAGTTTCAGCCCATGATTCGAATCAAATGGCTCGAAAACCAATTTTTCGTCTTGATTAGAAAACTCTTCTAGCCATGATTCTTTAGTCCCAGAAAGTGTTTTGTTGTCACTTTGTTCGATTTCCTCTAATGGAAGATTTAAGTCGAAACAAGACCGAGGTTTCTTGGCTATTGGTACCATTATTTCAAAACCGTCTATTTCTATGATCTTTCTTTTTTTAGAAAGTTCAGACTGTTGAAACTTTGTATCTTTACGTGAAAGTAATATGCCCGAGCTTTCGTGTCGCGTTTTTCAACTGAGATCCTCATTTGCAGCGCTTTTGCTTTTAAGATTCTTCCCTCCAAATAGCTCAAGAAATCTTTCACATTTTCCTCTTCGCTATTGCTTGTGGTGAACACAAAGATTGTGTTAGCGATACGCGTTTCTCTTCCACACTAATCTATTAAGTTCGCAGTTTTGATGGCCTGAAGAAGATTGTCTTTAGTAAAAAAAATCAGCTTTATCTATGTGTTCAAGAAGAATTACCGACCGCGATTTCTTGGTCAACTCTTCAGCAATGTACTCCGTAACGGTTTTTCCTCGAAAAGATGGATCAAACAAGTTCCATTTTTTCGGTTAAAAACAGAGACCGTGTGAGGTGTTTCATTTTCAATGTTTAAATCCATCGAAATCAAGCTTTCCGGGCTGCCAAAAACAGCCTCCGCAAGTGTGGTGCAGATTTTCCATTTGCTCACCGGGTCACGCCTAGAAAACAAAAGCCATACGTGACGCCTTTGGTTCCCGGTTCTCACTCATTTTGATTGTTTGATGATGGCCCGAATGGAATCATATTGATATCCAACTTTATCTGCAAGCACTTTGTAAAGTTGCTTAAAATCTTTTTCATTTGTAACATGCTTACTCATTTCATCTTAGTTACCAGTACCCGGACCATGGAAGGTTTCAAGATGGGCTTCGCGGGCTGGTGATCTTGGGCCTGGACCGGGTGAGACATAAATGGTTCCTAGGCCCAAATAGGTGGTTATGGAAGTTGTTGTTGATGATGAGGTAGTTGCAAGATAGTCAATGGGTGGTGATAGATTTCTATGTCGTATTTCTTGATTTGAGTGTTTTCCGCTGGATCCCCCCTATCAAAAGGGAGTGGGGCCCCGATTTGAGAAGTGTTTTGTGTGGTGGCGGATTGTGATGGAGACGGTGGCAGATGTCGGACCATTTCCTCCTGAGGCCCGTGATCCAGGCGTTCAATACACCGTCATGATCTTCACCCTGCACTGGAAACATGTTATAAATCTAATTAAGTAACTGATTGGTACGACATTCTGAATATATAACACACCTCTAAACACATTGTTTCCCTTGGTCGAATTAGATTCATGAATTTGCAACCAAGAAGCTAAACCCGTTGACTGTTGAGCAGCAATAGATACCGTTTTGCCCCTGTTCACAACAACTGGGATTTCTTGCTCGCATTTCTCGTTGCACATATTACAACGAGTTGTAGATTGATCGTCGTTGCGTGATGCAGTTTCCAACTCGGTTTGTGCAGGAAAGAAGCCACCAAATGGCACAAATGGCCCCATCAAATTGTAATTATCATGAGCATCGTACTGTCAGATGACAATATCAGAAATTCAGAAATCAGAATCATCGTCAAAAGTTTTATAAGGGTTGTGCTAAACGTATCACATTCTATTATTTCTACTGAACGTACCCCATTAAAAAGTATGTCATTTCACCTATCTACGTTTACTCGATATGTGATATGTTTAGCATACAAGGGGTCGTTTAGCATACCCCATTTGACTAATTATTATTTAAAAGAAAGCCTATACGAACGACCCTTCCATACAATCCGTAGAAGAGCAGCATACGAATGTCGCTCTTTTAATTAACAAGTACGAGTACTTTTGCCCTTATAGGGTCCTATAACACAACTAATTTGACAAAGGGTACATTGAGTAAAAGTAAAAAGCGGTACGTTTAGCATAACCCATAAATCATCATACCATATTTGACTCACCTAGATTTCAGCTATGATCTATTGCTATTCAAGTTAGAACAAGTAACCGGAAGCAGATTCAAATCCCAATCCTTATCCAATTTCGCGAATCTCGCCAACACCTTCATATAAACATCATAACTCCCAACATAACCAATCAACTACACCTTCCCACCACAAACCCTAACCACCCAACTCTTCAACAACAAACTCCATTGAATTTAACCCACCATCAAGAACCACCTTTAAATCCCCAAAACTAAACACCACACCACACCCCTCCACCTTCTCCCTCACCTCCTTCAACTTCAAACCAATCACATCTTCACTCAAATTCCCCAACCCGAACCCGCGAATCTCATTAGACACATCCATAACTTCAATTCCACTGGCAAGATTTTAACCTTACCAGTCTTCAAACCTTCTATGAATCCAGTAACCATAGTATTCATCGAAACGCCAATTAACAACGGGTTTCTTGAACCACCCTTCTTCATTAAAACCGACCTGATTCGTTTGAATTCTTCTTCCCCATTGTCCACAGCAAACGGGAAGTTATTATTATTATTACTATTATTATTATTATTATTATTATTATTATTATTATTATTATTATTATTATTATTATTATTATTATTATCAATCCATCTTGATTCCGGAAACGTTAAAGAGGTCCTCAATCCGATAACACCAGGCGGGTGTAACACAACTCGTTTAATATCCGAACTCCTGAACCCTGTATCACCAAACACCCGACTCACAATCGGGTCATCGAGTATCGATAACACAAAGTGTTTAAGCTCAACCTTTACAAAAGACAAAGCTGATTGTGAATTGTACAACTGTTGATGCATCTGGTACAAGTGGAACATTTCAGGGTGTCTCCATTGGTTTGATCAATCTATACATTCGATGTTTGCGTTTTACCCTATTACTAGTAATATAAATAGTTGAAGTAGTATAAATAACCTAATATGATTGGTAAAACCAATGGAGACACCCTGATATGATTCGTTATGTGATATATTAATCTTATTGAACTCGATGTAACCTATATAAGCATTGCGATTAGATCCAACTTTAAAATATATCGAATTTATATCGTACTATCATAACGTATTATATGCGACCCGACACATATGTAAGAAATCTACAAGATAAAGCACGAAAGCGTACACCAAATTTACGCCTCAACATAAACAAACTCGAATTTGTACGAAAAAAGTATACCAAATTTATGTCGAAATGTAGACAAACTCGAAGTTTGTACCGACTAAGCGGCGTGATTATGTATAGATTATTATTATTGACCTGACTCGTTTTCAAACAAAGTTTTCTTCGTAACGTACATAAAAGCAAGCCTGAAAACTATTATAAATGAAAACAAAACTTACGTCGAAACGTAGACCCGACTCGTTTTTAAACAAAGTTTTCATCGAAACATAGACCAACTCGAATTTATACAACACATACATAAAAATAAGCATGCGATAATTTATTAATTCTAAGTTAATGAACGGAGATATCAAGGAAAAATCATAATATATATACACACACTCTCGGGGGGTTAAAATGACATTTTACAAAGTTTATAAAAAGTTAATGAAGAAACCCTAGATCAATTAGACCGGAATCAAAGTAGATCTATGGAATGGGCTCTGCATAAAAGGGTTAACCCTCCATTTGGTTTCACGATGGGTGATGAATAGAACAATACTCCGGTTGATCCTGCAAAACAGAACACCGTTAGCTCGCAACGGGGATAAGAGGGGTTCTCTCAGTGACCACCCTCCGGCGTGAGAATAAGTACAGGTAGTCGGAAGTAAGTATTGTTCGTGGGAGAGTAGTTGAGTGTGAATACCTTTCCTTGAACTCCAAGTTACTTATTTATAGCCGGTGTTTGGCGCCATAAAGAGAGATTGTTAACTTTAACGGAATCTTTTGTTATTCCATTACCGTTTGTTGGCAATCTGTTAGTGCACACAGATAGTGAGCTCATCAGCGGTTAGGGAGGCGCCACGTGTCAACATGAGATCACTACATCTTATAAATGTGAGCATGCCATCACCGTGATCTTCCTCAGCCGTCCAGATGCTGCCATGCGGCAATTGGTTATAACTGAAAAGATGCTTGCACGATTGGGTGTTAATGGCTTCTAGAAGGTTTCACAGCTGTTACCCATCTATTATTCGCCACGTGTACATTCTGTTATAACAGAAAAGATTCCCTTTGCTTTTGCACCAAGGATTTTTCTAAGGGAAAGTTTCTCAGGATTTACTGTTTCCTTGCGTGGGAAGCGCAAGTTAGTTAACTGATCTTCCTTCTTCTCCTTGCTGCTTAGCGTAACGTTTGGTGGACGCTTGCTTTGATATAAATATCTGCGCTAGGTTTGTGCATGGAGCATTATCAAACAAGAATGTTCAAGGTTAACTTTGAACCTTGCGCGAGCCCGCGCAAGGTAGTTAAATGAAGCATTATCAGACAAGAATGTTCAAGATTAACTTTGAACCTTGCGCGAGCCCGCGCAAGGTAGTTAAATGAAGTATTATCAGACAAGAATGTTCAAGATTAACTTTGAACCTTGCGCGAGCTCGCGCAAGGTAGTTAAATGAAGCATTATTAGACAAGAATGTTCAAGATTAACTTTGAACCTTGCGCGAGCCCGCGCAAGGTAGTTTAATGAAGCATTTATCCAAAGAGAGTGTTCAAGGTTAACTTTGAACCTTGCGCGAGCCCGCACAAGGTAGTTAAATGAAGCTTTCCTCTCTTGGATACTTGGCGTAAATTTCTAATAAATCTTATTTTGGCAAAGAAGTCTGCGCGTAGTTTCCTTAGAAGTTATTAATGGGTATGGTTTCCTTGATTGGCGCAAGGTTTTTGGGACCATACCCCTTCAAGTCCCCCCAATCCAGTGTTGCTCCTATGTAAGAATAAAAAGTAGGTGGAGACTGGATTTAAGATAAATGTGCTGCGCTAGGTAAGGACTAGCTTTTTGTTGCTTTATGCATCTTGATGACGTGTCGTAAGTGAATTTTGAAAAAGTATTGAATTTCAAATATTCTTAGACACGTGTCACTTATTTGGATGGTGTAGTTGGTGACGACACACGTTCTTGAGACGTGGTGGTACTGTTGACAGGCTGTCAAGAGTACCTGTCTTAATCGTATTTAATGCCTTTTAGCGACACTCGCACCCGTGGGGCGGTTACTGTTCCCCACTCGCCCTGCGGTTACTTGGGGAAACGTGACGGCCGTAAAAGTCGCTGCAATCAAATCGTGCATTAATTGCTGTTAGTATATAAAGGGATCAATGATCCATTTACTTCCTCACCCAACCTTGAGAGAAATTTGCGTTCAAAAATTCCGGCAACCCTCAAAGCTTTCTAAGTTTTCTTCAAAGTTCGAGTTATGGCCACCGGTGCAAGCTCTGCTGAGATGTTGTTGTCAACTTTGCCACGCTAAAGTGGTCGAAGAAAGATTTTAATATCTTGCCACCAACTTCTTTTCGCTCCGTCCTGGAAAGTTTTTTCCGGAGGCGAATGCCACGGCGGCTGATGCGCCGGCCGGCTACATTACATTATTCTACGACTATTTCTCCGAAGGGAACTTCCGGCTGCTAGTGACCCTTTCTTGCTGGAAATTCTTGATTTTTACAAGATTCACATTTCTCAGTTGAGCCCGATGGGAATGGTGAGGATCCGGCATTTTGAGTTTGTTTGCCGATCGATGCAGATCTTGCCGTCGGTCGAGAAGTTTACCAGTTGCACTGCTCGTTGGGTTTTTATTCGTTCCAACAGCGTGTGCAAGCCAAACGATTGCTGTTGGTGCCGTCGAAGTCCTACCATGACTGGAAGCAGAAGTTTTTCTTTATCAAAGTGGTGGTGATCCCGATGAAGATGACATTTCGGGGCAGTGATGAAATCGAGCTTGAGACCCTTCCCATACCTGCCGACGAGGTATGGTATCAAGACATTAAATATGTGCCCAATATTGTTTTACCGGAGAGGGCCCTCATCTGCCGGGATGAGTATTTTCTGGAAGAAGGAACGCCGAGAAAAACCGGTGTATACAGAAGATGGAACTGGTATGTAACCCTTTAACTTCCTAGCAATATCTTTCAATAGATATGTACTGATGCGAAAATGTTTACTATGTAGCTACGCCTCTCTACTTGGTCTCTTTCAAGAGAGAGAAGGGAAAAATGGCCGTCGTGCCTATTGCTGATGGTGAGGACACTTGGTTTTCACAAACTTGGGGAACTTTGAGTTGCCCAAGCAGGAGGATCTGGAGGCGCAACCATGTTCGAAGACTGGTAAATAAGTCTATACAAAGCCTAAGTTGATATTGCAATATAACTTAATGGCGCAACCTTTACTCAATATGATTGATTATGTAGGTGATTTGTTGAACTTGGGCGTAGGCCCTGATTCGAAGAAAAAGAAGAAGAAACCAACTACTGCTGCAGCTGCTGCGCCTCCCCCTTCCAACCTAGAGAAAAAAAACCAAGCCATCAGCTGCTGCGAAAGCTGAGGGCAAGAAAGGTACATTTCCCGTATCTGACTCTTGGTGCAATTATGTGGTGGTGTCGGACTCACTGGAGGGTCTTGCGCCTGTAGGTTTGAAGAAACCGAAGCCAGAACCTGTTGACACCTTATCTCTTCCTGCTGCAAACCCAGATGATCCTTTGGAAATACCTTCTATCCCGGAAGAGGCGTTGAAGCGTACTAAAAGAGGAAGGAGGTGGTGACTAAAACTCCTGCGCCAACCAAAGTTGCGCGCCCGCGCATTGGTAAGAAGGGCAATCTGGATGCTTTTGCAAAGAAGTTCTCACCTGGTACGTTTAGTTTGTTGCGCATTTCTGTCATAAAAGTTGCACAGAACCTGATACTTGGTATTTGTTGATATGCTTTGCAGAGAAAATGGTGAAAGCTGTGCGGCCACCTCATCTGCTATACCATCACCGCGCAGGCCTGAGAATGTTAAGGGAGATGCGGGGCAAGAAACTCCTATTCCCGAAGCCGACCCCATCGTCCTGGAACATATTGTGAAAGTGAAGAAGAGCCCAAAAATTTTGATGCTGAGGATCCTGTGGCGAGTAGGTTAAAGATACGACTGCAGATGCTGGGGAACCATACGGGTCGATATCCAAGGGAGCCAGACCCTCAACACAAAGCGAAGGATTTGTTTTGCTGAGGATTCGGAGGGGGAATCGCCTATTCGCCCAGAGGAGACGCCTGGGGATTATTATTATCGCTCTTATTCCGAGAGGCGGGCCTCTGCGATTCATCAGCCCGTGTGGAAGGTTAAGCAGGGCGATGTTTTTACCGATTGGCACTCCTGTAGGAGTGGTATAAGGGATCTTCCGCCGGCGGAGGTGAAGCGCCAGGAGGAAAAAGACCATGAAGCTACTTACGAGTCATATCTGCAAGAGTCTGCCCTTGCCTCGTCCACCATAAATAGAATTGTGCGTGAATGGCGCAGTATGAACAAGGAGTGGGACGAGGTTGAGCTTGAGAAGGCGAGGGCCAAGCTTGAGAAGGAGAAGACGCTGAAGATGCTTGTTGATTTTGAGGCGGAAAAGGCCCAATTTGAGAAGGAGAAGAAGACTGAAGAACGGGCTGCGCTGTCTTGGAAGCGCAAGTGTGAGGCGTGTGCTGCGCAATATGCGGACGAGCGCAAGCGCTTTATGGATGCTTGCGAGCGTGATAATAAAGAAAAAATTTCTCTGCGCAACGAGATTGAGAAACTCAAAAAAGAGAAAGCTGATGCAATTACGGCAACAGAAGAAGCGCGCTCACACAGAGAAAGAAGCGAGCAAAATGAGGTATCAACCAAAATGATTCTCCTTCTTAAGAATAAAGAAATTGATGATCTAACTGCTATGCTTTTTGACCAAGAGGGTTGCAAGCTTGAGTTGACAGTTTGAAAAAAGATGTCAACCTGCACCGAACAGAGAAAGCCGAGTTGAATCGCCGTTTGACTGAAGGCGAACAAAAACTTAATGACACGGAGGTCGCTCGCGCTACTGCAGAAAGCTTGACCGAATCCCTCATGAACTAGCTTACCTGGTTGCGGGAGTACGGATTGTGTAGGTAATACACTTTTCTTTACACGTCTGGTTTGATTGTCGCAACATATACTGATTGTATTTGTGTACAGATCACAAATGTCCATCCTTAACTCTACGGAGTTGGATGAGAGAGTGGCAGAATTAATGGTGGCGGCGCGCAATGATGGGCATGCCGAGGGCTATAGAGAATGTACTTTGCACGTGGCCCATGCGCTGAAGACTGAATGGGATACCAGCCGTGCTACCACGCATGGGCTAAATACTGCCGTCCATTTATTCTGCTGCCAAGGAAAAATATGATCAATTGCAAATTCTGATTATGGACCTTGTGGACGCCGCGCTGCAGCAAGACGACTTTGTTGATAAGCTAAAGGAGATCTTTTCTTCAGCAGAGAAGCAGGCGGGAACCAGTCCATAGGAAATTTGTAATTTTTACTGTATGATAACTTGTAACGTTGCGCTTCTGCGCAAGTATTATGAATATAATATATTTCAGTTTTACAATGTTTGCAGGGAACCAATTACTTGTGTAGGATAGACAAATGAACAATTTCTTTTCTCATGTGTGAGCGTAAGTATTAAATTAGCTTGTGGCTCATGAGTTTATGTTTTTGTTTATCCAAAGGAATTGCATGCATTTGTAAATGAACATATATAAAACTGTAAGTAGTGGCAAAGTATTTTATTCATACAGACAAAGCGCAAGGCTATGGCTGCCACTAAGATTACATAACAAAATAAAGTAAGCAGTCTCGTTACGCAACGCTCAGAAGTTGCTTAAGAGGACTGAGATTACATATAACATCGGCGCAGTTGCTGGGCGTTCCAGGTTCGAGGAACGCTGGATCCCTCCATACGCTTCAGAGTGTACGCGCCCTTTCCCAATACTTCATTTATCACGTATGGACCTTCCCATCGCGGGGTTAACTTCCCCGGTTTTTTCGGCATTCGACGCTTCATTATCGCGAAGAACAAAGTCACCAGGCAAAAAGGAACAGATGTGCACCCTTTTGTTGTAATACTTTTCAAGCGGGACTTGTATTTAGCTTCGCGAATCGCTGCATTTTCTCGGCGCTCTTCCAATAAGTCTAGGTCGATGCACCACTGTTCTTCGTTATCTTGTTTTTCCAAGGCTAGCATTCTTGGAGATGGTAACCCAATTTCGGCAGGAATCACAGCTTCGTGCCGTATACAAGGCTAAAAGGAGTTTCTCCAGTGCTAGTCTGGGCATAGTTCGGTATGCCCACAAGATGCTAGGTAATTCATCAACCCACCCCCGTCGTGCCGTGCCAAGGTGGGCCTTGATACCGTCGACCAACTGTTTGTTTATGCTTTCAACTTGACCATTTGCTTGTGGATGCGGAACAGAAACGAAAACATGCTGGATTCCCATTTCGGTCATCCATGTTTGCAGCTCTTGAGCCGTTAAATTTGGACCGTTGTCTGTAATAATGCGCATGGGCAGACCAAAACGGCAAATAATATATTCCCAGATGAATTTGGGAATTACCATCGCTGTAGTAGAAGCTAAAGGTTTGGCTTCAACCCATTTGGTGAAGTAATCGACCACAACAATGATAAACTTTTACTGTGCCGGGCGCATCTGGAAATGGTCCACTAAATCAATGGCCCATTGTTGAAATGGCCAAGCTGTTGTGACGGGTACCAAAGGATTCTTTGGGCGCCACGTTTTAGGGGCATGCCTTTGGCAGGACATGCACTTGCGCAAGATCTCTACCGTGTCAACGTATATTCCGGGCCAATAATACCCTGCGCTTTTTACTTTGGCTACGACCATGCGCGGCCCAGAATGTATGCCACATAGTCCCTCATGAATCTCCCTGATCAGGTATTGCGCGCATGTTTGTCAACACAGCGGAGCGAAGGACCCATGTAAGAGCGTCGGTACAGGATACCGTCAATCATTTCATAATGAGGGCTTTGCATCGTAACTTTCGTGCTTGCGCTCTATCTTCTGGTAAAGAACCATGCAACAGATACATCATTATTGGAGACATCCATGATGGATCTCCTACTTCGATCATTGTCACTGGCCTAAGAGGGACAATGGATTACTTAAAACCTCGATGCGAACTTCTTTTGCCAAATGCTTGAAACTAGTTGCAGCAAGTTTACTTAGAGCGTCAGCATGTTTGTTTTTGCTTCGCTTGACGTGTGTGATTTTAAATTGTTGGAACTGTGCTATAAGAGCTTTGGCTTGCGCCAGTATAGAGCCATGATATCTCCCTTTGCATCGTACGTTCCAACTACTTGCTCAGCAACTAATAATGAATCAACATGGGCTTCTAAATTTGTTGCGCCATTTTGATAGCGAGGCATAAGCCTGCTAGGAAAGCTTCTTATTCGGCCTCGTTGTTGGTGTTTTTAAAATCCAACCGAATTGCATATGTGAATTATGCTCCCTCTGGACTCATTAATCGAAGACCTGCTCCAGCCCCATCACTGTTTGATGCGCCATCTGTAAACAATGTCTAGGCTCTGTTGTCGATGACTGGGACTGGGTTTTGGATTGCTTTGCATTCTTCAAGCTTATCAGCAGGAATTTCAGCGATGAAATTGCCAAAACTTGGCCTTTGATAGCTGGTCTAGTTTATAACAGATGTTATAACCTCCCAATTCTATTGCCCATTTCGCAAGTCGTCCAGAAATCTGGTTTGGCCAGGACTTGGCCTATGTGAAAGTTTGTTAAAACTGTAATAACATGTCCAGAAAAGTATCTTCGCAGCCTGGGCGAAGCATGGACCAATGCTAAAACTAATTTTTCCATGATTGAATACCTTGTTTCTGGATCGTTCAACATCTTGCTGATTTAATAAATTGGAGACTGGACCCCTTTGCGTTCTACCAGCAAGACAACACCTACTGCTACCTCAGATGTAGCAAGATATAAGACCATGGGTTCTTTTTCTCGAGGAGCAGTAAGTGTGGGAAGTTGAACTAAACAATCTTTCATCTGCTGGAAAGCTTGATCAGCTTCAGGAGTCCATGCGAACTCTTTGCTTTTTATACAATTGCGCAAGGTTCGAATGAATGGATAAGATTTTGCAGCATGATTGGCGAGGAAGCGGTTTAGCGCAGCTAACCTTCCAACCAAATGTTGCATCTCTTTGATGGTAGTAGGAGAAGACATTTTTTTGTATTGCATCAACCTTTTCGGGATTAACATTGAAACCGTCTTTGGTGACGATGAAACCCAAAAACTTGCCCTCCTCCATGCTGAAGGAGCATTACTGGGATTTAACTTTAGATTTTACCTCGCGCAGAGAATCAAAAGTTCTTTGGATGTTGTCTAGCATAATGTCTTCTGAATTGCTCATAATGACCAAATCATCAATGTAGACTTCCACAGTTTTCCCAATGTCATCTCCAAACACTGTATCCATCAATCTTTGATAAGTAGCTCCCGCATTGCGGAGACCAAAAGGCATCTTGGTATAACAAAAAATGCCCTTCTCCGTGCGAAAAGCGGTTTTATCTTCGTCTTCTTTTTTCATCAAGACTTGATGATAACCTTTATAAAAATCTAGAAAACATTTCCAGCGAAAGGAAGCTAATGAGTCAACCTTTTTGTCAATCTCAGGAAGAGAGTAACAATCTTTTGGACATGCCTTGTTTAGATCTTTAAAATCTACGCACATACGCCATCCGCCATTATGTTTCTTAACATGACTGGGTTTGCCACCCAGGTCTGGTATTTGACTTCGCGCAGAATACCAGCATTTAATAACTCGGTGACTTGTTCGTTCATTGCCGCGTCTTTTCTGACCCGAGGCTGCGCTTTTTCTGCACAACTGGCTTTGCTGATGGAAATACATTCAGGCAATGTTCCGCAACGTCGCGCGGACACAACCATGTCGGCAGTTGTCCAGGCGAAAATGTCTTTGTTGCGAAACAACAGTAGTTTAAGCTTTGCGCGAACTTCAATACTGACTGCGGGCCCTAATAAAATTGTCTGCTCAGGGTACTTATTGTTGAGTACCCACTTTTCTGGTTCATTGCTTGGTTATGTTTTGCCAGCCTTCATAACTGGTTCCTCAATTGACTGATTTATTTCCGTGCATAAAGTATAGCTACGCCATTAGGTGTCGGAAAACCACAAGCAGCATGCGGAGCGGAAGTAATCATACTAAAATCACGTTGCGTGCGGCTTCCCAATATTACATCGTGACGGGAATTTGCCGGCATCACCATGAAGTTGACGTTACTCGTTCGAGAGCACCTTCCATCAGATAAAGTGACAGGAAAGAGGATTTGTCCTAGAGGAAAGACAACCTCATTGCAGAACCCAGTTAATGTAAAATCAACTGGTTCTAAGCGTGCCTTATCCTCAGGATCTAGTTGCTTGAAACACTGCTCATACATGACATCCATGGAACTACCCGGATCTATAAACATATAGTCTGTTTGGTAGTTCCAAAGATACCAGTGATAACTACTGGCCGGTCTTCTTGAGGACCTCCTGGAACGATAGGAAAAATGACTTGCTGTTCAGCCAAGTGTTGTTTTGAAAATGTTGAAGGCTATTCTTGCGCGATGATCCACCTTGAATCATGGAAACATGTTGTTTCATTTGTTACTAGGCCCTTCGTTCTCGCGCGTAATCTGTTTAATCTCTTTGCACACATTTTGGACTAGATGTGTAAGCTTCCCGCTCTTTAACGCTTTCTCAATCTCCGTGCGCAGACTGATGCAATTATCTGTTGTGTGGCCGGTGTCTCTATGATAGTCACAGAACAAAGTTGGGTCTTGCCCTTTTTTGTTTTTCATTGGTTGCGGCTTGTTTAAACTGATAATGATCAGTGCTGAGAACCTCAGCCGGAGATTTCGTTAATGAAGTCCACTGACGTTCCCTATTCTCTGTTTAATCGCTTTTTGAGTTGTTATCTTGTTGATTGTTGCTCGCGCATCAATTGGTGAATACGGAGAATACAGGAATTCTGACTTGACTCTTTCCAGTTTCTCTTATACTAGCTACTACCTCTACTCAGGTCTTGCGGACGGTTCTGAGGTAGAGGTGGCCGTTAGAACTTAAGTTGCGCTCAGTCTGGGCATAAACCTTGGCTGCCGCCATGAGTTTATCCCAGTTTTTTGGAAGGCCAGTTGTACCGGATAATACTTTAATCATTTCGTCGCATCTTACCGCAGACTCGAACTGCGCGGTATAAGGTCTTCATGGACATCTCCAATCTCCAACACCTCTTTATTGTAACGTGTTATAAAATCTTTGAGGCTTTCACCGTCCCTCCGCCAGATGTTCATTACATCTGAGGAGTCACGCAAGTATCGCCTTTGCTGACTAAAGTGTGTAAGAAAATTTTCTTTTAAGTTCATTCCAAGAGAAAGTTTACCTGCCTGCAAATTATCAAACCAAAGGCGCGCAGCGCCAGTAAGGGTTTGCACAAATAAGTGACACCACATTGGCAGTGTCCAGCACCCAAGTAACTCTGCGCCGTTAAAGAGGCGCATGTGATCGTCAGGATCAGTCAAACCGTTAAACTTTCCAACGTTGGATGGTAATTTTGCTCGCTCCAACGGAGCCAGTGCTATCTCTCTGGTAAACTTTGACTGTTCAGCTGCTTCGGTTGGGCGATACACCAAATTGTAATTATGCTCAGCTTCTGGATTGTATACTGCGCGTACTTTTGTAACTAGCATGATCTGCAGACATTCGATTAAAAATACTTGCACCATCCCCTTCCTCATAGGTTCTATCAAGCTCATCGTGTTGGGTGTCCCGTTTCTGCGAAGATCGCAGGCCCAAACGAGAGTGGATAGATGTGCGGCGCTGAATGTTGTGTTTTTGCCTTCTTGCGTTCTATTACCAGAATGAACAGGATCATTCCTGGTTTTAGAATGAATTTCTGTTCCATCTTCAGGCATGCGCGAAGGGGAACGAGCATGACCTTGAGTATTATAACTCAAAACTTGAGGTGCCGGCGAAGCACGGACCTGAGGAGCGCTAACCGGAGCTTGAAAAGCTGGAGTGCCGGTTTGGGCACATAACTGAGCATACATAGCGTTTAGAGTCGCTTGAGATTTGATTAACCACGATAATGGAGTCTCTCCAAGTGGTAAAATCGACATAACATCAACCTGAGGAGCCGCCGACGTTACAGGAATACTCGCATGATTAGGATCATACTGAGCATTAGCTTCGCCGGAAGAATCCTCAACTATTTGTCCGTCGACCTGAGGTCCGACAACAACGCGTCGAATCCCTGATCGAGGACCTTGAAATGATAATCCGTCAGCCATGACGCTGCAGATCTAAGTGAAACGAAACGAAAGGTGAGAGAATCGAAATCGGTGGGCACCAATGAAGAAACCCTAGATCAATTAGACCGGAATCAAAGTAGATCTATGGAATGGGCTTTACATAAAAGGGTTAACCCTTCGTTTGGTTTCATGATGGGTGATTAATAGAACAATACTCGGCTGATCCTGCAAAACAGAACACCGTTAGCTCGCCACGGGGAGAAGGGGGTTCTCTCCATGACCACCCTCCGGCGTGAGAATAAGTACAGGTAGTCGAAGTAAGTATTGTTCGTGGGAGAGTAGTTGAGTGTGAATACCTTTCCTTGAACTCCAAGTTACTTATTTATAGCCGGTGTTTGGCGCCAAAAAGAGAGATTGTTAACTTTAACGGAATCTTTTGTTATTCCGTTAACGTTTGTTAGCAATCTGTTAGTGCACACGGATCATGAGCTCATCAGCGGTTAGGGAGGCGCCACGTGTCAACATGAGATCACTACTCTTATAAATGTGAGCATGCCATCACCGTGATCTTCCTCAGCCATCCAGATGCTGCCATGTGGCAATTGGTTATAACCGAAAAGATGCTTGCACGATTGGGTGTTAATGGTTTCTAGAAGGTTTCACAGCTATTACCCATCTATTATTCGCCACGTGTGCATTCTGTTATAACAGAAAAGATTCCCTTTGCTTTTGCACCAAGGATTTTTCTAAGGGAAAGTTTCTCAGGATTTACTAGCGCAAGTTAGTTAACTGATCTTCCTTCTTCTCCTTGCAGCTTAGCGCAACGTTTGGTGGACGCTTGCTTTGATATAAATATCTGCGCAAGGTTTGTGCATGGAGCATTATCAAACAGAATGTTCAAGGTGAACTTTGACCTTGCAGAGCCGCAAGGTAGTTAAATGAAGCATTATCAGACAAGAATGTTCAAGATTAACTTTGAACCTGCGCGAGCGCGCAAGGTAGGTAAATGAAGCATTATCAGACAAGAATGTTCAAGATACTTGAACATTAACTTTGAACCTTGCGCGAGCCTGCACAAGGTAGTTAAATGAAGTATTATCAGACAAAAATGTTCAAGATTAACTTTGAACCTTGCGCGAGCTCGCGCAAGGTAGTTAAATGAAGCATTATTAGACAAGAATGTTCAAGATTAACTTTGAACCTTGCGCGAGCCCGCGCAAGGTAGTTAAATGAAGCATTTATCCAAAGAGAGTGTTCAAGGTTAATTTTGAACCTTGCGCGAGCCCGAGCAAGGTAGTTAAATGAAGCTTTCCTCTCTTGGATACTTGGCGTAAAGTTCTAATAAATCTTCTTTTGGCAAAGAAGTCTGCGCGTAGTTTCCTTAGAAGTTATTAATGGGTATGGTTTCCTTGATTGGCGCAAGGTTTTTGGGATCATACCCCTTCAGTTAAAGAGTTGAAAATTACATTTCTTAAACTTAAGTGGTAATAATAAGACTTCACAAAAGTTTGAGGTTTAAAATGAAATGTCCATCAACATTTCATTTTAAGATATTATATAATAGTATAAATACAAATTTATTATTAGTATTTGAAAAAATATACATAAAATAAGTTTACAAAAAAATAAAACAATTAAAGTCCTCACCCCTTTGTTCACTACGTCACCTAGGGCTGCGCCTTTTCAATCAATCTCCAGCTGCTCCTATATTGGTGTGAGCTGTAAGGAGTCTTGATCTCGAATCAAGTTGTCCTCATCCGCACACACTCCAACCCTGGTCAACGACTATTGTTGAGATTGCCGACACTAATGTGTGCCTTGTTGAAATCACCACCCCTTCTTCGTCATTGCTATTCGTCAAAACCATGAATACAAGTGACTAAATATATGTCTCACAATAGAGGGTGCTAGATGTTTGTGTTGAGCATTGACATCCTGAAATCAGGAACATCGGCAAAACTAAGATCGAGAGGTGACCAGTCATGTAATCGGAATCGTGATCCAGATCTAAATGTGAACCAAAATCCGTGTAATTAGCCATAGAACATTTCAAGTTAAGTAACGTAGCCATAAAATAGGTGACCAAATTGAAACAAATAAAATTCTAGAGAAATAGAGAAAAGGCTAAGCTTTGTGTATTGAATGAATCCACTTTTTTACTTATATTACACGTTTAAGTACTATAATGGGTTAATTGCTACTAAGGACATTACTAGGGGTTTGTAAAAAGCCGAATGAACCGACCCATAATCAAATTAATTACAAAAACTGAACCGAAAAAATCGAATCATATCAAAAATCAATGGGTCGGTTAATTGCTCTTCTGAAAACAAAACGTAGCGGGTCGGTTATGGTTATTAATGTTTCTATACCCACCTTAACCGAACCAAACCGACATGTAGTAAACTCTTTGTCGGATTTAGGACTTTCATCTTTTTTTTAATTTGATGTTTTTGGTTGAACGTTTTTAGGACTTTCATCATTTTTTTTAATATTTGATTGTTTTAATTGAACATTTTTAGTATTTATGAGTTATTTGATATCATTTTCAGTGCTTGTTTATTTGAATTTATGCAACATATCATATCACTCTGTTTTATTCTTAATACCATGCAATATATTAATATAGAAATATGTAGTAACAATTTATTCCATGTTTAAAAAAACATTGAGCTACTTTTAGCTAGGTCTAAATTTATGGTTAACCATTCATAACCGACCCGCTATAATATTTAAAACCGTCATAACGATCGGTTATGGTTATGATTATCAAATAACTGATACACGATTATGATTAAAATTTTAGATCAAAATCGACCCATGTACACCCTAGACTTTACCAACAACTTAACTAAGTGGTTGGTCAATATTACAACCAAACCCATCTACTTACAAATGGAGACTGAACAACCCTTTTTCATTTCTAACGTAACACTCCATTTTTAATTATGAAGCCAAAGAATAATTCAACACCTCTATGGAAATCTATAACCATTTAGCATATCTATTTTTAAATCATGAAACAACTGAATCACGCAATAAGAACAATTCAATTCTTCTATGGAAATCTATTACATTTAGCATATCTATTTTCAAATCATGAAAAAACTGAATCACACAAAACTATTGATAATTACAATGAATACATAATTATGTTGTGATTATAACGTATAATGCAATTTTATTTGATTTTTCTTAAGAAATTGACATGAAGAACTGAAGGTGAAATGGAGGGGTGATGTCGTCGTCATGGTTGCTCGTAGAGGTGCGGAGGTTGTGTCAGTCAACTTATAGACTTTAGGGTTTTTATTTTTACCATTGTAAGATTAGACTTGGAGGTGTTTTGCTATGAAGAATCTTGGTGAAGCCGCATACAATATAGGAATACAGATATGTAGAGATAGATCGAAGCGGCTTATCAACTTAAATCAAAGTGCATATATTGATAAGGCAGCAGACACTTTTCAATGCAAAATTCCAATCGTGGTTTCTCGCCCATGGCATATGAGACGATCCTTAACAAATCCTACTATCCCAAAATGGATGAAAGAAAAGAAGAAGATGGAAAGAGTTTCATAAGCTTCTACTATGGGATCGATAATATATGTCATATTAGGCGCAAGACCTAACATGATACATTTTCTCAGTCAATGTTGGTGTAATTGTTGCACAATCAACCACCAAGTCTGAAATATTATATATATAATATATATATATATATATATATATATATATAAAGGCTCGTTCAAATGAGAACCACTACGAGTTGCGAGAACCGTGAGAACTTTTGTTCCGCCGAGTTGGGCCAAATTTTTTTCCACAAACAAACGAAATATTATAAACACATCTGTAAAAAGTTAAAAAATTGTCGATTCTTAGTTTTAACTGATCAAGTTTTTTTACGCGCGCGTAAATTTGTAGAAAATAATATTTACGTCTCATGTAAATGTGGATGCGCATTATAATTTTTTTTGCTGAAACAATGATCTTTTGACTTTACGAATTTTTTCGAAAACTTTGATGACTAATTTTCATGGCTCAATCAAGATGTTCTCATTTTAACCCATCCTATATATATAATATATATAATATATATATATATATATATATATATATATATATATATATATATATATATATTGTAGCTTTAGGACAACAAAGGAAGCAGCTTTGGTAAATAAGTTATTTGAGATATTTTGTAAGGTATTATTTTTTTTTCAGTGACATAATCATAATTTTTTAGTGTAAGAATATAATTCTTTTTTTACATCCGGCCGTGGTAAAAATATAGAGGATAACTACATATATTAAAAATAAAAAATTATAGAATGTAATAAATTTTTATAATACTCCAAAAACGAGTTTGGTAATCAAACCACATTAATATTAAAAAGCGGGTAAAGAACCGTTAGCGGTAAAAGTTAACACTTAAACAAAATAACTAGGAACAATTAACCTAGTTAATAACATATATATACGTGATAAAACAATGAGTTGTAGCTTTATATATATAATCGAAACTAAACATAAGGGACCAAAGCTGCCAAAAAGGAATACTTGTGTTTTAAAAACAAAAGTTTAGACACAACACACACATAGAGTGAGTATGTATGTCGATCATCAGAGAAGAAACAGGGGAAACCCTAGTTTCTTCAAGATTATCAAAATTGAAGGGGGAATCGGACCTCAAATCCGTGCATGAGCATAAATAATTGATCACCTAGCCCAGGTGATCATAAGGTATGTCTAAAAAACTTAGATTTGTGAAAGTTATAATTTGAGACAAGTAGAATATTTGAAACTAGGTTGTCTGATTATGATCCAAAGATGAAATTAAGTGTAAGTGTATGCTTGATTTTGTTAGACATAAAGAAATTATGCACTATTTGATGTAAGATTACTTGTAAGTGATTAACAAGTAGATTATGAAGTACTTGTAAGTGATTAACAAGTATATTATGAAGTGGGTTTATGATAAAATTTATGATATGTGAGTGTTCATAATCATCATACTCATATGTATGTGTAAGATACTTGAACAATTTGAGTGTTTTAGTACATGTTCATACTTGCCATGAAATGAGTTTCTATATAATATGAGGAAATTGATGATATATTTATGTTAAATGATGTTTGAAATCATCATGTATTTATGAATATTTAAAGTATTTGGCTATGTTTGATGTTTGGGTAAATTCCATATATATGATGCAAAGGTTGTTTTATAGTGATGAAACAATCCTAAGTTCTTGTATGAGATTGATAGATTAGTATACAATGATTGAAATTATGTTAAATTGAAATAACATTGTATGAACTTAGTAGAGAAATTTAGTTAAAACGGTGGCCTAGAAATGATGCCTACCGAGTATTTGACAAAATGCCTAAGAAAGTTCGTTGAACCTATTTGCGCATTTACATATGTTAATAGACAGTTGACTTTTAAAAGTCAAACTGATCTATAATAAGATTAAATGGTAATTTTGATATAAAATTCGTAAGACGGGATAGTCGTAATAGAAGATGACTAATCTAACCATCTTGCGAATGATGAATGATAGTTTGACGCTTGACAAGCTAGGTGGAAGCTTGGGAGAAAGCGAGTCAAACGGGTCAAATAAAGAATAAAGTTTGATTGTTCATAGGTGATGGGATTTCACACGAACAAGTCAAATGGGTCAGATAATGAATAAAGTTTGACTGTTCATAAGTGATGGATTTCACGCGAATAAGTCAAACAGTTAAACAAAGAATAAAGTTTGACTGTTCATAGGTGATGGATTTCACACGAACAAGCCAAACAAGTCAAATGAAGTATAGTGATTGAATTTAAATGTAAACGCAAACCGGGTGACGGGAGCATTAAAGCAAAAGAATAATGATCCCGGGTAATGGGACGAGATTAAATATAAATGCAGACGCAAACCGAATAATGGGAGCGCGAAATATTAATGAACCTGTGTAAAGGGTTGTGAATGAATTTAAACGAAAACGCAAAACGAATAACGGGAGCGTTTAAAACATTAAGATATAGAACCCAGGTACAGGTTGTAAAGAAATATAGGCTTAAACAGGATGGCGATAAACGTGAGACAAGTCGACGCATAAATGACATATGAAGTCATAGAGTCGGAAGAATTGTCCGAACGGAAAACGATCTAGTCATGGACTATGATCACGTGGGCGCGCGGATACCAACAGACAGTGTCTCTACATATTAGAATAAGTATTAGGCAACATACACAAAATGTTGTGATTGCCACTAAAGATGGTAGTTGTGACTCCGTGGTGACGCAAGTGATCATCACCTAATAGAGATGCCATTTGACTTTGCGCCAGGCTTAGACGCAAGTGATCATCACCTAATATAGATGAAACGAGTAATAGATCCGACAAGTGAATGTGACTCATAAATGACTCGCAGAGTCATAGAAAATGAAAATGTTACCAACTCGGATCAAACATGGTCTGAGGGCCATAATTGAAATAAAATAAATCAGCCTTCATGGTAAGAAGAGCCATGATTGGCAGATAAAGAAAATATAATGTAAATGATTTTTTCTTTCAAATATAAAAGAGGTGTATTGACATCAGATATATTTAAAGAACGACACGGGTAAAGCGACGATCTAAGGGATCACCACGACCTTCGGGTTATAAATAGTGTAAGGGTTTACGGGTCAAAATGACCTTGGGGTTATGAATCAAAAGGAATGATGCATTAAAGGCCTCACCTTAGGAGGTTAAGTAAAAAAAAGAAGAGGGTGAAAGCCTAAAGAAATAGTCTACAAGGCTAAGTGAAAGGGGCTTAAGGGTTATTTTGACCAAGAGAGGGAACCAGTTACGATTTCCCGCATAAAATAAGAACAATAAAGAAGAAATACTTGATTTCCAATTGCTTGATACAAGTAATTGACATGAGTTAAAGGGAAAAACGTTAAATTAAAATTTAGTTTTAGTCAGAAACAACGTTTTAACAAATATAATAGAATGCAGAATTTGGAAAATGATTAATATAAAAGGAAATAAGTCTTGACACCAATAGGTGCAAGATGAGAAATTCGAAAAGAAAATTTTCGAAAACGAAGAATTGATATAAATTAGAATATGACGTGATTCGAACACGATCAAAGCTCAAGTTTCCGCTCTTAATTTTATTGTTTACAGAGTTTAATAAATTCAAAAATTTGTAGTGACTTGTATCCGCATTTACTTATTTAAATGCGACATTTTTAATAGAAATTTAAGTATCCTAAGAAAGGGTCTTACAATTTTGAATCAAAGTAACAAAGTAGTACAACATAAATGAAGTGATAAAACAGAATCAAAAAGTTACTTATTCTTTTGAAACAATATTTACTTATATATATAATATGTTTATACCTTTTACAACCGGAATAAATAATGTTATTAAGACTCACTTTAGGATTTAAATAATTTATGCAACTTAAAAAATTAAATAAATTTGAAGATGATAGGTAGAATAGACATATTTCTTTCACTAAAGTATGTCTACTTCACTCTTTTACAACTTACTGCCACATATGTCTAAATCTGGGGTTCCATGAGTAAAAAAATGAATATTACCTTTTGCAAATTTACTTAAGGCTTTAAAACTTAAAAGCCAATCTAACTAAAAGTCAAAAACAAATACGACTAACTCTCTATTTCTTTCTCTCTGTCATCTCCTTTCTTACTTCTTCCTCTATAAACCATGGTACCGCGGAACACCGCTATCTGCTAGGGTCTACGACATATATCATGATTAACAGAGATTTGATCGGTCGGAGGGTCAACGGACCTTCCTGACCCCTTTTATTTCCGCCCCTATTACTTGGGTAAAAGAAGAAAGGCTACTATCACAACACCAAACATATCCACAAAAGGTTTCACTAAATACAGGAGATACTAGAACGGGGATAAGTCGTCATCAACAGCAAATGGTCAAATATATGTAATTTTTAAAGAGTAGTTGCACATGATGCAATAACAACAAATGGTTAAATATATGTAATTTTTCTAACGACGCATGTTGACTTGATCGAAGTACCGTTAAATGTGGTGCTAGCATGAAAGTGTGACATAGCACAAGTTGTGGATGTTAATGAAATTATCTTGTATTTTAGTTTTTACTATGATATTATCTTGTATTTTAGTTTAATTTTTGTGTTTATAAGTTTTATGTTTTTGAATTAATTTAACATACTTGTTATGAGTTACCATGATATTTGGTTTCTTTTAATCAACTGGAAATCATGTCTTTACCTTGGACTCTTAGAGCTAATATATATATTTTGAAAGACGAATGGAAAAATATGGTCCATTTCTATCACTAATTGGTCCCCTAAAAATATAATCTCTTAGACGAAAACTATTACCATACGATGTCAATAACATCAACTTTATTAGGTGGACGCGCTTCATTAAAGGTAAAAGGGTCTTTTGACTTCTCTAATACAAAACGCCAAACTTATACCATACTAATGAAAACGCCATAATGGATAAGCCATAACAAAAATGCCATAATGAATAAGCCACAACGAAAACGCCATTAGTTGAATAATAATCAATATGAAGAACTGATGTTGCTGTCTTCAACATGTTAATGAAAACGATATAAGTTGAATAATCAACAAATCGTAAGAACTGATGTTTACAAATTAATGCCAATGTTCATAACTAATCAGATGTACATAACCAAACGCCATTGATCGTAAACAAATAAGCATATAATAGATCACAAACGAAATTAACATTAATAATGAAAACGCCAAATATTGAATATAGGAAGAACAACATTAAAAAATAAACGTCATTTTCAAATATTACTTTGAAAAAACAACTCCATTGAAACAACCATAAAGAACGGAAACGCCACATCTGTTACATGATTTGCTGGAACGAATATGAAAACACCATCAGAAATTACTTTTTAGAACGGAATCCACGTTACACGCCACAGATCTCGAAAGCTTGGGGAGGATGTAACAACTAATACGAAATTTTGGGAATTTTTTTTGAAATGGAATTAAAATGCCTTTTATTGAGCGGAAACTAGATAATGACAATCGTACCCTTCATATCATTTAGCACCCCCGGCCACGTGTTCGACCAAGATCCGTTCTCACCGTTTTCACACTTCCAATCTTTTCTCCTGATCGCGTTTCTATATTTCATTATATTTATTAGAGTAAAGTACAATTTCAGTCCCTGGGGTTTACACCCACTCGTGCATACAACCCTCATTTGAAAAAAACGAACAATCAAATCCCTGTGGACTATGGTTCTCGATTGCAATTAATCAAGTCCCTCTTGCAATGTTCCGTTTGTTGACCGTTTACTTATTTAATGGTGTGAATGGCAGTTTGGTCATTTTCACCCAACACTAACCCTTTCACACCTTTTTAATCCTCAAGCTTCCTAGAGAAGTACCATTTAAATCCCTTTCTCCCCCAAACCCTCCGGTGAACCCACAGCTCCGGTGATCCATTCAGCAACAGGTCTGATCATCCAAAAGATGAGGCAATACGCGATAATCTTGATAATTTTCCATGTTATTGGTACGACATTATGTTAATTTTACTTAAAAACGTTGATTTCATTTTGAGTGGCATGTATATAATCTCAAATGTGTGTTGGTTTTCATCAAATTCTAGTTGGAATTCACGTGTAGGTGACCCGATGTCTTATCCGAATCCAATGTCGAGTCCTGTTGAGGACCCAAAGGGGGTTCAAGATCGGGCTCTGTTTTAGCCGTCGAGCATGAAGACTGTCACACCCCGACCCGCAGCGGAATAAGAGTCGGGGCATAATTGGGTTATCACCAAAGCTCATGATATTTACTAAGATGTTTCATATTTATTAAAGTAAAAGTTACATTTCCAAATATCCAAACATGTCCATACAATACAAAGAAAATAAACCAAACATAACAATCCCAAACTCTAAATCATTTTATTCTTCTAGTCCAATCCTATGTGTTTCTGGCTGCAGCTGGTTCACCTGTATCATGTGTAAAAATGGGGGTTTTTGGGTCAACATAAGTTGGCGAGTGAACCTTATTAGATAAACATTTATTATTGATTTACTTGTTAGTTTATCAATGAAAAATTGTGCATAATCATAAATGAGCAAATGTAAATAACCAAGCAGTAGCAATAGCAATCACAACTATAACATACAATAACACATGATAGCATACATTAACATACCAACATCATACGATAAATAACATGAATGAAACTGTGCGATCAAGGCTCAATCAAACGGAGCCGATCGTATGTGGGCACGCCAGGTTCACGCTCATAATGTAATGGGGAACATGCTCAACGCTCATAATGTAATGGGGAGCGGCGGCCTATGAAATTGCATGTACTGAAAATAATAAATTGCATCTAACGATAACCACACAACAGTTGAAACAAACTGAATACACATGTTCATGATATGATGTATGCACAATGATTTAAATATAATATATATAGCAAGACACATGATACACCCCAAAACGTGATTAAAACGGGGAATTTGTAAGATTCACTCACATTGGGTGCGTTTGATTGGAGATGATGAGATGCGCACGAGTCGGGAGAGTTGAACAACGAGAATTACTAACCTAAATAATGACGGAAAAATATGGTAAATGAGTGGATTTTATTAAGGATTTTAATAGAATTTTTAGATATATTTTTGTGAGTTTAAGGCTATTTTCTATCTTTAAAAATATTATTTTTAAGTATTTTTAATTGATTTTTAAATTAAATTAAATAAACAAAAATATAAAAAAATTGTTTATTTTTGCGTTGACCGTTGACTTGTTGACCTGTTGACCGGTTCGGTCAGTGTGCAAGTATGCGTTGGGTGAGACTCGAACCCGAGACCTCCCGTACGCGTGCATGCAGCTCTACCAACTGAGCTACGTGTCTAACCCAAAATAATCTTGTTTTTAATTATATTTATATACTAATTCGATTTAACCAAAATTCTTTTAATTTCAAAAACATTTTAATTCGTTCAACCGGTGCCAGTAACAGGTTTCGAACCCGGACTTGTGCTTTAACATCACACACAGTCCACCGCTGGACTGTGTGTCTAACTTGGTTAATATACCAATTTTTATTATGCTTAACAACTAACGGAGTTAACCCGGTTTAGCTTTAATCAAAAAGGCATTTTATTACATAGGGGTTGCGTGTATCAGGGATCGAACTCGTGACATGCGCGTATTATTTGCACACAGTCCACCGCTGGACTATGTGTCTAACCCGTTTAAAATACCAATTTTAATTATACTTATAGCTTAACTATCTTCGTCTTCTTCACTCAAATTACAGTCGACGGTGTTACTAATCCGTTTTCTTGTTTTTACGATTAACAATCATTCTTAAGGCTAAAATGAAATGGCAGAGATGGTGTTGGAAGTAACGTACCGTAGGAATGATTTATCACAGAATTTCCGGCAATGCGTCGGCTCTGTTTTTGTGCACCTCAACTGAACAAAACAATTAATCGTTTTGATTAGCCAATCGTGGAATTGAAGTGATAAACAAATGTTAACAGTGTGATTGAAGGTCCTTACCGTTTCACAGACGGAAATAAAGATTTCCAGAAATTTTCCGGCGAACTGGAATTATCTGATAATGGTGTCTGAATTCGATTTCAATTGCAAGGTTTAAGTTAGAAATAGCTTAACAATTGTTAGACTACGACGGTATTGAAAGAATTACCGTTTTGATGATGAATACGGTTTTCCGGCGAACTTGCAGAAATTTCCGGCGAGTTGATTTAAGCGTTCTGATGGACTGAAAGTATGACGAAAGTGAAATGGAAGGTTTGTATGGTGTTTCTGAGTCGCGAGAGGGTCTTGATTGAAGTAATTCAGTCTTTGATTATTTTCGGTTATAAAAGATGATCAAAATTGAAGTTCATTCAAATCTGAATTGATTAAAAATCGTCGGTGCATCGGTTATAAACCTGAATGTGCGATTAATCAAACGATTAGACGGTTGAATTGCCAATTTCGGTTTCTCAGTTGGCTCAACCGGTTTAACTAGATTTGTGTATAAGAGTTATTTGTTTCCCTAAGTTGATAGAAAACAAACAAGTGGCGGAGTGGTTATGCGGGTGAGTGTTAAGTCTTTGAAGTTATAATCCGGCTGACCCGGGTTCGAGTCCCGGCAGCAACATTTCATTTTTATTTATTTTGTTTTCACTTTTTATCAAATATAATTTTTATAGTTTAGTTTGTTTATTAATTATGTATCATTAAAAATCAAAATAATCATAAATATACAACGTGACATGTATAACTTGATATTCGATTACAAAACGGAGCGGGTTTTGGAAACCCGTTTTTGACAAATGTTACAGTATCCCCTACTTTTAGGAATTTCGTCCCGAAATTGAAGTAGTAGAAGTAGTAGGAAAAAGATGCGGGTATTTTTCGCGCGTTGAGTCTTCACGTTCCCAAGTAAAATCAGGTCCCCGTTTCGACTCCCAGCGTACCCTAACAATTGGAATGCGACTTCGTCGTAGACGTTTCTCCCCGAAGTCCATGATTTCTACTGGTCTTTTAATAAAATGCATAGATTCATCAATCTGAATATCTTCCAGAGGAATGTGGAGGTTTTCATCAGCGAGGCACTTCTTCAAGTTCGACACGTGGAATGTGGGATGAATCCTGTTGAGTTCTTCTGGTAGATCAAGCTTGTATGCTACAGGTCCTACTCTTTCGAGTATCTTGAAAGGTCCTACGTAGCGTGGTGCTAGCTTGCCTTTTTGACCAAAACGAACTACTCCCTTCCACGGTGATACTTTTAGAAGTACATAATCACCAATGTTAAACTCTAAAGGCTTCCGTCGTTTATCTGCATAACTCTTTTGACGACTTTGAGCCGCTAGAAGATTGTTTCGGATTTGATGGATCTTGTCTGTGGTTTCTTGGATCAATTCTGGACCAGTGATTTGAGCTTCCCCAATTTTGTGCCAACATACAGGAGATCGGCTCTTACGACCATATAAGGCTTCAAAAGGTGCCATGCCGATGCTTGAATGATAGCTGTTGTTGTACGAAAATTCTACTAATGGTAGATGAGCGTCCCAATTTCCCTTGAAGTCTATAACACATGCGCGAAGCATATCTTCAAGAGTTTGGATGGTGCGTTCAGATTGACCATCAGTTTGAGGATGATAGGCGGTACTGAGATCTAGTCGCGTACCCATAGCGGCTTGTACTGCTTGCCATGTTCGTGAAGTGAAACGACCATCACGATCAGAAATAATGCTTAACGGTACCCCATGTCGGCTTACGATTTCGCTGATATAAATACGAGCAAGCTTTTCGTTCTTGAAATCTTCGCGGATAGGAATAAAGTGAGCTGATTTTGTAAGTCGGTTGATAATTACCCATATAGTGTCATACCCACCAGAAGTGCGAGGTAACCCGGTAATGGAATCCATGGTTATATTTTCCCACTTCCATACAGGTATTTCAGGTTGGACCAGAAGTCCTAAGGGTCTTTGGTGTTCAGCTTTCACCTTGGAACATGTAAGGCACTTGGAAACAAAAACAGCAATATCCTTTTTCATTCCAGGCCACCAATAGGTATATCGTATGTCTTGATACATCTTATCGGCTCCTGGGTGTATAGAGTATCGCGTTTTATGAGCTTCCTTCATAAGAATTTCACGAAGATTGTTGTGGTTAGGAATCCAGATACGATCTAGGTAGTACAGAATACCGTCAGATTTAGTTTCAATTTTAAGTTCAGCTCCACAGGACATCTCCTTTCGTACATCATCTTCCGTTACTGAAAGATGTTGGGCTTCTCGAATTTGATCTTTAATGTCAGTTATGATTTGCGAACATAGAAGACGAATGGAGTTCGCATAACCCTTTCGACTAAGTGCATCAGCCACCACATTTGCTTTGCCAGGGTGGTATCGAATTTCACAGTCGTAGTCATTTAGAAGTTCGACCCATCTTCGTTGCCTCATGTTTAACTCCTTTTGATTGAAGATATGTTGAAGACTCTTGTGGTCAGTGTATATTTCACACTTAGTACCATAGAGATAATGTCTCTATATCTTAAGAGCGAACACAACGGCTCCAAGTTCTAGGTCATGAGTGGTGTAGTTCTTCTCATGAGTCTTGAGTTGTCTCGAAGCATAAGCTATAACTTTTCCTCTTTGCATTAGAACGCAGCCTAATCCTTGCCCTGACGCGTCGCAATAGACCACGAAATCATCACAACCTTCAGGAAGAGTAAGGATTGGTGCATCACAAAGTTTTTGTTTAAGAGTTTGGAAGGCTTCTTCCTGCTTGGGTCCCCATATGAAAGGTTTTCCCTTGTGAGTTAAAGCCGTGAGTGGTACAACAATGCGTGAGAAGTTTGAGATGAATCGACGATAATAACCAGCCAAACCAAGAAAAGATCTTACTTCAGTTGGTGTACGTGGAGCTTGCCATTCTTGTACCGCTTTGATCTTTGAGGGGTCGACATGTATTCCCTTGTCATTGACTACATGTCCGAGGAATTGCACCTCTTTTAACCAGAATTCGCATTTGGAGAATTTGGCGTAAAGCTTTTCATTCTCTAGAAGTGTAAGGATGAGTCGAAGATGACGCTCATGATCAGATTTAGACTTGAATAAATAAGAATGTCGTCGATGAAGACTATAACAAATCGGTCAAGATAAGGTTTGCAGACTCTGTTCATTAGGTCCATGAAGACAGCTGGTGCGTTGGTTAAACCAAATGGCATGACCATGAATTCATAATGGCCATAACGAGTTCGGAAAGCAGTCTTTGGGACGTCTTCTTCATGTACTCTAAGTTGATGATAGCCAGATCGAAGGTCGATTTTTGAAAAGCAGTTGGCACCTTGAAGTTGGTCAAGAAGATCATCAATGCGAGGTAAAGGATAGCGATTCTTGATTGTTAATTTGTTGAGCTCTCTGTAGTCGATGCACATACGAAACGATCCATCTTTCTTCTTTACAAAAAGGACAGGTGCACCCCAAGGCGATGATCTAGGACGAATGAATCCCTTGTCAGTCAACTCTTGTAATTGACTGGCTAGGTCTTGCATTTCAGAGGGGGCTAACCTATAAGGAGACTTTGCAACTGGTGTAGTACCAGGTATAAGATCAATACGGAATTCGACTTCTCTAACTGGAGGAAGTCCTGAAATGTCGTCAGGAAAAACTTGCGGAAAATCTTTTACTACTGGAATGTCTTCAAGTTTCTTCTCCATGGTTCCCTTTTTGATGATATGAGCTAAAAAAGCGACATAATTTTTGCGAAGATATTTTTGGGCTTGAAGACAAGACATTAAGCTGAGCCCCTTCGACGAGGTTTCACCAAAGATTCGAAGAGTCTGACCGTTTGAAAGAGGAATACGTATAAATTTTTCACGACATACAACTTCTGCCTGATGATGACTGAGCCAGTCCATACCAATTATGATATCAAAACTTCCCAGCTTCATAGGAATAAGGTCGACTGCGAAATCGTGGTCGTTTAAGGTGAGTGTACAGTTGCGTATAATAGAGCTTAATGAAACTGGTTTCCCGTCAGCAACTTCTACCGTTATGGATTCCATGAGCTTATCCCGATTTTGGTTTAAGATAGGTTCAAATTCTAAGGACACAAAACTTCTATCCGCACCAGTATCAAATAACATAGATGCATATCTACCATTTATAAGGAACGTACCGTTAACCACATTGCCGTCGGCCCTAGCCTGATTAGCGTTGATATTGAAAGCTCTTCCTCTTGCAGGTGGAGGAGCTTGGTTCGCTTGATTCACCGGGTTGGCTTGAGCCAGAGTATGAATAATGTTTACCAACCTTGGACAAGTGTTTCTGAAATGGCTTGGGTCTCCGCAATTGTAGCAAGCCCGCATAGGTTGACCCATAGGATAATTGGGTTGGTAATATGTTTGGGCTAAATGTTGGGTGGGTGGTAATAGTAGGGGTTGTTGGGCTTGACCCATTAATTGTTGGTGGGTTTGGGTTAAAGGTTGGTGGCAGTTTGTTCGCTGGGGCATGCGGCAGGTTTGAACAGTATGACCCGCGCGACCACAGCCGGTGCAATGCTGGCAAGGATAATCAGGAGAATGGTGATATTGGCAACGGTTACATTTTGGTAACGGGCCAGAGTAGGGTCTTTTGTATAGTGCAGGTGAAGGAGCGACTTGGGTAATGGGTGCAGCAGGAATTGGGAGGTTGGTTTGTGTAACGGTGAAGTTTCTGGTGTTGCGCTTCCTCTTGTTAGCAAACTTAGAGGAGGAGATGGAATGGTTTGAAGTTTGACCCTCAACAGGGGCTTTCTTTTTCTCTTCTTTAAACTTCCCGTTGCGAATTCGGTTCTCGGTCAGTTCAGTTGCTAGCTCCATAGCAGCTTCAAGTGTTACCGGTGAAATGCTGAGAACTGAATCTTGAATTTTCGAGGGAAGTCCTCGAATATAATGCTCGATCAAACGATAAGTTGGGGTAAACAAATTTGGAACCATTTGGTTCAACTCTAAGAACCTCTTGTTATAGGTGGTGTGATCTCCCTCCTTCTGCTTTAAAGAATGAAATTCGTCCTCCAACTTTTTAATTTCACTCCTAGGACAGAAACGCCTAGTCATGATTTCTCTTAACTCCTCCCAAGTTAAGGCCATTGCATCATCAATTCCCCTCTTCCCTTTTTCAGTATTCCACTAAGTGAGAGCTACCCAAATAGTCTCCCGGTGGCGTATCGAACCTTGCGATCCTCAGGACAATCGCAGTTGAGGAAGGTGTTTTCCTTTTCCTCGAACCAATGTAGGAGAGCAGTGACACCTTCGGTCCCTTCAAATTTAGGAGGATCACAAGATTTGAAATGTTTGTATGAGCACTTGCTGGTAGGAGGGTTGTCGATGTTCTGGTCATGTTGTTGGGGAGGGTTAGTAGGATTTGTAGCAAGAGCTTGTTGTACTTGGACCACAATGTCAGGCAGTATCGTGGCCATTTGTTTCGCGATTTGTGTGGCCAAGCGTTCCTGAGACCTTCCTGATCTTTTACCCCTTCGTTGTTGTCTGGACGACATCTACAGGAACATACATGAGAAGATTGTGAGTTTATGGTGTCTTTTTAGGTGTCATGTGTCTTTAAGAAAAATGAAAATAACATAAATATCAATAATGCAACTACATCCATAGGATGTCTTGGGTTTGCTCATGTTGGGCCTCAAATGTCCCCCATACCTTCACCTATATAGTCATGTGGGCCCCCATGGCTATTGGCTTGGTAGGATTCACATTAGTATTGGCGATTTAACACTCGCATCACCCGAATGCAAACCACAAAATATGTTTACGAGATGTATGGTCGGAATGTGTCCAGGTGTAGACACAATGACAACTCAAAGTGGGGTTAGCTCACACGACGTTTGGTATAGCATGCTTTGGCCTAATAGGTACTTCGTACTCTCATCGTTAGTCCCCGGTAGGCAAACTGGTCCTTTATTTTGGATTTATACGAATGCCAGCCTAGACAGGACGTTCCGACTACCGGTACTGGTACCCTTCCAGTTACTACATGCCCGTCCATGAGAACTCACTTTGATGAGATTTGAAAACACAAAAATCATTGTAAAAGCAATCATGATGTGGTGTGTGCTTTCATGGATGTGATATGTTATGAGTATATGATTCATGATAGGCATTATATGATAATATATACTTATGAACATGCTTGCATAACATTGAATGTAACATTTAACATAAAACATATAAACATCATGAAATTTGGCATGTAACACACAAAAATCTTATAAGTTTCTAATCAACTATAGTATAGGCTCTAAGGGTCTAATAACCTATCCTATATCCCTATAGTCATGGCTCTGATACCAATCTGTCACACCCCGACCCGCAGCGGAATAAGAGTCGGCGCATAATTGGGTTATCACCAAAGCTCATGATATTTACTAAGATGTTTCATATTTATTAAAGTCAAAGTTACATTTCCAAATATCCAAACATGTCCATACAATATAAAGAAAATAAACCAAACATAACAATCCCAAACTCTAAATCATTTTATTCTTCTAGTCCAATCCTATGTGATTCTGGCTGCAGCTGGTTCACCTGTATCATGTGTAAAAATGGGGGTTTTTGGGTCAACATAAGTTGGCGAGTGAACCTTGTTAGATAAACATTTATTATTGATTTACTTGTTAGTTTATCAATGAAAAATTGTGCATAATCATAAATGAGCAAATGTAAATAACCAAGCAGTAGCAATAGCAATCACAACTATAACATACAATAACACATGATAGCATACATTAACATACCAACATCATACGATAAATAACATGAATGAAACTGTGCGATCAAGGCTCAATCAAACGGAGCCGATCGTATTGCATGTACTGAAAATGAAAAATGTCTCTGCGATCAAGGCTCAATCAAACGGAGCCGATCGTATGTGGGCACGCCAGGTTCACGCTCATAATGTAATGGGGAACATGCTCACCGCTCATAATGTAATGGGGAGCGGCGGCCTATGAAATTGCATGTACTGAAAATAATAAATTGCATCTAACGATAACCACACAACAGTTGAAACAAACTGAATACACATGTTCATGATATGATGTATGCACAATGATTTAAATATAATATATATAGCAAGACACATGATACACCCCAAAACGTGATTAAAACGGGGAATTTGTAAGATTCACTCACATTGGGTGCGTTTGATTGGAGATGATGAGATGCGCACGAGTCGGGAGAGTTGAACAACGAGAATTACTAACCTAAATAATGACGGAAAAATATAGTAAATGAGTGGATTTTATTAAGGATTTTAATAGAATTTTTAGATATATTTTTGTGAGTTTAAGGCTATTTTCTATCTTTAAAAATATTATTTTTAAGTATTTTTAATTGATTTTTAAATTAAATTAAATAAATAAAAATATAAAAAATTGTTTATTTTTGCGTTGACCGTTGACTTGTTGACCTGTTGACCGGTTCGGTCAGTGTGCAAGTATGCGCTGGGTGAGACTCGAACCCGAGACCTCCCGTACGCGTGCACGCAGCTCTACCAACTGAGCTACGTGTCTAACCCGAAATAATCTTGTTTTTAATTATATTTATATACTAATTCGATTTAACCAAAATTCTTTTAATTTCAAAAACATTTTAATTCGTTCAACCGGTGCCAGTAACAGGTTTCAAACCCGGGACTTGTGCTTTAACATCACACACAGTCCACCGCTGGACTGTGTGTCTAACTTGGTTAATATACCAATTTTTATTATACTTAACAACTAACGGAGTTAACCCGGTTCAGCTTTAATCAAAAAGGCATTTTATTACATAGGGGTTGCGTGTATCAGGGATCGAACTCGTGACATGCGCGTATTATTTGCACACAGTCCACCGCTGGACTGTGTGTCTAACCCGTTTAAAATACCAATTTTAATTATACTTATAACTTAACTATCTTCGTCTTCTTCACTCAAATTACAGTCGACGATGTTACTAATCCGTTTTCTTGTTTTTACGATTAACAATCATTCTTAAGGCTAAAATGAAATAGCAGAGACGGTGTTGGAAGTAACATACCGTAGGAATGATTTATCATAGAATTTCCGGCAATGCGTCGGCTCTGTTTTTGTGCACCTCAACTGAACAAAACAATTAATCGTTTTGATTAGCCAATCGTGGAATTGAAGTGATAAACAAACGTTAACAGTGTGATTGAAGGTCCTTACCGTTTCACAGACGGAAATAAAGATTTCCAAAAATTTTCCGGCGAACTGGAATTATCTGATAACGGTGTCTGAATTCGATTTCAATTGCAAGGTTTAAGTTAGAAATAGCTTAACAATTGTTAGACTACGACGGTATTGAAAGAATTACCGTTTTGATGATGAATACGGTTTTCCGGCGAACTTGCAGAAATTTCCGGCGAGTTGATTTAAGCGTTCTGATGGACTAAAAGTATGACGGAAGTGAAATGGAAGGTTTGTATGGTGTTTCTGAGTCGCGAGAGGGTCTTGATTGAAGTAATTCAGTCTTTGATTATTTTCAGTTATAAAAACCGATGATGATCAAAATTGAAGTTCATTCAAATCTGAATTGATTAAAAATCGTCGGTGCATCGGTTATAAACCTGAATGTGCGATTAATCAAACGATTAGACGGTTGAATTGCTGATTTCGGTTTCTCAGTTGGCGCAACCGGTTTAACTAGATTTGTGTATAAGAGTTATTTGTTTCCCTAAGTTGACAGAAAACAAACAAGTGGCGGAGTGGTTATGCGGGTGAGTGTTAAGTCTTTGAAGTTATAATCCGGCTGACTCGGGTTCGAGTCCCGGCAGCAACATTTCATTTTTATTTATTTTGTTTTCACTTTTTATCATATATAATTTTTATAGTTTAGTTTGTTTATTAATTATGTATCATTAAAAATCAAAATAATCATAAATATACAACGTGACATTTATAACTTGAAATTCGATTACAAAACGGAGCGGGTTTTGGAAACCCGTTTTTGACAAATGTTACAAAGACGGGAAGACGGTGGTGCTTGGTTTGTTATACATATTATATCTACCTGTTAGGAGGGGAGAAAGTGTAACTAATTACCTATAACTATGTTAATACTTAGGGATTTAAATGTAGGAGGACTAAAATATAATTATTGTTTGAAAGACTAATTTACCCTTATTTTAGGGGTATATTTATAAATTAAGAGAGAAGTTCTTATTTTTGGGGTATCTTAAAATGCCCCTCACTCATGTATGTATATAATAAATGAGATTGATTTGGACACTTGGCATGTTGTGGTGGCGCCTTAAGGTGATTTGGGAAGGAATGAATTCTAGACTATGTGGAGGCGGGATCCAAATTGTATTCGGGTCGGATTTATGATTTAATTCACCCGAATTCACTTAATCGGATATACTATAAATTATAACATATCAGTTGTTGATATCATAATCTCATTCCATATCTACACAACATATTTTCTTTCTCTCTCTCTCTCTCACCTAACTTCTTCTTCTACTTCTTGAATAAGATTAACAATATTTCAAGATCGATGATCCATTAATTTCCTTGTGTATGTCATTGTTTTGATTATGTAGATTATTAGTTTTTAAAACATTGATTTGAATCCTGTTAGTATTATTCTTCTTTTACTATCTTTCAGATCCTATCAAAAAAATTATGGTATGTGATATATTTGTGTTGTTTATGTATTATTTTTTGTTTATCGAAATTGTTGATGTTTGATTTTATATATTTTTATTATTTAAATCAACACCGACGTATTTGGCATCATCTTCTTCATTATGCGAATAAAACCATAGGTATGTTGGTTGTGTGTTATGTTTAGTTGTTTGTGTGTTATGTTTAGTTGTTCAACATTAATCAAAGTTACTTATGTTTTCGTTTTGATCTTTTATGCTGAAACCCTAAATCTGAACTATTAATCGAACGGGGAATCTTCAAACCACTTAATAGGTTTTTGTTACTATTTTTTATTTTAATAAGTTTAAACGTGTTTTTAAGGTTTTAGCTCTTTTATTTTTCTAAAATCAAAAAATTGTGGATTTTATGTGATTTAAGTAGTTAGTACATGTTTGATGATCTTCTGATGTTAACATATAAAAGGTTTTTTTTGTATGGATTTTTCGAGTCTTTACATGAAAAAATTTATAGTTTGTGTATATGTTATCAAGATTTGTTTTTTTTTTTGTCCATATTTATTGTTTTCATATTTTTTATAGATTGTTCATGTTTTCCATTCATGGGTGTTTGCTTTCAAAATTTTTTTAAATTATTGCAATATTTAGGTTTTAGGTCTTTCAAAATTTCATCAGTTGTTGTTAAGATGGAAAAAAATACATACTTCAATTATTGCCTTTTTTAAAGTAATGAAAAATAATTTCAGTTAGAGATCCTATAGTAAATGCAATATATTAACACTTCAATTACATTTTTGATGATTTGTATTTAGTATTGTTAATAACTGATTATTTATTATTATTATTATTATTATTATTATTATTATTATTATTATTATTATTATTATTATTGTTATTATTATTATTATTATATTATATAATGCTTTTGTAATTGTGTTGAAAGATTTTTTGCAAATATGAATCCAAATAAGATGAATCATAGTTTCTTTAAATTTATCGATGATTTAGAATCGTTCTACTTAGTATGTTACATTATTTCTAATTTATATTTGCTTTTTAAGCTTGATTATTCTTAATACGTATAATCTGACTTTTTACTATGTTCTTTCACAGATAATACCAAGAGATTTTGCATCCGACCTGTGTGGAAATAATGTGTCTTATGGTGAGTTGATCCAAATTCCCTAAATATATGTTAACTATAAGTAAATAAATAGATTTTCTAACTAATGAGATGTTTTAGGTTTTAGATTTTTAATTAATTTTAGTTTTCAATGTTTTTATTTTATATTTAGATAGATTCAAAAATATTTGAAATTTTATAAAACCGATTTTGTTAGTTTTACATGTTTATACTGAGTACATGTTAATAATTCCTTTTTGTTCTTTTACTATAATTATTGCATTGTCTAAATAATCACCATATTCGGTTATGTATATTCTTGAAATTTTGATATTTGAAATATGTTTATTTATGGCCGATATCTAAATCAATTTTCATCATTTTTTTAATTTGTAATTATCATTTATTAACTTCCTAATGTAACAACCTTATAACTTAAACTAATTTTATTTGTTTATTGTCGAATATAAAAGATTTAATATGGTGGTAATATATTTATCAAGCAAATTAAGAACAATCTAGTTATTATTTTACTAATTTTTAATTTTAAATCATAGATGTTATATTATATGAAACTCACTATTATTGAACATTCAGTTATATATATTTTTGAAATTTGAAATATGTTTATTTATGGAAGATATCTAAATCAAATACATTCATTCTTTAGTTTGTAATTATCATTTATTAACTTTCTAAAAGATTTTGTGTAATATATTTATAGAGCAAATTAAGATCAATTAAGTTATTATTTTATTAAATATTAAGTTATATTTTTAAATTTGAAATATGTTTATTTAAGACATATTTCTAAACAATTTCAATCATTTTTAATTTGCAATTACCATTTATTAACCTCCTAAATTAACAACTTTAAGATGAATCGAATTATTATTTTACTAATTTTTAATTTTAAAACATATCTTTTATATTATATGAAACTCATTTTATTTAATATTCAGTTATATATATTTTCAAAATTTTGAATTTGGAAATATGTTTATTTATGAAAGATTTCTAAATCAATTTCAATTATTTTTTAATTTTTAACTAACATTTATTAATTTCCTGATTTATCAACCTTTATTTGTTTTTTATCGAATATAACATATTTAATTATGATGGTAATATAATTATGTAGCAAATTAAGATGAATCAAGTTATTAATTTACTAACTTTTAATTTTCAAGCATAGATGTTATAGATGTTATATTAAATGGAACTCATTTTATTAAATAATTTTCAATTGTCAATTTGGTAAGAATTTTATTTTGTATGGTAGGAAAATCTTTTTAATTGAAATACATAATTACTTGGTATATTACGATTTCAAATTCGAATTTTAACTTCTCATTTCTCAATTAAAATTTTGAATGCGTTATCCTTTAAACAAATTAAATCAAATCATATGTAAAATATACGAAATTTTATTAAGTAATCAATGTCTAACGGCAAAAAATGACGTGCCAATCATCATGACGCCTTGACTTTCGGTTAAGACCATTATGGTCCCGCCATTGTTCGTAACGAACATGGATAAGTGATCGTAATAAGTTAGGTGTTAATCCCTATAAAGGGCACCTCCTGAAGATCACGTTTGCTAGACCACTTGACGGGTCAAAGTTTAAATATTAAAAAGTCAAACATGCTATTTTTTGGAAATGCTATAATCTGAGCTTATATATATATTATAAAGCATGTTTTGACCTTAAACAAGTTGGTAATAATTATTAGAAGATGTAAGAACATGTCGGCTCGTCAATTTCAGTTCTAGAGTCGGTTCGCAACAAAAAGTCGCGAAGTTTGACTTCTGCTTTGACTTTCGATTCTGAACCGATTTAGATTAGTTAGCCACTATCTAAAGTTGCCTTATGATCGTAATATAATGTAGCATAACCCTTTGAGGTTATATTACAAGATCATAATCAGAATCTGAGTTTATGCAGAAGTTTCCATAATTATGCCATTTTGACAAAAATGCCCTTTTTGCATAAAACAAGGATTAATCGATAATGAACTTGAAAATGAACCACCTACTGATTATTATCATAAGTAAGATTATTTGGGATGTCAAATTAGATTATAAACTGAGGTTATGAACAAGTCCTTGTATTATGTCGAGAAATGACGATAAAAGCCCTTGTGGCGCGTAAAATGGTTTTAATCATACGTTTTCATATCAAATATTTTACCTACTGATATGTTATATTAAATAACATATCAAAAACTTATAAACCTGATTTTAACATCAGTTTTCATTAAACATCGCACAATGTGTCATTTTACGAATAAGCGCCATTTCGGCGCATAGTATGGTATTAAACCATTTTTATCAACCAAGACTTGTTATCTAATGATTTTAAAACTTATTTAAAATATTTTTATAGTAGGTATAATATATAAACTCAGAACCCAAATAAATTATCATACTATGTGTAAAATGACCAAAATGCCCATTCGGTGCCTAGTTTGGTCATAAATGATAAGTTACACATATTATCATGTTCCTACTGATTCTATATCATAAATTAAATATTTTTCCATAATACTTATCATTATAACATTAAGATATATTCAAGTTCCTTTTATACGGTATATAAATACCGAAATGTCCTTATGAGGCATAATTTTTTTTAAAACCTTAACGGACATGAAAGTTGATATCTTACTGATATGACAACTTATTTAAAGTATAATGGCATATAGAATTTATCCATGACTCATCCGGTTACCCGATATCGCTGATAGGCGTACGGTTAAGTATATGTAACTAGTTTACGGAAATTAACCGAAACGGGTTTAACCTTCTCATTTAAGTTTCAAAATCCAGAATGTTTATGGTTTACCCATATTATACAAGTCAAAGTACTTGTTGGGTTTAAACTACATTCTATCCAATCATCTTTCAATCTAGCGTATTATATGTTTTGATCCTCTACGATAGTCGTCTAAGTCTATGACTTAATTAAGACCGTTAGCATATTTAATTGGTTAGCTTATGCCATAATCCAGACTAGAGCCTTCCGGTAAATGCTATCTGCACTTAGTTCATTTTGTGTACGGCTGAGATATTAAATCTTGCATTTAAGCCAATACTAGCTCAGGTAAATACTCTCGACTTATTTCCTTCACAACCCGAATTCTCGAGGTAGACCCATTAGTTTCGCATTTATATCTCAATTTATATAGACTTATCTAATTCGATGAATTAAAGTTATACTTATTTATTTTATAACATACAAACGAGTATACGAAGCGAAACCCATATCATGGTTGAACCGACTCGAACCATTTGAACCATGGCATAACTCATGTAACTGGAAATGGTTGAGGCCCGAACCATTAGTTGATTAGGAACTTTATATTGGCTTAGTTGATTAATTATAATTTTATAAGTTAAGTGGTTATGTGTAAAAAAAAAAGAAAAAGAAAATACATAAACAACATTTCGCTGCCACACACCCACCTCCACACCTTGGGATTTATTTAGTAGCCCACTTTGTTTCTTTTTTTTTGTTTTGTTAGCCTAAACATCCTCATTAATTGTTGTGAGCAGCCCAAACCCTTTTATATGTGGTCAAAAAGTCAAGTCTATAACCACCCCAACACCCCCTTAAGATGTACATACATGCAACTCACAAAAAAACCCTAACTCAAAATTTGTTCTCACCTTCCCTCTCCTACTGTCGACGTGATCAAGAGCCCAAGGACTTCAAGTAATCTAGGTTTCAAGGCTTATCGAATTCCTTCATCGCTAGGTATCCAAATCTTGTGTTTCATGTTAATTATAAATGTTCATGCTTGATAATATTATGTTATCTTGGCTGTGTTTTCCTGATTTCTTGATGTTCTTAACGTTTATGATGATTTCATGTAGTCTAGGGTGTTAGAATTCATACTTGATTGGTGATTGATCGCTTATGGGTTCGGTTAGTCATTAGGGTTTCGATTATTGCATGATCTTGGTTTGAACCTTGTTAGTTCTTGGTGAATTAGTTGATGTATAACCTGATTTATAATTATTACCTACTGTATATGATGCATATGGGTCATTTTGTTTGCTAAGTATCGTTTTTGGTAGTTGGGTAACAAAACAGGAAGCTGTGCGACAGTTACAGCCAACTTTAATCGGCTGTAATCGGGTTATAAATTTAACGAAAATTTCATTTTCTTGAGTCGATAACGTGCTATTTCGAAATACGCTTCTAATGGCACTCGAATCATGATTTTTGGACGTCGTTTGCTATTTTAAATAAATTATTTTGTTTCAGCAATCAAAGCTATGTTTTTATGCAGATTTTTCATGTTATATTTTGAGTCATAACTGTGTAAATATTTAGAGATAGACTATGAAATTTATACTGTAATAGCCTTAGATGTCTGTGAGAACCTCCAACTAGATTTATGTCGATCGGATAATCAAGGATTTTTAAATGAATTTTTCCGTAAGCTGCAGTCAGAAAGTGACGAATCTGATCAGTTTTTGGCGCAAGATTTTTCACGGAAAATCCTTAAGGAGTTTGGTCACCAAATTTTTACACAATAGTAGATGCTCCGATTGACACGCCTTGTAATTTTTTGGGAATCTTCCGGCACACGAACTATTCCGGATAACACTCCAAAAACTGTCCGAAAATGCACTATATTTCTAAAATTTTTTGAGAGTATTTTAAATATTTCGTGACACTTGTGTCATCACTAAGTGATGTCGTGACAGATGCATGCATGTTAATGAGTATTTTATGATAAAATGTGCTATGTGCTAGATACGTGTAGGATTCGTTTTTCCACGTGAGCACACACAATAACCCTTAAACGGTAATCATGCTAGGACGTGATTGACCGGTTCCATCTCGCGTATTTCTTTACAATCCTTAATTCGAGCATTCAAAGGTGAGTTCACTACTCTTTTACAGGCATGCGTCCCGAGGGGACAAACTACTATTCCTTGGAGGAGTACTTTTTATAAATGTTGTAGTTTAATTTCGATGTTAGTTAATAAACTCAAAAATCTATCATGAAAGTCCATACTTTCTACCGAACTAGTTGTCTGGGAGGCAACGGGGTATTAGTTGATAGCGGTATTAGGCTTGACAAACCTCACACCGTGCTGGGAGCCAGGCGTGAACTAAGGACCTTAAACACATGGTCAATGTTGATAGGCATTGATGAGGGCAAACAAACATATATCACTCGGTATCGAGTTATTAACGACATGTCTTTAAGCTAAACACCAACCCATTTACATTAAATAAATATGTGAACTCGCCGGCTTAATCGCTGATACACTTTTCTGCATGCTTGCAGGTCATTAGATAATCATTGCATGGGAACTTACAATCTGGGGAGCTTGAAGTGTCATGGGGCGTGTTACTTGGTTGCAAACAATAAAACTTTACGCTTTAAAACATTTGTTTTTGATTGTTTGAGATATTTACATTTGCTTTCGCCGAATACATTCTATGTTTGAAATGATTTAATTGGAATTCACTATTCATGTTGGATATGATGACTTTGTCTTTGAATATTTACTATTAGTTCGACATGATTAGTGGCTAGATCCTGGTACGTCGCATGCCTCGCGGTAAAACTCTGCATGTCGATTTTTAGGGTGTGACATTTTCCCTATACGGCTTGCGTTACGGTAAACTATTACCGCTTGGTCAGAATGGGATCAATCGAATGCTGGATTGTGGCTAGTAAATCCGTACATTCCATTTTAATCAGTTTTGTTTGATAACTTAAACATCGGGGGTTAACTACCGTGTCCTGGATATCCTCGGTTGATTACATTAGATAATGGCCACGACCTAAGCGTGGGGTGTAGGCATACACCTGACAGACGCTCATGCTAAAAACTTACCCACAAAGTTGGAGGTAACTCCTTCGTGAGTTCTTAAGTAGTGTGTACGTTAATCATGTCTGGGTTTTCGCACTGGGCCCTATATATATGGACAAACATGTGAATCTATTAACAAGGTTACAAAGTAACTTTCCCAAGTTATAAAAGATTTTGTGCCATGTGCACTTAAAATCATTTTCAAATATTTTCAAAATGAGTCAGTTGGGTGTATTTACCAGCGAAAGCTGACGTATTTTCAAAAGACTAAGCTTACAGGTACAATACGAAATAGGCTGGAAGCTGCTCGGTAGTGATAAGAGGATCTTGCAAATCCTAGATCTGCCCTAAAGTCTATTACACACTTTTTGTACATTTTACGATCCACCTGTGGATCTTCTATTACGAGTCGTCTGTATATTATTTTTCATACTTTGAACATTTGGTTTGTAATAGTAATTTAACTCCAAGACTTCCGCTGTGCTGTGTTTAATTCTCTATGATGATATCAACTTACGTCACGATATTCCCCACCCGGGCCCACCGGTGTTTGGAATTGTTGGAAATCCGGAGGTGTGACAGGTTGGTATCAGAGCCAACGTTTGATAAAATTTAAACACTAGCCTGCTTGTGTTTAATCTCAAACTTACATAAGCACATTCCTTAGACTTCCGAGTCTAGGCTTTGACCTACGATCACTCATCTCATTATTAAGTTATTAGTATTGTTTTTGATTGATTTATAACAGGAAAATGCCGCCAAGAGTACGAGGAAGAGGTAAAGGACCAATGAGAGGAGGACCATCAGGACACATTCCTTCTCAACCCCATCACTCGAATCCCTATGAGGATTCGGGGGATTCCTGGCCCCTATCGTGACATTCACCTACCCACACCCAAAGCTCGTACCACTCGTATCATTCGCACCAATCACACCACTCTCATCATTCTCATCATTCATATCATGATGAGTTTAACCCAAACCATTACTTTAACACACCCCCAGCCAACCAAAATCAGTTAGACCAACCCAACCCAATGAACGAGGACTCTGACCCGGAAATGCCGCCGTCGAGATCACACACACATCCCATCGAGATATCAAGCGATTTGAACTCTTACGCCGGATCACCATACCAAGGTCCTAATGAATGGGACCAATATTGGAACCAATTTACTTTCGCTAACACTCTTTCCCATCACTCCCCAACACCTCCTGTACAAGAAGATTTGCACATGGAACCGGTGGAACAACATGAGCCGTCACCTGAACCACCAAGGATGAAAAGAGGAGCGCGTATGTCGGTATGTGCAGGTCAATGGTCGGGTTTGCTGCCACCATTACCCAAAACTTACCTAACCATCCACGAGGACCCACAAATGGATGGACCCTCTAATGTCTTCACCTGTGGTGGAACCAACACCATCACCAATGGTTCAACCACGACCATCGGGTTATAATAACGCTATCCTAACATATCCGGATACATCTGGATATGATCCTTTTAACCCATCTACGCTAGTAGATTACCAAGCATTCTTACATGCAAGCGGTCATGCATAACGCACTTTACCCGTCTCCTTTCCCACCTGCTTATCCACCTACTGGATATCCAAGTTATGGATACCAGTATCCTGTTATGCCATAACCACAACCTCCGCCGCCACTTGAGGCCATCCATGAGGCCTTGGAACGAATGAAAGAAATGCAATAACAAGCGGAGAAAACCGGAGAAGAAGACGAATAAGTTCTTCAAGAAACTCTCCAAGTTGGTTAAGGGAAAGAAGGACGAGCGAAGTCTTTTCTAATAGTATATGTTAGTCCCTGCGAGGACATTGTTATTTCTTTAGTCCCTGCGTGGACATTTTTATTTCTTTTAAGTCCTTGCATGAACAGTTTGTTTCATTTATTATTTCTAGTATTGTACTTTCTTATTGGCATTTAATGAAATATTTTGGAATTATATATATGTATTCATTCCCTTCAAGCGAACGTCTCGATTTTACTCGAAATTTATGCTCTGCTATATAGTTCCAAAAGATCTTAATGGTTTTGATTTGCCTAGTGGCACAGACCACATATTTGGCAAGCTTATAAATGATAGTTAAGGATAAAAGGGCCTTCTATCATGATAGTTAAGATGAATTATCCTTCTATCCAGAGGTGGTGGACTAGGTCCAAGCCTCCAAGTCGTTAAGGTCAATGCGACCGGGACTATTAATCAACCATTAAGGTCCTCTTATGTTAACATTCAGGAATGTTCAGACTCCTGGTAGTGTGACTTGATGAACCACACTAGCCGTCTAGGTAAAAAGACTACGTCCTGACCTATTATATAGCCTATGTGATCAATGTGATCCCGCCTAATGTCATCAATGTGATAACAGGCCAACGTGCCATAATTTACATCCATTAGTGATGTAGGCCAAAGTGCCATAGGCCAAAGTGTAACGCTTCACATCTGTAACTTTCCAATTTTAGTAAGTTGCTTCATGTTTCTATTCTTTTGGAAAGTCTAAACCTTGTAATCGTATTTCACTTTCCAAATCATTGTAAATCTAAGGCTTTGATTGTAATCAAATTGATCGATTGTATGCAATTCACAATTTTTATACACATTTACATCTATGATCATGCATGCATTTGTTATGCGACATATGAACTCGAATCAATTTGCATATGCTTACCATATGTTCATGAAAGTTGAACTTATAAATCAAACAGGCAATTGACAAGTTAAAACTCAAAATGCTAGACTTTTAACATCATGATTTTTGTCACACTTATGTTAAATATTTGCAAGTTATATTTAGGGTTATGTAACACCTTTTGTGTATGTTGTAACATTCCAAACACCTCCTACTTAGGCTATGAATAAAGTGCATCATCTAAACAAACAAGCAAACATTACAAATTTAATTAACAAAAAAAAAGAAGAGAAAACCCTAGCAACTTGCGGCCACAAGCTGCCAAGGGTGTAAACACTTCTTTGTTTCAAGTTTAAACTCAACTAACCACATTAATTGCAACCCTAATCCTAACCCTAATCCTTTCCCTATAAAAGCAAACCTTCCTCCACCCTTTTCTCATTTTTCCAAGCCTTAAAAACACTCTAAACATACTCCCAAAGTCCTGAAACTTTCTGCTAAAACAAAACAGTTTGCAAGTGAGTTTCAACTCACTTCTCTTCTTCTTCAAGCCTTGTTTTTCTTTCTAACACCATTGGATAACCTCTAGGAAGGTTCTCACAAGTTTGCTTGGGCAACTAAGGTGAAACCCCACCATTTTGAGGTCCAAAAGTGTGTTAACTTTCTGCCCACTTTTATCTTTTTAAACTTTAAGATTTTCAAAGTTTCTTTATGTTTTCTTCCTCAACATTGTTTGCTAAGCCCCATGGGATGCTACCATAGGTTTTCCATGGAAAACCAAGGTGGAACAATACCAATTTTAGGCCAAACTTTCTTTTTTGGAAGTTAAACTTATAAACTTTTTCGAACTTGTTTTTAAACATAACAACTCTATGCTACTTGTGCCTCTAATCAAGTTTATGATTAGTGAGCTAGCTAGAATTGTTCATACAAAATCCATAGGCGTAACATGCCTCTAAACTTGTGGTTTTTACTAGGGTTTTAAACCCACAAGTGTTGAGCCATCCAAGCTTACAAGCTTGTGTTGGTGAAGGTGTTATTACATGGAGGCCTTGGCTATCCAACTTTTCAATCCACCCCTCACTTGATGATTTCCATCCATTAAGATACGGTTCACTTTTACTAGGGTAACAAGGCTACAACACGTCCCCAAACGTTGCCATGTTCGGGATGCACGCACCTAGGCTTCTTATTCGGTTTGAAGCGTAGCTTAGTAAAGTACTATATTCTTGACCATCCGGATTGTCCTTGTGGCAATTTGTGTATTGGTGAATCTTACGAAAGAGGTTAGGATGGTTATCCTCCTACCTCCATCATGACTTCTGTGACTTATATGATATCCATGAATTATATGAAATCTATGATAATATACGTAAATAATGAATATAACCGAACCTTTGACGATGACCATATGGTTAACTTGTCCTAATATTAGGTTATTTTATCTAAGACCTAACCATCGTTATGATTCTATTGGGCATGACCCATAAAAACACAAACACCCTTCGAGGCTTATAGTGTCAAAAACGAGCGTTAACGTCTAGATAAATACTTTCAACTATACATACTTTTTGCGTACTTTAAATTCCTAAAAATTCCACCGTCATTCCAATACTCGCATACCTACATTTCCTTGTGTAGGATAACTTGGTGTTCATCCCACTAAACAACCTAACGCTTTCACGGAACTTAATTTTTCAAAACCGTGAGTACACTCAACACCCTTTTTACGCTTTACACTTTTTGGGTGCAACATGTTAATCTATTACAAATACACTAAATGACACTTTTATTTTATGAAATCACACAAACAATCCATCATACATGCTATAGTTATGTGATGCTTGAATTGTTACTTGGTACATTCTTATGTGATACTAAATGCCATTAACTTCGATCAAGCCTCCCTTAACATGTATAGCGCTATAGGAGTAACGCACCGCCCGTATACTTGTGGTCAATGTTAAGTTGTTAATCTATTATGTGGTATACTAGAGGATTGACTTGTAGTTCACATGCCTTGTTTACACTTATCTCGTATACTAGCTTATCATGTGGATTTGTTTAAATCTTTTTATTACTTATGTTATGATATCAAACTTGTGTACTCGTCAATACTTTGTTACTGAACTATAGTTTTTAACATGTTGCAGGTTGATGAGATTAACATGACGAAACTTAGTAGGATCAGCATAGAAACACGCTTAGAATACTAAGTTATTTAATATGTTTTGTAGAACATGTTTCATATGTTGTTGTTTCGTATTTGAATTATATTGTATTTGACAATTTGGTGATTTGAAATGAAATAGGTTGTTTAATTAAATATTGTCACAAATAGTGTTATGATGTCTCGGGCAATCTAGTTCATCTCACTTCGATGTTTCCGCCATCGGTTGGGGTGTGACACAAAGTGCCATGTTTTGTCCATTAATGGCAGGCCAAAGCGCCATAGGCCGAAGTGCCATATTTTGTCCATTAGTGACAGGCCAATGTGCCATATTTTGTCCATAGTGACAGGCCAACGTGTCATATTATATGTCCATAGTGACAGGTGCTGTATTATTATGTCCATTAGGGACAAGCCTATGAGCTACATATAATTGTCAAATGACAATGACAGTTGCGACATTACGATCCACTGTCTAATAATATATGGACTACGTCCAAATTGTAATTTGCCTTTGATGGTCCTTTTGAGACCTAGGCCAAATATAGATATGATAAGCCTAAGAGTTGTGATTTTATTACACTAGCTTGATTAGGCGATGTATTTGTATATCCAATGTTTAAAGCCAATATGGTTAGTAATACCATGGCTAAGAGAAGTTTTATTTGTTGTTTAGAACCAAAGCTTCAGAAATGGCAAACTCGGATGAGGCGCAAAGTAGCCACCGAGAGATTAACTCTAACGACGCCGAAAACATAGCCCTTGATAATGATAACTTCCAAGCTCGCATTGATGTAGTTGTGGGAAAAGCCATGGAGAAATTTAAAGAATTGAGCGCTACTCGCTCCAAACCCTTATCAATCCCACCATCCTCAGCTCGTAAGGAGAGCTTAGTTCACTCTTCAAATGCAAAGAGTGAACCAAAGAAACTAGAAATTACTGATAGGTCCCGTTCTTCTAAAGACGGATGTACCTATAAATACTTCATCTCCTGTAAGCCCCGAGATTTCAATAGGGAAAAAGGAGCAGTAGAAGCCTTGAAATGGCTTGATGAGATGGAAACGATAGTGGATATTAGCGGTTGTGCTGATAAGGATGTGGTAAAGTATGTATCACAGTCCTTTAAGGACGATGCCCTAATTTGGTGGAAGGCCATGATCCAATCAACGGGTAAGGTACACCTGTACAACTTAGGATGGTCTAAGTTTGTTGATTTAGTCAAGGAGACTTAATGCCCACCTCATGAGGTGGAAAAGATAGAGTCAGACTTTCTGACTCTTATCATGAAGAACCTATATTGTCGGAAGTATGTTTCTGACTTCAATTCCCTGTCTAGGTTAGTTTCCATTTAATTACCCCAGAACCCAAACACATTGCGCGTTTCATTCATGGGTTAGCGCCTGAGATAAAGGGCATGGTAAAGGCTGCTCAGCCTAGTACCTACAGGTCTGCTGTTGACCTATCTCTCTCACTCACTTTAGACTTAGTAAGGCAAAAATTAGTCAACACCGAGACTGATGGGAAAAAGGAAGAGAGAGGATTATAACTCCCAAAGATTTGATAAGAAGAATAAGGGGAGATTTGGGTTCGGAAAGAACCAAGATAAGTCGGGCGTAACGCCAACATGTAAATATTGCAACCACATGCATTAGAGACAGTGTAGTATTGATCCACAGGCTAGACCCTGTGGTATCTGTAAGAAAAAGGGGCATAAGACCCTAGAGTGCAAAGATATTAAGAATGCCGTCTGCTACGGCTGTAATGAAAAGGGCATATTAAGTTTTATTGTAACAAGAACCCGAGAAATAATGATGCAAAGCGTGGAGAGGCTAAGAAAGGGAATGCTTGTGCCTTCCAAATGAATGCCAGAGAGGCCGTTAATGACAATAACTCATAACAGACATTCCTCATCAATATTTTGCTAATTTTTTTTTTGATTCGGAAAAAATCTTTTGTATACCAAAAATTTTTTAGTAAAATTAAATTCCCATAAAACTCTAACATAACCTATAGGAAACTTCTGATGAACTTTTAAAACATCATCTTCCATTCTTGATGATTTTAATCTATTAAAATCATTCTATCCTACTTCTTTGCCAATTAAATGGCGGGGTTCGATGTATCCTAACAGGGTTGGTTACCCATAACCAACCCCATGCCTTGATAAGAAACTCATCGAGATTAAAACCCCATCTCGTGAAACCGATCACCATCCATAATTCCACACATTGCTAACAAGGATCATTATTTTAAAAGCATCCAATTTTTGGGAAAGGTTGTTCATTTATATCAACAACAAACGACCAAGCCAACATTGAAACCTTTCCAATTATTCGGAAATTCCATATTTTCCTTGAATAATTACCTGGTCTAACCTCCAATACAAGTGGAGTTAGAATTGATATCTTACCAGGAAAACCCCCTGTTGCTAAGCCCAAAAAGCTACCTCCACAAGATGAAGGAATTAAGAATTCAATTAATGAACTTTTAGAGAAAGCTTCATTCAGCCATTCCTCCCCTTTGGGGGCTCCTATTCTGTTCGTTAAAAAGAAGGACAATCAATGCATGTACATTGATTATGTGAGTTGAACAATTAACATCAAAAATCGTTACCTTACCCAGATCGACGACTTTAAAATTCGATCGACTTCAAGGTGCTAGCTATTTCTCTAAGATCGATTTGAATCATATCATCACTGAAGGTTAGGAACAGGATTTTCCTAATCTGCCTTCAGATCATATATGGTCATTATGAATTCTTGTGATGCCTTTTGGGCTCACAAAGCACCTCAACATTCAGGATCTCATGAATAATTGCAACCGATTTAATAATTTGTCCATTGTCTTCATAAAGATTATTTATCTATTCTTGTAATTAGGCGATCACAGAAACATTACATGCATCCTAAATTGTTAAGGCAAGAGAAACTTTAGCTAATTCTCTAAGGCAAAATTTTGGCTTAGAGAATCCATTTCTTGGACATGTCGAATGAGCGGGGGTATCCAAGTGGATCCGCCAAAATAAAAAGCAATAATGAATTGGAAAGTACCCAAACTCCTCAGAGATCATACTCTAGGATGGCGGTTATTAAGAAGTTCATTGAGAACTTTCAAGAAACCACCCTTTAACACCTTTACCCTAAGAAGAATTTGACTAGTCCAAAACAACAAAATTTCTTTTGAATTCAAAACACAAGTGACAATGCTCCTTGTTTCCTACCTAGGTATTGAGGATTTTGTATTTATTGTGATCTCCAACTCATGGGCTGGGCAAGCAAAAAGGCAAAGTGATTACTTATGCTCACGACAAAAAGGCACAAAAGAATTACACCCACCAAGATTTGGAATTTTAGTTTATTTGCACTAAAGTTTTGGAGATATACTTATTGAACAAAGGTATTATATACCTACCATAAGATCCTCAGCATTTGTTCAATCAAAGGGATTTGAACATGCACAACGCCGCTGGATGGAAACACTTAATGATTATGACTGCAAAATTTCCTATCACCGAAAGGCAAAGTTGTTGCGACCCCCTTAGTCGCAAGAAAGGGTTAAGCCCATTAGAATAAGCAAGACTTGAGCTCAAAAAATTAATGAAAGCTATTAAATGCCAAAAGCAACCCTTAAAGCTAATATTCCTAATAAGGATTAGGTGGAACTGTTGACCGTTAACCCAAAAGGATGAACCTTACCTAAATAAGAAACCGGGTTCCAATTTTGGAGACTTAAGATCAATCCTCCAAAACGCATAATTCAAATATCTTCACCTGTTGGACAAATTATCAGGATCTAAAAATAATCAATTGGGGTAGTTTGAAGAAATCATAGCCACTTAGTAGCAATGTCCACGTGTTCACAAGTTAAAGCCAACTTTTAAAAACCCTCCCAAATTCTACAACAACTTGAATTCCTGCTTGGAAAGGGAAATGGTGATTGGACTTGATTCCCACTTGGGTCATTTCTTGCTAAAATTTAAAGGAAACTAAATTCTAACAAATTGGCTAAGTTATATGGACAAGATTGTGTCCCAAATGGTGTGCCGGTTCTTTTTTCGAAGAAACAATATACATCCATTTCTTGAAAAGTTTTCCAACAATCTTTAGGCACAAATTAAACTTTATACGCTTACCATCCCAGACGAGTCAGATAGTGTACATCAAACTTTGGAAGACATCTTAAGCATGGTATTATTTAGGTGGAAGTTGGGATGACCACCTACCCTAATAAATTCCCTATAAATTGTTATCACACGAGCATCAAGGCTGCCCTTTTGAGGCCTTGTATGGGAAAAATGTCGAATGCCCTTGTTGGGGAAAGTTGGGGAAGCCCAACTACAGGACCAGAGATTGTCCTAGACCCGAAAAATTGCAAATCCGGAAAGACTCAAAGCTGCCCAGATAGGCAGAAGAGCTATCTACAAAGGCGTAAACCTCTAAGTTCCAAGTAGGGGACAAAGCCATCTAAAGGTACACCTTGGAAAGGTTAATGAGATTCGAAGGAAGGGTAAATTAAGCCAAGATAATAGGCCATTCGAGATAATTAATGTGTCACGCTGTACTTATAACTTTAAACTGCCCAGGGCTTAGTGGAATACTTTGTTCCACATCAGTAACCAAGAAATGTCTACTATGGCCTACAATTCACTCATTTGCAAATTGATGAAAACCGAGGTTCTTAAAACCAATTTCGATCGAGGATCGACATTAAGAAGCCCAAGAAATTTTAAAACCTATATAAAAGGTTTAGTGGGAATGCCCTGATCCCGAGGTACATGGGGGTTGAGTCCACTATGCACAAAAGTACCCCCATCTTTTTGAAAAAATACGAGACAATTTCTTTTAGGGGTGAGGAGTAACACCCGAAAATCGTGTCCAAATAAAGTGACTCTAATTTTTTTAAAGTCATTAAAGACTAAAGGGACTAAAGGGCACATCCAAACGAGCCCTGAGTGACCTTTGTCAACATGGTTAAAATTAGCCTCGATTTTACCGTTGTGTCAACATCTTAAACATTTTCCTCTGGGAGTTGTGTCAACATCTTAACGGCCTCTTAGTGACCGTTTTCAACAACAAACTTGGCCTCTGATTTCCGTTGTGTCCAACATGCCCAGCCTCTATGACATGGAGTCAACATCTTATAATGAGCCCTGATGATCCTTTACAAATCCAACCTCATATTCCCATTTATGGAACGAGAGGGATCAAATCCGTTAAAAACTAAAAGGGATAAAGAGGTTAAAAGGTCAACAAATTAATTTTAACTTGAGTGACCTTTTTAACAACCAAACTCGACAATGCCGGGCTACTCTCGGGTACGCCAAATAATGGTTAGGGAGGGCTAAATAATGCATAAAGGGTTTAGGGGGGTTTTATAATTGAAGGGTTAAATGTGACAAACTTTGAAACTGTCAGGGGCGCTCGCGGGGGGGAAAGGGGGCTGGGTCGGCCTCCGGGGGCCGAAGGCCTGGCCTAAGAAAATTTGGCTTGCCCCACATATTTGCCAAAAACCATTTGATTTGAAACCAGAACTTCCAAAACTGCTATCCACGTTTTAGGACCTTTGTAACTCCTCTAACACCCCTTAACACCTGCATCACCTCCTTCAAGCTCTCCAACTATAAAAGTGCAATGCTTCACCATTGAACGCACCTTCTCATTTATCACCATCCCCTCCTCAAATCCAACGAAAGGACATCTTCAAACACCCTAGAAATCACTTGTAAGTGTTCCTTTCTCTTGCATTTGTTTATAAGGCTTTATAGCCAAAAGTCAAGCTTTTTATAAAAGACTTTCGGTTAAGACCATTAGGCCCAGCCATTGTTCGAAACGAACATGGCTAATGATCAAAAAGGTAGGTGTTAATCCCCCTAAAAGGGAACCCCTAAATCACTTTTCTGACCACTTACGGTCAAAGTTTAATATTAAAAAGTTAAACAGGCCATTTTTCGGAAATGTTATAACTGAGCTTATATTTTTAAAAGCATGTTTTGCACTTAAACAATTGGTAAAATTATTAAACTGAACAGTTCGGCTCGCAATTTCAGTTCTAGGTCGTTTGCAACCGAAAGTCTGAAGTTTGACTCTGCTTTGACTTTCGATTCTAACCCTTGAGATTTGTTACCACTGTTAAAAAGTTCATTATACGTAATATAATGGCATAACCCTCAGGTTATATTACAAATCTAATCAAAATCTAAAATTATGCACAAGTTCCAAATAGGCTATTTTGACAAAATGCCCTTTTTGCATAAAAAAGGATTAATCGATAAAGAACTTGAAAATGAACCACCTACTTGTAAATCATAAGTAGGATTATATGGGGTCAATCAATTATAAACGAGTTTATAACAAGCCTTGTATTATTCACAAAAGACAAAAAAAGCCCTTGGCAATAAAATGGTTTTAATCATAACTTTTCTATCAAATCTTTTATGCACACCCGGATTTTCCAACACGAAATCCATAACCGATGGGCCCGGTGGGGAGTATCTGACTCATTAAAAATCAAGGCAATTAAACACACACATCGGAAGCTTGGAAAAATTACTATTCAAACCAATGTTCAAAATAAAAAAATAATAAACAGGCTCGATAAAGATCCACACGGATCATAAATTATACATGGAAAAATAAAAAAAGACTTGGGCAGATTTAGGATTGCAAATCCTCTATCATACCGACACCCCAGACATTTTCGTATTGTACCGGAATTAGCTTTGAAAATAACGCAGCTTTCCTGTAAATACACCCAACCGACTCTTTTGAAAACTTTAAAAAAATTTTAAGTCAATTAGCACAAAATCTTTTTATAAACGGGTTAATTGACCGTCCAACCTTGTAACCGATTTACATGTTTCAACATACGGGGCTCGGTATGGAGACCGAGACACAATTAACGTCCCTACTTTGGACTCACGAAGGGTCCAATTCCTCCAACCGTGGGAATCATAATTGGCGTCTATCGGGGTATGCCTACAAACCCCGCTAAAGGGGTCCATTTCTATTGTAATAGCCGAGGAATCCAACACGGTATTAACCCCCGATTTTAAATTATCAAACAAAACTGACTAAAACAAATAACGATTTACATCCCCAACCGGCTTCGATTGAATCCCATTTCCGACCAAGGCGGGAATAAAATTTTCCTAACCCAAGCCCCGAATAGGGGAAAAGTGAGAGTATTTACCTACTATCTTCTTTTATTTTTAAAACTCGTCTACACAAAAGACTAATGCAATGCATTACCCAAGTCTTTATCTAATATGGCTAAACAACCAATTAAAACTAAAAGGTCTTTGTTTAAGTCATAACTAGCCGACACTACTTATAAAATGTATACCTAGATAAATAGATTGGATAAATTAGTTTGACCCAACAAGTACATTAACTTGTATAAAGGAAACTTTAACATTCTGGATTTGAGATTAAAAAATGAAAGGTTAAACCCTTTTGGTTAATCCCTAAACAGTACGTATAATCAACCGACGCATAACATAATGGGGACAATAATCTGGCTATTCCAATGCCTTATTTTTAATAAAATTTTAAAAAACATAGGAACAACTTGTATGCCCTTAAGTTTTAAAACGAAATTATGCCCAAAAGGCTTTCGTAATTATAAACCGTAAAAAGAAATATGAATATATTTTAAGTTTATGTCATGATATTCTGGAAAAATATTTTTTTTTATGATATAATATCGGAGGATACCAATTATAATGTGTATTTTTACCTTTTATGACCAAACTAGCACCAAGGGGGCAATTTTTGTCTTTTACACAAGTTTTTTAAATTTATTTGGGAACTAGTTTATAAATGATCTACTGTAATTATGTTTTAAAAAAGTTTTAAAATCATTAGGTATCAAGTCTTTTCAATAATGTTTAAAAACCAAACTATGCCCGAAACGGCGTTATGTCTAAAATGACTTTTTTCAAGCGATGTTTACGAAAACTGACATTGGTCAATTAAAATGTTTTAAAAATACATTATTAAACATATTAGTAAAAATGATTTACCTTGAAAAGATTTATTAAAATCATTTTATGATCACAAGGAAAAACCGTCATTTTTTCGCATAGTTTAAGGATCGCTTAAAAAAACTCAGTTATAACTTAGTTTAATACACAAAAATTGTACTTAAAATATACATCATAGGAAATCATTTTCAAGCATTACCATTTAAAACCTTGTTTTATGCAAAAAGGACATTTTGGCAAAGGGGGCTAATTACGGAAACTTACGCATAAACTCAAATCTGATTATATCTGAATATATCCTCAAGGGTTAGCTACTTATTTATGACAAATGCAATTTAGATCAGTACCAACAATCATAGGGTTAAATAAGAAGTCAAAGTAGAAGTCAAACTTTTGACTTTCGGTTGCGAACGACCCAAACAAAGACGGCCAAAAATTTAACACATTCTAGGACTAACACCTACCTTATTACGATCACTTACCCCCCATTTCTTTCGAACAATGGCTGACCATAATGGTCTTAACCGAAGCAAGCGGCTCCTAAAACGCTTGACTTTTGCATAAAAGCCTAAAACAAAAAGCAAGAACAAGGAACACTTACAAAGGTTCCTACAAGCAAGAGAACTAAGTTTGGACCCCTTCACTAGGAACCTTCCGAAGGGAGAAAGTTATATTTAGAAAGTGCAATTGGAATAGGCACTTCAACACCTATTTATAGTTGGAACCAAAGGAGGGAACCAGGTGTTTTAGGGTTAAAAGAACTACACGGTCCCAAAACTGGCATAGCAGTTTAGAGAACCTGGTTTTGAATAATGGTTTTGGAGTTTTGCTTGGTCTCCAAACAAACTTTCTACAAAACCTTTTCGCGTCCCGCGAGAACCCGGCCGGCCTCCGCGCCCGCACCGCCCCCGGCTAGTTTCAAAGTTTGACACTTTTAACCCCCTTACTTATAAACTTTAAAAACACCTTTTTGGCACTTTTAACCCTCCGGCCAATCTTGGCATACCCCGATTTTTCCCATATTCGATTTCTCGGTTCTTTAAAAGGCTCAAGGTTAAATTAACATGTTGACACTTTTAATCCCCCCCATCATCCAACTTTCACAAATTTCAAAAGAACCCTCGCCAACAATGGCACGTTAATTGGACTTCACAAAGGATCCTCAGAGGTTATTAAACCTGTTGATTCCAATGCACTCCAGAGGCGGCAGTACTATCAGCACCAAGCCAAATTTTCAAGCATGTTGACAAAATAATAATTCAACTGTTATTTATGCATGTTGACACGGACCGTCACCAAAGGGGCCCATTGTGAGTTGACGCCTTTGTCCTTGGGTTTTCAGTTTTTAAAATACAAACACCTTCAATATACTATTGGACACGATTTTACAGGGTGTTACTCCTCACCCCTTTAAAGAAACTCGACCTCGAGATTTTATAAAAAAGAGGGGGGCCTTTGGGCGCTAGTGGACTCAACCTCCCATTTGTTTCGGGGCCTCTAAAGGCATCCCACTTAACCTGACATAGGTAAACATTTTTCTTCGAAGCTTTTTAACCTTGACCCGACGAAATCTTTTCTCAACAAACCCGGTTTCATCTATCTGCACACATCGGCGACATTGCAGCGCTCCCTCTGCTAACATTTTTTAAGGTTATATTGGAAACATCATGGATTCCACTGGCTTTCCCGCAACCTGCTTATAACTACAGTGCTAACATTCAACTAATTTTAATGGTCCAATATATTTTTGGCTCATTTGCCCTTCTTTCCAAAAACGCATCACACCTTTCCAGGGGATACTTTCACATACTTTTCCCCACTTGAACTGAAGAGTTTACGCCTCTTGTCAGCATAGCTCTTTTCTTATCCCTGGAAGCTTTGAACGATCACGATTTTGCACAGTCTTTTCCTGGCTCCAGACAATCCTGGCCTAAAGTTGGCTTCCCCAACTTCTTTTCTGCCCACACACGGGCGTTTACACTTTCTCCCTATAAGTCTTCAAAAGGACTCCTTAATGCTACATGATAACTTTATTGTAGGAGAATTCATTAGGGGTAAGTGGTCATCCCAACTTCCACCAAATCAATCACACATGCCTAAGCAGCTTCCATGTCGGAAGTACGTTCCTTTGACCACAGTCGCGGATGAGCCGTACTAAATTCAATCGGTGCCTAAGATTTTTGGAACTTTTCTAAAAGTGAGGTGTAACTATATCTCTGTCAATACAAAGATACCGGCACGCCGTGTAGGGACACAATCTTGTCCACCTACAACTTACCAATTTATCTAATATACTTTCCTTATTGGAAGAAAGGGCGACTTGGTCCACCTATCCACTAGACCCAAATTTGTCATTACCACTTTTGGCCTTAGTAACTTGGTAATCAAATCCATGTTACCATTTTCCCATTTCCAAGTGGGAAAACCTAATTGTTGCATATCCCTACGGTTTCTGATGTTCGGCTAACTTTTGCAACACATCAAACTTAGCTAAATAATGGCTAGGTTTCTTTAAAAACCCCTCCCCCAATATTCTTCTCAAATCTTATACATCTTGTCACCACCTGGGGAACTGATATCTTGAATTAGCGCTTCTCGAAGATTAGATCCTAATCCTCCAAAGATCGGAACCCAAATTCTTCATTAATCTTAGGATTCCATCCTTTCCAGGCGCTAATTTCAAACAATTCTGCCTTCCTTCTTAGGAATAAATTTGCCTCTAATAAGGCTTGTTTTTTGCGCATCTAATAGTTCTCACTTAACATTTCTAGCTCAATGCTCTTACGGTAATCCCCTATAGGTAACCCTTCCTTGCCTTAAGTCGGCAACTACATTTGCCTTGCCTGGATTACGAATCTCACAATCAAATCATTAAGTGTTCCACCACGCGTTGTCGCATGTTCAATCTTTCTGATTAACGATGCGGAGACTTTTATGGTCTGTGTATATAACACACTTTGTGCCATACAAGTAATGTCTCCACAGTTTTAGTGCAAATACACCGGCACCCAATTCCAAATCGTGGGTGGTGTAATTCTTTTCATGCACCTTTAATTGTCGTGATGCATAGGCAACCACCTTGCCTTTTTGCATTAGCACACAGCCCATGCCAGTGTGCGATGCATCACAGTAGACTACAAATTCCTCAATACCCTCAGGTAGAGATAACACAGGAGCATTGCTCAACTTGTATTTAAGAACCTCAAAACATTCTTGTTGCTTTGGACCCCAATTATACTTAACATTCTTACGGGTCAAGGTAGTTAAAGGAGTGGCTATTCTTGAAAAGTTCTCAATGAATCTTCTGTAGTATCCAGCCAATCCTAGGAAACTACGAATTTCTGTTGGGGTCTTGGGTACTTCCCAATTCATTATGGCCTCAATTTTGGCGGGATCCACTTGGATACCATGCTCACTTACCATGTGTCCAAGAAATTGGACTTCTCTAAGCCAAAATTTGCATTTATAGAACTTTGCGCCTTAATAATTCTAGGTGCACCGAAGATGTTTCTCGTGATCAGCTTGATTACGAGAATAGATAAGTATGTCTATGAAGACAATGACAAACTTATCCAAATACGGTTTGCAGACTCTATTCATGGATCCATGAATGCTGCCGGTGCATTTGTGAGCCCAAAAGGCATCACTAAAAATTCAAAATGACCATAGCGGGTTCCTGAAGGCTGTCTTAGGAACATCTTCACTTCTAACCTTCAGTTGATGATATCCTTATCTCAAATCTATCTTAGAGAAGTAACTAGCCCTTTGAAGCTGGTCGAATAAATCATCGATCCTGGGCAGAGGATATCTATTCTTAATTGTTAGTTTGTTCAGCTCCCGATAGTCGATGCACATCCGCATTGATCCGTCTTTCTTCTTAACGAAGAGGATTGGAGCTCCCCAAGGCGAGGAACTAGGTTGTATAAAGCCTTTCCCTAGGAGTTCGTCTAGTTGCGTCCTCAACTCCTTCATTTCAGTAGGTTCTAACCTATATGGAGCTCTAGCTGCGGGTGCTGCCCCTGGTATGATATCAATCCTGAATTCCACATGCCTGTCTGGAGGTAGACCAGGTAATTCTTCTGGGAATACATCAGGATACTCTAAAATGACTGAGAGGTCTTCCATGTTTGGTTTAGGTTCATTTATGGTAACTTGTGCCATGTAAATGACACAACCTCTTCTCAAACACTTGGATGCCTTAAATAACGACACCTTGTCTGGCAGTCCATAGTCTGAGTCTCCAGGGATGGTGATTATTTCACCAGATGGGGTTTTGATTTCGATGAGCTTTTTATCGCAGACAATGCGGGCTTGGTTATGAGATAAACAATCCATGCCTAAGACAACATCAAACCCTGCCAATTTCATTGGCAGAAGATAGATAGGGATGGAATGATTCTTAATGGATATAGACCATCCATCAAGAATGGAAGATGCAGTTTCTAAGGTTCCATAGGCAAGTTCTATCTCATAAATTTTATCTAGAGTTCTTATGGGTAAATTTAATAGTTTACTAAACTTATGGTCAACAAATGATTTATCCGCACCCGAATCGAAAAGAACTCTAGCGTAGATATTATTAATGAAGAATGTATCTGTTATGACATTGTTGTCATTAACGGCCTCCCTGGCATTCATTTGGAAGGCACGGGCATTCCCTTTCTTGGCCTCTCCAGTCTTTGCATCATTACTTTTGGGTTTCTTGGGGCAATTGTATGTTATATTCCCTTTTTCATTGCAGTTATAGCAAACTGCATCATTAAGATCCTTGCAATCTAAGGTCTTATGCCCTTTTCTTTTGCAGACACCATAGGGTTTGGTTTGTAGATTTATACTACATTGTATCCAGTGTCTATATTTACAGTTTTTGCACAGAGGTTTGTCATTAGACACAGTGTTGGTTCTTCATGAACCCGAAATTTCCTTTCTTCTTAAATCTTTGGGAGTTATTATCCTCCGGTTTCCTGTTTTCGTGAGTTTCAGTCCTAATTGACTTTTGTCTTACCAGATCTAGGGTAAGGGAAAGAGATAGGTCTACAGCGGACCTATAGGTACTAGGTTGTGTAGCCTTTACCATGCCCTTTATTTCGGGCGCCAACCCATTTATGAAACATTCAATGCGTTTGGATTCTGGGGTGATCAAATAGGAAACTAACCTAGATAGCGAATTGAAATCGAAACATACTTTCGACAGTCTAGGTTTTTCATTGATAGAGACAAGAAGTCTGTCTCTAGTTTCTCCACCTCATTGGTTGGGCAATATGTTTCCTTTACCAATTCAACAAAATTGGACCATCCCAAGTTGTACAGGTGTACCTTACCTGTTGATTGAATCATGGCTTTCCACCATATTAGGGCATCGCCCTTGAAGGATTGTGATACGTACTTGACCACATCCTTATCAGCACAGTTGCTGATATCTACTATCGTTCCATCTCGTCTAGCCACTTTAGGGCTTCTACAGCTCCTTTCTCTCTGTTAAAGTCTCGGGGCTTACATGAGACGAAATACTTATAAGTACATCCGTCCTTAACAGAACGGGACTTTTCAGTAAGATCCATTTTCCTTGGTTCACTCTTCGCATTTGAAGAGTGAATAGAGCTCTCCCTATGAGCTGAAGATGGTGGAATCGATAGGGGTCTAGAGCGAGTGGCACTCGACTCTCTAAGCCTTTCTATGGCCTTTCCCATGGCCCTTTCCACAGCTGCATCAATGCGAGCTTGGAAATCATTATCATTATATTTTTATTTTCAGCATTGTTGGGTTCAACATTCCTGTGGCTACTTTGTGCTTCATTTGAGTTAGCCATCTTTAAGTCTTGGTTTCCATATACCAATAAAACTTCATTTAGCCATGGGTATAAACCATATCGGTTTTCAATATTGGATATAACAATCCATTGCCTATTCTAGTGTAAATACATACACTCTTAGGCTTAACATATCTATGTTTGGCCTAGGTCTTAATAGACCATCAAAGGCAAATTACAATTTGGATGTAGTCCATATATTATTGGACTGTGGATCGCAATGTCACAACTGTCATTGTCATTATTGACAATTATATAGCTCATAGACTTGTCCCTAATGGACATAATAATTGGGCATACTTGCCGGTCATATTGGTCATAATATATATATGGCATATCAGCCTGTCACTTAAGACTATAATACATATGGCATGTCAGCCTAGTCACATTGGACAATAATCGGGCACCTTGGCCTACATCATATCAGATGTATATGGCATATCAGCATGTCCCGTTGGACAATTAATTGGGCACATTGGCCTACATCATATAGATGTATATGGCATATCAGCCTGTCCCTTTGGACAATTAATTGGGCACATTGGCCTACATCATATCAGATATATATGGCATATCAGCCTGTCCCGTTGGACAATTAATTGGGCACATTGGCCTACATCATATTAGACGTATATGGCATATCAGCCTGTCCCTTTGGACAATTAATTGGGCACATTGGCCTACATCATATCAGATGTTATGCATATCAGCCTGTCCCTTTGGACAATTAATTGGGCACATTAGCCTACATCATATCAGATGTATATGGCATATCAGCCTGTCCCTTTGGATAATTAATTGGGCACATTGGCCTACATCATATCAGATGTATATGACATATCATCCTGTCCCGTTGAACAATTAATTGGGCACATTGGCTTAACGGCTAGTGTGGTTCCTCAACCCACCCTACCAGGAGTATGAACATTCTTTAATGTAACATAAGAGTACCTTAATGATTGATTAATGGTCCCGGTCACCTTCGACCTTAACGACCTTGGAGGTTCGGACCTAGTCCCTTACCTCATAGAATTTACTATCCTGATAGAAGACCCATTCATACTTAACAATCATTTCTTGTCCAATGTGTGGTCTACGCCACTTGGCATAATCAATCCATTAAGATTTTTGGCATTATATAGCAGAGCATAAATTTCGAGTAAAATCGAGACGCTCGTTATCAAAAGGATGTGTACATATATATAATTCTAAAATACTTCATTAAATTTCCATAAGAAATTACAATACTAGAAAATGAAATAAATTGTCCATGCAAGGACTTAAAGGAAATAAACATGTCCACGCAGGGACTAAAGAAATAACAATGTCCTCGCAGGGACTACATATTATTAGCAGAGAATTCACTCGTTCTTCTTTCCCTTGACCAATTTGGAGAGTTTCTTGAAGAACTTGTTTGTCTTCTACTCCGTTTTCCGCCTGCTGCTGCATTTCTTTCATTCTTTCTAAGGCCTCATTGATGGCCTCAAGCGGTGGCGAGGTTGTGGTTGTGGTTGTGGCATAACCGGATACTGGTACCCATAAGTTGGATATCCGTCGGTGGATAAGTAAGTGGGAAAGAAGACGGGTAAAGTGCGTTGTGCATAACCGCCTGCATGTATGGGTCTTGCGACCATGCTTGATAGTCTACTGGTGTAGACGAGTTAAAAGGATCATATCTAGAGTGTCTGGATATGTGGGGATTGGGTTAGTATAACCCGATGTGGTGGTTGAACAGCAGGTGTGGTGTTGGTTCCACTATAGGTGAAACATTAGAGGATCCACCCATTTGTGGGTCCTCTTGAATTGTGGGGTAGGTGTTGGGCAAAGGTGGCAGCGATCCCGACCTTTGTCCGGCACGTACCGACATACGTGCTCCACGCTTCCTTCTTGGTGGTTCAGGTGGTGGTGGCGGTTGGTCCACTGGTTCCATGTGGACATCTTCTTGAATCCGGGGTGGTTGAGAGTGGTGAGAAGGAGTGTGGGCGAAGGTGAATTGGTTCCAATATTGGTCCCACTCATTAGGACCTTGGTAGGGTGATCTGGTATAAGAGTTCGAAATCACTTGAAATTTCAATGGGATGCATATTTGATCCCGACGGCGGCATCTCCGGGTTGGAGTCCTCGTCCATAGGATGTGGCTGGAAATGATTTTGATCGGCTGGAGGCGTGTTAAAATAATGATTAGGGTTAAATTCTTCATGGTAAGAATGTGAATGAGAATGATGGTATGGTGTGAATGATAGGAGTGGTGAGAGTGTGTGTGAGGGCGAGTGTCTATTAGAGACAGAACGTCTCGCTGGTTGCCAAGGAGACGAATCTCCTGATTCTTGGTAAGCATCTGGGTTATGAGGTTGAGGGGGTATGCGCCCCGATGGTCCTCCCCTCATTGGACCTTTTCCTTTCCACTTTGTCCTCTCACACGTGGCGGCATTTTCCTGTTTAAAAATCAATTCAAAAACATACTAATAACTTAATAATGAAATGAGTAAATCCTAGGTCAATGCCTAGACTCGGAAGTCTAAGGAATGTGCACGTGGAAGTTTGAGATTAAACACAAGAAGGATAGTGTTTAATTCTCTCAAACGTTGGCTCTGATACCAACCTGTCACACCCCGGATTTCCAACCCGAAATCCATACACTGGTGGGCCCGAGTGGGGAGTATCGTGACGTCAGTTGATAATCATCATAGTCAATTAAACACGGCACAACAGAAGTCTTGGAGTAAAATTACTATTACAAACCGAATGTTCGAAAATACAAAATAATATACAGGCTCGTAATAGAAGATCCACAGGCGGATCATAAATTGTACATGGAAAGAATATAAACACACTTTGGGTAGATTTAGGATTTGCAAGATCCTCTATCACTACCGAGCACTTCCAGCCTATTTTCGTATTGTACCTGTAGATTAGTCTTTTGAAAATACGTCAACTTTCGCTGGTAAATACACCCAACGACTCGTTTTGAAAACATTTCAAAAGTGTTTTAAGTGCGTATCAGCACAAAATCTTTTTATAACTTGGGTTAATTGACAGTCCAACCTTGTTAACAGATTTACATGTTTGTCATACATACGGGGCTAGGTACGGAGACCGAGACACAATTAACGTACACACCACTTTGGACTCACGAAAGAGTCAATTCCTCCAACCTTGTGGGAATGCATAATTGAGCGTCTATCGGGTGTATGCCTACACCCGCGCTAAGGTCGTGGCCATTTCTATTGTAATGAGCCGAGGATATCTAGGACATGGTAGCTTAACCCCCGATGTTTAAATTATCAAACAAAACTGACTAAAACAGAATATGCGGATTTACTATCCCCGAACCGGCGTTCGATTGAATCCCATTTCCGACCAAGCGGTAATAAATTACCGTAACCCAAGCCCGTATAGGGGAAATAGGTCGAGAGTATTTACCTGAGCTAATCTTCTTTTAATTTTTAATAACTCAGTCGTACACAAAAGGACTACGTGCAGATAGCATTTACCGGCAAGTCTCTAGTCTAGATTATGGCATAAACTAACAATTAAATACTAACGGTCTTTGTTTAAGTCGTAGACTTAGACCGACTAGCGACTGACAAACGTATGACGCTAGATTAAATGATGATTGGATAGAATGTAGTTTGATCCCAACAAGTACCTTGACTTGTATAATATGGGTAAACTATTAACATTCTGTATTTTGAGATTAAAATGACAAGGTTAAACCCGTTTTGGTTGAATCCCGTAAACTAGTTACTATAATCAACCGTACGCTTATAAGCGATAATGAGTGACCGGATAAGTCATGGACAAGTTCTATTTTGCCATTATATTTTAAATAAGTTTTAAGATAAAAGTAGGATATCAACTTGTATGCCCATTAACGTTTTAAAACGAAATTATGCCTCAAAAGGGCATTTCGGTAATTATAAACCGTATAAAAGAAATTTGAATATATTTTAAGTTTATGATTATGAGTATTCTGGAAAAATATTTTATTTATGATATAATATCGGTAGGATACCAATTATATGTGTATTTTACCTTTTATGACCAAACTATGCACCGAAGGGGCATTTTGGTCATTTTACACATAGTTTATAAATTATTTGGAATCTGAGTTTATAACATGTAACCTACTGTAATTATGTTTAAAATAAGTTTTAAAATTAGTAGGTATCAAATCTTGGACAATAATATGTTTAAAACCATACTATGCGCCGAAACGGCGCTTATGTCGTAAAATGACGTTTTTAAGCGATGTTTACGAAAACTGACATTAGGGTCAGATTAAAATGTTTAAAATATGTTATTTAATGTAACATATTAGTAGATAAATGATTTACCTTGAAAAGATTTATTAAAATCATTTTATGAGTCACAAGGACTAAAACCTCATTTATCGACATAGTTTCAGATCTGCTGAAAACTCAGTTTATAACTTAGTTTAATATCACAAATAATTATACTTATAATATTACATCAGTAGGAAACTCATTTTCAATTTTATTACCATTTAAAACCTTGTTTTATGCAAAAAGGGCATTTTGGTCAAAGTGGCATAATTACCGAACTTGCGCATAAACTCAGATTCTGATTATGATCATGTAATATAACCTCATAGGGTTATGCTACATTATCTTATGATCATAATGCAACTTTAGATCAGTAGCCAACTAATCTATATCGGGTCAGAATCGAAAGTCAAAGCATAAGTCAAACTTTGCGACTTTCGGTTGCGAACTAACCCTAGAACTGAAATTGACGAGCCGAACATATTTATACACATTCTAATAGTTATTACCAACTTTTTAAGTGTCAAAACATGTTTCATAACATATATAAGATTAATTTATGATTTTTCCGAAAAATGGCCTGTTTGACTTTTTAATAACTTAACTTTACCCGTCAATTGGTCTAGCAAATGTGATCTTCAGGAGGTGCCTTTTATAGGGACTAAAACCTACCTTATTATGATCACTTAGCCATGTTCGTTTCGAACAATGGCTGGACCATAATGGTCTTAACCGAAAGTCAAAGCGATTTCCGTAAAAGCTTGACTTTTGGCTATAAAAGCCTATATACGAAAATACAAGAGCAAGGAACATTACAAGAGGTTCCTACAATGCAAGAGAACTAAGTTGGATGCTCCCTTCAGCTAGGAACTTCTAGAGGAGGGAGAAGAGTTTGATTTAGAAATGTGCAAGTTGGAATGAGGCACTTGAACACCTATTTATAGTTGGAGAGCTCAAAGGAGGTGAAGCCAGGTGTTTAGGGGTGTAAGAAGAAGCTTACAAGTGTCCCAAAACGTGTCATAGCAGTTTAGAGAAGCCATGGTTTCAAATTAATGGTTTTGGAGTTTTGCTTGGTCTCCATACAAAACATTTTGGCACTTTTAGCCCTCCGTAGCCAATGCTTGGTATACCCGGGATTATGCCTGGACATTGTCGAATTCTCGGTTCGCTAAAAGGTCATTCAGAGGTATACATTAACATGTTGACACTTTTAATCCCTCCATCATCCAACATTCACAAATTTACAAAATTGAACTCTCTTGTCCAACAGATGGCACGTATGAGAGTTAGGACTTCACGAAGGATCATTCAAGGCTTATTATAAGCATGTTGATTCCGATGTCATTCAGAGGCTGGGCATGAGGCCAAATTTCAAGCATGTTAACATATCAGTCACTCAGAGGTTGTTATTTATGCATGTTGACATCGGACTGTCACTCAGAGGCTCGGATTGAGCATGTTGACGCCTTTAGTCCTCATTGGTCTTTAACAGACTATATTTAAAATACAACATGTGTCACTATACGATTGGACACGATTTTACAGGGTGTTACATTTTACCTACTGATAAGTTATGTTAAATAACATATCAAAAACATATAAACCTGATTTTAACATCAGTTTTCATTAAACATCGTACAATCGACATAAGCGCCATTTCGGCGCATAGTATGGTATTAAACCATATTTATCAACCAAGACATGTTACCTACTGATTTTATAACTTATTTAAAATATTTTTATAGCGAGTATAATATATAAACTCAGAATCCCAAATAAATTATCATATTATGTGTAAAATGACCAAAATGCCCCTTCGGTGCATAGTTTGGTCATAAATGATAAATTACACATATTATCATGTTCCTACTGATATTATATCATAAATTAAATATTTTTCCGGAATACTTATCATTATAACATTAAGATATATTCAAGTTCCTTTTATATGGTATATAATTACCGAAACGCCCTTATGAGGTATAATTTCGTTTTAAAACCTTAACGGACATGAAAGTTGATATCTTACTGATATTTCAACTTATTTAAAGTATAATGGCATACAGAACTTATCCATGACTCATCCGGTTACCCGATATCGTTGATATGCGTACGGTTAAATATATGCAACTAGTTTACGGAAATTAACCGAAACGGGTTTAACCTTCTCATTTGAGTTTCAAAATCCAGAATGTTTATGGTTTACCCATATTATAAAAGTCAGAGTACTTGTTGGGTTTAAACTATATTCTATCCAATCATCGTTTAATCTAGCGTATTATACGTTTTGATCCTGTATGCTAGTCGGTCTGAGTCTATGACTTAATTAAGACTGTTAGCATATTTAATTGGTTAGATTATGCCATAATCTAGACTAGAGCCTGCCAGTAAATGCTATCTGCACTTAGTTCATTTTGTGTATGGCTGAGATATTAAATCTTGCATTTAAGCCAAGACTAGCTCAGGTATGTGCTCTCGACTTATTTCCCCTATACGGGCTTGGGTTACGGTAAACTATTACCGCTTGGTCGGAAATAGGATCAATCGAATGCCGGAATGTGGCTAGTAAATTCGCATATTCTATTTTAATCAGTCTTGTTTGATAACTTAAACATCGGGGTTTAGCTACCGTATCCTGGATATCCTCGGCTCATTACATTAGATAATGGCCATGACCTAAGCGCGGGGTGTAGGTATACACCTGACAGACGCTCATGCAAAAAACTTACCCACAAAGTTGGGGATAACTCCTTCATGAGTTCTTAAGTGGTGTGTACATTAATCATGTCTCGATTTTCGCACTAGGCCCTGCTTGTATGGACAAACATGTGAATCTGTTAACAAGGTTACAAAGTAACTTTCCCAGGTTATAAAAGATTTTGTGCCATGTGCACTTAAAATCATTTTAAAATATTTTCAAAATGAGTCAGTTGGGTGTATTTACTAGCGAAAGCTGACGTATTTTCAAAAGACTAAGCTTGCAGGTACAATATAAAATAGGCTGGAAGCTGCTCGGTAGTGATAATAGGATCTTGCAAATCCTAGATCTGCCCTAAAGTCTGTTACACACTTTTTGTACATTTTACGATCCGCCTGTGGATCTTCTCTTACGAGTCCTCTGTATATAATTTTTCGTACTTTGAACACTTGGTTTGTAATAGTAACTTAAATCCAAGACTTCCGCTGTGCTGTGTTTAATTATCTATGATGATATCAACTTATATCACGATATTCCCCACACTGGCCCACCGGTGTTTGGAATTGTTGGAAATCTGGGGGTGTGACAGGTTGGTACTAGAGCCAACGTTTGAGAAAATTTAAACACTAGCCTGCTTGTGTTTAATCTCAAACTTACATAAGCACATTCCTTAGACTTCCGAGTCTAGGCTTTAACTTAGGTTTGCTTAAACTTGATACTTCCGACTATGTTTTCTAATTTGATTTACTTAGAACTTGCTTATTCTTTGTTTATGAACATGAGTAACTAAGTTCTTCTTAGCTACCTAGGCTATGGAGTATTGTTAACTTTTAATAGCTTTTCGGCTTTGATATTTGTTGATTTGGCTTAATGTTTTGGTAAAGAGTGTTTTGTTCAGGTTTTTAATGTATATGTGTGCTTTTTGCTAAATTATAATCAACTTATCACTTCATATGTGTCTTGTTGAATATCTTTCAGTTATAGATGCGTATTATGTTGCTTACTGTGTTTGTGACTAGTTTGTAACCTTCGGTACCTAACCATAGTTGTGACCCGACCCATTTTTGTCATTTGTAATGGTATTTGTGATTAGAGTAATAAAATGTGAAATTCTATGTCTTTTGTACGGTTTTATTATTACAATCAAGCATACTAATTATACGGATTATAGTAGTTATATTTTTTAAACATTTCATTTTTATTTTTGGATATCAATAAAAGCTTCACAACCAATTTTATCATTTCTTTTATTCGATGGGTGATGTCACACTCCGACTCGCAACAGTTTATTGGTCGGAGCGAGATGATTGTCCGTAGCCCATGACAACTATTATAACTTTAAATATTTAAAACATATCCAAATTAAAATGTCACACATAACAGAGAAATATCAAATAATTCATACAATACCAATGTCATAAACCATAACAAATAATATCCAATGTATTAACTAAGGCACATCCTAAGTGTCTTCATCTTCAACTCATCCCACACCTACATAGTATCATGAGTAAAAAAAGTTTTTGGGTCAACATAAAGTTTATGAAGATCTAAGATTAAATAATAAATTTTACTTTATTATTTTACATATTTTATTTAAATTTAAAAATGATTTAGCATGCAACTTCAGGTGTAATAAATACACCCATAACAAATCAAAATGACAACAATCACTAGATCACCAAAATCAAGACAATCACCACAATCAAATCTGATAATGCGACATAATAATAAAGAAAAAATAGACACAATGAGATTTAAACCCCGAAGAACGAATCGAAATGGTAACGATACCTAGTTCAACCTATGGCCGTGGGGAACCGCTAAACCGGTGGATCCACATTAGAAACAATTTGCACAACAAACAGAAAGCGAGTTACAAGTAGATATATGTATATAAAACAATAGATACTAGAAACAACAGAAACATGAATATAAAACATATAACAACACATTTATTTTTGCATGTTGATTATTTAAAGAGAAACATAAGAAATAAGACGCATGATACACCTCAAAAAGGTTAAGTGATAAAAAGGGAAATAAATAGATCTACTCAAAAGTTGCGAAGAGTTCCTCAAATGATTTCGCATAATAAAATGTATCCAAAATAATCTAATGACAAAAAGCAGCCTAAAAATATAAACCGAAATCTAAACAAACGGAACGATAAAATTGGGACAAATGATTTTAGTTTCTTGATTTTGATACTTTTGTATAAAATATTATTTTGAATATATATATATATATATATATATATATATATATAATATATATAGGTATAGGTTCATGTGAGAAAATTTAAAAGTGTGAGAAGGGTAAGAAGGAATATGATTGTGCCATGTGTCCTTTTTTTTGGAGATTTAGGGTGTAATGGTAATTTCATTAATAAAATCTATTCTTGGTAATTATTCTATATAACCGAAAACCAGTTATAATCGGCGATAATCAATTCGATTTTGCGCAACATGTTGATAAAATCGTAGGGATCATATTTCTTTTAAAATTCATCAATATTAGATTTGAATTCATTAGTGATTTTCGATCCATCCTCGATAACATATACCCAGTTAGATCGATTGTTACGATTTCTATTGAAAACACTGCATTCATATGGAGAATCATGGATCAGGTATGTTTTCGTAGGGTGATTGTCTGTATTATATCGCGGGTTGTTACATACTTATTTTTTTATCGTCATCTCAATGAATATAACTGTTCTAAATGGCGTATCTATAGGAATGGAGTGCAGGGTGTTATTTGATCATGTATTGTATTTTGTTTTATTATTCAGTTTATCCATTTATCTGCATAAACAATCTTTTTGAAACCGTCTATGTATGTGCTTTCAATAGGTGGTGTTATTTCTTTATAGGAATTCATGCTGTATTTTTTTTATATCATGTGGTGTTATTTATGTTATAACCAATTTTTCGTCCACGGTGTTAATTTAACGGGCTAAATGTGCTGATATAGTTGGGTTCACTCATGGTGTTTTTTAATACAGTTCTGTTCTGTTCATGGTGTTTTCGAAATAAAGTTGTGTTCCTTCATGGTGTTTTTATCTGTTATACGTGGTGTTTTTACAATACAGTCCTGGTACTTCATGGTGTTTTTGAATTACAGTTGTGTTCCTTCATGGTGTTTTTATCTGTTATACGTGGTGTTTTTACGGTGACATCTAATACAGTTGTGTTCCTTCATGTGGTCCTGCATGGTGTTTATTAACATACAACTATGGTGTTATTTATGTGCTAGTTTATCTAATACAGTTGTGTTTTTTGTGCTGGTTTTTAATACATACAGCTATGGTGTTATTTATGTGAGACGTTGTGTTATTTTGTAGGGTCTCATAATTACCAGCCTGTTGGGCGTCCACGTTTGTCTCCTAATTCTGGTAAGAGGACTTTTTTACCTGAGGTGGAAGATTCGCTTAGGCCGAGAGAGAAGATGACTTTCAACACACTGAATAATGCATTCCTCTTTTATCAAAAGTACGCGATGGCTGCAGGCTTTACCGCCAGAAAGTCTTCCCAATATAAGCAGTAGGATGTTGTTAAATCCAAATACTTTGTTTGCTCAAAGGAAGGGACCAAACTTTTTAAGGTGATCGATTCTTCTAAAGTGGTCGACACCTCAAATATAGGCTCAAAAAGGAAATCTACTCGTCGGGTCCCTTCTATTAGGACTTGTTGCGAGGCACGTATGTGCCTAAAGCTTAATGAGATGAATTTATATGAGGTATACTATTTCAAGGAGGACCGTAACCATTCTTTTGTTGCTGATGAGGATAGGTATTTACTCCCCGTTAACCGAGGATTGAATTATACTCAAGAGCAAGCGGTTAATGCTGGTGAGTGCGATAAATATTGGACCTGTGAAAGCATTTAATATAATGAGGACATTGTATGGTGGTTTTGACAAGGTTGGGGCAACCAAATCCGATTTCAAGAATTTTAAGCGAGATATAAACAGGTACGTATCTAAGTTTGATGTTGATATGATGATTAAACGGTTGCTGAGAAAGAAAGAGTATATGCCAAACTTTTCAGTGGAGTATACAACTTCTGAAGATGGTATACTAAGTGTCAAACCCTGACCCGCAGCGGAAAAGGTGATCGGGGCATGATTGGGTTATCATCAAAGCTCATGACATTTATTTTAACGTTTCATATTCATTAATACACTTTAATGGGAAATTTACAATCATAATTACATCATGACCTAAACATCAATCTAAGCTTCATTGTTTTCTTCTAAGGCATTTCCTATGTTTTCCTTGCTTCATCCTGTTCACCTGTATCATGTGTAAAAATGGTTTTTGGATCAACAAAAAGTTGGCGAGTGAATCCTATGGAAAACATTTGAACAAGTTATTCAATTGATTATAAAATAAAGTGCACAACCACACATGAGTAAAAATAGATGTAAACTTATACACCAATCATTTAATATTAAATAATGCACACATGAACAATAATGGATCGTTTTTAGGCACGCGTTGCTCAACTCGTCTCCCACGAGGAATTGATGGGCCTAATGAATGATTTGCATAAACTTGACAATATGATATACATAACTACAAACAATATAAACTAAATAATACACACACAAACAACAATGGATTTGTTTTGAGGCACGCGTTGCTCAACTCGTCTCTCACGAGGAACTGATGGGCCTAATGAATGAATTGCATATAAATTGACAAAATGAAATACATAACTACAAGTAAATTATATACAATCTAAGTTTAGATCACAATATGGTATGGCACAAGTTTAAATAAACGAGTTAATTCTGTGACACATGACACACCCCAAAACGTGTAATTAAAAAGGGGAGTTGTAAGATTCACTCACATTGGGTGCGTTCGGTTGATGATGTTGAATGCGCACGAAGTTTGATTTAACCACGAGTGAACTAACCTAGATAATGGCATAATGGTTCGGTAAGTAAATGGATTTTATTAATCCATTTTAGTAGGATTGTTGGGTGTATTTTTGTGAGTTTAATGCTATTTTCTAACCTTAAAAATGTTATTTTTAAGTATTTTTAATTGATTTTTGAATAAAATAAATAAATAAAAATAATAAAAAAATGTTGACTTTTTTGACCGTTGACCATTGACTTTGACTGTTGACCGGTTCGTATGTGTGTATGTATGCGCTGGGTGAGGCTCGAACCCGAGACCTCCCGTACGCGTGCACGAAGCTCTACCAACTGAGCTACGTGTCTAACCCGAAATATTTCTGTTTTTAATTATATTTATATATTAATTGAATTAAACAGAAAATCATTTATTTTTAGAAACGATTTTAATCTAACGACTCGGTGCGCTCCAAAGGTCTCGAACCCGGGACCTGTGGTTTAGGTTAACACACAGTCCACCGCTGGACTGTGTGTCTAACTTGTTAAATAAACTGATTTTTATTATACTTATATACAAACTAAATATTTTCATTTCTGTCTTAAATAAAAAGTTTGATAATTGTCCGGACCAGTGCGGTAGTCCGGACTCGAACTCGTGACGTGTGATTAAACATTCACACAGTCCACCACTGGACTGTGTGTCTATCTTGGTTATTATTCCGGCTTTTGTTAAACTTAACATCTTACGCAGTGACTCCGGTTCGGTTAAAAAAAAGAAACATTTTTATTAGGGCGAAGGTGCGTGGGACAAGATTCGAACTCGAGACGTAAGCGTGTTTTATGTGCACACAGTCCACCACTGGACTGTGTGTCTAACCCGTGTTATGTCTTGATTTAAATTAAACTTATAGACTACTGAAACTTCGTCTTCTTCGTTGAATTTAACCAGAACTAACGTCCGACAGATTCGTCGATTAAATCATGTTCTTTTAGTGTGTTATGATTAATTACAGGTGAGATAAATAAAAAGAATGAAAGATTAAGCGTAAATTATACCGAACTGGTCTCCTCTGTTTCTCCGGCGAAACTTCGGTGACGGCAGACTATTCCGGCGACGTGTGTCCTGCGGCAGAGAGTCTTCAGGGAGCTTGAGATGAGTGTGGGTGGCTTCGGTATGAGCTCTGGGGTTCAGTAAGGCTCAAAGGTGAAAAGCTTGGTTTTCCGGCGATTTGCAAGTATTTTCCGGCGAGTGAATTTTCGTCGACAAAGGGTGCGGTTTTGAGCGAAAAGGCTACCAGTGGATTGTGGGTGAATTTATAGGGAGGAATCGAGATGTATAGAGTCGGATTTCAGACTTGATTCAAAGTCATTACGTTCTCCGGCAGTTATGACTTGCGTCGCGGGTTCAGACGTCGGTTATAACCGATGTCATAGTTAAAGTTTACGTTAAAACTGAAGAAACCGTCCAATCTCGCGAGATCGCCGGGATTTCCGACGAATGCGATTGGGCGCGTCGGTTTTTCAATTTGAGATATATGATATGAATTAATTGTATCTAATAATTAACAAGAAACATAAGTGGCGCAGTGGTTTGATGGATGAGTGTTAAGGCTGTTTGAAATTGCTGGCTGACCCGGGTTCGAAACCCGGCAGCACTATTTTATTTTTATTTCATTAATTTCAATACTTTTTCAAATAAAAATTATATATACCCATATACTTATTAATTATGTATCGTTAAAATTATTTTGGGCATTAAATACGCCACGAAATTTTTAACTGATTGTTCGGTTAATAAACGGAGCGGGTTTGGTAAATCCGTTTTTTGACGGATGTTACAATATCCCCTGCTTTTTAGAAATTTCGTCCCGAAATTTTAAGTAGTGATATATTTGTCTAAAAAGAATGGTGTTTAGTTTGACAGTTACATACTTAGAAAAAGTAAGGGTTTAAGTTTTTGTTTGAGGCGGTAACGTCCCTTGTAAGGGTTAAGTACCCTGTTACAGGAATCGCTTTTTGTGTCCTACGGTAAAATATTGATAAGCAGAGTTGATTCGCTAAATAAGATATCATGCGTAAGAGTTTTGATATGTTTGAAAGGATATGGTTATATCCTAAAGCAAAACTTCTGATACTACAACCTACATGGAACTTCTCATAACCGTCTAACAATACCTCTGATCCTTTGACAAGAATACTTATATATAGGAAATACCAGCGGCGTATCCACCATATTCTTGTCAAATTTTCATTGGTTTTATCAGTAAGTTATGATTGGTTCTATAATGTGACTCTAAACATAAATAAATGCCACAACCAATGTACCAAGAAATTACTAAATCCTACATAGAACTTCTCATAACCGCCTGACAATGCCTCTGATCCTTTGACAAGAATACTTATATATAGGAAGTATCAGCGGCGTATCCACCATATTCTTGTCAAATTTTCATTGGTTTTATCAGTAAGTTATGATTGGTCCTATGATGTAAATCTAGAACATAAATAACGCAACAACCAATATTTGAATCCACATTCTGATAGCATATATGTTTGAATGGTGACAATTCCTCTCTCGTTTGTTGGAGAGGTTAGTCTATGTAGAAATGGAACACAATCCAATTTCTTTAGATGATGATATGATATGAATGTAACACAAATTTCAACCAATACAATACTAAATCCTACATGGAACTTCTCATAGCCGCCTGATAATGCCTCTGATCCTTGGGCAAGAATACTTATATATAGGAAGTACCAGCGGCGTATCCACCATATTCTTGTCAAATTTTCATTGGTTTTATCAGCAAGTTATGATTAGTTACCAAGAAACTACTAAATCCTACATAGAACTTCTCATAACTGCCTGACATTGCCTCTGATCCTTTGACAAGAATACTTATATATAGGAAGTACCAGCGGCGTATCCACCATATTCTTGTAAAATTTTCATTAGTTTTATCAGTGAATTATGATTAGTCCTATGTGACTCTAAAACATAAACAACACAACAACCACAGCTTGAGTCTGAATTCTGATAGCATACATGCTTGAATGATGACAGTACCTCTCTCGTTTGTTATGATGGAGAGGTTAGTCATTGTGGAAGTGAGACATAGCTCAACTTCTATAAATGATGAAATTGAATACACTGAAATGTATGATGAACAAAATTCAACCAAAACATACTAAATCCTACATGGAACCTCTCATAACCGCCTGATAATGCCTCTGATCCTTTGACAAGAATACTTATATATAGGAAGTACCAGCGGCGTATCCACCATATTCTTGTCAAATTTTCATTGACTTTATCCACAAGTTATGATTAGTTCTATGTGACTCTACAACAAACACAACAACCACAAGATACTGATAATGAAAAATGTCTGTGCGATCAAGGCTCAATCAAACGGAGCCGATCGTATTGCATATACTGAAAATGAAAAATGTCTGTGCGATCAAGGCTCAATCAAACGGAGCCGATCGTATTGCATGTACTGAAAATAATAAATAATAATCACTCAAACAATTTATACATGGAACCTCTCATAACCGCCTGATAATGCCTCCGATCCTTTGACAAGAATACTTATATATAGGAAGTACCAGCGGCGTATACACCATATTCTCGTCAAATTTTCATTGACTTTATCCGCAAGTTATGATTAGTTCTATGTGACTCTACAACAAACACAACAACCACAAGATACTGATAATGAAAAATGTCTGTGCGATCAAGGCTCAATCAAACGGAGCCGATCGTATTGCATGTACTAAAAATGAAAAATGTCTGTGCGATCAAGGCTCAATCAAACGGAGCCGATTGTATTGCATGTACTGAAAATAATAAACAATAATCACTCAAACAGTTTATACATGGAACCTCTCATAACCGCCTGATAATGCCTCCGATCCTTTGACAAGAATACTTATATATAGGAAGTACCAGCGGCGTATCCACCATATTCTTGTCAAATTCTCATTGGCTTTATCCTTAAGTTATGATTGGTTCTATATGATTCTAAAACATAAAGAAAAACATAAAACTAAACATTTGTAGTTGAATCTTGATTTCCGGTGAAGAGGACTAGTTGGGTGGTTTCGTTTGGGCCGTCATTATCTTCGACAGGATTGGCGTTGATGTTGAAAACTCTTCCTCTTGCTGGTGGCCTAGTGATTGGGTTTTCCTGATTTACTTGGTTAACTGGGTTTGATTGAGCTTGAGCGTTTATGATGTTAAACAATTGAGGGCACGTGTTTCTATAGTGGGTAGGGCCGCCACAATTGAAACAAGCTCGAACATAAGGGAACATGGGGTATTGGGGTTGTTGATAGGTTTGGATCATGTTTTGAGTAGGGGGAGAGATTTGGTTTTGAGGGGTGCGGCAAACCTTGCTCAAATGACCATAGCGTCCATAATTTGCACATAGTTGACAAGGTAATGTAAGGGGATGGTGATAAAAACAGGTGTTACATCGAGGGTGAGGTCCAAGGTATGGTTTCTTATTTGGGTAAGTTGAGTTGGGTGCCACTTGAGTGATTGGGATAGCTTGGATGGGTATGGCGTGTGAAATTGGTTGATTACGTTGGATAGCAGCGAAAAGTTGCCCGTCTCTTTTTCTCTTAGAATTGGGTTGAGAAGGGGATTCGGTTTGGGTGGAGTTTGAAGTTTCAGTTGATGCTTTATTCTTCTTCTTCTCCTCCTTGAAGTCTTTGTTCCGGATTCGGTTCTCAGTGAGCTCTGTAGCTAACTCCATTGCTGCTTCCAAAGTTGCAGGCGTGGTACTTATTACAGAGTCTTGAATCTTTGACGGAAGACCTCGGATGTAGTGCTCGATCAAACGGTAGAGGGGAGTGAACAAGTTGGGAACCATTTGATTTAACTCGAGAAATCTTTTGTTGTAAGTGGTGTGGTCGCCTTCCTTTTGCTTCAACGAATAGAACTCATCTTCTAATTTCTTGATTTCACTCCTTGGGCAAAACCGTCTTGTCATGATTTCCTTCAACTCTTCCCAAGTCAAAGTCATAGCATCGTCAATGCCTCGTTTGGCCTTCTCTGTATCCACCAAGTAAGTGCTATTCCATATAAACGACCGGTGGCATATCGCACTTTGCGAACATTGGGGCAATCGCAATTTAGAAAAGTGTTCTCCATTTCTTCAAACCAATGGAGGAGAGCGGTGACACCTTCAGTCCCTTCGTATTTTGGAGGGTCGCATGATTTGAAATGCTTGTAGGTGCATTTAGTGGTATTTGGGGGAGGGTTGATAACGTGTTGATCTTCTTGATTGACAGGATTAGCGGTAAGTGCTTGTTGGACTTGGATTACAATGTTGGGTATTACGGCAGCCATTTGTTGAGCGATTAGGGCAGCCATGCGCTCGCGGGCTTTTCCTGCTCTCATCTTCCTACGGGCGAGGCTAGAAGACATCTACAAGGAATACGCATCATGAGTATGATTTGGATGTTTTTGGGATCATGGGTCGTATTTAGGAATGAACATTCATAAAATAAATACAGAAAAATAAATCTACTACATCCATAGGATGTCTTGGGCTTTGCTCGTCATTAGGCCTTGCATGCCACCATACTTCACCTTCGTAATCATGTGGGCCCCCATGAATACCGGGTTTTTCATATGGTTCGCATGTGTTAGCCTGGTTACGTACACTAAAACCCGGAGAAAATCGAGAAATATGTATATAACGTATGATATTCGGAATGTGTCCAGGTGTAGACACGGTGACACCTCAAAGTGGGGTTAGTTCGAACGACGTTTGGTGTGGCATGCTTTGGCCTAATAGGTCCTTCGTACTCTCATCGTTAGTCCCCAGGTAGGCAAACTGGTCCGTTATATTGGATTTATACGAATGCCAACCTAGACAGGACGTTCCGACTACCGGTACTTGTACCCTTCCAGTTACTACATGCCCGTCGCAGAACTTACTTTGATGAGATTTGAAAATTGCAACAAAATCTTTGAATAACAAAAGTATGAAGATGAATTGAATATATGAACATTGAAATATGTATGATGAATGTGTATGTAAGTATGTATGTTTGACTGTAAGTATAAACAAATATGAAACAAATAAATATCATAAGTTTGTATGTAACCACCTAAACAATTAAAATTTAGACAAACTATAGTAGAGGCTCTAAGGGTCTAATAACCTATCCTATATCCCTATAGTCATGGCTCTGATACCAATCTGTCACACCCCGACCCGCAGCGGAAAAGGTGATCGGGGCATGATTGGGTTATCATCAAAGCTCATGACATTTATTTTAACGTTTCATATTCATTAATACAATTTAATGGAAAATTTACAATCATAATTACATCATGACCTAAACATCAATCTATACTTCATTGTTTTCTTCTAAGGCATTTCCTATGTTTTCCTTGCTTCATCCTGTTCACCTGTATCATGTGTAAAAATGGTTTTTGGATTAACAAAAAGTTGGCGAGTGAATCCTATGGAAAACATTTGAACAAGTTTATTCAATTGATTATAAAATAAAGTGCACAACCACACATGAGTAAAAATAGATGTAAACTTATACACCAATCATTTAATATTAAATAATGCACACATGAACAATAATGGATCGTTTTGAGGCACGCGTTGCTCAACTCGTCTCCCACGAGGAACTGATGGGCCTAATGAATGATTTGCATAAACTTGACAATATGGAATACATAACTACAAACAATATAAACTAAATAATACACACACAAACAACAATGGATTTGTTTTGAGGCACGCGTTGCTCAACTCGTCTCTCACGAGGAACTGATGGGCCTAATGAATGAATTCCATATAAATTAACAAAATGAAATACATAACTACAAGCAAATTATATACAATCTAAGTTTAGATCACAATATGGTATGGCACAAGTTTAAATAAACGAGTTAATTCTGTGACACATGACACACCCCAAAACGTGTAATTAAAAAGGGGAGTTGTAAGATTCACTCACATTGGGTGCGTTCAGTTGATGATGTTGAATGCGCACGAAGTTTGATTTAACCACGAGTGAACTAACCTAGATAATGGCATAATGGTTCGGTAAGTAAAAGGATTTTATTAATCCATTTTAGTAACATTGTTGGGTGTATTTTTGTGAGTTTAAGGCTATTTTCTAACCTTAAAAATGTTATTTTTAAGTATTTTTAATTGATTTTTGAATAAAATAAATAAATAAAATAATAAAAAAAATGTTGACTTTTTTGACCGTTGACCGTTGACTTGTTGACCATTGACTTTGACTGTTGACCGGTTCGTATGTGTGTATGTATGCGCTGGGTGAGGCTCGAACCCGAGACCTCCCGTACGCGTGCACGCAGCTCTACCAACTGAGCTACGTGTCTAACCTGAAATATTTCTGTTTTTAATTATATTTATATATTAATTGAATTAAACAGAAAATCATTTATTTTTAAAAACGATTTTAATCTAACGACTCGGTGCGCTCCACAGGTCTCGAACCCGGGACCTGTGGTTTAGGTTAACACACAGTCCACCGCTGGACTGTGTGTCTAACTTGTTAAATAAACTGATTTTTATTATACTTATATACAAACTAAATATTTTCATTTCTGTCTTAAATAAAAAGTTTGATAATTGTCCGGACCGGTGCGGTAGTCCGGACTCGAACTCGTGACGTGTGATTAAACATTCACACAGTCCACCACTGGACTGTGTGTCTATCTTGGTTATTATTCCGGCTTTTATTAAACTTAACATCTTACGCAGTGACTCCGGTTAGGTTAAAAAAAAGAAACATTTTTATTAGGGCGAAGGTGCGTGGGACAAGATTCGAACTCGAGACGTAAGCGTGTTTTATGTGCACACAGTCCACCACTGGACTGTGTGTCTAACCCGTGTTATGTCTTGATTTAAATTAAACTTATAGACTACTGAAACTTCGTCTTCTTCGTTGAATTTAACCAGAACTAACGTCCGACAGATTCGTCGATTAAATCATGTTCTTTTAGTGTGTTATGATTAATTACAGGTGAGATAAATAAAAAGAATGAAAGATTAAGCGTAAATTATACCGAACTGGTCTCCTCTGTTTCTCCGGCGAAACTTCGGTGACGGCAGACTATTCCGGCGACGTGTGTCCTGCGGCAGAGAGTCTTCAGGGAGCTTGAGATGAGTGTGGGTGGCTTCGGTATGAGCTCTGGGGTTCAGTAAGGCTCAAAGGTGAAAAGCTTGGTTTTCCGGCGATTTGCAAGTATTTTCCGGCGAGTGAATTTTCGTCGACAAAGGGTGCGGTTTTGAGCGAAAAGGCTACCAGTGGATTGTGGGTGAATTTATAGGGAGGAATCGAGATGTATAGAGTCGGATTTCAGACTTGATTCAAAGTCATTACGTTCTCCGGCAGTTATGACTTGCGTCGCGGGTTCAGACGTCGGTTATAACCGATGTCATAGTTAAAGTTTACGTTAAAACTGAAGAAACCGTCCAATCTCGCGAGATCGCCGGGATTTCCGACGAATGCGATTGGGCGCGTCGGTTTTTCAATTTGAGATATATGATATGAATTAATTGTATCTAATAATTAACAAGAAACATAAGTGGCGCAGTGGTTTGATGGATGAGTGTTAAGGCTGTTTGAAATTGCTGGCTGACCCGGGTTCGAAACCCGGCAGCACTATTTTATTTTTATTTCATTAATTTCAATACTTTTTCAAATAAAAATTATATATACCCATATACTTATTAATTATGTATCGTTAAAATTATTTTGGGCATTAAATACGCCACGAAATTTTTAACTGATTGTTCGGTTAATAAACGGAGCGGGTTTGGTAAATCCGTTTTTTGACGGATGTTACAATATCCCCTGCTTTTTAGAAATTTCGTCCCGAAATTTTAAGTAGTGATATATTTGTCTAAAAAGAATGGTGTTTAGTTTGACAGTTACATACTTAGAAAAAGTAAGGGTTTAAGTTTTTGTTTGAGGCGGTAACGTCCCTTGTAAGGGTTAAGTACCCTGTTACAGGAATCGCTTTTTGTGTCCTACGGTAAAATATTGATAAGCAGAGTTGATTCGCTAAATAAGATATCATGCGTAAGAGTTTTGATATGTTTGAAAGGATATGGTTATATCCTAAAGCAAAACTTCTGATACTACAACCTACATGGAACTTCTCATAACCGTCTAACAATACCTCTGATCCTTTGACAAGAATACTTATATATAGGAAATACCAGCGGCGTATCCACCATATTCTTGTCAAATTTTCATTGGTTTTATCAGTAAGTTATGATTGGTTCTATAATGTGACTCTAAACATAAATAAATGCCACAACCAATGTACCAAGAAATTACTAAATCCTACATAGAACTTCTCATAACCGCCTGACAATGCCTCTGATCCTTTGACAAGAATACTTATATATAGGAAGTATCAGCGGCGTATCCACCATATTCTTGTCAAATTTTCATTGGTTTTATCAGTAAGTTATGATTGGTCCTATGATGTAAATCTAGAACATAAATAACGCAACAACCAATATTTGAATCCACATTCTGATAGCATATATGTTTGAATGGTGACAATTCCTCTCTCGTTTGTTGGAGAGGTTAGTCTATGTAGAAATGGAACACAATCCAATTTCTTTAGATGATGATATGATATGAATGTAACACAAATTTCAACCAATACAATACTAAATCCTACATGGAACTTCTCATAGCCGCCTGATAATGCCTCTGATCCTTGGGCAAGAATACTTATATATAGGAAGTACCAGCGGCGTATCCACCATATTCTTGTCAAATTTTCATTGGTTTTATCAGCAAGTTATGATTAGTTACCAAGAAACTACTAAATCCTACATAGAACTTCTCATAACTGCCTGACATTGCCTCTGATCCTTTGACAAGAATACTTATATATAGGAAGTACCAGCGGCGTATCCACCATATTCTTGTAAAATTTTCATTAGTTTTATCAGTGAATTATGATTAGTCCTATGTGACTCTAAAACATAAACAACACAACAACCACAGCTTGAGTCTGAATTCTGATAGCATACATGCTTGAATGATGACAGTACCTCTCTCGTTTGTTATGATGGAGAGGTTAGTCATTGTGGAAGTGAGACATAGCTCAACTTCTATAAATGATGAAATTGAATACACTGAAATGTATGATGAACAAAATTCAACCAAAACATACTAAATCCTACATGGAACCTCTCATAACCGCCTGATAATGCCTCTGATCCTTTGACAAGAATACTTATATATAGGAAGTACCAGCGGCGTATCCACCATATTCTTGTCAAATTTTCATTGACTTTATCCACAAGTTATGATTAGTTCTATGTGACTCTACAACAAACACAACAACCACAAGATACTGATAATGAAAAATGTCTGTGCGATCAAGGCTCAATCAAACGGAGCCGATCGTATTGCATATACTGAAAATGAAAAATGTCTGTGCGATCAAGGCTCAATCAAACGGAGCCGATCGTATTGCATGTACTGAAAATAATAAATAATAATCACTCAAACAATTTATACATGGAACCTCTCATAACCGCCTGATAATGCCTCCGATCCTTTGACAAGAATACTTATATATAGGAAGTACCAGCGGCGTATACACCATATTCTCGTCAAATTTTCATTGACTTTATCCGCAAGTTATGATTAGTTCTATGTGACTCTACAACAAACACAACAACCACAAGATACTGATAATGAAAAATGTCTGTGCGATCAAGGCTCAATCAAACGGAGCCGATCGTATTGCATGTACTAAAAATGAAAAATGTCTGTGCGATCAAGGCTCAATCAAACGGAGCCGATTGTATTGCATGTACTGAAAATAATAAACAATAATCACTCAAACAGTTTATACATGGAACCTCTCATAACCGCCTGATAATGCCTCCGATCCTTTGACAAGAATACTTATATATAGGAAGTACCAGCGGCGTATCCACCATATTCTTGTCAAATTCTCATTGGCTTTATCCTTAAGTTATGATTGGTTCTATATGATTCTAAAACATAAAGAAAAACATAAAACTAAACATTTGTAGTTGAATCTTGATTTCCGGTGAAGAGGACTAGTTGGGTGGTTTCGTTTGGGCCGTCATTATCTTCGACAGGATTGGCGTTGATGTTGAAAACTCTTCCTCTTGCTGGTGGCCTAGTGATTGGGTTTTCCTGATTTACTTGGTTAACTGGGTTTGATTGAGCTTGAGCGTTTATGATGTTAAACAATTGAGGGCACGTGTTTCTATAGTGGGTAGGGCCGCCACAATTGAAACAAGCTCGAACATAAGGGAACATGGGGTATTGGGGTTGTTGATAGGTTTGGATCATGTTTTGAGTAGGGGGAGAGATTTGGTTTTGAGGGGTGCGGCAAACCTTGCTCAAATGACCATAGCGTCCATAATTTGCACATAGTTGACAAGGTAATGTAAGGGGATGGTGATAAAAACAGGTGTTACATCGAGGGTGAGGTCCAAGGTATGGTTTCTTATTTGGGTAAGTTGAGTTGGGTGCCACTTGAGTGATTGGGATAGCTTGGATGGGTATGGCGTGTGAAATTGGTTGATTACGTTGGATAGCAGCGAAAAGTTGCCCGTCTCTTTTTCTCTTAGAATTGGGTTGAGAAGGGGATTCGGTTTGGGTGGAGTTTGAAGTTTCAGTTGATGCTTTATTCTTCTTCTTCTCCTCCTTGAAGTCTTTGTTCCGGATTCGGTTCTCAGTGAGCTCTGTAGCTAACTCCATTGCTGCTTCCAAAGTTGCAGGCGTGGTACTTATTACAGAGTCTTGAATCTTTGACGGAAGACCTCGGATGTAGTGCTCGATCAAACGGTAGAGGGGAGTGAACAAGTTGGGAACCATTTGATTTAACTCGAGAAATCTTTTGTTGTAAGTGGTGTGGTCGCCTTCCTTTTGCTTCAACGAATAGAACTCATCTTCTAATTTCTTGATTTCACTCCTTGGGCAAAACCGTCTTGTCATGATTTCCTTCAACTCTTCCCAAGTCAAAGTCATAGCATCGTCAATGCCTCGTTTGGCCTTTCTTGTATTCCCCCAAGTAAGTGCTATTCCATATAAACGACCGGTGGCATATCGCACTTTGCGAACATTGGGGCAATCGCAATTTAGAAAAGTGTTCTCCATTTCTTCAAACCAATGGAGGAGAGCGGTGACACCTTCAGTCCCTTCGTATTTTGGAGGGTCGCATGATTTGAAATGCTTGTAGGTGCATTTAGTGGTATTTGGGGGAGGGTTGATAACGTGTTGATCTTCTTGATTGACAGGATTAGCGGTAAGTGCTTGTTGGACTTGGATTACAATGTTGGGTATTACGGCAGCCATTTGTTGAGCGATTAGGGCAGCCATGCGCTCGCGGGCTTTTCCTGCTCTCATCTTCCTACGGGCGAGGCTAGAAGACATCTACAAGGAATACGCATCATGAGTATGATTTGGATGTTTTTGGGATCATGGGTCGTATTTAGGAATGAACATTCATAAAATAAATACAGAAAAATAAATCTACTACATCCATAGGATGTCTTGGGCTTTGCTCGTCATTAGGCCTTGCATGCCACCATACTTCACCTTCGTAATCATGTGGGCCCCCATGAATACCGGGTTTTTCATATGGTTCGCATGTGTTAGCCTGGTTACGTACACTAAAACCCGGAGAAAATCGAGAAATATGTATATAACGTATGATATTCGGAATGTGTCCAGGTGTAGACACGGTGACACCTCAAAGTGGGGTTAGTTCGAACGACGTTTGGTGTGGCATGCTTTGGCCTAATAGGTCCTTCGTACTCTCATCGTTAGTCCCCAGGTAGGCAAACTGGTCCGTTATATTGGATTTATACGAATGCCAACCTAGACAGGACGTTCCGACTACCGGTACTTGTACCCTTCCAGTTACTACATGCCCGTCGCAGAACTTACTTTGATGAGATTTGAAAATTGCAACAAAATCTTTGAATAACAAAAGTATGAAGATGAATTGAATATATGAACATTGAAATATGTATGATGAATGTGTATGTAAGTATGTATGTTTGACTGTAAGTATAAACAAATATGAAACAAATAAATATCATAAGTTTGTATGTAACCACCTAAACAATTAAAATTTAGACAAACTATAGTAGAGGCTCTAAGGGTCTAATAACCTATCCTATATCCCTATAGTCATGGCTCTGATACCAATCTGTCACACCCCGACCCGCAGCGGAAAAGGTGATCGGGGCATGATTGGGTTATCATCAAAGCTCATGACATTTATTTTAACGTTTCATATTCATTAATACAATTTAATGGAAAATTTACAATCATAATTACATCATGACCTAAACATCAATCTATACTTCATTGTTTTCTTCTAAGGCATTTCCTATGTTTTCCTTGCTTCATCCTGTTCACCTGTATCATGTGTAAAAATGGTTTTTGGATTAACAAAAAGTTGGCGAGTGAATCCTATGGAAAACATTTGAACAAGTTTATTCAATTGATTATAAAATAAAGTGCACAACCACACATGAGTAAAAATAGATGTAAACTTATACACCAATCATTTAATATTAAATAATGCACACATGAACAATAATGGATCGTTTTGAGGCACGCGTTGCTCAACTCGTCTCCCACGAGGAACTGATGGGCCTAATGAATGATTTGCATAAACTTGACAATATGGAATACATAACTACAAACAATATAAACTAAATAATACACACACAAACAACAATGGATTTGTTTTGAGGCACGCGTTGCTCAACTCGTCTCTCACGAGGAACTGATGGGCCTAATGAATGAATTCCATATAAATTAACAAAATGAAATACATAACTACAAGCAAATTATATACAATCTAAGTTTAGATCACAATATGGTATGGCACAAGTTTAAATAAACGAGTTAATTCTGTGACACATGACACACCCCAAAACGTGTAATTAAAAAGGGGAGTTGTAAGATTCACTCACATTGGGTGCGTTCAGTTGATGATGTTGAATGCGCACGAAGTTTGATTTAACCACGAGTGAACTAACCTAGATAATGGCATAATGGTTCGGTAAGTAAAAGGATTTTATTAATCCATTTTAGTAACATTGTTGGGTGTATTTTTGTGAGTTTAAGGCTATTTTCTAACCTTAAAAATGTTATTTTTAAGTATTTTTAATTGATTTTTGAATAAAATAAATAAATAAAATAATAAAAAAAATGTTGACTTTTTTGACCGTTGACCGTTGACTTGTTGACCATTGACTTTGACTGTTGACCGGTTCGTATGTGTGTATGTATGCGCTGGGTGAGGCTCGAACCCGAGACCTCCCGTACGCGTGCACGCAGCTCTACCAACTGAGCTACGTGTCTAACCTGAAATATTTCTGTTTTTAATTATATTTATATATTAATTGAATTAAACAGAAAATCATTTATTTTTAAAAACGATTTTAATCTAACGACTCGGTGCGCTCCACAGGTCTCGAACCCGGGACCTGTGGTTTAGGTTAACACACAGTCCACCGCTGGACTGTGTGTCTAACTTGTTAAATAAACTGATTTTTATTATACTTATATACAAACTAAATATTTTCATTTCTGTCTTAAATAAAAAGTTTGATAATTGTCCGGACCGGTGCGGTAGTCCGGACTCGAACTCGTGACGTGTGATTAAACATTCACACAGTCCACCACTGGACTGTGTGTCTATCTTGGTTATTATTCCGGCTTTTATTAAACTTAACATCTTACGCAGTGACTCCGGTTAGGTTAAAAAAAAAAGAAACATTTTTATTAGGGCGAAGGTGCGTGGGACAAGATTCGAACTCGAGACGTAAGCGTGTTTTATGTGCACACAGTCCACCACTGGACTGTGTGTCTAACCCGAGTTATATCTTGATTTAAATTAAACTTATAGACTACTGAAACTTCGTCTTCTTCGTTGAATTTAACCAGAACTAACGTCCGACTGATTCGTCGATTAAATCATGTTCTTTTAGTGTGTTATGATTAATTACAGGTGAGATAAATAAAAAGAATGAAAGATTAAGCGTAAATTATACCGAACTGGACTACTCTGTTTCTCCGGCGAAACTCCGGTGACGGCAGACTATTCCGGCGACGTGTGTCCTGCGGCAGAGAGTCTTCAGGGAGCTTGAGATGGTGTGGGTGGCTTCGGTATGAGCTCTGGGGGTTCAGTAAGGCTCAAAGGTGAAAAGCTCGGTTTTCCGGCGATTTGCAGGTATTTTCCGGCGAGTGAATTTTCGTCGAGAAATGGTGCGGTTTTGAGCGAAAAGGCTACCAGTGGATTGTGGGTGAATTTATAGGGAGGAATCGAGATGTATAGAGTCGGATTTCAGACTTGATTCAAAGTCATTACGTTCTCCGGCGGTTATGACTTGCGTCGCGGTTTCAGACGTCGGTTATAACCGATGTCATAGTTAAAGTTTACGTTAAAACTGAAGAAACCGTCAAATCTCGCGAGATCGCCGGGATTTCCGACGTCTGCGATTGGGCGCCTCGGTTTTTCAATTTGAGATTTATGATATGAATTAATTGTATCTAATAATTAACAAGAAACATAAGTGGCGCAGTGGTTTGATGGATGAGTGTTAAGGCTGTTGTTTAAATTGCTGGCTGACCCGGGTTCGAAACCCGGCAGCATTATTTTATTTTTATTTCATTAATTTCAATACTTTTTCAAATAAAAATTATATATACCAATATACTTATTAATTATGTATCGTTTAAAATTATTTTGGGCATTAAATACGCCACAAAATTTTTAACTGATTGTTCGGTTAATAAACGGAGCGGGTTTGGTGAATCCGTTTTTTGACGGATGTTACACTAAGGGCTTTGTTCTGCGCAGACGAGGAGGCCAAGCAGAATTTTTCAGTTTTCGGTGATGTTGTGTCATTTGAGGCAACATATCGGCGTAACAAGTTTGTTTACTAATCAATTTTGTTGATTGTTTTTTTTATAAAATTGTTTTTAGCTTTATATAAAAGTTATTTATATGGTGTTTTTTGTGTTAGGTACAAGATGATGTTCGTACCATTTACCGGTATTGACAACCATAATCGTAACGTTACACTTGGAGCCGCTATAATAGGGAACGAAACCGCTGAAACGTATAGCTGGTTGCTTAGGGTTTTTCATGAATCTTTTGGTCGTGCTCCGGCGGTGGTTGTGACCGACCAAGACCCAGCCATGAAGAAGGCTATTGAAGATACATGGCCTGAGAGTAAGCATAGGTTATGCATGTGGCATATAATGGACAAGCTTACTGTTAAGGTGTTTTTGCTTATTCAATCTATTATTTTTGCTTCATTTTTGTTGTGTTGTATTTATTTTGTTTTCAATTTTTTTCAATTGTGTTTTAGGTTGGCCCTACGATTTGCAATAGTACAGATTTCAAGAAGAGGTTGTGTTCTATTGTGGACCGATTCTATACTGCCCAAGAAGTTTGAAAGCGAATGGGGTACCATAATGAATGATTTTAATCTTTCTGAGCATGAATGGTTACAGTCTATTTATCAGATAAGGGGTAGTTGGATACCGACGTATTATCATGATCAGTACATGTCTGGGCTCATGCGTACATCATCTCGTTCAGAGAGTGAGAACCATTTTTTGGACAGTTTTGCAACCCGGAGTGCACCCTTGTCGAATTTTGGGCCATTTTGATTTTGCAATTGAAGCTCAAAGACATGAGCATAGGAAGAGCGACCACGACACTAGAAACATGGTTGCTGATATATGGGCTGTAGACTTTGCTTTGGAGGAGGAAGCCGCGAGGTTATACACACGCACTATTTTTTTATGTCCAATTGGAGATACAAAACGGTATTCATAGATGTGCTATTGGAAAGTGGGAAACTATCGATGACTTCGTTAAATTTTTTGTGAAGGATTGGGAACAACCATGCACCACTTTCTTCGAGGTATACAATAGACTTTTTATTTCTTTGTCTTGTTTACATTTTTCTTTAAATATACTTAGATCCGACACATGAATTAGTATGGTGTCATTTGTTTAATCGATTTTTTTTGTAACAATTTATATGTTTTTGTTGTGACTTATAGGTAATGGTGCAGGAGGCCGACATGAATATATACTGTACATGCAAAAGATTCAAACAGTTTGGGTTGTTGTGCTCACACATATTCTGCGTGCTTAGGATGCTTGTGACGGAATTCCCTCAACGATATAAACTTAGACGTTGGACGAGGGAGGCGGTTACCAATAGTTCTCCTGGTGTTATTTTAGGTATGAATGAGGACGAAGATCGGCATAACGAAGTAAACCGGGTTGTACGTGAGATAACACAATATACAAAGTCGGTTATCAACAAACTTGTTAACAATTTCGATGCATTGTGCTCATTTAGGGATCATGTGGTTAAGTTTTTCGATTCAGCTGACGAGACAGTCAGGAGTGCACCTCGTAAGAGTCGTAGGGAAAGATTTGCTAAAATAACCGTCAATACCCAACCATCTACAGTTACCGTTCGTGTCCGCGTTGGAACTAGATTTAAAGGTATGGGTAAGCCGAAACGGATGAAGTCTAAACGTGAAATTGCAAGAAGCCAAACGGGTAATAAGAGACATCGTTGTCAAAATTGCTTTAGGTACGGTCACAACAGACGTACCTGTAAACCCCCTAAAAGGAAACAAGAAGACGTTAGTTCCGAGGAAGACCGGGGGGAAGAGGTGGTCGAATCTGACGAGGATGAACCCGACGATGATGAAGCAGATGAGGATGAAGTAGACGAGGATGAAGCAGACGACGACGAAGCTGACGATTAGGGAGTGTCGGATAAGTCATTTTTATTTTTGTGTTTGTTCACAGTGGTTTTCGGTTGAATGATTATACTTCAATTTTTACGTTGAAACGTTATACACTTGGTTTTTGGTTATGCAGTGATGATTTTTTTATTACGGCCGAATATTTAAAAGGGTACATATTGCATATTGGTATAACAATTTTTTTTTGTTAATGTATATAAATGTTTTGCGTTTTTTTATATATCGTATGGTGTTTTTGTCATTTGGTTATTGTGTTGTTCCTTTTTTTTAAAGTGAGGTTTAGCCAACTGAATATGTTTATGACATGAGTTATAACAATTTATATGGTTTTATTATTTTTGTCGTATGTGTAACAGTGTTTTGATTTCAAGCATATATTTTCGTGACATTCGCTAATTCCATTTGACATGAACGATATAAAACTAGTTTATTGTAGCAAAATATTAGACAAAGTAATTAAAAAGAAAAATAACAACAAAACACAAAAGAAATGATCAAATTTCATACCATTTGTTCTAGCCCGAAAAAACCCCATAAAATGTTCATACTTCACACAATCGTTTAAAGCAACCAAATTGAAAATGGACCAATTGGATTAACTTGTTTGAAACCTACATTATACCATCCAACCTGCGACAAATGATTTGTATTGCATTTTCCTCAAGCTTCAATCTTTCGTCCTCGTCCAAACAAGCAAACTCTCTAACTTTTGTCTCTACAACCCCTCGTAGTGAGTTTACCTCACTAAGAAGCATTTTTGATACATACTTCCTCCGTAGATCGGTGATTTCCCTTCTTTGATTATCCAATACTTCCCCTTTTGCGTTTCTCTCTAACGATAGTCCACATTTCCAATCTTTCACACTTGTTCCTATATAAGTCAAAAGACATGTGTTCTCGTAAGCAGATAAAATAATGCACATATACAGGTATGTTTTCTAAATTTTACCGGGGAACCGTCTAGCTTACCGTTGTAGGTCTCCATATGCCGCATTAAGAAAATTCCGCAGTCGGTACCGTTAAACAGGGTCTGCCATTTCCATTCTTACGGTTTGGTAACTTTTAGTTTATCAGCTACCACTGGCTGTATACGGCTTAGGAAACCACAAAAGGCACTTATCTGAAATAATACATCCGGTAATACATTATTGTTCTTTGTTTGATATATAAATATAGTTTTGTATATTTTTGAGCTGTACGTACCATTTTCTCGACCGTCCCACCGTACCTTTCTTCTAAACCAGCGTCACCCTCTATGTTGTCAATGATTATTATTTGGGTTGTTGACAAGTTGAAAAAAAGCAAAAAGTAGTGCTCCCCATTCAAGATAGGGATGTACACCCTCTGGAAACCTTTAAATGTCTTTAGTTCCGTCCCGTCGAGTACATACTTCATGTTCTCTGCAAACCTTGTTATTCGGTCCTTTTCTGATAAGTCAAACTCCTTTTCAAGCTGCATATGTTTAATTTTTTAAAAGAAAAAAAAATAAAGTTAGACGATATGGTGTTATTTCAGATCCAATAACTGAGTTTTCATACCATTATAACAGAATAACACCATAGTTCATTTAGGCTTTATCTATAGGGATTCATATAATTTATACAACATGCAGGCCTAAGACTGTCTTACCAATGATTTAACTATTTCATGTTAATTATCCAATAAAACTAATACCCTGTAAACTGAGTAAATGCAAACATTTTTTCACTTGTTAAATCCATTTAACGATATGGTGTTATTTCAGCTCCAAAACAAAATTTTATTTTAGTTTACAATAACCGAGTTTACATACTCTTATAACTGAACAAGTTCATTTAGGCTTTATCTAAAGGGTGTCACATAATTTAAACAATATGCAGGCATAGGTCTGTCTCACCAATGATTTAACTATTTCATGTTCAAGATAATTCTTTCGGAATTTCATTACACGTAAAATAATCAATAAAGAACACATACCAACATTCCAGCGTTGCAGAACAACTTTGGGGCCGTTCCCATCTTCCTCAGTCTCTCCTCGTAGTTCAATACCATAGCCCATGCGCTGATCACATTAATATGTACGTGACGCCCGGTACCATCGATTCGAACGGTGACCTCATCACCGAAACTTGACCATGATTGTTGAAAATCACATCCCTATAACACAAGATAATTATTTTAAATAAATAATGTTTAATGAAAAAGTTTAACGGTACGATGAATATGTACACGCGTTACGCCACTCCGCAAAAATGCAACATGGTACGACTTCTTCTGACTTCTCCCGTCCGGCCCGCAACGAAACTATGCGGCTGACATATGGTGACCGTAGCATTGGTGGCAAAATTATTGTCCTTTTTGGGCGTGGTGTTTTTTCGTGCATCGCAGATCGACCCCCCTCAACACCTTTTTCATGAACCCAAACACTGTCAAGTTTTTTTGACAGGTTCACTGCCTCAAGACCTGATACATTGAACGTGGTTGGGGTGTCTTTGTTGTATCCACCGGTCTATCGCTGCCTCTACCTCTGCCACAAATGATGACGTCATTGGTGAAAAGGGAGTTTTTTTTGTGACATAGTTTCATGTTTTCTCGAATTTGGAGTAGTGTTATTACTGGTTAATGTTACACTACCTTCACGACGGTTGACATCTTGCGTTATCGCCTCATCCGCTTGTAGATATTTCAACTTCATTTTATTCCTTGCCAATGCTTTTTTCTTCAACTTCTCACTATTGGGATACAATGTACATGATTCTGTAATCGTCTCATTTATGCTACGAACGCATTCTTCAAATCACAGAATAACTTATCCAAAATATTGCATTTATCCTGTTTCAAAATCCGGTTAAACAACATAATTTTGTAAAACAATATATTGTATCAGTCTTTTTTTCAACATATTGTTTATTTACCTCATCAGATACATTTGCAGATGCGGATGGGGGCGATTGTGTGTCTCCGTACTGGACACCATCGGCACACGAAACGATCCATTTGGACCTACAAGCATGGCCCACGTTCGGGTGTCAGTTTGCATCAGAAAGTAGTCCGCACAATGCTTGTATATACCAAGGTGTTCGTCATCATCTTCAATAGTGTAGTACCTTTAACCATCTTTTTCTTTTCCCTTCCACTGATCTCGTCCGATCCACGTTTCCTTTTCTCTCCCTTTATTGCTAATTAACATCCTCGATTGATATCTCAGTACGCTCCATCTCTGAAGCCAACTCCTCAAACAAGTCATCAGTTGCTAATCCAATCAGAGCCGAACAATGTGTTGTAGGTATCCTTTTTTTCTCTATTGCATAGGCCATCTGTAAAGTTTCATTGAAAGATGTTTAGTACAGTTTCCACAATTATTAAATGCATGATTTTCTGTTGTGTATGTTTTATTTAGTATTAACTTACCATCAGCAAAAGCATTGGGCCCCTGAAATGATCCTCGTCTCCGTGCCATGATCTCTTCATATGGTTGAGGCATGCAACCATGTAAGCACACCAATCAAAACTTGATATTTCAACTTCAGGTTTTAGGCACGGAAAATACCAGACATTAACTGAGTTGTTGCTTGTCGTTTCACCTAGAAATGAAAAGTATAAAACTATAAAATTCAGAACAAATAACCATTCGTAGTCGTCTATGCTCAATATGTGTATCATCAGTTGCAATGGAGACAATCTTTTTCCTTGTATATCCTTAAATTGACCCCTAAATTCCTTCATAACTTCACCACTCCTCTTGTTTGCCTTCGTTTGTTCAACCAACACATTTTCCCTACGAGGCAGCTTGAATATACGGTATACAAGGTCTGCAGTAATGGGTATCAGACTGTTGTTTCCTACATTCAAGACGCACGCATCCAGGTCGTAATTTGTGACCAACCAGTGTGCGATGGCGGTGGGGACACCAGTAACTTGATGGCTGAAAATTGATCCAAACCCGATCTTGTAAACCTTTTCTCTTTGTTTCGCACTCAAACTACCTGTTAGATTTAACAAATTGTCGATAGAAACCTTTGGCCTGATTTTTGTCCCCGTATATGGCTTGTAAGGCTGTGAGTGTATTTGCCGTTTTGTATGAATCGGAGATTTTTTGGCTAGCGACTTCCTTCGATTTCTTGGTGGGGTGTCAACAAAGTCATCGTCCTGGTCGGACGATGACTTTGAAATCACCTTCTCAGGCTTCTTTATTGTTAGCTTCGATTCTACATTAAACAAACAAAGTATTAGTAATACCGCACAGTATAGACATTTAGCTCATTATAATGTTCAAGGATAAAATGCATACCCTTTGTGGTAGTCCCTGTAACCAGCCATCTTGCAGTTGATTTGAACTGCTTCCCTGGCGTGGCACTATTTTCGTTGTGTTTTGTTCTGGTTGACGTGGCATTTCCCTGGCGGGGGCTCCTTGTTTATCATTTCCCTCTCCGTCTGAATCCGAACACACAATAGCAGTCTCTTGGGTGTTTTGTATTTGGAGTGGTACATTTTTGTTCGTAGCCGATTGCTTTTCCTAACTCCATAGTACACACATGCAACAAAATGTATTATAACCCTAGTTATTATAACGAATGTGTTATACCAAATGTCATATAACACCACGTTAGAGACCAAATCACTATTAAAAACAAAAATAAAAAATATTTGAAGACAACCACCAAATCACTGTTGTATGAATGGCTGCAAATAATAACAAACATACCAAATCACTAACTAACACCCCCTCAATTCATATAAAGAAATACAGACCAAATCACGATTTAAAACAAAAAATTTCTATAAAGAAATAACACCACATATTGTAGTTAATGGACAAATAACACCCTTCACTCCTATGAAAGACAACTTCAACTCCTATAAAGAAATAACATCATAAATGTAGTTAATGGACAAATAACAACCTACACAAGGATAAAAGACCCCTTCATTTCCTATAAAGAAATAACAACATAAATGCAGATAATGGACAAATAACACCCTGCACTACTTTTTCAGTCTTCATCGTTTTTAACCCAAATGCCATTGAACACACCCACATAAGTGTTGTTGAACAAATACAACTCATCACAGATCACCACAAAATGTAGCAAACTCATTGAAGATGAGGCAGCTTCAGGCACAAGCTGTTTTGTAGCCTTGCCTGTCAATTAGTTGTTTTTATGGTTTATGAATGACTACAAATCACTTACTAACATCCCTATCTGGTAAGCTATGACAGGAACGGGGGCAGAACCCAAAACCAACCAATCAGACAAATCCTAAGTTTTTGGGATGCTTGTTCTTTTTTCAGTTGGTACAACTTAAAATTTCATATAATGGACAAATAACACACTACACTACTATAAAATTTCATATAATGGACAAATAGCACCCTACACTCCTATAAATGCAGATAATGGACAAATAACTAATGGACAAATAACACCCTGCACTCCTATAAAATCTCATATAATGGACAACTTGTCACACCCCGACCCGCAGCGGAAAAGGTGATCGGGGGATGATTGGGTTTTCATCAAAGCTCATGACATTTATTATAACGTTTCATATTTATTATTACAATTTAAAGGGAATCATACAATCATAATTACAACATGTTCTACACATCTTTCTAGACTTCATTATTTTCTTCCAAGGCATTTCCTATGTTTTACTTGCTTCATCCTGTTCACCTGTATCATGTGTAAAAATGGTTTTTGGATCAACAAAAAGTTGGCGAGTGAATCCTATTAAAAACATTTAAACAAGTTTAATGAATTGATAAAATAAAGTGCATAACCACATATGAGTAAATGTAGATGTAAACTTATTCACAAAACACTTAATATTAAATAATACACACACATACAATAATAGATTGTTTTGAGGCACGCGTTGTTCAACTCGTCTCCCACGAGGAACTGATGGGCCTAATGAATGAGTTTTGAGGCACGCGTTGTTCTACGAACTGATGGGCCTAATGAATGAGTTTTAAGGCACGCGTTGTTCAACTCGTCTCCCACGAGGAACTGATGGGCCTAACAAATAATTTGCATACAAGATGACAATATGTAATACATAACTTCAAACAATATTTACATTCTAAGTTTAAATCATAATATGGTATGGCACGAGTTTGAATAAACGAATTAGTTTAAGTGATACATGATACACCCCAAAACGTGTAATTAAAAAGGGGAGTTGTAAGATTCACTCACAGTGGGTGCGTTCGGTTGATGATGTTGAATGCGCACGAGTTTAGAGGATTGATCGACGAGGAAAAACTAACCTAATTAATAACGAAAAAGTAAGGTAAATAAATGGATTTTATTAACAATTTTAATAGGATTATTGGATATATTTTTGTGAGTTTTAGGCTATTTTCTAACTTTAGAAATGTTATTTTTAAGTATTTTTAATTGATTTTTAATTTAAATAAATAAATAAAAATAATTAAAAAAATGTTGACTTTTGACCGTTGACCATAAGCGTTGACTGTTTGACCAAGCGTTTTATTGTGTTATTATTGTGTGTAGGTCGCCGAGACCTCCCGACGCGTGCACGCAGCTCTACCAACTGAGCTACGTGTCTAACCCGAAATATTTCTGTTTTTATTTATATTTATATACTAATTAAGTTAATCGAAAATCACTTATTTTAAAATAAAGAATTTAATGTATCGATTCGGTGCTCTCCACAGGTCTCGAACCCGGGACCTGTGGTTTAGTTTGGCACACAGTCCACGCTGGACTGTGTGTCTAACTTGGTAAATAATCTGGTTTTTATTATACTTAACATCTTACTGAGTTAACCCGGTTCGGTTTCTAAAAAAAACATTTTTATTACAGAGGTTAAGGTTGTGATAGGTATCGAACTCGCGTCGTGTGCATATTGTTTGCACACAGTCCACCGCTGGACTGTGTGTCTAACCCGTTCATAATATCGATTTTAATTAATCTTATAACATACACAACTTCGTCTTCTTCGTTCAAAACACAGACATCGGTTAACTAACTGTTACTTGATTAATTCTGTTAAGAATAAGAGAACAATTGAAAAGTATTGAACCGAAGAGTTTGGGGAAAGAAAGTACCGAACAGATCGTCTTCTTCAGAAATCCGGCAAAGATCGTCGGCTCTGTTTTGGGAGCTCCTTCTGTTCGAATTTAATAATCAGTTTGGATGAGTTAGATGTGAAATTGAACCACTGTGTAATGATTATCAGTAGGTTACATGATCATACGGTTAACAGCGAGATTCTGAAACTTTCAGAAGTTTTCCGGCGAAAACAGAAAATCCGGCAATGTCGTCTGGGTTGATTCTGGGTGACGGAGTGATGTTAGAATTTGTATAATAATGGAATGAAACAGAAAAGTCGAGGTAATTACCGTGTAGATGAAAGTCCCGGTTTTCCGGCGACTTGCAGAGAATTCCGGCGAGCGAAATTTCTTTCGACAGAGATTCTTCAGAGGTTTAAGGTGAGTGTGGGTGATGTCAGTATGAGCTCTAAGATCTTATTTAGAGTAAGAAGAAAGGATGGATTGAACTCGGTTTTCCGGCTTTCCAGTCAAATTTACAAGAAATCCGGCGACTGCGGCGAAGTTTTCTGAGCGAAATGAAGAGTGTGATTTGATAAACTCGCGAGCTCACTGATGAATAAAATGTAACTCAGGTTTAAGTGTATTTCTGATTTCGAATTCAACACTTTTCGGTTACGGTCCGAAGATTTGAATAGAAGACCTTAAAGTTTTCAGTTATAACCGACACTGGTATAATTGTATCCGTTATGCCAAAAGATAACGTCTAAGATTTACGATTTCGTCGGGATTTCCGGCATCAGTGACTTGAGTGACCGAATTTGATTTCAGTTTTTATTATATGAATTAATTAATCAATAAATCAACAAGAAACACAAGTGGCGGAGTGGTTTGGTGAATGAGAGTTAAGACTTTGGCTGATGCTTGGCTGACCCGGGTTCGAATCCCGGCTTCAGCATTTCATTTTTAATTCGCTATTTTTAATACATTTTCAAATATAAATTTTATATTCTAAATATACTTATTAATTATGTATCGTTTAAAATTAATTTGAGCATTAAATATGTAACAAAATTTTTAATGGTTGTTCGTTAATAAACGAAGCGGGTTTGGTAAATCTGGTTTTTGACGGATGTTACACAAATAACACCCTCACTCCTATAAAATTTCATATAATAGACAAATAACACCCTACAATCCTATGATGCAGATAATGGACAAATAACACCCTACACTCCTTTTTCAATCTACATATGTTTTATACCAAATGTCATTGAAGACACCCCCAATATGTTGTTGTTGAACAAATACAACTCATCAAGGAACACCACAGAAGTATTAGAATGGGGCCAACTCATTGAAGACACCCACAGAATGCAGCAAACTCGATGTAATAACACCATAACAGGTAATAAATATAAACCACAAACATTTAAAAACACCCTCAAATTCTAAAAGCCACCATAACATTCGTAAAGCCACCATAAAGCAGAAACCTTAAATCATACAATGCAGATTTGTTTTTAATGAATATGGATTAATCGAACTCTGTTATAAAAACAAAACCAAAACCTTAATAACTAACTGGAAAACACCAAAATTAGGTTGAAATTAAGCAACTTTTCAAAAACCCTAATCCTAACAACTAAAGGAATAAGAAATATCTCAATACAATGCTCAAACACGACTAAAAAACACTTGATTTCGCACATTACATACCTGTACGTGATTTTGCAGGTTTCCCCATCGACGGAGTCTTCGTCGTCTTCTCCTCCTCCCGGTCGACAATAAACGGAACCTTAATTTTCTTCATCGGTGGACTGTGATTTTTGTAATTACAAATTATATTGAAGATTGATGTTGAAGATTATTATCCCTGAATAATCTCCGTAATTTTCGAAGAACTGATTGTGATTGTCGGGGGTTTTGATTCGGTTTCTATTTGAAAGTGTGGTAAAAAGCCTAAAACACCCCTGAACGATTAAATTGGTTTTAATGGTTTGACACTATATTTACAATAATGCCACTATGATCTCAACCATTAGATTTTTAATCTAATGGTTGATATTTTTTCTTACGCTTCTTACACTTTTAAATTTTTTCACAATAACCTCACTCTATATATATATATATATATATATATATAAAAATTATAGTATTCTTATCAACTTATGTATAAGTTAAATTAAATTAAATGATTACGCATATAAGTAAATGCCTTGGTTGAGGTTTAATGTTTCAAAGAGTAATAAGTCTTGAAGTTTTATATTAAAATTTCAATCAAACTTAATAAATACATTCTCAATTTTCTAAACCAATAATTTACTATGATAACTTTGAGTCAATATAAGTATTTATTAAAGATATGATTAAGAAATGACATCATGAATAAAAATTAACAATAAAATCAATATATATGTATTATATGTATTAGTTATATGTTTATGTGTTTCTAGCCTTTGATATTTTTAACTCATCAACCTAATATTTTTATATCAACTAGAATCTTGTAACATCTTATATGAAATACCATTTCAGTTCAAATAATTAATTTGTAATAACTAAATTAATCACTTTTATAAAAATATAGATAACTAATCTTACAAATTGTTAAATCACTAGTTGGTTAAGACACTTTGTTGCATCAGGGAGACCTAGGTTTAACCCTGTCACCTGCATTTTGTTTGTCTTTTTAAGGTTAATTTACTTATATTAATGTTATAAAAATGATTTTATCTATAAAAACTGAACATAAAATAATTATTTTTTGCTTAAAGTTCACGAATCAAAATTCTTTAACTTCCATAATTATTTATTAAATTACATTTATTATTAATTATTTATCTAAATAAATTTTATAATTAATTTAGATAAAAATATAAAATCTAGAATTTTATTTATTCATTTCCATAACGAATTTTTATAATAAATATTCGTAGAAACTTGTATATAAATATTTGATAATCAAATACGCTTGACTTTTCACATAAAAATTTTGTAATGTTTAGTCTATTTCTTAACGTTAAATTTAGTATTAAATTATAAAGTTTAGGTATTCCCAGATCAAGACAAGAATTCCTGGTTTGATATTCAATCTCATCCTTCCTTTCTAATACAACTATTATTAATTTTGTATTATTAAAACGTTATGATAATTCTTGTATGGTTACATTGCAATGTTTACTATCCAAAGATTTGTCTTTATTCAATTTCCTAGGTAAGGTGGGTATTTATATTCCCTTTTTTATTTTTTTCGCTTTAGGGTTTATCATGTATATATATTCAACCATAAATCATTTTTTATAATCATGCGAATTGATATGCACCAAATGCAACATATAAATTGTATCAAACACGGTATAAAATCAACCCTTTTTAGTACCAATGTTGAAAAAGTACGTTTCTTTGTATACTTTTGATTTCAGAATTAAAAGATCTTAAATGTACAAAATGAACAAATTAACGACAAAAACCAACATAAGTACAAAAGAAGGAAAGATGATACACTATACCAACCCTCCGAGCTTCACCCCAAAACCAAAAACAACGAATCAGAAGTCCAACACGAGGCCGTGCCTGGTCGGCATGGGGCCATGCCTCTTCAAGATTGGAAAGAAGAAAAGACAAAAAGAAGTAGACAAGAGACACGGCGCTATGTCCAATGGACACGGGCCGTGGACAACTTCTAGATTTGCGAATCTTGGATGATACAACAAGTACAATAACCACGTGTCCGTGCCGTTCACACGGGGCCGTGTGGCATCTAATCTGAAGCTCATTAAATGAAGACAGAGAAGAAGGAGACACGGGCGTGCCACAGGGCACGGGCCGTGGAAGCCACTGTTTCCAGCTATAAATAGGGGTGTTTGGTCTCATTTCAACTCATCCCTTGCAAACCACTTATCTCACACCTTCCACCACTCCACCACCACAATACCACCATCATCCATCCTTAGAGTGTGTGTAGTAGTCGCAGGATCCAAGATTAACTGTAAGAATTTTTGTCAAACAAAGGCCATGCTTGGCTAATCTCTTACATCACTTGGTAAAGACAAGTTATTTATGTATTCTTTTGATTTCCAAGCTTTGGTTAACTTTTTAATTAGGTATGTATTAGTGACTTTAATAACTAGTTTTTTATATTGAAAGTAAACTTTATTCTATCATCTCTTCATGTTTTGTTGATTCACTCATTCGTGTCTTTACGGTCTATATAAAGCATGTTAACTACTTGGAAGGAGGTTAGAAGGGCAGCAAGGGTACAGTTCTTTCCTCGTTCATTGTAATAGATCCTATGAAGACTTGGTTCAAGCTTATTAGGCCTTCCCTTAAGGCAGATAGCATCAAATCCGGGAAAGTAAGAACAACTTGAATCCCTTATAAATAAATTACTATTAAAAATTTAACCCGAACTTGCGGGACTGTATCCCTACTAACTCAAACCAATATGGCCGAGGGTAGTATCTGCCTCTAAAAGAGGGACATGCCGCATTTTGCATTAATAACGTACTTGATTATCTTTCAATATTCCCACTTGAGGGACTGTATCCATGCTATCTCAGACCAATATGCTGAGGGTAGCATTGCCTCCAAAAGAGGGCATGGCACTTTAATTAAGATAATCTCCTAAAAAAACCCAAAGTGCGGAAATCATGAAAGGATACGTAAATTATAAGTCGGAATCAACTGATTCTATATTTTCTATTTGTTTCTTTTTATTACTTAGTCTATTTCTGTATGTCTACTTATTAAAAACTTTTTTCAAAATTTGATTAGATTGGACGTTAACTATATTCCGGTATTAAAAGCTCTTGTGTCCTTGGACGATCTCGGTATCTTACCATCACTATACTACGCCAGCGATGGGTGCCTTTGCCCTTGCGTGAAGTAGAGAGTGATAGTTGTATGTCGTGTTTTTATAAATTTAAAGCTTGAAAAAACGAGTGAAAAAGTACTTAAATTTATCTAAACATCATGCACGTCTCGCTAACGTCAAATTTTTGGTGCTGTTCTCGGGGACACAAGGATTTTAAGAAGGTTTAAAATCGGCAGCCTAATCATTTTTATGCTTTTTAGTCTTTCTTTTTAGGTTTTTCTTCTTTTCTCAAAATTTTTCTACTCTCTACAGAAACAACCCCAGGGCCGTGTTTGATCAACACATGGTCGTGTCTGACCAACAATACAGGAGAGAATCTGTTTTTTGGTTGCTGGAATCAAGATACGGGGCCGTGTTACGGGAGCATGGAGCCGTGTCCAATCTCAAGTATCTGGGAACCTGAAAACATAAACTTTTTTTTAACGGCAGAGGGCCTGCCACATGGACACGGGGCCGTGTTATTGTTTTGATAAGCCAATATTTTTTTTTTTGCAGAAAGTCACGCCATCCCACATAATTCTCCAAAAACACGACCTGGTGTATGACCTCCACCTCTGAAAAAGACATCAAAGTGCCACTAGAAGAACCCGAGCGCTTTTTTTGGAAAAGACTTCAAGCTAAAAACCGACAAAAAGCCTCAACCCAAACCCCCCCCATGGCGGATCAAACACAATCTCATAGATTACCTACAGACTACGGTCGGTAATCGTGGAGCCACAATTAACCCTCATAATGTTGATGCCAACAACTTTGAGCTTCTACCCACCTCATCCAAATGCTCTAAAATTCCGCCACCTTTCATGGCCTACCAGATGAAGATCCCCATTTACATATTACCAACTTTTTGGATATATGTTGATACCTTTCGGATCAATGGAGCCTCCAATGATGCTATCCAGCTCCGTATGTTCCCTTTTTTTCTCAAAGATCGAGCAAAATCTTGGCTTAATACCTCCCAAGTGGGTCCGTACACACTTGGGATGAACTCGCCCAAAAATTTATCTACAAATATTTCCCTCCCGCTAAAACCGCCAAACTCATGACCGAAATTAATTCATACTCTTAAGACGACGGGGAATCTTTGTACAAGACTTGGGAAAAGTTAAAGGAGTTATTAAGGAAATGTCTGTATCATGGTCTTGAACAATGGCAACAAGTATCCATTTTCTACAATGGACTCTTGCCACACACAAGGTAAATCCTTGAATCCAACTCCGGGGGACTTTTCGGAATGGCGGACGAGGAAATCTATAATTAAATTGAGGAAATTGCTAAAATAGTTTTCAATGGCACAACCCTAAGGGTTCAAAATCAATCGCTCTATGAAGTGGACGAAACTACCTTTTTACAAGCTCAAATCGAAGCCTTAACCACAAAAATAAAGAAGCTTGAATTAAATAAAACGGTTTCGGTTATCGCTTGTGAATGGTGTGGCGGACCACACGAAAAGTAGAGTTGTATGAAAGATATGGAAAAACAAACGGAAGCGGTAAACTACCTCAACAACCACCCACGACCACTGGGAGGCCAAGGTAACACCTTCACCCCCGAGTGGCGAAATCATCCCCAGTTTGGTTAGAGAGATTCGGGAGGTAGCAACCAACAAAATCAAAATCGACGATCCAACTTTCAACAACAACCCCGAAATGAGCAACAAGGCTTCCAACCACAACAACAAGGAGGAAGAGAAAGACTTGAGGATCTCATCACTCGTCTTTTCTCCAAATCCGGCAAAAGGTACTCGGAGAGGTTCCTACAAACCGAAGCCGAAATTGGGAACCAATGGGTTAGTATGCAAAACATCGAGAAACAAGTCAGCCAACTTGCCCAAAATTTATCCGAAAGACCACAAGGAGCCTTTCCTAGTAACACCAAAACAAAGCCAAAAGCCAAAGTAAACATTATTAACTTAAGAAACTAGAAGGTAGGACCTGATGATGAACCAACACCACCTCAACCCAATACACAACCCACAAACACACCCATAACCAATAACCTAGGAAATACTCAACCCCAAACCACCGAACCAAAACTACCACCAGTCCCTTACCCCGGTCATATACTCCGGCAAAAGACCGACGAGCAATTCACCAAGTTTGTAAGTTTGCTTAAACAACTTCCCATCAACCTTCCTTTTGTGGAATTCCTCACCCAAATGGCAAATATTCCAAATTGATGAGGTACTTCCTCACCAACAAAAGAAAGATTGAATCAATCCAATAAGTCAACTTAAGCGAAGAATGCTCGGCGACACTCCTCAACAAACCCCCCAAAATAAGATTGATCCTGGAAGCTTTACCACTCCTTGCTCCATTGAGGGTCACCATTAAGCAATGCACTTGCCGACTTAGGGACTGGCATCAACTTAATGCCCGCCTCTATGCTCAATAGACTTGGACTAGGAAAACCACATCCAACAAGGATGAGCATACAACTTGTAGATAGGTCGGTAAAATACCTTCAAGGTGTCATAGAGAATCTCTTAGTAAAGGTTGGGGAATTTGTTTTCCAAGTCGACTTTGTAATCCTAAATATGGAGGAAGATGCCGATATCCCACTCATATTGGGGAGGCCATTCCTTGTCACCACACGAGCACTTGTGGACATGAGTGATGGGAGGTTAACATTAAGGGTAGGTGACAATGAGGTTAAGTTCGAATTGGGACAACGAGTGGAGGATGATCCTGTCAACTACATCAAAGCAATAGACTCGAGCCTAGACTATGCACTTCATTGATGCAACTTGGGATGCGAGTCATCCCGCTCGGGTAACATTTAACCGACTTTGGGTCCAGCCAAGGACCCTTATAAACGTGGCGCACTAGGGAGGCTTTCCATGGACTATCCAGTAGTTAAGTAGTTTAAATTTTAGTATAAACTTTAGTTTAATATTTTTCTTTTAAGTTCTCTCTTTGCAGGAATAAGCTACACACAAAGTAAGGATCAAAATGGCCAAAGGGACTTGAAACAGAACCCCATGAACATAAACAGACACTTCCCTACACAAAATCTTTAAAACAGTAAGTATAGCATGTGGTCGTGTGAGGTAAGCATGCACCCGTGCCTCAAGTCTATACACAAATTTGTGATTATGTAACATTGACATGGGGTCGTGTCCCATAGACACGCCCCCGTGCCTGGCTTCTGTAAAATTTTCGTTATTGGTACTTTTGACATGGGGCCGTGTCCCCCAAGCACGCCCCCATGTATGCCTTCTGGAAATTTTTAAAGAAAAACTGTAACTGACACTTTTGACATGGGGTCGTGTTCCCCAAACATGCCCCCGTGTCTAGTGTCTGGTTTTGAAAATTTGTTGTTTTTAATCACATTTACACATCTAATCAATTTTTAACCAATTTTTGACACATTTAGGACAAGTGTAATTTAAGTGTGGGGGAACTTAACTTGAAGTTATTTGTCCTAAACCAAGCCTTACACAAAAGTCTACTTGGAACCGCTAAAACACCCGAAATCTTTTTCAAAAATAATTTTTATTTTGTTTTGTCTTGTTTATAGTTTAAGTTAGAAATCATAATAAAAAAATTCAGGTTTCCACACATTTACAACCGATAGCGACGTGATAAAAAGAACCATTTAAGAAAAATCATCAAGGTATTTCAATTCTTCTTAAAATTTGTTTGTATATATAATTTCACACTTTTACCCTTTTTCCCATAAAAATATGAGTTTTGAGTCTTTACCGAGCATTCAAATCATATCTTTACTAATGCTCATTTTCATTTCTTATGTGAATAGCCGTATGGTTCTTATGAATCTAGAACTTGACAAGACAATGCATTCCCGGTCTTTCTCAGCTAATCCAAGTAAATATATTTCTTTTCTATTTATCTCCCCACCAAAAACAATAAAAAATCCCCCCAATGAACCCCTTGGAGCTTAAATCTTTCATTTCAAAAACCCGCAAAACACCATTTTGCACAAATCAACCATCACCTAAAACCAATCTTTATTTTTACACCCAATTGTTTTAGTAAATGCGGTTCTTTTAAATATATATAAAAAGAGGTGACTTAGTTTATTTTATCAAATAAAAAAATCTAGTTGATTGAAATAAAATAAGCAAAATTATTGCTTATAAGCCTTTAGTTTATAACTAAGTCACAAATAAATAAACTTTCAAAAGAAAACCGACATTTTATGCTTTTAACCATTTTCCAATATACCATACCCCTAGCCAAAACCTACCATTTTTAAAGTCCTCTGGATATTTACAAAGATTTGGTTAAAACGGAGGAGGTTTGATTATTTGTCAAGCTTATGGTAGGAGTAAATTTAATACCGGTATCGAGCGTTTCACTTTTACTTGTTCGGCCGAGTATTGAGTGATCACTTGTGAGGTGTGTGAACTTGTATATAGCTAAATAAATTTTTATAAAGGCATGTTATGCCCAAAACTATTTATTTCTCTTAAAAGGTGTTCTAAATAAATTACGTGGAATAGTATTGTAGATAAAATAAAAAAAAGAATAAAGAAACTTGGATTCCCGACACCTACAAACAAGACCTAAAAACTTCTTCTCTACCAATTTCATTTGGGTGTGTAAGCAATGTTAAAGATTTTTGCTTGAGGACAAATAAAATTCAAGTGTGGGGTAGTTGATATGCGGCAAATGCAACATATAAATTGCATCAAATATGGGATAAAATCAACCCTATACCAACCCCCAAGCTTCATACCAAAGCCAAAAACAAGGAATCAGAAGTCCAGCACGGGGCCGTGCCTGGTCGGTCATGGGGTCGTGCCCCTTCAAGATTCCATAGAAGAAAAGACAAAAAGAAGCAGACAAGAGACACGGGGCAGTGTCCAATGGACAGGGGCCATGGTCAACTTCCAGATTTGGAATCTTGGATAGTACAACAAGTACAATGGCCACAGGGCCGTGCTGTTGACACACGGGGCCGTGTGGCATCTAATCTGACAAGCTCATAAAATGAAGAAAAAAGAAGGAAGACACGAGGTCATGCCCACAGGGCACCGGGCCGTGTGAAGCCAATGTTTCCAGTTATAAATAGGGTGTTTTGTCTCATTCCAACTCATCCCTTGGCAAACCACTTCTTTCACACCTTCCACCACTCTACCACCACAAATACCACCATCATCCATCTTTAGAGTGTGTGTAGTAGTCTTGGGATCCAAGATTGATCGTAAGTGCTTTTGTTAAACAAAGGACATGCTTGGCTAATCTCTTACATCACTTGGTGAAGACAAGTTATTTATGTATTACTTTTGATTTCCTAGCTTTGGTTAACTTTTTAATTGGGTATGTATTAATGACTTTAATAGCTAGTTTTTTATATTGAAAGTGAACTTTATTCTATCATCTCTTCATGTTTTGTTGATTCAATAATTCGTGTCTTTACGGTCTATATAAAGCATGTTAACTGCCTGGAAGGGGGATTCGAAGGGTGGTATGGGTAAATTCTTGCCTCGTTCAGTGTATAGATCCTGCGAGGACTTGTTCAAGCTTATTATGACTTCCCTTAAGGCAGATACCATCAAATTGGGGGAAGTAAGAACGGTTTGAATCCTTTATAAATAAACTACTATTAAAACTTTAACCCGACCTTACGGGACTGTATCCCTGCTAACTCAGACCAATATGGCTGAGGGTAGCGTTACCTCCAAAAGAGGGACATGCCACATTTTGCATTAATAACTTACTTAATTATCTTTCAATATTCCGACCTTGCGGGACTGTCTCCATGCTGACTCATACCAATATGGCTAGGGTAGTGTTGCCTCCAAAAGAGGGATATGCCACTTTAACTAAGATAATCTCTTAAAAAACCCAAAGTGCGGAAATATCAAAGGATACGTAAATTATAAGTCGGAACCAAGTGATTCTATCTTGTCTCTTTGTTTCTTTTTATTACTTAGTCTATTAAAAGCTCTTGTGTCCTTGGACGACCTCGGTATCTTACCATCACTATACTACGCCAAGGATGGGTTTACTTGCCCTAGCGTGAAGTAGAGAGTGATAATTGTATATCGTGTTTTTATAAATTTAAAGCTTGAACAAACGAGTGAAAAAGTACTTAAAATATATCAAAAAATCATACACGTCTCGCTCACATCACAAATTCATTCAAGTTTATGTGTTAATTGTGTTATATGTTAAACATTATTTGTTGTGGAAGTAGATAATAGCACTATTTGTTTGACCACACACCTAAATTGGTATTTGGGTATCGAAACTGATATTGTTCTAGCATTGTGATTTGTGTCGTGTAAGTTTGATCAAACGCAAATTCGTATAATTCATATATGCTTAAATTATATCATGGACTTGTGATTCGCTACGTTATTCATATCATATGTATGAAAACCTTTGTCTACTCACCAACTTCTTAGTTGACTCTTTATTTTTATACATGATTAGGTAAAGCAATTTAAGATGATTTCACGTTTGAGGAAACACTTAGGATGCATGGACTTAGTTTAAATAAATGAGACAATATTATGTCATGCTTTGTTATGTTTTGTTGAAACAATTAAATGAGACAATAAATGAGTGGAATTTTTAATTGAGTACGATTAAATAATTTTCACCTTTTAACTAGTACCATGTGTTATGAACAATCTATATGCCCTGAGATATTCAGCCATCAGTTTTGGTGTTAAAACATATGCCATAGGAACCTTGATTGAGAGTTTAGAGGTACTTAGTATTCTACCATCTTTGAGTCTGAGAGGAGATTATATGTCGGTGTGTGTCTATTTATTTAGTATCCCGTGTTAGCAACATGATATTCTCACTACCCTTTGCATCCCTTACACTTCATGGATGTACTATTTCTGGTGGGACCGAGAGAATATCCAGATTTAGGGTACCATTGCATTTGTTTAGAGAGACTGAGTGGTGATCTAAGCCTGAGACCAGTGAGTTTACACACTTCCTTAGATACTAGATTGTGTCATGTTTGGAGAGTGATTTGATAGCTAGTTTAGGTCTAGATAGTGTATTTTAAGATCAAAATAGCTAAATCCAATTTCCAATCCCGTGAACTATGAGCGAATTAACAAGATTCTTGCCTTATTTGATTTCACTAAAACTCGTTGTTTGATTGCTTTGTTTTCGTGATTTGCATTATTTTTAGTTGCTTTAGTAGTTGATAGAAATTTAACCATTCACTAAAAATCATTATACTAGGACTCGATAGAGTTTTAGTAGCGAGAGTCGCCCCTTGTGTCCTTGGAGTAATCACGGTCTTACTGACTTGACTACATAACGACCGCTACATTTGCCGATTGTGTGTAATTAAGTTAGCGAGATATTTTATTTTGGTGATTTAAACATGTAAACAATATTTTTCACATCAATAAGTGTAAAGGATCGATGATGTGGGAGCTCTTCTAGACCTACCATGGAGGGGAAAAATCTGAACCTCCGTGATGCTAATTGGTTGAAAAGTAAACATGTTGGCAGTCAAGAGTCCTATGTACAACATAAACATCTAGTGTTGTGATGACACATAACCTGGTCATAAGGAATTTAAGGAACGGATAGCCATTTGCATAGCGTATAACCGGCTTAGCTCATATAGATGTTCATTTTGAATGAATAGCCATTGGTCCCACCCTACCTAAGATAAACAACTATTTCTTGAAATCCATAAATTTCATTAGGTTAGAAATCTTGTATACGTATAATGTGCAAATGTAAGATGGATGGAATTTGAGTCATTAATGAGTCTAAAGAGCTTTTTTGAGAGTTTACCTATAAACTATATCCCAGGGGTTCTTGGTTTAAGCCTATAGTCAAACCACCATTTATTTGTCGTGGTTGAATAACTAGGGCTGTAAATGAACTGAACGAACATAGACAAGGCCTTGTTAGTGATCATTCATTAAGGAATGAACATGTCATGAACGGTTTCAAACGCTTACCGAACAAGATTTCTTGTTTGTGATTATTCATTAAGGAAATGGACATATTCATGATGTGTTCATGAACACTTACCGAACGTAGAAAAACACAAACGAACCCAAACAAATGTTCATAACATAAATGAACATAAACAAATGTTATATGTTCATTTAAAAATACAATTTGCATTTTTCATCAGAAAGATTACGAAGTATTTACAAAAAATAAATAGATACTTAACATATTCACAAAAATAAATAGATACTTAACATTTAATATAAAGCTTAAACAATTTGTCAAACTTTAACACAGATTGAAATTGAAATGATCTGAGGTGTATAATATAACTATGGTTTAAAATTACAAAAACTAAAGCCAATAAAATAAAATATAACCTAAAAAAACCTTTAATTGAATGAACATAATAAATGAACACATTGCCGAAAGTTCATGAACATAAACGAACGAACGCAATTTCTGTTCATGTTCGTTTGTTTAGCTTATGGAATGAAATTTCTTTTTTGTGTTTGTTCATTTAGTAAAGAACTTCTCACTGAACGGTTCACGAACTTTTCGTTGAACGTTTGCTTCATTTATAACCCTATGAAAAATGTATTTGTTGATGGTTGTCACACCCCAGACGATGGTGGAAACATGGACGCGAGATGTAATGGATTGCTCAAAGACAACACAATGCTAAAATTATGACAATATATTTCAATTCAAAGTTTCGTTTAATATCATCGAAACATAAGTTACATTTTTCAAGAAAAAGAAGTCCAACAAGTGAGATTTCAAGACTAAGAAGATCAAAGTGCATTATTTAAAATTCGGTGCGTTTCTACATCCACTGTAAGTAGATTTCTTGTAGTATCATCATCATATATTTCCTGCAACATGTATATTAAATGTTCGACAAGAAAAGTTTTGTTGGTAAGCATACAAGTTTGTCTACATAGCATAAGTATGGATAAAGTCTCAAATCCACATGTTAATTGTATACTAAGTTATATAAATCATACTAACATGCATAAGCTAAAATTCAATCCAAAGTTCCTATTAGTGTAATCTTATCACCGAGGTAAATAAGACCGGATTGATTGAATACTTAACAATGACTCAACAAACTAGGTAGTGTGCAAATCCTATGGCGCTATACATATTAAGGGAGGTTTTTTCATGTTAATGATAGATAACATGCATAAAATTGTCCTAGTACATATAAACAAGTAGCATAACAAGTAGCATGTTTAAGGATTGAGTGTTTACATAAGATTGATTATACGTGTGATTGGATTTTAATACGGGTACACGCTACAACCCAAATAAGTGTTTAAAGCGTGAAACGGGTTAAGTATCAACTCATGGTTTGCGAAATTTCCACAAAAGCGATTAATTGTTCTTGAAGGTTGAAGTCACCCAAAGTTTACCCTAAAATGGTAAACAAGGGTGGATGAGTATATGAATTTGGAAAGTAAATGGAACTTATAAGTATGAAATTACATAAAAACATATTTATCTTGGACACTTACTTGGACATTGTTTTTAGTTGTGTTTTTCACAGGTACTAAGTCACCAATTAGAAGTCCAAAATAATGAATCCAAAACAAAGATATTTTCCACCTTGTTAATAATACTCAACCATTAGTTTGGTTGATATCATTGTTAGGTTTTATAGATTTATGTCATATATATATATATACATATATACATATATATATAATAATGAATCCAAAACAAAGATATTTTCCACCTTGTTAATAATACTAACCATTAGTTTGGTTGATATCATTGTTAGGTTTTATAGATTTATGTCATATATATATATATATATACATATATACATACATACATATATACATATATACATATATACATATATGTATGTATACATATATGTATATACTATGTATATTTAGTCATGTGTTACTCAAGTATTGTCATGCCTAGATAGGATAAATCCTTTAACCTTAAGAATTCACCAATGCACGAATCATCACATGGATGATTTAGATGGTCATGAATACAATATGAAGAACACGAGTTAAGCCATATAACTCACTAAGTAAACAAGTGAGTTTAACTAGACGAGTGCTTCTAACATTGCCATGGTTGGAGACTTAGTGTAGTTTGTTCACTTTTTTTCTTGCATATTACTTGGTGACTTAGGACGTATGAAATTTAAACATACATAACGTAAGATTTCTGGAACAAAACTTCAATCCAAACCTATCCAACATAGGGATTTGTTGGCAACTTGAAGATGTTTCAAAGATGAAGCAAGATGAACCTGTTTAAAATTTTTAACAATGCTTTAAGAAAAATCCTAACTTTTGACCACAAAATGGTGATATACCATTTTTATTTACCAAGGTAAACATGTGGTAATATTCCTAGAGGTTATCCAAGGAAGGGGAAGAAGAAAAACATGAAGAAAACGTGAACAAAGAAGCTAAAACTCACTGATTTGGAACTTGTATGAATCTGCCCAAAGTTGAGAATATGAAGATTAGAGAGTGTTTGAGAGAGTGATTTGGGCATTGAAAGTGTGTAGGAGGTGTGGAAGTGTTATATTTATAGTTGGGATTCGGGTTTGAGTGTTAAATGAGGTGGTTGGGGGTTGAAAGGAGGGAAAATAGACCAAAATTCATGACATTTCAAACATTCTGTAAGACAAGGTCCTTGCGGACCATATAGGTAATGACTTGCAGTCCGTAAGCACCTAGAAAAATGCCAAAAAATTATTTTGGTCCTTGTCCTTGGCATTTGTCATAGGCTTTTAAATGTTTTGAGCTATAAGCTTTTAAATGTTCATTGTGCTTAAATATTATTTTGCTTCATACACCAACATTTATTTTTATTCTAGATTGAACGTTAAATTGTTGTTTGAACATTTCCATTTCTTTGTCTCACTCAATATCACTTTTATTTCTATTATCATTTGTACGTATAATTTCAATAAAAGCGTACTTACTTAACATTGATGATCGTGACCCTTTAGGATCCTATGACAAAAACAGTGTTGCGATATGTTGTTTTTTGGGCATATAAGTTCAACATCTTTGTTATGAAGTCTTTGTCATGTTATCTTCATCGAGTCATCATCATATTGTAACCATGTGGAAGTAAGTCCTCCAGCTAACAAAACTCCATGTAGTTGTACCACACAAGTCAGTTAAACCATTGGGGGCAATTTCTCCTATTGCCATAGGCTCAGTGGTCTACCATTATCATCATAGATTAGTTCCATATGCATACTTCTATGTGAAACAACTTATGCTATGTATCCGTTTTGTGCATGTGTGACTTTTGATACCCTCTACAACACACTTTCGTATAAAATGTTGTCTAGTTTGTAACTTATAATTTCAAGTTTAACCAGGATTGGAAATGTTATAGAGATTCTAGTCATGATTAATTCTGTGATTCCAAAATTGATCAAACGGTTGTGAAACAACCCGAACTGGACATGAGGCAATAATTTAATGATTTAGATAAAGAAAAAAATAGTAGAATGTATAACTTAATATATATATATATATATTTATATATATATATATATATATATATAGGATCAAATACAAATAATAAATTACAAACGAAGTGTACAAAGCGAATACAAAAAAGAGTGGAATGACATTTTGGTAAATACTAAGAAGAAGGGAAGAATACCAATTATATAGTAACTTCCCTTTGTGAGGGTTAACCTAGTGTAGCTAATTGTACCTGCTTTCAAAGCATGATGCACAAGCAATTGTTTGTCACACCCCGACCCGCAGCGGAAAAGGTGATCGGGGCATGATTGGGTTTTCATCAAAGCTCATGACATTTATTATAATGTTTCATATTTATTGTTACAATTTAAAAGGAAACATACAATCAAATCAAACAAATACAACATGTTCTATACATCTTTCTAAACTTCATTATTTTTCTTCTAAGGCAATTTCCTATGTTTTCTTGCTTCATCATGTTCACCTGTATCATGTGTAAAAATGGTTTTTGGGTCAACAAAAAGTTGGCGAGTGAATCCTATGAAAAACATTTAAACAAGTTTATTGAATTGATTATTAAATAAAATGCATAACCACATATGAGTAAATGTAGATGTAAATTTATTCACAAAACACTTAATACTAAATAATGCACACACATACAATAATAGATTGTTTTGAGGCACGCGTTGTTCAACTCGTCTCCCACGAGGAACTGATGGGCCTAATGAATGAGTTTTGAGGCACGCGTTGTTCTACGAACTGATGGGCCTAATGAATGAGTTTTAAGGCACGCATTGTTCAACTCGTCTCCCACGAGGAACTGATGGGCCTAACAAATAATTTGCATACAACTTGACAATATGTAATACATAACAACAAGCAATATTTACATTCTAAGTTTAGATCATAATATGGTATAGCACGAGTTTGAATAAACGAATTAGTTTAAGCGACACATGATACACCCCAAAACATGAATAAAAAGGGGAATTTGTAAGAATTCACTCACAGTGATTGCGTTTCTTGGATTGATGATGAATGCACACGATTTTGGATTTAACCACGAGAGAAACTAACCTAGATAATAACATAATGGTTCGGTAAATAAGCGGATTTTATTAATCAATTTTAATAGGATTTTTGGATATATTTTTGTGAGTTTAAGGCTATTTTCTAACTTTAAAAACGTTATTTTTAAGTATTTTTAATTGTTTTTTAAATTAAATAAACAAATAAAAATAATAAAAAAATGTTGACTTTTGACCGTTGACCATGACTGTTGACCGTTGAACGTTGACCTGTTCGGTAGTGAATATTATTACACTGAGTGAGACTCGAACCCGTGACCTCCCGTACGCGTGCACGCAGCTCTACCAACTGAGCTACGTGTCTAACCCGAAATATTTCTGTTTTTAATTATATTTATACACTATTTAAGTTAATCCGAAAATCATTTATTTTAAAAAGGATTTAATTGTATCGAATCGGTGCTCTCCACAGGTCTCGAACCCGGGACCTGTGGTTTAGTTTGGCACACAGTCCACCGCTGGACTGTGTGTCTAACTTGGTAAATATTCCGGTTTTTATTATACTTAACAGCTGACTGCGAGTGGCTCCGGTTCAGTTTAAAAAAAAAACATTTGTATTACAGAGCATGTGATTGTGTCAAGGATCGAACTCGGGACGTATGTGTGTTTGTTTGCACACAGTCCACCGCTGGACTGTGTGTCTAACCCGTTCATAATACTGATTTTAATTAATCTTATACACTAGGCCGACTTCATCTTCTTCGTTCAAAACACAGACATCGGTTAACCAAACTGTTACTTGTTAAGTTAAATTAACGAACTTTAATAACGATTGTAATGTGATGAACAGAGAGTGTTTGGGGAAAGAAAGTACCGGAACAGGTTGTCTTTTTTTCAGAACTCCGGCAAGATCGTCGGCTCTGTTTTGTGAACTCCCTCTGTTCGGAACATTTAACAGTTTTGATTGATTAAATGTGAAATTGAATTACTGAACAACGATTAGCAGAAAGTTTAGGTGATTATACCGATACACAGCGTGATTCTGGAAATTCCAGCGATTTTCCGGCGAGAACAGAATATCCGGCAACGTCGTCTGGAATTGATTCTGGGTGATGGAGTGATGTTAGAATTGGTCTCACAATGGAATGAAATAGACGAAGGCGAGGTATTTACCGTGTCGATGAAAGTCTCGGTTTTCAGGCGACTTGCAGAGAATTCCGGCGAGTGAAATTGATTCAAGAATCGGTGCGATTTTGAGCGAAAAGTTTACCAGAGGCTAGGGTGTGCATTTATAGGGAAGAATCAAGTTGAATTGGGTCTGTTTCTCGTCTCGAATCATTGGTCAGCCGTTCTCCGGCGGTTACGACTGATGTCGCGGGACTGGACATCGGTTATAACTGATGGCGACGTTATTACTTACGTTAAGTCAAAAGTAACCGACGATAATTGGCGAAATCGTCGGATTTTCCGGCGTCTGCGGATTTGGGCGCGCTGTTGACTGGGTTTGATTTCCAGATTTATTTTATGTATTATTTGTTTCAATAAATTAACAAGTAACACTAGTGGCGGAGTGGTGGAATGTTGGTGTGTTAAGTCTTTGTGGTTCCCGGCTGACCCGGGTTCGAAACCCGGCATCAGCATAATATTTTTATTTCATTTTTTTAATAAATTTTCAATTATAAATTTTATATTCTAATATAATTATTAATTATGTATCGTTTAAAATTAATTTGAGCATTAAATACGCAACGAAATTATGTTCGGTTAATAAACGAAGCGGGTTTGGTTAACCCGGTTTTTTACGGATGTTACATTGTTGTTTTATTGTTTCTTTTTGTCCCTTGTGCATATGAGGTTTACACCTTTGAAATCGTTGTATTCTCTCTCTCCTTTGAAGTATCTGGGGTTTACACCTCATTTGTAATCTTTCTGTTTTCTCATTACTTTCAAGTAGCCGATGAACATTCTCTGATGATTTATATCTCTGCTAATTTGCTTTAATCTTTTGCCGATCCAAGGTACTTTTGTTCTCTCTCTACTTTGGACAACGATTGTCATCGCCAGTGAACAAATGATGGTCTCTTTAGATTCTCGGTTCTCTCTATACTTTGTACGATGTTTGTGGCCTTTGTGTGGTCGTCGTTGAGGCAATGATGGTCTTCTGAGCATCATCTGACATGTAGTTGTTGTTATTGTTGGATCTGGGTTTGTTGTTGGTGAAATCATCTATTCATCTGAGCGAGCTTGGACTTCATTTGAAATCTTACACCTTGGAAGTGATGATGGTCTCCTATGCTACTCAGTTTTCTCTACTTTGGATGGTGGTTGTCGCCTTGTTGTTGTAATGGTGTCCTGAGCTTTGTTTGTTTGATCTGACATCAAGGATTGTGGTTCCTTAATCTATAATGGTCTCATGAGAATCGCTTGTTTATGCATGGTGGATTGTACTCTATGCTTAATCGAGTTTTTTGTCGTCTATATTCTGTTCTATTCACTGGAACTATCAGCAGATGCTAGTGGATGAACGATAGTTGGTTGTGCATCTTGGTTTGGAATAATGTACAGTTTGTTTGTACCTTATTTTATTTTGATCTTTCTACTGGCACTTTTTCATCGTTTGTTAAATGTATACATTTGTTACACATGAGATAAAGTTATTTTGGAGATTATCAACATGGATGTTGAAATGCATTAATGATGTTGGTACAGTTTGGTTTCTATAACAATATTGTGATGATGATCTAAGGTTCTATTGTGAACATGTATTTTTCCTATAGTTAACCTTACTTTAGATGGTTGAGATTCTTTCTTGATCACATCTTATGCTCCTTTTATATCTTTTGTCGTTTGGGTGATGACCATGGATTTTCAAGTGTGTTTATGGTATCTTTACACTTGACCTTTCTTTGGTGTTGGTCTTCATGTCGATCTACACCTTCCTCCATAGAATTGGTTATTGCAATGGGTTTCTCTCTAGGTTGTACTACATGTAGTGGCTTTAGGTTGGGTGATGATAATGATGTATTCTTGTTGTGGAAACTGTGACGCTTGGAAACAAGGAACTAGAATTGCACCCATTAATCTAATATGAGGTTATGATAGAGATTTGACTTAGAGAGTCGCTTTAAGCAGTGATGTTATCTAAGAATATATGTTTCTAACTTTATATAAAACATCATACTCTTATAATAATAATAATAATGATGATGATGATGATGATGATGATGATGATGATGATGATAATAATAATAATAATTATTATTATTATTTATTTTTTAGGTGTGCTTTTAATGTGGAGAATGACGAGTACAAATAAAAGGCAACTCCTTGAGCTTTTACGAAAAATGGTGAACGAAATCATCGCATACGGTCAGGGCACCACTGGAAAATAAATGAACTGACAAAGGTGGTTTCGAATTGTAACACCCCAAAAACAGATTTGGTAATCAAACCACGTTAATATTAAACATCGGGTAAAAGACCGTTAGTGGTAAAAGTGAAACCGTAAACGAAATAACTAGGAACAAAATGACCTAGTTAATAACATGTATATAAGTAACAAGATAATGAGTTGTAGTCTCGTTTATAATCAAATCTCAATTATGAGGGACCAAAAGGGAAAAAGGATAAAACTTGGATATATAAGTAAAAAAAACAAAACACAACACACACACTAAGTGTGTGTGTGTGCATGAAATAGCCAGGAGAAGAACAAGGGGAGCCAAACCCTTGTTCATCAAAGAATCACCAAATTGAAGGAGAGATTGAACCTCCAAGTCTTGTATGAACATGAAATATCGATCACCTTGATTAGGGGATCATAAGCTATGTCTAAGGACATAGATTGGTGAAAGTTATAATTTGAGACAAGTAGAATACTTGCAATTAGGTTGTTGGATTATGATCCAAAGATGAAATTAAGTGTATGTGTATGCTTGATTTCGTTAGACATAAAGAAATTATGCACTATTTGATGTAAGATTACTTGTTAGTGATTAACAAGTAGATTATGAAGTGGGTTTTGATTATATGATGAAGTTGATGATAAACCTATGTAAAGAATCATTGTACATGGTAGTAGTAGGAAGATACTTAAACAATTTGAGTGTTTGAGTACATGTTCATACTTGCCATGAAATGAGTTTTTATACAATTTGAGGAAATTGATGATATATTCATATTAATGATGTTTGAAATCATCATGTATTTATGAATGTTTAAAGTATTTGGATAAGTTTGATGTTTGGATAAATTCCATATATATGATTCAAAGGGTTGTTAATGATAAAACAATCCCAAGTTCTTGTATGAGATTAATAGATTAGCATACAATGATTGAAATTATGTTAAATTGATATAACAATTTTAAGAACTTAATAGAGAAATTTAGTTAAAACGTTGGCCTAGAAATGACGCCTACCGAATAATTGATGAAAGGCTTAAATGAGTTTGTTGAACTTAAATGTGCATTTCATATGTTATAGGCAGTTGACTTTTAAAAAAGTCAAACTGACATAATATGATAAAATCCGTAGGTGGAATAGTCATGATAAATATTGATTATTTTAACCATCTTGCGAATGATAAATAATAGTTGGACGCTTGACAAGCTAGGTGGAGGCTTGGGAAGAAGCGGGTCAAACAGATCAAGTACGCAGAAAAAAGCATAATCGGATTGCAAGTAAGTAAAGCTTACATCCTTAAAATAGTAAATTTTACTTATGTATTCGAATAAGAATAAGCGTTTTGGATATTCAGAACGAGATTTCGAAATACAAGGTTCCGACACTAACGGGCTGGAACAAGTGAAAACGGTATTAAACCATATTTGATGGTAGAAAGGGGTAAACAGTAATATAGTCATGTAATGACAAATAAATAAGGAATTTTGAAAAGTTACCTTATGGTGTAAACCAAAAGGAATAAAAAGGGTGAAATGGTAATTCGGTCACGGTCTGACAAAGAAATATTAAACTTTGAAAAAGGGCACTCTATGGCGTAAACCGTAATGGGTCGACGAATTAAGAAACGACCAAAGTAAACATGATCATAAGGCATAAACTGAAATGGATTAAATGGTGAGATGGTAAATAAATACCATCTCATAATGATAAAATGGTCATTTAGGCCAAATGGGTCAAATGGTGTTGTCATCACCATTTCACAATAATATCTAATGATCGCTTGTCGAGTTTTGTGCTCACAGGGAGATAGAGTTTGGCTAGTGATGCTATTAATTCGTAATTAATAGTGCGAGGTACTTAAATGGGTCAATGCCATGACCCGAGCCAGGTATGTGTAATGAGTCAAACTCTCATTAAGGACTTAAGGTCCGATGAGAGTTAAACGAGTCATGAATGAACGTCGGATTACCTAAAGCAAGGTAATTCCCATAATCTAAATTGCAGACACTAGGTTCTTAGGAACATAATGAATTGAAATATGATTATGGTTATGTGTTTTTGGGTCAAAATATGATATTAAAAGTCCTTCGTCGTAAAGGAAGGGCCTAAGTTGACCAAAATGCCTTCGTGTGGTAAAACAAGCAAACGACCCTAAGGATAGCTTAAAAATAGGTTTTATAAGTAAGTATACCCTTTCAGTAGTGTAAAAGTAAATGGTAGAAGCCGTTTTAGTTTAGTGCCTTTTAACGGGTCTTTTTCCGAAATTTGTCGAGCCGAGGGTAGAAATTGGATTAAATATATTAATGATAACAAATCCACTACAAGTATAGTTGTGGTGGAAAATAAATGAATATCTTGTGTGAAAATGATAAAATAAGGTAAAGGTTTGGTTGAAATACGCATTGGATTTCGCTAAGACAACCAAAGGGTCAGAATGATAAAATAAAGGTTTGTTTGAATAGAGCGATGGTTTTCGCTAAGGCAACTAAACATGTAAAAATGTAGTTTTAATGCATACCAAAATGGATGCGTAAATACTTAGTTTGGTTTAAATGCAGTTAAAGGGTAAAATTGGAAAATATGAGCATAAACCGGAAATGGATGCGTAATTAATAAGAAATAAGAATCCGGGTTGAGGATTTCGAGTTAAATAGGTAAGAAAACATTTTACAGACATTTAGAAACAAGTTTTATGGGAAACAGATAAAAATTGAATAAGTTACAGAAGTTTTCGTAATAAAAACGGCAAGATGGAAATTCATGCGATAGACCCCCTTAAGCTACAGTGGCCAGCCGTAGCTTACGGTAGGCAACCGATGGATGAAAGCAGAAAATAGTGTTATGCGAAAACGTCTCCGTAAGTCCCAGGTCGTATTTAAATGCACGGGACTTGAAACGGGTTGAACGAACAACTATAACAACACAATAGCAAAATCGCTGCAGAAGGCATATCGCCGACGCCATAACTGCTCATCGCCGATGCGACACAATTATTCGACGACTTAAATGACTGCCTACGGTAGTAAAGCTCCAACGCAAGTTTTAAAGAGGCGTCGTGACGAGGCTTACAGCCGTCGCCGACGCTACCTCAGAAATTAAATTTTCTGTTTTGATTTTTTGACAAGTCGTTATGTTATGCTTTCTATTATTTGTTATAATACTAATATTTTGCAAATTGCTAGTTTAGGGTAATCGAGAACACCTTTGGATGACGGATCAAGCTCAATGAAGAACCGAACACGATCAAAGATCAAGCTTCTCTCTTAGTTTTATCGTTTACGAAGTTTTAATAAATTCGAAAATATGTAATCACGTATATTCTCATTTATATATTTCAAATGCAAATTTTTTAATAGAAATTTAAATATTTTTTTAAGATAGGGTCTTACAAGTTGGTAATCAGAGCTCAACCTTAATGATCAAATGTGTTCGGTTCGAGACTTGGTCGCACGATCCGGTAAGTTATCATAAATTTAAACAGTCTAGCATGGGTATAGTGTTGTAAATAACACATAGGGTTATCGTGCGAACGCACGTTACCCCAAATAAGTTGGTAAAAGACCAGTACTAGTTAACAAATTACGTTTGTTAACATGGATTGTAGAAAGCCATGTATTATAGTACGGACGCTTATTAATTTCAATGTTACAATATTTTGTGAACGTTCTAATTGAAGGATGCTCGTATATGAAGACGACGAGAGTTTAATGATCTACTAATATAATGAGGAATGGTCCAAAGTATGACAAGTAGGACATACTCATTAAGGACCTAAACCAAATGAGAATAGCAAATAAAGGTCGAACGACAATGAAAGCTCATCAGGGCGAGTATCACCCAGGTGCACATTTTAAATTATTGTTTAATTAGTAGTATGCAATGGATACGTAATGACCGACGGTTGTATAAGAGATTAAAGCATGGGAAAATCGAACGGGATACCCATCCATGATTACGTTCCCAAGAGAAATGGGTGGGTAATACGCATCTTTCACAATCGCGAATAATGAAAATATAAAAGAGTTCATATCTAAAATCTTAGATGGGGTGACCATCCAAGTAGAAATTCTCAATAAGATTCTATTGAGGAAACGATCACATGGATAAATGTGATTGCATAAGAGTTTTATAAAAAGGAAAACATTTTAGATGTTTTGTGATGAAAAAGGTAAAAACTAAAAAATTGTTAAATAACAATTAAAGAAGGTTTTACCAAATAAAATCTGAAATATGGACATAAACCAAGGATTTACTTACAGGGGAACTAATGTGATAGTTATAATAAGGTCATGCGTACCATGTGTTGATCGCTTACTCTGGCCAAGTAAGTAATAAACACATGATACCAAGACCTTCTTATAATGAACACATATACATCTGATGTAGTAAAGACGAGACTTAAAGGAAATCTTTCGGGATAAATAAAGAATAAAGTTTGATTATTCATAAGTGATGGATTTCACTCGAACAAGTCAAACAGGTCAAATAATGAATAAAGTTTAACAGTTCAAAAGTGATGGATTTCACACGAACAAGTCAAACAGGTCAAAAGAATAAAGTTTGATAGTTCAAAGGTGATGGATTTCACACGAACAAGTCAAACGGGTCAAATAAAGAATAAAGTTTGGTTCTTCTTAGGTGATGGATTTCACACAAACAAGTCAAACGGGTCAGATAATGAATAAAGTTTGACAGTTCAAGAGTGATGGACTTCACACGAACAAGTCAAACGGGTCAAATAAAGAATAAAGTTTGATAGTTCAAGGTGATGGATTTCACATGAACAAGTCAAACGGGTCAATAAAGAATAAAGTTTGATTGTTCATAGGTGACGGATTTCACACGAACAAGTTAAACGGGTCAAATAATGAATAAAGTTTGACGTTCATAAGTGATGAATCTCACACGAACAAGTCAAAGGTTAAATAAAGAATAAATTTGATCGTTCATAAGAAATGGATTTCACATGAAACAAGCCAACAAGTCAAATGAAGTATAGTGATTAATTTAAATGTAACGTAAACCAGGGAACAGGAGCGTTAAGCAAATAATAATGAGCCCGGGTAATGGGATGAGATTAAATATAAATGTAAATGCAAACCGGGTAACGGGAGCGTTAAAGCAAAAGAATACTGAGCCCGGGTAATGGGACGAGATTAAATATAAATGTTGACGTAAACCTAATGGGAGCACGAAATATTAATGAACCCGTGTAAAGGGTGTGGATGAATTTAAACAAAAATGCAAAACGAATAACGAGAGCGTTAAAACATTAAGATAAAGAACCCAGGTAACGGGCTGTAAAGAAATATAGACATAAACCGGATAGCGGTAAACGTGAGATAAACTGATGATAAATGACATATGAAGTCATAGAGTCGGAAGAATTGTCCGAACGGAAAACGATCTAGTCGTGGACTACGATCACATGGGCGCGCGAATACCAACAGACAGTGTCTGATCTGCATATTAGAATACGTTTTTAGGCAACATACACAAATGTTGTGGTTACCACTAAAGATGGTAGTTGTGAATCGGTGGCGACGAGTGGTCAATGCCATTTGACTTTGCGCCAGGCTTAGACGCAAGTGATCATAATCTAATAGAGGTGAAACGACTAATAAACATGACAAGCGAACGTGACTCCTAAATGACTCGCAGAGTCATAGAAAATGAAAATGTTACCAACTTGGATCAAACATGGTCTAAGGGCCATAATTCAAATAAAATAAATTAGCATTCATGGTAAGAAGAGACATGATTGGCAGATAAAGAAAAGATAATGTAAATGATTTTCTTTCAAATATAAAAGAGGTGCATTGACACCAAATATATATTTAAAGAACGACATGGGTAAAGTGACGATCTAAGGGATCATCACGACCTTCGGGTCATAAATAGTGTAATGGTCTACGGGTCAAAATGACCTTGGGGTCATGAATCAAGAGGAATGATGCATTAAAGGCCTCACCTTAGGAGGCTAAGTAAAAGAAAAGAAGAGGGTGAAAGCCTAAAGAAATAGCCTACGAGGCTAAGTAAAAGGGGCTTACGGGTTATTTAGACCAAGCGAGGGAACCGGTAAATAAGAACAGTAAAGAAAAAATATTTGGTTACCAATTACTTGATACGAGTAATTGACATGAGTTAAAGAGAAAACGATAAACTACAATTTAGTATTACTTAGAAACAACGTTTCAAAAATATAAATAGAATGAAAGAAAATGTAAAATGATTAGTATCAAAAGAAATAGGTCTTGACACCAATAGGTGCAAGATGATAAATTCGAAAAGAAAATCTTTGAATACGAAACTATTGATATAAACTTAAACATGACATGATGCAATCACGGCCAATAACAAAATAACATGGTATATGATTACCTTGTAACACGAGCTATGGGACTAGGGTCTCGAAGGTTTGTAAAAGGCCTTGCGAAGGCAAATATGAGTGTAACTAAAGTATGAGGTATAAGGTAACAGGTGACTGATAAGTCTAACTGGTAAGACCAGCCAAGGTCAAATGAAATTTTAAAACTTGTATAATATGCTTGTGAGGGGGGATCGGCTCTCCACCGATAAGCATCGTACCGATCTGACTTAACTAATAGAGGCGGAATTCATTGTTAGTGAGCTTGACAAACAAACAAATGAGATCTACTTCTTAAATGACTTTAATTGTATTGATATATGTGAACAAGTACAGAGCAAAAACAGTTCAGCAGGGCTTCGCCACACCAACAGAGTTCTAAGTTCTGACAAACATTCCTCTATTTATAGGTCGACATGACTTGCATAGGAGAGTGTGTAACAGAGAGTAACTCATGCGAGTGGTTGCCTCGTACGAGTCATCAATAAACAAATAAAACATACATTAACATTTACAAACTGACGTTCTTAGCCCTATATTCATAAACAACATATCATAGACGTACGCAATAGACATTATGCACCAACAAACTACCCCTTAGATGTTGCCGCAGTCCTGGATAGTCTTCAAAAAAATCTTCAAAAGATCTGACAGTTAACGCCCAAAGAAATGTTTCGACGGCTTGCGTCGCTCCTCAAAAGCTATTGGCGTTTGATCTGTAGGAGGAGGTCGGTTAATTGTATTGCCAAACCAAAAACTCCTTAGTGACGCAATTCATGCTCGCTCTGCGATCCTTTCTTCCTACTCGTCTTTCTTCCTATGCTCTATCTCCTCCGGTTTCCTCTACAAAGTATTCCATGCCGTACCTGAATGTACATCATTGGCAAAACATACATTAACTATCTTCTGAAACTGGAGTGCTTGTTTTTATCTCTCTCTTCAAAGCTAATCTTGCTGTAAACAAGCATTCGATATCTTTCTTTGAACAATTGACTTGCCAGATCAGGTCTAGTACTCGAATGCCACGCTACAACCCGTATATACATTTGCGTGCTATGACGGCTTCGGTTAGCTCCTCTGTGATCTTCCAAGAATCATCATTTGGGTGCACACATATAACAGCTTCTCCTGTATTCAAATCATAGTGCCACCATTTGAAGATCTTATAGAAGTCTTGTTCCATCTTTAAGAGGCATATTATTCAACACTTTCTGCCTCTTTACGATTAGCGTCACGTCTTTCTCTTGTGTTACTGTATCGACTTTAGTAATTCGCTTAGGGAAATGCAGCTTCTAGTGTGTAAAACCATGCGCAGCCTCAAACTTAATCAGTTTCCATAGCCGCTGGTCGTGAAATCTCATCTTCAGATTTATCATCTTTGTTTGCACAAGCTCTTGAATATCCCAATATGGCAGGGTCTTGAAAATCGCTCAAGTATCTGAAATACTGAATCCCATACTCCCTTTTGATAGCATAGATGTTTAGCTCCTCGATCCAGCCCCAGTTAATAATATACCCCAGAGAAATATCCGCATTACGCGTAAAGAATCCTAGAGGACGTTTAAATTTACGCTCCGCTTGTGTTTCTTTAAACCATTTCTTCCTCATTTCTACAGTTTTCAACCCTATACGTATGTTGAGGAATTGTACCTTTGCATGGAAGCTTATTCTACATTACGTTTCAGAAGATCAACATTTTCTGCTGCAAATAGTTCGTTAAAAGTTGGAGAGTCTTTTGTACCCTGATTGGCAATATCTATATCATCTTCATCAGAATCATCCTCTACGACAACTTGATCATAATCATGTGCATCAGACACATGTTCGAAGACGTAATCAGCTGGCTCAAAAGCACTAATATCATTCAGCCCTTCTTCGAAATCAAACTCAAAGTTTTCTTCGTCCACTCCCAGCATCTTAGCAATTTCTTCTTTGGAATAGCTGTGGACAAACTCTCCTTCCTCTACATCATGCTCTAGATATAATATCTTTGGTTTTGACATGACAGGAATGGTATAATTTCGGTTACCGAGAAAATTCCTGCCTGCAAAGCATCAGTAGGGTCTTCAAATCTTCCCTGATCACCACCTTCATTCACTAGATTCACCGAGTCATCCAAGTACACAGAATAATCAATATCATCATTCACATTAGATTCTGTTTACCGACACCCATACCACCTAAACATCATCACCATTACCACTATTGTTATCAGGCTTATCAGAAAATAGATCATCAAAATCATCTAAGTCTTTAGCTTCTTTTCCTGGTTCTTCAACAAACTCATCAACCTCAGCTTCGATCTCTCTCTCTCTCTAACTTCCTCTTGTTTAGCCATTCACAATGCCTCGCTGAAAGATTTGACGTGTCAATATCAACATCTTTAGGCTTACCCACCAATACAAACTTCTTTGAGACCGAAAACACCACTATATCAGAAGTTACTGGCACAGATTCAGCTTCTGGCTCAGTTGTAGCGGTTACAGGATCCTCACTGACTTTCGCTTTGCCTTTACCTTGAACGTCAGATAATTCTTTAGCAAGACGTTCGTGCTCTACAACCCATTCTCTTTCTTCAGCTCACTCGATTTCATCAATTTTAGCCGCAATGTTAATACCAAGCTTCATAGTAAGTATCTTTTCAAATAGATTCATCCTTCTTTGACTCCTGAGATGTTCTTCTTCGTATTAGGCCATTCGAATCCTCAAACGCTCATTTTCAGACACAATACTAGCCAACATAGCTTCAAGCTGTTGTTTATCTTCATTTAAACCATTGAGCTGCTCCTGAAGTTCAACAATCTTGACAGTGCTTCTTCAATTCTTCAACACATGGGTCGTTAAACATATCAGCAGAAAAATCCTCCCCCCAGGAATATCACCGAAATCAAAGTAAAAGTCAAACTAGGGTTGGGATTGTAAGGGTTGTGGCGTCGGCTGCGTGTTGGTTGTGGTTGGTGGTTGTGGTGTTTGCTGACGTGGTGGAGATGGTGGAATCCGTGGAGTGGCCTCAACATGCTCTTCTTCCACATTCTTCTTTTTTACCTTTCTCTTTGGTTTGGCAACCGGAGAATCCGAGCTTCTGACTGCAGACCTTTTTAGTCGTCGAGAAGATTTCTCTGGAGTCTTTTGTATAGGAGTGTCACTATCTGAATGTGAAGGTACATATGTTGTGTCATCTTCTCCTGACGCTTTTTGCTTTCTCTCATCGGCTTTACGCTTTAGCTCAGCCTGATGTTCACGTTCCCGCTCTTTTTCTCTTTCTTTTTCACCTACTTTTCTATCTTTAGAGTCAGTACTAGAAGACAACACTTCTTCAACTACTCCTTCACGTACACCAAAAGCTTGTCTTTCAATCTCTGCAGCCATAGCTTCAACGTTCTCTTAAGGCTCAGATTCATCAATAAACCTAGAGCTTTCAGCTGCTTTCTTTTTCTGCTGAGGGGCAGTTGAGGAAGATGTGGACGTTTGTTTTTTCTTTGTCCCTTTAACCCCGTTTTTCTCGTCTTTTATAAACCATGCGCTTCTCTTTGCAATAAAACCATCAAGCGCTGCAAGTTCTTCATCCTCATCACCGCTATCTTCTTTTCTTCACTTCCCCTATGATGGAGCGATATGATCTTTATCAACAATTGCTCTGAACACTGGTTTTGCATTGGGGAAAGCTTTAAGATGCAAGTTATCTTCTTCAATGTCGAGACATCCATATGCTCTAACTTCAATACATCGCCTTTCTTTTTCTTCAGGTTTGGATGCAAATGGTCAAGCAACATTTGGATAAAACGTGGATACTGCAAGAACTTCTCGCGCTGCTTGTTCTGGACCATTTGAGAAAAAATTACCTTCGAGAAGTTGTATGGCAGGTTCAGAATAAGAGCGGCGATCATACACATCTGGTAATCGACTAAATCATCAAACCCTCCTTTGCGATGACTCAGTGCATGTATGACGCAGTGTGCAATATATCTGAATGGTGCACTCAGGTTAGCCTTCTTAAATGGAGCAGCATTTACGAACACGGCATAACCCATTCAGTAAAAACATCCTTTCACCATATACTCGGAAAATCATGTAGGGTCATCTTCGTTGTCGTTGAATTCCAGTACTGTTCTGATCAGGTCTTCAGTGATCTTAACCTGAATTCCTCATCGTTAATCTTCACAGCAGACACAATCCATTCCTCCTCATCATACTCTGCCGCATTCAGAAATACTCATATGTGAGCGATAAGCTACATGACGGTTCGTGAGAGCTTTTGTGATCGGAATTCTGCTCAAAAAATCTAGAACTTCCCAATAAGCAGCGATTTCTGGAATAGAACCATCCTGAAGACAGCAGACATTATGGAATGGTGAAAATGAAGATTACTTGACCTGCAAGAATAGACATTTCAACACTTAGAAACTTTTTCAAAAATTTAACATTTTAACCACTCGTACGAATCACCAATCGTACGAGTCAAACACTTAGTCAAATTTCAAGTCTGAGTCAAAACATCACTCGTACGAGTCACTAACTTCGTACGAATGACCAAATACTTAGCAACTTTTCAAGGGTTTTGACTAGAAGTTCTTCTTAGAATGATTCTTCATACGAATCATCAAGAATTAAACATGAAGGACCTTACTACTCGTACGAGGGAATATGATTATCATACTTTTGAAAACCTTGCTCTACGAATGAATACTCGTACGAATTGCCAACCGTACCAAATAAAAACTACTTAAATCGAACTTAAAATGTGTAGTTTTTAACAAATTGAAGGTTTATTTATAGGTTAACAGGGCCGACTTTTAACATTTTTAAGTTCAATTTTATGTTTTACCGTCCAATTTCCCTAAATCTACGTTTTATGTCCATTTGGTCCAAATTCGGCATTATAACGGCTTAAAACGAGCATTAGTACATTTCCCATTGCAAGAGGTGTGCGAATCAACCTCCCCAACGTATCGGTACGTAGTATAGATCAAGAAAATGAAGTGAACGAACTGGTTCGCACAAAAGTTAGCTCTCAACCGCACAAAGTTAATAGTCTGACTCATGCGAATGAGTCTTCCTTTTATACTCAAACAAAAATCACACCTACGAGCGATGGCTCTGCGAATGAAGACTTATGTAACTCGTATGAGTCAGTGTCACTCGTACGAGTCAGTTCCACACTTGTTAAACTTTTTGATTTGTGATTTTTATGAAATTTTATCTGTTTAATAACCCACTCAGTTAACCAATTTCAAGTTAATGACCCTGGTTATCTGATTTACCTACCAAGTCCAAGTTAGTGACCTTGGTTGACCATTGTTTGACCAAAACAGATTTATTTAAAAATGTAAAGTTTCAAATTAATGAACTTTGTTGACATTCAGTAACTCTTCTTTTCATGATTAGCTCCCAACCCGTGGACTTCAGCTTTCCTTCAGCAAACGTCCTTTGACTTGAACTAACGGTGTTTTCATCACCGGTAGACTTAAAACCTAAGATAAAGTGCTAAAAGCTGAAAATCTATTTGGGATTTTTCTGAAAAGAAATAACAAGAAAAGATGTATACACAAACATATTTTTGTGAGTTTTGTGTTAAGAGGATCATATAAGTATTTAAACAAATCAATAATACTGTTGATCTTGGTAGTAACTGTAAGTCCTTAAATAAATTTACCTAATTGCCATTATATTTATCCACTTAAACATCTTAAAGTTTCTCAACTATTTCAAGATATGTTACGTAATATTAAGGAACATGAAATAACTGTGTTTCTCAACTCAGAATATACTCCCGTATCGAGATTCCCAGAATATCATTTCACATGTGAATATATCAAATTGATATCTGTAAATGGGGTGAAATGCGAGACCTTGATAGCTCAGGTTGGTATTTCCATACAGACAAAGAGATGAAGGCTCGTCTTTAGGTGGTGTTCCATAAAGGAATCTTTTGAACTGTAGATGTCGTTAATATTTATGACATACTCATTTTTTGTGCAGCTTTTATAGGCAAATAAAGGTAAAGTATTATACAAGTTCTAGGCCATTGTTGACGCAAAATCAGAAGAACTCGGATAATACCCCAGATATCGATTAAATATAAAGACCTAGTATCGCAGAATCTGGCATTCTCTCAAACGAAATTTCGGAGTACTAAGTCCATATATCCGAGAGATGTTAACCCACAAGTTACTCAGTTTTTCTTTTAGGTTTATATCTTGAAAAACAATTTACTGAACGAGTGAAGCCTATTGGCACATCCTCAGTAAGACCTGTTTAATTACTTGTTTAAACATTCCATATCTTTAGCATACTGTGACTGTCGTATTTATGTAATATGATCACCCTTTTTCATAAAAAAACTCTTTTTGACTTTTATAATGTTTTTGTATTTCCCCAAACTTTCTCCTCCTAAAATCAAAAACATATTTTTGGATTTTGAAGAAAAATATATACAGAAAACATGTCGTACTGATGAGAATCACGTCAAGTCCTCGTCATCCTCAAACTCAACCTCATAAAAATCCCCTGATGCCAGATTTCTTAAACCATTTAATTTTAAAAGATTTTTAAATCTTGAACGATCAAAGGCTTTGGTATAAAAATCTGCTTTTTGTCATCAGTGTGGATTTTGTCAATTCTAACCAACTTTTTCTCGTAGCAGTCATGGATAAAGTGGTGTCGAATCTCAATATGTTTAGTTTCGTGAGCGTTGACATGAGTTTTTGTGATATCAATAGCATCCTGATTAACTACATATAAAGGCGTGTCAAGAAATTAGTCCGAAGTCTCTCATCTACTGTTAAATCCAGAGAATCTGGGAACGATAGCTGGATGCTGAAACGTATTCAGCTTCACAGGTAGAGAGAGCGATCGTGGTCTGTTTATTGCATTGCCACATTACCAAACGGGTTCCGAAGAACTGGCAACCAGCCATCATAGATTTGGCATTGAGTTGAAGCAACCGAAATCAGAGTCTGAGTAACCCGCAAGATTGAAGTCGTCGTGACGAGGATACCACAAGCCGGTGCTTGGACATCGTTTCAAATATCTCATAATACGCTTGACGGCTAGCAAATGCAAATCTCTTGGACTGACTGAAAACGGGCGCACAGGCATGTAGGATACATGATATCAAGTCAGGAAGCTGTTAGATACATCAAGGATCTGATCATGGAGCGATATAATGTTTCATCAACTTTGACTCCATGAATTTCTAGACAAATGTCGTGATTTGGAGCTAATGGGGTAGATGCTGGTTTAGTTCCTGTCATATCAAATTTCCCTAATATGTCATGAACATATTACTATTCATCCATAGAAAGAAAACTTCATTTCCCCCTATCGCACTCATTTCGAACTTCTTCTTCATGACTTCTTCGAAGTCTTTACACAGCTTATCATTTGTCGATCTGAATATGATATCATCCACATATATTTGCATAATAATCAGATGGCCATCCACTTCCTTGGTAAAGACGGTAGAATCTACAGTTCCTCTGACAAAGCCATTGTCTAGAAGATGACGTGAAAGCGTTTCATACCAAGCTCTCGGGGCTTGGTGTAGACCATATAAGGCTTTGTTTAGATGGTAGACTTTATCTTTGTGTATGGGATCAACAAAACCCGGTGGTTGGCCGACATACACCTCCTCTTTGAGTTTGCCGTATAGGAAAGCAGATTTGACATCCAACTGGTACACCTTCAAACCTTTACATAAAGCAAAGGCCAAGAATATGTGAATAGCCTCGAGATGAGCAACTGGGGCGTAGACTTCAGTGTAGTCTATCCCTTCTTGCTGATACCACGAGTCGAGCTTTGTTTCGGACCACTAGCCCTCTGTCATCACGCTTGCACTTTAAGACCCATCTAGTGTTTATATTTTTGTGATGATCTGGTAGGTCAACAAGCTTCCAGACTCCTAACTTCTGGAATTGAACTAATTCCTCATGCATTGCCTCCACCCAGCTTTCTTCTTTTAACGCGTCTTTCCAGTTCCCAGGTTCCACCTGTGAAACAAAACAACTGTAAGAAATTCGGGTTTGTAATGGAGCAATACGGGTATAAAAACAGCTTAGATCCTTATTGATCTGATTGCGAGTTTGCACTCCAGTCTGTAAGATGCCGATGATATTCTCTGATGGATGATATGAAAGTGTCATCGGCATTACTTCACTTGGAACATCCACTTGAGTTTGCAAATTTGTGATCACTACATCAACAACCGGAGCAGAAGATGTAGCTTCATTCTTGACATTTGATTGATCAGTTTGAGCATTCAAGAAGCTCTCAATATGTTCAGATCCTTCATCGGAACTAGATCCTCCATCATCAAAAGTTGGTTCACGACCAGAGTCGGCATGAGGCGGTTGTTGGGCAGATGATTCAGCAGTGTTCAAGATAGGTACAGTGACGGATTCTTGAAGAGTAGTGCTCGGACCTACATCAGACGTGTTGACAGGAAGTGACATGGAAATCACCAATGGTCTATTAACTTGCTCTTGATTAAAGATTTGATGTTGTTGAAAGAGCATAACAAGTTCTTCTTCAGATGGCACGTCTGGTATGTCGAAAGAGTTCCACAAACCTTCGTAGTTGAACAGCCATGGATCTCCAAGTTTCTTCTTAGGCTTAGTATAACATTGACAATCAACATGCTGTGCAAGAATAACCTGGTTCAGACTCAGCAAAAAGACACGCTTTTGTGGAGTAGCATAACCGACGAAAAATCCTTCCAAGGATTTGGCTCCAAATTTACCATCCGTGTCCAATATAGTACACGGTGATCCAAAAGGCTGCAGAAACGCAAGGTTAGGCTTCCGTTGATTTAGCAGTTCAAAACAAGTCTTGTTGTGAGGCTTGACTGTTAACACACGATTGAGGGTGTAACACGCTGATGCGACTGCTTCGCTCTAGAAACTAATTGACAATTTGGAATCAGCCCCAGCATGGTTCTGGCAGTCTCAATTAGTGTGCGATTCTTACATTCAGCAACTCCATTTTGTTGAGGAGTATAGGGGGCACTGAATTTGTGAAGAATCCCAATTTCATTGCAGAATTCGAGCATTCTTTTGTTCTTGAACTCCGTACCATTGTCACTGTGGATTCTCTTGATAGGCAGATGATACAAGTTTTCAAGCTTTCTGAAGAGAATGATTAGACTTTCAAATGTTTCATCTTTGCTCTCCAGAAAGAAAACCCATGAGAATCTTGAAAAATCATCAGTAACGACCAGGCAATATAGATCTCCATAAATGCTTTTGACGTTTAATCATCCAAAAAGATCCATATGTAGCCTCTCTAGTGGTAGCTTGATAGAATTTAGGAGCTTTCTTTGGTGTGATTTCTTGTGTTGTTTCCCCTTCTTACAACTCAGATAATCATCAGATAACTGAAAATTCTTCAGATTTACACCCTCCACTAGGTCGTTGTGCGCTAGATAATTCATTTTTCTCAGATGAATGTGCCCCATCTTCCTATGCCTTAGAATAGACTCCTTCTCGGTTGCTTTAGAAATAAAGCACTAAACCTTCTTTGATGTTGTAGATGCGACACTCATATCAAGGACATAAAGATCATTCTCTCTCAGAGCACATATAAGAATCCATTCCTTAGGAATCTTGAATCCCGGCTTTAAGATCAAGCATTCTTTGTCGTTGAAGTGTGTTGTGAACTTTTTATCACAAATTTGCAAAATACTCAGAAGATTGTTCTCTAGCTCCGCAATGTAGTTCACTTTGTCAAACGAAACCACTCCATTAGTAAGAAAACCTTTTCCGACGATTCTTCCACATTGTGTTCCAGCAAAACCTATGTAACCTCCTCAGATAGCTTTAACGTCGTGCAACAACGCAAGCATCCCAGTCATGTGTCGAGAAGCTCCACTATCCATAATCCATTTAGACATGATCGATCTCGGGAGCCCCTTCTGTCACACCCCGACCCGCAGCGGAAAAGGTGATCGGGGCATGATTGGGTTATCATCAAAGCTCATGACATTTATTATAACGTTTCATATTCATTAATACAATCTAATGGGAAATTTACAATCATAATTACATCATGACCTAAACATCAATCTAAGCTTCTTTGTTTTCTTCTAAGGCATTTCCTATGTTTTCCTTGCTTCATCCTGTTCACCTGTATCATGTGTAAAAATGGTTTTTGGATCAACAAAAAATTGGCAAGTGAATCCTATGAAAAACATTTGAACAAGTTTATTTAATTGGTTATAAAATAAAGTGCACAACCACACATGAGTAAAAATAGATGTAAACTTATTCACCAATCAATTAATATTAAATAATGCACACATGAACAATAATGGATCTTTTTGAGGCACGCGTTGCTCAACTCGTCTCTCACGAGGAACTGATGGGCCTAATGAATGAATTACATATAAATTGACAATATGAAATACATAACTACAACCAATGTATACAATCCAAGTTTAGATCACAATATGGTATGGCACAAGTTTAAATAAACGAGTTAATTTTGTGACACATGACACACCCCAAAACGTGTAATTAAAAAGGGGAGTTGTAAGATTCACTCACATTGGGTGCGTTCGGTTGATGATGATGAATATGCACGAAGTTGGATTTAACCACGAGTGAAACTAACCTAGATAATGGCATAATGGTTTGGTAAGTAAACGGATTTTATTAATCCATTTTAGTAGGATTGATTGGATATATTTTTGTGAGTTTAAGGCTATTTTCTAACTTTAAAAAATGTTATTTTTAAGTATTTTTAATTGATTTTTAAATAAAATAAATAAATAAAAATAATAAAAAAATGTTGACTTTTTGACCGTTGACCATTGACCATTGACTTTGACTATTGACCGGTTCGTATGTGTGTATGTATGCGCTGGGTGAGGCTCGAACCCGAGACCTCCCGTACGCGTGCACGCAGCTCTACCAACTGAGCTACGTGTCTAACCCGAAATATTTCTGTTTTTAATTAAATTTATATACTAATTAGATTAATCCGAAAATCATTTATTTTTAAAAAGATTTTAATCATAACGACTCGGTGCGCTCCACAGGTCTCGAACCCAGGACCTGTGGGTTGAGTTAACACACAGTCCACCGCTGGACTGTGTGTCTAACTTGTTAAGTAATCTGATTTTTATTATACTTATATACAAACTAAATAGTTTCATTTCTGCCTTATATAAAAAGTTGGAAAATTGTCCGGACCGGTGCGGTAGTCCGGACTCGAACTCGTGACCTGTGTTTTAAACGCGCACACAGTCCACCACTGGACTGTGTGTCTATCTTGGTTATTATTTCGGTTTTTATTAAACTTAACATCTTACGCAGTGACTCCGGTTCGGTTAAAAAAAGAACATTTTGTATTAAGGCGAGTATGCGTGGGACATGTATCGAACTCGAGACGTTTGCGTGTTTTATTTGCACACAGTCCACCGCTGGACTGTGTGTCTAACCCGAGTTATATCTTGATTTAAATTAAACTTATAGACAACGGACACTTCGTCTTCTTCGTTAGACTAAACCAGAATCGGAGTCCGACTGGTTCGTCGATTTTATTAAGTTTCTTTAATGTGTTATGATTAATTACAGGTGAGATAAGTAAAAAGAATGAAAGATTAAGCGTAAGGTATACCGAATTGGACTCCTCTGTTTCTCCGGCGAAACTCCGGTGACAGCAGATTATTCCGGCGACGTGTGTCCTGCGGCAGAGAGTCTTCAGGGAGCTTGAGGTGAGTGTGAGTGGCTTCGATATGAGCTCTGGGGGTTCAGTAAGGCTCAAAGGTGAAAAACTAGGTTTTCCGGCGATTTGCAGGTTTTTTCCGGCGAGTAAATTTTCGCCGAGAAAGGGTGCAGTTTTGAGCGAAAAGGCTACCAGTGGATTGTGGGTGAATTTATAGGGAGGAATCGAGATGTATAAAGTCAGATTTCAGACTTGATTCAAAGTCATTACGTTTTCTGGCGGTTATAACTTGCGTCGCGGGTTCAGACGTCGGTTATAACCGATGTCATAGTTAAAGTTTACGTTAAAACTGAAGAAACCGTCAATCCTTGGCGAGATAGTCGGGATTTCCGACGACTGCAATTAGGCCGCGTCGGTTTTTGAATTTGAGATTTTTTTTATGTATTAATTGTCTCTAATAATAAATAAGAAACATTAGTGGCGCAGTGGTTGGATGGTTAAGTGTTAAGGCTTTGTTTGAATCGCTGGCTGACCCGGGTTCGAAACCCGGCAGCAATATTTTATTTTTATTTCATTAATTTCAATACTTTTTCAAATAAAACTTTTATAACCCAATATACTTATTAATTATGTATTGTTTAAAAATAATTTGGGCACTAAATACGCCACTAAATTTTTAACTGATTGTTCGGTTATTAAACGGAGCGGGTTTGGTAAATCCGGTTTTCTGACGGATGTTACAGTATCCACTGCTTTTTAGAAATTTCGTCCCGAAATTTAAGTAGTGATATATTTTACTAAAAATGATGGTGTTTAGTTTGACAGTTACATGCTTTAGAAAAAAAGTAAGAGTTTAAGTTTTTGTTTGAGGCGGTAACGTCCCTTGTAAGGGTTAAGTACCCAGTTACAGGAATCGCTTTTTGTTGTCTACGGTAAAAATATTGATAAGCAGAGTTGATTCGCTAAATATGATATCAGGCGTAAGAGTTTTGATATGTTTGGAAGGATATGGTTATATCCTAAAGCAAAACTTCTAATACTACAACCTACATGGAACTTCTCATAACCGTCTAACAATACCTCTGATCCTTTGACAAGAATACTTATATATAGGAAGTACCAGCGGCGTATCCACCATATTCTTGTCAAATTTTCGTTGGTTTTATCCGCAAGTTATGATTAGTTACCAAGAAACTACTAAATCCTACATAGAACTTCTCATAACCGCCTGACAATGCCTCTGATCTTTTGATAAGAATACTTATATATAGGAAGTACCAGCGGCGTATCCACCATATTATTGTCAAATTTTCATTGACTTTATCCACAAGTTATGATTAGTTCTATGTGACTCTACAACAAACAAAACAACCACAAGATACTGATAATGAAAAATGCCTGTGCGATCAAGGCTCAATCAAAAGGAGCCGATCGTATTGCATGTACTGAAAATAATAAACAATAATCACTCAAACAGTTTATACATGGAACCTCTCATAACCGCCTGATAATGCCTCCGATCCTTTGACAAGAATACTTATATATAGGAAATACCAGCGGCGTATCCACCATATTCTCGTCAAATTCTCATTGGCTTTATCCTTAAGTTATGATTGGTTCTATGTAATTCTAAAACATAAAGAAAAACATAAAACTAAACGATTGGAGTTGAATCTTGATTTCTGGTGAAGAGGACTAGTTGGGTGGTTTCGTTTGGGCCGTCATTATCTTCGTCAGGATTGGCGTTGATGTTGAAAACTCTTCCTCTTGCTGGTGGCCTAGTGATTGGGTTTTCTTGATTTACTTGGTTAACTGGGTTTGATTGAGCTTGAGCGTTTATGATGTTAACCAATCGAGGGCACGTGTTTCTAAAGTGGGTAGGGTCGCCACAATTGAAACAAGCTCGAACATATGGGAACATGGGGTATTGAGGTTGATGATAGGTTTGGATCATGTTTTGAGTAGGGGGAGAGATTTGGTTTTGAGGGGTGCGGCAAACCTTGCTCAAATGACCATAGCGTCCACAAGTTGCAAATAGTCGACAAGGTAAGGTAAGGGGATGGTGATAAAAACAGGTGTTACATCGAGGGTGAGGTCCAAGATATGGTTTCTTATTTGGGTAAGTTGAGTTGGGTGCCACTTGAGTGATTGGGATAGCTTGGATGGGTATGGCGTGTGATATTGGTTGATTTCGTTGGATAGTAGTGAAAAGTTGCCCGCCTCTTTTTCTCTTAGAATTGGGTTGAGAAGGGGATTCGGTTTGGGTGTAGTCGGAGGTTTCAGTCGATGCTTTATCCTTCTTCTTCTCCTCCTTGAAGTCTTTGTTCCGGATTTGGTTCTCGGTGAGCTCTGTAGCTAACTCCATAGCTGCTTCCAAAGTTGCAGGCGTGGTACTTATTACAGAGTCTTGAATCTTTGACGGAAGACCTCGAATGTAGTGCTCGATCAAACGGTAGAGGGGAGTGAACAAGTTGGGAACCATTTGATGTAACTCGAGGAATCTTTTGTTGTATGTGGTGTGGTCTCCTTCCTTTTGCTTCAACGAATAAAACTCATCTTCTAATTTCTTGATTTCGCTCCTTGGGCAAAATCGTCTGGTCATGATTTCCTTCAATTCATCCCAAGTTAAAGTCATAGCATCTTCAACACCTCGTTTGGCCTTCTCTGTATTCCACCAAGTAAGTGCTATTCTATATAAACGACCGGTAGCATATCGCACTTTGCGATCATCGGGGCAATCGCAATTTAGAAAAGTGTTCTCCATTTCTTCAAACCAATGGAGGAGAGCGGTGATACCTTCAGTCCCTTCGTATTTTGGAGGGTCGCATGATTTGAAATGCTTGTAGGTGCATTTAGTGGTAATTGGGGGAGGATTGACAACATTTTGATCTTCTTGGTTGTTAGGATTAGCGGTAAGTGCTTGTTGGACTTGGATTACAATGTTGGGTATTACGGCAGCCATTTGTTGGGCGATTAGGGCAGCCATGCGCTCGCGAGCTTTTCCTGCTCTCATCTTCCTACGGGCGAGGCTAGAAGACATCTACAAGGAATACATGTCAAGAGTATGAGTTGGATGTTTTTGGGATCATGGTTCGCACTTGGGAATGAACATTCATAAAATAAATATAGAAAAATAAATCTACTACATCCATAGGATGTCTTGGGCTTTGCTCGTCATTAGGCCCTACATGCCGCCATACTTCACCTTCGAATCATGTGGGCCCCCATGAATACCGGGTTTTTCATATGGTTCGCATGTGTTAGCCTTGTTACGTACACTAAAACCCGGAGAAAATCGAGAAATATGTATATAACGTATGATATTCGGAATGTGTCCAGGTGTAGACACGGTGACACCTCAAAGTGGGTTAGTTCGAACGACGTTTGGTGTGGCATGCTTTGGCCTAATAGGTCCTTCGTACTCTCATCGTTAGTCCCCAGGTAGGCAAACTGGTCCGTTATATTGGATTTATACGAATGCCAACCTAGACAGGACGTTCCGACTACCGGTACTTGTACCCTTCCAGTTACTACATGCCCGTCGCAGAACTTACTTTGATGAGATTTGAAAATTGCAACAGAATCTTTGAATAACAAAAGTATGAAGATGATTTGAATATATGAACATTGAAATATGTATGATGAATGTGTATGTAAGTATGTATGTTTGACTGTAAGTATAAATAAATATGAAACAAATAAACATCACAAGTTTGTATGTAACCACCTAAACAATTAAAATTTAGGCAAACTATAGTATAGGCTCTAAGGGTCTAATAACCTATCCTATATCCCTATAGTCATGGCTCTGATACCAATCTGTCACACCCCGACCCGCAGCGGAAAAGGTGATCGGGGCATGATTGGGTTATCATCAAAGCTCATGACATTTATTATAACGTTTCATATTCATTAATACAATCTAATGGGAAATTTACAATCATAATTACATCATGACCTAAACATCAATCTAAGCTTCTTTGTTTTCTTCTAAGGCATTTCCTATGTTTTCCTTGCTTCATCCTGTTCACCTGTATCATGTGTAAAAATGGTTTTTGGATCAACAAAAAGTTGGCGAGTGAATCTTATGAAAAACATTTGAACAAGTTTATTTAATTGGTTATAAAATAAAGTGCACAACCACACATGAGTAAAAATAGATGTAAACTTATTCACCAATCAATTAATGTTAAATAATGCACACATGAACAATAATGGATCTTTTTGAGGCACGCGTTGCTCAACTCGTCTCTCACGAGGAACTGATGGGCCTAATGAATGAATTACATATAAATTGACAATATGAAATACATAACTACAACCAATGTATACAATCCAAGTTTAGATCACAATATGGTATGGCACAAGTTTAAATAAACGAGTTAATTTTGTGACACATGACACACCCCAAAACGTGTAATTAAAAAGGGGAGTTGTAAGATTCACTCACATTGGGTGCGTTCGGTTGATGATGATGAATACACACGAAGTTGGATTTAACCACGAGTGAAACTAACCTAGATAATGGCATAATGGTTTGGTAAGTAAACGGATTTTATTAATCCATTTTAGTAGGATTGATTGGATATATTTTGTGAGTTTAAGGCTATTTTCTAACTTTAAAAAATGTTATTTTTAAGTATTTTTAATTGATTTTTAAATAAAATAAATAATAAAAATAATAAAAAAATGTTGACTTTTTGACCGTTGACCGTTGACCATTGACCATTGACTTTGACTGTTGACCGGTTCGTATGTGTGTATGTATGCGCTGGGTGAGGCTCGAACCCGAGACCTCCCGTACGCGTGCACGCAGCTCTACCAACTGAGCTACGTGTCTAACCCGAAATATTTCTGTTTTTAATTAAATTTATATACTAATTAGATTAATCCGAAAATCATTTATTTTTAAAAAGATTTTAATCATAACGACTCGGTGTGCTCCACAGGTCTCGAACCCGGGACCTGTGGGTTGAGTTAACACACAGTCCACCGCTGGACTGTGTGTCTAACTTGGTAAATAATCTGATTTTTATTATACTTATATATAAACTAAATAGTTTCATTTCTGCCTTATATAAAAAGTTGGATAATTGTTCGGACCGGTGCGGTAGTCCGGACTCGAACTCGTGACCTGTGTTTTAAACGCGCACACAGTCCACCACTGGACTGTGTGTCTATCTTGGTTATTATTCCGGTTTTTATTAAACTTAACATCTTACGCAGTGACTCCGGTTCGGTTAAAAAAAGAACATTTTTTATTAAGGCGAGTATGCGTGGGACATGTATCGAACTCGAGACGTTTGCGTGTTTTATTTGCACACAGTCCACCGCTGGACTGTGTGTCTAACCCGAGTTATATCTTCATTTAAATTAAACTTATAGACAACGGACACTTCGTCTTCTTCGTTAGACTAAACCAGAATCGGAGTCCGACTGGTTCGTCGATTTTATTAAGTTTCTTTAATGTGTTATGATTAATTACAGGTGAGATAAGTAAAAAGAATGAAAGATTAAGCGTAAGGTATACCGAATTGGACTCCTCTGTTTCTCCGGCGAAACTCCGGTGACAGCAGATTTTTCCGGCGACGTGTGTCCTGCGGCAGAGAGTCTTCAGGGAGCTTGAGGTGAGTGTGGGTGGCTTCGGTATGAGCTCTGGGGGTTCAGTAAGGCTCAAAGGTGAAAAACTCGGTTTTCTGGCGATTTGCAGGTATTTTCCTGCGAGTAAATTTTCGCCGATAAAGGGTGCGGTTTTGAGCGAAAAGGCTACCACTGGATTGTGGGTGAATTTATAGGGAGGAATCAAGATGTATAAAGTCGGATTTCAGACTTGATTCAAAGTCATTACGTTTTCCGGCGGTTATGACTTGCGTCGCGGGTTCAGACGTCGGTTATAACCGATGTCATAGTTAAAGTTTACGTTAAAACTGAAGAAACCGTCAATCCTTGGCGAGATAGTCGGGATTTCCGACGACTGCAATTAGGCGCGTCGGTTTTTGAATTCGAGATTTATTTTATGTATTAATTGTCTCTAATAATAAACAAGAAACATTAGTGGCGCAGTGGTTGGATGGTTAAGTGTTAAGGCTTTGTTTGAATCGCTGGCTGACCCGGGTTCGAAACCCGGCAGCACTATTTTATTTTTATTTCATTAATTTCAATACTTTTTCAAATAAAACTTTTATAACCCAATATACTTATTAATTATGTATTGTTTAAAAATAATTTGGGCACTAAATACGCCACTAAATTTTTAACTGATTGTTCGGTTATTAAACGGAGCGGGTTTGGTAAATCCGGTTTTTTGACGGATGTTACACCTTCACACATGAGGAAGAAACTATTTAAACAAAGAAACCCAAGCCTGCTTGGTCTTGGGTGGGTTCGGAATATCAAATTTTGGACCAACTTTGTTTTTGACATTCTGTTTAGGCTCGGTTTTGGTTGGAACAGATGGTTTCAGATTTACCTTAGATGGTTTTATTTTCGCAACCCAAGTTTGTGTTTTCAATTTTGCCCTTTTTAGTAAAACTTTGAATCCTTTTGACTTTGACGATTCTTGGTGGAAGTCTCACCAATTTCAAATTTAGAATTAAGTCGAATCGTTGGTGTAACATTTTTGTTGGATTTAATGTTTCTTTTCAAAATCTATTTCGGTACAACCATGGGTGCCTTTTGTTCCACATCTTTGGTAGATTTGATGGAGTTAGAAACAGGTTTTGATGTCTTTGTGAGCAATAGCGTGTAATATGTCCAACATTTTTACACTTGTAGCACGTCCTACTGTCCTTTCGAATAGAGAAATCCAAACTTGTTTTCTACACTCTTTTTCTTTCTTGAACTCATCATTGGATTGTGTACCAATGATCTCCTTTTCTTTTTCTATAGTTGTTCCAAAAACAAAGTTAACTTTCTTTGTAAAGTTCAACTTTGAAACTTGTTGTTTGATCTTTTCTGTTGAAAACCTAACCCAGCCCTCCTGTTCTCAGGATAATCTCTGTTTCTTTGATGGTAGGGTTTGGGAGACACATTTTGATTTAGAATAAAATGTTGCATCGTATTTCTCTAAATCAGAATGGCTTACCTGAACAAGCTTGAATAACTTATCGACAAGATCCAGATTGACATTCTGGATTGGGAAATCTTCAACGGAATATAGTTTATCAGATCCATGCATTTTATAAACGATTACGTTTGGATCAGTATTTAAACTAATTTCTGATGTTTCAACATCCGATTCAGATTTCTCAGATTCACTCTTCAAAACACTCTCAACCACTGTTTTAACCACATCAGAATCACATTCATTTTCAGATTTTATGTAAGTTACATCAATGTTCATAGGCAGCTCGTTTGACTGTTCAGTTTCAATTTTAAATTGAGCGCCTTTTCCGCCCCTGATGGTTTTTTACAAGCACAACTATTCCACATGTCACACCCTCAATTTCCACTTGCGGAGTTTTACCGCGAGGCGTGTGATCAAACAAGAATCTGAGACACTAGTAATATCGAACGACTCTATATGATTTATGTAACATCCGTCAAAAAACGGATTTTACCAAACCCGCTCCGTTTATTAACCGAACAATCAGTTAAAATTTTCGTTGCGAATTAAATGCCCAAAATAATTTTAAACGATACATAATCAATTATTATACGGGAATATATAATTAGTTTTTGAAAAACTATCAAAAATAAGAAAATAAAAATATTTTGGTTCTGCCGGGTTTCGAGCCCGGGTCAGTAACCGGTTCACAAACGACTTAACACATAACACACAAACCACTGCGCCACTGATGTTACTTGTTAAATGTTAGGATCTTTTAATTCATATCATGACTTTCCGAATTCAAAACCGGCGCCCAAAAGTTCAGTCGTCGGAAATCCCGGTAATCTCGCGAAACTTAACGTTTCTTTCAGTTATAACGTAAAACATAAACGCTACATCGGTTATAACCGACGTCTGAGTCCGCGACCAAAGTTATAACCGCCGGAGAAATTCAAACCGACGAATCAAGTCGGAAATCGGACCAAATACATCGACGACTTGCCCTATAAATACCCCCTCGAACCTCTGCAAACCTTTTTGCTCAAAACCACACCCTTTCTCGGCGAAAACTCTCTCGCCGGAATTCTTCTGTCTCTCGCCGGAAAACCGGGTTTTCCATTCCTGAGCTTTATTGAACCCCCTAAGCTTATACCGAAGTCACCCATACCTTTTTCAAACTTTTTGAAGGCTCGCTGCTGCAAGACACACGACGCCGGAGCCTGTTGCTGTCACCGGAGTTCTGCCGGAAAACAGAGGAAGCTAGTCGGTATACCTCATGCCTAATTTCTTCATTCTTTTTACTTAATCTCATCTGTAATTAACTAAAAAAACGCTTAAGAAACTGATTTAATCATTGAACCAGTCAGTTATCAATTCTGGATAAAACTCAACGAAGAAGACGAACTATCGGTAACATATAAGTATAATTAAAATCAAGTTATTACTCGGGTTAGACACACAGTCCAGCGGTGGACTGTGTGCACATTAAACACACAAAGGTCTCGAGTTCGAATCTTGTTCCACACACGCTCCCTTAATAAAAATGCCTTTTTTGTTAACTGAACCGGAGTCATTTTATATATATGTTAAGTATATTAATAATCGGTATAATAACCAAGTTAGACACACAGTCCAGTGGTGGACTGTGTGTATGTTTAACTCGCACTCGAGTCCGGTCTTCTGCATCGACCCGGACAATTATTTACCTTTTTAAATAAGTCAGAAATAAAAACACTTAATTTGTATTTAAGTATAATAAAATTTGGATTATATAACATGTTAAACACACAGTCCAGCGGTGGACTGTGTGTTACGCAAGCCACAGGTCCCGGGTTCGAGACCTGTGGAGCGCACCGGTCCGATTGAATTAAATCGTTTTTAAAATAAAAGGATTTTCTGTTTAACTTAATTAATATATAAATATAATTAAAAACAGATATATGACGGGTTAGACACGTAGCTCAGTTGGTAGAGCTGCGTGCACGCGTACGGGAGGTCTCGGGTTCGAGCCTCACTCAGCGCACAATTTCTCGATTCGAACCGGTCAAAGTCAACGGTCAACGGTCAAAGTCAACGGTCAACTGTAGCAAAAAAATCAATTTTTTTTTATTATTTTTATTTATTTATTTTAATTAAAATTCAATTAAATATACTTAAAAATAACATTTTTAAGGTTAGAAAATAGCCTTAAACTCACAAAAATACACCCAACAATCCTACTAAAAGAGATTAATAAAATCCGTTTACTTACCGAACCATAATGATATTTATCTAGGTTAATTTCACTCGTGGTTAAAACTACTTCGCGTGCATTCAACATCATCAACCGAACGCACCCACTGTGAGTGAATCTTACAACTCCCCTTTTTAATTACACGTTTTGGGGTGTGTCATGTGTTTCAAATAATTAACTCGTTTATTTAAATTTGTGCCATACCATATCGTGACCTAAACTTAGATTGTTTATATTGATGTGATTACTTATGTCAGTTTGTCAAATTATATGTAATTCATTCATTAAGCCCATCAGTTCCTCGCGGGAGACGAGTTGAACAACGCGTGCCTCAAAACCAATTCATTATTGTTCATGTGTGTATCATTGAGTTTATATTGTTTGTAGTTGTGTCATTCATATTATCATGTTTATGCAATTCATTCATTAGGCCCATCAGTTCCTCGTGAGAGACGAGTTGAGCAACGCGTGCCTCTAAATGTTCCATTATTGTTCATGTGTGCTTTATTTAAGATCTTATGATTGTCGAATAAGTTTACATCTATTTTTACTCATGAGTGGTTGTGCACATATTTCATAATCAATTTAATAAACTTGTTCAAATGTTTTTCCATAGGATTCACTCGCCAACTTTATGTTGATCCAAAACCTTTTTACACATGATACAAGTGAACAGGTTGAAGCAAAGAAAACATAGGAAATGCCCTAGAAGAGAACAAAGAAGTTTAGATTGATAGTTAGAATATGTTGTAACATTTATTGTAAATTTCCATTAAATTGTATTTAATGAATATGAAACGCATAATAAATGTCATGAGCTTTGATGATAACCCAATCATGCCCCGATCACCTTTTCCGCTGCGGGTCGGGGTGTGACAGATTGGTGTCAGAGCCATGACTATAGGGATATAGGATAGGTTATTAGACCCTTAGAGCCTATACTATAATCTGCCTAAATTTTAATTGATTAGGTGGTTACATACAAACTTGTGATATTTATTTGTTTCATATTTGTTTACATTTACAGTCAAACATACATGCTTATATACATATTCATTATACATATATCGATGTTCATGTATTCAATTTATTTTCATACTCTCATTATCCAAAGATTTTGTTGCAATTTTCAAATCTCATCAAAGTAAGTTCTGCGACGGGCATGTAGTAACAGGAAGGGTACAAGTACCGGTAGTCGGAACGTCCTGTCTAGGTTGGCATTCGTATAAATCCAATATAACGGACCAGTTTACCTACCTGGGGACCAACGATGAGAGTACGAAGGACCTATTAGGCCAAAGCATGCCACACCAAACGTCGTTCGAACTAACCTACTTTGAGGTGTCACCGTGTCTACACCTGGACACATTCCGAATATCACACGTTGTATACATATTTCTCGATTTTCTCCGGGTTTTTGTGTACACAACCTGGCAAACCCGTGCGAACCATATGAGAAACCGGTATTCATGGGGGCCCACATGATTACACAGGTAAAGTATGCCGGCATGTAGGGCCTAATGGCGAGAAAAGCCCAAGACATCCTATGGATGTAGTAGATTTATTTTTCTATAATTATTTTATGAATGTTCATTCCTAATGCGACCCATGAACCCAAAAACATCCAACTCATACTCTTGTCATGTATTCCTTGTAGATGTCTTCTAACCTCGCCCGTAGGAAGACGAGAGCAAGAAAAGCCCGCGAACGCATGGCTGCCTTAATCACTCAACAAATGGCTGCCGTAATACCCAACATTGTAATCCAAGTTCAACAAGCACTCACCGCTAATCCTGTCAATCAAGAAAACCAAAACATTATCAACTCTCCATCAAATACCACTAAATGCACCTACAAGCATTTCAAATCATGCGACCCTCCGAAATACAAAGGGACTGAAGGCGTCACCGCTCTCCTCCATTGGTTTGAAGAAATGGAGAACACTTTTCTAAATTGCGATATGCTACCGGTCGATTATATGGGATAGCACTTACTTGGTGGAATACAGAGAAGGCCAAACGAGGTGTTGAAGATGCTATGTCCTTAACTTGGAACGAATTGAAGGAAATCATGACCAGACGATTTTGCCCAAGGAGCGAAATCAAGAAATTAGAAGATGAATTTTACTCATTGAAGCAAAAGGAAGGAGACCACACCACCTACAATAAAAGATTCCTCGAGTTACATCAAATGGTTCCCAACATGTTCACTCCCCTCTACCGTTTGATCGAGCACTACATTCGTGGTCTTCCGTCAAAGATTCAAGACCCTGTAATAAGTACCTCCCTTGCAACCTTGGAAGCAACAATGGAGCTAGCAACAGAGCTCACCGAGAACCGAATCCGTAACAAAGACTTCAAGGAGGAGAAGAAGAAGGATAAAGAACCGACTGAAACCTCCGACTCCACCCAAACCGAATCCTTTTCTCAACCCAATCCTAAGAGAAGAAGAGACGGGCAACTTTTCGCTGCTATCCAACGAAATCAACCTATTTCACACGCCATACCCATCCAAGCTATCCCAATCACTCAAGTGGCACCCAACTCAACCTACCCAAATAAGAAACCATATCTTGGACCTCACCCTCAATGCAACAACTATTTTTATCACCATCCCCTTACCTTACCTTGTCGACTATGTGCAACTTGTGGACGCTATGGTCATTTGAGCAAGGTTTGTCGCACCTTTCAAAACCAAACCTCTTCCCCTACTCAAAACATGGCCCAAACTTATCATCAACCCCAATACCCCATGTTCCCATATGTTCGAGCTTGTTTCAATTGTGGCGACCCTACACACTTTAGAAACACATGCCCTCAATTGGTTAACGTCATCAACACTCAAGCCCAATCAAACCCAGTTAACCAAGTAAACCAAGAAAACCCAACCGCTAGGCCACCAGCAAGAGGAAGAGTCTTCAATATCAACGCCAATCCTGTCGAAGATAATGACGGCCCAAACGAAGATACCCAACTAGTCCTCTTCGCCGAAGATCCAGATTCAACTCCTATCGTTTAGTTTTATGTTTTCTTTATCACATCGAACCAAACATAACTTAAGGATAAAGCCAATGAAACTTTGATGAGAATACGGTGGATACGCCGCTGGTACTTCCTATATATAAGTATTCTTGTCAAAGGATCAGAAGCATTATCTGGCGGTTATGAGAGGTTCCATGTGTAGACTGTTAGAGTAATTATTGTTTATTGTTTTCAGTATATGCATTTGCCGAGGCCGCAGCTCCCCCTTTATGAGGTTTTGAGCTTGTTCCCCATTTTATTATGCGGTTGAACTTGGCGTGCCAGCAACGATCGGCTCCGTTTGATTGAGCCTTGATCGATCAGTTCATTTTACATTTTCATTACATGCAATACGCTCGGCTCCATTTGATTGAGCCTTGAGCGCACAGACAATTTCATTTTCAGTACATGCAATACGTTCGGCTCCGTTTGATTGAGCCTTGAGCGCACAGACATTTTCATTATCAATATCTTGTGGTTGTGGTGTTTGTAGTAGAGTCGCATAGAACTAACCATAACTTGCGGATAAAGTCAATGAAAATTTGACAAGAATATGGTGGATACGCCGCTGGTACTTCCTATATATAAGTATTCTTGTCAAATGATCGGAGGCATTATCAGGCGGTTATGAGAGGTTCCATGCATAGGCTGTTTGCGTGATTGTTGTTTAGATTAAGTTGTTCATTTTCAGTACATGCAATACGTTCGGCTCCGTTTGATTGAGCCTTGAGCGCACAGACAATTTCATATTCAGTACATGCAATACGTTCGGCTCCGTTTGATTGAGCTTTGAGCGCACAGACAATTTCATTATCAGTATCTTATGGTTGTTGTGTTTGTTGTAGAGTCGCATAGAACTAATCATAACTTGCGGATAAAGTCAATGGGAATTTGACAAGAATATGGTGGATACGCCGCTGGTACTTCCTATATATAAGTATTCTTGTCAAATGATCGGAGGCATTATCAGGCGGTTATGAGAGGTTCCATGCATAGGATGTTTGTGTGATAGTTGTTTAGATTAAGTTATTCATTTTCAGTACATGCAATACGCTCGGCTCCGTTTGATTGAGCCTTGAGCACACAGACAATTTCATTTTCAGTACATACAATACGATCGGCTCCGTTTGATTGAGCCTTGATCGCATAGATATTTTTTTCATTTCAGTATTTTATGTTTGTTGTATTGGTTGTAGAGTTATATAGGACTAATCATAATTCACTGATAAAACCAATGAAAATTTGACAAGAATATGGTGGATACGCCGCTGGTACTTCCTATATATAAGTATTCTTGTCAAAGGATCAGAGGCATTGTCAGACGGTTATGAGAAGTTCTATGTAGGATTTACTAGTTCTTGGTAACTAATCATAATTTGTGGATAAAACCAATGAAAATTTGGCAAGAATATGGTGGATACGCCGCTGGTACTTCCTATATATAAGTATTCTTGCCAAAGGATCAGAGGCATTATCAGACGGTTATGAGAAGTTCCATGTAGGATTTAGTATTGCCTTGGTTGGAATTTGTGTTACATTTATATCATCTTGCTTTTTAAAGAGATTGGATTGTGTTCCATTTCTACATAAACTAACCTCTCCATCTTAACAAACGAGAGAGGAACTTCCACCATTCAAACATATATGCTATCAGAATGTGGATTCAAATATTAGCTGTTGTGTTTATTTATGTTCAAATATTAGCTGTTGTGTTTATTTATGTTCAAATATTAGCTGTTGTGTTTATTTATATTCCATGTGGGTTGTAGTATTAGAAGTTTGCCTTAGGATATAACCATACCCTTCCAAACATACCCAAACTCTTATGCATGATATCATAGTTAGCGAATCAATTCTGCTTATCAACACTTTTACACTAGGCAACAAAAAGCGATTCCTGTAATAGGGTACTTAACCCTTACAAGGAACGTTACCGCCTCAAACAAAAACTTAAACCCTTACTTTTTCTAAGTATGTAACTGTCAAAACTAAACACCATCATCCTTTTAGTCAAATATATCACAATTTAAATTTCGGGACGAAATTTCTAAAAAGCAGGGGATACTGTAACATCCGTAAAAAAACGGATTTTACCAAACCCGCTCCGTTTATTAACCGAACAATCAGTTAAATTTTCGTTGCGAATTAAATGCCCAAAATAATTTTAAACGATACATAATCAATTATTATACGGGAATATATAATTAGTTTTTGAAAAACTGTCAAAAATAAGAAAATAAAAATATTTTGGTTCTGCCGGGTTTCGAACCCGGGTCAGTAACCGGTTCACAAACGACTTAACACATAACACACAAACCACTGCGCCACTGATGTTACTTGTTAAATGTTAGGATCTTTTAATTCATATCATGACTTTCCGAATTCAAAACCGGCGCCCAAAAGTTCAGTCGTCGGAAATCCCGGTAATCTCGCGAAACTTAACGTTTCTTTCAGTTATAACGTAAAACATAAACTCTACATCGGTTATAACCGACGTCTGAGTCCGCGACCAAAGTTATAACCGCCGGAGAAATTCAAACCGACGAATCAAGTCGGAAATCGGACCAAATACATCGACGACTTGCCCTATAAATACCCCCTCGAACCTCTGCAAACCTTTTCGCTCAAAACCACACCCTTTCTCGGCGAAAACTCTCTCGCCGGAATTCTTCTGTCTGTCGCTGGAAAACCGGGTTCTCCATTCCTGAGCTTTACTGAACCCCCTAAGCTTATACCAAAGTCACCCATACCTTTTTCAAACTTTTTGAAGGCTCGCTGCTGCAAGACACCCGACGCCGGAGCCTGTTGCTGTCGCCGGAGTTCTGCCGGAAAACAGAGGAAGCTAGTCGGTATACCTCACGCCTAATTTCTTCATTCTTTTTACTTAATCTCATCTGTAATTAACTAAAAAACGCTTAAGAAACTGATTTAATCATTGAACCAGTCAGTTATCAATTCTGGATAAAACTCAACGAAGAAGACGAACTATCGGTAACATATAAGTATAATTAAAATCAAGTTATTACTCGGGTTAGACACACAGTCCGGCGGTGGACTGTGTGCACATTAAACACACAAAGGTCTCGAGTTCGAATCTTGTTCCACACACGCTCCCTTAATAAAAATGCCTTTTTTGTTAACTGAACCGGAGTCATTTTATATATATGTTAAGTATATTAATAATCGGTATAACAACCAAGTTAGACATACAGTCCAGTGGTGGACTGTGTGTATGTTTAACTCGCACGTCACGAGTTCGAGTCCGGTCTTCTGCATCGACCCGGATTATTTACCTTTTTAAATAAGTCAGAAATAAAAACACTTAATTTGTATTTAAGTATAATAAAATTTGGATTATATAACATGTTAAACACACAGTCCAGCGGTGAACTGTGTGTTACGCAAGCCACAGGTCCCAGGTTCGAGACCTGTGGAGCGCACCGGTCCGATTGAATTAAATCGTTTTTAAAATAAAAGGATTTTCTGTTTAACTTAATTAATATATAAATATAATTAAAAACAGATATATGACGGGTTAGACACGTAGCTCAGTTGGTAGAGCTGCGTGCACGCGTACGGGAGGTCTCGGGTTCGAGCCTCACTCAGCGCACAATTTCTCGATTCGAACCGGTCAAAGTCAACGGTCAACTGTAGCAAAAAAATCAAATTTTTTTTTATTATTTTTATTTATTTATTTTAATTAAAAATCAATTAAATATACTTAAAAATAACATTTTTAAGGTTAGAAAATAGCCTTAAACTCACAAAAATACACCCAACAATCCTACTAAAATAGATTAATAAAATCCGTTTACTTACCGAACCATTATGATATTTATCTAGGTTAATTTCACTCGTGGTTAAAACCACTTCGCGTGCATTCAACATCATCAACCGAACGCACCCACTGTGAGTGAATCTTACAACTCCCCTTTTTAATTACACGTTTTGGGGTGTGTCATGTGTTTCAAATAATTAACTCGTTTATTTAAATTTGTGCCATACCATATCGTGACCTAAACTTAGATTGTTTATATTGATGTGATTACTTATGTCAGTTTGTCAAATTATATGTAATTCATTCATTAAGCCCATCAGTTCCTCGCGGGAGACGAGTTGAACAACGCGTGCCTCAAAACCAATTCATTATTGTTCATGTGTGTATCATTGAGTTTATATTGTTTGTAGTTGTGTCATTCATATTATCATGTTTATGCAATTCATTCATTAGGCCCATCAGTTCCTCGTGAGAGACGAGTTGAGCAACGCGTGCCTCTAAATGTTCCATTATTGTTCATGTGTGCTTTATTTAAGATCTTATGATTGTCGAATAAGTTTACATCTATTTTTACTCATGAGTGGTTGTGCACATATTTCATAATCAATTTAATAAACTTGTTCAAATATTTTTCCATAGGATTCACTCGCCAACTTTATGTTGATCCAAAACCTTTTTACACATGATACAGGTGAACAGGTTGAAGCAAAGAAAACATAGGAAATGCCCTAGAAGAGAACAAAGAAGCTTAGATTGATAGTTAGAATATGTTGTAACATTTATTGTAAATTTCCATTAAATTGTATTTAATGAATATGAAACGTATAATAAATGTCATGAGCTTTGATGATAACCCAATCATGCCCCGATCACCTTTTCCGCTGCGGTTCGGGGTGTGACAATTTATTTAAACGTTTTCCAAACACATTTGTTTAACCATTCACAGTTATATTCAAATTATCTTAGTTTCAAAGTTTAGCGGAAGCATTAGTTTCAAAGTTTAGCGGAAGCATTAGTTTCAAAGTTTAGCGGTAGCATTAGAGTAAAGTAAAGTATCGGGCGCCAACATAAACGCCAAAACCAAAAATCCCAAACAATATTCGTAAATAAGACTCGATAAAAATGTCTTGATCAATGCAAGTGAGTGCACCTAGCGCTCCTAGCGTCCTGAGAAAGATGTAAAGAAACAAGTGTCAACATTAAAGAAGAGTGAGTTCACAGGTTTTTATAAGTTCACAAGTTCGATTAAATGTTTGCTTTCCCCGTTATCCCTAACCCGGGATAACGATATAGTTCCATTATTCCTAACCCGGAATAATAATGTTGGTTCGTAATTAAGTTCAATGTTAACATGTAGGTAGCGAGCCTAAAGTTACGTCACATAAGAGTTCGCGATCGAAGCTAACTGTTGTTGCCTCAGTGTTGCCAGGTCTATCACTAACCATGGCGAAAGTTAGGCCAAATTAATCATTCGTTGACCATACCCGGTCGGCTAGCGCGACTAGCTCGGGTGAGGCTTGTCGGGCCCAGTAGTACTACTTATAATTTCCCCGCTATCTAATTCAATACTAACGATCCGAGAGTTTGTTGAGGACTTCCGTGATATAGCTACTTAGTGACCATAACGTACATTAACATTAACTTAGTTACCGAGTAGTTTAACGACGTTAATTTCGCATAACGTAAAAGATAGAGTTATAGAGTGTATACATGTTTCTCCCCTATTGTTTAAAACCGGATAAAATAGGGGCCGTGAACTCACCTTAAATTGCTCGGTTAGAGCAACACAAAAGTAGCAAATGATGGGACCGCTAATCGTGTCCTAACATGTCAACCGATTTAAAGTTAGTGTGTGAACACACTGATACAAAACCCTATGCATAACTAACACACAGTGCGGCACACGTAATAACCAATTCGAAAACACAATCATGCATGCAAAGTATCATCATACCAAAATAATGATCAAACCAACTTGTCATAAACACAGATTAACTCATACAACACTTTGGTACACACAAACACAAGTTATCATGTTTCAGCTTGTACGCTCATAACTGGGCAGTTTTCGAGGATTTTTATAAAATAGTTTCAACGTTCCAAAAATTCCAATTTTTTTACAGGAGGTGTCAACTAAAGTGTAGAATTTTATGTAAACATTTCAAGTCCTAATGCCTTACCAATTATTTATAAACATTTATATACTAGGCTACAGTCAGATTCATCGCTTTCTGACTGTAGTCCACGGGAAAAATTATTTAAAAATCATCGTTCACCCAATTAACAAAATTCCAGTGGGAGTTTTCCGGAAATTCCCGTCTCCAGTTACTGTACAAATTTTGTGACCCAACCACCTACAGACTATGAGATCCAACTCGATAAACAACTAGAAAATTTTGCAGAATTTATGCAGCTTCAGCTGCTGCACTAAATGACAACTTAAAAATAGAAAACGACCTCAGAAAAATATGAATCCGGCGCCATTAGAAGCGTTTTTCAAAAATACACGTTTTAGGCTTCAGAAAATCCACTTTTCTATAAATAATGATCAGGTTACAGCCAATTGAAGTTGGCTGTAAATGTCATTCAGCAAACAGTTTTCGACTTTTATCGCATTAGAACATGCTTAAATGATCATGACTCTTAATAACAATGATTAACAACAGGTTTATTTGTCAAATATCATCATGTATATCAATATTCATGCAAAATCTAATTATATAAAATGATCTTTATCGCCAAAACGCAGCTTATGATTTTAGTATTCAACATAACATCAAAATCGCAAAGATTTGCACAATCATCCGAACTAATCATAAATCACAACACTTTTCATACTAATAATCCTACCATTACACACAATCATGATCAAGATTATACAAACCCTAATGTGAATCGCAAAACAATTAAACCCTAACCTTGAAACAATGATGATTAGCAAACCGGGACAAGATTGGAATCAATCCAGAAGTTGGAGACTTGTGATCGTGAGAGGGGGGATGCCGTCGGCCTTCTCTTAGGGACTAGGTTTTGTTGTTTTTTTTTGAAACTATAACATGCATACATACAATTATATAGTACAAGGGAAAAGAAGGGAAGGGGGTGGGGGGCGCGAACGCAAAGGGGGGGGGGTTTGGGTAAGTGGCTTGGGCCTCAAGTTTAGGTTATTTCCTTGGGCCGCAAGGAGGTGAGGTCGATACGTTTCGCGGCTCGGTTCGGTTCGGCTATTTATTTATTATTTTTTTATAACTAATAATCGCGAAATCAAAGCGTGATACAATAATCTACAAAATATACAAACGTTTAATAACACATAGCACGTAATTCACCCAATAAATTCACAAAGTTAGTGTAGTTATTGCGAGCGTGTAATTTAATTCTCCGAATTAAATCAGCGTAGGAATGAATAACTGTGAAGTAGCGCGTTTAAGATACCTGAAAAGTCGGGATGTCACATTATCCCCATGTTGAAAGAATTTTCGTCCCGAAAATTGAGTAAACGCGGTTTAGAATGCAACGCACAAAGATTCAGTTTGTTAGCAATGGTACAAGAAATTCCCAGGCTGTCACATCATCCCCATGTTGAAAGAATTTCGTCCCGAAATTTATTTGGTGGTAACGTCAGATTGCTGCTCAGCTGCAAAAAGGTGTGGGTATTTGCTTATCATTTGGTCATCTCTTTCCCACGTGAACTCCGGTCCACGCTTAGAGTTCCAACGAACCTTGACAATCGGTATCTTGCTGTGCCTTCGAGTCTTAATCTCACGATCCATGATCTCGATAGGTTGTTCCACAAAATGCAGTTGCTCATCCACTTGAATCTCATCCAATGGAATAACTAGGGTCTCATCTGATAGACACTTCTTCAGATTGGACACGTGAAAAACGTTGTGAACTCCACTGAGTTCGGCAGGAAGGTCTAATTGATAAGCTACGGGCCCGATACGCTTTGAGATCACAAATGGGCCTACGTACCGTGGGTTTAGTTTGCCTCGTTTCCCAAAACGGATTACACCCTTCCAGGGTGACACCTTCAGTAGGACGCGGTCGCCTACTTGAAATTCAAGCGGTTTGCGTCGTTGATCAGCGTAGCTTTTCTATCGATCTCGTGCCGCTGCCATGCGGTTTCTGATTTGCACAATCTTTTCAGTAGCCTCAAGTATCAACTCAGGACCTGTGAGTTGACTGTCACCGACTTCTTCCCAACAGACTGGTGATCTACATTTGCGACCGTATAATGCTTCAAACGGTGCTGCCTGAATACTCGTATGGTAACTGTTGTTATACGAGAATTCCACTAAAGGCAGATGGATTTCCCGAAGTCTACCACACATGCCCTAAGCATGTTTTCCAAGGTCTGAATGGTCCTTTCACTTTGACCATCCGTCTGAGGGTGATAAGCTGTGCTCATATCTAAGCGTGTACCCAACGCTTTCTGAAGTGACTGCCAAAAGTTGGACGTGAAACGAGCATCTTTGTCTGAGATAATGGACGTTGGCACTCCGTGCCGAGAAACTACTTCCTTAATGTAGATGCGAGTCAACTTATCTATCTTATCTATTTCTTTGATCGCTAGGAAGTGTGCAGACTTAGTTAGACGATCCACGATTACCCAGATGGTATCGCAACCACCCGGAGTTTGCGAGAGTTTAGTATAAAGTCCATCGAGATCTGATCCCATTTCCACACTGGGATCTCAGGTTGTTGAAGTACCCTGATGGCTTCTGGTATTCCACCTTGATTTTCGCACAAGTGAAACACTTGCTCACGTAGATGGCTATATCCGCTTTCATGTTGGGCCACCAGTACGCGGCTTTAAGGTCTTGATACATCTTATCTAAACCAGGATGGACAGAGTATCGGGATTTGTGAGCTTCGTCCATAACTAGCTTCTTGAGGTCTCCGTAGAGAGGTACCCATATACGATTCATGAAATACCGGGCACCATTGGGTTTCACTTCCCAATCGCGTTCCATCTTTCCCACAGATTCGGCCTTGATGTTTTCTTCCTTAACTGCTTCTAGCTGCGCGTCGCGTATCTGTTCGGGTAACCAATAATGAATCGTGACTGTAGTGCTCGTACCGACGAGTTTCAAGTGCTCCTTTCTACTGGGCATCAGCTACCACGTTAGCCTTACCCGGGTGATACCGAATGGCACATTCATAATCGTTCAGGAGTTCGACCCAGCAACGCTGTCGTATGTTCAACTCCTTCTGGTCAAAGATATGCTGGAGGCTCTTGTGATCTGTGTAGATTGTGCACTTTGTTCCATATAGATAGTGTCTCCAAATCTTAAGTGCAAACACAACTGCTCCCAATTCCAGGTCATGTGTTGTGTAGTTTTTCTCGTGAACCTTCAACTGTCGGGTGCATACGCGATGACCATATCGCGTTGCATTAGTACACATCCCAATCCCTGAATGGAAGCGTCACAATATACCACAAAATCATCTGTCCCCTCTGGCAAGGACAAAATGGGCACACTACAAAGCTTCTGTTTCAGCAATTGAAATGTTGCTTCCTGTTTGTCACCCAAGCATACTTAGTGCCCTTCTGGGTGAGAGTGGTAAGCGGTTGTGCAATCTTGGAAAATCCCTCGATGAAACGTCTGTAGTAACTAGCCAAACCCAAAAATTGGCGGATTTCTGTCGGTGTCCTGGGTGCTTCCCAGTTCTTGATAGCATCGATCTTGGCGGGATCAACGTGTATACCTTTTTCATTCACGATATGCCCGAGGAACTGAACTTCCCGAATCCAGAAATCACACTTCGAAAACTTGGCATATAGTTTCTCCTGTTGAAGTAGTTCCAACAATAATCGCAGATGCTCAGCATGTTCTTCTTCACCCTTAGAGTAGATGTGTATATCATCGATGAACACGATGACAAACTTGTCGAGGTACGGCTTTCACACGCGGTTCATGAGGTCCATGAACACCGCGGGTGCATTGGTGAGACCGAAGGGCATGACAAGAACTATAATGGCCATACCGAGTACGAAATGTCATCTTGGATATATCCTCCTCCCTGACGCGTAACTGGTGATAACCGGACCGTAGATCAATCTTGGAGTAGTAGCTTGACCCTTGAAGTTGGTCGAAGAGATCGTCGATGCGAGGTAATAGGTATCGGTTCTTGACGGTAACCTTATTGAGTTCCCTGTAGTCGATGCACATGCGGAAGGTCCTCGTCCTTCTTCTTGACAAAAAGGACCGGAGCTCCCCATGGCGAAGTACTGGGTCGGATAAATCCTTTTTCCAACAATTCTTGAAGTTGGGTAGACAGCTCTTGTAGCTCTGCATGAGCTAGGCGGTACGGGGCCTTGGCGATAGGAGTCGCATGGTTCGCCAATTCGATTTCAAACTCCACTTGTTGATGTGGTGGAAGACCAGGTAACTCCTCTAGAAACACATTGGAAAAGTCACGGACGACGGGGATATCTTCAATCCGCTTCTCGTCCTTAGGCTGCTCGGTGACCAGTGCGAGCAAAGCGAAGGAGTTCTTTCTCCAAAGATACTTCTGAGCTTGCATGTAAGAGATGATGTTTGTGATGGCGCCTGCCTTCTCGCCTTGCACCATCAACACTTCGTCGTTAGAGAGCGGAATAACGGATAGCTTTCTCGAAACAGAGAACTTCAGCTCGGACGTCGGATAGCCAGTCCATTCCGGCTACCATGTCAAAACTACCCAGGGTAGTTGTCATCAGATCAATGGTAAAGGTGTGACCCGCGAGTTTTAGTTGACAGCCGCTTACTAAATGGGTCACATCTACAGATTTACCATCAGCTAGTTCTATGACGTAAGGGGTCTCTAGGGGTTTAGGTGTGAGATTTAGGTTCTTCCTAAAAGACTCAGATATAAAACTCTTATCTGCACCCATATCAAAAAGTACAGTAGCAAAATGATCGTTAAGGGGAAACTTACCGGTGACCACATTCGAGTCGTTTCTGGCCTCTCCGCGGCCCAGGGTGAATGCACGACCTTTGGCACCTCATGTGCCACCATTTCCATTGTTGCCATTGTTGTTATGTTGTTGTTGTTGTTGTTGTTGTTGTTCCCACCATTGTTGTTGTTGCGAAGCTGCGGGCAGTCTCGCTTGAAATGGGTAGTGCTACCGCACTGATAGCATCCCCGATTATTACCTTGCTGTTGACCCTTGTGCTGATTCTGATTTTGTCGTGACATGATTTCCCCGGGACAATCCTTTGCCGCGTGTCCCGCTTTGCCACATCGCTGGCAGCGATTTCCTGCGCAAGGGCCATGATGATGGAGGTTACAACGATTACATTGCGGCTTTCGACCCGCATAGCCGCTTGAGTTCTAGGTGTTGTTGGCAGACTGATTATTGTGACCCCGATTGTTGTTGAAATTGTTGGACCGCTTCTGGTTTCCTTGTTGTGGCTGGGCTGACGAAGACTGTCGAGCAGGTGAGTCTTCAAATTTTCTTTTGTTATCAGGGACAACTTCAGTTGTACCCCGAGGTGGCATCTTCCTTTGCTCCACCGCCTTATCGGTGAGTTTATGCGCCATCCTAATCGCTTGATGCTCCGTCGTAGGGTTGCTAGACATTACCATGCCCTGGATCTCAGGGACCAGACCCCCAAGATAAAACTCAAGTCGTTTTTCGACGGTGTTAGCCAGATCGGGACATAGGAACACCAGATCATGATGTTTTGCCTGTGTACGCTTCAATTTCAGACCCTACCATCTTGTGGTTCCATAACGCTTGCTCCAACTGCTGAACTCTGTCCCGCGGACAATATTCCTCCTTGATTAGGGCCTTAAACTCGGTCCAGGCCATTAAGTTCGCCGCAACAAGTCCACGCGTTTGGACTTGTGCGTTCCACCAGGTTAATGCCCCATCTTCCAACGTTGAGGCAGCATACTTGACCTTATTGACTTCAAGGCAATTGCACATCTCGAACACCGATTAAGACTTTTCAATCCAACAGACAGTCCTATGGGTCCTTCCGCACCCGTGAACTTGCTCGGTTTTGCATCAAGGAACATCTTGTAGGGGTTAAGACCCCCTCCTGCTGGTGGGTTTTGAACACCTGCCAGAGCAGCATTCACGTGTTCTTGGATCAATGAAGCCAATTCTTCAGTGACATGTTGAGGTTTCCGCGACGTCCAGTTGCCATTTCAGATCTTCGCAAGACAACACAAACAGCACCGATAAGTATATATATCCAATATAGTTATCATATTCCACACTTCAATCATCACAAAGTTATGTCAACCCAACAAATTAAACAATCAAAAGGAAACATTCGATTAAATAAATTGCAATGTCTCACAAAATACCAACCAAACATCTCAGTTTAATTATAAAATTTCAAGTTCAAACATAAGTGGAAACAAACAAACTAAAGAAAACAAAGCGGGGATTGGCGAGACGAGTCAGTCTTCTACGTCTCCATCTCCCAAGTCGCTATCGTTGCCGTCATCCTCTGCGGCGATTTTCAGCTTCAACAGCGGGTCCTGTTCCGGCTCCTCTTCCCCCGGATCCTCCTCGGGTCTTCCTCTGGATCCTCCTCTGGGTCTTCCTCTGGATCCTCCTCTTCTTCCTCTACCGGCGCTGGAGGGGCCGGTGCTGGTGCGGGTACTGGGACAGGTGCTTGATTCTGCTCCAGTTCTTGAATCCTCCAACTGGACTCAAGAACTCTGTCTTGAGCCAGTCAGCCCTCAGCTGCTCAGCACGAAGATCCTTAGCTAAAATGTTTTGAACTTTCCTATTCTCATGTTGCTCTTCCTCGAACCTTCCAGTTTTACCAGTTAGTTGACGTATCATCCATCCTTGTGCTTCGATAGTCTCCTGCATTCTCTCTAGTTGTTCCTGTTGTTTCTTAACATATCCCTAAGTAGATCGTCCCCTACTCCTAACGAATTGACCGGTTCGACCGGTATAGCGGTGGTCGGACGGGAGGACGACTCCCCTCCTAGAGCGAGTCTTTTCCTAGCAGCTGAGCGTGTCTACACGCCAATGAGGTGGTGAGGGTTCGACCATGGGTGCCTTCCCCGGGCCCTTGATTGTCAAGATTTGTCGGATGATGATGATGACATTGCCTGTTGGGTTGTGTAGTTAGTTATGAGTTGCGTGCATCACAATATACATATATATCTCACATAAAGCAATTGTTGTATAACAAATACAAGATATCACAGTTCGGTTCCAACTAAGTCTAGTGTCGTGTAACAGCTATAGTTTAGGTCTACCTTTAATGCAAACCTGGTTCTCTATAGCTAGAGCTCTGATACCAATCTGTCACACCCTCAATTTCCACTTGCGGAGTTTTACCGCGAGGCGTGTGATCAAACCAGAATCTAGACACTAGTAATATCGAACGATTCTATATGATTTATTTAAACGTTTTCCAAAAACATTTGTTTAACCCTTCATAGTTATATTCAAATTATCTTAGTTTCAAAGTTTAGCGGAAGCATTACAATTTCAAATATTAGTTTAGCGGTAGCATTAGAGTAAAGTAAAGTAACGGGCGCCAACATAAACGCCAAAACCAAAAATCCCAAACAATATTCGTAAATAAGACTCGATAAAAATGTCTTGATCAATGCAAGTGAGTGCACCTAGCGCTCCTAGCGTCCTGAGAAACATGTAAAGAAACAAGTGTCAACATTAAAGAAGAGTGAGTTCACAGGTTTTTATAAGTTCACAAGTCGGTTAAATGTTTGCTTTCCCCGTTATCCCTAACCCGGGATAACGATATAGTTCCATTATTCCTAACCCGGAATAATAATGTTGGTTCGTAATTAAGTTCAATGTTAACATGTAGGTAGCGAGCCTAAAGTTACGTCACATAAGACTTCGTGATCGAAGCTGACTGTTGTTGCCTCAGTGTTGCCAGGTCTATCACTAACCATGGCGAAAGTTAGGCCAAATTAATCACCCGTTGACCGTACCCGGTCGGCTAGCGCGACTAGCTCGGGTGGGGCTTGTCGGGTCCAGTAGTACTACTTATAATTTCCCCGCTATCTAACCCAATACTAATGATCCGAGAGTTTGTTGAGGACTTCCGTGATATAGCTACTTAGTGACCATAACGTACATTAACATTAACTTAGTTACCGAGTAGTTTAACGACGTTAATTTCGCATAACGTAAAAGATAGAGTTATAGAATGTATACATGTTTCTCCCTCTGTTGTTTAAAACCGGATAAAATAGGGGCCGTGAACTCACCTTAAATTGCTCGGTTAGAGTAACACAAAAGTAGCAAATGATGGGACCGCTAATCGCGTCCTAACATGTCAACCGATTTAAAGTTAGTGTGTGAACACACTGATACAAAACCCTACGCATAACTAACACACAGTGCGGCACAGTAATAACCAATTCGAAAACATAATCATGCATGCAAAGTATCATCATACCAAAATAATGATCAAACCAACTTGTCATAAACACAGATTAACTCATACAACACTTTGGTACACACAAACACAAGTTATCATGTTTCAGCTTGTTACGCTCATAACTGGGCTGTTTTCGAGGATTTTTATAAAATAGTTCCAACGTTCCAAAAATTCCAATTTTTTTACAGGAGGTGTCAACTAAACTGAGAATTATGTGTAAACTTTTCAAGTCCTAACGCCTTAATCAATTATTTATAAACATTTATATACTAGGCTGCAGTCAGATTCTCACTTTCTGACCGCAGTCCACGGGAAAAATTATTTAAAAATCATCGTTAACCCAATTAACAAAATTCCAGTGGGAGTTTTCCGGAAATTCCCGTCTCCAGTTACTGTAAAATTTCGTGACCCAACCCCTACAGACTATGAGATCCACTCGATAAACAACTAGCAAATTTGCAGAATTTACGCAGCTTCAGCTGCTGCACTAAATGACCACTTAAAAATAGCAAATGACCTCAGAAAATTATGAATCTGGCGCCATTAGAAGCGTTTTTCAAAAATACACGTTTTAAGCTTCAGAAAATCCACTTTTCAATAAATAATGATCAGGTTATAGCCAATTGATATTGGCTGTAAATGTCATTCAGCAAACAGTTTTCGACTTTTATCGCATTAGAACATGCTTAAACGATCATGACTCTTAATAACAATGATTAACAACATGTTTATTTGTAAAATATCATCATGTATATCAATATTCATGCAAACCCTAATTATATAACATGATCTTTATCGCCAAAACGTAGCTTATGATTTTAGTATTCAACATAACATCAAAATCGCAAAGATTCGCACAATCATCCGAACTAATCATAAATCACAACACTTTTCATACTAATAATCCTACCATTACACACAATCATGATCAAGATTATACAAACCCTAATTTGAATCGCAAAACAATTAAACCCTAACATTGAAACGATGATGATTAGCGAACCAGGACAAGATTGGAATCAATCCGGAAGTTGGAGACTTGTGATCGTGAGAGGGGGGGGGGCTGCCGTCGGCCTTCTCTTAGGGACTAGGGTTTGTTGTTTTTTTTTTTGAAACTATAACATGCATACATACAATTATATAGCACAAGTGAAAAGAAGGGAAGGGGGTGGGGGCGCGACCGCAAAAGGGGGTGCGGTTTGGGTAAGTGGCTTGGGCCTCAAGTTTAGATTAGTTCCTTGGGCCGCAAGGAGGTGAGGTCGATACGTTTCGGGCTCGGTTCGGTTCGGCTATTTATTTATTATTTTTTTATAACTAATAATCCGAAATCAAAGCTGATACAATAATCTACAAAATGTACAAACGTTTAATAACACATAGCAGTAATTCACCCAATAAATTCACAAAGTTAGCGTAGTTATTGCGAGCGTGTAATTTAATTCTCCGAATTAAATCAGCGTAGGAATGAACAACCGTGAAGTAGCGCGTTTAAGATACCTGAAAAGCCGGGATGTCACACCACATGGGTGGTGGAACACGATCGTCACTTGCACTTTTGTTTTGATCATTTTTAGATTCTTCTTTGCTTTCAATCTTTGGTAGAATGTGATCAATGATGTATGAACTTTTAGAAAAACTAATTAACAATTTGTTAACCCGTTCCGTTTCTATTTTCATTTTCTCAAGTTCAATTTTTAGCTCAGCGATTGTTTTTAAATGAATGTTAATGGCCATTTGTTTGTCCATCATTGTCGCTTTAAGCATTGAAAGTGTTCCGTCGTTTTCTCTAAGCACTTTTTCATATTGTTTAATAGATTTGCTTAATTTGTCATAAGTTTCTTTTGTTGATTTAAAGTCACATGACAAATTATCTGTTAGACATTTGAGCTCATTGTACCGTGTGTCTTTTACAACACATTCACTGCACGGCTCGTTACATTTTAAACACGGTTTTTCTATCACAGAGTCACTTTTTGACACATTTACCTCGTTCACATTTGCCATGCAAGCTTTGTTGGTCTCATCAGTCGGTTTTTCAACTCTTCATCAACTCTCTTTGCTTCAACTTCCGGCTTATTCTTTTCTTCACAAGATGATCGGTGGCTTATTCAAAATAACCTTCAAAAGTTTTAAAAATATCATTATGCAAGAGATGTTTAAAATCACTTTTTAACAACTCCTTTTCTTCTGACGATGTGTGATAATAATCTTTGGGAGATTCGTCAAAACATGCCTCTGAATAATCTTCAGGTTCTTCGATGATTTCTGCGACCAACGCCAAACTCTCATTCTTGGAGATGTACTTGTTCCAGTTAAAGCCTTTGTCTTCTTGAGTCACGACAAGCACTTTGTCTTTGGATTTTGGTATTTATCTTCAATTTGCATCATTCTTGTTCTTGGTTGAGGATGATGATAGATGGCTTTCTTGTAGTAGTCGTCGGCAAACAGGTTTTGATTACCCTGAGCTTCTCTGTTTGGACATTCGCGTTTAAATGTCCCTTCTCCCGACACTTGAAACATGTAACTTTCGACTTGTCGAAGCCAAGTTTTCCATCCAATCCTCCTAAATTCTCTTTCCCGGTGCTTTCCATGAAGCGTTGTGCTAGTCTGAGATAGATGCCATACACCATTTGATGTGATCAAATCCATCTCGACTGGATCAATCTGATCATAGTCCTCTCTGGTCATCTTTGAATTTCAAATTTTGCCTGCTACAAGACTGTCATAAGATTCGAGAACCGAAGCTAATAGTGACATATGTTGCTTGGCAGTGTTCTCGTCAAAGTTTTGTGCATTTTGGAAATCAACAGCATATTCACTGTAAAACTCTTTGAGTAGGATGAGACTGACTATTCTTGTTGATCTAGGGATTGCTCGAACCATGTGATGACTGTGGGCTTTGAGGCGTGTTTGGTTGACCGAAGCAAAGGATTGAAAACCATTGTGTTGATTTGCCAATGGCTTGGTGTGTTGTAAGCGCTGAAGGCATTTTGGATCTTTGGAGACTGTATCTGAGCAACAAGACTTCCTTTGTAATACAGATTTATGTCTTGTTGCATTTGGGCGCCTTTGTTCTTCGCCATTTTCTGCATCTCAATTCGTGTCCCTCCAATCTCTCAATGAATCATGGTAATGAGAAATTACCATATTCAGTACCATTCTTCAGAATAGTCAAATAGGTAGACCATTCCCCTTGTGGTAAGGAATCGTGAGTTTATCAACTAATTCTTCATTCATTTTTATGATTCCCATTCGCTTCATTTGCACAACCAGATGACAGTATCTTTCAATCAGTTGTTTCACTATCTCTCCTTTGATCAAAGTAAAGATGTCAAATTCTTTACTTAACAACGCCCTCTTCCCTTTTCACAACTGTGCACTTCCTTGGAATTTAATCGAAGAGCATTCCATAATGATTGTGCATCATCATGTTTTAACAGCACCAATATATCTTCCTTGATGGCTTGTTGTAAAATGTTCATCATTTTTTTCTCATTTATGAACTTCTCTCTTTCAAAATCCGAGAGTTGAGCCAATGTCTTTTCGAGACCGTTTTCTCCAGTAAGAGATTGATACTTTTCTTCGATGGCAAACTAACAGGTAAAATGATTCGCCTGAACCCAATTCATAAAATGTTCACTCCAACTGTCAAAGTCTTTAAGGTTCATCAACTTTGGCGGCTTGGTCATCGTACCCATCTCATTTTCGAGGTTCATGTTTTGAGCTGCGGTAGTTGTGACCGCTGATGTAGCAAATGCGTTATAAAATTCCTCTGCCATTTTTCTACAAAGATTTTAGAAACACACTTTCATAAAACTGATTAGAATGATAAAAATTTCTTCATGCGGATAACTAGAACAGTTCATGCGACATGATTATTTCGTACGACACAGAGATTCGTGCGAACAAGATGATTCGTACAAAGAAGATACTCGTGCAAAAAAGATGTTCGTACGACTGAAAAACCTTTGCTTCGTACGAGTGAGTTGTTTGTACGAATGAATGCCTTGTGCGAATCACAGTTTTTAATTTTTTAACTTGTAGATTTTAAGAACTTCTCTTTACTCGTTCGTCGAATGACTTAATGTACGGAGTCGTGGTGAGTGGTCTCTCTACCCATACGAAACAACTTAGGTACCAAACGGATGAATTTTACCAATTTTAACATAATTAGGTTCGATTTTAGATCTGAAATTGTCAAGGATTGATTAATATTGATTTTAACGTGGTATCCTAAAATCCTAGTCAATTTTGTCCATGATTTTGTCCAATTCCGAGATCTGTATGGGAAAGTGTAGAAGTAGAAAGCTCCAATGGTGAATCTGAATCTGAAACTGTCGGTAGTATGCAGAAACTTGATGTTTGTCAGTAGATCAGCCTCAGGCTCTCATACCACTTATGAGGGGGGATCGGCTCTCCTCCGATGAGCACCAGACCGATCTGACTCAACTAACAGAGGCGGAATTCATTGTTAGTGAGCTTGACAAACAAACAAGTGAGATGTACTACTTAAATGCCTTTGATTGTATTGATATATGTGAACAAGTACTGAGCAGTAAACAGTTCAGCAGGGCTTCGCCACACCAACAAATCTAAATTCTGAAAACATTCTATTAAGTCGACATGCTCGCACAGGAGAGTGCGTAACAGAGAGTGACTCGTGCGAGTGGTTGCCTCGTACGAGTGACAAAGTGTCACTCGTATGAGTCATAAGACTCACTCGTACGAGTCATCAACTAAACAAATAAAACATACATTAACATTCACAAACTGACGTTCTAAGCCTTATATACATAAACAACATATCCTAGACGTAGGCAATAGACATTATGCACCAACAATGCTTATCACTATATGATTAGCATGAAATAAATATGATAACAGACTCATATGACCGAGTAGCCAAATGGTGACTCGCTCTAGTGAATTACGAGGAAGAGGAATCTTAATCGGATTTGATGGCAAGAAGGCCCTACATAAGAAAGGCGCAGCGAAAAGGCATATGACAACCTTTGACCGAAAGATTAAATGCCTTAAATACAAAATATCAATCAAGAAAAAGAGCAAGAAAGGAGTCGGACACCATTTGGGAGTCTGAAAGACATTTTCGCATCTTTCTAGTAAGATTTCTGAATAATTAAAATATGACCAACACTCAAGTGAAAACGAAACCAAGTCCATTGGGTTGAACCCAAGGAACTACGTAAGAAAGGTTTGGGGGACAAAACCTCATTAAGGGGGTAGACTTGTAACACCCCAAAAACGGATTTGGTAATCAAACCACGTTAATGTGAGAGGTGATCAGCTCTCCTCCGATGAGCACCGAACCTATCTGACTCAACTAACAGAGGCGGAATTCATTGTTAGCGAGTTTGACAAACAAACAAGTGAGATATACTACTTAAATGCCTTGAAATGTATTGATAAACGTGAACAGGTACAGAACAAGTAAAAAGTTCGACAAGGCTTCGCCACACCAACGGAGTTCTAATTCTGACACAACACTCCTCTATTTATAGGTCGACATGACTCGCACATGAGAGTGTGTAACTGAGTGTGACTCGTGCGAGTGGAGCCTCGTACGAGTGACAGAGTGTCACTTGTATGAGTCATTCTACAAACAATTATAACATATATAAACATATACAAATTGACGTTCTAAGCCCTATATACATAAACAACATATCCTAGACTAGGCAATAGACATTACGCACCAACAAACTCCCCCTTGGATGTTGCCAAGTCTTGGATAGTCTTCAAAAAAATCTTCAAAATATCCGATAGTTAACGCCCAAAGAAACGCTTCGGCGGCTTGCGACGCTCCTCAAAAGCTATTGGTGTTTGATCGTTAACGGTATTGCCAAACTGAAAACATCTTAGCGATGCAATTCATGCTCGCTCTGCGATTCTTTCTTCCTTCTTATCTTTCTTCCTTTGCTCAATCTTCGCCAGTTTCATCCATGAAGTGTTCCATGCCGTTCCTGAATGTACATCGTTGGCAAAACAGACATTAACTATCTTCTGAAACAAGAGCGCTTGTTCTTTAACTTTCTCTTCAAAATTAATCTTGCTGTAGAACAAGCATTTAATATCTCTCTTTGAACAATTGACTAGCCACATCCGGTCTAGTACTCGAATACCCGCCACAGCCTGTATATACCTTTGTGTGCTATGACGGCTTCGGGTAGCTCCTCAGTAATCTTCCAAGAATCATCATCTGGATGCACACATATAACAGCTTCACCTGTACTCGAATCGTAGGGCCACCATTTGAATATCTTGTAGAAGTCTTGTTCATCTTGATAAGAGGCATATTCTTCATCACTTTCGGCCTCTTACAATTAGCGTCGCATCTTTTTCTTGTGTTACTTAATCGATCTTCATAATTCGCTTAGGGAAATGCGGCTTCCATGTGTAAAACCATGCGCAGCCTCAAGGTTTATCAGTTTCCACAGCCACTGGTCGTGAAATCTCATCTTAAGATTTATCATCTTTGTTTGCACAAGCTCTTTAATATCCCAGTACAGCAGGGTCTTGATATCGCTCAAGTATCTAAAATACTAAATCCCATACTCCCTTTTAATAGCATAAACGTTTAGCTCCTCGATCCAGCCCAACTAAAATATCCCCTAGAGAAATATTCGCATCACGTGTAAAGAAAGCTAAGGGACGTTTAAATTTTCGCTCAACTGGGGCAGCTTTGAACCATCGCTTCCTCATCTCAGCAATTTCTTCAGCAGATGGTTGTTGAGGAATGGTTTCATGTTTAACAGCTTCTTCAACTTTACGTTTCAAAAGATCATCACTTTCAGCTGCAAACAGATCACTAAAAGTTGGAGAGTCATCTGTACCCTTATCGGCAATATATGTATCATCACCATCAGAATCATCCTCTACGAAAACTTTATCATAGTCATGTGCATCAGACACATGTTCGAAGACATAATCAACCAGCTCGAAAGCACTAATATCATTAAGCTCTTCTTCGAAATCAAACTCAAAGTTTTCTTCGTCCACTCCCAGCATTTTAGCAATTTCTTCTTTAGAATAGTTGTGGACAAACTCCCCTTCCTCTACATCATGATCTAAATATAATATATTGGTTTTGGCATGGCAGGAACGGTATGATATCTCGGTTACCTTGAGAATTCCTGCCTGCTGAGCATCCTTAGAGCTATCAGATTTACCTTGATCTCTATCCTCTTCAACTTGATTCGCTGAGTCATCCAAGTACACAGAATAATCAATATCATCATTCACATTAGACTTTGTTACAAGGACATTCGTTCCACGTAAATCATCATTCCATCACTATCGTCATCCGACTTATCAGAAAATACATCATCAAAATCATCTAAGTCTTAAGCTTCTTTCTCCGGTTCTTCAACAAACTCATCAATCTCAGCCTCTATCTCTTTCTCCATCTTTCTCTTGTTCAGCCATTCTCGATGCTTTGTTGTAAGATTTGACGTGTCAACATCAACATCTTTAGGCTTATCCACCAATATAAACTTCTTTGAAACCGAAAACACCACTATATCAGAAGTTACTGGCACTGATTCAGCTTCTGGCTTAGTTGTAACAGTTACAGGATCCTCACCTACCATTGCTTTGCCTTTGCCCTTTGCCTTGAGCATCAGATAATTCTTTAGCCATATGTTCATGCTCGGCAAACCTTTCTCTTGCTTCAGCTATCTCAATTTCATCAATTTCAACAACGATATTAACTCCAAGTTTCTTTGTAAGTATCTTCTCAAATAGGTTCATCTTTCTTTGGCTCATGAGACGTTCTTCATCGTATTCGGCCATTTGAATCCTCAAATGCTCATTCTCATATACTATACTAGCCAACATAGCTTCAAGCTGCTGTTTTTCTGCCTTCATTCGTTGAGTTGCTCCTAAAGTTCAGCAATTTTGACACTGTTTATCATAACTTGTTTCTCCAATTCTTCAACACGCACATCGTTAAACATGTCAGGAGAGAAATCCTCCCCATAGGTGTATCACAAAAATCAAAATCAAAATCAAACTGGGGTCGGATTGTGAGGGTTGTGGTATCGGCTGCGGTGGTGGTTGTGGTGCTTGCTGTCGTGGTGGAGATGGTGGTGGCTGTGGTGTTGACTGACGAGCCGGTGATGGTGGTTGTTGTGGAAACGGCTCAACATTCTATTCTTGAACAATCTTCTTTTGTACTTTCCTATCGGATTTGTCTATTGGAGAATCTTAACTTCTAACTTCTTGCCTTTAAGTCGTCGAGAAGATTTCTTTGGAGTTTTTCATACAGGAGTATCGCTATCTGAATTCGAAGGTATATATGTCGTGTCATCCTCTCATGACGCTTTTCTTTTCTTCTCTTCGGCTTTACGTTTAAGCTCTGCAGATGGTCAATCTATCTTTCCTTAGACCTTTCTTTTTCACCAGCAATTCTATCTTCAGTATCAGTACTAGAAGATGGCGCTTCTTTAACCTCTCCTTCACGAACTCCAAATGCTTCTTTTTCGATTTCAGCAGCCAGAGTTTCAACATTCTCTTCTAGCACTGATTCATCAACTAATCTCGAGCGTTCAGACGCTCTCTGTTTCTTCTGAGGGGCAGTGGAGGAAGATGTGGACGCTTGTTTTCTTTTTGTCCCCTTATCCCCATTTTTCTCTTCTTTCACAAACCATGCGCTTCTCTTAGCGATAAAACCATCTAGCGCTTCAACCTCTTCATCCTCGTCACCACTTTTCTCCACTTCCCTTGTGATGGAGCGACATAATCTATATCAACAATTGCTCCAAAAACTGGCTTCGCATTTGGGAAGGTCTTGAGATGCAAGTTCATTTTCTTCAATGTTGAGACATCCATATGCTCCAACTTCAACACATCATCTTTTTTCTTCTTCAGATTCAGATGTAAATGATCAAGCAACATCTGAATAATACGAGGATATTGCAAGAACTTCTCTCGTTGCGTATTTGGACCATTTGGGAAAAGATCACTCTAGAGAAGTTGTACGGAAGGTTCAGAACAAGTGCAGTGATCATGCACATTTGATAATCAACTAAATCATCGAATCTGCCCTTTCGTGGCTAAGAGCGTGTATAATGCAGTGTGCTATGTATCTGAATGGAGCACTGAGGTTAGCCTTTTTGAATGGAGCTGCGTTTATGAAACCGGCATAACCTATTCGGTAAAAACACCCTTTCACCATATATTCAGGAAAACCGCTGGGGTTGTCTTCATGGTCGTTGAACTCTAACACAGTTCTGATGAGGTCATCGGTAATCTTTACTTGAAATATTCGTTGTTGATCTGAACTGCTGACAAAATCGCATTCTCATCTCGTCGAACTCAGCAGCATTCTAGAAATACTCGACGTGAGATCTATATGCTGTGTGGCGATCTGTGAGAGCTTTCGTGATAGGAAGTCTGCTCAGAAAATCTAAAACTTCTCTATAAGTAGCAATTTCTGGAATAGTATCATCCAGAAGACAACATATATTATGGAACGGCGAAAATGAGATTTCTTGACCTGCAAGCATAGAAATTTCAAACACTTAGAAACTTTTTCAAGAAATTTCAACTTTGAGCCATTCGTACGAGTCATAGATTATGACAACAGCTAAAACTAAGTCAAAACCTCACTCATACGAGTCACTACTTCGTATGGATGAAAATTATACTTGACAAATTTCAAAGGTTTTGAACTAAACTTCCTCGTACGAATGATGCTTCGTATGAGTCATCAAGATTAACATTAAAAGACCTACACGTACGAATACTCACTCGTATGAGGGAATGTGATCAACAAACTTTTGAAATCCTTGCTCATACGAATGGATATTCGTACGAATTGCAAACCATACCATATAACACCTAGTTAAACCGAACTTAAAACATGTTGATTTTAACAATTTGAAGGTTGATTAATAGGTTTATAGGGCCGATTTTAACATTTTTAAGTTCAATTTTATATTTTACCGATCCGATTATCCTAAATCTACATTTTATGTCCATTTGTGTAACATCCGTCAAAAACGGATTTTACCAAACCCGCTCCGTTTATTAACCGAACAATCAGTTAAAAATTTCGTTGCAAATTTAATGCCCAAAATAATTTTAAACGATACATAATTAATTATTATATGGGAATATATAATTAGTTTTTGAAAAACTGTTAAAAATAAGAAAATAAAAATAAATTGTTTCTGCCGGGTTTCGAACCCGGGTCAGTCAGCCGGTTCAGCAGAACTTAGCGCACACACACTCAACCACTGCGCCACTTGTATCTTTTGTTAATTATTAGAATCATTTAATTCATAACGTGTCTTTCCGAATTCAAAACCGGCGCCCAAATTTCAGTCGTCGGAAATCCCGACTAACTCGCCAAGAAATTACGATTCCTTCAGTTGTAACGTAAACTTTAAACACACATCGGTTATAACCGACGCCTGAGTCCGCGACACAAACTATAACCGCCGGAAAACGTAATGACTTTGAATCAAGTCGGAAATTGGACCAAATTCATCGATAACCTGCCCTATAAATACTCCCTCGAACCTCTGCAAACTTTTTCGCTCAAAACCGCACCCTTTCTCGGCGAAAACTCACTCGCCGGAAAACTTCTGTATCTCGCCGGAAAACCAAGACCTTCACTTTTAAGCCTTACTAAACCCCCTGAGCTTATACCAAAGTCACCCACATCCTTTTCAAGCTTTCTGAAGACTCGCTGCTGCAAGACACACGTCGCCGGAAGTGGTTGCTGTCGCCGGAGTTCTACCGGAAAAACAGAGGAGTCCAGTCGGTATACCTTACGCCTAATTTCTCTTTCTTTTTATTTATATCTCACTTGTAATTAACTAAAGAACGCTAAAGAAACCGATTAAAACATTGAACCAGTCGGACTTCCGATTCTGGTTAAAATCAACGAAGAAGACGAAGTCCTGTAATGTTTAAGTATAATTAAAATCAAGTTATAACTCGGGTTAGACACACAGTCCAGCGGTGGACTGTGTGCACAATAAACACACTAACGTCTCGAGTTCGAATCTTGTCCCACGCATGCTGCCTTAATAAAAATGTATTTTTTTTGTTAACCGAACCGGGTCACCGTGGTATATGTTAAGTTTATTAATAACCGGAATAATAACCAAAGTTAGACACACAGTCCAGTGGTGGACTGTGTGTATGTTTAATCACAGGACACGAGTTCGAGTCCGGTTCACTGCACCGATCCGGACAAATATCTAACTTTTTAAATAAGTCAGAAATGAAAATACTTAGTTTGTGTTTAAGTATAATAAAAATCAGTTAAGTTAACAAGTTGGACACACAGTCCAGCGGTGGATTGTGTGTTAGCATAAGCCACAGGTCCCGGGTTCGAGACCTGTGGAGCGCACCGAGTCTTGGATTAAAATCGTTTTTAGAAAATAAAGGATTTTCTGTTTAATCTAATTAATATATAAATATAATTAAAAACAAAAATATTTCGGGTTAGACACGTAGCTCAGTTGGTAGAGCTGCGTGCACGCGTACGGGAGGTCTCGGGTTCGAGCCTCACTCAGCGCACTTATACGCATACGAACCGGTCAACGGTCAAGGTCAACGGTCAAAAAAGTCAAATTTTTTTATTATTTTTATTTATTTATTTATTTTAATTAAAAATCAATTAAAAATACTTAAAAATAACATTTTTAAGGTTAGAAAATAGCCTTAAACTCACAAAAATACACCCAACAATCCTACTAAAATGGATTAATAAAATCCGTTTACTTACCAAACCATAATGCTATCTGTCTAGGTTAATTTCACTCGTGGTTAAAACCACTTCGCGTGCATTCAACATCATCAACCAAACGCACCCACTGTGAGTGAATCTTACAACTCCCCTTTTTAATTACACGTTCTGGGGTGTGTCATGTGTCACAAAATAATTAACTCGTTTATTTAAACTTGTGCCATACCATATCGTGATCTAAACTTAGATTGTTTATATTGTTGTAATTATGTATTTCATTTTGTCAACTTATATGAAATCCATTCATTAAACCCATCAGTTCCTCGTGGTAGACGAGTTGAGCAACGCGTGCCTCAAAACCAATCCATTATTGTTCATGTATGTATTATTGAGTTTATATTGTTTGTAGTTATGTCTTTCATATTATCATGTTTATGCAATTCATTCATTAGGCCCATCAGTTCCTCGTGGTAGACGAGTTGAGCAACGCGTGCCTCAAAATCAATCCATTATTGTTCATGTGTGTATTGTTTAATATTAAATTGATTTATGAATAAGTTTACATCTATCTTTACTTATGTGTGGTTGTGCACTTTATTTCATAATCAATTAAATAAACTTGTTCAAATGTTTTCCATAGGATTCACTCGCCAACTTTTTGTTGATCCAAAAACCCTTTTACACATGATACAGGTGAACAGGATGAAGCAAGGAAAACATAGGAAATGCCTTAGAAGAAAACAAAGAAGCTTAGATTGATGTTTAGGTCATTGATGTAATTATGATTGTAAATTTCCATTAAATTGTATTAATGAATATGAAACGTTAAAATAAATGTCATGAGCTTTGATGATAACCCAATCATGCCCCGATCACCTTTTCCGCTGCAGGTCGGGGTGTGACAGATTGGTATCAGAGCCATGACTATAGGGATATAGGATAGGTTATTAGACCCTTAGAGCCTATACTATAGTCTGCCTAAATTTTAATTGATTAGGTGGTTGCATACAAACTTGTGATATTTATTTGTTTCATATTTGTTTATACTTGCAGTCAAACATACATACTTATATACATATTCATTATACATATATCAATGTTCATATATTCAATTCATTTTCATACTCTCATTATTCAAAGATTTTGTTGGAATTTTCAAATCTCATCAAAGTAAGTTCTGCGACGGGCATGTAGTAACTGGAAGGGTACAAGTACCGGTAGTCGGAACGTCCTGTCTAGGTTGGCATTCGTATAAATCCAATATAACGGACCAGTTTGCCTACCTGGGGACCAACGATGAGAGTACGAAGGACCTATTAGGCCAAAGCATGCCACACCAAACGTCGTTCGAACTAACCCCACTTTGAGGTGTCACCGTGTCTACACCTGGACACACTCCGAATATCACACGTTGTATACATATTTCTCGATTTTCTCCGGGTTTTAGTGTACGCAACCAGGCAAACCCATGCAAACCATATGAAAAACCGGTATTCATGGGGGCTCACATGATTACAAAGGTAAAGTATGGCGGCATGTAGGGCCTAATGGCGAGCAAAGCCCAAGACATCCTATGGATGTAGTAGATTTATTTTTCTATAATTATTTTATGAATGTTCATTCCTAATGCGACCCATGATCCCAAAAGCATCCAACTCATACTCTTGACATGTATTCCTTGTATATATCTTCTAACCACGCCCGTAGGAAATCGAGAGCAGGAAAAGCCCGCGAACGCATGGCTGCCCTAATCGCTCAACAAATGGCTGCCGTAATACCCAACATTGTAATCCAAGTACAACAAGCACTTACCGCTAATCCTATCAATCAGGAAAACCAAAACATTATCAACTCTCCCCAAATACCACTAAATGCACCTTCAAGCATTTCAAATCATGCGACCCTCCAAAATACAAAGGGACTGAAGGCGTCACCGCTCTCCTCCATTGGTTTGAAGAAATGGAGAACACCTTTCTAAATTGCGATTGCCCCGATGATCGCAAAGTGCGATATGCTACCGGTCGATTATATGGGATTGCACTTACTTGGTGGAATACAGAGAAGGCCAAACGAGGCGTCGACGATGCCATGACTTTAACTTGGAATGAATTGAAGGAAATCATGACCAGACGATTTTGCCCAAGGAGCGAAATCAAGAAATTAGAAGATGAATTTTATTCGTTGAAGCAAAAGGAAGGAGACCACACCACCTACAACAAAAGATTCCTCGAGTTACATCAAATGGTTCCCAACATGTTCACTCCCCTTTACCGTTTGATCGAGCACTACATTCGTGGTCTTCCGTCAAAGATTCAAGACCCTGTAATAAGTACCACGCCTGCAACCTTGGAAGCGGCAATGGAGTTAGCAACAGAGCTCACCGAGAACCGAATCCGAAACAAAGACTTCAAGGAGGAGAAGAAGAAGGATAAAGCATCGACTGAAACCTCCGACTACACCCAAACCGAATCCCCTTCTCAACCCAATTCTAAGAGAAAAAGAGACGGGCAACTTTTCGCTGCTATCCAACGAAATCAACCAATTTCACACGCCATACCCATCCAAGCTATCCCAATCACTCAAGTGGCACCCAACTCAACTTACCCAAATAAGAAACCATATCTTGGGCCTCACCCTTGATGCAACAACTGTTTTTACCACCATCCCCTTACCTTACCTTGTCGACTATGTGCAACCTGTGGACGCTATGGTCATTTGAGCAAGGTTTGCCGCACCTTTCAAAACCAAATCTCTTCCCCTACTCAAACCATGAACCAAACCTATCAACAACCCCAATACCCCATGTTCCCATATGTTCGAGCTTGTTTCAATTGTGGCGACCCTACCCACTTTAGAAACACATGCCCTCAATTGGTTAACGTCATCAACACTCAAGCTCAATCAAACCCAGTTAACCAAGTAAACCAAGAAAACCCAACCGCTAGGCCACCAGTAAGAGGAATAGTCTTCAACATCAACGCCAATCCTGTCGAAGATAATGACGGCCCAAACGAAGATACCCAACTAGTCCTCTTCACCGAAGATCCAGATTCAACTCCTATCATTTAGTTTTATGTTTTTCTTTATCACATAGAACCAAACATAACTTAAGGATAAAGCCAATGAAACTTTGACAAGAATATAGTGGATACGCCGCTGGTACTTCCTATATATAAGTATTCTTGTCAAAGGATCAGAAGCATTATCTGGCGGTTATGAGAGGTTCCATGTGTAGACTGTTAGAGTAATTATTGTTTATTATTTTCAGTACATGTAATTTCATAGGCCGCCGCTCCCCATTACATTATGAGCGTTGAGCATGTTCCCCATTTTATTATGAGGTTGAACCTGGCGTGCCCACATACGATCGGCTCCGTTGATTGAGCCTTGATCGCACAGACATTTTCATTTTCAGTACATGCAATACGATCGGCTCCGTTTGATTGAGCCTTGATCGCACAGACATTTTCATTATCAGTATCTTGTGGTTGTTGTGTTTGTTGTAGAGTCGCATAGAACTAATCATAACTTGCGGATAAAGTCAATGAGAATTTGACAAGAATATGGTGGATACGCCGCTGGTACTTCCTATATATAAGTATTCTTGTCAAATGATCGGAGGCATTATCAGGCGGTTATGAGAGGTTCCATGTATAGGCTGTTTGTGTGATTGTTGTTTAGATTAAGTTTATTATTTTTAGTACATGCAATACGATCGGCTCCGCTTGATTGAGCCTTGATTGCACAGACAATTTCATTTTCAGTACATACAATACGATCGGCTCCGTTTGATTGAGCCTTGATCGCACAGACATTTTTCATTTTCAGTATTTATGAGTTTGTTGTATTGGTTGTAGAGTCATATAGGACTAATCATAATTCACTGATAGAACCAATGAAAATTTGACAAGAATATGGTGGATACGCCGCTGGTACTTCCTATATATAAGTATTCTTGTCAAATGATCGGAGGCATTATCAGGCTGTTATGAGAAGTTCCATGTATAGGCTGTTTGTGTGATTGTTGTTTAGATTAAATTTATTATTTTCAGTACATGCAATACGATCGGCTCCGCTTGATTGAGCCTTGATCGCACATACATTTTCATTTTCAGTACATGCAATACGATCGGCTCCGTTTGATTGAGCCTTGATCGCACAGACATTTTTCATTTTAAGTATTTATGAGTTTGTTGTTTTGGTTGTAGAGTCACATAGGACTAATCATAACTCACTGATAAAACTAATGAAAATTTGACAAGAATATGGTGGATACGCCGCTGGTACTTCCTATATATAAGTATTCTTGTCAAAGGATCAGAGGCATTGTCAGACGGTTATGAGAAATTCTATGTAGGATTTAGTAGTTTCTTGGTAACTAATCATAACTTGTGGATAAAACCAATGAAAATTTGGCAAGAATATGGTGGATACGCCGCTGGTACTTCCTATATATAAGTATTCTTGCCAAAGGATCAGAGGCATTATCAGGCGGTTATGAGAAGTTCCATGTAGGATTTAGTATTGCCTTGGTTGAAATTTGTGTTACATTTATATCATCTTGCTATTTAAAGAAATTGGATTGTGATCCATTTCTATATAAACTAACCTCTCCATCATAACCAACGAGAGAGGAACTGCCACCATTCAAACATATATGCTATCAGAATGTGGGTTCAAATATTAGCTGTTGTGTTTATTTATGTTCTATAGTCATAGAACCAATCATAACTTACTGATATTAGCTGTTGTGTTTATTTATGTTCAAATATTAGCTGTTGTGTTTATTTATGTTCTATAGTCATAGAATCAATCATAACTTACTGATATTAGCTGTTGTGTTTATTTATGTTCAAATATTAGCTGTTGTGTTTATTTATGTTCCATGTAGGTTGTAGTATTAGAAGTTTTGCCTTAGGATATAACCATATCCTTCCAAACATATGCAAACTCTTATGCATGATATCATAGTTAGCGAATCAATTCTGCTTATCAATACTTTTACAGTAGGCAACAAAAAGCGATTCCTGTAATAGGGTACTTAACCCTTACAAGGAACGTTACCGCCTCAAACAAAAACTTAAAACTTTACTTTTTCTAAGCATGTAACTGTCAAACTAAACACCATCATTCTTTTCGTCAAATATATCACTATTTAAATTTCGGGACGAAATTTCTAAAAAGCAGGGGATACTGTAACATCCGTCAAAAACGGATTTTACCAAACCCGCTCCGTTTATTAACCGAACAATCAGTTAAAAATTTCGTTGCAAATTTAATGCCCAAAATAATTTTAAACGATACATAATTAATTATTATATGGGAATATATAATTAGTTTTTGAAAACTGTTAAAAATAAGAATATAAAAATAAATTGTTTCTGCCGGGTTTCGAACCCGGGTCAGTCAGCCGGTTCAGCAGAACTTAGCGTACACACACTCAACCACTGCGCCACTTGTATCTTTTGTTAATTATTAGAATCATTTAATTCATAACGTGTCTTTCCGAATTCAAAACCGGCGCCCAAATTTCAGTCGTCGGAAATCCCGACTAACTCGCCAAGAAATTACGATTCCTTCAGTTGTAACGTAAACTTTAAACACACATCGGTTATAACCGACGCCTTAGTCCGCGACACAAACTATAACCCCCGGAAAACGTAATGACTTTGAATCAAGTCGGAAATTGGACCAAATTCATCGATAACCTGCCCTATAAATACTCCCTCGAACCTCTGCAAACTTTTTCGCTCAAAACCGCACCCTTTCTCGGCGAAAACTCACTCGCCGGAAAACTTCTGTATCTCGCCGGAAAACCAAGACCTTCACTTTTAAGCCTTACTAAACCCCCTGAGCTTATACCGAAGTCACCCACATCCTTTTCAAGCTTTCTGAAGACTCGCTGCTGCAAGACACACGTCGCCGGAAGTGGTTGCTGTCGCCGGAGTTCTACCGGAAAAACAGAGGAGTCCAGTCGGTATACCTTACGCCTAATTTCTCTTTCTTTTTATTTATATCTCACTTGTAATTAACTAAAGAACGCTAAAGAAACCGATTAAAACATTGAACCAGTCGGACTTCCGATTCTGGTTAAAATCAACGAAGAAGACGAAGTCCTGTAATGTTTAAGTATAATTAAAATCAAGTTATAACTCGGGTTAGACACACAGTCCAGCGGTGGACTGTGTGCACAATAAACACACTAACGTCTCGAGTTCGAATCTTGTCCCACGCATGCTGCCTTAATAAAAATGTATTTTTTTTGTTAACCGAACCGGGTCACCGTGGTATATGTTAAGTTTATTAATAACCGGAATAATAACCAAAGTTAGACACACAGTCCAGTGGTGGACTGTGTGTATGTTTAATCACAGGACACGAGTTCGAGTCCGGTTCACTGCACCGATCCGGACAAATATCTAACTTTTTAAATAAGTCAGAAATGAAAATACTTAGTTTGTGTTTAAGTATAATAAAAATCAGTTAAGTTAACAAGTTGGACACACAGTCCAGCGGTGGATTGTGTGTTAGCATAAGCCACAGGTCCCGGGTTCGAGACCTGTGGAGCGCACCGAGTCTTGGATTAAAATCGTTTTTAGAAAATAAAGGATTTTCTGTTTAATCTAATTAATATATAAATATAATTAAAAACAGAAATATTTCGGGTTAGACACGTAGCTCAGTTGGTAGAGCTGCGTGCACACGTACGGGAGGTCTCGGGTTCGAGCCTCACTCAGCGCACTTATACGCATACGAACCGGTCAACGGTCAACGGTCAAAAAAGTCAAATTTTTTTATTATTTTTTTTATTTATTTATTTTAATTAAAAATCAATTAAAAATACTTAAAAATAACATTTTTAAGGTTAGAAAATAGCCTTAAACTCACAAAAATACACCCAACAATCCTACTAAAATGGATTAATAAAATCCGTTTACTTACCAAACCATAATGCTATCTGTCTAGGTTAATTTCACTCGTGGTTAAAACCACTTCGCGTGCATTCAACATCATCAACCAAACGCACCCACTGTGAGTGAATCTTACAACTCCCCCTTTTTAATTACACGTTCTGGGGTGTGTCATGTGTCACAAAATAATTAACTCGTTTATTTAAACTTGTGCCATACCATATCGTGATCTAAACTTAGATTGTTTATATTGTTGTAATTATGTATTTCATTTTGTCAACTTATATGAAATCCATTCATTAAACCCATCAGTTCCTCGTGGTAGACGAGTTGAGCAACGCGTGCCTCAAAACCAATCCATTATTGTTCATGTATGTATTATTGAGTTTATATTGTTTGTAGTTATGTCTTTCATATTATCATGTTTATGCAATTCATTCATTAGGCCCATCAGTTCCTCGTGATAGACGAGTTGAGCAACGCTGCCTCAAAATCAATCCATTATTGTTCATGTGTGTATTGTTTAATATTAAATTGATTTATGAATAAGTTTACATCTATCTTTACTCATGTGTTGTTGTGCACTTTATTTCATAATCAATTAAATAAACTTGTTTAAATGTTTTCCATAGGATTCACTCGCCAACTTTTTGTTGATCCAAAAACCCTTTTACACATGATACAGGTGAACAGGATGAAGCAAGGAAAACATAGGAAATGCCTTAGAAGAAAACAAAGAAGCTTAGATTGATGTTTAGGTCATTGATGTAATTATGATTGTAAATTTCCATTAAATTGTATTAATGAATATGAAACGTTAAAATAAATGTCATGAGCTTTGATGATAACCCAATCATGCCCCGATCACCTTTTCCGCTGCGGGTCGGGGTGTGACAATTTGGTCCAATTTTGGCTTTATAACGGCTTAAAACGAGCATAAGTACCTTTCCCATTGTGAGAGGTGTGCAAATCTACCTCCCCAACTTCTAGATACAAACGATAGATCAAGAAAGTGAAGTGATTAGAACTGGTTCGCACAGAGTCAATAGATTGACTCGTGCGAATGAGTCAACCTTTTATACTCATTTAGTAGTCACTCGTATGAGCGATGGCTCATGCGAATGAAGACTTTTGCCACTCGTACGAGTTAGTGTTACTCGTACGACTCAGTTCTAATACTTTGTTAAACTTTTTGATTTTTTATGAAATTTTAATCTGTTTAATAACCCACTCAGTTAACCATGTCCAAGTTAATGACCCTGCTTATCTGATTTGCCTACCAAGTCTAAGTTAATGACCTTGGTTGACCATTTTAACCAAAACAGATTTCTTTTAAAAATGTAAAGTTTCAAATTAATGAACTTTGTTGATGTTCAGGTAAACTCTTCTTTTCATGATTAGCTCCCAACCCATGGACTTCAGCTTTCCTCCAGCAATCGTCGTTTTGACTTGGACTAACGGTGTTTTCATCACCGGTAGACTTAAAATCTAAGATATTGCTAAAAACTAAAAATGTTTTTAGGATTTTTCTGAAAAGAAATAACAAGCAAAGATGTATATACATACATATTTTTGTGAGTTGTGTGTTTAGAGGATCATATCAGATATTTAGATAAATCACAAGTACCGTTGATCTTGGTAGTATCATTAAGTTCTTAAACAGCTTTACCTAGATTGCCAATATATTAATCCACTTAAACCTCTACTCATTTCTCAATTGTTTCAAGATATGTTAGGTAATATTAAGGAGCATGAAATGATTGTGTTTCCCATCTCAGAATATACTCCCGTATCGAGATTCCCAAAATATCATTTCACAGGTGAATATATCTAACTGATATCTTTAAATGGGGTGAATTACAAGACCTTGAGAGCTCATGTTAGTATTAGGATACAGACAAAGAGATGAAGGCTCGACTTTAGGTGGTGTTCCATAAAGTAATCTTTTGAAATGCAGATGTCGTAAATGTTTACGACATACTCATTCTTTGTGTAGCTTTTGTGGGAAAATAATGCGTAAAGTATTATACAAGTTCTAGGCCATTGCTGACACAAAATCAGAAGAACTCGGATAATACCCACCAATCGATTAAATATAAAGACCTAGTATCGCAGAATCTGGCATTCTCTCAAGCGAAATTTCAGAGTACTAAGTCCATATATCCGAGATGTTAACCCACAAGTTACTCAGTTTTTATTTTAGGTTTATATCTTGAAAAACAATTTACTAAACGAGTGAAGCCTATTGGCACATCCTTAGTAGACCTGTTTAATTACTTGTTTAAACATTCCATATCTTTAGCATACTATGATTGTTATATTGATGTAATATGATCTCGCTTTTTTACAAATAATCTTTTTGACTTTTATAATGTTTTTGTATTATTCCCAGTTTTCTCTCCCTAAAATCAAAAACATATTTTTGGATTTTTAAGAAAAGATATTTACAGAAAACATGTCATACCAATAAGAATCACGTCAAGTCCTAGTCATGCTCAAATTCAACCTCATGAATATCCCCTGATGCCAGATTTCTTAAACCATTTAATTTTAAAAGATTTTTAAATCTTGAACGACCAAATGCTTTGGTGTAAAAATCTGCTTTTTGGTCATCAGTGTGGATTTTTTCAATTCTAATCAACTTTTTCTCGTGGCAGTCACGGATAAAGTGGTGTTGAATTTTAATATGTTTAGTGCGTGAGTGTTGACATGAGTTATTAGTGATATCAATAGCAGCCCGATTATCTACATACATGGGCGTGTCAAGAAATTGTAGTCCAAAGTCTTTCATCTGCTGTTGTATCCAGAGTATCTGGGAACATCAGCTGGATACTAAAACGTATTCAGCTTCACACGTAGTAAGAGCGACCGCGGTCTATTTCTTGCATTACCACCTTACCAAACGGGTTCCGAAGAACTGGCAACCAACCGTAGTAGATTTGGCATTAATCTTGCAGCAGCCGAAATCAGAATCCGAGTAACCCGCAAGATTGAAGACGTCGTGACGAGTATACCACAAGCCGGTGCTTGGACATCCTTTCAAATATCGCATGATACGTTTGATGGCTAGCATGTGCAAATCTCTTGGACTTGACTGAAAACGGGCGCATAGGCATGTAGGATACATGATATCAGGTTGGGAAGTTGTTAGATACATCAAAGATCTGATCATGGGGCGATATAATGTTTCATCAACTTTGACTCCATGAACGTATGGACAAATGCCGTGATGTGGGGCTAATGGAGTAGATGCTAGTTTAGTTACTAGCATATCAAATTTCTCTAATATGTCATGAACATACATTGTCTGATGGATGAAGATACCATCAGGCAATTGATCAACCTGAAGTCCTAAAAAGAACTTCATCTCCCCCATCGCACTTATTTCGAATTTCTTCTTCATAACTTCTTCGAAGTCTTTACACAGCTTATCTTTTGTCAATACAAAGATAATATCATCCACATATATTTGCACGATAATCAGATGACCATCCACTTCCTTGGTAAAGAGGGTAGAATCTACAGTTCCTCTGAGAAAGCCATTGTCAAGAAGATGTCTTGAAAGCATTTCATACCAAGATCTCGGGGCTTGATGAAGACCATATAAAGCTTTGTTCAGAAGGTAGACTTTATCCTTGTGTATGGAATCGACAAACCCTGGTGGTTGGCCGACATACACCTCCTCTTTAACATTTCCGTAAAGGAAAGTAGATTTGACATCCAAATGGTACACCTTGATACCTTTCCAAGAAGCAAAGGCCAAGAATATGTGAATAGCTTCGAGACGAGCGACTGGGGCATAGACTTCAGTGTAGTCCACCCCTTCTTGCTGGTGAAAGCCCTGGACCCCGAGTCGAGCTTTGTTTCTGACCACTAATCCTCTATCATCGCGCTTGCACTTGAAGACCCATCTAGTGTTTATCTTTTTGTGATGATCTGGTAGGCCAACAAGCTTCCAGACTCCTAGTTTCTGGAATTGAGGCAATTCTTCCTGCATTGCCTCCACCCAGCTTTCTTCTTTTAACGCGTCTTTCCAGTTCCCGGGTTCAACCTGCGAAACAAAACAACTGTAAGAAAGTCTGGTTTGTAATGGAGCAATACGGGTATAAAAACAACTTAGATCCTTGTTGATCTAATTGCGAGTTTGTACTCCAGTTTGTAAGCTGCCAATGATATTCTCTAATGGATGGTTTGATAATGTCCTTGGCATTACTTCACTCGAAACATCCACTTGAGTTTGCAAATTCGTGATTACTTCATCAACATCCGTGCAGAAGATGTATCCTCATTTCGGATGTTTGATTGATCAGCTTGAGCATTCAGGAAGCTTTCAATATGTTCAGATCCTTCATCGGAACTAGATCCTCCATGATCAAAAGTTGGTTCATGATCAGATTCGGCATTAGGCGGTTGTTGGGCAGATGATTCAGCAGTGTTCAAGATTGGTACAGAGACTGATTTTTGAAGAATAGTGCTCGGACCTACATCAGAAGTGTTGACAGGAGTGACAAGGAAATCACCAACGGTCTAGTAACTTGCTCTTGATTAAAGATCTGATGCTGATGAAAGAGCATAACAAGTTCTTCTTTAGATGGCACGTCTGGTAGGTCAAATGAATTCCACAAACCTTCATAGTTGAACAGCCATGGATCCCCAGGTTTCTACATTGGCGTAGTATACCGTTGACAATCAACATGCTGTGCAAGAATAACCTGGTTCAGACTCGGCAAGAAGACACGCTTTTGTGGAGTAGCGTAACCGACGAAAAATCCTTCCAAGGATTCGAGCATCCTTTTGTTCTTGAACTCGGTACCATTGTCACTACGGATTCTCTTGATAGGCAAGTGATAAGGTTTTCAAGCTTCCTGAAGAAAATCATTAGACTTTCAAATGTTTCATCTTTGCTCTCCAGAAAGAAAACCCATGAGAATCTTGAGAAATCATCTGTCACGACCAGGCAATATAGATCTCCAGAAATGCTTTTGACGTTTACTGACCCGAAAAGACCCATATATAGCCTCTCTAGTGATAGCTTGATAGAATTTAGAAGCTTTCTTGGGGTGATATCTTGTGCTGTTTCAACTTCTTACAGCTCAGACAATCATCAGATAACTGAAAATTCTTCAGATTAACACCCTCCACTAGGTCGTTGTGCACTAAAAAGATTCATCTTTCTTAAGTGAATGTGCCCCATCTTCCTATGCCATAAGATAGACTCCTTCTCTGTTGCTTTAGAAACAAAGCACTGAACCTTCTTGATGTTGTAGATGCGACACTCATATCAAGGACATACAGATCATTCTCTCTTGGAGCACGCATGAGGATCCATTCCTCATGAATCTAGAATCCCGGCTTTAGAATCAGGCATTTTTGTCGTTGAAGTGTGTTGTGAACTTTTTATCATAAATTTGCGAAATACTCAGAAGATTGTTCTCTAGCTCCGCGATGTAGTTCACTTTGTCAAACAAACCACTCCATTGGTAAGAAAACCTTCTCCGACGATTCTTCCACCTTGTGTTCCAGCAAAACCTATGTAACCTCCTCGGATAGCTTTGACGTCGTGCAACAACGCAAGCATCCCAGTCATGTGTCGAGAAGCTCCACTATCAATAATCCATTTTGACATGATCGATCTCTGGGAGCCTCTGCACACATGAGGAAGAAACTATTTAAACAAAGAAACCCAAGCCTGCTTGGTCTCGGGTGGGTTCAGAATATCAAATTTTGGACCAACTTTGTTTTTGACATTCCGTTTAGGCTTTGTTTTGGTTGGAACAGGTGGTTTCAGTTCTACCTTAGACGGTTTGACTTTTGCAACCTAAGTTTGTGTTTACGAATTGGCCCTTTTTGAATAAAACTTTAAATCCTTTTGACTTTGACGATTCTTGATGGAAGTTTCACCAATTTCAAATTTAGAATTTAGATGAATCATTGATTTAACATTTTTGTTGATTCAATGTTTCTTTTCAAAATCTGTTTTGGAACAACCGTGGGTGCCTTTTGTTTCACATATTTGGTAGATCTGATGGAGTTAGAAACAGGTTTTGGATTTCTTTGAGAGCAATGTCATGCAATATGCCCAACAGGTTTACACTTGTAGCACGTCCTACTGTCCTTTCAAACAGAGGAATCCAAAACTTGTTTTCTACTCTCTTTTTCTTTCTTGAACTCATCATTAGATTGTGTACCAATGATCTCTTTTTCTTTTTCTGTAGTTGTTCCAAAAACAAAGTTAACTTTCTTTGTAAAGTTCAACTTTTGAAACTTGTTGTTTGTTCTTTTATTTTGAAAACCCAACCCAGTCCTCCTGTTCATCAGGGTAATCTCTGTTTGTTATGGTAGGGCTGTTAACACATTTTGATTTAGAGTAAAATGATGCATCATCTTTTTCTAAATCAGAATGGCTCACCTCAATAAGCTTGAACAACTTTTCAACACGGTCTAGATTGACATTCTGGATTGGGAAATCTTCATCATAATATAGTTTATCAGATCCATGTATTTTGTATACGATTATGTTTGGATCAGCGTTTAAAGTATTTTCTGATGATTCAACATCTGATTCAGATTTCTCAGACTCACTCTTCAAAACACTTTCAACCACGGTTTTAACTACATCAGACTCACACTCATTTTCTGGTTTGGTGTAAGTTATATAAATGTTCGCAGGCAGCTCGTTTGATTTTTCAGTTTTCAATTTTAAATTAAGCGTCTTTTCCACTCTTGATGGATTTTTAGTAGCATAGCTATTCCACATGGGTGGTGGAACACGATCATAACTTACACCTTTGGTTTCATCATTTTTAGTTTCTTCTGTGCTTTCGATCTTTGGAAGAATGTTATCAATGACGTATGAACTTGTAGAATAACTGATTAACAATTTGTTAACTCGTTCATTTTTTAGCTCAGAGATTGTATTTAAATGAATGTTTAGGGCCATTTGTTTGTCCATTACAGTCGCTTTAAGCATTGAAAGTGTTCCGTCATTTTCTCTGAGCACTTTTTCATATTGTTTAACAGATTTGCTTAATTTGTCATAAGCTTCTTTTGTTGATTTATAGTCACTTGACAAATTATCTGTAAGACATCTGAGCTCATTGTATCTTGTTTCTTTAACAGCACATTCACTACAAGACTCGTTGCACTTTAAACACGGTTTTTCTATCACAGACTCACTTTTTGACACGTTTACCTCATTCACATTTGCCATACAAGCTGTGACAACCGGCATTTTCCGGTTGTAATTAAGCGCATAACGAACAGTACTACCATTATAATTAGCGTAATTAGACATAAATTAACTCGATCGGGCCTTTGGAAAGCCTAGGAATGTCTACTTGCTTCACGTTACGCGATATGGCGACAATCGAGAACTTAAACGCAAAATCGAATGATAAGCGAACTGATGCCAAACAAATACTGACAACGCCTAAAAACATGAATTTTATACTTGTATTTATCATACAATTATGATTATGTGATAAATTTGGATCGTTGAACGTCGCGAAGCACAACGCGGAGGTTACACGAAAATCGAGACGCGCTGACAACGAAATGGAATCCACGGACTAGAGATACGTCAAAATATTAATATATTATGATATATTTGACTTTTTTTCGAATTTTAACGCCCACGGAAGAAACCAGAACGAAAAACGGATCAGAAACGACAAATAGGGCAACTACGCAATGTTTAACGCATTGAACGGATTACGCGTCAAAACCCGACCCCCGGTAAAATTTAAAACGTTTTCGAGTCTAGACGAATAAATCTCGATAAATAACAATGCTCGGATCGAAAAACGGACTATAAACGGTAACCGTAGCGAGATACGCAATTTTAACGCAACCGACAGATTTACGCGTCGTAACCGACTCGCGACACACGTGTAGGTTCCAAATAAACGTTTTACGATGTTCGGTTTCGATAACGGGCTACAGAAAACGTATTGGCTTGAAACGTGTTAACGGGCCTTGGGCCCGACCCATTTAGAACCCTAACTATAAATACTTGCTTAACCCTAGAATCCCCTCATTTTGCAAACCCTAGCACACCACACTCTCTGCCTTCTCTCTACCGAATTCGGTCGCCGGATTTAGCTCCGGTCGGTGCCGGTCTTCCTCTCCGGCCCCCACACTCTTCCTTTCCCCTCGTCTTCTCCTTACACACACACAACCACACACGCAGACAGACAGAGACCGAGAGAGAGAGGCAGCGGAGATAGAGAGCGAAGATCGGAGAAGCAGAGAGGTAGTGGCGGTGGTTGGCGGCGGGATTTCGATGGCAGCAGTAGCTGCTGCGTCTCAAAAAACGCCGCAGGCGGCGGCGAGGTCGGTGGTGGTGGTCCTCGGTTTGGGTCGGGATTTGTTGGGTTGGGTTGGTGACGATCAACGGAGGCGGTAGTGTGGTTCCGTGGCTTTCTTATCGACCGAAGGCAGCAGCGGCAGTGGTAATGTTCGATTCAAACCCGGTCTAGTTCAGATGGCGATTTCGGTATTTCAGTTTAAGATCGGCTCAGGTTCGAGTCGAATCAGTCTCGGGTTCAGTCGCGGTTCGGGTTCGGTTTAGACCAGTTGCGGTTCAGTCAGACTCCGGTTCAGGTTTCGTGTTTGACTCGGTTCGATCCGGTTCAAGTTCGAAACGGTTTTCAATATTTTAGTTTCGATTCGGGTTTAATTTTTGGTTCAGTTTAAACATAGAAGCGTTTGTTTAGGTTCGGTGTTCGGTTCGGTGCGGTCAACAAAAGTCAACGGGTCAAACCCGGTCAACGCGGTCAGACCTGGTCAATTGTCGGTCAATGAGTCAACTCACGACTCGGTAAAAATTAATTACGACACGAAATTTAATTATATTAGTTATAATTATTATTAATATTTAATTATCGCGAAACCGAGCTCGACCCAATTCAACATCTCCAAAAAGTTTAAAAATAACAATTTAATCGACGTACGCTATCTTCGGATATCACTAAGTTAATAATCGAACCGGCGTTAGTTAAATATATAAATCGGAATTAAAATCGGCGTTAAATATAAAACGGATTTTTATTCGACAAAAACCATGTTTCAATCACGACGAAAAACCATATATATATTGTTTGTTTGCGAGTTTGCAGGTTGTGTTTTGATAAATAAATCGACAAATAATATTGTCGGGATCGTCAAAAAATAGAGGAAACTCTGCCCGATTTTCGTAAAATTCGTAAAACAAAACGCGTTGTAATTCAAAGTCAAAACATCCATTGTTATAAAATAAATACATACATTTATCTTAACGACACTTACGAATCGATCCGATAACATTTCAACGCACACGACTACAAGACAACAAATTTCTGCAATCCGTTACAATCGAAAATAATTATTTATGTTTTATTCAAACGCCGAATTCGGAAACTCTATTTCAAATGTCGATAAATTATTCGAACGATGTACAAAAATAAGTATATTGATTATATTTATTTCGAATCGCCAATATTCCGAACGCTTTTACAAGACGTATACAAGGCACGTACTATTTCAAACGACAGAGATTCAGAATTCGTATAACACAAATATAATTATATATATATATTCAAACGTCGAGATTTTGAATACTTTCGTAAAATAAATATAGTTATATTTATTTCAATTGTCGACGACGCGAACACTTTCGAATACTTTCGAATGATATTATAATAATAGTATATTGTTTATATTCGATTCAAACGTCTAACGAAGTGCGACACGATACGCCAGACTCTCACGCGAATACGAAATGTATTATTTATACGGATATATAGACGAGTATATATACAAAATGTCTTACGAAAACTACGAAGTAGTTATGATTTCATGAAATATAGTTATGTTTTAAGTAAACATACATTTCAAGTTGTTCGAAAACAGAATCAATTCTAAGAAAACCATAGGTTGGTTAACCGAGTTAAGTCAATAACAATTTCATAGAATCGTATGAGTAACGATTCGGTAGAGCTTGGTATCACGTAGTATAGCTACGTCATTCTTAGAAACTTACAAGTTATTCCGTTTTAGAAATACCCTAGATTGCATGCTAGCAAGTCAACTTGTGGAGACACACTATGGAAATCACATTAAGCTAGCTTTGCACTGGATTATCCAGGTGAGTTCATAACCCCCACTTTTTACCATTTTGCATTTTTATAAATGTTTTCGGGGGTGGAAAGACATGCAAGTTTTGCAAAAGAACACAATGTTTCGATAAACAAAAATCATATAATTCTAAACCATGTTACAAACAGATTTCAATGAACGTCGAGATTTACGAAAGGTTTATACTAAACTTACCGATTTTCACAGCTATTCAAAGCTTTTCGAAACATGCATGAGTTTTATGACTAGTGACGAGATTGTCATAGTCACAACTAGGGGCGAGGCCCCAACTTTACAAAATAACATGGGCTCGGCCCAAGGACAAAATAACATGGGCTAGGCCCAAGGACAAGAAAACATGGGCTAGGCCTAATGACAAAATAACATGGACTAGGCTCAATAACTAAGTTTTTCAACTATGGTATGTAGTTATGGAATTAGATGATAACAGATCAATCTGCGTAAGTAGGAAGATATCAATAGTAACCATTAATCACGTAGTGACCAAGGTGCAAAAGGTATAGATCTATCAAGTATGAGACACGCTCCACTCCTGGTATGCTAACCGATTAGGATTGCTTTTCTGAACCCAATGATGTCAAAGTTGTCTCGGGTTGGTTACTTACTTATGACACATAGGCCAGTGTATTAGCTACACACTGACTGATCCTTAGATTCCATAGGTATACTACATACTATGATTTCTATACCGGTTTACAAAAATAACAGAAAATATTTCAATACCGGTTTATTAACAGGTACAAATGAAAACATTCTATTACCGGTTTACAGACATAACAATTATGCATGGATTTGCAAACAACATGGAAAACATTTCAATACTATTATACAGAAATGACATTTTAAATGCTTTGGGATACTATGATCCCACAAACCGGTTTTTCGAAGGCAAAATGCTAAAATGTTTTATGACTCATTTGAAAACAAAAACAGAAAAACTATGAACTCGCCAACTTTATGTTGACTTTTCGCATGTTCTTTCTCAGGTGATGATTACAAGTATAACATGGTTGGAATAGTGGAACCCATGGGGATTCGAGTAGTTAGTGGGCGTTCATTTACTAGAAACCTTAGCCACCACGTCTGCTTCCGTTGTGCGATGAAGATGCCATTCGGTTCACGTCCCGGCTATGATGTAAAAAGGACAACATGGGGGTGTGACAGAGTGGTATCAGAGCCATAGGTTTTAGCGAGTTAGGTACCAAACCTAGCTCTGATACCAGAGTGGTATCAGAGCCATAGGTTCTAGCGAACTAGGTATCAACCCCCGCTCTGGTACCAGAGTGGTATCAGAGCTATAGACTTTAGCGAATTAGGTATCAAACCTGGCTTTGATGACAGATAGGTTTTTGTGGAGATACCTACGCTTTAACCTCAGTTTCCTTTGGGGACATCAGATTAATAAGACTTGAGTACATACAGAACAACTAGTACTCGAATATGGGTTCCAACCGTGGCCGAAAACAGTAAGTCAACATTATGATTTTAATCATACACTGGTGTTGTAATTGATACACGGTACACGAAAACATGACATACCGTAAGCAAAACGTTGAGAGTTTTGGCAACATGCATTTAAGACCTTTGGAAAACTTATGTCAATATTCAATAAAGGTCAGCACGTAGGAACCACGATTCTTAGCTCGGACAAACACATTACATATATTTCGCTACTAATTTATTTACCCGAGTAGGTAACCTACGTAAAACGAAACGCTAGTGTGAAAATATACATGAAACTTAAATGATACGACAACGGATGTTGAAGTACATCACATACGACTTTCGAGGCGTGGCCTTGAAGGAGCAGACATTACAACAACGATGCTAATCCCGTCAGCGGGAGAAAGACCGACCAGAAGGCGGCAATTTGTCACGTGATCAGTAAACGACACGAAACACGCCGAGGTACGTCAAACGAGATATCACAACAGTCGGTACTTATTACGATGACAATCACAACAATTGGCACTGCAAAAGAAGTCACATGTCATCGCATTCTCCCTATTTCATTAATGGCGATTACGCCATATACGACATCGACGGTAATGTCGCGAAAACAATAAATCATCACCAGAAATACCAAGTAAAGTCCTTGAATTGCTTTTGTTGAAATTTCAACTTTGCATATACTGAGTAGGTTTGCACACCTCTACTCCTCATAATGGTCATTGTGTCATGGGAAATTCTTTATTGATTAGCGAACGCATATTGCATCATTTCTTGACAAATTTACATGATACGCATGCTTTGTTTGTTACGGATGTGGTTAACTTGATCCGTGGAGACCATCAGGGTCTTCACTTCGAATAGTCATTTCATCAAAAATTCAAAGGTTGGTTCACTATATTCAAACTTTCGCTTTGTGATCTAGATGACCCGCATTATTGAAAGTATTGACTCCTTGATATCGAGTCAACGAATTTCTTGAAATTCATTTTCTTTCCAAGTTGCATACATGGGTTTTCGTAGTAATCATACCAAAACTTCTTGATCAAATCATGTATTTATTGTTGGATTGTGTCAAACCAAGTTCAATTGCTTGGACTTGCTCACGGTATACAAATTCAATTCAAGGATTTCATATAACGGATTGAGACCGCCATATTCAAAGTAATATCGACAAGCAATTCATTTGTTTAGAACCATAGCAGACTGGTTCAGTTTGCACCCTTATTAAGTCATTTATTGGTTGCGACACCATGTGGTGGCGTTACATTAGTTGAAGCTTGCGCTGACATCGCTTTCACAATTCATGCACGATTTAATTATTTGATTATTTATTCATTTTTAAATCCCCCTTGTTGGATCATTTTCTTAAAACACCCCTAATACAATCGTGTATTAAGGAGACGGTACACAACTTTATGGTCTATTTCAGTGTACCTCGTAACGGTTCTTTCATCATCGGTCGAAAATTTTGGGATAGTTATTGTTCTTCCACTAGCGACCGAAATTTTTATTTATTTGTTCTTTCATTTTCAGTTGAAATCCTATGGGTTTGTTTGGAACAAATATTCAGACTTACTTGATTGAACTTTTCATTGTAAACACGTGAATTTGTTCGATCACTGCTATTATTGAATTATTTCAATGGCTATGACGCCTTGTGGCGTCGGTATAAACTTGTAGCTTGGGCTAATCATTGAAAGTGGTCTTAATGCAACTATATAAGACAATGATACACTAAATTCGGTTGTAATTCAGTGTATCCCTTGCAATTCAACAGTGTTAACTTATAGTTTGAAAAGTTAACAGATCATCTTCATGTTTCTAATTCAGTTGAGCTTGTTGATTCTAAGTCTTACCGATCCAACAACCAATGCTAGTTTCCGTTGGTAGAGATTTTTATTGGTTATGAAATTCATTTACAGATTGTGAACATATTGGAAATCTAATTGTCGAGATTCTCATTTGTATGACCCATGTAGACTCAGTCACATTGGTGATTATGTCATTACGTTTCGTTCACTTGGCATCGATTCTTAAAACAGATTCAGTTGAACCAGTGGGTTCATGTTGTTTTAGTATATCATTGTATTCATATAATCAAGACAAGTCTCGATGCGATTACATGATTATTTACCTAGGTATTTTTAATACTTACCTACGTATAACAAAAATCTACGGAGATAACATAGCTTAAATGTCGAGGACGAAATTTTTATAACAAGGGGAGAATGTGACAACCGGCATTTTCTGGTTGTAATTAAGCACATAACGAACAGTAATATCATTATAATTAGCGTAATTAGATGTAAATTAACTCGATCAGGCCTTTGAAAGCCTAGGAACGTCTACTTGCTTCACGTTACAGGATATGGCGACAATCGAGAACTTAAATGCGAAATCGAACGATAAGCAAACTGATGCCAAACAAATACTAACAACGTCTAAAAACATGAATTTTATACTTGTATTTATCATACAATTATGATTATGTGATAAATTTGTATCGTTGAACGTCGCGAAGCATAACGTAGAGGTTATGCGAAAATCTAGACGCGCTGACAACGAAACGGAAGCCACGGACTAGAGATTCGTCTAAATATTAATATATTATGATATATTTGGCTTTGTTTTCGAATTTTAACGCCCACGGAAGAAACCAGAATGAAAAACAGATCAGAAACGACAAACAGGGCAACCACGCGATGTTTAACGCAATGAACGGATTACGCGTCAAAACCCGACCCCCATAAAATTTAAAATGTTTTCGAGTCTAGACTAATAAATCCCGATAAATAACAATGCTCGGATCAAAAAACGGACTATAAATGGTAACCGTAGCGAGACACGCAATTTTAACGCAACCGACAGATTTACGCAACGTAACCGACTCGCGACACATATGTAGGCTCCAAATAAACGTTTTACGATGTTCGGGTTTCGATAACGGGCTACAGAAAACGTATTGGGCTTGAAACGTGTTAACGGGCCTTGGGCCCGACCCATTTAAAACCCTAACTATAAATACTTGCTTAACCCTAGAATCCCCTCATTTTGCAAACCCTAGCACACCACACTCTCTGCCTTCTCTCTACCGAATCCGGTCGCCGGATTTAGCTCCGGTCGGTGCCGGTCTTCCTCTCGGTAGCCGCACACCCACGACACCCCACACTCTTCCTTCCCCTCGTCTTCTCCTTACACACACGCAGACAGACAGAGACCGAGAGAGAGGCAGCGGAGAGAGAGAGAGAATGTAGAGAGAGAGAAGATCGGAGAAGCGAGAGAGGTAGTGGCGGTTGGTTGGCGGCGGGATTTCGACGGCAACAGTAGCCGCCGCGTCTCAAAAAAACGCCGCAGGCGGCGGCGAGGTCGGTGCTGGTGGTCCTCAGTTTGGGTCGGGATTTGTTGGGTTGGTTGGTGACGATCAGCGGCGGCGGTAGTGTGGTTTCCGGCGGCTTTCTTACCAACCGATGGCAGCAGCGGCAGTGGTAATGTTCGGTTCAAACCCGGTTTAGTTCAGATGGCGATTCGGGTATCTCAGTTTAAGATCGGCTCAGGTTCGAGTCGAATCAGTCTCGGGTTCAGTCGCGGTTCGGGTTCGGTTTAGACTAGTTGCGGTTCAGTCAGACTCCGGTTCAGGTTTCGGGTTCGACTCGGTTCGATCCGGTTCAAGTTCGAAATGGTTTTCAATATTTTAGTTTCGTTTCGGGTTTAATTTTTGGTTCAGTTTAAACATAGAAGCGTTTGTTTCAGGTTCGTGTTCGGTTCGGTGCGGTCAACAAAAGTCAACGGGTCAAACCCGGTCAACGCGGTCAGACCTGGTCAACTGTCGGTCAATGAGTCAACTCATGACTTGGTAAAAATTAATTACGACACGAAATTTAATTATATTAGTTATAATTATTATTAATATTTAATTATCGCGAAACCGAGCTCGACCCGACCCGTTAACAATTCGACATCACCAAAAAGTTTAAAAATAACAATTTAATCGACGTACGCTATCTTCGGATATCACTAAGTTAATAATCGAACCGGCGTTAGTTAAATATATAAATTGGAATTAAAATCGGCGTTAAATATAAAACAGATTTGTATTCGACAAAAACCACGTTTCAATCATGTCGAAAAACCATATATATATTGTTTGTTTGCGAGTTTGCAGGTTGTGTTTTGATAAATAAATCGACAAATAATATTGTCGGGATTGTCCAAAAACAGAGGATAACCCCCACTTTTTACTGTTTTACATTTTATAAATGTTTTCGGGGGTGGAAAGACATGCAAGTTTTGCAAAAGAACACAATGTTTCGATAAACGAAAATCATATTTTTCTAAACCATGTTACAAACAAATTTCAATGAATACAAATGGTTTACGAAAGGTTTATACTAAACTTACCGATTTTCACAGCTACACAAAGCTTTTCGAAACATGCATGAGTTTTATGACTAGTGACGAGATTGTTATAGTCACAACTAGGGGACGAGGCCCCAACTTTACAAAATAACATGGGCTCGGCCCAAGGACAAAATAACATAGGCTAGGCCCAAGGACAAAATAACATGGGCTAGGCCCAAGGACAAGAAAACATGGGCTAGGCCCAATGACAAAATAACATGGGCTAGGCCCAATAACTCAGTTTTTCAACTATGGTATGTAGTTATGGAATTAGATGATAACAGATCAATGTGCGTAAGTAGGAAGATAACAATAGTAACCATTAATCACGTAGTGACCTGGTGCAAAAGGTATAGATCTATCGAGTTTGAGACACGCTCTACTCCTGGTATGCTAACCGGTTAGGAGTGCTTTTCTGATCCCAATGATGTCAAAGTTGTCTCGGGTTGGTTACTTACTTATGGCACATAGGCCAGTGTATTAGCTACACACTGACTGATCCTTAGATTCTCTAGATATACTACATACTATGATTTCTATACCAGTTTACAAAACTAACAGAAAATATTGCAATACCGGTTTACTAACAGGTACAAATGAAAACATTCTATTACCGGTTTACAGACATAACAGTTATGCATGGATTTGCAAACAACATGGAAAACATTTCAATACTGTTATACAGACATGGCATTTATAATGCTTTGGGATACTATGATCCCACATTTCGGTTTTCGAAGGCAAAATGCTCAAATGTTTTATGACTCATTTGAAAACAAAAACAGAAAAACTATGAACTCGCCAACTTTATGTTGACTTTTCGCATGTTCTTTCTCAGGTGACGATTAAAGTATAACACGGTTGGAATAGTGGAACCCATGGGATTCGAGTAGTTAGTGGGTGTTCATTTACTAGAAACCTTAGCAATCACGTCCGCTTCCGCTGTGCGATGAAGATGCCATTCGGTTCACGCCCCGGCTCTGATGTGAAAAGGACAACATGGGGGTTTGACACAAGCTTTGTTGATCTTGTTAGTTGGTTTTTCCAACTCTTCATCAACTCTTTTTGCGTCAACTTTTGGCTTCTTCTTTTCTTCACAAGATGATCGATGGCTTGGTTCAAAATAACCTGCAAAAGTTTTAACAATATCATGAGGCAGGAGATGTTTAAAAGCATTGTTTAACAATTCCTCTTCTTCTGACGATGTGTGATAGTATTCTCCAGGAGCCTCATCAAAAGATGCCTCTGTATATTCTTCAGGTTCTTCGATTATTTCTGCGCCCAATGCCAAACTCTCATTCTTGGAGATGTACTTGTTCCAATTAAAGCCTTCGTCTTCTTGAGTCACGACAAGCGCTTTGTCTTTGGATTCTGGCTATTTATCTTCAATTCGCACCATTCTTGTTCTTGGTTGAGGACGATGATAGATGGCTTTCTTGTAGTAGTCGTCGGCAACGAGTTTCGATTACCCTAAGCTTCTCTGTTTGGACATTCGTGTTTAAAATGTCCCTTCTCCCGACACTTGAAACATGTAACTTTTGACTTGTTGAAGACAAGTTTTCCATCCAATCCTCCCAAATTCTCTTTCTCGGTGATTTCCATGAAGCGTTGTGCTCGTCTGATGATAGATGCCATACACCATTTGATGTCGATCAACTCCATCTCGACTGGATCAATCTGATCATAGTCCTCTCTGGTCATCTTTGAATTTCCAATATTTCCTGCTACAAGACTGTCATAAGATTCGAGAACCGAAGCTAATAGTGACATATGTTGCTTGGTAGTGTTCTCGTCAAAGTTTTGTGCATTTTGTAAATCACAAACGATATTGCACTGTAGAACTCTTTAAGTAGGGTGAGACTTACTGTTCTTGTTGATCTGGGGATTGCTCGAACCATGTGATGACTGTGGGCTTGAAGGCATGTTCGGGTTGACCAGAGCAAAGGATTGAAAACCACTGTGTTGATTTGACGGTGGGCTTGGTGTGTTGTCAGCGCTGAAGGCAGTTTGGATTTTTGGAGACTGTATCTGAGTGGTAGAACTACCCTTGTAATAAAGATTAAAGTCTTGTTGCATTTGGGCGCCTTTGTTTTTCGCCATTTTATACATTTCAAGTTCGTATCCCTCTAGTCTCTCAATGAATCTTGGTAATGAGAAATTACCATATTCAGTACCATTCTTTAGAATAGTCAAATAGGTAGACCATTCCCCTTGTGGTAAGGAATCCACGAGTTTATCAACTGATTCTTCATTCATCTTTATGATTCCCATTCGCTTCATTTGCACAACCAAGTGACAGTATCTTTCAATCAGTTGTTTCACTGTCTCTCCCTTTATCAAAGTAAAGATTTCAAATTCTTTACTTAACAATGCTCGCTTCCCTTTTCGCAACTGTTGCGCTTCCTTGGAATTTCAATCGAAGAGCATTCCATAATGATTGTGCATTATCATCATGTTGTAACAGCGCCAACATGTCTTCCTTGATGGCTTGTTGTAAGATGGTCATCATATTTTTCTCGTTTATGAACTTCTCTCTTTCAAATCTGAAAGTTGAGCTAAACTTTTTTCCAGACCGTTTTCTCCAACCGGAGCTTGATATTTTGCTTCGATGGCAAACCAGCAGGTAAAATGATTTGCTTGAACCTAATTCATAAAACATTCACTCCAACTGTCAAAATCTTCAAGGTTCATCAACTTTGGTGGTTCGTCATCGTACCCATCTCATTCTCGAGGTTCATATTTTGAGCTGCAGTAGTTGTGACCGTTGACGCAGCAAATGCGTTGTAAAACTCCTCTTCCATTTTTCTGCAAAAGTTTTAGAAACACACTATCGAAAAACTGATCAGAATTTAAAAAATGTTCTTCGTGCCGATGAACTGCTCGTGCGACTATGATAGTCGTGCGAGTGATATACTTGTGCGATTCAGAGATTCGTATGAATGAGATGTTCGTGTGAATGACTGGTTCGTGTGAATGACTAATTTCGTACGAATCATTGCTTTGTGCGAATGACTTGTTTTTAGACTTGTAAGTTTTTTAGAAAAAACTTGTTTGTTCGTTCGTACGAATGACTTAATTTGTACGGATAGCCGTTTGTATGAGTTGTCTCTCTACTCGTACGAAACAACTCAGGTCACCAAAGGGATGAATTTTACTAATTTTGACATGATTAAGTTTGATTTTAGATCTGAAATTGTTAAGGATTTATTAGGATTGATTTTAACGTGATATACTAAAATCCTAGTCAATTTTGTCCATGAATTCGTCCAATTCCAAGATCTGTATTAGAAAGTGTAGATGTAGAAAACTCCAATGGTGAATCTGGATCTGAAACTGTTGGTAGTATGTAGAAACATGATGTTTGTCCTCAGATCAGGCCTCAAGGATTTGATACCACTTGTGAGAGTGATCGGCTCTCCTCCGATGAGCACCAGACTGATCTGACTCAGCTAACAAAGGTGGAATTCATTGTTAGCGAGTTTGACAAACACACAAGTGAGATATACTACTTAAATTCCTTGAAATGATTGATAAACATGAACAAGTACAGAGCAAGTAAACAGTTCGACAGGTCTTCGCCACACCAACAGATTAACAGTTACTGACACAACACTCCTTTATTTATAGGTCGACATGACTCGCATAGGAGAGTGTGTAACTGAGTGTGACTCGTGCGAGAGGAGCCTCGTACGAGTGATAGAGTGTCACTCATACGAGTCACAAGACTCACTCGTACGAGTCATTCTACAAACAATTATAACATATATGAAATATACAAACTGACGTTCTAAGCCCTATATACATAAACAACATATCCTAGACTAGGCTTAGACATTATGCACCAACATTAATATTAAAGAGCGGGTAAAAGACCGTTAGTGGTAAAAGTGAAACGTAAACGAAATAACTAGGAACAAAATAACCTAGTTAAGAACATGTATACAAGTAACAAGATAATGAGTTGTAGTCTCTTAATAATCAAATCTCAATTATGAGGGATCAAAAGGGAAAAAGGGTGAAACTTGGACATATAAATTAAAAATAAAACAACACACACACTAAGTGTGTGTGTGTGTGTGCGTGAAATAGCCAGGAGAAGAACAAGGGGAGCCAAACCCTTGTTCATCAAAGAATCACCAAATTGAAGGAGAGATTGGACCTTCAAGTTTTGCATGAACATGAATTATCGATCACCTTGATTAGGGGATCATAAGGTAGTCTAAGAACATAGATTGGTTAAATTTATAATTTGAGACAAGTAGAATACTCATAATTAGGTTGTTGGATTATGATCCTAAGATGAAATTAAGTGTATATGTATGCTTGATTTCGTTAGACATAAAGAAATTATGCACTATTTGATGTAAGATTACTTGTTAATGATTAAAAAGTATATTATAAAGTGGGTTTTGATTATATGATGAAGTTGATGACAAACCTATGTATAGAATCATCGTACATGGTAGTAATTGGAAGATACTTGAACAATTTGAGTGATTGAGTACATGTTCATACTTGCCATGAAATGAGTTTTTATTCGATACGAGGAACTTGATGATATATTTATGTTAAATGATGTTTAAAATCATCATGTATTTATGAATGTTTAAAGTATTTGGCTAAGTTTCATTTTTGGATAAATTCCATATATATGATGCGAAGGGTTGTTTTATAATGATGAAACAATCCTAAGTTCTTGTATGAGGCTGATAGATTACATTCCAATGATTGAAATTATGTTAAATTGATATAACAATTGTATGAACTTAATAGAGAAATTTAGTTAAAATGGTGGCCTAGAAATGACGCCTACCGGATAATTGATGAAAGGCTTAACTGAGTTTGTTGAACTTGAATGCGCATTTCATATGTTAATAGGCAGTTGACTTTTAAAAAGTGAAACTGACCTATAATAAGATCGTGTAATAATTTTGATATAAAATCCGTAAGGTGGAATAGTCTGTGATAATAGTGATTATTCTAACCATCTTGCGAATGATAAATGATAGTTTGACGGTTGACAAGCTAGGTGGAGGCTTGGCAAGAAGCGGGTCAAACAGATCAAGTACGCGGGAAAAAGTATAATCGGATTTCAAGTAAGTAAAGCTTACATCCTTAAAATAGTAAATTTTACTTGTTATTTGAATAAGAAAAAGCTTTTTGGGTATTCTGAACGAGATTTGAAATACAAGTTTCCGACACGGATAGATACGGGTTGGAACAAGTGAAAAGGTATTAAACCATATTTGATGGTAGAAAGGGAACGGTAATATAGTCATGTAATGACAAATAAATACTGAATTCTGAAAGTTACCTTATGGTGTAAACCATAAGGAATAAAAAGGGTAAAATGGTAATTCGGTCACGATGTGACAAAGAAATATTAAACATTGAGAAAGGGCACTTTATGGCGTAAATCGTAATGGGTAGAACGAATTAAGAAACGACCATAAGTAATATGATCATAAGGCGTAAACCGAAATAGATTAAATGGTGAGATGGTAAATAAATACCATCTCATATGATAAAATTGTCATTTAGGCCAAATGGGTCAAATTGTTGTCATCACCATTTAACAATAATATTTAATGATCGCTTGTTGAGTTTTTTGCTCACAAGAAATAGAGTTTCGCTAGTGATGCTATTAATTCATAATTAATAGTGCGAGGTACTTAAATGGGTCAATGCCATGACCCGAGCCAGGTATGTGTAATGAGTCAAACTCTCATTAAGGACTTAAGGTCCGATGAGAGTTAAACGACTCATGAATGAATGTCGAATTACCTAAAGCAAGGTAATTCCCATAATCTAAATTGCAGACACTAGGTTCTTAGGAACATAATGAATTTAAATATGATTATGGTTAAAATGTGTTTTTGGGTCAAAATATGATATTAAAAGTCCTTCGTCGTAAAGGAAGGGCCTAAGTTGACCAAAATGCCTTCGTGTGGTAAAACAAGCAAACTACCATAAGGATAGCTTCAAAAATAGGTTTTATAAGTAAGTATACCCTTTCGGTAGTGTAAAAGTAAATGGTAGAAGCCGTTTTAGTTTAATGCCTTTTAACGGGTCTTTTCCCGTAATTTGTCGAACCGATGGTAGAAATTGGATTAAATATATTAATGATAACAAATCCACCACAAGTATAGTTGTGTTGGAAAATAAATGGATATCTTGTGTGAAAAAGTTAAAATAAGGTAAAGGTTTGGTTGAAATAAGCGTTGGATTTCGCTAAGACAACCAAACGGGTCAGAATGATAAAATAAAGGTTTGTTTGAATAGAGCAATGGTTTTCGCTAAGGCAGTCAAGCAGGTAAAAATGTAGTTTTAATGCATACCAAAATGGATGCGTAAATACTTAGTTTGGTTTAAATGCGGTTAAAGGGTAAATTGGAAAATATGAGCATAAACCGGAAGTGGATGCGTAATTCATAAGAAATAAGAATTCGGGTTAAGGATTTCGGGTTAAATAGGTAAGAAAACATTTTAAGACATTTAGAAACAAGTTTCATGGGAAACAGATAAAAATTGAATACGTAAGAAAGTTTTCGTAATAAAAACGGCAAGACGGAAATTCTTGTGATAGACCACCTTAAGCTACGGTGGCCACCGTAGCTTACGGTAGGCAACCGATGAATAAACCAGAAAATAGTGTTATGGGAAAACGTCTCCGTAAGTCCCAGGTCGTGTTTAAATGCGCGGGACTTGAGACGAGGGGAACGAACAACTATAACAACACAGCAGCAAAATCGTTGCAGAAGGCAGCGTCGCCAATGTCATAACTGGCCGTCGCGGACCCTACACAATTATCCGACAACTTAAATGACTGCCTACGGTAGTAAAGCTCCAACACAAGTTTTAAAGAGGCGTCGCCAACGCTACCTCAGAAATTAAATTTTATGTTTTGATTTTTTGAGAAGTCGTTATGCTATGCTTTTGGTTATTTGTTATAATACTAATATTTTCAAATTTCCTGTTTAGGGTAGTCGCCACCTTTGGATGACGATCAAGCTCAATGAAGAAACGAAAACGATCAAAGATCAAGCTTCCCTCTTAGTTTTATTGTTTACGATGTTTTAATAAATTCAAAAATATGTAATGATGTATATTCGCATTTATGTATTTACCATTTGAAATTTTTAATAGAAATTTAAACAGTTTTTTAAGATAGGGTCTTACATGAATATTCATCGTGCCCAGTTGAACTACAAGTCGAAATTGACGCGTTTTAAATGCGTTATAAAGCTAAAGAAGAAATTGAAGAACTAGATTTGATGTTATTATATTAAATGTTATGATAATTGATGTAAATTTTGTTTAAAACTATTGTACTAGCCAACGAATATTGCTAACTTTTAAGTATTTTGAACTTCAGTTATTTGCGTTAATATTTACCATGCCACCGTGTTTCTTTAGAATTGTGTTCCCGTGGCGAAGCATGCAGGTGTAATACCGGTTATTATTACTGTACATTGTTTTTGTAAATTAATTATTATTAAGATACAAAAAGATTGTAGTTTAATAACATTACCCTACAATCTTGTATGATAGCGTAATAATTATTGCATTAATTCAATTTTGTTGTTACAGTACAACAGGACTAAATTTGGGTACTTATTATTGATATTTTGTTTTATGGTAGAGTAATTATAATTTTGTAGTCGCAATTTGCTCTAGCACAATTATAGTATTTACGAAAAATGCCATTGGTGTTTTTTTCTTTGCTTCGTATACTTTGTACGGAAATTCTTATTTGTACGCAAACTCACCCATGTATGTGTGTGTCTATTGGGGAACTAAAAAAAGTGTGGAACCAACAGTAAAACTGATATGTTTATTTTGTACATATTTTATTGGTCTAATTCCTACATTTTGATGAGTTTGTATGCTGATTTCCCTATATTTTCGATTCTGGTTTTATTACTTCATGGATTTATAGAAAATGGCGGAAGATCAAGGTGCTGTTTGTTTTTTCAGAGGTAAAATGTTTACAGTCTGTCGATCACATTTACAGACATCTGTAGCAAAAGAGGTGGACCAACCCTCTGCAGTCTGTAAGAAGAAGACTGTTTGTTTTTTAAATTCTACAAACTGCTGAAATAACACCAAACAACTATTATTTTTTAACTGTTTTAAAATAATACAGTTAAAACCTTCACATTTTTAAACTACATTTAATGAATTGATAAGGTAAAAGTACTTAAAAATTAAAATCTTTAATTAAATAAAAGAAAATTTTTAACTATTAATATAAGCATCTGAAAGAAAGTTATGATGTTGACTACAAATTGATTTTTACCGTAGTTTTATATCAGCAAAATACCAAGAATACGATTATTATTTAGAATTTTACTATTAATCTATCATCTCCTTTAATAAACCCACCAAAACTCCATTTTCTGCTTCTGTAACTTTGTCACTGAAAAGATGGTGTTGTTGCATAGCTACGTGGCCTAGAATATGGATGGTGTGCATGTGCAACGGTGGTGGTGGGGGAAGAGGAAGGCGGCGTGACGACGGTGGTGAGGAAGAGGAAGGATGGTGCGAAGGTGGGGAAAGAAGACGGTGGCGCCGGCTGCTATGGGGAAGAAGACGGCGGCAACAATGGGAGGAGAAGAGTGGTGGAGGGAGGGGTAGGGTTTTGTTATGTCTGTGTTTTGTGAGAAGATGTTTGAAGTGTTTAGAAGTGGGAGGTCCACATCTGTTTGGAGAAGAGGATGCACACACATTTTTAAATGAAATCTCTTCTAAAAAACAAACAATCTACAAAACAAAGGTCTGCGCGTGGTCTGCGCCACGAAGACAAAAGAGGCTAGGAAGCTCTTCTGAGGAAAAACAAACAACACCCAAGTGTTTGAATGAAGAAAAGAAGAAAATTAGGGTTTCAGTCGCCGTGTTTAGTCAGGTTCACAATTTGAGGATTTTGGCACCATAGTTGTCATATATCTGATAATTGTGGGATTTGGTATTAATAGGTCGATTCGGTTCCTTTTAGCACTTCAACACTTCATCCCACTTTGGTGCACGATTTGTCATTCTTAGCGGGGGATTTGTTGGGCAGATCAAGTTTCAGTCAACTACTAAAGTCAGGATATCATTACATGTGTATAGGGAATCGACACTTAGGTAGCTCCTTCCTGTCATATCTGATCTTAGATCCTGTTTTCTCATGTTTGCTTGCGTGTTGAGGTTAGTCTGTTATGCTGAGTTGTTTGTGTGAAATCTAAGTTTTATTGCTTTCATAGTCAATTATTCTAATAGGTTTACTAGAAAATCTCAAAACTCGAAAACAAAATAGGCCAGCATTCGATAGAGGTTCATTATCGATAGTCCACCCATAGTGTCCATGGATTAATATCCGGTCTTACCATCTACACTACACTACGACAGGTGCACTTGCCGATTATGTGTGGTTTAGTCTAGTGATTCAGTTTTAAAACTTGTTCCGAAATTAATATATTCACTCTTCACACATCAAGTTTTTGGCATTGTTGCTAGGGACACTGACACTATTGAGACGACCCAAGTCCAAGACCAGGTGACTTTACTTGCTTTTTTAGATTTTCTTTTGCCTTTAGGTTCCTTTTGTCATTTTAGATTAGTATATTTTTTCCTTTAAGTTTTCACAAGGACCGCCTAAATTCTTTGCTTCTTAAGAGCCCGAGCAAGATTTTCAGGAGCGCATTCGTCTCATTCCTGATAGTAAGGTACACATTCGTCTTCTCACTTTTGATATGGGTGATCAAGATAAACCAGCCAGGAGAGTTGTTGCTGATTACGCCAGGTCGAATGCGGCTGGGGCTAGGTCCAGTATTACCCGACTTGTTGTCAATGTTAATAACTTGCAGATTCCTCCCTAGAAAATCTATATGGTTAAGAACACCATCTAGAATCATGGGTTACCTTCTAGGGATCCAAATTTTCATCTCTCTTGCTTTGTGAGAATCAGTGACACCTTCCAGGTTCAAGGTGTCAAAGAGGATGCATGCAAGTTGCGTCTTTACCCATTATCTCTTGCTGACCGAGCCCATAGTTGGCTAGAATCCCTACCTACAGTCCCTGCCTACGGGAACCATCACCACTAAGCTGGGATGCAAGAAACATTCCTGAACAAGTACTTTCTACCATCTAAAACTGCTCGTATATCATTAGATGAGGGGGAGTCTTTCTACGAGACATGGGAGCGGTTCAAGAGTTGATGAATAAGTGTCCGTATCACGGGTTTGAAGATTGGGTATTGGTCGAGAATTTTTATAGCGGTGTAACACCTACTACGAGGAACATGCTGAACACTACTACAGGTGGAAATCTGATGACCACCAAGCCACCTGATCAGTGTAATGAGATATTCGAGGACTTGGCTATGAGCAGCTACAAGTATTCGGATTACATGGATCCCGTTACTTCATAAAGAGGGGTGCATAACGTTGATTCTAACAATGTTCTAGCCGCCCAGGTTTTGGCATTGACGAAGATGTTCAAAGACGTGTAGACGACAAAAGAGCAGAGTTGTGAGATAAGGGAGGTCACGACACGGCCTAATGTCCCATTGCTCTTGATGATCTCAAGGAACAGGTAGAGTTTGTGGGTAACCTCAACCGGAATCAGAATAACACCTTAATTTTAGCTGGAAGAATGGAAACCCACCGGGGTTTCAGCAGCACCAGATTTTAATCGAGGATGCTGGAGCGGGATTGATTGGAAGGGAGAAGAACACCACACCAGAGGAGATGATGAGGCAGAACCAGGAGTCGCTGGCTAAGCAGAGAAAGTTGCTGACTCAGTTTATAACACGAGAGGAAGCTCGACACATGGAAACTCAATCTAAATTCATGGAGCATGAGGCTTTCATGTAGAGTCAGGGAACAACATTGCAAAATCTTGCGAGAACTGTAGGAGTATTGTCTAATCAGCTAAACCAGAGGCCTCAGGGAGGCCTTCCTAGTAGCACCATCCCTAATCCGAATGCCCAGATGAAGGTTGGGACCACTTGAGTGGAAAAGGAGTTACTGATTGAACCGGTAGTTGGTGAGGAGCCGTTGATGAGGAGATTGAGATGGAGACACCATATGGCAATCTGCAATCGAGGCTAGTCTCAACAGGACAACACAGTCCAGTGGGGAGAGAAGGAGTCGACAAGGATGTCTAAGCCAACACCCCCTTACCCTGGTTGGTTGGTAAAGGGTAAGGAATCAGAGTAGCATAGTCAGTTCTTGGAGATGTTGAAGAAGCTCCACGTGAACATTTCATTCGTTAAGACCCTTGCCAAAAAGCCGAATTACGCAAAGTTCTTGAAGGATCTTCTTACGAATAAGAAAAGCTAGAGAAACTCTCTACTGTCACACTGAGTGAGGAGTGTTCTGCTATCTACCAGAACAAGCTCTCGAAGAAGATGGCTAATCCAGGCAACTTCACCATTTCGTGCCTGATTGGAAATCTGATTTTCAGAATGCGCTGGTAGACCTAGGTGCTAGCATAAATCTTATGCCCTATTCCATATTTGCTAAGCTCAACCAAGGAGTGTCGTTCTTTACACACATGAGTATTCAGCTAGCTGGTCGTTCTTGACATGGAGGAGGATTCGAAAAGTTCCATTATTTTAGGCCGTCCATTCCTTTCCACCGCGCGTGCTATCATTGATGTTTATGATGGCAAGTTAACCCTTTGTATCAATGAGGATGGGTTCACCTTCGATATTCAACGTTCTATGAATCATACTCGACATCATGATTACAATGTTTACTTCATCGATACTCTTATGTCACATATGGGTAGCCTTCTCAGTGAGATATGCGGGAGAGATATATCTAACACACAACTTTGAGAGTTGAAGATAAGGGGTGTGGTTACTATATTAAAAAGTCAAACATGCCATTTTCGGAAATGTTTTAATTTGATCTTATATATGTTATGAAATCTGTTTTGACACCTAAAAAGTTGGTAATAATTATTAAAACATGTAGAACATGTTCGGCTCGTCAATTTCAGTTCTAGGGTCGGTTCGCAACCGAAAGTCGCAAAGTTTGACTTCTGCTTTGACTTTCGATTCCGACCTGATTTAGATTAGTTACTACTGGTCTAAAGTTGCATTATGATCATAATATAATGTAGCTTAACCCCCTGAGGTTATATTAAATGATCAAATCAGAATCTGAGTTTATGCACAAGTTCTGTAATTATGCCATTTTGACTAAAATACCCTTTTTGCATAAAAAGAGGTTTTAATGATAACGAACTTGAAAATGAGTTTCCTACTGATGTAATATTATAAGTAGGATTATTTGGGATGTCAAACTAGATTATAAACTGAGTTTATAAATAAGTCCTTGTATTATGTTGATAAATGACGATAAGGCCCTTGTGGTTTATAAAACGGTTCTAATCATATCCTTTTAAGGTAAACCTTTTACCTACTGATCTTTTGTGTATTAAATAACATATCTAAGACATATTAACCTGACCTTAACACCAGTTTTCATTAAACATCACATAAATCATCATTTTACGACATAAGCGCCGTTTCAGCGCATAGTATGGTTTTAAACCATATTTATTAACCAAGACTTGTTACCTACTGATTCTAAAACTTATTTAAATATTTTTATAGTAAGTACATGATACAAACTCAGAATCCCAAACAATTTATAAACTATGTGTAAAAGACCAAAATGCCCCTTCGGTGCATAGCTTGGTCATAAAAGATAAATTACACATATAATTAATATCCTACTGATATTATATCATAAATAAGTTATTTTTCTAGAATACTTATGATTATAACATTAAATTATATTCAAGTTCCTTTTATAAGGTATGAACTTACCAAAATGCCCTGATGAGGCATAGTTTCGTTTTAAAACCTTAACGGGCATATAAGTTGATATCCTACTGATATTACAACTTATTTAAAATATAATGGCATATAGAACTTGTCCATGACTTATCCGGTCGCTGATATGCGAACGGTTAAGCATATGTAACTAGTTTACGAAAATTAACCGAAACGGGTCTAACCTTGTCATTTAAGTCTCAAAATCCAGAATGTTTATAGTTTGTCCATATTACACAAGTCAAAATACTTGTTAGGATTAAACTACATTCTATCCAATCATCGTTCAATCTAGCATTATACGTTTGATGAAGTACGCTAGTCGGTCCAAGTCTATGACTTAAATAAGACCGTTAGTATTTAATTGGTTAGCTTATGCCATAATCCAGACTAGAGACATTCCGGTAAATTCTATCTGCACTTAGTGCTTTTGTGTACGGCTGAGTTAATAAAATCTTACGTATATACGAAACTAGCTAGGTAATTACTCTCGACTTATTTCCCCTATACGGGCTTGGGTTACGGTAAACTATTACCGCTTGGTCAGAAATCGGATCAATCGAATGCCGAATTGTGGCTAGTAAATCGTATATTCTGTTTTAATCAGTTTGTTTGATAACTTAAACATCAAGGGTTAACTAACCGTGTCCTGGATATTCTCGGCTCATTACAATAGATAATGGCCACGACCTAGCGCGGGTGTAGGCATACACCCGATAGACGCTCAAAATGCATTACCCACAAGGTTGGGAAGAAATGACTCCTTCGTGAGTCCAAAGTGGTGTGTACGTTAATCATGTCTCGGTCTCCGTACTGGGCCCTGTATGTATGGATAAACATGTAAATATGTTAACAAGGTTGGTCGGTCAACTTTCTCAAGTTATAAAAGATTTCGTGCTGATACATACTTAAAACATGTTTTAAATGTTTTCAAAATGAGTCAGTTGGTGTATGTACCAGCGAAAGCTGACGTATTTTCAAAAGACTTAGCTTGCAGGTATAATACGAAAATAGGCTGGAAGTGCTCGGTAGTGATAAGAGATCTTGCAAATCCTGGATCTACCCAAAGTCTGTATTATATTCTTTCTTTGTACAATTTATGATCTGCCTGTGGATCTTCTATTACGAGCCTCTATATTATTTTATATTTCGAACATTCGGTTTGTAATAGTAATTTAAATCCAAGACTTCCGTTGTATTGTGTTTAATGGTCTATGATGTTATCAACTTACGTCACGATATTCCCCACCCGGGCCCACCGGTGTTTGATTGGCTGTGGAAAGCCGGGGTGTGACAGGAGTTCTTTTGATCTTTGTCTACAAAATCTAGATTGTGTGCTTGGGAGACGAACCTGATGCTCAACTAGGATAAGTCTCATTTCATGGTTCGTGAGGGAATAGTGGTGAGTCATATGATTTCACATGCGGAGTTTGAAGAAAATAAAGACAAGATTGATACCATTTTCAAACTCCTACCGCCTACTTCAGTGAAATCTATTAGGAGCTTCTTAGGTCATGCGTGATTCTACCGTCACTTCATTTGTGATTTTTCTAAGATCGCCCGCCCAATGACCCAGTTTCTACAGAAAGATATGCCATTCATGTTTTCTAATGAGTGCGATGGCCTTTGAGTTACTTAGGGAGAGGTTAGTGAGTGCTCTTATTCTCATTGCTCAAGATTGGAGCCTTCCGCTCGAGATTATATCTGATGCGAGTGACTTCGACGTGGGGCCGTGTTAGGGCATCGCAGGGAGAATGCTTCCATCTTATTTACTACGCAAGCAAAACCCTAAACGATCCCCAAGAAAACTACACCACAACAAGTCATGTTCACGTATCTCGTGCTTTTCAAAACCATCATTTTCACTGATCACGTAGTTCTTTGATACCTATTATCGAAGAATGATGCGAAGCCTAGGCTAATTCGATGGATTCTTTTGCTTCAGGAGTTTAATATAGAGATTAAGGATAAGAAGGGTGCTGAGAACGTTGTTGCGAACCATTTGTCCCGATTAGAGATCCTCGAGATGGAGAAGTCTCGGGATGATAAGATAGGGGATGATTTCCCTCACAAAGTGTTCATGTTTTTGAAATCCCACAAGGAAGTCTTTTCTTGGTTCGCCAATCTAGCTAATTACTTATCTACACGTAACCTTGTGGATAGCATGACATGTTTGCGAAGTGGTGAGGATGTAACATCCGTCGAAAAACGGGTTTTCCAAACCCGCTTCGTTTATTAATCGAATATCCAGTCATAATTTTTCATTGCACATTTATTGCTCAAATTAATTTTAAACGATACATAATTAATAAATATATTAGAATTAAAAAACTTTAATTGATAATTAATAATAAATAGTGAATAAAAAAAATAAAATGTGGCTGCCGGGTTTCAAACCCGGGTCGCCCATAAGATCAAACAAACAACACACCGCTCCGCCACTTGCCCTCTTTGTGAATATTACGAAACAAATAATACTTAAGATGAAATCCGAATTCAAACCGGACTTCAGTGCGGCAGAACTCCCAATCACCGGAAAATCCGGCAATCCGCGAGTTTAGCCATTTTCCTTTTGACTATAACGTTATAACCGACGTCGACATCGGTTATAACCGACGTCTGGCCCTCAATTTTAGTCGTAACCGCCGGAAAATCTTGACTGCGAACCTTGACCTCGATTCAGACCCAATCCAGCCATTCATCCCTATAAATACTCACCCAAACATCTCGTAAACCTTTTGCTGTCAACTGCACTTTCTTTCTGAGGTTGCAATTGCTCAAAGACTCGTTGCCGGAGATTTCCAATTTCGCCGGAACATCGCCGGCATCGTGATCAGAAAACCGTATTCCCTCACTAGACGGTATAACTGTCTAAACTTCTTTACTATCTTTTGATTTATACTCTAATTGTTCAAACCAATGATCAAAAACTGCAAAAACAGTTCACCCAGCCGGAATCCGCAAAACAGAACCGACGAATTCTGCCGGAAATTTCTAAGAAGACACTTTGTGATTTGGTACATCTTAGTCCTTAATTCCTTTCTTTTACTTCAATACAGTCAATTATAAGCGTAATTGGTCAATTAAACAACAGTCAATTCACTGTTCGGTAATTTGATAAGCGAAGAAGATGAAGTTAAACATGTGTATAAGTATAATTAAAAACGGATATTAAACCGGGTTAGACACACAGTCCAGCGGTGGACTGTGTGCACAAACAATGCACACGTCCCGGGTTCGAATCACACAACGTACCGACTTTCAGAAATAAAACCAATATTTTTAGTACTGAATCAGAACAAGTCACGGTATGTATATAAGAGTAATATAATCCATGAGTTAAACAGATTAGACACACAGCCCAACTGGTTGGGCTGTGCGCATACGAACTGAAGGACCCGAGTTCGACTCCGGGTCCCTGCAAGCGGTTCGGCCATTTTAAATCGTTTAATATAAACCCAATAAATTAACAATTAATTAGTATATATATATAATTAAAACAGAGAATATTTCGGGTTAGACACGTAGCTCAGTTGGTAGAGCTGCGTGCACGCGTACGAGAGGTCTCGGGTTCGAACCTCACTCAGCGCATGAATAAACTGAATCCGACCGGTCAAACGGTCAACGGTCAACATTTTTATATTTTTTATTTATTTATTTATTTAATCAGAAAATTATTTAAAAATACTTAAAAATAATATTTTTAAAGTTAGAAAATGTCCTTAAACTCACAAAAATAAATCTAAAAATCCTATTAAGATTATGAATTAAAATCTATTTATTTACCGAACCACTTCATTATTATTTAGGTTAGTTTTTCCTCGTCGATCAAATCCCAAAACTCGTGCGCATCCAACGTCATCAAAAGAACGCACCCAATGTGAGTGAATCTCTACCAAATTCCCCGTTTTAATCACATTTTGGGATGTATCATGTGTCGTTTAATTCCTTATTATATTTAAACACTTGTGCATCCATCATATCCTTGATCAAATGTGTATCCAATATGTATCAATTGTTGTGTGAATTATGTTTAGATTTAAGTTATCATTTTTAGTACATGCATTTCATTAGGCCCATCAGCTCCCCGTGGGATAGGGTTGAGTACAGGTGCCTCATTCGATCGGCTCCGTTTGATTGAGCCTTGATCTCACATACATCATCATTCATGTCATACGATCGGCTCCGTTGGATTGAGCCTTGATCTCACAGTCATCATCATTCATATCATATACTCATTCAAAGTGGTTTGTGTTTGTTATATATATGTTTGCTCCACATGTGATTATTGCACAAATTTTCAATATTAAATACAACAAGAAATTTATTAACAATGTTTTATCAAGGTTCACTCGCCAACTTTTGTTGACCCAAAATATCCCCCGTTTTACACATGATACAAGTGATCCAGTTGAGGCAAGAAACACATAGGAAGACTTAGAAGAATAAATCAGCTTAAGCTTTCGATTGTTTTACTTAGTTTCATTTTCCTTGTAATTGTATGGATTTGATTTGAACATTTAAGTTGTAATTTGAATTTAATAAATATGAAACATTTTAATAAACATCATGAGCTTTGGTGATAACCCAATTATGCCCCGACTCTTATTCCGCTGCGGGTCGGGGTGTGACAGATTGGTATCAGAGCCATGACTATAGGGATATAGGATAGGTTATTAGACCCTTAGAGCCTATACTATAGTTGATTAGAAATTTTTAAATTGTTTATGCGTTACATACAAAATTCATGATGTTTATATGCTTTATGTTTATTGTTACATTCAATGTTATGCAAGCATGTTCATAAGTACATATTATTATACAATGCTCATCATGAATCATATCCCCATAACATATCATATCCATGAGAGCACACACCTCACCATTCCCATGATTTTTGCAACGATTTTTGTATTTTTCAAATCACATCAAAGTGAGTTCTCATGACGGGCATGTAGTAACTGGAAGGGTACGAGTACCGGTAGTCGGAACGTCCTGTCTAGGCTTGGCATTCGTATAAATCCAAAATAAAGGACCAGTTTGCCTACCTGGGGACTAACGATGAGAGTACGAAGGACCTATTAGGCCAAAGCATGCTATACCAAATGTCGTGTGAGCTAACCCCACTTTGAGTTGTCATTGTGTCTACACCTGGACACCCTCCTACCATACACCTCGCAATCATATTTCATGGTTTTCATTCGGGTGATGCGAGTGTTAAACCGCCACACCAATGTGAATCCTACTAAGCCAATAGTCATGGGGGCCCACATGACTATACAGGCGATGGTATGGGGGACATTGGAGGCCCCAAACATGAGCAAACCCAAGACATCCTATGGATGTAGTTGCATTATTGATAATTATGTTATTTTTATTCTTTTGACGACACATGACACCTAAAAACTTCTTAAACTCACAATCTTCATATGTATGTTCATGTAGATGTCGGCTAGGCAACTACGTGGAGGTAGAAAGTCAGGAAGATCAAACGAACGCTTGGCCACCCAAATTGCAAAACAAATGGCCGCAGTGCTTCCTGACATCGTAATTCAAGTCCAACAAGCTCTCACCGCGAATCCCATCAACCCTCCCAATCAAGAAGACCAGAACGTCGACAACCCTCCCTCCAAAAAGTGCTCCTATAAACACTTCAAGTCTTGCGATCCCCCAAAATATGAAGGGACCGAAGGTGTCACTGCTCTCCTCCACTGGTTTGAAGAAATGGAGAACACCTTCCTCAATTGCGATTGTCCCGAGGATCGCAAGGTACGTTACACAACTGGGAGACTGTTTGGGGTAGCCCTTACCTGGTGGAACACAGAAAAGGGTAAGAGAGGAATCGAAGATGCTATGGCCTTAACATGGGAAGAGTTAAGGAAATCATGACGAGACGCTTCGGTCCAAGAAGCGAAATCAAAAAGTTGGAAGATGAATTCCACTCGCTAAAACAAAAGAAGGAGATCATACTTCCTACAACAAAAGATTTCTTGAGCTGAACCAAATGATCCCCAACTTGTTCACCCCAGTGTACCGCTTAGTTGAACACTACATTCGAGGCCTCCCCTCGAAAATCCAAGATTCGGTTCTAAGCACTTCGCCTGCAACACTCGAAGCCGCAATGGAATTAGCCACAGAACTCACCGAGAATCGCATCCGAAATGGCAAGTTCAAGGATGAGAAAAAGAAAGCCACCATTGAGGCCCAAATCCCAAACCATTCCGTCTCCTCTTCGAAATTTGTTGGTAAGAGAAAACGAAACAACAGAAATTTTGCTGTCACACAAACAAACCCTCCAATCACTGCCGCACCAATTACCCAAATTGCTCCCACAGCGGCACCATATAAAAAGCCATACTCCGGCCCATACCCAAAATGCAACCGTTGTCAATACCATCACCTTCCTGAACATCCCTGCCAACATTGCACCAGCTGTGGCCGTGCGGGTCACACCATCCAAACCTGTCGCACACTCCAGCGAATGAACCGCAATCAACCCTCAACCCAAACCCAACATCAGATAGTGGGTCAAGCCCAACAACCCTTACTTCTACCATCTACACAACATATAGCGCAATCCTACTACCAACCCAACTACCCCATGATGCAACCCATGCGAGCATGTTACAACTGTGGAGACCCGAACCACTTCAGGAACACCTGTCCACGCTTGGTGAACATCATCCATGCCCAAGCTCAAGCAAATCCGGTAAACCAAGCTAACCAAGCTCCTCCACCTGCTAGAGGAAGAGCTTTCAATTTCAACGCCAACCAAGCTAGGGCTGACAACAACGTGGTTAACGGTACGTTTCTCATCAATGGTAGTTATGCATCCATGTTATTCGATACTGGTGCGGATAAGAGTTTTGTGTCCTTAGAATTTGAACCTATCCTCAACCAAACTCATGATAATCTCATTGAATCATTAACGGTGGAAGTTGCTGACGGAAAACCAGTCTCATTAAACTCTACTATACGAAATTGTACCCTCACTCTAAACGATAACGATTTTCCAGTTGACCTCATTCCTATGAAGTTGGGAAGTTTTGACATTATAATCGGTATGGACTGGCTCAGCCAACATCATGCTGAAGTAGTATGCCGTGAAAAGTTCATTCGCATTCCTCTTGCAGACGGTCAGACCCTACGAATCTTTGGAGAAACCCCTTCGAAAGGACTCAAATTGATGTCCTGCCTTCAAGCCCGAAAATATCTCCGCAAGAACTATGTCGTATTCCTAACTAACGTCGTCAAGAAGGGAAAAAAGGAGAAGAAACTCGAAGATATACCTGTAGTGAAAGAATTCCCACAAGTTTTTCCCGACGACATCTCAGGACTTCCTCCCGTGAGAGAAGTCGAATTCCGCATTGATCTTATACCTGGCGCTACACCAGTCGCAAAATCTCCTTATAGGTTAGCCCCATCCGAAATGCAAGAGCTGGCTAGTCAACTGCAAGAGCTGACTGACAAAGGATTCATACGTCCTAGCTCATCGCCTTGGGGTGCACCTGTTCTTTTTGTGAAGAAGAAAGATGGAACGTTTCGCATGTGTATCGACTACAGAGAACTCAACAAATTAACGGTCAAGAACCGCTACCCATTACCTCGCATCGATGACCTTTTAGACCAACTTCAAGGCGCCACCTGTTTTTTCAAAAATCGACCTTCGTTCTGGTTATCATCAACTCAGAGTACATGAAGAAGACCTCCCAAAGACCGCCTTCCGAACTCGTTATGGTCACTTCGAATTCATGGTCATGCCATTTGGTTTAACCAACGCCCCAGCTGTTTTCATGGATCTAATGAATAGGGTATGCAAACCCTACCTCGACCGCTTTGTCATAGTCTTCATCGACGACATCCTCATCTACTCAAAGTCTAAATCCGATCATGAACGACACCTTCGACTTATCCTTACACTCTTAAGGACTGAAAAGCTGTACGCTAAGTTCTCGAAATGTGAATTCTGGTTAAGGGAAGTACAATTCCTTGGACACGTCGTCAATGACAAGGGAATTCATGTTGATCCTTCAAAAATCAAGGCATTGCAGGAATGGCAAGCGCCACGTACCCTTACCGAAGTAAGGTCATTTCTTGGTTTGGCTGGTTACTATCGCCGCTTCATTGCCAATTTTTCTCATATTGCTGTACCACTCACGGCTTTGACTCATTAAGGAAAACCCTTCATATGGGGAACTAAACAAGAAGAAGCCTTCCAAACCCTTAAGCAAAAGCTTTGTGACGCACCTATCCTCACACTTCCTGAAGGTTGCGATGAATTCGTAGTTTATTGCGACGCGTCAGGGAAGGACTAGGCTGTGTGCTAATGCAAAGAGGAAAAGTGATAGCCTATGCTTCTAGGCAACTCAAGGTTCATGAAAAGAATTACACCACCCACGACCTGGAACTTGGAGCCGTTGTGTTCGCTCTCAAGATATGGAGACATTACCTCTACGGTATCAAGTGTGAAATATACACTGACCACAAAAGTCTCCAACATATCTTCAACCAAAAGGAGTTGAATATGAGGCAACGAAGATGGGTCGAACTTCTTAACGACTACGACTGTGAAATTCGGTATCATCCTGGCAAGGCAAATGTGGTGGCCGATGCGCTCAGTCGAAAAGGTTATGCGAACTCCATTCATCTTCTATGTTCGCAAATCATAACCGACATCAAAGATCGAATCTGAGAAGCTCAACATGTTTCTGTAACAGAAAACGACGTACGCAATGAACTGTCATGTGGAGCAGAACTAAAATCGAAACCAAATCCGACGGTATTCTATACTATCTAAATCGCATATGGATTCCCGATCGCGATAACCTTCGTGATTTCCTTATGAACGAGGCGCACAAAACACGATACTCTGTACACCGAGGAGCCGACAAGGTGTATCAAGACCTACAATACACCTACTGGTGGCCGGGCATGAAAAAGGATATCGCTGTTTTTGTTTCCAAGTGCCTTACATGTTCCAAAGTAAAAGCTGAACATCAAAGACTTTCAGGACTTCTAGTCCAACCCGAAATACCTGTGTGGAAGTCGGAAAACATAACCATGGATTTCATTACCGGGTTACCTCGCACCTCCAGTGGGTATGACACTATATGGGTAATCATTGATCGTCTTACAAAATCAGCTCACTTCATTCCGATCCGCGAGGACTTCAAGAACGAGAAGTTAGCTCGTATCTACATCAGCGAGATCGTAAGCCGTCATGGTGTACCTTTAAGCATCATTTCAGACCGTGATGGTCGTTTCACTTCACGAACATGGCGAGCCGTACAAGCCGCCTTGGGTACACGATTAGACCTCAGTACCGCTTTTCATCCTCAAACTGATGGTCAATCGGAACGCACCATCCAAACTCTTGAAGACATGCTTCGAGCATGTGTCATAGACTTCAAAGGGAATTGGGACACTCATCTACCATTGGTTGAATTTTCGTACAACAATAGTTATCATTCAAGTATCGGTATGGCTCCTTTCGAAGCTTATATAGTCGTAAGTGCCGATCTCCAGTATGTTGGCACGAAATTGGAGAAGCACAAATCACCGGTCCAGAATTAATTCAAGAAACAACAGACAAGATCCATCAAATTCGAAACAATCTTCTAGCAGCACAAAATCGTCAAAAGAGTTATGCAGACAAACGACGAAAGCCCTTGGAGTTTAACATTGGTGATCAAGTACTTTTAAAAGTATCACCGTGGAAGGGAGTAGTTCGTTTTGGCCAGAAGGGCAAGCTAGCACCACGCTACGTAGGACCTTTCAAGATACTCGAAAAAGTAGGACCTGTAGCATATAAGCTTGACCTACCAGAAGAGCTCAACAGAATTCATCCCACATTCCACGTATCAAACTTGAAGAAGTGCCTCGCCGATGAAAACCTCCATATTCCTCTAGAAGACATTCAGATCGATGAATCTATGCACTTCATTGAAAGACCAGTAGAAATCATGGACTTCGGAGAGAAGCGTTTAAGACGAAGTCGTATTCCAATTGTCAGGGTACGCTGGGAGTCAAAATGAGGACCTGAGTTTACTTGGGAACGTGAAGACTCAATGCGCGAGAATTACCCACATCTTTTTCCTGTTACCACTACTACTTAAATTTCGGGACGAAATTCTAAAAGTAGGGGATACTGTAACATCCGTCGAAAAACGGGTTTTCCAAACCCGCTTCGTTTATTAATCGAATATCCAGTCATAATTTTTCATTGCACATTTATTGCTCAAATTAATTTTAAACGATACATAATTAATAAATATATTAGAATTAAAAAACTTTAATTGATAATTAATATAAATAGTGAATAAAAAAATAAAATGCGGATGCCGGGTTTCGAACCCGGGTCGCCCATAAGATCAAACAAACAACACACCGCTCCGCCACTTGCCCTTTTTGTGAATATTACGAAACAAATAATACTTAAGATGAAATCCGAATTCAAACCGGACTTCAGCGCGGCAGAACTCCAATCACCGGAAAATCCGGCAATCCGCGAGTTTAGCCATTTTCCTTTTGACTATAACGTTATAACCGACGTCGACATCGGTTATAACCGACGTCTGACCCTCAATTTTAGTCGTAACCGCCGGAAAATCTTGACTGCGAACCTTGACCTCGATTCAGACCCAATCCAGCCATTCATCCCTATAAATACTCACCCAAACATCTCGTAAACCTTTTGCTCTCAACTGCACTTTCTTTCTGAGGTTGCAATTGCTCAAAGACTCGTCGCCGGAGATTTCCAATTTCGCCGGAACATCGCCGGCATCGTGATCAGAAAACCGTATTCCTCGCTAGACGGTATAACTGTCTAAACTTCTTTACTATCTTTTGATTTATACTCTAATTGTTCAAACCAATGATCAAAAACTGCAAAAACAGTTCACCCAGCCGGAATCCGCAAAACAGAACCGACGAATTCTGCCGGAAATTTCTAAGAAGACACTTTGTGATTTGGTACATCTTAGTCCTTAATTCCTTTCTTTTACTTCAATACAGTCAATTATAAGCGTAATTGGTCAATTAAACAACAGTCAATTCACTGTTCGGTAATTTGATAAGCGAAGAAGATGAAGTTAAACATGTGTATAAGTATAATTAAAAACGGATATTAAACCGGGTTAGACACACAGTCCAGCGGTGGACTGTGTGCACAAACAATGCACACGTCCCGGGTTCGAATCACACAACGTACCGACTTTCAGAAATAAAACCAATATTTTTAGTACTGAATCAGAACAAGTCACGGTATGTATATAAGAGTAATATAATCCATGAGTTAAACAGATTAGACACACAGCCCAACTGGTTGGGCTGTGCGCATACGAACTGAAGGACCCGAGTTCGACTCCGGGTCCCTGCAAGCGGTTCGGCCATTTTAAATCGTTTAATATAAACCCAATAAATAACAATTAATTAGTATATATATATATAATTAAAACAGAGAATATTTCGGGTTAGACACGTAGCTCAGTTGGTAGAGCTGCGTGCACGCGTACGAGAGGTCTCGGGTTCGAACCTCACTCAGCGCATGAATAAACTGAATCCGACCGGTCAAACGGTCAACGGTCAACATTTTTATATTTTTTATTTATTTATTTATTTAATCAGAAAATTATTTAAAAATACTTAAAAATAATATTTTTAAAGTTAGAAAATGTCCTTAAACTCACAAAAATAAATCTAAAAATCCTATTAAGATTATGAATTAAAATCTATTTATTTACCGAACCACTTCGTTATTATTTAGGTTAGTTTTTCCTCGTCGATCAAATCCCAAAACTCGTGCGCATCCAACGTCATCAAAAGAACGCACCCAATGTGAGTGAATCTCTACCAAATTCCCCGTTTTAATCACATTTTGGGATGTATCATGTGTCGTTTAATTCCTTATTATATTTAAACACTTGTGCATCCATCATATCCTTGATCAAATGTGTATCCAATATGTATCAATTGTTGTGTGAATTATGTTTAGATTTAAGTTATCATTTTCAGTACATGCATTTCATTAGGCCCATCAGCTCCCCGTGGGATACGGGTTGAGTACAGGTGCCTCATTCGATCGGCTCCGTTTGATTGAGCCTTGATCTCACATACATCATCATTCATGTCATACGATCGGCTCCGTTGGATTGAGCCTTGATCTCACAGTCATCATCATTCATATCATATACTCATTCAAAGTGGTTTGTGTTTGTTATATATATATATATATATATATGTTTGCTCACATGTGATTATTGCATAAATTTTCAATATTAAATACAACAAGAAATTTATTAACAATGTTTTATTAAGGTTCACTCGCCAACTTTTGTTGACCCAAAATATCCCCCGTTTTACACTACAGGTGATCCAGTTGAGGCAAGAAACACATAGGAAGACTTAGAAGAATAAATCAGCTTAAGCTTTCGATTGTTTTACTTAGTTTCATTTTCCTTGTAATTGTATGGATTTGATTTGAACATTTAAGTTGTAATTTGAATTTAATAAATATGAAACATTTTAGTAAACATCATGAGCTTTGGTGATAACCCAATTATGCCCCGACTCTTATTCCGCTGCGGGTCGGGGTGTGACAGAGGAGGTGTATGTTTAGATCTGAGTGTCGTAGTATCCTATAGCATTATCATGATGGGCCGACCGGTGGTTATTACGAGGCGACATACAACGGCAAGAGGGTGTTTGATAAAGGCTTCAATCGGCCGACCGTTTTTAGGGACGCGCACGAGTTTGTGAGTAGTTGTGATGCCTGTCAGCAGACATATTTCATCCCAGGATAAAGTGCCTTAGAACCCCATTCATGTGGTTGAAGACTTCGATATTTGGCGCATTAATTTCATGGGTCGATTCCCCATGTCTCGGGAGAATCGATACATCCTAGTCGGAGTACTTGTTAGGTTTAAACTACATTCTATCCAGTTACCCGATATCGCTTATATGCGTACGGTTCAGTATATGTAACTGGTTTATGAAAATTAACCAAAACGGGTTTAACCTTATCATTTCAATCTCAAAATCCAGAATGCTTAAGGTTTACCCATATTATACAAGTCATAGTACTTGTTGGGTTTAAACTACATTCTATCCGGTCATCGCTTAATCTTTCGTATTATACCGTTTTGATCCTTTAAGCTAGTCGGTCTAAGTCTATGACTTAAATAAGACCGTTAGTATTTTAATTGCTTAGCTTATGCCATAATCCAGACTAGAGCCTTCCACTAAACGCTATCTGCACTTATTTCATTTTGAATACGGCTGAGATATTAAACCTTGCATTTTTTAATCAAGACTAACTTAGGTAAATACTCTTGACTAATTTCCCCTATACGGGCTTAGGTTACGGTAAATTATTACCTCTTGGTCGGAAATAGGATCAATCGAAAGCCGGATTGTGGCTAGTAAATCCGCATATTCTGTTTTGATTAGTTTTGTTTGATAACATAAACATTTGGGGTTAACGACCGTGTCCTGGATATCCTTGGCTCATTACATTAGTTAATTGCCACGACCAAAGCACGGGGTGTAGGCATACACCTGACAGATGCGAATGCTAAATTATTTTACCCACAAGTTGGGGATAACTCCTTCGTGGGTTCATAAGTGGTGTGTACGTTAATCATGTTTCGGTCTCTATAGTGGGCCCCATATGTATTTACAAACAAACATGTGAATTTGTTAACAAGGTTACAAGGTTAACTTTCCCATGTTATAAAGATTTTTCGTGCCCTGTGCACTTAAATCCATTTTTGAAATGTTTTCAAAACGAGTCAGTTAATTATATTTACCAGCGACAGCTGACATATTTTCAAAAGACTAAGTTGCAGGTACAATACAAAATAGGCTGGAAGCTGCTCAGTAGTGATATAAGAGGATCTTGCAAATCCTTAGATCTGCCCAAAGTCTGTTACATATTTTTGTATATTTTACGATCCGCCTGTGAATCTTCATTACAAGCCGTCTGTATATCAATTTCGTACTTTGGACATTTGGTTTGTAATAGTAATTTAAACTCCAAGACTTCCGTTGTGCTGTGTTAATTGACTATGATGATATCAACATATGTCACGATATTCACCACCCGATCCCACGGTGTTTGGTTGGAAATTCGGGGTGTGACATTTTTGCACTTAAGAACTAATATACTTTTGTTTTTTATTCATAAAAGCCTTCCACTTTTTTTGCACATAAAAAATCAACATACTTTTTTTGTCTTATAGATTCCCCTAATCATTGGTATATATAAAAAAACAACATATTCTCTACTCTTTTATCATACAAGTCCCACAAATTATATTATATATTTTGACGCTTTTAAATTTATGCATACCATTTTATATGTTTGTTATTTTATTTTATTTTGAGTGATGCCATCCATGCTCTTGAATTTTATTATATTGTTTTCCGAATAATATTTATGGTTATGAATTTATTGAATTTAAAATGAAAAAGAAAAGATGAGCATTGAATTTGGTTTGTTATATATTCAATTTAAAATTTTAATTCATCTTTATTCTTTTTCAACATGATATTAATAGGTAAAAATAAAAACATTCATAATTTTGTTTAAATTTAATATTTGGAATGACTTTTATTTGGAAAAAAATTATCTAGGGATTTTTATGAGATAAAAAAGTATGTTAATTTTTAAAAAAATTAAAAAAAACGTTTAAACAAAATAGAAAGTATATTAATATTTTATGTAATTTGTTCTTAAATTATATATAATAATATATACTTTTGCAATTATGCAACTTTTGAAAAATGGAAACAGATGACTCCAGACTTATGTAGTTATGTGGTACATCACAGTCATGAGTGCATTTCCATGCATTTATTTTTCAGGAATAAATTAATATATATTGAAACTTGATACAACATTATGTCCCAACATATTGTCATAACTAAGAGTTCTTTTACTGTGATTTAGTGGTAAGAGTCAGTTTTTCAACATATAGTCATAACTAACAGTGTAATAGCTTAAGTAAATTGTGTTAATATATTATTTTTTTTTGTCTTTGATGGGTTGTTCATTCAAAAAATTACGGTTTTATTTTCACCTGACGAGTTGCTTGTCCAGGAAAAACGCGTCTTAATAGAGAAGTTTTCCACCCCCTTACAAAAGAACGCTTCGTTCTCCTTCTCAAACGATGTGGGACTTACATCTCCACCCCCTTAGGGAGCCAAGCGTCCTCGCTGGCACACCGCCCAGCCCCTGGCTCTGATACAATTTGTAACAGACCAAGTAAACCGTGCCAATATATTTTCCGCTTTGCCCCCGATGGGTTGCCCATCCAGGAACTCACGGATTTGTTTTCACCCGACGAGTTGCTCGCTCAGGCAAAACGTGTCTTGGTAGAGAAGGTATCCACCCCCTTGTAAGAAAGGCTTCGTTCTCCTCCTCAACCGATGTGAGACTTACATCTCCACCCTGCTTAGGGAGCTCAGCGTCCTCGCTAGCACACCAGCCCGGCCCCTAGCTCTGGTACCATTTGTAACAGGCCAAGTAAACCGTGCCAAGATATTAGAGAAGAACGAAGCCTTCTTTATAAGGGGGTGGAAACCTTCTCTAACAAGATGCGTTTTGCCTGGGCAAGCAACTCATCGGTGAAAACAAAACCACGAGTTCTTAGATGGACAACCCATCGGGGGCAAAGTGGACAATATCTTGGCACGATTTACTTGTGAAACACCCTAACTCCATGTTTAGGAAAAAGATTATATATTTTTATATAATTAAGTTAGTACTAATAAAGTTATTACAAAAGTACGTTTCTATTTTTTTTTGCATAATTTGTTATACAAAAACTAGTCGTGAACACTACCATACATTAAAATCCAGAAACCCAAGGAGACTAAAGCGGAAGCAAAAATGCTAGAAATGTCAGTTCTTCAAAGGTCTTGATCAGTATTCGTGTTATCAAGAAATTCACCTACAATGGAAATTTTTATTTACAACTCCAATTATATAACACATATAACTTAAATAAGATAAATGACTATTAAATTGTAGTTTAACAATTAAATTAATTTTTTTTTTAAAATAGTACCCACCGTAAGCTACGGTTCAGTCCTTACGGTCATGAGCTCCTGTACTACGGTCCATAAATTTAGTTAAGTTACAGCAGCAACTCACCATAAGCTACGGTGGGTCACCGTAGCTTACGGTGGCTTGCTGCAGAATTTCTCTTTTGGTTGTTTTAACACGAAAATTATCCGTATCTTTTTAACCGTTTATCCTTTAAATATTCCTCTTCTTTCTACATGATCTGCCCATTAACCATTATTTATTAAACTAAATTCCAACATTCAAATTATTCATATTCGAAAATTTCTAAAACTTCGGCTAATTATTTATTTAATCGTTATCCAATTTTCGGCTATTTTTCCAATTCTACCCTTTTGTCAGTTCTTTGTCTAAAAGATTTATTCAACAAATCTCTCAGCAATTATCTCCACCAATTTTTCTTACATGTTTGGTTTCTATAACGAAATCCATCGTTTTTCGTAACCAAACTTTCGTTCTTTTACTATTCAACTCTTCTTGATCACTTTAGCGGTTTCTATCGCCTTTGTACGATTCAAACAATCATTTTTCATTTTATTGGCCCATTGGGTCGTGTTAGCGAATTACATCGCTTTTATACATTTAATCCATTCTTTTCCATTATTTGACCCGTATGGTCAAATTAGCGAACTACTTCGCTTTTATACTATTAAACCTCCGTATTTCACATTGTTTGATCCGTTTTGTCGTATTAGCGAGCTCCATCGCCTTTATACCGTCAAACCAATCATTATTATATAAATTGACCCGTTTGGTCCTATTAGCGAACTCCATCGCTTTTAAACGATCAAACCATTACTTTGTTATACAAATTGACCCGTTTGGTCGTATTAGCGAACTCCATCGCTAATTATTATATAAATTGACCCGTTTAGTCCTATTAGCAAACTCCATCGCTTTTAAACGATCAAACCATTACTTTATTATACAAATTGACCCCTTTGGTCGTATTAGCGAACTCCATCGCTTTTATACGATCAAACTTTACTTTATTATATAAATTGACCCGTTTGGTCGTATTAGCGACTCCATCACTTTAATACGATCAAAGCATTACTTTCAAATTGTTTGACCCATTTGGTCGTGTTAGTAGGTTCTATTGCTTTCATACGATCAAGTCATTGTTATTTTTATACTATTGACCTGTTTAATCGTATTTAGCGAACTCCATCGCTTTCATACAATTAAATGATTATTTCACAATGTAACAGGATCAATTCCTCCATCACATATTACTACCAGAATTATAAGTAAATTCTTAATAACAATAAGCCACGTACCTTAGAGCTTCCTTTTTGTCGTAAATCGCCTTCGGCTTTATCACCCGTCTTCTCGCTCGAGTTGCCTATACTGAACAGCCCGTTTAATTATTAAATGATTAATATGAAGAGCATTAGCTACCAACTTCATCAAATTCATCATATATGCTTTTCATCCGATTTTCACATTGTCAAGCATAACATTTTCATTTAAGAATTTATTGAACTCATATAAATACTGATTTATACATTACATTCGATATCTCAATTTTTAAGGCATCATAAGTCTTTATATTTACACTATAACAAACGAAAAGTCCGAATATAATCTTATTCACATAAAATCTCGGTTTATTAAACTTCATAAGTATAGGTTAATGATCATAACATCTATACTTTGCTCATCTATAAAACCCAATTCACTCAATTATCCAACATCATTCTATTACACAAATATATGTTTTTGACCACTATTTTTCATCAAGGGTTTACCTCTAAGTTTAAATACATCTATAACTTGCTTTCACACCTACAATTGATGCTTATATTGAAGTTTGTATTGTTCACCAAACTTCTTAATCCTTGCTTAACATTGAAATTCAACATACCTTATGGTTTTCTAGCTTGGATGATCCTTAATCTCGATTTGTACACTGATTTAGGGCTTGATTCAGCCTTCAACTTGATGGATTGTGAATTCTAGGGTTAGAAAGGAGTCTTCTTCTCCCTCTGCATTCTAGGTTAGAAAGGAGTCTTCTTCTCCCTCTGCTTGTTCTGGTCGATGCCCTCAACACACATTTGTGTGTTTTGGGTTTTTATTCTTCCTATTTATATTAACCAATTTTACCAAGTGTCTAATTTAGCCTTCTAAGTTTTTGGTTTAATATACCCGGGCACTATCTAAACACTTTTATTAGTTATCTAGCAAATAACTAGCAAATTTTCACATCCAATAATTAATTATGGATGTGATATATTTTACTTTTACACTGAATGTAAATATGTGTATATATATATATACATATATATATATATATATTTTATATTATTATATTATTATTTAATATTTTTGGGGTGTTACAAATCCGTCCCCCTTAAAAGGGTTTCGTCCCCGAAACACGTATACATACCAAAAAGAGAAGGGTAGAGTCGTATCATTTCTTCTTCGGGTTCCCAAGTAGTATCTGCACCTTTTCGATGCTCCCACTTGACCTTTACTTGATTTATTATTTTGTTCCTTAATGCCATGATCTTCCGGTCAAGAATTGCTATCGGTTTTGCCACGTAATTGTGTTTGTTGTCTATTTCTATGTCATTGTATTGAACGTGGGCTGTCTCGTCAGCTAAGCATTTTCGCAAGTGCGAAACATGGAACATGTTGTGTATCCCACTTAGTTCTTTTGGGAGTTCCAGGCGGTATGCTACTTTACCCACTGGATCGATGATTTTAAAAGGCCCAATAAACCATGGACTCAATTTACCCCTTTTTCTAAATCGAATAACCCCTTTCCATGGAGACACTTTAAGCATTACCTTATCACCAATTTGGAATTCTCTAGGCCTTTGTCTTTTATCAACATAAGATTTTTGTCGATCTTGAGCTGCTTTTAGATGGGCTCGAACTGCATCAATTTTCTCGTTGGTGGCTCTAATCATATCTTTGTGAGCAAGTTCGCGAGGGCCTACCTCACCCCAACACACTGGGGTTCGGCACTTCCAACCATATAGCATTTCATACGGAGCCATGCCGATACTTGAATGGTAGCTATTATTGTATGAGAATTCAACTAATGGTAAATAAGCATCCCAACTACCACCAAAATCAATAATACATGCCTGAAGCATGTCTTCTAATGTTTGAATGGTTCGTTCGCTCTGCCCGTCTGTTTGGGGATGATAGACGATACTGATTAATAGTTTTGTGCCCATTCGTTCTTGGAATTCATGCCAAAAATTTGATGTAAATCGAGTGTCTCTGTCGGATACGATCGATACTGGTACTCCATGGCGTGCTATAATTTCATTTATATATACTTCCGACATCTTTTCGGAAGTATATGTTTCACAAATTGGAATAAAATGAGCACTTTTTGTCAATCTATTAATGACTACCCAAATAGCGTCGAATCCTCTTGTCGTCTTTGGCAGCTTGGTCAATAAGTCCATGGTAACATGTTCCCATTTCCAAACCGATACATCTAGGGGTTGGAGTTTGCCGTAAGGTTTTTGATGTTCTGCTTTTACTTGTAAACAAGTTAGGCATTTTCAACATATTTTGCTACATCCCTTCTCATTCTAGGCCACCAGTAATTTTGTTTCAAATCTCGATACATTTTGGTTGCTCCTGGGTGAATCGAATAACGTGATTTATGGGCCTCATTTAATAATAATTCCTTGATGCCACAAGTGTTTGGAACCCAAATTCTTCCAAATCAGAATTTCATCCCATTTTCTCCATTTACTATGTCTTTCATCAAACTCTTCACTCGTTCTTTTCTCCACTTTTCTTCTTTAACTGCTTCAATTTGCGCTGCTTGGATTTGTTCAAGTAAATTTGATGTTACTACGAGTTGCATCGATTGTACTCGTATTGGTGTATATTCTTCCTTTCGGCTTAACGCATCCGCTACTACGTTGGCCTTTCCATATGGTAATGGATTTCACAATCATAATCCTTCACTGTTTCAAGCCAACGTCTCTGTCTCATATTTAATTCTTTTTTATCAAAGAAATATTTCAAGCTCTTATGATCAGTAAAAATAGTGCATTTTGCCCCGTATAAGTAGTGCTACCAAATCTTCAAGGAGAATACTAATGCCGCCAGTTCGAGGTCTTGAGTTGGATATTTCCTTTCATGCACCTTTAATTTCCTAGATGCATAGGCAATCACCTTTCCCCGTTGCATGAGTACACATCCCAGCCATAGGTGCGATGCATCAGAATACACGACTAAATCGCCAGTGCCATCCGGTAAGGTTAATGCCGGAGCACTTGTTAACTTCTCCTTAAGCGTTTGAAATGCCTTTTCTTGTTCGTCCTTCCAGGCAAACTTTTCGTCTTTTCGAGTGAGTTTACTTCACGGTAATGCGATTTTGGAAAAATCTTGAATGAAGCGTCGGTAATATCCCGCGAGCCCTAGGAAGCTTCTAACCTCTGACGGACTTCTAGGGGGATTCCATTTTGAGACTGCCTCAACTTTAGATGGATCTACTAGTACCCCATCAGCGCTTATGATGTGTCCAAGGAATTGCACCTCCCGAAGCCAGAAGGCACACTTCAAAAATTTTGCATATAATTTTTCTCGTCTAAGAATTTCCAACACTTCATATAAATGACGAGTATGATCCTCCTGGCTTTTTGAATATACGAGAATATCGTCGATAAACACAATTACCGACTTGTCCAACATAGTTTTGTAGACTCGATTCATAATATCCACAAATGCTGCGGATGCATTAGTTAGACCAAATGACATCACAAGTAACTCATAATCCCCGTACCTTGTACGAGATGCCGTCTTGGGGATATCTTCATCTTTCACCCTTAGTTGATGATAACCAGATCTTAATTCGATTTTTGAAAACCAACTCGCACCCTGTAGTTGATCAAATAGGTCGTCGATTCTCGGAAGTGGGTATCGTTCTTTATCGTTAGTTTGTTTAACTCACGGTAATCTATGCACATGCGCATACTTCTGTCCTTTTTCTTCACGAATAATACCGGTGCACCCCATGGAGAAACACTTGGTCTTATAAATCCTTTGTCTAATAAGTCTTGCAGTTGCGACATTAACTCTTGAAGTTCTGATGGAGCTAGCCTATAAGGTGCCTTAGCTACCGGTTTTACATTCGGGACTAACTCAATACCAAATTCTACCTCACACTCAGGTGGTATTCCTGGTAAATCATCTGGGAATACATCTTCAAATTCCCTTACTACAGGTACTCCTTCAATCTTCGGCAGTTCTCTTTCCGAATCACGCACATAAGTTAAGAATGCTTTACACCCATGTTGAACGAGTTTGTGGGCTTCCGCCATTGAACATAACATGGGGTTGCAATTCTTCTCCCCGTAAATAGTAATATTTTTTCCACTCGGTGAATTAATTTGTATTTCTTTGCGGAAACATATCACTTTAGCATGGTATCGAGACAACCAGTCCATTCCAACTACTACTTGAAATTCCCCCATAAGCATAGGTATCAAGTCAATCGAGTAATCCTCATTGTCAACGTTGAATTTGCAATCCGGACATATTGCATAAACAATAAAACTTTCATTATTACTTATTTCTACTTCCATAGGCATATGTAATTTTATTAGTGTAAATGAAGGGTGTTGAATAAATCTTTTTGAAATAAAGATTTATTTGCACTTGTATCAAATAAAATCCGTCCTGGAATACAATTTACAGTAAATGTACCTAACACCACACCGGGTTCAATCTTGGCTTCAGCCGCAATTATATGGAAAGATCTTGCCTTCGATTTAGGAATTTCAATCTTCACGTCATGTACTTCCTTCTTCCCTTTCAATTCTGGGCACTCTGATTTCTTGTGACCCAGCTGGTAACATTTATAACACATTGACATTTTACCAGGGCAATTTAACGCTATATGTCCCGTCTTCCCGCATATAATACATGGTTTATTTTTGAAGTAGCACTCGCCCTTATGGGCACGACCACATATTTTGCAACCTGGTGACCCTCCTTTTATACTCCCCTTCTTTGGAATTTCATTCACCTTTTGTCTTTTTGTAGAAGTTGGGTTTTCATCCATTGCCCTCCGTTCACCCCTCTCGATCTGCTTTCTTAACTCAATCTCACGTTCTCGTGCAACGTTTATGATTTCTGTGAGATTTTCGTATTTTGAGGGAGTCATAAATTCTCTATACTCCGTGCTCAACATATTGTAATAGTAGTAGATCTTTTGTTCTTCTGTTTGTACCAGCTCATCACAAAACCTCAGCTTATCAAGAAATATTCCCGTGATTTTATTAATTGTTTCACCCTTGTGTCTTAACTGGATAAATTCTTCCTTTATCTTATTTATCACGGCCTTAGGGCTGTGATGTTTAAGAAATGGCAGTTTAAATTCTTTCCATGTCATGTTCTTTGTAGCCTCTACTCCTTGTTCCTTCTTAAGATTGTCCTACCAATCTTTTGCTTGACCCCTCAATTGACCGGTTCCGTAAGCTACAACGTCGGTCTCGTCACAATGAGTTCGTTCAAAAACTCCTTCCATGTCACTTATCCATCGTTGGCAAACTATAGGGTCCACTTCTCCATTATAAATTGGTGGTTTGCACGCCATAAATTTGTATATGGACACGGCTTCTTCTTGTTAGTCTTGTCTTTTTCTTGCACAAGACTTTCTTTTAACTTATTTATTCTTTCTTCTACCACCGACAATGTTGTAGTTTCAAGTCTATCCATTAATTGAGGTAAGCTTGCTTCTAAGGCCTTTCCGACTTCTTCGGAAATCTTTTCTCATAGCTCTTCCGTCATGAGAGACATTGTATCATCGCCTGTTGCTTCTGACATTTCTTTAACTGGAATGTTCATATTGATTTTTGGTAAGCAATTTATCCAATAATTTCCATATTTTATATGGATAATCACCTTATTACTTGATATTACTTATAATATATCTTTCTCTTTTAGTTAGGTCAAATATATAACTTGTCTTTACTATTTGTACTCAGTGTATATTCCGGATTCGAGTGTATTGATACACTCCTTCCATACACTCTAAGTTTCCTTTCTTCTTCATTTCGAAACTAGTTCTTACCGGATGTCTTGATCAAGCTTTGAACCGAACGAATCTCATCTTTAACCTTAAGCTCTGATTACCAACTTGAAACACCCTAACTCCATGTTTAGGAAAAAGATTATATATTTTTATATAATTAAGTTAGTACTAATAAAGTTATTACAAAAGTACGTTTCTATTTTTTTTACATAATTTGTTATTACAAAAACTAGTCGTGAACAATACCACACATTAAAATCCATAAACCCAAGGAGACTAAAGCGGAAGCAAAAATGCTAGAAATGTTCGGTTCTTCAAAGCTCTTGATCAGCATCCGTGTTATCAAGAAATTCACCTGCAATGGAAATTTTTATTGGGAACTCCAATTATATAACACATATAACTTAATAAGATAAATGACTATTAAATTGTAGTTTAACAATTAAATTAATTTTTTGTTAAAAACAGTACCCACTACGGTCAGTCCTTACAGTCATGAGCTCCTGTATTACGGTCCACAAATTTAGTTAAGTTACAGCAGCAACTCACCATAAGCTACGGTGGGTCACCGTAGCTTACGGTGGCTTGCTGTAGAATTTCTCTTTTGGTTGTCGTTTTAACACGAAAATTATCCGTATCTTTTTAACCGTTTATCCTTTAAATCTTCCGCTTCTTTCTACATGATCTGCCCATTAACCATTATTTATTAAACTAAATTCCAACATTCAAATTAATCATATTCGAAAATTTCTAAAACTTCGGCTAATTATTTATTTAATCGTTATTCAATTTTCGGCTATTTTTCCAATTCTACACTTTTGTCAGGTCTTTGTCTAAAAGATTTATTCACAAATCTCTCAGCAATTATCTTCACCAATTTTTCTTACATGTTTGGTTTCTGTAACAAATCCATTGTTTTTCGTAACCAAACTTTCATTCTTTTACTATTCAACTCTTCTTGATCACTTTAGCGGTTTCTATCGCCTCTGTACGATTCAAACCATCATTTTTCATTTTATTGACCCATTGGATCGTGTTAGCGAAATTACATCGCTTTTATACATTTAATCCATTCTTTTCCATTATTTGACCCATATGGTCAAATTAGCGAACTACTTCGCATTTTATACTATCAAACCTTCGTATTTCACATTGTTTGATCCATTTTGTCGTATTAGCGAACTCCATCGCCTTTATACCGTCAAACCAATCATTATTATATAAATTGAGTTTGGTCGTATTAGCGAGTTCCATCGCTTTTATACCGTGAAACCAATCATTATTATATAAATTGACCCGTTTGGTCCTATTAGCGAACACCCATCACTTCTTATATACTGATCAACCATTACCTCTTTATCGATATTACTAAAAAATTGACCCGTTTGGTCGTATTAGCGAACTCCATCACTTTTATAAATCAAAGCATTACTTTCAAATTGTTTGACCCGTTTGGTCGTGTTAGCAAGTTCCATTGCTTTCATACGTTCAAATCATTGTTATTTTTATACTATGACCTGTTTAATCGTATTTAGCGAACTCCATCGCTTTCATACAATTAAATGATTATTTCACAATGTAATAGGATCGATTCCTCCATCAAATATTACTACCAGAATTATAAGTAAATTCTTAATGACAATAAGCCACGTACCTTAGAGCTTTCCTTTTTGTCGTAAATCGCCTTCGTCTTTATCACCCGTCTTCTCGCTCGAGTTGCCTATATTGAACAGCCCGTTTTAAATGATTAATATGAAGAGCATTAGCTACCAACTTCATCAAATTCATCATATATGCTTTTCATCTGATTTTCACATTGTCAAGCATAACATTTTCATTTAAGAATTTATTGAACTCATATAAATATTGATTTATACATTACATTCGATATCTCAATTTTTAAGGCATCATAAGTCTTTATATTTACGCTATAACAAACAAGTAAGTCGAATATAATCTTATTCACATAAAAATCTCGGTTTATTAAACTTCATAAGTGTAGGTTAATGATCATAACATCTATACTTTGCTCATCTATAAAACCCAATTCACTCAATTATCCAACATCATTCTATTACACAAATATATGTTTTTGACCACAATTTTCATCAAAGGTTTACCTCTAAGTTTAAATACATCTATAACTTGCTTTCACACCTACAATTGATGCTTATATTGAAGTTTGTATTGTTCACCAAACTTCCTAATCCTTGCTAAACATTGAAATTCAACATACCTTATGGTTTTCTAGCATGGATGATCCTTAATCTCGATTTGTACACTGATTTAGGGCTTGATTCAGCCTTCAACTTGATTGATTGTGAATTCTAGGGTTAGAAAGGAGTCTTCTTCTCCCTATGCTTGTTCTGGTCGATGCCCTCAACACACATTTGTGTGTTTTGGGTTTTTATTCTTCCTATTTATATTAACCAATTTTACCAAGTGTCTAATTTAGCCCTCTAAGTTTTTGGTTTAATATACCCGGGCACTATATAAACACTTTCATTAGTTATCTACCAAATAACTAGCAAATTCTCACATCCAAAAAAAATATATTACTTATAATGATGTAATATTATTTTACTTATACAAACATTGATATGTAAATATGTTATATAATATACATATATATATATACAATATTATATACAATATATATATATATATATATATTATATATATTATATATATTTTTATTTATTATTTAATACTTTTGGGGTGTTACAAATCCATCCCCCTTAAAAGGGTTTCGTCCCCGAAACACGTATACATACCAAAAAGAGAAGGGTAGAGTCGTATCATTTCTTCTTCGGGTTCCCAAGTAGTATCTGCACCTTTCGATGCTCCCACTTGACTTTTACTTGATTTATTATTTTTTTCCGAAAACAACTCTTCAAAGGTTGGTAATCATCTGTTCCTTCACCAAATATTTTGTATTAGCATCACCGTCAGAATCATCCTCCACGACAACCCTATCATAAACATCAGCCTCGGACACATACTTATAAAGATAATCATTAGGCTGTGAAGCACTAATGTTGTTCAATTCATCTTTAAAATCAAATACGAAGGATTCTTCGTCTACACCTAATATTTTGGCAATATCTTCCTTAGTGTAGTTATGAACGAATTCACCTTCTTCCACATCGTGCTCAAGGTAGAAACCCTTGGTGTTTGCATGTTAGGAACAGCTGATATAGTAACAGGTATGGGGATTCCTAACTATTCTGCTTCAGTCATAGGGTCCTTCCTCTCCCCCTATCCTTGTGCTTCATCCTCTTGGTTAGCTGAATCATTTAGGAAGGCATCATAATCAAGAGATTCATCACTCTTCGCAGTTTTAGTAATCAACCTTGTACCCCTGATCATCATCATCGTTGTTGCCCTGATCGTCATCGTCTTTCTTATCGTCGCTTTTATCAGCATCCTTATCACCCTAATCATCATCGTTCTAAACATCATCCTCAAAAAATGCATCTACCTCATTATCGACTCCAGCTTACATTTTCTTTTGTTCCAAGATTGTCTCGCTCAAAGTCATGTCTGACACATCAACAAGTCCACCAATAACAACAAACTTCACTCTTTCATCTTCTTTCTCAACATTCTCTTCAACTTGAGTTTCTATAACTGGCGCAGATTCAGCTTCTGGCGCAGTTTGAACACTCACATGTACATCATCTATCTTCTCTATTTTCCTTTACCAACTATAACAGCTTCATCTTCAGCTTTACGTGCACGCTCAGCTGCTCTGGCTTTGGCTTCTTCAACTTTAATTTCATCATGTTCAACTGCAAAGTTGATATTATATCTCTTGTGGAGTACTTTGAATAACATATCAAACTTCTTAGCATTCTCGGCTTTATCTGTCTCCAAATCCTTAACTACCAGATGTAACCTTTCATTCTCAGCAATGACAGTCGTAAGCATTGATAGCAAGTTCATGTTCTTCGTCTCAAGTTGTTTGATTGTAGCATCATGTTCTTTGATCATGCTCTGCAGTTCACCCATCTTTGCATTATCATCTACCAACACTACCAGCAACGCTTCCAATCTTTTCTTACTTCCTCAAGAAACTTGATTCGGCCTTCAAATTCTTTCATCTTTGTCTCTATCTCGTTACTCTTGTCATCGTTGAACCTATCTGTATCAGACCCTTCCAAAAATGGAATATCACCAAAATCATCTGGAAATTTGTCAGTCAATGAACGTCTAGGACCAGATTATGGTATAGACTGTTGTTGAATAGGAGGTGTTGGCTGATTTTGTGGTGATGGTTGTGGAGGTGTGATATGTTATGGTGATAGAGGATGTGGTAGTGATTGAGGGGGTATAACAGGTGTTTGAGGTTATTGTTGTGGTGGCTGTTGTGATGATGGAAGAACAACGGTCTCCACATTGACACTTGGAGCAACCACTTCTACTTCAGGGGTTCTTTTCTTTCCAAACTTCTTTCTTGCCCTTTTTGCAGCCAGAGAACAAGTAGTCTTTGCAGCATCAGAACTTTACTCTTCGTACGCTTAGCTAGTTTCCTCGTAGGCTTAGTAACCACAATCTCTTTATCAGAATTAGAAAGCATATAGGAATCATCATCATCCCCCAGAACTCTTTTCCTTTTCAACTCTGCCTTTTTAGTTGCACCTTCTGCTTCTAGATCAGGACTATCATCGGATGATCCTTCATCATCACCATCATTTCCCCCAGCACCTGCTGTACTAACAACATTCTCTCCCTGCTCTTTATCATGCACATACGTAGCCGAATAAACATCATCATGCACATTCTCTTAGCCTTGCTCTTCTACATTAATAGGCTCATTAACTTGTACCTCTTTAACCTCTGGTTCCTCGACAAGCATTGTTTGGACCTAGCACGCTTTCTCTTTTGAGTTGTTGTAGTTGAAGTACCAGCAGCTTGTTTATTTGGGGTTCCTCGCCTTTGTTTTTTTGTATCTTCCTTCTCGTACCCACTGCTTCTTTTCGCAACAAATCCTTCTAAGCAAGCAACATCATCTTTTTCATCTCCACTTGTATCCTTTCTCCACTTCCCTTTTGGAGGTGCCACATAATCTTTATCCTTGATAGCTCCAAACACCCGCTTAGCAATAGGTTCATCTGTCTTCTTCAGGTATAAGTTCAATCTGGACAACGTCCCAACATCCATGTGACTTAAAACCAGCTCATCATCTTTATCTTTCGCCAAGTTAGGGAATAGATCATCTAGCATTATTTGTACAAATATCGGATACTGTAGAAACTTCTCTCTTGTAATATTCAGCACCATCTGATCATAAATCAACTTTGTGAAGTTGTATGGCAAGTTCAATCATACACAACTGATAGTCAACAATATCATCAAACCCTCCCTTTCTGTGACTGAGCTCGTGTCTAACAGAGTGCACAAAGAACTTGTAAGGCCTACCAAGGTTTACTTTCTTGAACGGAGAAGCATTTACATAGCCCTTGTAACTCATGCGATAGAAACATCCTTTAACCATTTGTTCTTGGTATCACATTGGATCACTATGTTTATCGTTGAAGCCCAGCACTCTTCGTATTAACTCCTCTGTGATTTTAACCTCAAACTCCTTATCGTCGATTTTGACTGCAGATATAATAGCTTTCAGATTCTCTTCTGATCTAGCAGCTCCCCAAAAACGTTCAACATGCGATCGGTAGGCTTTATGTCTATCAGTTAGTGCATTTGTAATTGGTAATCGTCCCATAAATTCTAGCACATCTTTGAAAGGCGTGATTTCCAGGATCTTATCATCAATAAGACAGCAGATATTATGAATCAGTTCGAACGACGTCTTCTTTTCCAGCACATAACGAGCTCAACACTTAGAAAAATTTCGACGAAAAATGAACATAACACTTGGTGTAAACTATACTTTGTACGAAGTGCACATATGCACTTTGTACGAAGTGGTCTTAAACACTTAACAGTTATTGACCTTAGAAACTTCGTACGAAATGGCATATAATAATACCACAATTTTGACCAAGACACTTCGTACGAGGTGGCTTTCAGAATTTTTGCATAACACACTTCGTACGACGTGTACATACACCTCGTACGGAGTGACACACTCCGCACAAAAACAACAGTTAAGAACACCAAACTTAAAAAATGTGATTTTTGTGCAATTGATGGTTCTATTAGAGCCTAACACCATCGACAAGCCTAATTATGTGTTCAATTTTAACTTTGGCCGGTTCGTTTTTCCTAGATCTAAGTTCTTATGTCCGAAGTGCCGAAAAGTATGATTGACGGTCAATTCATGATTTATTACCTTCACCATTGTAAGAGGTGTGTAGATCAACCTCCCCAAGGTGTGTATAGGCTACAGTTTGTTAGAAATCACTCAAAATGGTCAAATCGTACAAAGGGACTCTCAGCACGCACAAGCAGATAATGCGCTTCGTACAAGTTTGACAGATATATATAGGGTAGGTTCACTTCATACGAGGGGATCACCACTTCGTACGAGGTGGCATCTGATTTGTGCGATGTAGCCAACTCGTACGAAGTAGACTCCAACTCGTACGAGGTGGCCCAAAAAAACTTCAAAACTTTCAACTTTTTGCGTATTTTATTAGTTTTAACGATCCACTCAGTTGACCAAGTCCAAGTTAGTGACCCCAGTAAACTGATTTGTCTACCAAGTTCAAGTTAATGACCTTGGTTGAACACTTTATGACTAAACCGATGTTTTTCGTCAATTTTAAGTTTCAAATTAATGAACTTATTATCGTTTTGAAACATTTTCACATTCTAGATTTGCTCCCAACCCGTATTCCTTCAGCTTTCATTCAGCAACTGTCATTTCGGACTTCGAAGATCCATTTATGCTAAAACTTACTGAAAATCTAAGATAAAAATAAAATCTTTTTGTATTTTCCAAAGTTTATGCTAAAACTTACTGAAAATCTTTTTGGATTTTTCTGAAATGAAATGTAAACTCTGTACATATTTTTGTGAGTGTGTGTTAGAGGATCATATCAGTTTTGATAAAACTTTAAGTTCTAAACAAATTTACTTAGATTGTGAGTATACTGATCCACTTAAACCTCTACACATTTCTCAATTGTTTCAAGCTATGTTAGGTAATATTAGGAACATGACTTCTCTATGTTTCCCACCTCAGAATATACTCCCGTATCGAGATTCCCTTGATTTCATCTCATAGTTGAATATATCTCACTGATATCTGTATCTGGGTGATGCGAGGTCTTAAGAGCTCAGGTTAGTACTACCGTACAGACAAAGAGATGAAGGCTCGACTGGTAGGTGTTGTTCCAAATTTGGAATCTTTTGAACTGCAATTGTCGTATCTTTCGATATTTTCAATCTTTTTGATACAGCTTTAAGGCGTTTTAATACAAAAGTATTATACAAGTTCTAGGCCATTGCTAACGCAAAATCAGAAGAACTCATATAATACCCCAAATATGATTAAATATAAATACCTAGTATCTCAGAATCTAGCATTCTTTCAAACGAAATTTCAGAGTACCAAGTCCAGATATCCGAGAGATGTGCCACAGATTAATCAGTTATTCACTTTTAAGTTTATATCTCGAAAGAAATCTACTGAATGTACGAAGCCTACTGGCACATCATCAGTAAGACCTGTTTAAACACTTTTTAACATTATATTTCTTTAGCATACTGTCACACCCTCAATTTCCACTAGCGGAATATTACCGCGAGGCATGTGATCAAACCAGAATCTCAGACACTAGCAATATCGAACGACTCTATATGATTTATTTAAACGTTTTCCAAAAACATTTGTTGTTAACATACATAGTCATTTTCAAAATATCAAGGTTTCAAAGTTTAGCGGAAGCATTAAAGTAAAGTAACGGGCGCCAACATAAACGCCAAACCAAAATCCCAAAAATTATTCGTAAATAAAGACTCGATAAAAATGTCTTGATCAATGCAAGTGAGTGCATCTAGCGCTCCTAGCGTCCAGAGAAACATGCAAAGAAACAAGTGTCAACATTAAAGAAGAGTGAATTCACAGGTTTTTATAAGTTCACAAGTTCGGTTTAAAAGATTGTTTTTCTCCGTTATCCCTAACCCGGGATAACGACATAGTTCCATTATTCCTAACCTAGAATAATAATGTTGGTTCGTAAATAAGTTCAATGTTAACATGTAAGTAGCGAGCCTAAAGTTATGTCACATAAGAGTTCACGATCGAAGCTGACTGTTGTTACCTCTGTGTTGCCAGGTCTATCACTGACCATGGCGAAAGTTAGGCCAAATTAATCACCCGTTGATCATTCCTAGTCGGCTAGCGCGACTAGCTCGGGTGGGGCTTGTCGGGCCCAGTAGTACTACTATAATTTCCCCGCTATCTAACCCAATACTAACGAGCCGAGAGTTGGTTGAGGACTTCCGTGATAAAGCTACTTAGTGACCATAACATACATTAACATTAACTTAGTTACCGAATAGTTAACAGCGTTAATTTCGCATGACGTAAAAGATAGAGTTGTAGAGCGTATACATGTTTCTCCCCCTGTTGTTCAAAACCGGATAAAATAGGGGCCGTGAACTCACCTTAAATTGCTCAGTTAGAATAAAGCAAAAGAAGCAAATGATGGAAGCGCTAATGCGTCCTAACATGTCAACTGATTTAAAGTTAGTGTGTGAACACACTGACACAAAACCCTACCCCAACTAACACACAGTACGGCACACGTAATAATCAATTCGAAACCATAATCATGCATGCAAAGTATCACCATACAAAATAAAGATCAAACCAACTTGTTATAAACACATGATAACCATACAACACTTAGGTACACACAAACGCAAGTTATCAAGTTTCAGCTTGTACGCTCATAACTGGGCTTTTTCAAGGATTTTTATAAAATAGTTCCAACGTTCCAAAAATTCCAATGTTTTTACAGGAGATGTCAATTAGACTGTAGAATTTTGTTTAAAATTTTCAAATCCTAAATCTTTACCAATTATTTATAAACATTTATATACTAGGCTGCAGTCAGATTTGTCGCTTTATGACTGCAGTCCACGAGAAAATTATTTAAAATCATCGTCCATCCAATTAACAAAATTCCTATGGAAGATTTTTGGAAATTCCCGTCTCCATTTACTGTGCAAATTTCGTGACCTAACCCCATACAGACTATGAGATCCGACTCGATAAACAACCTGCAAATTCTGCAGAATTTACGCAGCTTCAGCTGCTGCACTAAATGACCATTTAAAAATAGCAAACAACCTCAGAAAAATCCAATTTTCGACAAATAATTATCAACAAATAATGATCAGGTTACAGCCAACTGAAGTTGGCTGTAAATGTCAATCAGCTTACTGTTTTCGAATTTATCGCATTAGAACATGTTTAAACGGTCATGACGCTTAGTTGTATTGATTAACAGCAGGTTAACTTGTCAAATATCATCATATATATCAATATTCATGCAAACCCTAAATATATATCATGATCTTTATCGATAAAACGCAGCCTACGATTTAGTATTCAACATATCATCACAACCGCAAAGATTCACATATTCATCCGAACTAATCATACACCACAACACTTTTTCATAATAATATCATAAACGCACATACTCATGATCAAGATTACACAAAAACCTAGTGTGAATCGCAATACAATTAAACCCTAACCTTGAAACGATGACAATTAGCGAACCGGGACAAGCTTGGAATCGATCCGAGAGGTGTATAACTTGTGCGACCGAGAGAGAGGAGGGGGCTGCCGTTGACTTCACTAGGGTATTAGGGTTTTGTTTTTTTTATCACAACATGCATGTATGTATACATAAAAGGGGTCGCATGGGGGGCGGTTTGGGTTGGTTCCTTGGGCCGCAAGTTTGGGTTATTTCCTTGGGCCGCAAGGAGGTGTGGGTCGCAAGGGGGTGTGGTGGCGGGTTGGGTTGCTTGGTTGCGAAGTCGAAACGTTTCACAGGCTTGGTTCGGTTTATAAATAGAAGTTACTAAAATATTATTCGCGACACGGAGTTTATAAAATATTAAATCACGTATTTGGAGTGAGACGCAATAGATTCACAAACGTCTAATAACACATAGCACGTAATTCAGATACAACCCGTCTAATAACACATAGCATGTAATTCACCCAATAGATTCACAAAGTTAGCGTAGTTATTGCAAGCGTGTAATTTAATTCTCCGAATTAAATCAGCGTAGAAGTGAATAACCATAAAGTAGCGCGTTTAAGATACCTGAAAAGCCGGGATGTCACATTATCCCCGTGTTGAAAGAATTTTCGTCCCGAAAATTGAGTAAACACGGTTTAGAATGCAACACACAAAAGTTCAGTTTGTTAGAATGGTACAAGTAAATCACAGGCTGTCATATCATCCCCATGTTGAAAGAATTTCGTCCTGAAATTCAGTTGGCGGTAACGTCAGATTGCTGCTCAGCTGCAAAAAGGTGTGGATATTTGCTTTTCATTTGGTCCTCTCTTTCCCACGTGAACTCCGATCCACGCTTAGAGTTCCAACAAACCTTGACGATCGGTATCTTGCTGTGCCTTCGAGTCTTAATCTCACGGTCCATGATCTCGATAGGTTGTTCCACAAAATGCAGTTGCTCATCCACTTGAATCTCATCTAATGGAATGACTAGGGTCTCATCTGATAGGCACTTCTTCAGATTGGACACATGAAAAACGTTGTGAACTCCACTGAGTTCCACAGGAAGGTCTAACTGATAAGCTACGGGCCCGATACGCTTCAAAATCACAAATGGGCCTACGTACCATGGATTTAGTTTGCCTCGTTTCCCAAAACGAATTACACCCTACCAGGGTGACACTTTCAGTAGGACGCGGTCACCTACTTGAAATTCGAGCGGTTTGCGCCGTTGATCAGCGTAACTTTTCTGTCGATCTCGTGCCGCTGCCATGCGGTTTCTGATTTGCACAATCTTTTCAGTAGCCTCAAGTATCAACTCAGGACCTGTGAGTTGACTGTCACCGACTTCTGCCCAACAGACCGGTGATCTAGATTTGCGGCCGTACAATGCTTCAAAAGGTGCTGCTTGAATACTCGTATGGTAACTGTTGTTGTACGAGAATTCCACTAAAGGCAGATGGATTTCCCAACTGTTCCCGAAGTCTACCACGCATGCCCTAAGCATGTCCTCCAAGGTCTGAATGGTCCTTTCACTTTGACCATCCGTCTGAGGGTGGTAAGCTGTGCTCATATCTAAGCGTGTACCCAACGCTTTCTGAAGTGACCGCCAAAAGTAGGACGTGAAACGAGCATCTCTGTCTGAAATGATGGACGTTGGCACTCCGTGCCGAGAAACTACTTCCTTAATGTAAACGCGAGTCAACTTATCCATCTTATCTGTCTCTTTGGTCGCTAGGAAGTGTGCAGACTTAGTTAGACGATCCACGATTACCCAGATGGTATCGTAACCACCCGGAGTTCGCGGGAGTTTAGTGATAAAGTCCATCGAGATCTGATCCCATTTCCACACTGGGATCTCAGGTTGTTGAAGTAGCCCTGATGGCTTCTGGTATTCCACCTTGACTTTTGCACAAGTCAAACACTTGCTCACGTAGGTGGCTATATCCGCTTTCATGTTGGGCCACCAGTACGCGGCTTTAAGGTCTTGATACATCTTATCTGAACCAGGATGGACAGAGTATCGGGATTTGTGAGCTTCGTCCATAACTAGCTTCCTGAGGTTTCTGTAGAGAGGTACCCATATACGATTCATGAAATACCGGGCACCATTGGGTTTCACTTCCCAATCGCGTTCCATCTTTCCCACAGATTCGGCCTTGATGTTCTCTTCCTTAACTGTTTCTAGTTGCGCTTCGCGTATCTGTTAGGGTAACCCAGAAAGAATTGTGAACTGTAGTGCTCGTACCCGACGAGGTTTCAAGTGCTCCTTGCGACTGAGGGCATCAGCTACCACGTTAGCTTTACCGGGAGATACCGAATGGCACATTCATAATCGTTCAGGAGTTCGACCCAGTGACGTTGTCGCATGTTCAACTCCTTCTGGTCAAAAATATGCTGGAGACTCTTGTGATCCGTGTAGATTGTGCACCTTGTTCCATATAGATAGTGTCTCCAAATCTTAAGTGCAAACACAACTGCTCCCAATTCCAAGTCATGTGTTGTGTAGTTCTTCTCGTGGACCTTCAACTGTCGGGATGCATACGCGATGACCTTTTCATGTTGCATGAGCACACATCCCAATCCCTGAATGGAAGCGTCACAATATACTACAAAATCATATGTCCCTCTGGCAAGGACAAAATGGGTGCACTGCAAAGCTTTGCTTCAGTAATTGAAATGCTGCTTCCTGTTTGTCACCCCAAGCATACTTGGTGCCCTTTTGAGTGAGAGTGGTAAGCGGTTGTGCGATCTTGGAAAATCCCTCGATGAAACATCTGTAGTAACCAGCCAAACCCAAAAATTGGCGGATCTCTGTCGGTGTCCTGGGTGCTTCCCAGTTCTTGATAGCATCGATCTTGGCGGGATCAACGTGAATACCCTTTTCATTCACGATATGCCCGAGAAACTGAACTTCCCGAATCCAGAAATCACACTTCAAAAACTTGGCATATAGTTTCTCCTGTTGAAGTAGTTCCAGCAATAATCGCAGATGCTCAGCATGTTCTTCTTAACCCTTAGAGTAGATGAGTATATCAATGATGAACACGATGACAAACTTGTCGAGATACGGCTTACACACGCGGTTCATGAGGTCCATGAACACCGCGGGTGCATTGGTGAGACCGAAGGGCATGACCAAGAACTCGTAATGGCCATACCGAGTGCGAAAAGCCGTCTTGGGAGATATCCTCCTCCTGACGCGTAGCTGGTGATAACCGGACTGTAGATCAATCTTGGAGTTAGTAGCTTGACCCCTGAAGCTGGTCGAAAAATCGTCGATGCGAGGTAATGGGTATCGGTTGTTGACGGTAACCTTATTGAGTTCCCTGTAGTCGATGCACATGCGGAAGGTCCCGTCCTTCTTCTTGACAAAAAGGACCCGAGCTCCCCATGGCGAAGTACTGGGTCGGATAAATCCTTTTTCCAACAATTCCTGAAGTTGGGTAGACAGCTCTTGCAGCTCGCTGGAGCTAAGCGGTACGGGGCCTTGGCGATAGGAGTCGCATGGCTCGCCAATTCGATCTCAAACTCCACTTGTCGATGTGGTGGAAGACCGGGTAACTCCTCTGGAAACACATCGGGAAAGTCACGGACGAAGGGGATATCTTCAATCCGCTTCTCGTCCTTGACTGCTCAGTGACCAGTGCGAGCAAAGCAAAAGAGTTCTTCTTCCGAAGATACTTCTGAGCTTGCATGTAAGAGATGATGTTCGTGACGACGCCTGCCTTCTCGCCTTCCACCATCAAGACTTCGTCGTTAGAGAGCGGAATACGGATAGCTTTCTCGAAACAGAGAACTTCAGCTCGGACGTCGGATAGCCAGTCCATTCCGGCTACCACATCAAAACTACCCAGAGTAGTTGTCATAGATCAATGGTAAAGGTGTGACCCGCAAGTTTAAGTTGACAGTCAGTCACTAGATGAGTCACATCTACAGATTTACCATCGGCTAGTTCTATGACGTAAGGGGTCTCTAGGGGTTTAGATGTGAGATTTAGGTTCTTTCTAAAAGACTCGGATATAAAACTCTTATCCTACCCGTATCAAAAAGTACAGTAGCAAAATGATCGTTAAGTGGAAACTTACCAGTGACCACATTCGAGTCGTTTCTGGCCTCTCCATGGCCTAGCGTGAATGCACGTCCTTTGGCACCTCCTGTGCCACCAGTTCCATTGTTGTCATTGTTGTTATTGTTGTTGTTGTTGTGGTTGTTTGTTATTCCCACCATTGTTGTTGTTGCGAAGTTGCGGGCAGTCTCGCTTGAAATGGGCAGTGCTACCACACTGATAGCATCCCCGGTTATACCCTGCTGTTGACCCTGGTGCTATTTCTGATTCTGTCATGACATAATTTCCCCGCGACAATCCTTTGCCCGTGTCCTGCTTTGCCACATCGTTGGCAGTGATTTCCGGCGCAAGGGCCGTGATGATGGAGGTTACAACGATTACATTGCGGCTTTCAACCCGCATAGCCGCTTGAGTTCTGGGTGTTGTTGGCAGACTGATTGTTGTGACCCTGATTGTTGTTGAATTTGTTGCACCGCTTCTGGTTTCCTTGTTGTGGCTTGGCTGATGAAGACTGCCGAGCAGGTGAGTCTTCGAATTTCCTTTTGTTGTCCGGGAGAATTTCAGTTGCACCCCTAGGTGATAACTTCCTTTGCTCCACCGCCTTATCGGTGAGTTTATGTGCCAGTCTAATCGCTTGATGCTCCGTCGTAGGGTTGCTAGACATTACCATGCACTGGATCTCAGGGACCAGACCCCCAAGATAAAACTCAAGTTGTTTATCGACGGTGGTAGCCAAATCGGGATAAAGGAACACCATATCATGATGTCTTGCCGTGTACGCTTCAATTTTTGACCTGACCATCTTGTGGTTCCATAACGCTTGTTCCAATTGCTGAACTCTATCCCGCAGACAGTATTCCTTCTTGATTAGAGCTTTGAATTCGGTCCAGGCCATTGCGTTCGCCGCAACAAGTCCACGCGTTTGGACTTGTGCGTTCCACCAGGTTAATGCCCCATCTTCCAACGTCGAGGCAGCATACTTGACCTTATTAGCTTCAAGGCAATTGCACATTCGAAAACCGATTCAGACTTTTCAACCCAACGGACCAGTCCTATAGGTCCTTCAACTCCCGTGAACTTGCTCGGTTTCGCATCAAGGAACACTTGTAGGGGTTCAGACCCCCTCCTGAGGATAGAGGATAGGTAGTCAGCGAGAAAGTCTACTAGCCAAACTATTAGATTTTCCCATGAAAATTTAATAATAGTTACCTGTGGTGGATTAGGAACACCTGCCAGAGCAGCATTCACGTGTTCTTAGATTAAAGCGGCCAATTCTTCAGTTGACATGTTGAGATTTCCGCGACGACCGGTTGCCATTTCAGATCTTCGCAAGACAACACAAACACACACCGATAAGTATATATCCAATATAATTATCATATTCCACACTTCAATGATCACACAATTTATGTCAACCCAACAAATTAAACAATCAAAAGGAACATTCGATTAAATAAATTGTAATGTCTCACAAAATACCAACCAAACATATCAGTTTAATTATAAAATTTCCAAGTTCAAACATAAGTGGAAACATACAAACTAAAGCAAACAAAAACGGAGATTGGCGAGACGAGTTAGTCATCTATGGCTCCATCTCCCAAGTCGCTATCACTGCCGTCTTCCTCTTTAGCGTTTTCAGCTTCAACAGCCGGGTCTTGTTCCGGCTCTTCTTCCTCCGGGTCCTCCTCCGGGTCTTCCTCTGGATCCTCCTCTTCGTCTTCTACCGGCGCTGGAGGGGCCGGTGCTGGTGCGGGTACTGGGATAGGTGGTGCTTGGTTCTGCTCTAGTTCGTGAATCCTCCAACTGGACTCAAGAACTCTGTCTTCGAGCCAGTCAGCCCTCAGCTGCTCAGCACGAAGGTCCTTAGCTAAAATGTTCCGAACTCTCATATTCTCATCTTGCTCTTCCTCGAGCTCTCCAGTTTTACCAGTCAGCTGAAGTATCAGCCATCCCTGTGCTTCGATAGTCTCCTGCATTCTCTCCAGCTTGTTCCTGTTGTTTCCTTAACACATCTCTAAGCAGATTGTCCCCCACTCCTGAAGAGTTGACCGGTTTGACCGGTATAGCGGTGGTCGGACGGGAGGACGACTCTCCTCCTATAGCGAGTCTTTTCCTAGCAGCTGAGCGTGTCTCCACGCCACGAGGTGGTGAGGGTTCGACCATGGGTGCCTTCCCCGGCGCCCTTGATTGTCGAGATCTGTCGGATGATGATGATGACATAGCCTGCTGGGTTGGTTAGTTAGTTACGAGCTGCGTATATCACAATATACATATATATATCTCACATAAAACAATTGTAGTATAACACATAACAAGATATCACAGTTCGGTGCCAACTAAGTCTAGTGTCGTGTAACAGCTATAGTTTATGTCTACTTTTAAATGCAAACCTGATTCTCTATAGCTAGCGAGGCTCTGATACCAATCTGTCACACCCTCAATTTCCACTAGCGGAGTATTACCACGAGGCATGTGATCAAACCAGAATCTCAGACACTAGCAATATCGAATGAGTCTATATGATTTATTTAAACGTTTTCCAAAAACATTTGTTGTAAACATTCATAGTTATTTTCAAAATATCAAGGTTTCAAAGTTTAGCGGAAGCATTAAAGTAAAGTAACGGGCGCCAACATAAACGCCAAAACCAAAATCCCAAAAATTATTCGTAAATAAAGACTCGATAAAAATGTCTTGATCAATGCAAGTGAGTGCACCTAGCGCTCTTAGCGTCCTGAGAAACATGCAAAGAAACAAGTGTCAACATTAAAGAAGAGTGAGTTCACAGGTTTTTAGAAGTTCACAAGTTCGGTTTAAAAGATTGTTCTTCTCCGTTATCCCTAACCCGGGATAACGACATAGTTCCATTATTCCTAACCTGGAATAATAATGTTGGTTCGTAAATAAGTTCAATGTTAACATGTAGGTAGCGAGCCTAAAGTTATGTCACATAAGAGTTCGCGATCGAAGCTGACTTGTTGTTTCCTCTGTGTTGCCAGGTCTATCACTGACCATGGTGAAAGTTAGGCCAAATTAATCACCCGTTGACCATTCCCGGTCGGCTAGCGCGACTAGCTCAAGTGGGGCTTGTCGGGCCCAGTAGTACTACTATAATTTCCCGCTATCTAACCAAATACTAACGATCCGAGAGTTGGTTGAGGACTTCCGTGATAAAGCTACTTAGTGACCATAACATACATTAACATTAACTTAGTTACCGAATAGTTAACGGCGTTAATTTCGCATACGTAAAAGATAGAGTTGTAGAGCGTATACATGTTTCTCCCCCTGTTGTTCAAAACCGGATAAAATAGGGGCCGTGAACTCACCTTAAATTGCTCGGTTAGAATAACGCAAAAGAAGCAAATGATGGAACCGCTAATTGCGTCCTAACATGTCAACTTATTTAAAGTTAGTGTGTGAACACACTGACATAAAACCCTACGCACAAATAACACACAGTACGGCACACGTAATAATCAATTCAAAACCATAATCATGCATGCAAAGTATCACCATACAAAATAACGATCAAACCAACTTGTCATAAACACAGGATAACTCATACAACACTTAGGTACACACAAACGCAAGTTATCATGTTTCAGCTTGTACGCTCATAACTGGGCTATTTTCAATGATTTTTATAAAATAGTTCCAACGTTCCAAAAATTCCAATATTTTTACAGGAGGTGTCAATTAGACTGTAGAATTTTGTTTAAAATTTTCAAATCCTAAATCTTTACCAATTATTTATAAACATTTATATACTAGGCTGCAGTCAGATTTGTCGCTTTATGACTGCAGTCCACGAGAAAATTATTTAAAAATCATCGTCCATCCAATTCACAAAATTCCTACGGGAGATTTTCGGAAATTCCCGTCTCCGGTTACTGTGCAAATTTCGTGACCTAACCCCATACAGACTATGAGATCCGACTCGATAAACAACCTGCAAATTCTGCAGAATTTACGCAGCTTCAGCTGCTGCACTAAATGACCATTTAAAAATAGCAAACAACCTCAGAAAAATCCAATTTTCGACAAATAATTATCAGACAAATAATGATCAGGTTAGTTGGCTGTAAATGTCAATCAGCTTACTGTTTTCGACTTTATCGCATTAGAACATGTTTAAACGGTCATGACGCTTAGTTGTATTTATTAACAGCAGGTTAACTTGTCAAATATCATCATATGTATCAATATTCATGCAAACCCTAAATATATATCATGATCTTTATCGATAAAACACAGCCTACAATTTTAGTATTCAACATATCATCACAACCGCAAAGATTCGCATATTCATCCGAACTAATCATACACCACAACACTTTTTCATAATAATATCATAAAAGCACATACTCATGATCAAGATTACACAAAAACCTAGTGTGAATCGCAATACAATTAAACCCTAACCTTGAAACGATGACAATTAGCGAACCGGGACAAGCTTGGAATCGATCCGAGAGGTGTATAACTTGCGCGACCGAGAGAGAGAGGGGGGGCTGCCGTCGTCTTCACTAGGGTATTAGGTTTTTGTTTTTTTATCACAACATGCATGTATGTATACATAAAGGGGGTCGCATGGGGGGCGGTTTGGGTTGGTTCCTTGGGCCGCAAGTTTGGGTTATTTCCTTGGGCCGCAAGGAGGTGTGGGTCGCAAGGGGGTGTGGGTGGCGGGTTGGGTTTGCTTGGTCGCGAAGTCGAAACGTTTCACAGGCTTGGTTCGGTTTATAAATAGAAGTTACTAAATATTATTCGTGACACGAAGTTTATAAAATATTAAATCACGTATTTGGAGTGAGACGCAATAGATTCACAAACGTCTAATAACACATAGCACGTAATTCAGATACAACCCGTCTAATAACACATAGCACGTAATTCACCCAATAGATTCACAAAGTTAGCGTAGTTATTGCGAGCGTGTAATTTAATTCTCCGAATTAAATCAGCGTAGAAGTGAATAATTATAAAGTAGCGCGTTTAAGATACCTGAAAAGCCGGGATGTCACACATACTGTAATAGTCCACTGATGTACTATCATTTCCTCTTTTCACCAGAAAACTCTTTTTGTCTTTTTTCATGTTTTTGTATTTTCCACAACTATTTCTACCCGTAAAATCAAAAACATATTTGGATTTTTATTTTTAAACAAAGAAAATTTTAGAAATAATAAAGACACACAGATGAGGATCACTCAAGTCTTCGTCCATCTCAAATTCAACCTCATTTCATCCCCTGATGTTAGATTTTTTAAAGCGTTTAATTTCAAAGCCTTTTGAATTGTGCTCTATCAAAGCTTTAGTGTAAAAATATGCTTTTTGGTCATTAGTGTGGATCTTTAATTCGAACCAACTTTCTCGTAGCAATCACGCATAAAGTGGTGTCGAATTTATATGTTTAGTTTTTGAGTGTTGAACCGAATTTTTTGTTATATCATGGTTGCTTGTTATTTAGTATATAGGTGTATTAAGAAATTGTAGTCCGAAGTCTCTCATCTGTTGTATATCCACAACATTCGGTAATAACAAATGGATGTTGAAACGTATTCAGCTTCACAGGTAGAGAGAGCAACCACGGTTTGTTTCTTGCATTGCCACGTTACTAATCGTGTTCCGAAGAACTGGAAACCAGCCGTTGTAGATTTGCGTTAAGTTTGCAGCAACCAAAGTCAGAATCGGAATATCCTGCAATATTGAAGCTGTCGTCACATGGATATCACAAGCCAGTGCTTGGGCAACCCTTCAATAGCGCATTATCCTTTTGACGATCAGCAAGTGTGAATCCCTCGATTTGACTAATATTGGCGCAAAGGCATGTCGGATACATGATATCCGCCTTGAAGTTATAAGATACATCAATGATCCGATCATAGAGTGATATAATGTTTCTCGACTTTCACTCCATTAGGATCGGGACAAATGTCGTGATTGATGACCAACGGGTTGATGCTAGTGATGTCCCGACATGTTGAATTTCTCCAATACATCGTGAATATACTTCGTTTGATGGATAAATATACCATCAGCAATTGATCAACCTGAAGTCCCAAGAAAACTTCATCTCCCCATATCACTCATCTCGAATTTCTTTTCGTGACTTCTTCAAAGTCTTTATACAGCGATTCATTTGTCGAACCAAATATGATATCGTCCACATAGATTTGTACAGTAATCAGATGGCCATCCACTTCTCTAGTAAAGAGGGTACTATCTACTGTTCCTTTGGTGAAACCGTTTCCTAGGAGGTGTTGAGAAAGTGTCTCGTACCAGGCTCTCGGGGCCTGGTGTAAACAATAGAGCGCCTTTTCCAGTAAGTAAACCTTATCTTCGTGTATCGAATCGACAAACCCCGGTGGTTGTCCAACATACACTTCATCTTTAACTTTTCCATACAGAAAGGCGGATTTCACATCCAACTTGTACACCTTAAACCCTTTCCATCATGCAAAGGCTAGAAATATGCTGATAGCTTCCAAACGTGTGACAGGAGCATAAACTTCAGTGTAATCTATCCCCTCTTGCTGATGAAAACCTTGGATTACAAGCCGAGCTTTGTTTCTGACTACAATCCCTCTATCATCTCATTTACACTTGAAAACCCACCGTGTACTGATTTTCTTGTGGCAACGGGTAGATCAACAAGTTTCCAGACTCCAAGCTTTTCAAATTGTAACAACTCTTCCTGCATTGCTTCAACCCAGCTTTCCTCTTGAAGAGCTTCCTTGTATGTCTTGGGTTCAACCTGTTAAATAAAACAACTGTAAGAAATGGTATCTTGAAGTGGTGCAATTTTAGTGTAAAAGCAAATTAGATTCTTATTGATCTGATTTCGCGTTTTCACTCTAGTTTGCAAACCTCCGATGATATTCTTTGACGAATGGTATGAATAAGTTCTTGGCATCACTTCATTAGAGACGTCCACTTCACTTTCCGAATTCATAACATTTGGTTCAGCAACCTGTTCTGTAGAAGCAACATCATTCCTAGCACTTGATTCACCAGCTTGATTGTTTACTTTGAATCTGTTTTTATGCTTCTTGGAGCTTGATCCCGCATTGCCATAAGTAGGCTCTCCATCAGAATCTGAATCATCTGATTGATCGAAAGACGGTGCAGTGTTATTTACGACTGGTTCGACAACAGGTTCTTATTGAGAATTGCTCAGACCTGCTTCAGATGAATTTGTGTTGTTTTGAGGTTGTGAAATCACCAACGGTCTAGGAACTTTCCCTTGATTAGACGCTTGATGTTGTTGATATAACATTACATGTTCTTCATCTGTTGGTTATCTCGGCAGGTCAAAAGAATTCCATAGACTCTATAGTTAAACATCCAGGATCACCAGGCTTCTGTGTTGGAAAGGTGTATTTCTGGCAATCAACATGTTGAGCTTGAATAACCCGGTTTAAGCTAGGCAGATAAACTCTTTTATGAGGACTAGCGTATCCCACAAAAAATCCCTCCAGAGATTTAGCGCTGAATTTACCATCTAGGTCAAGAACCATACACAGCGATCCAAACGGCTCCAAAAACTCTAAATTAGGTTTTCGTTTGTTAAGCAGCTCGAAGCATGTTTTGTTGTAAACCTTGTAGTTGAAACCCTGTTTAACATGTAACAAGCAGAGGCAACGACTTCGCTCCAAAAACTTACTGGTAACTTTGAGTCGACGAGCATCGTGCGTGCTGTTTCGATGAGAGTAAATTCTTATGTTCAACTACTCCATTTTGTTGTGGAGTATAGAGGGCGTGGAATTTCATGAAGAATACCTTCAGGTTGCAGAATTCAAGCATCCTGTTGTTTTTTAACTCTGTACCATTGTCACTACGTATTCTTCTGATTGGCAAATGGTATAAGTTCTCCAACTTTCCAAAGAGGATCATCAGATTCTCAAACGTTTCATCTTTACTCTCCAGAAATATAACCCATGAGAATCTCGAGTAGTCGTCAATCACAACAAGGCAATATAGATCACCAGATATACTTCGAACATTAACCGGCCCAAACAGATGCATATGTAACCTTTCCAGTGGCAGTTTAATAGAGTTCAAAAGTTTTCTTGGATGAGATTTCTTGTGCGGCTTCCCCTTATTGTAGCTAAGACAATGATCATTCAAATTGAAACTTTTAAGATTAACACCCTCCACTAGATTGTTGTGTACCATATTGTTCATCTTTCGTATGCGGATATGCCCCATCTTTCGATGCCATAAGATCGACTCCTTCTCTGTTGCCTTTGTTACAAAACATTGACCAATTATAGACTTAGTGGATGCAATCCTCATGTTAAGGAAATAGAGATCATTTTCTCGTGGAGCACGCATGAGGATCCACTCCTCGGGAATTTTGAATCCCGGCTTCAGAATAAGGCATTCTTTATCATTGAAGTGACTTGTGAACTACTTTCGCAAATCTCCAAAATGCTCAGGAAATTATTCTCTAATTTTGTGATGTAGTTGACTTTATCAAAAGAAACCACACCGTTCGCGTGAATTACTTCACCAATAATTCAACCCCCTTGTGTACCCGCAAACACTACATAGCCTCCTCGAATAGCTTTTACATAGCATTCCTGTCATGTGTCGAGATGCTCCACTGTCCATTATCCACTTTGAAATGATTGACCTTGGGAGCCCCTACATATGTAAATAAGTAATTACTTAAATAGTGAAACCCAAACCTTCTCGGTCTTGGGTGGATTTGAAATATCAAATTTTGGAAATTTGATTTGAACATCCTGTCCAACCGTTGACTCAATTTTATTTGTTGCTTTGGTTGGCACAATGGTTTTCTTCAGAACTGTAGAAGATGGTTTGGATTGGACTATCCAAGTTTGTGCCTGGGAATATGCCATTTTTGGATAAAATTTTGAATCCTTTTTCTCATTTTTGGTTGATGATTCTCCAACTTCGAAATTTGAAAGTTTTGCAATTGTTGGCTTCACATTTTTTATGGATTCACTGTTTCTTTTTAAGATCTATGTTGGCACAAACTCAGGGCCTTTTTGTTTCACATCTTCTGTATTCTTTCTCACACCATTAATAGGTTTTGGATTTTCTTTAGAACATTATCGTGCAATATGCCCGACTTTGTCAATTTTGTAGCATTTCCTACTATCGTTTCCAACAGAGGAATCCAAGGCCTGTTCACGGCATTCCTTTTCCCTCTTAAACTCATCATTTGATTGTTTACCTAAACTCTCTTTCTCATTTACAGTACTTGTTCCAAAAACAAAGTCAACTTTCTTTTTATAATTCGGTTTTTGAAAACTTTTGTCATTTTTCTTCTTTTCGTACCCCATACCTTTCCTCTTGTTTTCAGGATAATCCCTACCCTTCTATAGTAATTATTGTAAACTCTTTTTGGTTTAGAATAGAATGAAAGTGTTTTGTTTTTAAGATCAGAATGACTGACTTCTACGAACTTGAAAATTTATCAACACCATCAAGGTTTACATTCTGAATTGAGAATTCTTCATCGAATACAGTTTATACGATCCATTCATTTTGTAAATAATCACATTCGGATCATCACTTTGACTGTTTTCTAATGCTGAAATGTAATTCTTATGAAAGCTTTCCTCACTTCCAGAATGTGAACGTGATTCAGGTTTAATCAGACTTGACATAGTACTTTCAAAATTAGTGCTATCGGACTCTTTTCCCAACACTTTTTTGACAACTGTTCTGACAACATCTGGCTAACATTCATAGGTTACATCAATGTTTTCCGGCAGTTCATCCTTCTTTTTTTCAGTTTTAAGCTTTAAATTAAACGTCTTTTCCACCCCATCTGGATATTTCTTACTATACTTATTCCACATTGGGGGTGGACATTGATTATAACCAAGACCTTTGCTTTGTTTTTCAGATTCATTTTCTTCGTGTTCGGTTTTCTCAAGTTGTTGAGGAAGAATATGATCAATCACATATAAGGACGTTGAGTAACTAATCAACAACTTGTTGACTCGTTCAGACTCAATTTTTATGACTTCAAGTTCTGTTTTTAGCTTAGCAATGGTATCTATGTGAATATTAATTGCCATTTGTTTGTCCATTACTATAGCTTTTAACATTGATTTTAGAGCCATGTCCTCTCTACTAACTTCTTGAAATTGCTTGATTGATCTGCTTAGTTTATCATAAGCAACTTTCATGTCTTGAAAGTCACTTAACGTTATCAATGTGCTTCTTTAAGTCGTTAAATTTTAGATCTCTTTCTGAACATTCCTTGCACAGCTCTAGGCATTTCGCGCATGGTTTCTCAACTTCTTTTATCACAACCTTGATCTCTTGTATCAACTCATTGACTGACTCATTCATTCCATCTTTACTCTTTTCAGGAACTACCTTGTGCAGTTTAGCCATCATTGCTTTGTTGGCTATTTTCTTCAAACTTTCTGCATTCATTTCCTTCATTACATCTATAATTTTTTCTACTAGCTTCTTGGAGTCTTCTAGTTTTGGTACACCTTGGATTTGGCTCGAATTTCCTCCGAAGAAACCAGCAAAAGAATTACAGATGTCAGGAGGAATTATAGTTTTAATAGCATGATGAAACATGTCTTCCTCGGCACAACGATCATAGCAAATTGCATCAATGCATTCTTTAGCGCTTTGATCAAACGTTTGTCAAACTCTATCTCACTTACTTCATTCTGACTCTCCTCGATCACTTCATCAAATACTGGTTCTTCTATGATCTAGCAAGCAGTGACAAACTCTCGTTCTTTGAGATTTACTTGTTTTAATAAAACCCCTCATCCTCTTGAGCAACAACTAGAGCTTTATTTTCTGAATTTGATGGACCATCATCAATTTGCACCATCCTAGTAGTTGTTTGAGGAGGAGAAGCCTTATGATATATCTCTTTCTTGTAGTAATCTTCTCCGAAAGGATTATGACTACCCTGCACTTCTCTATTTGGGCATTCTCTTTTAAAGTGTCCTTTCTCTCGGCATTTAAACTAAGTTACCTTTGACTTGTCAAAACCCAACTTTCCATCCAAACCTCCCAAACTGTTACGCCTAGTAATCTCCATGAAACCTGAGCTCTTCTAACTATACTGGCCATGCACCATTTGATGTCTATCAGTTCTAGTTCTTCGAGGTCGATTTGATCGTAATCCTCTTTGGTCATGTTTGGATTTCCGATCTTACCGGCCACACATATGATTCAAGCACTGATGCGAGTAGAGCCATGTGTTATACAACTGTTTGTTCGTTGAAATTCTATGCTTTTCCAAATTGACAGCAATGTTAAACTGAAGAACTCTTTGAGTAGGATTAGGCTGGTTGTTTTGGCAGTGTTGAAGTTAGAACTTTGGGATGATTGTGGGGTAGTTGGAGTATTCGGATCATAACTTTGGAATGAGGTAAAACCCGTATTGCTGCTTGATTGAGTTGGTACATTCACCGAGTTGTTAGCACTGAAGGTCGTCTATATCTTTGGGCTTTGGATGTTTACAGATGGATTTCCTTTATAGTACAAGTTAATATCCTGTTGTGCATTTGCTCCTTTGATTTTGCCATTTTCTACAATTCTAGATCGTGAGTTTCAAGCTTCTCAGTAAACTTTGCTAATGTCATCGTGTTGTTGCCATAATCTGGACCATTCTTGATAATTGTAAGATACGTTGACCATTCGCCCTCTAGTATAGCGTCTACCGATTTCTCTACCAAATCTTCATCGTCTTTATTAGCACCCAAATGTTTCATTTCTACAACAAGGTGACAGTATCTTTCTATCAGTTGTTTTAGTGTCTCTCCCTTTAGTGGATGAAAAATCTCGAATTCTTTCTTCAGCAGTGATTGTTTGCTCTTGATCAGCTACTTACTTCCTTGAAACTTGACTTTAAGTGCGTTCCAGATGGATTGAGCATGTTATCATGCTGTAACAAGGTGAATATAACTTCTTTAATGCCCAGTTGCAATATGTTCATCATCTTTTTTCTCACGTTTGAATAGATCTTTCACTTGATTGGTGTATTGCATCAACCCTTTCTCGAGACTCGTTTCTCCAACAAAAGCCATATAACCCTCTTCTATTGCATACCAGTTTTCGAGGTAATTCGCTTGCACCCAGTTGGTAAACCGTTCATCCATCCCTTGTAATCCTCACGATACATTAGCTTAGGTGGCTTAGCCATAGTGCCCATTTCATTTTCAAGTTTTATATTTTGGGTTGTGGCGGTTGTAATGTCGGTTGTAGCAAACACGTTATACAATTCTTCTTCATTTTATCAAAAAATTATCGAAAATTTGTTTAACACTTGTTTGGTGCGAAGTGATCTTAGAACGATGTGACACTTCGTGCGAGGTGTTCACAGATTTTTTTCTCAAAATCAATTTTTAATCACTTCGTATGAATTGGTACTCACTTTCGTACGAGGTGATACACACGTCGTGCGAAGGGTTAATAAAAACAATTTAGGATGCTTTGTGCATGCTAGTGTCACTTCGTACGAAGAGTCTTGTCACTTCGTGCGAGGTGATATGTCAACTCGTCCGAGGTGTGTTCACAGTTTCGTACTTTTCACAATTTTCGACATGAATTCGGTTGATTTTAGATCTGAAAGTTTCAAGGGTTTGTTTAAACTGATTTTAATGTGGTTATACTAGAATCTTAGTCCAATTCGTCCATGAATTTGTCTAGATCTGATAAAATATGAAGAAGGAGAAGAAATAGAAGTCTTCAATGGCTGAAACTTGATCGATTGTCTTCAAATCAGGCCTCCAGGCTCTGATACCACTTGTGGGAGGATCGACTTTCCTCCAAAAGCACCGGACCAGACTTGAGCTAACTAACGTTCGTGGAATTAATCATTAATTAGTTGACAATGATCAGATATACTGTTTCAATGCTTCTGCCTCATAAAAACGTTTACAGAACCAAAGCAAAACTGACAGGGCTTCGCCTTACAATCAGAAATACAGCTAAAGACTCAACACCCTTGCTCAGCTTTATATAAACATAACAGCTTCGCACAAGGGTGGGTCTGTCACTTCGTACAAGGTGCACTTTGTACGAAGTGACAATGCATTCACTTCGTATGAGGTGATCAACACTTCGTACGAAGTGGCTCTAATACATACAAATCAATACAAAAATATAACGTTTAAGCCTTGTTATATGTACGACATGATCCTAAGACGTAGGCTATAGACATTCTGCACCAACAAAGTCTCCACCGGGGCGACCAATAAACAAAGTCGTGAGTTCCTAGATGACAACCCCTCGGGGGCAAAACGGACAATATTGTTGATACGAGGGATCGGAGTTACAAATAGTCTCCTCTTTATGGCCTAGTGGTAAGAGGCTTGGGTCTTCCAATGGAGACTCAAGTTCAATTCCCACTTGTGTCATATAGGGTGGATATAGACAATGAAGGATTTGAACTAGACCTTGTGTGAGGTGGTCAGTTCGATTCCCGAGCCCAACCGTGTTTTCGTCCCATCGTATGTTACGCCAGAGAGTTTTGCTCTTGTGGTAGCACAACGACTATCAAGTGGTAGCCGACTATCATGTTACGCCAAACTTTGAATCCATCGTGGGCCCGGTTAAGACAACATAGTCTGGCCAAAGTGGGGCAATACAGGGCTCTCCGATTTGAATAATGTGGTAATCTTATACATAAAGTTCACTGTTCAAAAAAATAGTCATGACTTACAAAATCCTCCACGCTACGCGACGAAAATTCGGTTGCTATTGATTGGTTTCGTATCCTGAAGTATCAATACAGGAAAGAATAGTGTACATCAAAAAGAATTATTTATAACCTATAAATAAACGGGAGCAACCAAAAAAAAATCAAAAAAATAAGATCATACCATCACTAAAACAATATCAACACAAAAACACATTACTTACCGCAGGAAGAATGTATGTTAAAAAAATAATATTCATAACCTATAAATAAACAGGAAAAAGATAACAAAAAATAAAAGCAAACTTAATATTAATTTCAGCTAAAAAAGAGATTATGCATTACTGGGATTCGAACTCACGGCAAGTACATTGTAGGAAGTAGGGGTGTGTAATAATTGAACCGATAAATTAAAATTGAACGACTAACTAAAACCGAACGAAAAACCAATGAAATCTAACCGAAACCGAATTAACCGAAAGTCGGTTATTGATTATTTTTTGTACCATCATTTAAACGAAATTAAATTAACAGAACAGAACTGAAACCATTTATATTTTCATATATTTCTAGCTTTTATACCTCCATTTCATTATTTCATGTATTTATACTTTCATTTCATGTATTATACCTCCATTTTATGTATTTATATAGTTATTTTATGTATTTATATATCTATTTCATGTATTTATATCTCTATTATATGTATTTCTAAGCAAAAATTTAGCCCTTATTTGATTTGGTTACTAAGCAAACCAAAAATTCACAAACTAACGAAATTAACTAAACCAATTAACTGATGACCTTGATTATAATTACAGTCAATGCTAATAACTAAATTGTGCACACTCCTAATAGGAAGGTAGATGGGCTTGCTAAAAAAATATTTATGAGAAAAAAAAAACGAACATACAGATTTTATATTTTCTATTGTATATTTTTTTTCTTAAAACTTTGATTAAGATATAGAAAATGAGTGTAATAACAAAAAGGAAGGTATAAACAAGGCAAAGCCTTTATAACATTTAAGGAAGAGATTTTGAGTTTAAGTCTAGTAAGAAGAAAGCAATTCGATGTTAAAAAAATAAATGCTAAAAACTGTATCAATTTAAACTAGTATGTACGAAGTTTGAAGTATATATTTCCTATTATATTTTGATTTAGTGAAATTCATATTATACAAGTTTTTGGATGCGACACATTTTTAACGGTAAAATTGGATAACTAATGGATCGCTTGAGTATAATCATGTCATCAACGGAACCACCGATCATATACATCTCCACTAGACAATAGTGCCTACATAATCTGAAACATATCTTTTTTTCTGAACCGTAAACTTCATGTATAAGATTATTACACTCTCTAAATCTGAAACAAATCTATTTCATAAATTTTGTTCATTGTTTATTTAAACCTGACAATATGTATGTAGGGAAGAGATATTGAAAAAGCTAATTTTTTATAAAAAAAAAAACTCGAGAAAACTTTATCTAATCGTTACTAAACACTAATATTTAAATTATAAGAAATAAACTCTACCCCCCCCCCCCCCCCCCCCAAAAAAAAAGTAAACGCTAAAAGCTAAATCCAAAAGGGTAATGTTTAAAAGCTAAAAAGTAAATGCTAAAACTAAACCCTAACCTCTAAAAATTAAATCATAAACCCTATAAAAATTCAACACAAATATCAATCGTTTGATAGAGTTTTCTCACGAAATAAGAGGTTTTTTCATGATTCTCTTCCTATATACGTGGGGTATATAAGTGTTATAAATTTATTATTTCAACATTTTCGATACTTAGAATTGATGAAGAGACAAAAACACAAGAAATTAAAAAAAGGAAGAGGAAAAATAACTTTTACACACAATTTGTATTTTAATTTTGAGTCAAATGCAATTTGCGTCCCTGTTCTTTAGAAACGATGTCAAGTTGAATCCCTAAAATGAGAATTTTATCTCTTGAGTCTTGATCATCTGAAAAGCGTTACACTCTAAGTCATTAGAGCCAGCTCTGTTAGTTTTATCATTGAAATGACTATATTACTCTTATATCCTATTTGTTTGTCTCTATAATTTATAACTTGGCTCTTGTGTCCCTGAGCTTAAATTGTTATATTATTATTATTATATTATTATTATTATTATTATTATTATTAATTATTATTATTATTATTATTATTATTATTATTATTTATTATTATTATTATTATTATCTATCCAGATCTAAATTTAGATCACAAACATCTTCACTCAATCATCAAACACTTACACTATCTTTCACACACATAACCTGTATATCTTCACCCCTTTCCTTCTTTTTGTTAAACCAAATCCACGCATTATCGCTCTTTATTTCTCTGAAAGTTAGAGAGAAAGTAGAAGATGAGAATAGAGAGAGAGAGAGAAAAAAAAAAAGAAGAGGGGAAAGAGACCAGAGTAAGAGAGAGTCGGGAGAAGGGGTGGCCATGGCCTCCGGTCGGCCACCCTATGTGACAAACGATACAATATCAGGTAAATTTGTACAACATAATCACTGTTTAACGATACAATTACGTGCATATACACTATGTCCAAACATGGCTTAAGCTACACATTTTTAATTGATGTGGCTAAAACAAACTTTTTAGTAAATTTATGTGACTATATAATAGAAATAATCATACTTAAAGTAAATTCATGTAACCGTTGCTACCTTTTCACCACACTTATGCTTGATTCCAGCAAGGAATTTTAGTACCCTTTAGCCACACTTTCAAGTTGCAATGACCACTAAAAAGTGAACGTGGCCATATGATACCTACGATGACTTGACCCACACTTGATGTCAATTTTTTGTGGTGGAAGGCATATGGTTACAATTTTTTTGTGTGGTCGTAGCACCTCTTTAGACGCAATGATAGGCTTTATTTATATTAATTAGGTCCCATAAGTCTAGCAATATCCAGGAAATGCATCACATTTGCATATCACATTTTCGTATTCGCCATGTCGTGATACGATGAAAACAATTTCAGAGACCATTGGTAGATTATCCAGTTACACTATTCATGCCAGTACGGTTCTGGTACGCCCTGGAACGTTATACAAATGACATTAAATCATGACTAACTGAAAACACATAGACAAAAACCCTAAGTGGGAAACAAGTATACGTATTATAATTTTTCGGAAAAATACATAAGTATATAATTGTTGGATGCGAGCTATAAAAATCACAATTTCCAATAAACCGGTTACTAATACATGATTTTGGAAACAAACATATTTATCACAAGATAATGTAATTGTCATAAAATTCCATCAAAGGTATTATGTACATCCTAAGGGTTTCCAAACACTAACTACCAAGTGACATTATATGATTGGATACCTAATCAAATTGTAAGCTAAACTAACATCCGTTTTAGCATTAAACCACTCACTAAACATTGTCTAGCAAACTAGTTAGTGTTAACTAGTATCCTAGTGCTAGAATTTCGTACTAATCATCCTAATTATACATAAGTACCTAAATATCTCACAATCCTTTTTTTCCCAAATCTAATAAACAAATCAAACCAAATCCAAGACCCCCTTTTTGTAAAGGCCCCACATGCCCTCACATTGTGTTGATTTCATGAGGATAAGAAAGTATAGTATTGGTTTGACCAAGGACTTGAGAGCATGTTGTTGAGGATGCTATATACACAAGACCATACTACTTATCATTTCATAAAAATCAAACACTTCACAACCCTTTCTCCTCTTTCTACACATGGCCTCTCTTCTTATCATTTTCATTTTCCAAACAACATCTTCAAGGGTTCTAATAGGCATTTCAAGAATATCTACGGTGATAACAAGCATAAGGATCATCAAGGAGGTTATTTTCACAAGACTTGGAGCTTTTATCTTCTTCATAAAGATCTTTCGTAGCCTTGTGCTAGTTGTAAGTATCTAAATCTTCATATTTGCTTCTTAGTATAATGTAGATCATGGAAGTACAAGTTGATCACCAACAAAACCCTTGTTAAAACACTTAAAACTCTCAAAAGAAAACAAGATAAAGTATGAAATGTTGGTAGTTTTGTGTTGATCTTGAAGTTGATAAACCTAGTATACATAATGAACTTGCAATGTTAATATTAAAAGGTGATCTAACAAGATATAGAAGTAGTAGGATGTGTTGAAGTTATTTAACAGCATGGATGATTTTGAAAATTGTTTTAAAGTATTTTAGAGTTTATATAAGGTTACATAAACTTCATGTTCATGATCTTGCTTTAATACGTGTAGGAAAATGGTTGATATAAAACTTGTTTTTGAAATGGATGAACATGAAAAGTGTTTTTTGGAAAATCTAGGGTTTTATATAGTTTTTATGATCTTTAGTTTTGTTGAAAAAACTGGAAAAGTGTTCTTGATGTTTTCAAATGTTGATGATGATGATGTTTAGAGAAACTTGATGATGATTATGATTAAATGGAATTAATTGTAATTTAGGGGACACAATGCCAAAATTTATAAAAATATAAATTATGATTAAAACATGATTAACTAGGGAATTACAAAGTTAAAATGGACTAAGATCACTAATCATGATTATATGTAATTTTGGTGAAAAATATGAGTTAAGTAACCTTACGGTGGATTAAGGTTTTCATGACATTTAAAATGGATATCAATATATATACATATACACATAAATCTAGGACAAAGTATATAAGTAGAAAACTATGGAAATGTGATTAAATACTGTGTTATACATGTATATTGTAGGATGATATACGAAAATATATGTTAATATATACAAAGTATTTTATGCCTACAGGATCTTGAGAAAAATGTGACAAAGTATATATATATATATATATATATATATATATATATACGAGGACATTACTGTGGCAAAAAGCGGATTTTGACAAAACATGATGACGTTTACGGACAATCGGACAGATTAAAAGAATATATATAAATATATATATATATATATATATATATATATATATATTATTTCTAAAGAACCTCAAAGATATGTTTCATAAGAATATATTTCAGGAAAAATGACGAAATGCTAAGTGTGAAATTGATTCAAGAAATGCAAGCATATATGTTATATATATAGATATACATATATATATATGTATACTATACATGTATACGTGTCTACGTATATCTTAAAATTTAGTAAAAATACAAGGTTATAAGAAGTATACATGTTTACACATATACGTACAAATATGACACAAGAACCTAATTGAAAAGTATATAAGTAAGTATATATACATGGGTACGCTTATACGTACAAGTACACAACAACTACATGACTAGGAAAGTATACAAACACGTATAAACATGCACATGTACATATAAAGGATAATGTTAAAAACATTATTTTTAATAAAGTTCGAACTTGGAAAAATATATTTATATTTAAGGATAAATATATTTCGATTAACTATTAATTTAGTGGAACAAGAGTACACGACAAAAGAATACATTTTTGGATATAAAAATAAATATTTACATCAAAGAAACAATCGTGTGGGACATGAGGTTATATAAGGGGGCTAGGTCTTGGATATTACGCAAACAAGGATACATACATATATATATATATATAGATAAAATACATACATGGTCATATGGATAATCAACCACCAACGCGTATAAAAAACAAAACAAGGTCAAGTCTTAATAAAGTTTTGGTGAAAGGCTTGTACAGGAAACAACGATTAGACCTAGGTGTCTTAAGTATGTAGGACACTTGTAGGTTGCGGACGATATAGGGAAAATAGGATTGATTGCTAGCATATTGCATAGACACAAGCTGTGAGCTTCACGGCCCGTCCTTTAAATGTTTTAACTTTAAAAATCTTAGGGGAGATGCATGTTACACAACGGTATGGTAGTTATGGAGTGATATCAACTAGATCACATGTGCATAAGCGTGTGCATTATTAGTAGCAATTAGTCACATTACAGACCGGGGAACAATTAGATAGATCTATTGAGTCTAGGCATGCTCGACTCCTGGTCCATGAGACCCTGAGGGAGTGCTTTTTTGTCCAATAAGTCGTGTGGCACTATGGATTTAGTGGCCCGGTACGACAGATGGCATTGTCAAGGTTTGGTTACTAACTTATGGCGATAAATATATTAATGTCCTTACAAAACATTAATGATTAAAGATTTCATTGACACTATGCATACTGATTTTTATCCAAAGTTACCAAATGTTTTAAAGATTCATTTGTGTCAAAACAAAACACATGAACTCACTAACATTGTTGACATTTTATTAACATGTATTTCAGGGAAATAAGGAAACGTGCTTTCTCGATGCCGAGAACAAAGGATACAAGGAACGATGCCTTTTTGGAGCTTTTGCCTCATATATTTTGCCCTCGTGCGAATATAGGGGTCAAAACCTTGTTTCAAAAATTTTGTATTTTGTTTTAATTCTTTAGGGAAAACTTAAAGTTCATGGTTTATGTATGAAAAATGAAACACTTTGGTTTGTATTATTGTTTCAAGTATTATATACATTGGCATCGTTCTTTATCTAAATCATGTAGATGTTTACACTATCGAATGCTATGAAAACTTTCATAGTCACACCCCACGCTTCCATTATAAGCAGGTATGACACCCTACGCCGGTGTTCTTCCTAGAAACAAAGACGGAGAGTGATGGTAGTAGTTGTGGTTGGAGTTGACAATGATGAAGACTAATGGTTTAGTGGTCACCGATGGCGATTAAAGGCATGTAACGGTTGAATCCTGTGGGTTCAGATGCATTCACCGGTGACCGAGGTAAATCCAGTGATCCCTATTTCTTGTTAATGCAATTAGCTGATGGTATGGTTTACATGGTTATGGTTGCGGTTAGTTGTTTATAGTTGAAGGGATGCTGATATGGTGGTTACCCGAGAGTCATAACCGTCGGTCAGAGGTGGTACATGTTGGATAAAGGGGTTTGGGGTCAATGATGGTTGGGGAAGCTTGGGTATAAATGAGAGAGATGGAAACGGGACAATCGCTGGGCGAACTAGGTTTAATATTTGGTGAAGTTTTGGAAATTTGGGATTCGTTCTTGATTTGAATATTGGAATATTGGAATTTGATTTGAAGATGGTTGTAGATTGATAAAGATGACTTGTTCTTGAATTTATGTTGAATATTGTTGAATATGTCATGAATTCTTATTTCAATTGTTATTTGATTTTTGAAGACATGTAATTATTTTTTGAAGATATGGATTTGTGTTTTGAAGTTGAATTTGATTTTTGAAGATCTGAATAGTTACTTGATTTTCTAATTTTGAGTTTTTAAAATATCATATTCCCATGGCCTAACGGAAATTGATGGAAGGGACTTAGAAGAGGAAATTTTCATTTTAGGGACTCACCTTGACATTGCCCTAAAGCACAGGCGCGCAAATTGTATTTTACACTCTATTTTTTAAGGGTAAATGCCATAAAAATCAACATACTTTCTGTATTTTCTCATAAAAGTCCTTCCACTTTTTTTTGCACTTAAAAACCAATATACTTTTGTTTTATTTCATAAAGCCTCTCCACTTTTTTTACACATAAAAAACCAACATACTTTCTTTTTTGTCTCATAAAATTCCCTTAACCATTTTTATACATAAAAAACAACATACTTTCTATTCTTTTATCATACAAGTCCCTTAAAATGTTAGCTTTAACAAAAAAATCTCTTAATTATGATCGGATGAAATCAAGAAAATATTATTTGACAAATTATGTTATATATTTTAACGCTTTTAAATTTATGCATACAATTTTATATCTTTTTTATTTTATTTGATTTTATTTTAAGTTATGTCATCCACGCTCGTGAATTTTATTTTTTTTTTTTGCGAATAATATTTATTATTATTAATTTATTAAATTTAAAATGGAAAAGAAAAGATAAACATTGAACATGCTTTGGTTTGCTATATATTCAATTTAAAATTTTAACTCATCTATATACTTTTCTAACGTGATATTAATAGGTACAAATAAAAATATTCACAATTTTGTTCAAATTCAAAATTTGGAGGGACTTTTATATGCAAAAAAATGTTTAGTGACTTTATGAGATAAAAAAGAAAGTATGTTGGTTTTTAATATGTAAAAAAGTGAAATGACTTTTGTGACAAAAATATAGAAAGTCTATTGGTTTTTTATGGCATTTGTCATTAATAAAATGCTCAATCTATCCGGACATCTCTGCTCTCTATTTGGACACTCTTGGGCCCTAGATGGGTCTCTAGGCACTGATTTTTAGAGGTCAGCAGGTGCATGGCAGGGCGTAGAAATTTATGTGTGTAGACGGCTGTCTAGACCTAGACGACCCTTCTAGGACCATGGTTTTTTTTAGTTGGAAAATGGGTGTTTTGGTGGGTAAAATGGTTGTTGTTGTAGGTTGAAAAGGGGGTGTTTTGATGGGGTAAAATAGTTGTTGTTGGAGGTTGATTTTTTTGGTGGTGTAATTTGAGATTTTTAAAAAAATTTATTTATTGTATAAAAATAAGTTAGCGTTTTCGATCGTTTATATAGTTAATTGTTTTTACATTTTATTTTTTTAAAAAACAATTTTAAATTTAATGTTGTTTTCAACATTTTAAGAAGAATGCAAGTACTATATGTTGTTTCCGTATTACAATTCAATGTCGATTTAAAACAAACAATCATTAATTAATCGAATAACTGAAAACAAAGTTAAATATAACATACTTTGTACATCCATAACAATATGTATCAGTACAGCTGAATACTAAATACAAAACGTTTATGCATACGAGTCGAAGTCGGGATCTGGCTGCTACGGCTGCTGCTGATGATGTGGGGCTCGAAGTGGTGGGAGCGGTATGGGAGGTAACCCGTCTCTATCTCATCTATCCTGTAACTCCCGAATCACTCAGCCCATGAGATCATAAGCCTGTCGATGTCGACTCGTAAGCGCGTGAATGCTGCACCTCCTGGGCATGACCTGGAATAACGTGCTGCGGAAACTGGGGCTCCCCATGATGGTGGCGGTGGCGGTGGCGGTCCGTCTAAATCCACCAGGACTCCTTGACGACCGCTGCCTCATCTGCCGGTGGATAGACTGGATCAAACTGATCTGGCAGCGGCTCCGGAATCCATGGCTCACCTGCGCGCGTTTTAAACCGCTCGCCTAGCACGCCGAACCTCTTCACCAGCTTCATCCCCCGCAAGGTCTGAAAACCCATCCGTGTCGACGGTATGGCTGGCTGCAAGTGTGGGTTTGTCTCCAGCAGATGACCCAACGACCGGGCAATCACGGTGACGTACGCCCCGTCGTACAAAAAGTCGCACTCCTGCTAGTGATGGACGGCGGCGAAGTACTGGGCGAGGCCGTGCGCAAGTTCGCACGGCCTCATGTACAGTAGGCAATAGTAGAAAAATAAATCGATGCTCGTACACCACTCACGGCTGTGTCCGCGAGCGGTAATAGACGTAGCGAGCATCCGATGTAGATACCTGCACATAATATTAGCAAAATACGGGAATTAATTCATAGCAATAATAATCAAATAATTACTGTAATAAATGTACGTACATGTACAACGGGTCGGCAACGTGTGAAATCCTCCCTTTCGCCCTCACATGCTCCCAAATGGCATGCCTTGCGACCACCTCCTAAAATCCCAAAAGAGTGGGTCTATCCACCACCACTAGCCCCTCCGTATAAACATCTGTAGCAATCTCCTCCTGTGGGTATATACCGTTGTGAACGGCAAACTCAGCAAGCGTCATCGAACGCCACACACCAACAAGCCTAAATGAAACATAAGGCGGAGGGAGGGACCTTGTGGCTGGGGATGTCACACCCTGACCCGCAGCGGATATGGTAGTCGGGGCATGATTGGGTTTTCATCAAAGCTCATGACATTTACTATAATAAAGTTTCATATTTATTATTCCAAATTAAATGGAAAATTCCAACAAACACATAAACCATACAGGCACCAAATGAACCAAAGAAGGCATTCAAATAATGATTTATTTGTCTTCTAAGGCCCGATCCTATGTGTTCCATGCTTCAACCTGTTCACCTGTATCATGTGTAAAAATACAGGTTTGGGACAACAAAAGTTGGCGAGTGAATTCCATTTCAATATTTGGAAGAAAAAGATATGTTAATTAATTTAATAAAAATGTGCATAAACCAAATATGAGCAAACGTAATGTAAACTATTCACAAACCACATAAGCATCTAGCAATGTACACATGAGCATGATAAATGATGAACTGTGAGATCAAGCCTCAATCAAAGGGAGCCGATCTGATGAGGCACGCGATGCTCTACCCGTCTATACAAGGAACTGATGGGCCTATTGTGAATGCTTGACTGAAATGAGAAAATAAATGATGAGCTGTGAGATCAAGGCTCAACCAAACAGAGCCGATCTGTTTAGGCAACGCAATGCTCTACTCATATCCAACGAGGAACTGATGGGCCTAATGTGACAACTTGACTGAAATGAAAATGAAGGAGAGCAGTGACCCCTTCAGTTCCTTCATACTTTGGAGGGTCACATGAGTTGAAGTGCTTGTAGGTGCACTTGGTGGTGTTTCTGGGAGGGTTGGCAGCATTTTGTCCCTCTTGGTTATTTGGGTCGACAGGGTTCTGCGGAAAGAGCTTGTTGAACTTGAATTACAATATCGGGAATTACGGCGGCCATTTGTTGGGCTATTTGAGCCGTCATGCGCTCGCCGGATTTTCCTGATCTCCTACCTCTACGAGAGTGCCTAGAAGACATCTACAGGAAATACGTAACGAGAATATAAGTTTGGCATTTAGGTGTCATGTGTCGCATTTAGAAATAAACATCAACAAATCAAATGAGAAAAGTAAATTCACTACATCCATAGGATGTCTTGGGCCTTGCTCATGTTTGGGCCCCATATGCCCCCATTCTTGGCCTAAGTAGTCATGTGGGGCCCCATGACTACTGGGCTTTGTAGGCTTCACATTGGTTTTGGACTGTTAACACTCGCACCACCCGAATGAAAAAACAGGATTGCGAGATATAAGGTCGAAGGGAGTCCTGATGTAGGCACATTGACAACTCAAAGTGGGGTTAGTTCATACGACGTTTGGTGTGGCATGCTTTGGCCTAATAGATCCTTCGTACTCTCATCGTTAGTCCCCAGGTAGGCAAACTGATCCGTACTTTGGATTTATACGGATGCCAAACCTAGACAGGACGTTCCGACTACCGGTACGTGTACCCTTCCAGTTACTACATGCCCGTCGTAGAACTCACTTTGATGAGATTTGAAAAATGAAAACATCAAAAAATCTTGAGAAAGGAAACATGAAAATGTTTAAACATGTGAGAATTGAAACGTGCGTGATGCGTATATATGTAAGCATGTTATGTTTGACAATATGTATAACACATTAATCATATGATAGTGGGAGTGCTTGCATGCATTTGTGTGTCAAATAAATGTAAAACAAGTAACTATCATGAGTTTGCATGTAACCAAATAACACTTAAGCAATTAAAATCTAATCGACTATAGTATAGGCTCTAAGGGTCTAATAACCAATCCTATATCCCTATAGTCAAAAGCTCTAACACCAATCTATCACACCATGTGCCGCAGCGGATACGGTAGTCGGGGCATGATTAGGTTTTCATCAAAGCTCATGACATTTACTACAATAAAGTTTCATATTTATTATTCCAAATTAAAAGGAAAATTCCAATAAATACATAAACCATACAGGCACCAAATGATCTAAACAAGACATTCAAATAATGCTTTATTTATCTTCTAAGGCCCAATCCTATGTGTTCCATGCTTCAACCTGTTCACTTGTATCATGTGTAAAAATAGAGGTTTGGGTCAACAAAAGTTGGCGAGTGAATTCCGTTTCAATATTTGGAAGAAAAAAGTATGTTAATTAATTAATAAAAATGTGCATAAACCAATATGAGCAAACGTATATGTAAACTATTCACAAACCACATAAGCATCTAGCAATGTACACATGAGCATGATAAATGATGAACTGTGAGATCAAGACTCAATCAAACGGAGTATATCTGATGAGGCACGCGATTCTTTACCCGTCTATACAGGGAACTGATGGGCCTATTGTGAATGCTTGACTGAAATGAGAAAATAAATGATGAGCTGTGAGATCAAGGCTCAACCAAACAGAGCCGATCTGTTTAGGCAACGCAATGCTCTACTCATATCCAACGAGGAACTGATGGGCCTAATGTGACAACTTGACTGAAATGAAAAAGAAAGTATAACCACAAATAACCATAAACAAAATATCACATAGCACGTTAGTTCACATAATGGTAATAGCACAAGTGTTTGAATAAATGATTTAAATAAACGACACATGATACACCCCAAAACATGAATAAAAAGGGGAAGTTTGTAAGAATTCACTCACAGTGGGTGCGTTTCTTGAGTTGATAATGAACGCGCACGATTATAGATTCCAACCGACGAGAAAACTAACCTAAATATTCACGTAATAATTCGGTAAATATATCTCTTTTATTTGCAATTAGTATTTTATTTAAAGACTTTTATTAGGCTTTTTGGACCAATTTTAACTTTATTTATTTCTAATTTTTATGTTTAAAAAGTCTTATTTTTAAATATATTTTTATGGTTTTTGGATAAAAATAAAGAAAAGTTTAATTAAAAAATATACCCTTTCAGCGGGTTGAACCGGTATAATTCGTATGGATTTGGCATCGAGTGAGACTCGAACGCGTGACCTCCCGTATACGTGCACGCAGCTCCACCAACTGAGCTACGTGTCTAACCCGAAATAATCTTGATTTTAATTAATTATATACACTTACTGAGTCAATTGTATTTTGGTTTTATTTTAAAAAGGTTTGATTTATTTCAGAAAGCGTATCACTATGCATCAAACCGGACTCGAACCTGTGACATAAGCTTCGTGTTGCACATAGCCCAACCAACTGGGTTGTGTGACTAACCCGGGATATTTATGATTTATATTAAATTTATATACTAACTGAGAGTTAATATATATAAGTATTAAAAAACTTTGGTTTAAATTCGGAAATTGGCATCGTGATAAAACTCGAGCCCGGGACCTCTGCTTTAACTTTGCACACAGTCTACCACTGGACTGTGTGTCTAACCTGGTATAAACCTTGATTTTAATTATATTAATATTCTATCTCGACTTCTTCTTCTTCATGTTTAATACCAGAAAGTATACCCGACTGATTAATCCAATTATACCTATTGGATTTACTGACTTCTAACAACTAATCATGAAACAATTGAAAATAAAAGGATTCAAGTAATTGTACCAAAGAGAGAAGGATTTTATGATTTCTCCGGTTGAATTCCGGTGAAGACACAGTTTCCGGCGAAGAACAAATTTGAAACAGAGAGCTTCTTTCGAGAGTTTTAGAGAAATGTTTGAGACTGAGCGAGTTCAAAAGAAGCTTTGGATCGCTATTTATAGAAGAATGTTGAATTTCGGTTTTTATAAGTTTCGATCAAAATTTGATGACCAATTATTGTGTAACCGAATTGGTTTTAATTAACCCCATGATTGAGTCTAACTCATAATTGGGAACGGTTCTTCAGTTTTAATTCGAAACAGAATCGGAGATTGATGATGGATTGGAAGGTTACAACCGTTACAGAAGGTTGTTCTTGAATTCAGATTCAGATGTTATTTTAGTATAAAACTTATTTGATTTAAGATTATAGTAGATATGTATGTGTAGTGTAGTGGTGTGTTGTGTGTGTTGGTTGGGTGGAGACATGGGTTCGATACCTGTGGTCTTCACTTTTTGATATTTTATTTTTATTATTTATTTATTTTTTTATTATTAACATTTATTATTTTACTTTATTACTTTAAATAATATATAAACGTTTAAACATTTAACATAAACACATAACGAACATCATAATTTAAACTTTTCTTACAAAACGGAGCGGGTTTTAGAACCCATTTTTCATCAGATGTTACAGTATCCTATACTTTTAGAAATTTCGTCCCGAAACTTAAGTAGTGGTAGGTTTAATTTGAAAGAGGTGAGGGTATTTTTGGCGCATTGAGTCTTCACGTTCCCAAGTAAACTTAGGTCCTTGTTTTGACTCTTGACGCACTCTGACTATCGAAATTCGACTTCGTCTTAAACGTTTTCTCACTGGAATCCATGATTCTACAAGTTGTTCTTCGAAATGCCTCGATTCATCAGTCTGAATATCTTCCAATGGTATATGGAGGTTTCCGTCGGCAAGGCACTTTTTTTAAGTTAGATACGTAACCGGGTGGGTGTGAAATTTTTTGGATTTTGATTGAGGCGGTAACATTCCTAGTAAGGGTTGAATACCCTGTTACAGGAATCGTTTTTTGATTCCTGAGGTGTAGAAAAGAGTTGCATCTTGGAGATGAATGACTGAATATGGTCTCATGATTAAGGGTTTTGAGGAAATCAAAGCGTCGAAAGGACAAAGTTATATCACAAAATTAAGTCTTCAACCATATCGCTAACCAAATTAAGATCTACACTAATTACACGAAACTTCTCATAACCGTCTAACATTGCTTTTGATCATTTGACAAGAATACTTATATACAGGAAGTACTAGCGGCGTATCCACCATATCATTGTCAAAATTTCATTGGCTTTGTCAGCAAGTCACGATTAGTTCTATGTGACTCGTCCTAAAATCTACAAAACATAATCAAAACACAACAGCCATTGCTTGAGTCTCAAATGTTGAGGGATACAAGACTAAATGACGGCGGTACCTCTCTTGTGTGTTATGAGGAAGTGGTCAGTCTATGAATAAGTGCGACACAACCCAACTCTTTAAATGATGAGATGAGGTTCATCGTGATGACATGAAATTTAATCGATGAGTAGAGACATTCAATGAAACAACTTGACATAGCGTGATATAAATTGCGTTAATGGCATTAAGATTTTGATACATTATTACCCAAAATTGTAAACAAAGATATCTTGAATAATTTTACAAAGAATGAAATTGATAGAAAACTTTAAGAATAAACGGTTGGAGCGGAGCCTTATTTCTTTGTGGTGGAAGGCCAGTTGGGTTGCTTGTTTGCACCGTTGTTGATCTCAACTAGGTTCGCGTTGATGTTATAGGCTCTTCCAATTGCCGGTGGAGGTGCTGGATTTGCCTGGTTCGCTTGGTTATGTCACACCCCGACCCGCAGCGGAAATAAGAGTCGGGGCATAATTGGGTTATCACCAAAGCACATGACATTTACTATTATGTTTCATAATTAATGAAGTCAAAATTACATTTTCAAACATCCAAACATGTTCATTCAATACAAAGGAAAATAACCAAACATAGCAATCCCAATACTAAATCGTTTTATTCTTCTAATCCAGGTCCTATGTGTTCCTAGCTGCTGCTGGTTCACCTGTATCATGTGTAAAATGGGAGTTTTTTTGGGTCAACATAAGTTGGCGAGTGAACCTTATTAGATAAACATTTGATAATGATTTTATGGTTAGTTTATCAATGAAATATTGTGCATAATCATAAAAGAGCAATGTAAGTAGTCAAGCATTGGCAAATAGCAGTTACAATTATAACACTTGATAGCATACATGAACATACCAATATCATACGATAACTAACATAAATGAACTGTGCGATCAAGGCTCAATCAAACGGAGCCGATCGTATTGCATGAACTGGAAATGTAAAATGAACTGTGCGATCAAGGCTCAATCAAACGGAGCCGATCGTATTGCATGAACTGAAATGTAAATTGAAATGACCGATCAAGGCTCAATCAAACGGAGCCGATCGTTGCGGGCACGCCAGGTTCAACCGCATAATAAAATGGGGAACAGGCTCAAACCTCATAATTAAATGGGGAACGGCGGCCTCGGCAATTGCATGTACTGAAATAATAATTTGCATCCATTAATAACTACTTAACAGCAACAAACTAAATACACATGTCATGATATGATGTATGCACAATAGTTTAGTTATAATATGTATATAAACGAAGACACATGATACACCCCAAAAACGTGATTAAAACGGGGAATTTGAAAGGTTCACTCACATTGGGTGCGGTGAATTGGAGATGGTGACATGCGCACGATTTAGATGAGCGAGTCGACGAGGAATACTAACCTAAATAATAATGGAAAAATATATTAAGTGGATGGATGTTATTAAGGATTTTAATGAAATTTTTAGATATATTTTTATGAGTTTATGGCTATTTTCTATCTTTAAAAATGTTATTTTTAAGTATTTTTAATTGATTTTTAAATTAAATTAAATAATTAAATATATAAAAAAATTATTTTTTTTAGTGTTGACCGTTGACCGTTGACCGTTGACCGGTTCGGTCAGCGGTTAATTCTGCGCCGGGTGGGATTCGAACCGGCGACCTTCTGTTCGCGTGCACGTAGCTCTACCAACTGAGCTACGTGTCTAACCCGTTATAAACTCGGTTTTAATTATATTTATACTCTTATTTGAATTAACCGAAAATTCCTTTATTTGCAAAAACGTTTTATTTCAATTGAAACGGTGCTCGTGACAAGATTCGAACGTGCGACGTGAAGTTAATGTTGCACACAGTCCACCGCTGGACTGTGTGTCTAACCCGGTTATATTCTTGGTTTTTATTATACTTAACAACTATCTGTTTTAAACCCGGTTTAGTTCTGGATTAAAAAGGAATGTTATTACACAAAGCGTGCGCGTAGCAAGGATCGAACTCGGGACGTGTATAGTCGTTGTTTGCACACAGTCCACCGCTGGACTGTGTGTCTAACCCGTTTATAATCCGGATTTTAATTACTCTTATGTCATTATTGAATTCATCTTCTTCATTACGAACACAGACCTTACTCAAACATCTGATTCGTGATTAATCTAGTTAATAAACATGATGACTAGCTTGAAAGTACTAAACCGAACAGTTTGGGGAAAGAAGGTACCGAACAGGTTGTCTTCCTCAGAGAGTCCGGCGAGAATTTGACGGCCCTGTTTTTGAACCTTCGGCTGAGAGGGTCTATCAACAGAATTAAGGGATTAGATATGAAATTGAACTAGTGTATATTGATTATCAGTACGTTTGAATGTGCATACCGATAACTAACGAGTTTCCGGCAATTCCAGAAATTTTCCGGCGAACACAGAAAATCCAGCAAAGTCGTCTGTGGTTGATTTTGAGTGATGGGTTAATGTTAGTAAAGTTCTAACAATAGATTGAAATCGTAAAGGAGGAATATTTTACCGGTTTGTGTTGAATACGGTTTTCCGGCGACTTTTGCAGAGAATTCCGGCGAACTGTTTTAGGTGCTCAGATGATTTGAAAATGCGACGAAAAGGAATTGGAGTGTTGTTGTGATAGTTCTGAATCGCGAGAATGGACTGAAACTTGAGTTATCCAGGGATTTGATGAACTTTCGGTTTCAAATACCGAAAATGATGAAGTTTTAAGTTCAATCAATTCTGACTTAATTAGAAACAGTCGAGCATCGGTTATAACTGAAATTGTGAGGTAAACAATCGATTTGACGATTGGTTTGCCGATTATCGGTTTTCAGATGGCATCATCGGTTAAATCGAGTTTGTGTATAAGTTCCATTTGCTTTCCTAGTGTTAACAGAAAACACGTTGTGGCGGAGTGGTTTAGGGAATGGATGTTAAGTCGTTTGAGCGACTCAGCTGACCCGGGTTCGAGTCCCGGCAGCTTCAAATATTTTTTATTTGTTTTATTTTAACTTTTTATCAAATATAATTTTTATAGTTTAGTTTATTTATTAATTATGTATCGTTTTAACTCAAAATAACCATAAATAATTAATGCACTTTCATAACTTGGTACTTGATTACAAAACGGAGCGGGTTTTGGAGACCCGATTTTTACAAATGTTACAGTATCCCCTACTTTTAGGAATTTCGTCCCGAAAATTAAATAGTTAAAGTAGTAGGAAAAAGATGCGGGTATTTTTCACGCATTGAGTCTTCACGTTCCCAAGTAAACTCAGGTCCCCGTTTCGACTCCCAGCGCACCCTAACAATTGGAATGCGACTCCGTCGAAGACGCTTTTCTCCGAAGTCCATGATCTCCACTGGTCTTTCAATAAAATGCATGGATTCATCGATCTGAATATCTTCCAGCGGAATATGGAGGTTCTCATCAGCGAGGCACTTCTTCAAGTTCGACACGTGAATGTGGGATGAATCCTGTCGAGTTCTTCCGGTAGGTCAAGCTTGTATGCTACAGGACCTACTCTTTCGAGTATCTTGAAAGGTCCTACGTAACGTGGTGCTAGCTTTCCCTTTTGACCAAAACGAACTACTCTCTTCCATGGTGATACTTTTAAAAGCACATGATCACCAATGTTAAACTCCAAGGGCTTCCGTCGTTTATCTGCATAACTCTTTTGACGACTTTGAGCTGCTAAAAGATTGTTTTGGATTTGATGAATCTTGTCTGTGGTTTCTTGGATCAATTCTGGACTAGTAATTTGTGCTTCCCCAATTTCGTGCCAACAAACAGGAGATCGGCACTTTTGACCATATATAGCTTCAAAAGGTGCCATGCCGATGCTCGAATGATAGCTGTTGTTGTTCGAAAATTCAACTAACGGTAGGTGGGCGTCCCAATTTCCCTTGAAGTCTATGACACATGCTCTAAGCATATCCTCAAGAGTTTGAATGGTGCGCTCAGACTGTCCATCAGTTTGAGGATGATAGGCGGTACTGAGATCTAATCGAGTGCCCATAGCGGATTGTATTGCTTGCCATGTTCGTGAGTTGAAAAGACCATCACGATCAGAAATAATACTTAATGGTACCCCATGTCGGCTTACGATTTCGTTGATATAAATACGAGCAAGCTTTTCGTTCTTGAAATCTTCTCGAATAGGAATAAAGTGAGCTGATTTTGTAAGTCGGTCTATAATCACCCATATAGTGTCATACCCACCAGAAGTGCGAGGTAACCCAGTAATGAAATCCATGGTTATATTTTCCCACTTCCATACAGGTATTTCCGGTTGGACTAGAAGTCCCGAGGGTCTTTCGTGTTCAGCCTTCACCTTAGAACATGTGAGACACTTGGAAACAAAAACGGCAATATCTTTCTTCATTCCAGGCCACCAATAGGTGTATCGTAGGTCTTGATACATCTTATCGGCTCCTGGGTGTATAGAATATCGCGTTTTATGAGCTTCATTCATGAGAGTTTCACGAAGATTGTTGTGGTTAGGAATCCAGATACGATCTAGGTAATACAGAATACCATCAGATTTAGTTTCAAGTTTTAGCTCGGCTCCACAGGACATCTCTTTTCGTACGTCTTCTTCTGTTATCGAAACGTGTTGAGCTTCTCGAATTTGATCTTTAATATCGGTTATAATTTGCGAACATAGAAGATGAATGGAGTTCGCATAACCCTTTCGACTAAGTCCATCAGCCACCACATTTGCTTTACCAGGGTGGTATCTAATTTCACAGTCGTAATCATTTAGGAGTTCGACCCATCTTCGTTGCCTCATATTTAACTCTTTTTGATTGAAGATATGCTGAAGACTCTTGTGGTCAGTGTATATTTCACACTTAGTACCATAGAGATAATGTCTCCATATCTTTAGAGCGAATACAACGGCTCCAAGTTCTAGGTCATGAGTGGTGTAGTTCTTTTCATGTGTCTTGAGTTGCCTCGAGGCATAAGCTATGACTTTTCCTCTTTGCATGAGAACGCAGCCTAATCCTTGCCCTGACGCGTCGCAATAGACTACAAAATCATCACAACCTTCAGGAAGAGTGAGGATTGGTGCATCACAAAGTTTTTGTTTAAGAGTTTGAAAAGCTTCTTCTTGCTTGGGTCCCCATACGAATGGTTTTCCCTTATGGGTTAAAGCCGTGAGTGGCACCGCAATGCGAGAGAAGTTTGAAATGAATCGACGATAATAGCCAGCTAGTCCAAGAAAAGATCTTACTTCAGTTGGTGTACGTGGGGCTTGCCATTCTTGAACTGCTTTGATCTTTGAAGGGTCAACATGTATTCCTTTGTCATTGACTACATGCCCGAGGAATTGCACCTCTTTTAACCAGAATTCACATTTAGAGAACTTGGCATAAAGCTTTTCCTTTTCTAGAAGTGCAAGAACGAGTCGAAGATGACGCTCATGATCAGCTTTAGATTTTGAATAAATAAGAATATCGTCGATAAAGACTATAACAAATCAATCAAGGTAAGGTTTGCAGACTCTGTTCATTAGGTCCATGAAGACAGCTGGTGCGTTGGTTAATCCAAACGGCATAACCATGAATTCATAGTGGCCATAACGAGTTCGAAAAGCAGTCTTAGGGACGTCTTCTTCATGCACTCTAAGTTGATGATAGCCAGATCGAAGATCGATTTTTGAAAAGCAACTGGCACCTTGTAGTTGGTCAAGAAGATCATCTATGCGAGGTAAAGGATAGCGATTTTTGATGGTTAACTTGTTGAGCTCTCTGTAGTCGATGCACATACGAAAAGATCCATCTTTCTTCTTTACAAAAAGGACAGGTGCACCCTAAGGCGATGAGCTGGGACGTATGAATCCCTTGTCAGTCAATTCTTGCAATTGACTGGCTAGCTCTTGCATTTCAGAGGGGGCTAACCTATATGGAGATTTTGCAACTGGTGTAGCACCAGGTATAAGATCGATACGGAATTCGACATCTCTGATTGGAGGAAGTCCTGAAATGTCGTCAGGAAAAACTTGTGGAAAATCTTTTACTACAGGAATATCTTCAAGTTTCTTCTCTGTGGTCCCCTTCTTGATGATATGGGCTAAAAACGCGACATAATTCTTGCGAAGGTATTTTTGAGCCTGAAGACAAGACATTAAGTTGAGCCCTTTCGACGAGGTTTCTCCAATGATTCGAAGAGTCTGACCGTTTGAAAGAGGAATACGAATAAATTTTTCACGACATACAACTTCCGCATGATGTTGACTGAGCCAATCCATACCGATTATGATGTCGAAACTTCCCAGCTTCATAGGAATAAGGTCGACTGAGAAATCGTGGTTGTTTAAGGTGAGTGTACAGTTGCGTAAAATAGAGTCTAATGAAACTGGTTTTCCGTCCGCAACTTCCACCGTTATGGATTCCGCGAGCTTATCCCGATTTTTGCTTAAGATAGGTTCAAATTCTAATGACACGAAACTTCTATCCGCACCAGTATCAAATAACATAGAGGCATATCTACCATTTATAAGAAACGTACCGTTGACCACATTGCCGTCAGCTCTGGCCTGGTTCGCGTTAATATTGAAAGCTCTTCCTCTAGCAGGTGGAGGAGCTTGGTTCGCTTGATTCACAGGGTTGGCTTGGTCCTGAGCATGAATAATATTAACCAGCCTTGGACATGTGTTTCTGAAATGACTTGGGTCGCCGCAATTGAAACAAGCCCGCATAGGTTGGCCCATAGGGTAATTGGGTTGATAGTATGTTTGGGCTAAATGTTGGGTGGGTGGAAATGGTAGTTGTTGTTGTGCTTGACCCATTAACTGTTGGTGGGTTTGGGTTAAAGGTTGGTGGCGGTTTGTTCGTTGAAGCGTGCGGCAGTTTTGAACAGTACGTCCTGCGCGACCGCAGCCGGTGCAGTATTGGCAAGGATAATCAGGGGAGTGGTGATACTGACAACGGTTACATTTTGGTAATGGGCCTGTGTAGGGTCTTTTGTATGGTGCAGGTGAAGGAGTGACTTGAGTGATGGGTGTAACAGGAATAGAGGTGTTGGTTTGGGTGACTGCAAAATTCCTGGTGTTACGCTTCCTCTTGTTAGCAAACTTAGAGGAAGGAATGGGGTGGTTTGAGGTTTGTCCCTCAACAGGGGCTTTCTTCTTCTCTTCTTTGAACTTCCCATTGCGAATTCGGTTTTCGGTCAGTTCAGTTGCCAATTCCATGGCAGCTTCGAGTGTTACCGGTGAAACGCTGAGAACCGAATCTTGAATTTTCGAGGGAAGTCCTCGAATATAATGTTCGATCAGACGATAGGTTGGAGTGAATAAGTTTGGAACCATTTGGTTCAACTCCAAGAACCTCTTGTTGTAAGTAGAGTGATCACCCTCTTTTTGCTTTAAGGCATGAAATTCATCCTCCAATTTCTTAATTTCACTTCTAGGACAGAAATGCCTAGTCATGATTTCCCTTAACTCCTCCCAAGTTAAGGCCATCGCATCTTCAGTTCCCCGCTTTCCTTTCTCAGTGTTCCACCAAGTGAGAGCTACACCAAGTAGTCTCCCGGTGGCGTAACGAACCTTGCGATCTTCAGGACAATCGCAGTTTAAGAAAACGTTTTCCATCTCCTGAACCAATGTAGGAGAGCAGTGACTCCCTCAGTCCCTTCGAATTTTGGAGGATCACAGGACTTAAAATGTTTGTAAGAGCATTTGATGGTAGGAGGGTTGGCGATGTTCTGGTCCTGTTGTTGAGGAGGGTTAGTAGGATTTGCAGCAAGGGTTGTTGTACTTATACCACGATGTCAGGCAATATCGTGGCCATTTGATTCGCGATATGCGTGGCCAAACGTTCCTGAGTCTTTCCCGATTTTTTCCCCTTCGATGCTGTCTAGATGACATCTACAGGATCATAAAATGAGAAGATTGTGAGTTTATGGTGTCTTTTTAGGAATCATGTGTCTTTAAGAAAATGAAAATAACATAAATATCAATAATGCAACTACATCCATAGGATGTCTTGGGTTCGCTCATGTTGGGCCTCAAATGTCCCCCATACCTTCACCTACATAGTCATGTGGGCCCCCATGGCTATTGGCTTGGTAGGATTCACATTAGTATTGGCAATTTAACACTCGCATCCCCCGAATGCAAACCACAAAATATGTTCATGAGATGTTTGGTCGGAACGTGTCCAGGTGTAGACACAATGACAACTCAAAGTGGGATTAGCTCACACGACGTTTGGTATAGCATGCTTTGGCCTAATAGGTACTTCGTACTCTCATTGTTAGTCCCCAGGTAGGCAAACTGGTCCTTTATTTTGGATTTATACGAATGCCAGCCTAGACAGGACGTTACGACTACCGGTACTAGTACCCTTCCAGTTACTACATGCCCGTCATGAGAACTCACTTTGATGAGATTTGAAAACACGAAAATCATTGTAAAATCAATCATGAGTGTGGTGTGTGCTTTCATGGATGTGATATGTTATGATCATACGATTTCATGATAGGCATTATTTGATAATACATACTTATGAACATGCTTGTACAATATCAAATGTAACATTTAACATAAACATATAAACATCATGAAATTTGGCATATAACACACAAAATTCTTATAAGTTTCTAATTGACTATAGTATAGGCTCTAAGGGTCTAATAACCTATCCTATATCCCTATAGTCATGGCTCTGATACCAATCTGTCACACCCGACCCGCAGCGGAAATAAGAGTCGGGGCATAATTGGGTTATCACCAAAGCACATGACATTTACTATTATGTTTCATAATTAATGAAGTCAAAATTACATTTTCAAACATCCAAACATGTTCATTCAATACAAAGGAAAATAACCAAACATAGCAATCCCAATACTAAATCGTTTTATTCTTCTAATCCAGGTCCTATGTGTTCCTAGCTGCTGCTGGTTCACCTGTATCATGTGTAAAATGGGAGTTTTTTTGGGTCAACATAAGTTGGCGAGTGAACCTTATTAGATAAACATTTGATAATGATTTTATGGTTAGTTTATCAATGAAATATTGTGCATAATCATAAAAGAGCAATGTAAGTAGTCAAGCATTGGCAAATAGCAGTTACAATTATAACACTTGATAGCATACATGAACATACCAATATCATACGATAACTAACATAAATGACATCTGTGCGAATCAAGGCTCAATCAAACGGAGCCGATCGTATTGCATGAACTGAAATGTAAAATGAACTGTGCGATCAAGGCTCAATCAAACGGAGCCGATCGTATTGCATGAACTGAAATGTAAATTGAAATGACCGATCAAGGCTCAATCAAACGGAGCCGATCGTTGCGGGCACGCCAGGTTCAACCGCATAATAAAATGGGGAACAGGCTCAAACCTCATAATTAAATGGGGAGCGGCGGCCTCGGCAATTGCATGTACTGAAATAATAATTTGCATCCATTAATAACTACTTAACAGCAACAAACTAAATACACATGTCATGATATGATGTATGCACAATAGTTTAGTTATAATATGTATATAAACGAAGACACATGATACACCCCAAAAACGTGATTAAAACGGGGAATTTGAAAGGTTCACTCACATTGGGTGCGTTGAATTGGAGATGGTGACATGCGCACGATTTAGATGAGCGAGTCGACGAGGAATACTAACCTAAATAATAATGAAAAATATATTAAAGTGGATGGTTTTATTAAGGATTTTAATGAAATTTTTAGATATATTTTTTGAGTTTATGGCTATTTTCTATCTTTAAAAAATGTTATTTTTAAGTATTTTTAATTGATTTTTAAATTAAATTAAATAATTAAATATATAAAAAAATATTATTTTTTTTAGTGTTGACCGTTGACCGTTGACCGGTTCGGTCAGCGGTTAATTCTGCGCCGGGTGGGATTCGAACCGGCGACCTTCTGTTCGCGTGCACGTAGCTCTACCAACTGAGCTACGTGTCTAACCCGTTATAAACTCGGTTTTAATTATATTTATACTCTTATTTGAATTAACCGAAAATTCCTTTATTTGCAAAAACGTTTTATTTCAATTGAAACGGTGCTCGTGACAAGATTCGAACGCGCGACGTGAAGTTAATGTTGCACACAGTCCACCGCTGGACTGTGTGTCTAACCCGGTTATATTCTTGGTTTTTATTATACTTAACAACTATCTGTTTTAAACCCGGTTTAGTTCTGGATTAAAAAGGAATGTTATTACACAAAGCGTGCGCGTAGCAAGGATCGGACTCGGGACGTGTATAGTCGTTGTTTGCACACAGTCCACCGCTGGACTGTGTGTCTAACCCGTTTATAATCCGGATTTTAATTACTCTTATGTCATTATTGAATTCATCTTCTTCATTACGAACACAGACCTTACTCAAACATTCGATTCGTGATTAATCTAGTTAATAAACATGATGACTAGCTTGAAAGTACTAAACCGAACAGTTTGGGGAAAGAAGGTACCGAACAGGTTGTCTTCCTCAGAGAGTCCGGCGAGAATTTGACGGCCTGTTTTTGAACCTTCGGCTGAGAGGGTCTATCAACAGAATTAAGGGATTAGATATGAAATTGAACTAGTGTATATTGATTATCAGTACGTTTGAATGTGCATACCGATAACTAACGAGTTTCCGGCAATTCCAGAAATTTTCCGGCGAACACAGAAAATCCAGCAAAGTCGTCTGTGGTTGATTTTGAGTGATGGGTTAATGTTAGTAAAGTTCTAACAATAGATTGAAATCGTAAAGGAGGAGTATTTTACCGGTTTGTGTTGAATACGGTTTTCCGACGACTTTTGCAGAGAATTCCGGCGAACTGTTTTAGGTGCTCAGATGATTTGAAAATGCGACGAAAAGGAATTGGAGTGTTGTTGTGATAGTTCTGAATCGCGAGAATGGACTGAAACTTGAGTTATCCAGGGATTTGATGAACTTTCGGTTTCAAATACCGAAAATGATGAAGTTTTAAGTTCAATCAATTCTGACTTAATTAGAAACAGTCGAGCATCGGTTATAACTGAAATTGTGAGGTAAACAATCGATTTGACGATTGGTTTGCCGATTATCGGTTTTCAGATGGCATCATCGGTTAAATCGAGTTTGTGTATAAGTCCCATTTGCTTTCCTAGTGTTAACAGAAAACACGTTGTGGCGGAGTGGTTTAGGGAATGGATGTTAAGTCGTTTGAGCGACTCAGCTGACCCGGGTTCGAGTCCCGGCAGCTTCAAATATTTTTTATTTGTTTTATTTTAACTTTTTATCAAATATAATTTTTATAGTTTAGTTTATTTATTAATTATGTATCGTTTTAACTCAAAATAACCATAAATAATTAATGCACTTTCATAACTTGGTACTTGATTACAAAACGGAGCGGGTTTTGGAGACCCGATTTTTACAAATGTTACAGTATCCCCTACTTTTAGGAATTTCGTCCCGAAAATTAAATAGTTAAGTAGTAGGAAAAAGATGCGGGTATTTTTCACGCATTGAGTCTTCACGTTCCCAAGTAAACTCAGGTCCCCGTTTCGACTCCCAGCGCACCCTAACAATTGGAATGCGACTCCGTCGAAGACGCTTTTCTCCGAAGTCCATGATCTCCACTGGTCTTTCAATAAAATGCATGGATTCATCGATCTGAATATCTTCCAGCGGAATATGGAGGTTCTCATCAGCGAGGCACTTCTTCAAGTTCGACACGTGAAATGTGGGATGAATCCTGTCGAGTTCTTCCGGTAGGTCAAGCTTGTATGCTACAGGACCTACTCTTTCGAGTATCTTGAAAGGTCCTACGTAACGTGGTGCTAGCTTTCCCTTTTGACCAAAACGAACTACTCTCTTCCATGGTGATACTTTTAAAAGCACATGATCACCAATGTTAAACTCCAAGGGCTTCCGTCGTTTATCTGCATAACTCTTTTGACGACTTTGAGCTGCTAAAAGATTGTTTCGGATTTGATGAATCTTGTCTGTGGTTTCTTGGATCAATTCTGGACTAGTAATTTGTGCTTCCCCAATTTCGTGCCAACAAACAGGAGATCGGCACTTTCGACCATATATAGCTTCAAAAGGTGCCATGCCGATGCTCGAATGATAGCTGTTGTTGTTCGAAAATTCAACTAACGGTAGGTGGGCGTCCCAATTTCCCTTGAAGTCTATGACACATGCTCTAAGCATATCCTCAAGAGTTTGAATGGTGCGCTCAGACTGTCCATCAGTTTGAGGATGATAGGCGGTACTGAGATCTAATCGAGTGCCCATAGCGGATTGTATTGCTTGCCATGTTCGTGAGTTGAAACGACCATCACGATCAGAAATAATACTTAATGGTACCCCATGTCGGCTTACGATTTCGTTGATATAAATACGAGCAAGCTTTTCGTTCTTGAAATCTTCTCGAATAGGAATAAAGTGAGCTGATTTTGTAAGTCGGTCTATAATCACCCATATAGTGTCATACCCACCAGAAGTGCGAGGTAACCCAGTAATGAAATCCATGGTTATATTTTCCCACTTCCATACAGGTATTTCCGGTTGGACTAGAAGTCCCGAGGGTCTTTCGTGTTCAGCCTTCACCTTAGAACATGTGAGACACTTGGAAACAAAAACGGCAATATCTTTCTTCATTCCAGGCCACCAATAGGTGTATCGTAGGTCTTGATACATCTTATCGGCTCCTGGGTGTATAGAATATCGCGTTTTATGAGCTTCATTCATGAGAGTTTCACGAAGATTGTTGTGGTTAGGAATCCAGATACGATCTAGGTAATACAGAATACCATCAGATTTAGTTTCAAGTTTTAGCTCGGCTCCACAGGACATCTCTTTTCGTACGTCTTCTTCTGTTATCGAAACGTGTTGAGCTTCTCGAATTTGATCTTTAATATCGGTTATAATTTGCGAACATAGAAGATGAATGGAGTTCGCATAACCCTTTCGACTAAGTCCATCAGCCACCACATTTGCTTTACCAGGGTGGTATCTAATTTCACAGTCGTAATCATTTAGGAGTTCGACCCATCTTCGTTGCCTCATATTTAACTCTTTTTGATTGAAGATATGTGAAGACTCTTGTGGTCAGTGTATATTTCACACTTAGTACCATAGAGATAATGTCTCCATATCTTTAGAGCGAATACAACGGCTCCAAGTTCTAGGTCATGAGTGGTGTAGTTCTTTTCATGTGTCTTGAGTTGCCTCGAGGCATAAGCTATGACTTTTCCTCTTTGCATGAGAACGCAGCCTAATCCTTGCCCTGACGCGTCGCAATAGACTACAAAATCATCACAACCTTCAGGAAGAGTGAGGATTGGTGCATCACAAAGTTTTTGTTTAAGAGTTTGAAAAGCTTCTTCTTGCTTGGGTCCCCATACGAATGGTTTTCCCTTATGGGTTAAAGCCGTGAGTGGCACCGCAATGCGAGAGAAGTTTGAAATGAATCGACGATAATAGCCAGCTAGTCCAAGAAAAGATCTTACTTCAGTTGGTGTACGTGGGCTTGCCATTCTTGAACTGCTTTGATCTTTGAAGGGTCAACATGTATTCCTTTGTCATTGACTACATGCCCGAGGAATTGCACCTCTTTTAACCAGAATTCACATTAGAGAACTTGGCATAAAGCTTTTCCTTTTCTAGAAGTGCAAGAACGAGTCGAAGATGACGCTCATGATCAGCTTTAGATTTTGAATAAATAAGAATATCGTCGATAAAGACTATAACAAATCAATCAAGGTAAGGTTTGCAGACTCTGTTCATTAGGTCCATGAAGACAGCTGGTGCGTTGGTTAATCCAAACGGCATAACCATGAATTCATAGTGGCCATAACGAGTTCGAAAAGCAGTCTTAGGGACGTCTTCTTCATGCACTCTAAGTTGATGATAGCCAGATCGAAGATCGATTTTTGAAAAGCAACTGGCACCTTGTAGTTGGTCAAGAAGATCATCTATGCGAGGTAAAGGATAGCGATTTTTGATGGTTAACTTGTTGAGCTCTCTGTAGTCGATGCACATACGAAAAGATCCATCTTTCTTCTTTACAAAAAGGACAGGTGCACCCTAAGGCGATGAGCTGGGACGTATGAATCCCTTGTCAGTCAATTCTTGCAATTGACTGGCTAGCTCTTGCATTTCAGAGGGGGCTAACCTATATGGAGATTTTGCAACTGGTGTAGCACCAGGTATAAGATCGATACGGAATTCGACATCTCTGATTGGAGGAAGTCCTGAAATGTCGTCAGGAAAAACTTGTGGAAAATCTTTTACTACAGGAATATCTTCAAGTTTCTTCTCTGTGGTCCCCTTCTTGATGATATGGGCTAAAAACGCGACATAATTCTTGCGAAGGTATTTTTGAGCCTGAAGACAAGACATTAAGTTGAGCCCTTTCGACGAGGTTTCTCCAATGATTCGAAGAGTCTGACCGTTTGAAAGAGGAATACGAATAAATTTTTCACGACATACAACTTCCGCATGATGTTGACTGAGCCAATCCATACCGATTATGATGTCGAAACTTCCCAGCTTCATAGGAATAAGGTCGACTGAGAAATCGTGGTTGTTTAAGGTGAGTGTACAGTTGCGTAAAATAGAGTCTAATGAAACTGGTTTTCCGTCCGCAACTTCCACCGTTATGGATTCCGCGAGCTTATCCCGATTTTTGCTTAAGATAGGTTCAAATTCTAATGACACGAAACTTCTATCCGCACCAGTATCAAATAACATAGAGGCATATCTACCATTTATAAGAAACGTACCGTTGACCACATTGCCGTCAGCTCTGGCCTGGTTCGCGTTAATATTGAAAGCTCTTCCTCTAGCAGGTGGAGGAGCTTGGTTCGCTTGATTCACAGGGTTGGCTTGGTCCTGAGCATGAATAATATTAACCAGCCTTGGACATGTGTTTCTGAAATGACTTGGGTCGCCGCAATTGAAACAAGCCCGCATAGGTTGGCCCATAGGGTAATTGGGTTGATAGTATGTTTGGGCTAAATGTTGGGTGGGTGGAAATGGTAGTTGTTGTTGTGCTTGACCCATTAACTGTTGGTGGGTTTGGGTTAAAGGTTGGTGGCGGTTTGTTCGTTGAAGCGTGCGGCAGTTTTGAACAGTACGTCCTGCGCGACCGCAGCCGGTGCAGTATTGGCAAGGATAATCAGGGGAGTGGTGATACTGACAACGGTTACATTTTGGTAATGGGCCTGTGTAGGGTCTTTTGTATGGTGCAGGTGAAGGAGTGACTTGAGTGATGGGTGTAACAGGAATAGAGGTGTTGGTTTGGGTGACTGCAAAATTCCTGGTGTTACGCTTCCTCTTGTTAGCAAACTTAGAGGAAGGAATGGGGTGGTTTGAGGTTTGTCCCTCAACAGGGGCTTTCTTCTTCTCTTCTTTGAACTTCCCATTGCGAATTCGGTTTTCGGTCAGTTCAGTTGCCAATTCCATGGCAGCTTCGAGTGTTACCGGTGAAACGCTGAGAACCGAATCTTGAATTTTCGAGGGAAGTCCTCGAATATAATGTTCGATCAGACGATAGGTTGGAGTGAATAAGTTTGGAACCATTTGGTTCAACTCCAAGAACCTCTTGTTGTAAGTAGAGTGATCACCCTCTTTTTGCTTTAAGGCATGAAATTCATCCTCCAATTTCTTAATTTCACTTCTAGGACAGAAATGCCTAGTCATGATTTCCCTTAACTCCTCCCAAGTTAAGGCCATCGCATCTTCAGTTCCCCGCTTTCCTTTCTCAGTGTTCCACCAAGTGAGAGCTACACCAAGTAGTCTCCCGGTGGCGTAACGAACCTTGCGATCTTCAGGACAATCGCAGTTTAAGAAAACGTTTTCCATCTCCTTGAACCAATGTAGGAGAGCAGTGACTCCCTCAGTCCCTTCAAATTTTGGAGGATCACAGGACTTAAATGTTTGTAAGAGCATTTGATGGTAGGAGGGTTGGCGATGTTCTGGTCCTGTTGTTGAGGAGGGTTAGTAGGATTTGCAGCAAGGGTTGTTGTACTTTACCACGATGTCAGGCAATATCGTGGCCATTTGATTCGCGATATGCGTGGCCAAACGTTCCTGAGTCCTTCCCGATTTTTTTCCCCTTCGATGCTGTCTAGATGACATCTACAGGATCATAAAATGAGAAGATTGTGAGTTTATGGTGTCTTTTTAGGAATCATGTGTCTTTAAGAAAATGAAAATAACATAAATATCAATAATGCAACTACATCCATAGGATGTCTTGGGTTCGCTCATGTTGGGCCTCAAATGTCCCCCATACCTTCACCTACATAGTCATGTGGGCCCCCATGGCTATTGGCTTGGTAGGATTCACATTAGTATTGGCAGTTTAACACTCGCATCCCCCGAATGCAAACCACAAAATATGTTCATGAGATGTTTGGTCGGAACGTGTCCAGGTGTAGACACAATGACAACTCAAAGTGGGATTAGCTCACACGACGTTTGGTATAGCATGCTTTGGCCTAATAGGTACTTCGTACTCTCATCGTTAGTCCCCAGGTAGGCAAACTGGTCCTTTATTTTGGATTTATACGAATGCCAGCCTAGACAGGACGTTACGACTACCGGTACTAGTACCCTTCCAGTTACTACATGCCCGTCATGAGAACTCACTTTGATGAGATTTGAAAACACGAAAATCATTGTAAAATCAATCATGATGTGGTGTGTGCTTTCATGGATGTGATATGTTATGATCATACGATTTCATGATAGGCATTATTTGATAATACATACTTATGAACATGCTTGTACAATATCAAATGTAACATTTAACATAAAACATATAAACATCATGAAATTTGGCATATAACACACAAAATTCTTATAAGTTTCTAATCGACTATAGTATAGGCTCTAAGGGTCTAATAACCTATCCTATATCCCTATAGTCATGGCTCTGATACCAATCTGTCACACCCCGACCCGCAGCGGAAATAAGAGTCGGGGCATAATTGGGTTATCACCAAAGCACATGACATTTACTATTATGTTTCATAATTAATGAAGTCAAAATTACATTTTCAAACATCCAAACATGTTCATTCAATACAAAGGAAAATAACCAAACATAGCAATCCCAATACTAAATCGTTTTATTCTTCTAATCCAGGTCCTATGTGTTCCTAGCTGCTGCTGGTTCACCTGTATCATGTGTAAAATGGGAGTTTTTTTGGGTCAACATAAGTTGGCGAGTGAACCTTATTAGATAAACATTTGATAATGATTTTATGGTTAGTTTATCAATGAAATATTGTGCATAATCATAAAAGAGCAATGTAAGTAGTCAAGCATTGGCAAATAGCAGTTACAATTATAACACTTGATAGCATACATGAACATACCAATATCATACGATAACTAACATAAATGAACTGTGCGATCAAGGCTCAATCAAATGGAGCCGATCGTATTGCATGAACTGGAAATGTAAAATGAACTGTGCGATCAAGGCTCAATCAAACGGAGCCGATCGTATTGCATGAACTGAAATGTAAATTGAAATGACCGATCAAGGCTCAATCAAACGGAGCCGATCGTTGCGGGCACGCCAGGTTCAACCGCATAATAAAATGGGGAACAGGCTCAAACCTCATAATTAAATGGGGAGCGGCGGCCTCGGCAATTGCATGTACTGAAATAATAATTTGCATCCATTAATAACTACTTAACAGCAACAAACTAAATACACATGTCATGATATGATGTATGCACAATAGTTTAGTTATAATATGTATATAAACGAAGACACATGATACACCCCAAAAACGTGATTAAAACGGGGAATTTGAAAGGTTCACTCACATTGGGTGCGTTGAATTGGAGATGGTGACATGCGCACGATTTAGATGAGCGAGTCGACGAGGAATACTAACCTAAATAATAATGGAAAAATATATTAAGTGGATGGTTGTTATTAAGGATTTTAATGAAATTTTTAGATATATTTTTATGAGTTTATGGCTATTTTCTATCTTTAAAAATGTTATTTTTAAGTATTTTTAATTGATTTTTAAATTAAATTAAATAATTAAATATATAAAAAAATTATTTTTTTTAGTGTTGACCGTTGACCGTTGACCGGTTCGGTCAGCGGTTAATTCTGCGCCGGGTGGGATTCGAACCGGCGACCTTCTGTTCGCGTGCACGTAGCTCTACCAACTGAGCTACGTGTCTAACCCGTTATAAACTCGGTTTTAATTATATTTATACTCTTATTTGAATTAACCGAAAATTCCTTTATTTGCAAAAACGTTTTATTTCAATTGAAACGGTGCTCGTGACAAGATTCGAACGCGCGACGTGAAGTTAATGTTGCACACAGTCCACCGCTGGACTGTGTGTCTAACCCGGTTATATTCTTGGTTTTTATTATACTTAACAACTATCTGTTTTAAACCCGGTTTAGTTCTGGATTAAAAAGGAATGTTATTACACAAAGCGTGCGCGTAGCAAGGATCGGACTCGGGACGTGTATAGTCGTTGTTTGCACACAGTCCACCGCTGGACTGTGTGTCTAACCCGTTTATAATCCGGATTTTAATTACTCTTATGTCATTATTGAATTCATCTTCTTCATTACGAACACAGACCTTACTCAAACATCTGATTCGTGATTAATCTAGTTAATAAACATGATGACTAGCTTGAAAGTACTAAACCGAACAGTTTGGGGAAAGAAGGTACCGAACAGGTTGTCTTCCTCAGAGAGTCCGGCGAGAATTTGACGGCCCTGTTTTTGAACCTTCGGCTGAGAGGGTCTATCAACAGAATTAAGGGATTAGATATGAAATTGAACTAGTGTATATTGATTATCAGTACGTTTGAATGTGCATACCGATAACTAACGAGTTTCCGGCAATTCCAGAAATTTTCCGGCGAACACAGAAAATCCAGCAAAGTCGTCTGTGGTTGATTTTGAGTGATGGGTTAATGTTAGTAAAGTTCTAACAATAGATTGAAATCGTAAAGGAGGAGTATTTTACCGGTTTGTGTTGAATACGGTTTTCCGGCGACTTTTGCAGAGAATTCCGGCGAACTGTTTTAGGTGCTCAGATGATTTGAAAATGCGACGAAAAGGAATTGGAGTGTTGTTGTGATAGTTCTGAATCGCGAGAATGGACTGAAACTTGAGTTATCCAGGGATTTGATGAACTTTCGGTTTCAAATACCGAAAATGATGAAGTTTTAAGTTCAATCAATTCTGACTTAATTAGAAACCGTCGAGCATCGGTTATAACTGAAATTGTGAGGTAAACAATCGATTTGACGATTGGTTTGCCGATTATCGATTTTCAGATGGCATCATCGGTTAAATCGAGTTTGTGTATAAGTTCCATTTGCTTTCCTAGTGTTAACAGAAAACACGTTGTGGCAGAGTGGTTTCGAGAATGGATGTTAAGTCGTTTGAGCGACTTAGCTGACCCGGGTTCGAGTCCCCGCAGCTTCAAATATTTTTTATTTGTTTTATTTTAACTTTTTATCAAATATAATTTTTATAGTTTAGTTTATTTATTAATTATGTATCGTTTTAACTCAAAATAACCATAAATAATTAATGCACTTTCATAACTTGGTACTTGATTACAAAACGGAGCGGGTTTTGAAGACCCGATTTTTACAAATGTTACAGGTTACCTGGGTTTGCTTGGGCTTGAGCATTAATGATATTAACCAACCTAGGGCACATGTTTCTAAAGTGGGTAGGGTCACCACAATTAAGCAAGCTCGAACGTATGGAACCATGGGATATTGAGGTTGTTGATAGGGTTGAATCATATTTTGAGCAAGGGGTGGAGCTTGGTTTGGAGGAGTACGACAAGTTTTACTCAGATGACCATATCGCCCATAATTAGCACACAGTCAGCAGGGTATGGTTGGTTGATGGTGATAATGGCAGGTGTTGCATTGAGGATTAGGACCAGTGTAAGGTTTCTTGTTTGGGTATGCTAGGCTGGGTGTCACTTGGGTGATTGGGATAGCTTGGAGGGGTATGGCTTGTGGAGTTGGTTGACTGGTTTGAATAACAGCAAAATTTTTCCCGTCTCGCTTTCTCTTGATAGTGAATTGAGAAGAGGGTTCGGCTTGAGTTGAATTAGGGGTTTCAGTTGGTGTTTTTCTACTTGCATCCTTCTTTGTCTCGTCCTTGAAATCCCCATTCCTGATATGATTTTTGGTGAGTTCAGTAGCTAGCTCCATTGCTGCTTCCAAAGTTGCAGGCACGGTACTCATCACAGGATCCTGAATCTTCGAAGGAAGACCCCGAATGTATGCTCAATTAAACGGTATAGAGGAGTGAATAAATTGGGAACCATTTGATTCAACTCGAGGAACCTCTTGTTGTAGGTTATGTGATCTCCCTCTTTTTGCTTCAGGAAATAGAACTCATCCTCTACCGTTTTAATTTCGCTTCTTGGGCAGAAGCGTCTTGTCATGAGTTCTCGATGTTTTTCCCAAGTTAGGGCTACTGCGGCTTCGGCGCCTCTTTTTCCCTTTTCGGCATCCCACCAAGTGAGTGCTACCCCATACAGACGTCCAGTAGCATAGCGCACCTTGCTGTCATTGGGACAATCACAGATGAGGAAGGTACTCTCCTTCTCTTCGAACCAACGAAGGAAAGCAATGACCCCTTCAGTTCCTTCGTACTTTGGAGGGTCACATGAGTTGAAGTGCTTGTAAGTGCACTTGGTGGTGTTTGTGGGAGGGTTGGCAGCATTTTGTCCCTCTTGGTTATTTGGGTCGACAGAGTTTGCGGAAAGAGATTTTTGAACTTGAATTACAATATCGGGAATTACGGCGGCCATTTATTGGGCTATTTGAGCCGCCATGCGCTCGCCGGATTTTCCTGATCTCCTACCTCTACGAGAGTGCCTAGAAGACATCTACAGGAAATACGTGACGAGAATATAAGTTTGGCATTTAGGTGTCATGTGTCGCATTTAGAAATTAACATCAACAAATCAAATGAGAAAAGTAAATTCACTACATCCAAAGGATGTCTTGGGCCTTGCTCATGTTTGGGCCCCATATGCCCCCATTCTTGGCCTAAGTAGTCATGTGGGGCCCCATGACTACTAGGATTTGTAGGCTTCACATTGGTTTTGGACTGTTAACACTCGCACCACCCGAATGGAAAAACAGGATTGCGAGATAAAGGTCGGAGGGTGTCCTGATGTAGGCACATTGACAACTCAAAGTGGGGTTAGTTCATACGACGTTTGGTGTGGCATGCTTTGGCCTAATAGATCCTTTGTACTCTCATCGTTAGTCCCCAGGTAGGCAAACTGATCCGTTTGGATTTATACGGATGCCAAACCTACACAGGACGTTCCGACTACCGGTACTTGTACCCTTCCAGTTACTACATGCCCGTCGTAGAACTCACTTTGATGAGATTTGAAAAATGAAAACATCACAAAATCTTGAGAAAGGAAACATGAAAATGTTTAAACATGTGAGAATTGAAACGTGCGTGATGCGTATATATGTAAGCATGTTATGTTTGACAATATGTATAACACATTAATTATATGATAGTGGGAGTGCTTGCATGCATTTGTGTGTCAAATAAATGTAAAACAAGTAAATATCATGAGTTTGCATGTAACCAAATAACACGTAAGCAATTAAAATCTAATCGATTATAGTATAGGCTCTAAGGGTCTAATAACCTATCCTATATCCCTATAGTCAAAAGCTCTGATACCAATCTGTCACACCATGACCCGCAGCAGATATGGTAGTCGGGGCATGATTAGGTTTTCATCAAAGCTCATGACATTTACTATTATAAAGTTTCATATTTATTATTCCAAATTAAAAGGAAAATTCCAACAAATACATAAACCATACAGGCACCAAATGATCTAAACAAGACATTCAAATAATGTTTATTTATCTTCTAAGGCCCAATCCTATGTGTTCCATCCTTCAACCTATTCACATGTATCATGTGTAAAAATAGAGGTTTGGGTCAACAAAAGTTAGCAAGTGAATTCCGTTTCAATATTTGGAAGAAAAAGATATGTTAATTAATTTAATAAAAATGTGCATAAACCAAATATGAGCAAACGTATATGTAAACTATTCACAAACCACATAAGCATCTAGCAATGTACACATGAGCATGATCAAGGCTCAATTAAACGGAGCTAATCTGATGAGGCACGCGATGCTCTACCCATCTATACAGGGAACTGATGGGCCTATTGTGAATACTTGACTGAAATGAGAAAATAAATGATGAGCTGTGAGACCAAGGCTCAACCAAACGGAGCCGATCTGTTTAGGCAACGCGATGCTCTACTCGTATTCAACGAGGAACTGATGGGCTTAATGTGACAACTTGCCTGAAATGAAAAAAAAAAGTATAACCACAAATAACCATAAATAAAATATCACATAGCACGTTAGTTCACATAATAGTAATAGCACAAGTGTTTGAATAAATGATTTAAATAAACGACACATGATACACCCCAAAACATGAATAAAAAGGGGAAGTTTGTAAGAATTCACTCACAGTGGGTGAGTTTCTTGAGTTGATAACGAATGCACACGATTATAGATTCCAGCCGACGAGAAAACTAATCTAAATATTCACGTAATAATTCGTTAAATATATCTCTTTTATTTGCAATTAGTATTTTACTTAAAGACTTTTATTAGGCTTTTTGGACAAATTTTAATATTATTTATTACTAATTTTTATGTTTAAAAAGTCTTATTTTTAAATATATTTTTATGGTTTTTGGATAAAAATAAAGAAAAGTTTAATTAAAAAATATACCCTTTCAGCGGGTCGAACCGGTATAATTCGTATGGATTTGGCATCGTGTGAGACTCGATCGTGTGACCTCCCGTATACGTGCACGCAGCTCTACCAACTGAGCTACGTGTCTAACCCGAAATATTCTTGATTTTAATTAATTATATACACTTACTGAGTCAACTGTATTTTGGTTTTATTTTAAAAAGCTTTGATTTATTTCAGAAAGCGTATCACTATGCATCGAATCGAACTCGAACCTGTCTCATAAGCTTCGTGTTGCACACAGCCCGACCAACTGGGTTGTGTGACTAACCCGGGATATTTATGATTTATATTAAATTTATATACTAACTGAGAGTTAATATATATATAGGCATTAAAAAACTTTGGTTTAAATTCAGAAATTGGCATCGTGATAAAACTCAAGCCCGGGACCTCTGCTTTAACTTTGCACACAGTCCACCACTGGACTGTGTGTCTAATCCTATAAACCTTGATTTTAATTATATTAATATTCTAACTCGACTTCTTCTTCTTCATATTTAATACCAGAAAGTATACCCAACTGATTAACCCAATTATACCTATTGGATTTACTGACTTCTTATAACTAATCATGAAACAATTGAAAATAAAAGGATTCAAGTAATTGTACCAAAAAGAGAAGGATGTTATGATTTCTCCGGTTGAATTCTGGCGAAGACACAGTTTCCGGCGAAGAGCAAATTTGAAGCAGAGAGCTTCTTTCGAGAGTTTTAGAGAAATGTTTGAGACTGAGCGAGTTCAAAAGAAGCTTTAGATCGCTATTTATAGAAGAATGTTGAATTTCGGTTTTATAAGTTTCGGTCAAAAATTGATGACCAATTATTGTGTAACCGAATTGGTTTTAAGTAACCCCATGATTGAGTCTAACTCATAATTGGGAACGGTTCTTCAGTTTTAATTCGAAACAAAATCGGAGATTGACGATGGATTGGAAGGTTACAACCGTTACAGACGGTTGTTCTTGAATTCAGATTCAGATGTTGTTTAGAATAAAACTTATTTGATTTAAGATTACAGTAGATATGTGTGTGTAGTGTAGTGGTGTGTTGTGTGTGTTGGTTGGGGGAGACCCGGGTTCGATACCCGTGGGCTTCACTTTTTGATATTTTATTTTTATTATTTATTAATTATTTATTTATTAATTATTTTTTTATTATTAACATTAATTATTTTACTTTATTACTTTAATGCAAATAATATATAAACTTTTAAACGTTTTACATAAACACATAACGAACATCAAAATGTATACTTTTCTTACAAAACGGAGCGGGTTTAGAACCCGTTTTTCGTCAGATGTTATAGGGGAGGCGGCTGGTTGACCCGTGGAGGGTGAAACATGAATGTCGACAGGAACTCAATGAGCAGCTCCCTATAACTCGGCATGCCAGCCAAGTCAAACAGACGGTGCCACGGGGAATCAACGGGAACGAAAAATCGTAGTCTCGGCGTCTCACCAATCACCTCGATCGCATCCCAGTCGACCATTGCGTGCGATCCGACGTGCATCCGGCGTACCTTCCCACAAAAACGGGCGGCCTCGGTGTCGGGCGGGAACTCAAGATAGGGGTGGCCGTGTAGTGGATCTGCCGGCGCTGGCGGAGCCCGTCGCGGACCATGCAGATGTGGGTCCCCGTGTATCGGATCTGCAATCTCGTCCATAACTAATCTGCGATAATAATAACAATATAACACAAATAATAACATCAAACCAATAATAACACATAATATTAAAACAATAAATTATATAAGTTAAATAAATGAAAAAAATATACTGGTCGTCTACTGGGTCGTCTAGGGGTAGACGCCCCGTCTTGTTCAAAAAAAAAACCCATATACATGAACATCACAGCCCCTTAACCCCAAAAATCATCAAATTCACAGACGACCTATGGCCTAAATGCATAATACATTACAGATTAATGAAGTTTAGGTGAAAAGACGTACCAGAGATGCTTGAATTCGCCAAAATACGCTCCAAATACGGCTAAACGACTAGAATACGTATGTGTGTGTGTGGTTGATGGTTGTATGTGGCTGGTCATTTAGGCCGGCCAGTCATATACGAGGCATAGATTGGTCGTCTAGGTCTAGACGATGCGTATGGAATAAACGGTGAATTACCGTTTTACCCCTGAATTGCCAGCCGTTTAGGCCTAATTCAGGGGTAAAATGGTAATTAACCACTCTGAGCTGTAAAGGACTCAGGTGGTTAATTACCATTTTACCCCTGAATTAGGCCTAGACAGCTGACAATTCAGGGGTAAAATTGTAATTAATCAATTCCCTTTGAAATTCAAAAAGTTGCCAGTTTCAAAGTTGTCGCTCATATGGTACGCTGCGCCTAGGGCTAGACGGGTCATATAAATCCTCAATATTACCCTTTTACCCCTGGATTAGGCCTAGACGGAGTGCAATCCAAGGGTTAAAATGGTCTTGTTGCAAAAAACAGACTCCGTGTCTAGATCTAGACGAGTCGTATATGCCGAATTTTTTTATCTTTTCCATTTACATAGAAAATCATAATAATTATAAACAAACTTATAAAAATTCATAATAATTAAATAAAATCTTATTAATTATACAAAAATTCTTATTAATTATATAAAAAAAACTCTAGTTAACAAAAATGCATATTAATTATCAAAAAATTGTATTAGTTATACAAAGAATCGTATTAAATATTCAAAAAAATCTTATTTGGTATACAAAAAATCGTATTAGGTATACAAAACCCTCATTCTTCCAATTCACTGTCGACGTAATTAATACCTGGGTTTGGATTTGGTGGGGGATTCATTATCGACGTATACCATTCTAAACGGGGCGTGTACATGTATAGCCATTACTCGAAAGCTACTCCTTATTTCACCGTCGTATTGTGTTTCAACTATATCCTTGACACAACCTACTATACGGTTCAGCGAGCTCCTATCTTGGACGTATCTCTTTAAATTCGCGTGTTGACTCTCCACTCTGTTTATGGTATGCTGCCCGAAGTTGCGACTCTCATCAGTCCACGCAAAGACGAACATTTCCTTATTGTCTTTCAGCCAGTTATCATACACGTACATAAACACCCCTAAAGGTATCAATAATTAGTTAAATGTATATAGGTAGGTCACATTTTATTACAAAACTTACTTGAACATTTGCACTCCACAAGTCGCTTTTGCAGGTTGCGCAAGTTGTACTCGTATATGGGTATTGATGGAGACTCATACAATCTCCCCCAGGATGACAAAAATTTTTGCCAGTCTTTTTCTGTGAATGCGCTCTTGCAGTGCTTACAAATATTCTGTTGTATGTGAAACCTGCAAAGATATCGAGAGGCTTTTGGAAAAACCTTAGCACACGTGTTAATTAGGGCCAGGTCTCTATCCGTTACAATCACACGTGGCTCCATACATTCGTCCAACATTGGCCTGATCCTCTCAAGTACCCATACAAAGTTATCACTACGTTCTTTTCAGATAACGGCTTGCGCGATACAAAATGAATAGCTGGTGGGCGTCATACCAACTATCTAGACAAATGGCATGTTGTATACGTTCGTCTTGTACGTGGAATAGATCAGCAAAACGTGCGGGAACGTACGCCACATTTTGTCACACACCCCGGATTTCCAACCCAAATCCATACACCGGTGGGCCCGGGTGGGGAGTATCGTGACGTCAGTTGATAATCATCATAGTCAATTAAACACGGTACAGCGGAAGTCTTGGAGTAAAATTACTATTACAAACCGAATGTTCGAAAATACAAAATAATATACAGGCTCGTAATAGAAGATCCACAGGCGGATCATAAATTGTACATAGAAAGAATATAAAACAGACTTTGGGCAGATTTAGGATTTGCATGATCTTCTATCACTATCGAGCACCACCGGCCTATTTTCGTATTGTACCTGCAGTTTACTCTTTTGAAAATACGTCACACCCAACTGACTCATTTTGAAAATATTTCAAAAATGTTTTATGTGCGTATCAGCACAAAATCTTTTTATAACTTGGGTTAATTGACCGTCCAACCTTGTTAATAGATTTACATGTTTGTCCATACATACGGGGCCCGGTACGGAGACCGAGACACAATTAACGTACACACCACTTTGGACTCACGAAGGAGTCAATTCCTCCCAACCTTGTGGGAATGTATAATTGAGCGTCAATCGGGTGTATGCCTACACCCGCGCTAAGATTGTAGCCATTTCTATTGTAATGAGCCGAGGATATCCAGGACACGGTAGTTAACCCCTGATGTTTAAGTTATCAAACAAAACTGATTAAAACAGAATATGCGGATTTACTATCCCCAAACCGGCGTCGATTGATCCCACTTCCGACCAAGCGGTAATAATTTACCGTAACCCAAGCCCGTATAGGGGACATAAGTCGAGAGTATTTACCTGAGCTGGTCTTCTTTAATTTTAATAACTCAGCCGTACACAAAAGTACTAAGTGCAGATAGCATTTACCGGCAAGTCTCTAGTCTGGATTATGGCATAAACTAACCAATTAAATACTAATGGTCTTATTTAAGTCATAGACTTAGACCGACTAGCGTGCTTAATCAAAACGTATGACGCTAGATTAAACGATGATTTGATAGAATGTAGTTTAATCCCAACAAGTATCTTGACTTGTTTGATATGGGTAAACTATTAACATTCTGGATTTTGAGATTAAAATGATAAGGTTAAACCTGTTTCGGTTAATTTCCGTAAACTAGTTACATATGCTTAACCGTACGCATACCAGCGATATCAGGTAACCGAATAAGTCATGGACAAGTTCTATATGCCATTATATTTTAAATAAGTTAAAATATCAGTAGGATATCAACTTGTATGCCCGTTAAGGTTTTAAAACGAAATTATGCCTTATAAGGGCATTTCGGTAATTTTATACTGTATAAAAGGAACTTGAATATAATTTAATGTTACAGTTATAAGTATTCTGGAAAAATACTTTATTTATGATATAATATCAGTAGGATATCAATTATATGTGTAATTTATCTTTTATGACCAAACTATGCACCGAAGGGGCATTTTGGTCATTTTACACATAGTTTATAATTTATTTGGGATTCTGAGTTTATAACATGTTCCTACTGTAAATACGTTTAAAATAAGTTTTAAAATAAGTAGGTATCAAGCCTTGGTCAATAATATGGTTTTAAAACCATACTATGCGCTGAAATGGCGCTTATGTCGTAAAATGACGTCTTTATGCTATGTTTATGAAAACTGATGTTAAGATCAGATTAAATTTTTAAATATGTTAATTAATATAACATATCAATAGGTAAATGATTTACCTTGAAAAGATTTGATTAAAACTATTTTATAAGCCACAAGGGCTAAAATCGTCATTTATCGACATAGTTTAAGGACCTGTTTGAAAACTAGTTTATAACTTGGTTTAACATCCCAAATAATCCTACTTATAATATTACATCAGTATAAAAACTCATTTTCAAGTTTATTACCATTTAAAACCTTGTTTTATGCAAAAAGGACATTTTGGTCAAAGATGGCATAATTATGGAACTTGCGCATAAATTGGATTCTGATTATGATCATGTAATATAACCTCAGAGGGTTATGCTACATAATTTTACGATCATAATGCAACTTTAGATCAGTAGGTAACTAATCTAAATCGGGTTAGAATTGAAAGTCAAAGCAGAAGTCAAACTTCACGACTTTTAGTTGCGAACCAACCCTAAAACTGAAACTGACGAGCCGAACATGTGCTTACATGCTCTAATAATTGTTACCAACTTGTTTAAGTGTCAAAACAGGTTTCATAACATATATATAAGGCAATTTATGATTTTTCCGAAAAATGGCATGTTTGACTTTTTAATATCATAACTTTGACCCGTCAATTGGTCTAGCAAACGTGATCTTCAGGAGGTGCCCTTTATAGGGACTAACACCTACCTTATTACGATCACTTAGCCATGTTCATTTCGAACAATGGCTGGACCATAATGGTCTTAACCGAAAGTCAAAGCGAAAATGCAAGAGCAAGGAACACTTACAAGAGGTTCCTAGAATGCAAGAGAACTAAGTTGGATGCTCCTTTCAGCTAGGAACTTCCAGAGGAGAGGAGAAGAGTTAATAAATGAGAAAGGTGCAAGTTGAAATGGAACTTAAGCACCTATTTATAGTTGGAGAACTCAAAGGAGGTGAAGCCAGGTATTTAGGGGTGTAAGAGGAAGCTTACAAGTGTTCTAAAACTGTGGCATAGCAGTTTACAAGTCCTTAGTTTCGAAAACATGGTTTTGTGGAGTTTTGCTTGGCTGCCAAACAACTTTCTATAGCAGAGGCTCTCTCGCGCCCCGCGAGAGACACATGCCATGTCTCTCGCGGCCCGCGACCGCCCCACGGCACTTTCAAACTTTGACACTTTTAACCCCTTAACTTTATAAAGCTTCTAAAAACCTTTTTAAACACCTTTTTGGCACTTTTAGCCCTCCGTAGCCAATACTTGGCATACCCGGGATTATGTCCGGACATTGTGGAGCTCTCGGTTTGTTAAAAGGTCACTCAGAGGTAAGAATTAACATGTTGACACTTTTAATCCCTCCATCATCCAACTTTCACATATTTACAAAATTGAACCCTCTCGTCCAACGTTTGGCACGTATGAGAGTTAGGACTTCATAAAGGATCACTCAGAGGCTTATTATAAGCATGTTGACTCCGATTTCACTCAGAGGCTAGGCATGTTGACATATCAGTCACTCAGAGGCCAAATTTCAAGCATGTTGACATATAAGTCACTCAGAGGCTGTTATTTATGCATGTTGACGTCGGACCGTCACTCAGAGGCTCAGTTTGAGCATGTTGACGCCCTTTAGTCCTTATTGGTTTTTAACAAACTATATTTAAAAATACGATACGTGTCACTATACTATTGGACACGATTATACAGGGTGTTACACATTTCACTCGAGTAGGGATGCACAAAGAAGATCTTTGTAACGACCTCTGTTTCGGGTTCCTCCCGTGTCTCATAAATAAATTCGTTTGTAATAAGGATGTTTTCCAGCGACTGCATGGGAGTCAGTCTGTATCTTTGTTCGGCCCTAATCTTCTTAACAACATTTTGAACATCTTTCTAAACATGGAAACTGTCAGGAAACTGCTTCCTTATCATTTAAAAATTCTGCGCGGCTCCATGTTTTGAGTTGTCAGCTGCTCGATCAATCTGTGTTCTTAGAGGTAAACCTTCGCATAAACGCGTGGCCCGACAGGTCCTCACAGAGTTCGTGGTTATGTTCAGTCTTTCCCCCTTTTATCCCCCATGTTTCATACGGATGGTCTCGCACAGCCACCAGGTAAAACGAGCAACCGGTTTTCTTGCTTCCAGCTTTTCTAACCGTTGCTATAGTATGGTGCTCACTACCACGGTCACATTCAAGCCATACCCTCCCGGTCCTTCCACCAATTTTCTTTGATCGTCGGGTCACAATAATGAAACCATCCGCCTTTTCCGTTTTCTATGCCCCTTTTCTTAGCTCATCTAGAGAGTTGAAAACCTGTAACATCGATAGCGTTATGCTAGATTTTATGTTTACTCAACTGCCCAACATAAATAAATAAGTTTTGATACCGTCTCTGTGAGGTACGGATTGTCTGCGCATGGGGGTGCCTCACCACCATAACCTCCACCATCGGGATAGACTTATTGATCGTACAAAGACTGTGTTGCATTGTATCTTTCGTAACCGTCTCCTCTGTATCCATCTGGACCGTGTTGTTGCACGTACGATATTAACACCCGTATCCATAATCTGGAAACCCATGTTGCGTAGGATAACATGGTGCATCACCTTGGTATGAGTCGTCCACATGGGATATTTTATCAACAGAAGGAAGCCTGTTCAAATCTAGAAACGGTCTGTTTTGATTTCTTTGTACACTTGACACAACCTCCTCTTGCTCGTTAGAATCGGGAACGACGGTCTCCCCCTAACAACGTATCATCATTAGTAAATAATTAAAACAACAAGTACTTTAACCTAATAACTGTTACCGGATTGGCTTCAGGCACCCATGACTCGCCATAATACGGCCCAAAGAAATAGTTGTCGTCCGAGTATGATGACATTTCACCATATTTGAATGATATCAGATGAAGTAATATAAGTCAAAGAAGAAGACGCAGAGAATTCCAACAAATTCCAAGTTGCCTGTGATATCAAATGCTCTGCATGACTCTATTTAACAAAGAACTATACGCCCCGTCTAGGCCTAGACGGGGCGTATCACTTTACTACTTTACTCTGCATGCAGACCACAAAGTCAAAATCAACCTCCAGAACGGGTCGTCTAGGCCTAGATGACACGTCTTGGGCAGGTCGTCTTCGAGCTCCTTCTAGGCTAGACGACCCGTCTGATGTGACTAATTTGACATTGTATGAGGGCACGAATATGGTCGGAGAAAGGAACCCTAGACGCCCCATCTAGGTTTAGACGACCCGTCTTAAAGGTGTGAAAATAGGCAAATGGGTGTGTAAATATGTAGACCCTTAATTAAAACATTAAAACTTGATTAAATATAACTAATAGGCCTAACCAGTAGATTTCTAATTTAAACCGATGGCTAGCAAACCTGACATGCCACCAAATTCCAACACCATCATTTCTAATTTAAACCGATGGCTAGCAAACCTGACATGCCACCAAATTCCAACACCATCATCATCATCCTTCTCGGCTTTATACTACACAATTCCAAGATATAATACACATTGTCACCCTTTCAAAACTTCTCTTTTATATGATGAATCCAATTTTATGTTAGTAAAATGATGCACCGAAAAGTTAATTCACGATCTAAGGATAAATGTGTATATATGAATTATTTTTTATGCTGGATTGTAATATTTGGTTCGCTGGCCACGAATGCAAAAGGTGGGCCAATTACAAATACATTTTAGTATTTTAAAGTAGTAATTAAATCTAAGCTTTTTAATTAATATACAATGAGATACGAGTAATACACCAAGACGATATTTTAGGTGCGTAGGCTATACAGCTAATTGCTTCTTGTTCTCTTATCTAGGCTATTTGGCATATGTTTTTAGTGCTATCTCATGGTATATGTTTTTAGAGCTATCTCACTGAAATGTTTGACATCAATTTGCCCCTCTACATGACATGTTTATATATGTAAACACCACCCAAGCATAAACCTCTGGTAGAAAAGAAGTAACAAAAATTAGTAGCAAAGCGGTATACAACGAGAATACGTAACAATAACAAACTGTGTATGACCAGAGTGTAACGCTAAAGCTGTTATAAATACAGCTATAGCCTACAATTGGTATGTATCATCAGAGCATGGTAAGGGGACATTAAAGTAATAAACCTAATACAAGTAAAAGTGAACAAAAAAATTTCATCACTAGCAGTGTCTAAAGTCAGTTGTTAGGCACCTTGTACAGATTTACACACCAAATTTTTGGAATTTCAATCAAATTGGTATAAATTGTTATAATTTTCAGATTCCGAAACTTACAAAAAATGACAGTCTCCGGAACCGTCATTTATTACCACCATACGCCGCTGTTTCACACTTGTGTGGCCGACGCCGCCACAATTGTTAGGATTCCAGGGAAAACCCTAAACGCATCGCCGGAGTGCCTCCTACCATCGCCTTCTTCAGCTTCAGAAATTGCCCCACCCATCTACACCACAGACACACCCTTTTTGTCGCAGATTGCATAAACTAATTTAATATTTATAATAAATTTTGGGTTGAATAAGTTTATTTCAAAGAGTGAATTGCAAAATTTGTCCTTTGTCTATATAGTAAATTTCAAACAATGTCTTTTATTCATTAAAATTGATAGAATTTATGCTTTTTTTTCCAAATCTTTCAAGTTAATATAGAATTTATGACCCTACCCAAGTTAATTTTGATTGTTAAGTGAAGGACATATTAGTCTTTTTGCTTTTATATTTAGAAAACCTATTAATGAGTTTAATAACTAAAACAAATATGAATTATATATATCTGCTCTCACACACACACTCTACTCTCTCTCTAGCACCACCACTTGACACCACCACTCTCACACTAGCATTACCATCGCACGACCCCAACACCCTCCCACACACCAACTGTCACACCATGAGGAGTCGTGGTCCTATTTCTGATTCAAATCCAACAACGTACAGATCTCCGATCCCACGGTTGTCTGGAACCACCGTCGTACCAATCGATTTGTACACATTTTCATCCAATATTTCAACCAAAAAGCTTGATCAAGATTCAAAACAGAACACGTGGAAGAATTAAATTACACAAGTTGAATAGGCTAAAGCAACATAGCAGAAATTTTGGGCTTTAAAAGATTTATTTGCAGTTAAACAATCTTTGATGTTTGAGTTTGAACACAGAGGCTCACTAGTTCTGCATTGAACGAGAGAGAGAGAGAGAGCATGTGTCTGTTTTGGGTTTACATATATTTTATTTTCTTTTTTTATTAACACATTATTTTATTTAAACAGGTAAATTACAAAAGTACTCTCATGTGATATGTAGACGATCTCATTTAACGTTAAAAACAATCTGAATTAGTGACAAAGGACAAATCGTGCCACAAACTGAAACTTAAAGTACAAATCTTATCAATTTTAAAGATAAAGGACAACGTTTAAAATTTGATATAAATATAAAAGACAAAATTTATAATCCTTTCTATTTCAAAATAATTTAAATATGATGTGTCACTCGGTGGTTATACAATCGAAATTTGGTTGAGTTGACGAGAGGAAAGCTATTGCAGGGCTAAATTTACAATTGAATAACTCTTACGGATACCCTCAACCTTATATCCTGATAGATAGAAACACATACAAATCCATTAGATAATTTATTCTTATAATTCATTTAGAAAAGCTTGTTTTTTTAAATCGCCTAAAAAATTTGTAACACAAAAAAATCCAAGACAAAAATTTAGTATAAAAAATCAACACAAAAATGTTATACCATATATAAATCTAAGACAATTTTTGGGTTTTCTTAGTTCTTCTATTTTGTATAGCAATATGATGCTCAATTTAAAGATAAGAAAATTCTTTATTTTATGGTGTAATTAAAAAAAATAATGTCGTATGAGAAGATTATAAACATTTAAAAAATAGAAGAAAATATGCATCTGCTTATATATGGAGAGAGAAAATTGATAAATTTGATTATTTTAAATATACTCTTACATCTTTTTTTTCCTATACTTTATCTAAATCATTGATTTAGAAAATGATAAAATCAACTTTTTATTTAATCTATCCATTCATTTAATTAGATATGTAATTAACTTAAGCTTTATATTTGTATAACTTCTATATCATTATATATAAACTTAAAACACAAGGTCAATGATAATAAGGCAAAACACATCCACGACCACGTGTTTAAATGTAGTTGGTAATTTTTTACTTTTCTTTTTTAAGCTGGAAATCTTCTAAGGGTTGAAGAATCTTTTCAAATAGGTAGCGTTAAACTTTTTTTTAATCAATAATATCATATCATATTAACCTTCTTCTCTTATTTTATATTTTGCATTTAAACATTAAAGGTGCTCAAACACATAAAGAGTGATAAACACAAAAATTTATAACTGGTTGAAAGAAAGCGGACCCCACCATTACCTTTCTGTTTTTTAGCTGGAAATCTATTAAGTGAAAATACTATATAATGTTGCTCCACTTCCTTGGTGAAAGAATAAATAGATCAGCTGGACTATTATTTTGGTGTAAAGGCTTTGGAAGATGGACACGCGGTTTAAATCTCATGTATGGTTTTTTTTTTCTTTTTATATATTTTTAAGTTTTGGGTTAAAATGTATGGTTTTTTACATATTTCTTCTTCCTAAGCTGTTTTATTACATATTTACTTAATCATAAAATTTAATTACATATTTCCCCTCGCTAATCCATATATATTACATATTTTCCCTAAACCATATATATCATATTTTCCCCTTTCATTAAAAACATTCTTATTGAATGATTATTTACCCTTAATCATCAACTCAGTAAATCTCACCAATAGCAAAGATAAATAGAGTCTGGGGAGGGTAAGATGTAGGCAGCCTTACCTCTACCCGTAGAAATAGAGAGACTGTTTCCAATGATACCCCCAGCTCGATAGTAGTTTTGCATCAAGCCTTGTACATAAGGCACATAACACTCAACAATTAAAACAAAGGCCGATTAGTGCATGTAGTTCCTTGTCTTTCAGCTATCAACGCCATCACGTGATTAATGATTAATCATCCCCCTCTTTAACGTTATTTTCACGAAATCAGTAAAATAACGTTAAAAATAGTAAACTTTCACTTTTGCCCCCCGAACGCCCACGCATATATACATTATTTTACCCTTAATGAATTTATTAAATAAATATTTACATATTTTTCTCTTTTTAATATTATTAATCAATTGTATATTTACTCGATTCATAGTGTATTTAAATACTAAATGAATAATTATATATCTCCCTTTATTAAATAAATATTTAGCTCCAATGCAAATTTAATTATGATGAAAAATACAGAAGAGCGAGGGGTCCTTATTATCTAAAAGAGACTCGAACCAAATCGAATTTTTGATTTGTGTTAGTATCCAAACCAAATTCTAAAGTTGAGTTTTTAAATCTTATTCGTATTTGTGATTTTAAGGCGATTAGAGATCTGCGTAATTGAATTTATTCTTTTTATACATAAATAATTTACTTTTTTTCCCCGCATACTTGTTACAAAGGTTTACGAACATACTTTTATGGCCTCCGAATGAGGAAGACTCCAAAAGGCAGTCAAAGGCAAGGACCACACAAGGGTAAAACAGGAATTTGATAAAATGAAATGCGTTATCACTTAATAGCCAACCGAATCCATCGATATCTTTACATAAAAGAGAAGAAAAGAGTATGATGTGATGTTATCTTTCTCTTTTCATCAATAATTCTTGTGTCATAAAATTTTGATAACAGGCTGACGTGTTTTATAAAATATAAAGGTTAACCTTTTTTCACCTGCTTTTACATTATATGATATGATATATACATACAAATTCAAAGAGTATGTACAGTAATATAATTAAGTTATCGGTTAGTGTTATGGTAGCTTTTCTTTATGGTTTTTTATTTTCTTTTTTTATAGAGCTATATATTGGTTGATTTTTTAGTTTTTATAAATTATATTGACATGTATCATATGATTTAGGCCTTAGAGTTTTACCTAAAAAACACAATTCATGATATAAATACACTTATATATTAAAAGAAATAAAATATATATATTACTTATATATTATAAATTATAACAGTTTAATTTTCATTATGTGAACTCATGTAATTGTGGTTATATATTTGTATTTGCTACACATTTTGACCTTACGGGTGGTTTTTTTTATGATTCGATATAACTTAATTCGAGCGATTCAAATATAGATGAATTTGTTTTGCTTTTTTTTTTAATCATAACGAACTGAACTAATACCATCCAAACAACACTGTTACCGGTACTGAAGAAACACTGGTTAACCACAAGAAATATCCGGGGATATCTGGGTTAAGCTAAATATTTCTGCATGAAAGGTTGTCTCTCGTTCGTGCTTCTGGTGATCTCAGTTCGATATATCTGCAAAACTAGCAACGTCGTTAGCCTCGTCACGAGAGAAGGGGGGGGGGGTTCTTCGTGAGTACACTCCGGCGTGAGAATAAGTATTTTTGATTGCAAGTAATAAGCTAGAAAGCTTGTATGTGGAAGTAGACGAAGATGATTGTAGATCTTTTACCTTGTGTCTAATCTTTATTTTATAGCCGAAAATAGGTGTGTTTAGGAGATGAGCTGATGGGCCTTGGGCCCGACCCAGACGACCAGGGATATCCTTTCTGTCTCCTCTGCATCGATCATTAATGATCTATGGCAGGAGGTGTGCTTTGTCGGATGTTGAATGGGGCCACGTGTCATGGCAGTTGTCCCTAGTGTCAGACCTGTCATTAGCCGAAAGTGGAGAATGTGTGACAGTCGTTGGCGTGAGTTTGGTTGGTGTACAGTCTGTCCTCTACATTACTATTCATGCGACGCAGTCTGACACAACCTGCCGAACGGCCATTGGGTCACAGCTCTGCCACTTTGTACCCTTGTATGTAGTCAACGCCTCTTTGCGCTTTTCCCTTCCGCGTGGCTTTCAGTGCTTTCTAGCCAGCGCAGAGTTGTAGGGATTAAGTCCTTTTGTTCTCAAGACTATGAGTTGCTCTCATGTTTGTCTTGTCCTTGTGCAAGGTTTTAGGACTTCGCTGCTAGAGGGTTGTTTGATCCGCGCAGTGTCAAGGGACCTGCGCTTCTAGGTCTAACTTGCCGTTGCGCAGTGTGCGCAAGGTTCGTTGTGTGACCTGCTAGTGTCGATCTAACTTGCCGTTGCCCAGCGTGCGCAAGGTTCGTTGTGTGACCTGCATGTATCAAGGTTGCAATACCATTTCACATTGCGCACAAGGTTGTTAGGCAACCTGCTGATTTCAAGAATGGCGCACTGTTGCGCATTGCGCGCAAGGTTATTCTTGTACTATGTTGTCATTGAGGGTATGGTTCCTTGCGCAGGCGCATGGTTTTTGGGACCATAACTCTCCAAGTCCCCCTAGTCTAGTGATTCTCCTATGCGCATGTTGGCAAGTAGGTGTAGTGTTAGAATATAAAAATTCATGTATGCGCGCATATTTCAACGGCAAGAATTCAATAAGGGATGGAGGAAACCCTTGTGTGAGGGAAACCCTTGCTCATGATGAGGTCTTTGAAATTGAATCTTCATAATGCTGATGTTGCAGGGTTGGTGAGAAAAAGGGGTGCCCTAGAGGTGACGTTTGACAGTTGTGGCATGCTGTCAATAGTGCAGCCTCTCTTTCATTAATGAATTGGCAGAGAAAGTGCCAGCCACGCGCGCGTGACAACTGTCAGTTGCCACGCGCGCGTGACAACTGTCAGTTGCCACGCGTCCTGCGCGGATTGTTTGTTAATTCTGCGCGTGCTTCACAGTTCCTCATCGCATTAAATGCGATGGGTATAAATAAGGGAACTGTCTAGGGTTCCATTCACGCTTTCAAACTTCTTCTTTCAAACCGTTCAGTCTCCTCTGCATCGATCATTAATGATCTCTGGCAGGAGGTGTGCTTTGTCGGATGTTGAATGGGGCCACGTGTCATGGCAGTTGTCCCTAGTGTCAGACCAGTCATCAGCCGAAAGTGGAGAATGTGTGACAGTCGCTGGCATGATTTTGGTTGGTGTACAGTCTATCCTCTGCATTACTATTCATGCGACACAGTCTGACACAACCTGCCGAGCGGCCATTGGGTCACAGCTCTGCCACATTGTACACTTGTATGTAGTCAACGCCTCTTTGTGCTTTTCCCTTCCGCATGGCTTTCAGTGCTTTCTAGCTGTAACATCCGTCAAAAACGGATTTTATCAAACCCGCTCCGTTTATTAACCGAACAATCAGTTAAAAATTTCGTTGCGAATTTAATGCCCAAAATAATTTTAAACGATACATAATCAATTATTATATGGGAATATAAAAGTAGTTTTTGAAAAACTGTTAAAAATAAGAAAATAAAAATGATTTGTTTCTGCCGGGTTTCGAACCCGGGTCAGTCACGGTTCAACAACAGACTTAACACTCAACACTTAAACCACTGCGCCACTGATGTTCTTTGTTAAATGTTAGGATCATTTAATTGATAACGTGTCTTTCCGAATTCAAAACCGGCGCCCAAAGTTGCAGTCGTCGGAAATCCCGGCAATCTCGCGAAACTTAACGATTCTTTCCGTTATAACGTAAACTTTAACTACACATCGGTTATAACCGACGTCTGAGTGCGCGACACAAATTATAACCGCCGGAGTTTTTCTAACCGACGAATCAAGTCGAAAATCGGACCAAATTCATCGACGATTTGCCTTATAAATACCCCCTCGAACCTCTGCAAACATTTTTGCTCAAAACCGCACCCTTTCTCGGCGAAAACTCACTCGCCGGAATTCCTTCTGCTCATCGCCGGAAAACCGAGTCCTTAACTTCTAAGCCTTACTAAACCCTCTGAACTTATACCGAAGTCACCCACATACTTTGTAAGCTTTCTGAAGACTCTCTGCTGCAAGACACTCGTCGCCGGAAGTGATTGCTGTCGCTGGAGTTACGCCGGAGAAACAGAGGAATCCAGTCGGTATACCTTACGCCTAATTTCTTCATTCTTTTTATTTAATATCACTTGTATTTAATCATCAGACACTAAAGAAACCGATTAAAACTTTGAACCAGTCGGATTTCCGATGCTGGTTAAAACTGACGAAGAAGATGAAGTTCGGTAAACATATAAGTATAATTAAAATCAAGTTATTACTCGGGTTAGACACACAGTCCAGCGGTGGACTGTGTGCACATTAAACACACAAAGGTCTCGAGTTCGAATCTTGTTCCACACACGCTGCCTTAATAAAATGCCTTTTTTTTGTTAATCGAACCGGAGACACTACTGTTATATGTTAAGTATAATAATAACCGGAATATTAACCAAGTTAGACACACAGTCCAGTGGTGGACTGTGTGTATGTTTAATCACAGCACACGAGTTCGAGTCCGGTCTTCTGCATCGACCCGGACAATTATCTACCTTTTTAAATAAGTCAGAAATGAAAATACTTAGTTTGTATTTAAGAATAATAAAAATCGGTTTATGTAACATGTTAAACACACAGTCCAGCAGTGGACTGTGTGTTAACGCAACCCACAGGTCCCGGGTTCGAGACCTGTGGAGCGCACCGGTCCGATTCAATTAAATCATTTTTAGAAATAAATTGATTTTCGGATTAATCTAATTAATATATAAATATAATTAAAAACAGATATATTTCGGGTTAGACACGTAGCTCAGTTGGTAGAGCTGCGTGCACGCGTACGGGAGGTCTCGGGTTCGAGCCTCACTCAGCGCACATATACTCGCATTCGAACCGGTCAAAGTCAACAGTCAATGGTCACAGCTCTGCCACTTTGTACCCTTGTATGCAGTCAACGCCTCTTTGCGCTTTTCCCTTTCGCGTGGCTTTCAGTGCTTTCTGGCCAGCGTAGAGTTGTAGGGATTAAGTCCTTTTGTTCTCAAGACTATGACTTGCTCCCATGTTTGTCTTGTCCTTGTGCAAGGTTTTAGGACTTCGCGGCTAGAGGGTTGTTTGATCCGTGCAGGGTCAAGGGACCTGCGCTTCTAGGTCTAACTTGTCGTTGCGCAATGTGCGCAAGGTTCGTTGTATGACCTGCTAGTGTCAGTCTAATTTGCCGTTGCGTAGTGTGCGCAAAGTTCGTTGTGTGACCTGCATGTATCAAGGTTGCAATACCATTGCACACTACGCGCAAGGTTGTTAAGCAACCTGCTGGTTTCAAGAATGGCGCACTGTTGCACATGGCGCGCAAGGTTATTCTTATAGTATGTTGTCGTTGAGGGTAGGTTCCTTGTGCAGGCGCAGGGTTTTGGGACTATACCCCTCCAAGTCCCCCCAGTCCAGTGATTCTCCTATGCACATGTTGGCAAGTAGGTGGAGTGATGGACTATAAAAATTCATGTATGCGCGCATATTTCAATGCAAGAATTCAATAAGGGATGGAGGAAACTTTGTGTTAGGGAAACCCTTGCTCATGATGAGGTCTTTGAAATTTGAATCTTCGTTATGTTGATGTTGCAGGCGAGTTGGTGAGAAAAAACAGTGTCCTAGAGGTGACGTTTGACAGCTATGGCATGCTGTCAACGTTGCAGCCTCTCTTTCATTAATGAATTGGCAGAGAAAGTGCCGGCCACGCACGCGTGACAACCGTCAGTTGCCACACGTCCTGCGCGGATTGGTTGTTAATTATGCGCGTGCTTCACAGTTCCCCATCGCATTAAATGTGATGGGTATAACTAAGGGAACCGTGTAGGGTTCGATTCACGCTTTCAATCTTCTTCTTTCAAATTCTATGAATTCGTCTCTGAGTTCTTGTGTTCTTGCTTTCTTGTTTTCAAATCTTCTTTCTTTCCTGCGATCTATATGGCGACCAAGGGTCCAAAAAGCGTTTCTGCGAGTGAGCCCTCAACATCGCTCCCGGTGTTGAAGTGGTCTTCTGCGAGTTTTCAGCGTCTGGTCTCCGGCTTCCGGTTCCCTAAGGACTGGGATGCCCAGTGTTCGGCTGAAGGAGAGACCACCGCCGATACTCTGGCCGGCTATATTACTTTATTTTTTGATTTTTTCGCCGATGTTAACTTCTGGTTACCGGCAACAAAAATTTTTCTTGAAATTCTGAACTTCTACCAATTCCACATCTCCCAACTCAATCCAATGAGGATGTTGAGAATAAAACATTTTGAGTTTTTATGCCGGTCGATTGGTGTTACCCCAACCGTTGACCGGTTTAGGATTTTTACCAACTACATTGCTCCATGGGATTTTATTCTTTACAACATCGCATCCAGGCCAAATTGATTTTGCTCTCTCCCCAAAGTCTTACCATGATTGGAAGACAAATTTTTTTTACATAAAGGCCGACATTATACCCCTCAGGATGCACTTCCGAGGGGTAGAGGATATTGCTGTTGAGACCTCTCCTATACCAGTGGCGGAGTCCGGGTATAAGGACATTAAGGAGATCTCGGCGGTCCGACTACTGGAGAGGGCGTTGGTGGCGGCGGGCATGAGTTTAGTCTGGAAACTCCTCCACTGGGAGAGGCCCGTTTACATGGAAGGGGAGAAGAGTAAGTACCTTTGTCTTATTTCCTTTTTTCTTGATTCCTCCTTGTGCGCAGACTAACTATATGCGCTTTTTTGCAGGGGTGCCGCTGTATGTGGTGGCGCTCCAAAGGGAACATGGGCGGATTGAGAGCATCGCCCTTGGCCCGGAGGAGCACACATGCTATGCGCAAATCCTAGGGAACTTTGAGCTTCCTAGGAATGCGGACTTGTGGGCCCCCGTGCCTGAGACTGTTAAGCTTTCATAGTTTGATAGTTTACATCTTTGCAGATCACTTACTGTGTTGTGCCATTGTGCGGGTGCGTTAAAGAACTTGGGCATTGGCCCAGACCAAAAAAAAAAGAGTCGCGCAGGGCCCAGCACGGTGGTGGAGAAGAAGGCTGCTCAGCCCAGGGCGGACCCGCCCAAAGGTATGTGTTATGTGCCAGATACTTGGAATGGCTATGTAGTAGTCTCTTATTCTTTGGAGGGTCTCGCACCTGTAGGGTTGAAGAAGCCTAAGCCAGAGCCTCTAGTGATTCTGGCTGCTAACCTGATCGACCCGATGGAGATAGAGTCCAGCCCGGAGCCCCTCATAAGGAAGAGGGCTCCTAATAGGGATATCTCCGCGCAACCTTCCAAAATGGTTGCGCGGAAGATTATAGGGAAGCGTGGGAGTTTGGACGCGCTCGCCGCTAACTTTCCTTGGGTAAACACCTTTTGACTTGTTTTTTTACACCACCTTTATTCCTGTTGTACTTGTCTAACTATTTGTCATCTTGCAGGGGGGAGTGAACCGGTTTTTGTTGCTCCCACCACTCCGGTCGCGCCCGTTGATACTCTGATGCCCCCACTGTAACACCCTGTAAAATCGTGGCCAATAATATAGCGACAAGTATCGTATTTTTAAATTTAGTCTATTAAAGACTAACGAGGACTAAAAGTGACAACATGCTCAAACTAAGTCTCTGAGTGATCTTCTGATGTCAACATGCATAAACCGAGCCTCAGAGTGACCACTAGTGTCAACATGCTTAAAACATAGCCTCTGAGTGACCATTAGTGTCAACATGCTAAACCTTGGCCTCTGAGTGACCGTTGTGTCAACATGCCCAGCCTCTGAGTGACATCGGAGTCAACATACTTATAATGAGCCTCTGAGTGATCGTTTACGAAGTCCTAACTCTCACATGTCCCATTTGTTGGACGAGAGGGATTGAATCCCTAATTAAATAAAAGTTGGACGTTGGAGGGGTTAAAAGTGTCAACATGTTAATTTATACCTCTGAGTGACCTTCTAACGAACCGAGAGCTCGACAATGTCCGGGCGTAATCCCGGGTACGCCAAATATTGGATACGGAGGGATAAAAGATCTAAAAAGATGTTTTAGGAGGTTTAAAGGGGTTTTATAAGTTTAATGGCTAAAAGTGTCAAACTTTGAAACTGGCTTAGGGGCGCTCGCAGGTGCGAGAGGCAGGGCCTGTGCCTCTCGCGGCACGCCAGAGACCTATATCTGCAGAAAATTGACTTGGCCACCACACAAAGTGCCAAAAATTATTTTCTCAAAACCATGGCTTCCCAAACAGCTATGCCACGTTTTGGAACACTTGTAAGCTCCCTCTTACACCCCTTAGCACTTGACATAAACTCCTTCAAGCTTTCCAACTATAAATAGGTGCAAAAATTCAACCTTTGAACTTGCACCTTTCTCATTTTCAACTCTTCTCCCTCCTCTGGAAGTTCCTAACTGAAAGGAGCATCCAACTTTGTTCTATTGCATCCTAGGGACCTTTTGTAAGTGTTCCTTCCTTGTGCATTTTCCTTAATAGGCTATTATAGCCAAAAGTCAAGCATTTTACGAAAAACGCTTTGACTTTCGGTTAAAACCATTATGGTCCAGCCATTGTTCGAAATGAACATAGCTAAGTGATCGTAATAAGGTAGGTGTTAGTCCCTATGAAGGGCACCTCCTGAAGATCATGATTGCTAGACCAATTGACGGGTCAAAGTTAAGTTATTAAAAAGTCAAACATGCCTTTTTTAGAAAAATCATAAATTGATCTTATATATGTTATGAAACCTGTTTTAACACTTAAAAAATTTGGTAATAATTACTAGAACATGTAAGAACATGTTCGGCTCGTCAATTTCAGTTCTAGGGTCGGATCGCAATCGAAAGTCACGAAGTTTGACTTCTGCTTTGACTTTCGATTCTGACCCGATTTAGATTAGTTAGCAACTGATCTAAAGTTGCATTATGATCGTGATATAATGTAGCATAACCCTCTGAGGTTATATTACATGACCATAATCAGAATCTGAGTTTATGTGCAAGTTCCGTAATTATGCCATTATTTACTAAAATGCCCTTTTTGCATAAATCAAGGTTTTAATGATAATGAACTTAAGAATAAGTTTCCTACTGATGTAATATTATAAGTAGAATTATTTGGGATGTCAACCAGATTATAAACTGAGTTTACAAAAAGGTCCTTGAATTATGTCGATAAATAACGATTTAGCTCTTGTGGCTCATAAAATGGTTTTAATCAATTATTTTCAAGGTAAATCTTTTACCTACTGATATGTTATATTAAATAACATATCTAAGACATTTTAATCTGACCTTAACATCAGGTTTCATTAAACATCGCGTAAAACGTCATTTTACGACATAAGCGCCGTTTCGGCACATAGTATGGTTTTTAACCATATTAATTGACCAAGACTTGTTACCTATTGATTTTAAAACTTATTTTAAACATATTTACAGTAGGTAGATGTTATAAACTCGGAATCCCAAATAATTATAAACTATGTGTAAAATGACCAAAATGCCCCTTCAGTGCATAGTTTGGTCATAAAAGATAAATTACACATATAATCAATATCCTACTGATATCATATTATATTTAAGTTATTTTTTTCAGAATACTTTGGTTATAACATTAAATTAAATTCAAGTTCCTTTTATACGATATGAAATTACCAAAATGCCCTTATAAGGCATAATTTCATTTTAAAACCTTAACGGGCATATAAGTTGATATCCTACTGATATTACAACTTATTTAAAGTATAATGGCATATAGAACTTTTCCATGACTTATCCGGTTATCCGATATCGCTAATATGTGTACGGTTAAGAATATGTAACTATTTAACAGAAATTAACCGAAACGGGTCTAACCTTGTCATTTAAGTTTCAAAATCCAGAATGTTTATAATCTACCCATATTATGCAAGTCAAAGTACTTGTCGGGTTTAAACTACATTCTATCCGGTCATCGTTTAATCAAGCTTATACATCTTGATCCTGTATACTACTCGGTCTAAGTCTATGACTTAAATAAGACCGTTAGTATTTAATTGGTTAGCTTATGCCATAATCTAGACTAGAGCCTTCCGGTAAATGCTATCTGCACTTAATTCATTTTGGATACGGCTGAGATATTAAATCTTGCATTTTAAATCAAGACTAGCTCAGGTAAATACTCTTGACTTATTTTCCCTATACGGGCTTGGGATACGGTAAACTATTACCATTTGGTCGGAAATGGGATCAATCGAATGTCAGGTTGTGGCTAGTAAATCCACATATTCCATTTAATCAGTTTTGTTTGATAACTTAAACATCGGGGTTAAATTACCGTGTCCTGGATATCCTCGGCTCATTACATTAGATAATGGCCACCTCAAATGCAAATTACCCAAGACGTTGGGGATAACTCCTCTGTGAGTTTAAAGTGGTGTGTATTTAATCATGTCTCGGTCTCTGTACGAGGCCCTGTATGTGTGGACAAACATGTGAATCTGTTAACAAGGTACAAAGTAACTTTTCCAAGTTATAAAAGATTTGTGTCCTGTGCACTTAAATCTAATTTCTAAAATATTTTCAAAATGAGTCAGTCGGGTGTATTTACCAGCGAAAGTTGACGTATTTTCAAAAGACTAAGTTGTAGGTACAATACGAAATAGGTTAGAAGCTGCTCGGTAGTGAAATACGAGGATCTTGGAAATCCTTAGATCTGCCCTAAAGTCTGTTTTATATTCTTTCTTTGTACATTTATGATCCGCTTGTGGATCTTCTACGAGCCTGTACATTGTTTTGTATTTTAAACATTTGGTTTGTAATAGCAATTTTACTCCAAGACTTCCGCTATGCCGTGTTTAATTGACTATGATGTTATCAACTGACATCACGATACTCCCCACCCGGGCCCACGGTGTATTTGGGTTGGAAATCCGGGGTGTGACAGGTTGGTATCGTAGCCAACGTTTGAGAGAATTAAACGCTAACTTTTTATGTTTAATCTCAAACTTACACAAGCACATTCCTTAGACTTCCGAGTCTAGGCATTGACCTAGTATTACTCATTTCATTATTAAGTTATTAGTATTGTTTTTGAATTGATTTTTGATAGGTAAATGCCTCCAAGAGTGAGAGGACTAGGAAAAGGACCCATGAGGGGAGGACCATCAGGACACATCCCTTCACATCCCCATCATCCGAACCCCTATGAGGATCGAGAGATTCATGGCCATTTGCCCAACATTCGCCTACCCACACTCAAAGTTCTTACTACTCATACCATTCGCACCACTCTCACCATTCCCATCACTCTCATCATTCTTACCATGATGAGTTTAATCCAAACCAATATCTAAATCACCTCCAGCCGATCAAAATCAGTTGGACCAACCAAACCCCATGGACGATGACTCCGGCCCGGAGATGCCGTCGGGATCGCATACGCATCCTATAGAAATTTCAAGCGATTCGAACTCTTACGCCGGATTGCCATATCAAGGTCCTAACGAATGGGACCAATATTGGAACCAATTTACCTTCGCCAACACTCCTTCCCATCACTCTCAACCACCTCCTATACAAGAAGACGTTCACATGGAACCGGTGGACCAACCTTAACCACCACACGAACCACCAAGGAGGAAGCGTGGAGCATGTATGTCGGTACGTGCAGGTCAAAGGTCGGGATCGCTACCACCTTTGCCCAACTCCTACCCCACAATTCAAGAGGACCCACAAATGGGTGGACCCTCTAATGTTTCACCTATGGTGGAGCCAACGCCACCAACCGCGGTTCAACCACCACCATCGAGTTATAGTAACCTAATCCCCACATATCCAGACACGTCTGGATATGATCCTTTTAACCTGTCCACACCAGTTAATTACCAAGCATGGTCGCATGACCCTTACATGCAAGCGGTCATGCATAACGCACTTTACCCGTCTCTTTTCCCACCTGCTTATCCACCAACTAGACATCCGAGTTATGGATATCAGTATCCGAATATACCACAAACACAACCTCCGCCACCACTCGAGGCCATTAATGAGGCCTTGGAACGGATGAAAGAAATGCAACAACAAGCGGAGAAAACGGAGAAGAAGACAAACAAGTTCTTCAAGAAACTCTCCAAGTTGGTCAAGGGAAAGAAGGACGAGTGAAGTCTCTTCTAATAACTTAAGTTAGTCCCTGCGAGGACATTGTTATTTCCTTAAGTCCCTATGTGGACAATTTTGTTTCTTTAAAGTCCTTGCATGGACAGTTTATTTCTTTGTTTCTAGTATTATAATTTCTATTTGAAATTTAATGAAGTGTTTTTGGAATTATATATATATATATATGTATTCATCCTTTCAAACGAGTTTTACTCGAAATTTATGCCCTGCGATATAATTCCAAAAAGATCTTAATGGTTTTGATTAGCCAATTGGCACAGACCACATAATTGGCCAACATTATAAATGATAGTTAAGAATAAAGGGCCTTCTATCAGGATAGTTAAGGGAAGTTATCCTTCTATCCAGAGGTAGTGGACTTAAGTTCAAGCCTCCAAGTCGTTAAGGTTAATGCAACCGGACTATTAATCAACCATTAAGGTACTCTTATGTTAACATTCAGGAATGTTCATACTCCTGGTAGTGTGACTTGAGGAATCACACTAGCCTTCAAGGTAATGGACTATGTCCTAACCTTATGTAGCCTACGTGATCAAATTTGATCCCGGCTAATATCATCAATGTGATGATAAATAAAACATCATTAGTAATGTATTGCCCTTGGGGCTTTGATAAAACATCCATTAGTGATGTATTGCCCTTGGGGCTATAATTAAACATCCATTAGTGATGTATTTCCCTTGGGGCTATTATTAAACATCCATTAGTGATGTGTTGCCCTTGGGGCTACGATTAAACATCCATTAGTGATGTATTGCCCTTGGGGCTATGATTAAACATCCATTAGTGATGTATTGCCCTTGGGGCTATGATTAAACATCCATTTAGTGATGATTAGCCTTTGAGCAATATTACATTATCAAATGACAACGACAAATGTGGGTAATATAACCCCCCGTCTAAATTCTATGTCCATTACTGACAAGCCTAATTGCCATATTTTATGTCCATTAGTGACATGCAGACATGCCTATGTGCCATATTTTATGTCCATTAGTGACAGGCCTATGTGCCATAAAGTTTATGTCCTTCGTGACAAGCTTAAGAGCTAAATGCAATTGTCAAATTCGACAATGACAGTTGTGACATTGCGATCCACTGTCTAGTAATATATGGACTATGTCCAAATTTTATTTTGCCTTTGATGGTCCTATTAAGACCTAGGCCAAATATAGATATGTTAATCCTAAGAGTTGTGATGTTATTCATACTAGTTTAGACAACGGATTGTTATAACCAATGTTTAAGGCCAATATGGTTATTATACCATGGCTAAGTGAAGTTTTATTGGTATATAGAACCAAAGCTCAAAGATGGCTAACTCGGATGAGGCGCAAAGTAGCCACCAGGATGTTGGCTCTAACAATGCCGAAAATAGAGATATTAATAATGATAATTTTCAAGCTCGCATTGATGCAGCTGTTGAAAAGGCCATGGGAAAGGCCATAGAAAAGCTTAAAGAGTCGAGTGCTACTGGCTCTAGAACATTATCGATTACCCCATGCTCAGCTCGTAAGGAGAGCTCAGTTCACTCTTCGAATGCTAAGAGTGAACCAAAGAAAATAGATTTTATTGATAGGTCCCATTCTTTTAAAGATGGATGTACCTATAAGTATTTCTCTCCTATAAAGCCACAAGACTTTAATGGGGAGAAAGGAGCTGTGGAAGCCTTAAAGTGGTTGGATGAGATGGAGACAATTGTAGATATCAACGGCTGTGCTGATAAGGATGTGGTCAAATTTGTTTCACAGTCCTTTAAGGGTGATGCCCTAATCTGGTGGAAAGACATGATCCACTCTACAGGTAAAGTACACGGTATAATTTGGGATGGTCCAAGTTTGTGGACCTTGTTAAGGAAACTTACTGTCCACCCCACGAAGTGGAAAAGATAGAGTCAGACTTTCCGACTCTCACAATGAAAAACCTTGATGGTCGGAAGTATGTTTCCGATTTCAACTCCATATCTAGGTTAGTTTCCTATCTGATCACCCCTGAAACCAAACACATTGCGCGTTTTATCAATGAGTTAGCTCCTGAAATTAAAGGTATGGTAAAGGCTGCTTAGCCTAGTACCTATAGGTCCGCTGTTGACCTATCCCTATCCCTCACCCTTGATCTAGTAAGGCAAAAGTCAGTTAAGTCTGAAACTGAAGGGAAAAGAAAGAGAACAGATGACAACTCCCAAAAGTTTAATAAGAAAAATAAAGGGAGATTTGGGTTCAAAAGGAACCAAGGCAAGTCGGCTATGATGCCAACATGCAAGACTTGCAACCGCGGGCACTGGGGACAATGTAGTTATTATCCACAAGCCAAACCCTGTGGTATCTGTAAGAGAAAGGGGCATAAGACCCTAGAATGCAAGGATCTTAAGGATGCCGTCTACGTCTACAATGAAAAAGGGCACATTAAGACTAACTGCCCTAAGAATTTTAAGAATAATAATGCGAAGCCTGGAGAGGCCAAGAAGGGGAACGCTCGTGCCTTTCAGATGACTGCAAGAGAGGCTGTTAATGACAACAATGTCATAACAGGTACATTCCTCATTAACAATATTTATGCTAGAGTTATTTTCGATTCGGGTGCAGATAGATCTTTTGTTGATCATAAGTTTAGTAAACTATTAAACTTGCCCATAAGAACTCTAGATAAAACTTTTGAGATAGAACTTGTTGATGGAAGTTTAGAATTAGCATCTTCTATTCTCGATGGATGTTCTATATCCATTAAGAATCATTCTACCCCTATCTCCCTTTTGCCAATGAAATTGGCAGGGTTCGATGTAGTTTTAGGCATGGATTGGTTATCTCATAACCAAGCCCACATTGCCCGATAAGAAACTCATCGAAATTAAAACCCCATCCGGTGAAATGATCACCATCCCTGGAGATTCACACTATGGATTGCCAAACAAGGTATCGTTTTTTAAGCATCCAAGTGTTTAGGGAGAGGTTGTGTCATTTACATGGCACAAGTGACTATTAACGTGCCTAAACGAAATATTCAAGACCTTCCAGTTATTTCGGAGTATTCCAATGTCTTTCCCGAAGAACTACCAGGCCTACCTCCAGAAAGGCAAGTAGAATTTAAAATTGATATCCTGACAGGATCAGCACCTGCTGCCAGAGCTCCATATAGGCTAGCACCAACGGAAATGAAGGAATGGAGGACACAATTAGATGAACTCTTAGAGAAAGGCTTTATACAGCCTAGTTCCTCGCCTTGGGGAGCTCCTATCCTCTTCGTTAAGAAGAAAGACGGTTCAATGCGAATGTGCATTGACTACCATGAGCTGAACAAGATAACAATCAAGAACCGTTATCCATTACCCAGGATCGACGATTTATTCGACCAACTTCAAGGGGCGAGTTATTTCTCCAAGATTGATTTAAGATCTGGATATCATCAGCTGAAGGTTAGAAGTGAAGATATTCCTAAAACTGCCTTCAGGACCCGATATGGTCATTTTGAATTCTTGGTGATGCCTTTGGGCTCACAAATGCACCTGCAGCATTCATGATATCATGAATAGAGTCTGCAAACCATATTTGGATAAGTTTGTCATTGTCTTCATAGACGACATACTTATATACTCTCATAATCAAACTGACCACGAGAAACATCTTCGGTGCATCTTAGAACTACTAAGGCAAGAGAAGCTTTATGCAAAATTCTCTAAGTGTGAGTTTTAGCTTAGAGAAGTCCAATTTCTTGGGCATATGGTAAGTGAGCATGGTATCCAAGTGGATCCCGCCAAAATTGAGGCTATAATGAATTGGGAAGTACCCAAAACCCCATCGGAGATTCGCAGTTTCTTAGGATTGGCCGGTTACTATAGGAGGTTCATTAGGAACTTTTCGAGGATAGCCACTCCTTTACTACCTTGACCCATAAGAATGTTAAATTTAACTGGGGTCCGAAGCAACAAGAATCCTTTGAGATTCTAAAACACAAGTTGAGCAATGCTCTTGTGTTATCTCTACCTGAGGGTATTGAGGAATTTGTAGTCTACTGTGATGCATCGCACACTGGCATGGGCTGTGTGCTAATGCAAAAAGGCAAAGTAATTGCTTATGCATCACGACAGTTAAAGGTGCACAAAAGGAATTACACCACCCACGATTTGGAATTTGGTGCCGTTGTGTTCGCACTAAAATTATGGAGACATTACTTATATGGCACAAAGTGTATTATATACACAGACCATAAAAGTCTCCAGCATTTGTTCAATCAGAAGGAACTGAACATGCGACAACGCCGATGGATGGAAACACTTAATGATTACGATTGCGAGATTCGCTACCATCCAGGCAAGGCAAATGTAGTTGCTGATGCCTTAAGTCGCAAGGAACGGGTTAAGCCTATAAGGATTACCGCCAAGAGCATTGAACTCAGAAATAGCTTAACTAGAAGCTAGATGCGCAAAAGCAAGCTCTATTAGAAGCTAATGCTCCTAATGAAGGATTAGGCGAAACTGTTGATCAGTTAATGCCTGGAAAGGATGGAATTCTTAGATTTAATGATAGAATCTGGGTTCAAATCTTTGGAGGGCTTAGGGATCTAATCCTCCAAGAAGCGCATAACTCAAAGTACTATGTTCACCCCGGTGGTGACAAGATGTACCAAGATCTGAAGAAGAATTATTGGTGGATGGGTTTGAAGAAATCCATAGCCACCTATGTAGCCAAATGTCTGACTGTGTGCGCAAGTTAAAGCCGAACATCAGAAGCCATCAGGACTTCTTCAATAATTGGAAATTCCCACTTGGAAATGGGAAATGGCAACTATGGATTTAATTACCAAGTTACCTAAGACCAAACATGGTAATAACACGATTTGGGTCCTAGTGGATAGGCTGACTAAGTCAGCACATTTCTTGCCAATTAAAGAAACGTATAATTCTGACAAATTGGCTAAGTTGTATGTGGACAGGATTGTGTCCCTACACGGTGTGCCGGTACTATTCTATCTGATAAAGATACTAGATACACATCTCACTTTTGGAAGAGTTTCCAACAATCTTTAGGCACAAGATTAAACTTTAGTGCGGCTTACCATCCGCAGACTGATGGTTAAAGTGAGCTATTATCCAGACATTGGAAGACATGCTTAGGGCATGTGTGATTGATTTAGGTGGAAGTTGGGATGACCACTTACCCCTAATAGAATTCTCCTACAATAATAGTTATCGTACGAGCATCAAGGCAGCTCCTTTTGAGGCCTTGTATGGGAGAAAGTGCCGAACGGCCGTATGCTGGGCAGAAGTTGGGGAAGCCCAACTATCAGGACCAGAGATTAGTCCTGGAGACCACGGAAAAGATTGTGCAAATCCGTGATCGTCTCAAGGCTGCCCATGATAGGTAGAAGAGCTATGCTGACAAGAGACGAAAACCTCTTAAGTTCCAAGTAGGGGACAAGGTCATGTTAAAAGTATCACCTTGGAAAGGTGTGATGCACTTTGGGAAGAAGGGCAAGTTAAGCCCAAGATATATCGGACCATTCGAGATAGTCGAATGTGTCGGCACTATAGCTTATAAGCTCAGATTGCCAGAGGAGCTTAGTGGAATTCATGATGTGTTCCACATCAGTGACCTTAAGAAATGTCTAGCCGATGAGTCGCTAGCAATGTCACACAAGGATGTGCAAATTGATGAAAATCTGAGGTTCGTTGAGAAACCGATTTCGATCAAGGATCGAAGGTTAAGAAGCTCTGACGGAAATTGATACCTATAGTAAAGGTTAAGTGGGACGCCTTTCGAGGTCCCGAGTATACATGGGAGGTTGAGTCCACTATGCGACAAAAGTACCCCCATCTTTTTGAATAAAATCTCGAGGTCAAGATTTCTTTTAAGGGGGTGAGGATGTAACACCCTGTAAAATCGTGTCCAATAATATAGCGACACGTATCGTATTTTTAAATTTAGTCTATTAAAGACTAACGAGGACTAAAAGTGACAACATGCTCAAACTAAGTCTCTGAGTGATCTTCTGATGTCAACATGCATAAACCGAGCCTCAGAGTGACCACTAGTGTCAACATGCTTAAAACATAGCCTCTGAGTGACCATTAGTGTCAACATGCTAAACCTTGGCCTCTGAGTGACCGTTGTGTCAACATGCCCAGCCTCTGAGTGACATCGGAGTCAACATACTTATAATGAGCCTCTGAGTGATCGTTTACGAAGTCCTAACTCTCACATGTCCCATTTGTTGGACGAGAGGGATTGAATCCGTAATTAAATAAAAGTTGGACGTTGGAGGGGTTAAAAGTGTCAACATGTTAATTTATACCTCTGAGTGACCTTCTAACGAACCGAGAGCTCGACAATGTCCGGGCATAATCCCGGGTACGCCAAATATTGGATACGGAGGGCTAAAAGATCTAAAAAGATGTTTTAGGAGGTTTAAAGGGGTTTTATAAGTTTAATGGCTAAAAGTGTCAAACTTTGAAACTGGCTTAGGGGCGCTCGCAGGCGCGAGAGGCAGGGCCTGTGCCTCTCGCGGCACGCCAGAGACCTATATCTGCAGAAAATTGACTTGGCCACCACACAAAGTGCCAAAAATCATTTTCTCGAAACCATGGCTTCCCAAACAGCTATGCCACGTTTTGGAACACTTGTAAGCTCCCTCTTACACCCCTTAGCACTTGACATCAACTCCTTCAAGCTTTCCAACTATAAATAGGTGCAAAAATTCAACCTTTGAACTTGCACCTTTCTCATTTTCAACTCTTCTCCCTCCTCTGGAAGTTCCTAACTGAAAGGAGCATCCAACTTTGTTCTATTGCATCCTAGGAACCTTTTGTAAGTGTTCCTTCCTTGTGCATTTTCGTTAATAGGCTATTATAGCCAAAAGTCAAGCGTTTTACGAAAAAACGTTTTGACTTTCGGTTAAAACCATTATGGTCCAGCCATTGTTCGAAATGAACATAGCTAAGTGATCGTAATAAGGTAGGTGTTAGTCCCTATGAATGGAACCTCCTGAAGATCATGATTGCTAGACCAATTGACGGGTCAAAGTTAAGTTATTAAAAAGTCAAACAGGCCATTTTTTAGAAAAATCATAAACTGATCTTATATATGTTATGAAACTTGTTTTAACACTTAAACAAGTTGGTAATAATTATTATAACATGTAAGAACCTGTTCGGCTCGTCAATTTCAGTTCTAGGGTAGGTTCGCAACCGAAAGTCACGAAGTTCGACTTCTGCTTTGACTTTCGATTCTGAACCGATTTAGATTAGTTAGCTACTGATCTAAAGTTGCATTATGATCATACTATAATGTAGCATAACCCTCTGAGGTTATATTACATGATCATAATCAGAATCTGAGTTTATGCGCAAGTTCCGTAATTATGCCATTTTTTACTAAAATGCCCTTTTTGCATAAATCAAGGTTTTAATGATAATGAACTTAAGAATAAGTTTCCTACTGATGTAATATTATAAGTAGGATTATTTGGGATGTCAAACCAGATTATAAACTTAGTTTACTAAAAGGTCCTTGAATTACGTCGATAAATGACGATTTAGCTCTTGTGTCTCATAAAATGGTTTTAATCAATTATTTTCAAGGTAAATCTTTTACCTATTGATATGTTATATTAAGTAACATATCTAAGACATTTTAATCTGACCTTAACATCAGGTTTCATTAAACATCGCGTAAAACGTCATTTTACGACATAAGCGCCGTTTCGGCACATAGTATGGTTTTTAACTATATTAATTGACCAAGACTTGTTACCTATTGATTTTAAAACTTATTTTAAACATATTTATAGTAGGTACATGTTATAAACTCAGAATCCTAAATAATTTATAAACTATGTGTAAAATGACCAAAATACCCCTTCGGTGCATAGTTTGGTCATAAACGATAAATTACACATATAATCAATATCCTACTGATATTATATCATAAATAAGTTATTTCTTTCTAGAATACTTATGGTTATAACATTACATTATAATCAAGTTCCTTTTATACGATATGAAAATACCAAAATGCCCTTATAAGGCATAATTTCATTTTGAAACCTTAACGGGCATATAGGTTGATATCCTACTGATATTACAACTTATTTAAAGTACAATGGCATATAGAACTTGTCCATGACTTATCCGGTTACCCGATATCGCTAATATGCGTACGGTTAAGAATATGTAACTATTTAACGGAAATTAACCGAGACGGGTCTAACCTTGTCATTTAAGTTTCAAAATCTAGAATGTTTATAATTTACCCATATTATGCAAGTCAAAGTACTTGTCGGGTTTAAACTACATTCTATCCGGTCATCGTTTAATCAAGCGCTATACATCTTGATCTTGTACACTACTCAGTCTAAGTCGATGGCTTAAATAGACCGTTAGTATTTAATTGGTTAGCTTATGCCATAATCCAGACTAGAGCCTTCCGGTAAATGCTATCTTCACTTAATTCATTTTGGATACGGCTGAGATATTAAATCTTGCATTTTAAATCAAGACTAGCTTAGGTAAATACTCTTGACTTATTTTCCCTACACGGGCTTGGGATACGGTAAACTATTACTGCTTGATCGGATATACGATCAATCGAATGCCGGATTATGGCTAGTAAATCCTCATATTCTGTTTTAATCAGTTTTGTTTGATAACTTAATCATCTAGGGTTAAATTACCGTGTCCTGGATATCCCCGGCTCATTACATTAGATAATGGCCACGACCTTAGCGCAGGGTGTAGGTATACACCTGACAGACGCTCAAATGCAAACTACCCAAGACGTTGGCGATAACTCCTTTGTGAGTTCTAAGTGGTGTGTATTTAATCATGTCTCGGTCTCTGTACTGGGCCCTGTATGTATGGACAAACATGTGAATTTGTTAACAAGGTTACAAAGTAACTTTCCCAAGTTATAAAAGATTTGTGTCATGTGCACTTAAATCTAATTTCTAAAATGTTTTCAAAATGAGTCAGTCGGGTGTATTTACCAGCGAAAGCTGACGTATTTTCAAAAGACTAAGCTGCAGATACAATACGAAATAGGCTAGAAGCTGCTCGGTAATGAAGAGGATCTTGCAAATCTTTAGATCTGCCCTAAAGTCTGTTTTATATTCTTTCTTTGTACATTTATGATCCGCTTGTGGATCTTCTATTACGAGCCTGTATATTATTTTGTATTTCGAACATTTGGTTTGTAATAGTAATTTTACTCCAAGACTTCCGTTGTGCCGTATTTAATTGACTATGATGTTATCAACTGACGTCTCGATACTCCCCACTCGGGCCCACCGGTGTATGGATTTGGGTTGGAAATCTGGGGTGTGACACCCACCTGTGGGTGAAACGACGCAAGCGTCAAGCGCAAAGGGTGGGGAGCCAACCGCCAGGGCGGCGGAGGTACAGGTGGAGGTTGAGGCCGCAGAGCCTGAGGTGATGGAGGGTGGTGATGTGATGATGGAACCGGTTGAGGTGGTGGTGGAACCGGTTGAGGTGGTGGATGAAGTTAGTGGTGGTATTGAGGCTGAGGATGTGGTTGAGAAAGATGCTCCACAGGGGGCTCATGCAGCAGAGCCGGCACCTGGGGGTGAGGTAGGAGGATCTGGGGGAAGCCTGTAACACCCTGTAAAATCGTGTCCAATAATATAGTGACACGTGTTGTATTTTTTAATATAGTCTATTAAAGACTAATATGGACTAAAAGTGACAACATGCTCAAACTGAGCCTCTGAATGACTTTCTGATGGCAACATACATAAACCTAGCCTCTGAACAACTATTAGTGTCGTCATGCATAAAAACATAGCCTCTGAACGACCATTAGTGTCGTTATGCATAAAACGTAGCCTTTGAACGACCATTAGTGTCATTATGCTGAAACTCAGCCTCTGATTGACCGTTGTGTCAACATGCCTAGCCTCTGAGTGACCTCGGAGTCAACATGCTTATACTGAGCCTCTGAGTGATCCTTTACGTAGTCCTAACTCTCATATGTCCTGTTTGTTGGACGAGAGTGATTAAATCCAATAATATAAAAAGTTGGATAATTGAGGGATTAAAATTGTCAACATGTTAATTTATATCTCCGAGTGACCTTTTAACGAACTGGGAGCTCGACAATGTCCGGGCATAATCCCGGGTATGTCAAGTATTGGCTACGGAGGGCTAAAAGTACCAAAAAGGTGTTTAAAAAGGTTTTTAGAAGCTTTAATAAGTTAAGGGGTTAAAAGTGTCAAACTTTGAAACTGGCCATGGGGCGGTCGCGGGCCGCAAGAGACCTAGCCTGAGTCTCTCGCGGGGCGCGAGAAAGGGTTTGCAGTAGAAAGTTTTTCTTGGCTGCCAGACAAAGCTCCAAAACTGTCACACCCGACCCGCAGCGGAAATGGTGATCGGGCATGATTGGTTTTCATCAAAGCTCATGACATTTACTATTAAGTTTCATATTTATTATTTCCTTTTAAAGGTTACAATCAACATACAAGTACAACATGATCTATACATTTATCAAGACTTCATTATTTTTTCTAAGGCAATTTCCTACGTGTTCCTTGCTTCAACTGTCCACCTATATCATGTGTAAAAATAGGGTTTTGGGTCAACAAAAAGTTGGCAAGTGAATCTTATTTAAACATTTGAAAGGATTAGTTATGTTGGTTATTTGAATAAAATTGTGCATAACCAAATATGAGTAAATGTAAATGTAAATTTAATCACAAAACACATAATATCAAATAATGCACACGCACACACCAAATTATGAACAATGAGATCAAGGCTCAATCAAACGGAGCCGATCGAATGAGGCAGCGATGCTCAACTCGTCTCCCACGAGGAACTGATGGGCCTAATGAATGATTTGCACACAACTTGACAAAAATATAAACACACATCACAACCAACAACATAATCACATAATCTCAATCAATGCACAAGCACACACCAAATGATGAACAATGAGGCACCTGATGCTCAACCCGTCTCCAACGAGGAACTGATGGGCCTAATGAATGATTTGCACGCAACTTGACAAAATGTAAACACGCATCACAACAAACAATATTTACATCATAAGTTTAGGTCATATAATGGTAATGGCACAAGTTTGAATAAACGAAATAATTAGAGTGACACATGATACACCCCAAAACATGAATAAAAAGGGGAATTTGTAAGGATTCACTCACAGTGGGTGCCTTTCCTGGATGACGATGAATGCACACGAGTTTTGGGATTTGATCGACGAGGAAAACTAACCTAAAATAATAACAAAATGGTTCGGTAAATAAATGGATTTTATTTGAGATTAATTCTTTTAATTCATAATCTTAATAGAATTCTTAGATTTATTTTTGTCAGTTTAAGGACATTTTCTAACTTTAAAAATATTATTTTTAAGTACTTTTAAATAATTTTCTGATTAAAAATAAATAAAGAAAAAAATATATAAATAAAAATGTTGACTTTTTGACTTTGACCGTTGACCGTTGACCGGTCGGATTCAGTTTATTCATGCGCTGGGTGAGGTTCGAACCCGAGACCTCTCGTACGCGTGCACGCAGCTCTACCAACTGAGCTACGTGTCTAACCCGAAATATTCTCTGTTTTAATTATATATATATACTAATTAATTGTTATTTTATTGGGTTTATATTAAAACGATTTAAAATGGTCGAACCGATTGCAGGGACCCGGAGTCGAACTCGGGTCCTTCGGTTCGTATGCGCACAGCCCAACCAGTTGGGCTGTGTGTCTAATCTGTTTAATTTACGGATTATATTACTCTTATAAACATACTGTGACTTGTTCTGATTCAGTTCTAAAAATATTGGTTTTATTTCTGAAAGTTGGTACGTTGTGTGATTCGAACTCGTGACGTGCGTTTTATGATTGCACACAGTCCACCGCTGGACACTGTGTCTAACCCGGTTAAATATTCAGTTTTAATTAAACTTATACACATTTCGACTTCGTCTTCTTTATTTATAGAGACACAGAACAAAGATGCCCGACTGTTCTTGTTTAATTCGATTATCAAAACTTATAATTGGTTGGAATGTATTAGATAACGAGATTAAAGAACAGAATTGTACCAAACAGTGCGTTTACTTCAGATGACCGGTAGGAGTCATCGGCTCTGATTTGTGACTCTCGGCTGAGTGGAATGTTTGACGGTTTAGTTTCTTGTGTTATGAAATTAAGTTACTGAGTAAGAGATTGCAAGAGTTTTTAGATGATTATACCGATCGACAGTGAGACTTTGATGTTTCAATGGAATTCCGGCGAGTGTGAGATTTTCCGGCAGCGTAGTCTGGGACAGATTCTGGTTGAAGGATTGAAGTTAATATATGTCTAATAATGGATTACAACCAAAAGAGTCGATAATTTTACCGATTTGAAGTAAGTCTCGGTTTTCCGGTGAAAGTCCGGCGACTGCAAAATATCTCCGGCGAGTGCTAAAGCTTCGAGAGTTTGTGCGATTTTGAGCGAAAAGATTACCAGAGGTTTGGGTGGGTATTTATAAGGAAGAAACAGCATGTATTTAGTCCGAATTTGGTCTTGATTCGTGATCAAGGTTTCTCCGGCGGTTACGACCGCAACTGACTGTTAGACGTCGGTTATAACCGATGTCGAAGTCGGTTTTAACATTATAGTCAAAAGGAAAATGGCTAAACTCGTGGATTGCCGGATTTTCCGGTGATTGCGAGTTCTACCGCACTGAAGTCCGGTTTTGAATTCGAGGTTTCATTTAAGTATTATTTGTTTCGTAATATTAACAAAGAAGGCAAGTGGCGGAGTGGTATGTTGTGTGTTTGTTGAAGCGGCTAACCCGGGTTCGAAAACCGGCAGCCCTATTTATTTTTTATTCACTTATTTTTTTATTAATTATCAATTATAGTTTTTTTATTCTAATATATTTATTAATTATGTATCGTTTAAAATTAATTTGAGCAATAAATGTGCAATGAAAAATTATGACTGGATATTCGATTAATAAACGAAGCGGGTTTGGAAACCTGTTTTTCGACGGATGTTACAGTATCCCCTACTTTTAGAAATTTCGTCCCGAAATTTAAGTAGTAGTGGAATATCTGACTTGTAGGGAGGATGTTTTAATTTTGATGATTACATAATTAGAAGAGGGTGAGAGTTTAAATCTTATTTGAGGCGGTAACGTTCCTAGTAAGGTTTGAATACCCTGCTACAGGAATCGCTTTTTGATGCCTAAAGTATAAGAATGCGGAACATGGATAAACTGAGTTGATTGACTACGCATGATTTTTATGCATAAGAGTTTTGAGAGAATTGATACGTTTGGAAAGATAAGGTTATATAATAAACAAAATTTCAACCATGACGAACCTACACGGAACCTCTCATAACTGCCTGACAACGCTTTTGATCCTTTGACAAGAATACTTATATATAGGAAGTACCAGCGGTGTATCCACCATATTCTTGTCAAATTTTCATTGGCTTTGTCAGTAAGTTATGATAAGTTCTATGTGACTCTAAAACATAAACAAACACAACAACCAAAGCTTGAGTCTCAATTCTGAAAGGATACATGACTGAATGATGACAGTACCTCTCTCGTTTGTTATGATAAAGGGGTTAGTCTATGTAAAAGTGAGACACAACCCAACTTCTTTAAATGATGTGATCGAGGTACGTCGAGATGTTTGATGATATGAATGTTAAATCAATGGGTATAAAACAAAACTGTAATATCAATTCGCATTAAAATTCTTGGATACATAAATTCCCAATTTATAACTGGGAGACGTAAAGATTGAGATAACATAACGAAAACATTAAAACTAAACGGTTGGAGTTGAGTCTTGACTCTTGGTGAGGGAAAGCTAGTTGGGTGATTCGTTTGGGCCGTTATTATCTTCAACAGGATTGGTGTTGATGTTGTAAGCTCTTCCTCTTGCTGGTGGTGGAGCTGGGTTTGCTTGATTTGCTTGGTTAACTGGGTTTGCTTGAGCTTGGGCGTTTATGATGTTAACCAATCGAGGGCACGTGTTTCTAAATTGGGTAGGGTCGCCACAATTAAAACAAGCTCGAACATATGGGAACATGGGGTATTGGGGTTGTTGATATGTTTGGATCATGTTTTGAGTAGGGGGTGAAGCTTGGTTTTGAGGGGCACGTCAAGTTTTGCTCCAATGACCATAACGCCCACAACTTGCACACAGTCGACAAGGTACGGTAGATGGATGGTGGTAAAAACAGGTGTTGCATTGAGGGTGAGGTCCAATGTAAGGTTTCTTATTTGGGTAAGTAGAGTTAGGTGCTACTTGAGTGATTGGGATAGCTTGGAGGGGTACAGCTTGTGAAACGGGTTGATTGCCTTGAGTGATAGCGAAATTTTGTCCATCTCGTTTTCTCTTAAGAGTGGTTTGAGGAGGGGATTTGTCTGGGTTGGGTTGGAGGTTTCGGTTGATGCTTTATCATTCTTCTTCTCCTCCGTGAAGTCTTTATTTCGTATGCGGTTTTCGGTGAGCTCTGTAGCTAACTCCATTGCTGCTTCCAAAGTTGCAGGTGTGGTACTTATTACAGGGTCTTGAATTTTTGAAGGGAGACCTCGAATGTAGTGCTCGATCAAACGGTAGAGGGGTGTGAACAAGTTGGGGACCATTTGATTTAACTCAAGGAATCTCTTGTTGTATGTGGTGTGGTCGCCCTCTTTTTGTTTCAAAGAATAGAACTCATCTTCCAATTTCTTGATTTCGCTTCTTGGACCGAACCGTTTTGTCATGATTTCCTTCAACTCTTTCCTAGTCAAAGTCATAACATCTTCAGCACCTCGCTTGGCCTTCTCTGTATTCCACCATGTAAGTGCTACTCCGAACAAACGACCGGTAGCATATCGCACCTTGCGATCATCGGGGCAGTCGCAATTGAGAAAAGTGTTTTCCATCTCCTCGAACCAATGGAGGAGAGCGGTGACACCTTCAGTACCTTCGTATTTTGGAGGATCGCAGGATTTGAAATGCTTGAAGGTGCATTTAGTGGCTTTTGGGAGAGGATTGACAATGTTTTGATCTTCTTGGTTAATTGGGTTGACGGGATTAGGGGTAAGGGCCTGTTGTACCTGAATTACGATGTTGGGTATTACGGCAGCCATTTGTTGAGCGATTTGGGCAGCCATGCGCTCGCGGGATTTTCCTGATCTCATTTTTCTACGAGCGAGACTAGAAGACATCTATAAGGAATACGTATCAAGAGTATGAGTTTGACGTTTTAGGGGTCATGTGTCGTATTTAGGAATGAACATTCATAAAATAAATGATGAATAATAAATTTACTACATCCATAGGATGTCTTGGCCTTTCCTCGTAATTGGGCCTTGCATGCCGCCATACTTCACCTTCGTAATCATGTGGGCCCCCATGATTACCGGGTCTTTCATATGGTTCGCATGTGTTAGCCTGGTAACGTACACTAAAACCCGGAGAAAATCGAGAAATATGTATGTAACGTAGGAAATTCGGAGTGCATCCAGGTGTGGACACGGTGACACCTCAAAGTGGGGTTAGTTCGAACGACGTTTGGTGTGGCATGCTTTGGCCTAATAGGTCCTTCGTACTCTCATCGTTAGTCCCCAGGTAGGCAAACTGGTCCGTTATATTGGATTTATACGAATGCCAACCTAGACAGGACATTCCGACTACCGGTACTTGTACCCTTACAGTTACTACATGCCCGTCGTAGAACTCACTTTGATGAGATTGAAAAACGAAAAATGCGACAAAATCTTGAATAAAGGAATATGAGGATGACTTGAATATGTGAACATTGAAATAGGCGTGATGAATGTATATGTAAGCTTGTTATGTTTGACAATAAGTATAACTCATTAAATAGTGGAAGTGTTTGCATGTAGTTGTGTGTGTAATAAATACGAAACAAATAAACATCATGAGTTTGCATGTAACCACATAAACAATTAAAATCTAATCAACTATAGTATAGGCTCTAAGGGTCTAATAACCTATCCTATATCCCTATAGTTAATGGCTCTGATACCAATCTGTCACACCCCGACCCGCAGCGGAAATGGTGATCGGGGCATGATTGGGTTTTCATCAAAGCTCATGACATTTACTATTAAGTTCATATTTGTTATTTCCTTTTAAGGAGAACATTACAATCAACATACAAGTACAACATGTTCTATACATTTATCAAGACTTCATGATTTTTTCTAAGGCAATTTCCTACGTGTTCCTTGCTTCAACCTTTCCACCTGTATCATGTGTAAAAATAGGGTTTTGGGTCAACAAAAAGTTGGCGAGTGAATCTTATTTAAACATTTGAAAGGATTAGTTATGTTGGTTATTTAAAAAAATTGTGCATAACCAAATATGAGTAAACGTAAATGTAAATTTAATCACAAAACACATAATATCAAATAATGCACACGCACACACCAAATGATGAACAATGAGATCAAGGCTCAATCAAACGGAGCCGATCGAATGAGGCACGCGATGCTCAACTCGTGTCCCACGAGGAACTGATGGGCCTAATGAATGATTCGCACACAACTTGACAAAAATATAAACACACATCACAACCAACAACATAATCACATAATCTCAATCAATGCACAAGCACACACCAAATGATGAACAATGAGGCACCTGATGCTCAACCCGTCTCCAACGAGGAACTGATGGGCCTAATGAATGATTTGCACGCAACTTGACAAAATGTAAACACGAATCACAACAAACAATATTTACATCATAAGTTTAGGTCATATAATAGTAATGGCACAAGTTTGAATAAACGAAATAATTAGAGCGACACATGACACACCCCAAAACATGAATAAAAAGGGGAATTTGTAAGGATTCACTCACAGTGGGTGCGTTTCCTGGATGACGATGAATGCGCACGAGTTTTGAGATTTGATCGACGAGGAAAACTAACCTAAAATAATAACGAAATGGTTCGGTAAATAAATGGATTTTATTTGAGATTAATTCTTTTAATTCATAATCTTAATAGGATTCTTAGATTTATTTTTGTGAGTTTAAGATCATTTTCTAACTTTAAAAATATTATTTTTAAGTATTTTTAAATAATTTTCTGATTAAAAATAAATAAAGAAAAAAAATATATATATATATATAAATGTTGACTTTTTGACTTTGACCGTTGACCGTTGACCGGTCGGATTCAGTTTATTCATGCGCTGGGTGAGGTTCGAACCCGAGACCTCCCGTACGCGTGCACACAGCTCTACAAACTGAGCTACGCGTCTAACCCGAAATATTCTCTGTTTTAATTATATATATACTAATTAACTGTTATTTTATTGGGTTTATTTTAAAACGATTTAAAATGGTCGAACCGATTGCAGGGACCCGGAGTCGAACTCGGTCCTTCGGTTCGTATGCGCACAGCCCAACCAGTTGGGCTGTGTGTCTAATCTGTTTAATTTACGGATTATATTACTCTTATAAACATACTATGACTTGTTCTGATTCAGTTCTAAAAATATTGGTTTTATTTCTGAAAGTCGGTACGTTGTGTGTGATTCGAACTCGTGACGTGCGTTTTATGATTGCACACAGTCCACCGCTGGACTGTGTGTCTAACCCGGTTAAATATTCAGTTTTAATTAAACTTATACACATTTCGACTTCGTCTTCTTCATTTATAGAGACACAGAACAAAGATGCCCGACTGTTCTTGTTTAATTCGATTATCAAAACTTATAATTGGTTGGAATGTATTAGATAGCGAGATTAAAGAACAGAATTGTACCAAACAGTGCGTTTACTTCAGATGACCGGCAGGAGTCGTCGGCTCTGATTTGTGACTCTCGGCTGAGTGGAATGTTTGACGGTTTAGTTTCTTGTGTTATGATATTAAGTTACTGAGTAAGAGATTGCAAGAGTTTTTAGATGATTATACCGATCGACAGTGAGACTTTGATGTTTCAGTGGAATTCCGGCGTGTGTGAGATTTTCCGGCAGCGTAGTCTGGGACAGATTCTGGTTGAAGGATTGAAGTTAATATATGTCTAATAATGGATTACAGCCAAAAGAGTCGAGAATTTTACCGATTTGAAGTAAGTCTCGGTTTTCCGGTGAAAGTCCGGCGACTGTAAAATATCTCCGGCGAGTTCTAAAGCTTCGAGAGTTTGTGCGATTTTGAGCGAAAAGATTACCAGAGGTTTGGGTGGGTATTTATAGGGAAGAAACAGCATGTATTTAGTCCGAATTTGGTCTTGATTCGTGGTCAAGGTTTGTCCGGCGGTTACGACCGCAACTGACTGTTAGACGTTGGTTATAACCGATGTCGAAGTCGGTTATAACGTTATAGTCAAAAGGAAAATGGCTAAACTCGTGGATTGCCGGATTTTCCGGTGATTGCGAGTTCTGCCGCGCTGAAGTCCGGTTTTGAATTCGAGTTTTCATTTAAGTATTATTTGTTTCGTAATATTAACAAAGAAGGCAAGTGGCGGAGTGGTATGTTGTGTGTTTGTTGAAGCGGCTAACCCGGGTTCGAAACCCGGCAGCCCTATTTATTTTTTATTCACTTATTTTTTTATTAATTATCAATTATAGTTTTTTTATTCTAATATATTTATTAATTATGTATCGTTTAAAATTAATTTGAGCAATAAGTGTGCAATGAAAAATTATGACTGGATATTCGATTAATAAACGAAGCGGGTTTGGAAAACCCGTTTTTCGACGGATGTTACAGTATCCCCTACTTTTAGAAATTTCGTCCCGAAATTTAAGTAGTAGTGGTATATCTGACTTGTAGGGAGGATGTTTTAATTTTGATGATTACATAATTAGAAGAGGGTGAGAGTTTAAATCTTATTTGAGGCGGTAACGTTCCTAGTAATGTTTGAATACCCTGCTACAGGAATCGCTTTTTGATGCCTAAAGTGTAAGAATGCGGAACATGGATAAACTGAGTTGATTGACTACGCATGATTTTTATGCATAAGAGTTTTGAGAGAATTGATACGTTTGGAAAGATAAGGTTATATCATAAAAAAATTTCAACCATGACGACATTAAAACCTACACGGAACCTCTCATAACCGCCTGACAACGCTTTTGATCCTTTGACAAGAATACTTATATATAGGAAGTACCAGCGGCGTATCCACCATATTCTTGTCAAATTTTCATTGGCTTTGTCAGTAAGTTATGATTAGTTCTATGTGACTCTAAAACATAAACAAACACAACAACCAAAGCTTGAGTCTCAAGTCTGAAAGGATACATGACTGAATGATGACAGTACCTCTCTCGTTTGTTATGATAAAGGGGTTAGTCTATGTAAAAGTGAGACACAACCCAACTTCTTTAAATGATGTGATCGAGGTACGTCGAGATGTTTGATGATATGAATGTTAAATCAATGGGTATAAAACAAAACTGTAATATCAATTCGCATTAAAATTCTTGGATACATAAATTCCCAATTTATAACTGGGAGACGTAAAGATTGAGATAACATAACGAAAACATTAAAACTAAACGGTTGGAGTTGAGTCTTGACTCTTGGTGAGGGAAAGCTAGTTGGGTGATTCGTTTGGGCCGTTATTATCTTCAACAGGATTGGTGTTGATGTTGTAAGCTCTTCCTCTTGCTGGTGGTGGAGCTGGGTTTGCTTGATTTCCTTGGTTAACTGGGTTTGCTTGAGCTTGGGCGTTTATGATGTTAACCAATCGAGGGCACGTGTTTCTTAAGTGGGTAGGGTCGCCACAATTAAAACAAGCTCGAACATATGGGAACATGGGGTATTGGGGTTGTTGATATGTTTGGATCATGTTTTGAGTAGGGGGTGAAGCTTGGTTTTGAGGGGCACGACAAGTTTTGCTCCAATGACCATAACGCCCACAACTTGCACACAGTCGACAAGGTACGGTAGATGGATGGTGGTAAAAAACAGGTGTTGCATTGAGGGTGAGGTCCAATGTAAGGTTTCTTATTTGGGTAAGTAGAGTTAGGTGCTACTTGAGTGATTGGGATAACTTGGAGGGGTACAGCTTGTGAAACTAGTTGATTGCCTTGGGTGATAGCGAAATTTTGTCCATCTCGTTTTCTCTTAAGAGTGGTTTGAGGAGGGGATTTGGTCTGGGTTGGGTTGGAGGTTTCGGTTGATGCTTTATCCTTCTTCTTCTCCGCCGTGAAGTCTTTATTTCGTATGCGGTTTTCGGTGAGCTCTGTAGCTAACTCCATTGCTGCTTCCAAAGTTGCAGGTGTGGTACTTATTACAGGGTCTTGAATTTTTGAAGGGAGACCTCGAATGTAGTGCTCGATCAAACGGTAGAGGGGTGTGAACAAGTTGGGGACCATTTGAATTAACTCAAGGAATCTCTTGTTGTATGTGGTGTGGTCGCCCTTTTTTTGTTTCAAAGAATAGAACTCATCTTCCAATTTCTTGATTTCGCTTCTTGGACAGAACCGTTTTGTCATGATTTCCTTCAACTCTTCCCAAGTCAAAGTCATAACATTCTTCAGAACCTCGCTTGGCCTTCTCTGTATTCCACCATGTAAGTGCTACTCCGAACAAAAGACCGGTAGCATATCGCACCTTGCGATCATCGGGGCAGTCGCAATTGAGAAAAGTGTTTTCCATCTCCTCGAAAACCAATGGAGGAGAGCGGTGACACCTTCGGTACCTTCGTATTTTGGAGGATCGCAGGATTTGAAATGCTTGAAGGTGCATTTAGTGGCTTTTGGGAGAGGATTGACAATGTTTTGATCTTCTTGGTTAATTGGGTTGGCGGGATTAGCGGTAAGGGCCTGTTGTACCTGAATTACGATGTTGGGTATTACGGCAGCCATTTGTTGAGCGATTTGGGTAGCCATGCGCTCGCAGGATTTTCCTGATCTCATTTTTCTACGAGCGAGACTAGAAGACATCTACAAGGAATACGTATCAAGAGTATGAGTTTGACGTTTTAGGGGTCATGTTTCGTATTTAGGAATGAACATTCATAAAATAAATGATGAATAATAAATTTACTACATCCATAGGATGTCTTGGGCCTTTCCTCGTAATTGGGCCTTGCATGCCGCCATACTTCACCTTCGTAATCATGTGGGCCCCCATGATTACCGGGTCTTTCATATGGTTCGCATGTGTTAGCCTGGTAACGTACACTAAAACCCGGAGAAAATCGAGAAATATGTATGTAATGTAGGAAATTCGGAGTGCATCCAGGTGTGGACACGGTGACACCTCAAAGTGGGGTTAGTTCGAACGACGTTTGGTGTGGCATGCTTTGGCCTAATAGGTCCTTTGTACGCTCATCGTTAGTCCCCAGGTAGGCAAACTGGTCCGTTATATTGGATTTATACGAATGCCAACCTAGACAGGACGTTCCGACTACCGGTACTTGTACCCTTACAGTTACTACATGCCCGTCGTAGAACTCACTTTGATGAGATTGAAAAACGAAAAATGCGACAAAATCTTGAATAAAGGAATATGAGGATGACTTGAATATGTGAACATTGAAATAGGCGTGATGAATGTATATGTAAGCTTGTTATGTTTGACAATAAGTATAACTCATTAAATATCACACAATATGATAGTGGAAGTGTTTGCATGCAGTTGTGTGTGTAATAAATACGAAACAAATAAACATCATGAGTTTGCATGTAACCACATAAACAATTAAAATCTAAGCAACTATAGTATAGGCTCTAAGGGTCTAATAACCTATCCTATATCCCTATAGTCAATGGCTCTGATACCAATCTGTCACACCCCGACCCGCAGCGGAAATGGTGATCGGGGCATGATTGGGTTTTCATCAAAGCTCATGACATTTACTATTAAGTTTCATATTTGTTATTCCCTTTTAAAGGAGAACATTACAATCAACATACAAGTACAACATGTTCTATACATTTATCAAGACTTCATTATTTTTTCTAAGGCAATTTCCTACATGTTCCTTGCTTCAACCCTTCCACCTGTATCATGTGTAAAAATAGGGTTTTGGAGTCAACAAAAAGTTGGCGAGTGAATCTTATTTAAACATTTGAAAGGATTAGTTATGTTGGTTATTTGAATAAAATTGTGCATAACCAAATATGAGTAAACGTAAATGTAAATTTAATCACAAAACACATAATATCAAATAATGCACACGCACACACCAAATGATGAACAATGAGATCAAGGCTCAATCAAACGGAGCCGATCGAATGAGGCACGCGATGCTCAACTCGTCTCCCACGAGGAACTGATGGGCCTAATGAATGATTTGCACACAACTTGACAAAAATATAAACACACATCACAACCAACAACATAATCACATAATCTCAATCAATGCACAAGCACACACCAAATGATGAACAATGAGGCACCTGATGCTCAACCCGTCTCCAACGAGGAACTGATGGGCCTAATGAATGATTTGCACGCAACTTGACAAAATGTAAACACGCATCACAACAAACAATATTTACATCATAAGTTTAGGTCATATAATGGTAATGGCACAAGTTTGAATAAACGAAATAATTAGAGCGACACATGATACATCCCAAAACATGAATAAAAAGGGGAATTTGTAAGGATTCACTCACAGTGGGTGCGTTTCCTGGATGACGATGAATGCGCACGAGTTTTGGGATTTGATCGACGAGGAAAACTAACCTAAAATAATAACGAAATGGTTCGGTAAATAAATGGATTTTATTTGAGATTAATTCTTTTAATTCATAATCTTAATAGGATTCTTAGATTTATTTTTGTGAGTTTAAGGACATTTTCTAACTTTAAAAATATTATTTTTAAGTATTTTTAAATAATTTTCTGATTAAAAATAAATAAAGAAAAAAATATATATATATATATAAATGTTGACTTTTTGACTTTGACCGTTGACCGTTGACCGGTCGGATTCAGTTTATTCATGCGCTGGGTGAGGTTCGAACCCGAGACCTCTCGTACGCGTGCACGCAGCTCTACCAACTGAGCTACGTGTCTAACCCGAAATATTCTCTGTTTTAATTATATATATACTAATTAATTGTTATTTTATTGGGTTTATATTAAAACGATTTAAAATGGCCGAACCGATTGCAGGGACCCGGAGTCGAACTCGGTCCTTCGGTTCGTATGCGCATAGCCCAACCAGTTGGGCTGTGTGTCTAATCTGTTTAATTTACGGATTATATTACTCTTATAAACATACTGTGACTTGTTCTGATTCAGTTCTAAAAATATTGGTTTTATTTCTGAAAGTCGGTACGTTGTGTGATTCGAACTCGTGACGTGCGTTTAAGATTGCACACAGTCCACCGCTGGACTGTGTGTCTAACCCGGTTAAATATTCAGTTTTAATTAAACTTATACACATTTCGACTTCGTCTTCTTCATTTATAGAGACACAGAACAAAGATGCCCGACTGTTCTTGTTTAATTCGATTATCAAAACTTATAATTGGTTGGAATGTATTAGATAACGAGATTAAAGAACAGAATTGTACCAAACAGTGCGTTTACTTCAGATGACCGGCAGGAGTCGTCGGCTCTGATTTGTGACTCTCGGCTGAGTGGAATGTTTGACGGTTTAGTTTCTTGTGTTATGATATTAAGTTACTGAGTAAGAGATTGCAAGAGTTTTTAGATGATTATACCGATCGACAGTGAGACTTTGATGTTTCAGTGGAATTCCGGCGAGTGTGAGATTTTCCGGCAGCGTAGTCTGGGACAGATTCTGGATGAAGGATTGAAGTTAATATATGTCTAATAATGGATTACAACCAAAAGAGTCGAGAATTTTACCGATTTGAAGTAAGTCTCGGTTTTCCGGTGAAAGTCCGGCGACTGTAAAATATCTCCGGCGAGTGCTAAAGCTTCGAGAGTTTGTGCGATTTTGAGCGAAAAGATTACCAGAGGTTTGGGTGGGTATTTATAGGGAAGAAACAGCATGTATTTAGTCCGAATTTGGTCTTGATTCGTGGTCAAGGTTTCTCCGGCGGTTACGACCGCAACTGACTGTTAGACGTTGGTTATAACCGATGTCGAAGTCTGTTATAACGTTATAGTCAAAAGGAAAATGGCTAAACTCGCGGGATTGCCGGATTTTCCGGTGATTGCGAGTTCTGCCGCACTGAAGTCCGGTTTTGAATTCGAGTTTTCATTTAAGTATTATTTGTTTCGTAATATTAACAAAGAAGGCAAGTGGCGGAGTGGTATGTTGTGTGTTTGTTGAAGCGGCTGACCCGGGTTCGAAACCCAGCAGCCCTATTTATTTTTTATTCACTTATTTTTTTATTAATTATCAATTATAGTTTTTTTATTCTAATATATTTATTAATTATGTATCGTTTAAAATTAATTTGAGCAATAAATGTGCAATGAAAAATTATGACTGGATATTCGATTAATAAACGAAGCGGGTTTGGAAAACCCGTTTTTCGACGTATGTTACAGTATCCCCTACTTTTAGAAATTTTGTCCCGAAATTTAAGTAGTAGTGGTATATCTGACTTGTAGGGAGGATGTTTTAATTTTGATGATTACATAATTAGAAGAGGGTGAGAGTTTAAATCTTATTTGAGGCGGTAACGTTCCTAGTAATGTTTGAATACCCTGCTACAAGAATCGCTTTTTGATGCCTAAAGTATAAGAATGCAGAACATGGATAAACTGAGTTGATTGACTACGCATGATTTTTATGCATAAGAGTTTTGAGAGAATTGATACGTTTGGAAAGATAAGGTTATATCATAAACAAAATTTCAACCATGACGACATTAAAACCTACACAGAACCTCTCATAACCGCCTGACAACGCTTTTGATCCTTTGACAAGAATACTTATATATAGGAAGTACCAGCGGCGTATCCACCATATTCTTGTCAAATTTTCATTGGCTTTGTCAGTAAGTTATGATTAGTTCTATGTGACTCTAAAACATAAACAAACACAACAACCAAAGCTTGAGTCTCAATTCTGAAAGGATACATGACTGAATGATGACAGTCACCTCTCTCGTTTGTTATGATAAAGGGGTTAGTCTATGTAAAAGTGAGACACAACCCAACTTCTTTAAATGATGTGATCGAGGTACGTCGAGATGTTTGATGATATGAATGTTAAATCAATGGGTATAAAACAAAACTGTAATATCAATTCACATTAAAGTTCTTGGATACATAAATTCCCAATTTATAACTGGGAGACGCAAAGATTGAGATAACATAATGAAAACATTAAAACTAAACGGTTGGAGTTGAGTCTTGACTCTTGGTGAGGGAAAGCTAGTTGGGTGATTCGTTTATTATCTTCAATAGGATTGGTGTTGATGTTGTAAGCTCTTCCTCTTGCTGGTGGTGGAGCTGGGTTTACTTGATTTGCTTGGTTAACTGGGTTTGCTTGAGCTTGGGCGTTTATGATGTTAACCAATCGAGGGCACGTGTTTCTAAAGTGGGTAGGGTCGCCACAATTAAAACAAGCTCGAACATATGGGAACATGAGGTATTGAGGTTGTTAATATGTTTGGATCATGTTTTGAGTAGGGGGTGAAGCTTGGTTTTGTGGGGCACGACAAGTTTTGCTCCAATGACCATAACGCCCACAACTTGCACACAGTCGACAAGGTACGGTAGATGGATGGTGGTAAAAACAGGTGTTGCATTAAGGGTGAGGTCCAATGTAAGGTTTCTTATTTGGGTAAGTAGAGTTAGGTGCTACTTGAGTGATTGGGATAGCTTGGAGAGGTACAGCTTGTGAAACTGGTTGATTGCCTTGGGTGATAGCGAAATTTTGTCCATCTCGTTTTCTCTTAAGAGTGGTTTGAGGAGGGGATTTGGTCTGGGTTGGGTTGGAGGTTTCGGTTGATGCTTTATCCTTCTTCTTCTCCTCCGTGAAGTCTTTATTTCGTATGCGGTTTTCGGTGAGCTCTGTAGCTAACTCCATTGCTGCTTCCAAAGTTGCAGGGTGTGGTACTTATTACAGGGTCTTGAATTTTTGAAGGGAGACCTTGAATGTAGTGCTCGATCAAACGGTAGAGGGGTGTGAACAAGTTGGGGACCATTTGATTTAACTCAAGGAATCTCTTGTTGTATGTGGTGTGGTCGCCCTCTTTTTGTTTCAAAGAATAGAACTCATCTTCCAATTTCTTGATTTCGCTTCTTGGACAGAACCGTTTTGTCATGATTTCCTTCAACTCTTCCAAAGTCAAAGTCATAACATCATCAGCACCTCGCTTGGCCTTCTCTGTATTCCACCATGTTAGTACTACTCCAAACAAACGACCGGTAGCATATCGCACCTTGCGATCATCGGGGCAGTCGCAATTGAGAAAAGTGTTTTCCATCTCCTCGAACCAATGGAGGAGAGCGGTGACACCTTCAGTACCTTCGTATTTTGGAGGATTGCAGGATTTGAAATGCTTGATGGTGCATTTAGTGGCTTTTGGGAGAGGATTGACAATGTTTTGATCTTCTTGGTTAATTGGGTTGACGGGATTAGCGGTAAGGGCCTGTTGTACCTGAATTACGATGTTGGGTATTACGGCAGCCATTTGTTGAGCGATTTGGGCAACCATGCGCTCGCAGGATTTTCCTGATCTCATTTTTCTACGAGCGAGACTAGAAGACATCTACAAGGAATACGTATCAAGAATATGAGTTTGACGTTTTAGGGGTCATGTGTCGTATTTAGGAATGAACATTCATAAAATAAATGATGAATAATAAATTTACTACATCCATAGGATGTCTTGGCCTTTCCTCGTAATTGGGCCTTGCATGCCGCTATACTTCACCTTCGTAATCATGTGGGCCCCATGATTACCGGGTCTTTCATATGGTTCGCATGTGTTAGCCTGGTAACATACACTAAAACCCGGAGAAAATCGAGAAATATGTATGTAACGTAAGAAATTCGGAGTGCATCCAGGGGTGGACACGGTGACACCTCAAAGTGGGGTTAGTTCGAACGACGTTTGGTGTGGCATGCTTTGGCCTAATAGGTCCTTCGTACTCTCATCGTTAGTCCCCAGGTAGGCAAACTGGTCCGTTATATTGGATTTATACGAATGCCAACCTAGACAGGACGTTCCGACTACCGGTACTTGTACCCTTACAGTTACTACATGCCCGTCGTAGAACTCACTTTGATGAGATTGAAAAACGAAAAATGCGACAAAATCTTGAATAAAGGAATATGAGGATGACTTGAATATGTGAACATTGAAATAGGCGTGATGAATGTATATGTAAGCTTGTTATGTTTGACAATAAGTATAACTCATTAAATAGTGGAAGTGTTTGCATGCAGTTGTGTGTGTAATAAATACGAAACAAATAAACATCATGAGTTTGCATGTAACCAGATAAACAATTAAAATCTAATCAACTATAGTATAGGCTCTAAGGGTCTAATAACCTATCCTATATCCCTATAGTCAATGGCTCTGATACCAATCTGTCACACCCGACCCGCAGCGGAAATGGTGATCGGGGCATGATTGGGTTTATTTCCTTTTAAAGGAGAACATTACAATCAACATACAAGCACAACATGTTCTATACATTTATCAAGACTTCATTATTTTTTCTAAGGCAATTTCCTACGTGTTCCTTGCTTCAACCTTTCCACCTGTATCATGTGTAAAAATAGGGTTTTGGGTCAACAAAAAGTTGGCGAGTGAATCTTATTTAAACATTTGAAAGGATTAGTTATGTTGGTTATTTGAAAAAAATTGTGCATAACCAAATATGAGTAAACGTAAATGTAAATTTAATCACAAAACACATAATATCAAATAATGCACACGTACACACCAAATGATGAACAATGAGATCAAGGCTCAATCAAACGGAGCCGATCGAATGAGGCACGCGATGCTCAACTCGTCTCCCACGAGGAACTGATGGGCCTAATGAATGATTTGCACACAACTTGACAAAAATATAAACACACATCACAACCAACAACATAATCACATAATCTCAATCAATGCACAAGCACACACCAAATGATGAACAATGAGGCACCTGATGCTCAACCCGTCTCCAACGAGGAACTGATGGGCCTAATGAATGATTTGCACGCAACTTGACAAAATGTAAACACGCATCACAACAAACAATATTTACATCATAAGTTTAGGTCATATAATAGTAATGGCAAAAGTTTGAATAAACGAAATAATTAGAGCGACACATGACACAGCCCAAAACATGAATAAAAAGGGGAATTTGTAAGGATTCACTAACAGTGGGTGCGTTTCCTGGATGACGATGAATGCGCACGAGTTTTGAGATTTGATCGACGAGGAAAACTAACCTAAAATAATAACGAAATGGTTCGGTAAATAAATGGATTTTATTTGAGATTAATTATTTTAATTCATAATCTTAATAGGATTCTTAGATTTATTTTTGTGAGTTTAAGATCATTTTCTAACTTTAAAAATATTATTTTTAAGTATTTTTAAATAATTTTCTGATTAAAAATAAATAAAGAAAAAAAATATATATATATATATAAATGTTGACTTTTTGACTTTGACCGTTGACCGTTGACCGGTCGGATTCAGTTTATTCATGCGCTGGGTGAGGTTCGAACCCGAGACCTCTCGTACGCATGCACACAGCTCTACAAAATGAGCTACGCGTCTAACCCGAAATATTCTCTGTTTTAATTATATATATATACTAATTAACTGTTATTTTATTGGGTTTATATTAAAACGATTTAAAATGGCCGAACCGATTGCAGGGACCCGGAGTCGAACTCGGTCCTTCGGTTCGTATGCGCACAGCCCAACCAGTTGGGCTGTGTGTCTAATCTGTTTAATTTACGGATTATATTACTCTTATAAACATACTGTGACTTGTTCTGATTCAGTTCTAAAAATATTGGTTTTATTTCTGAAAGTCGGTACGTTGTGGTGATTCAAACTCGTGACGTGCGTTTTATGATTGCACACAGTCCACCGCTGGACTGTGTGTCTAACCCGGTTAAATATTCAGTTTTAATTAAACTTATACACATTTCGACTTCGTCTTCTTCATTTATAGAGGCACAGAACAAAGATGCCCGACTGTTCTTGTTTAATTCGATTATCAAAACTTATAATTGGTTGGAATGTATTAGATAGCGAGATTAAAGAACAGAATTGTACCAAACAGTGCGTTTACTTCAGATGACCGGCATGAGTCGTCGGCTCTAATTTGTGACTCTCGGCTGAGTGGAATGTTTGACGGTTTAGTTTCTTGTGTTATGATATTAAGTTACTGAGTAAGAGATTGCAAGAGTTTTTAGATGATTATACCGATCGACAGTGAGACTTTGATGTTTCAGTGGAATTCCGGCGAGTGTGAGATTTTCCGGTAGCGTAGTCTGGGACAGATTCTGGTTGAAGGATTGAAGTTAATATATGTCTAATAATGGATTACAACCAAAAGAGTCGAGAATTTTACCGATTTGAAGTAAGTCTCGGTTTTTCGGTGAAAGTCCGGCGACTGTAAAATATCTCCGGCGAGTTCTAAAGCTTCGAGAGTTTGTGCGATTTTGAGCGAAAAGATTACCAGAGGTTTGGGTGGGTATTTATAGGGAAGAAACAGCATGTATTTAGTCCGAATTTGGTCTTGATTCGTGGTCAAGGTTTCTCCCGCGGTTACGACCGCAACTGACTGTTAGACGTTGGTTATAACCGATGTCGAAGTCGGTTATAACGTTATAGTCAAAAGGAAAATGGCTAAACTCGTGGATTGCCGGATTTTCCGGTGATTGCGAGTTCTGCCGCGCTGAAGTCCGGTTTTGAATTCGAGTTTTCATTGTATTATTTGTTTCGTAATATTAACAAAGAAGGCAAGTGGCGGAGTGGTATGTTGTATGTTTGTTGAAGCGGCTAACCCGGGTTCGAAACCCGGCAGCCCTATTTATTTTTTATTCACTTATTTTTTTATTAATTATCAATTATAGTTTTTTTATTCTAATATATTTATTAATTATGTATCGTTTAAAATTAATTTGAGCAATAAGTGTGCAATGAAAAATTATGACTGGATATTCGATTAATAAACGAAGCGGGTTTGTAAAACCCGTTTTTCGACGGATGTTACAGTATCCCCTACTTTTAGAAATTTCGTCCCGAAATTTAAGTAGTAGTGGTATATCTGACTTGTAGGGAGGATGTTTTAATTTTGATGATTACATAATTAGAAGAGGGTGAGAGTTTAAATCTTATTTGAGGCGGTAACGTTCCTAGTAAGGTTTGAATACCCTGCTACAGGAATCGCTTTTTGATGCCTAAAGTATAAGAATGCGGAACATGGATAAACTGAGTTGATTGACTACGCATGATTTTTATGCATAAGAGTTTTGAGAGAATTGATACGTTTGGAAAGATAAGGTTATATAATAAACAAAATTTCAACCATGACGAACCTACACGGAACCTCTCATAACTGCCTGACAACGCTTTTGATCCTTTGACAAGAATACTTATATATAGGAAGTACCAGCGGCGTATCCACCATATTCTTGTCAAATTTTCATTGGCTTTGTCAGTAAGTTATGATAAGTTCTATGTGACTCTAAAACATAAACAAACACAACAACCAAAGCTTGAGTCTCAAGTCTGAAAGGATACATGACTGAATGATGACAGTACCTCTCTCGTTTGTTATGATAAAAGGGTTAGTCTATGTAAAAGTGAGACACAACCCAACTTCTTTAAATGATGTGATCGAGGTACGTTGAGAATTTTACCGATTTGAAGTAAGTCTCGGTTTTCCGGTGAAAGTCCGGCGACTGTAAAATATCTTCGGCGAGTACTAAAGCTTCGAGAGTTTGTGCGATTTTGAGCGAAAAGATTACAAGAGGTTTGGGTGGGTATTTATAGGGAAGAAACAGCATTTATTTAGTCCGAATTTGGTCTTGATTCGTGGTCAAGGTTTCTCCGGCGGTTACGACCGCAACTGACTGTTAGACGTCAGTTATAACCGATGTCGAAGTCGGTTATAACGTTATAGTCAAAAGGAAAATGGCTAAACTCGCGGATTGCCGGATTTTCCGGTGATTGCGAGTTCTGCCGCGCTGAAGTCCGGTTTTGAATTCGAGTTTTCATTTAAGTATTATTTGTTTCGTAATATTAACAAAGAAGGCAAGTGGCGGAGTGGTATGTTGTGTGTTTGTTGAAGCGGCTGACCCGGGTTCGAAACCCGGCAGCCCTATTTATTTTTTATTCACTTATTTTTTTTATTAATTATCAATTATAGTTTTTTTATTCTAATATATTTATTAATTATGTATCGTTTAAAATTAATTTGAGCAATAAATGTGCAATGAAAAATTATGACTGGATATTCGATAATAAACGAAGCGGGTTTGGAACTTTTTCGACGGATGTTACAAAAACCATTAAAACCGAAACCATGGCTTCCCAAACTGCTATGCCACATTTTGGGACACTTGTAAGCTTCCACTTACACCCCTAAACACCTGGCTTCACCTCCTTTGAGTTCTCCAACTATAAATAGGTGCTTAAGTTCACATTCCAACTTGTACCTTTCTCATTTATTCACTCTTCTCCCTCCTCTGGAAGTTCCTAACTGAAAGGTGCATCCAACATAGTTCTTTTGCACCTTAGGAATCACTGGTAAGTGTTCCTTCTTTGTGCATTTTCGTTTGTAGGCTTTTATAGCCAAAAGTCAAGCGTTTTTCGAAAAACGCTTTGACTTTCGGCTAAGACCATTATGGTCCATCCATTGTTCGAAATGAACATGGCTAAGTGATCGTAATAAGGTAGGTGTTAATCCCTATAAAGGGCACCTCCTGAAGATCACGTTTGCTAGACCAATTTATGGGTCAAAGTTATGATATTAAAAAGTCAAACAGGCCATTTTTTGAAAAAATCATAAATTGATCTTATATATGTTATGAAACCTGTTTTGACACTTAAACAAGTTGGTAATAATTATTAGAACATGTAAGAACATGTTCGGATCGTCAATTTTAGTTCTAGGGTCGGATCGCAACCGAAAGTCGCGAAGTTTGACTTCTGCTTTGACTTTCGATTCTGACCCGATTTAGATTAGTTACCTACTGATCTATAGTTGCATTATGATCATAATATAATGTAGCATAACCCTCTGAGGTTATATTACATAATCATAATTAGAATCCAAGTTTATGCGCAAGTTCCATAGTTATGCCATCTTTGACCAAAATGTCTTTTTTAACATAAAACAAGGTTTTAAATAGTAATAAACTTGAAAATGTGTTTTATACTGATGTAATATTATAAGTAGGATTATTTGGGATGTTAAACCAAGTTATAAACCGAGTTTTCAAGCAAGTCCTTAAACTATGTCAATAAATGACGGTTTTAGCCCTTATGGCTCATTAAATGATTTTAATCAATCTTTTCAAGATAAATCATTTACGTACTAATATGTTATATTAAATAACATATTAAAAACATTTTAATATGACCTTAACATCAATTTTCATAAACATCGCATAAAGACGTCATTTTACGACATAAGCGCCGTTTCGGCGCATAGTATCGTTTAAAACCATATTATTGACCAAGACTTGATACCTACTGATTTTAAAACTTAACTTAAAAATATTTACAGTAGGTACATGTTATAAATTTAGAATCTCAAATAATTTATAAACTATGTGTAAAATGACCAAAATGCCCATTCGGTGCATAGTTTGGTTATAAAAGGTAAAATACACATATAATTGGTATCCTACTGATATTATATCATAAATAAAGTATTTTTTCAGAATACTTATAATTATAACATTAAATTGTATTCCAGTTCCTTTTATATGATATGAAATTACCAAAACGCCCTTATGAGGCATAGTTTCGTTTTAAAACCTTAACGGGCATACAAGTTGATATCCTACTGATATTTTAACTTATTTAAAATATAATAGCATATAGAACTTGTCCATGACTTATCCGGTTACCCATTATCGCTTTTAAGCAAACGGTTGATTACACGTAACTAGTTTACGGAATTTAATCGAAACGCGTTTAACCTTATCATTTTAATCTCAAGAATGTTAATTGTTTACCCATATTATGCAAGTCAAGGTAATTGTCGAGTTTAAACTACATTCTATCTAGTCATTGTTTAATCAAGCATTATACGTTTTGATCATGTACACTACTCGGTCTAAGTCTATGACTTAAATTAAGACCGATAGTATTTAATTGGTTAGCTTATGGCATAATCCAGACTAGAGCCTTGCCGGTAAATTCTATTTGCAATTAAGTACTTTTGTATACGGCTGAGTTATTGAAATTAAAAGAAGACTAGCTCAGGTAAATACTCTTGACTTATTTTCCCTATATGGGCTTGGGATACGCTAAATTGTTACCGCTTGGTCTGAAATGGGGTCAATCGAATGCCCGTTTGTGGCTAGTAAACTCGCATATTCCGTTTTAATCAGTTTTGTTTGATAACTTAAACATCCGGGGTTATATTTCCGTGTCCTGGATATCTACGGCTCAATACATTAGTTATTGGCCACGACCTTAGCGCGGGGTGTAGGCATACACCTGACAGACGCTCATATGCAAATTACCCAAGACGTTGGGATAACTCCTTCATGAGTTCGTAAGTGGTGTGTATTTAATCATGTCTCGGTTTCTGTACTAGGCCATGTATGTATTAACAAACATGTGAATCTGATACAAGGTTGCAAGGTCAATTTTCCCAAGTTAATAAAAGATTTTGTGACGTTTTGCACTTAAAAATCATTTTAAAATGTTTTCAAAATGAGTCAGTTTGGTGTATTTACCAGCGAAAGCTGACGTATCGTCCAAAGGCTAACTGCAGGTACAATACGAAATAGGTCGGAAGCTGCTCGGTAGTGAATAAGAGGATCTTGCAAATCCTTAGATCTGCCCTAAAGTCTGTTTATATTCTTTCTTGTACATTTTAATGATCGCCTGTGCATCTTCTATTACGAGCCTGTATATTATTTTATTTCTAACATTTGGTTTGTAATAGTAATTTTACTCCAAGACTTCCGTTGTGCCATGCTTAATTGACTATGATGTTATCAACTGACGTCACGATACTCCCCACCCGGGCCCATAGGATAAAGATTAGGCCCAAACTGAGAAGTGTTGCACCCTCTTGAAATGAGTGCATGTACATCACACCTCCTACGGTCCGGTGTATGGATTTGTGATGGAAATCCTGGGGTGTGACAAAGCCCTTCTACCGAAGGGTCCCCAATCCGCCCGGACGAAACCCCGGGTGATTATTATTACAGGTCTTATACTGAAGGCCGCACGGATGAGATTCACACCCCTGTGTGGAAGCTGAAGAAGGGAGATAACTTCTCTCACTAGTTGGCGTGTCGTGAGTGGTTTAAAGGGGCGTTCCCCCAGCAAAGGTGCGCGCGCGTGCGGAGCAGAGTCATGAACAAACTTACCGCACGTACCTCTAAGCAGCAGCTAGCTCCGCCTCCAACACGCACAAGATTATCAGGGAGTGGTGGAGCATGCATAAAGAACAAGAAAATTTGAAGCTGCCAAAGCGGATCTGGTCCACGAGCGAGCCCAAGTGGCTGCGCAAAAATCCGAGTTAGAAGCGGAAAAGATTAAATTTGCCGAAACTCAATGGACTTAAGAATGGTCCGTGCTAGGGTGGAGGAAGAGGGCCGAAAGCTCCGCTGCCACGCTTGCAGAGGAGCGCAAGCTGTGTAGGGAGGCTTGTGAAAGAGATAATAACGAGAAAAAATCTTTAAAGGATGAGGTGGCCCGGATGCGCGGAGAGGTAGAGCGCATGAAGAAGGAGAAGGAAGCAGCTTCTACTGCGGCCGCGGAGGTTAGGGCGCAGCGTGAGCGCAGTGAGCAGAAGGAGGTAAAAATTTGCCCTTTATTTATTTTGTATTGATCCGTAGGTTGTCAGGCTAACCTTGTTGCACGTAACCAGGTGGAGGCTTGCGCCGCTCTGGAGGGTGCAAAGAAGGATCTCCAGGTGGCCTTGGTGGAAAAAGTTGAACTGCAATGCAGGCACCTGGAGGATAAGGAGAGGCTGCGATTGGAGGAGGCCAAGGTGGGCGAGGGCGAGAAAAAACTAGAAGATTCTGAAGCCGCCCGCGCCATCTCTGCAAGTCTGGTGGAGTCACTGACCAACAAAATGCTGTGGATGCAACAACATGGAGTTGTCAATGTAAGTTCTCCTGTTGTTATGTTGTCACTTTGTCTTGATTCTCATCATGTTGTTCTTGTATTGCAGATCGCGAACTCTATCCTTAATTTGGCAAAGTTGGACGCCGCAGTGGCCAAGCTGATGGTCACTGCACACCATGATGGATACGTGCAGGGTTACGCTGAGGTGTGCACACCATGTCACTCATGCGTTGGACATTCAATGGAATACTAGCCACGCTACCACTCGTGGAGTCGATACCGAAGCTGCATTCTCCCAGGCCAGGGGCGAGTATGACCGTCTTCAACTCCCGGTTATGGATTTGGTGAGCGAGGCGCTACAACATGAGGACTACGCCGATCGCCTAAAAGATATATTTCCGGATGTAGCCAAGGCCGAAGGGAGTGAATAGTAGGGTAGGATGCTGAATGTAATATCTTTGATGTAACTGCGCGTTGCGCGTTGATGTGTATATTTTTCTTTCAATGAAATGGATGTTTTTCATTCAAGTTACAATACTTGCGTGAAAATAACGACTTTGTGTAGTTATAGCAAATAAAACTGATAATGAACTCATGTATGAACATCCCTCCTATGCGCATGCAATAGGTAGTGAATTTTTGTTCATGAGTCATTGTGTACCATGGTGTTTTCGCGTAAACCCAAAGTAGTTTCGGCGCATTTGCAACAAAACATCTAGATAAAGAAATTCATGTATCCATTGTCTTTATTAAAAATAAGGCAAGAGCCATGTACAGTGTCACACCCCGACCCGCAGCGGAATAAGAGTCGGGGCATAATTGGGTTATCACCAAAGCTCATGATGTTTACTAAAATGTTTCATATTTATTAAATTCAAATTACAACTTCAATATTCAAAACAAGTTCATACAATTACAAGGAAAAAGAAACTAAGTAAAACAATCCAAAGCCTAAACTGATTTATTTCTTCTAGGCCGTCTATATGTTTCTTGCTTCAACTGGATCACCTGTATCATGTGTAAAAATGGGGGATTTTGGGTCAACAAAAGTTGGCGAGTGAACCTTGTAAAAAAAAATTTGATATTGATTTCTTGTTGTATTTAATATGGAAAAATTGTGCAATAATCATATGTGAGCAAACGTATATAAACAAACAAACACAAACCACCTTGAATGAGTATATGACATGAATGATAATGTATATGTTGGCAACGTCACGTTCCGCTTATAGGTAATGGGGAACGGACGAGCCTATGATGATTTATGTGAGATCAAGGCTCAATCAAACGGAGCCGATCGTATGTTGGCAACGCCACGTTCCGCTCATAGGTAATGGGGAAGCAGACGAGCCTATCATGATGTCTGTACTGAAAATGATAAATTTAATCTAAACATTAACCACACAACAATTGATACATCTTGGATACACATTAGATCATGGATATGATGGATGCACAAGTGTTTTAATGTAATAAATAATAAGCGACACATGATACACCCAAAAATGTGATTAAAACGTGGAATTTGTAGAGATTCACTCATATTGGGTGCGTTCTTTTGATGATGTTGAATGCGCACGAGTTTCGGGATTTGATCGACAAGGATAAACTAACCTAAAATAATAACGAAATGATTCGGTAAATAAGTGGATTTTATTAACAATTTTAATAGGATTTTTAGATTTATTTTTGTGAGTTTAAGGTCATTTTCTAACTTTAAAAATATTATTTTTAAGTATTTTTAATTGATTTTTAAATTAAATAAATAAATAAATAAAATAAATAAAATTTGACTTTTTGGTTGACCGTTGACCGTTGACGGCCGTTGACCGGTTCGTCGGACTATGTTTATTCATGCGCTGAGTGAGGTTCGAACCCGGGACCTCTCGTACGCGTGCACGCAGCTCTACCAACTGAGCTACGTGTCTAACCCGAAATATTCTATGTTTTAATTATATATATATACTAATTAAATGTTAATTTATTTGGTTTATATTAAAAGGATTTAAACTGGTTGAACCGGTTGCAGGGAAGCCGGATCGAACTTGGGTCCTTTGGTTTGTAAGCGCACAGCCCAACCAGTTGGGCTGTGTGTCTTATCTGTTTAACTTACGGTTTATATTAATCTTATAAACATACTGGGACCTGTTTGATTCAGTTTTAAAAAAATTGGTTTTAATTCGGAAAGTCAGTGCGTTTGTAAGGTTCGAACTCGTGACGTGCGCTATGTGTTTGCACACAGTCCACCGCTGGACTGTGTGTCTAACCCGGTTTAATAAGTTGTTTTAATTATAATTATACACAATGTTTGACTTCGTCTTCTTCATTCATGAACACAGACAGCGATATCCGACTGTTCTGGTTTAAATCATTCGTCGGACATATAAGTGATTGAAATGTAATGGATAAAAAGAGTTAAGGAATCGAATGTACCGAACAGACTGTTTTTCTCAGAATTCCGGCAATGGTCGTCGGCTCTGATTTGTGAATTCCGTCTGATCGAATCAATTAACAGTTTTGATCGATGAGTTGTGAAATTGAGTTACTAAACAAGGATTATCATAGGGTTTAGATGTTTGTACCGATTCACAACGTGATTTCAGAAATTTTCAGAGATTTTCCGGCGAGTGCAGATTATCCGACAACGTCGTCTGGGACCGATTCTGGTTTAAGGATTGAAGTTAGTATAAGTCTAACAATGATTGAAAACGAAAGAATCGAGAAATTTACGATTTGATGTATGTCTCGGTTTTCCGGCGAAAGTCCGGCTATACAGAATCCGGCGAGTGTAATTTCTTTGAGAATTTGTGCGATTTTGAGCGAAAAAGATTACCAGAGACTTGGGTGTGTATTTATAGGGAAGAATCATGATGAATTGAGTCCGAATTTAGTCTTGATTCATGGTCAAGGTTTTCTCCGGCGGTTATGACTGAGATCGCGGGATTAGACATCGGTTATAACCGACGTCGAGGTTAATACACGCGTTCAGTCAAAAGAAACCGTCTATAATTGGCGAAATCGTCGGAAATTCCGGTGACTGCGGATTGGGCGCGCTGGTGACTGAATTCGATTTCGAGTTTTATAATAAATGTTATTTGGTTTTAATAGATATCACAAATGAGTCAAGTGGCGGAGTGGTTGGGTGTTGCTTGTTTCTTCCGGCTGACCCGGGTTCGAAACCCGGCAGCCTCTTTTCTTTTTTATTTACTTTATTTTTACTTTTTAATAATTATAGTTTCTAAATTCTAAAATGTTTATTAATTATGTATTATTTAAAATTAAAATTAATCATAAATACGCACGAAATTTTATAACTTGATATTCGATTAATAAACGAAGCGGGTTTTGGAAAACCCGTTTTCGACGGATGTTACAGTATCCCCTACTTTTAGAAATTTCGTCCCGAAATTTAAGTAGTAGTGGTAACAGGAAAAAGATGTGGGTATTTCTCGCGCATTGAGTCTTCACGTTCCCAAGTAAACTCAGGTCCTCGTTTCGACTCCCAGCGTACTCTGACAATTGGAATACGACTCCGTCTTAAACGCTTCTCTCCGAAGTCCATAATTTCTACTTGTCTTTCAATGAAATGCATAGATTCATCGACTTTAGTGTCTTCTAGAGGAATATGGAGGTTTTCATCGGCGAGGCACTTCTTCAAGTTTGATACGTGGAATGTGGGATGAATTCTGTTGAGCTCTTTCGGTAGGTCAAGCTTGTATGCTACAGGTCCTACTCTTTCGAGTATCTTGAAAGGTCCTACGTAGCGTGGTGCTAGCTTGCCCTTTTGGCCAAAACGAACCACTCCCTTCCACGGTGACACTTTTAAAAGTACTTGGTCACCAATGTTAAACTCCAAGGCTTTCGTCATTTATCTGCATAACTCTTTTGACGACTTTGTGCCGCTAGAAGATTGTTTCGACTTTGATGGATCTTGTCTGTTGTTTCTTGAATTAATTCTGGACCGGTGATTTGTGCTTCTCCAATTTCGTGCCAACATATCGGTGATCGGCACTTACGACCATATAAAGCCTCGAAAGTTGCCATGCCGATACTTGAATGATAGCTGTTGTTGTATGAAAATTCAACTAATGGTAGATGAGCGTCCCAATTCCCTTTGAAGTCTATGACACATGCTCGAAGCATGTCTTCAAGAGTTTGGATGGTGCGTTCAGATTGTCCATCAGTTTGAGGATGAAAAGCGGTACTGAGGTCTAATCGTGTACCCAAAGCGGCTTGTACGGCTTGCCATGTTCGTGAAGTGAAACGACCATCACGGTCTGAAATGATGCTTAAAGGTACACCATGACGGCTTACGATCTCGCTGATGTAGATACAAGCTAACTTCTCGTTCTTGAAGTCCTCGCGGATCGGAATAAAGTAAGCTGATTTTGTAAGACGATCAACGATTACCCATATTGTGTCATACCCATTGGAGGTGCGAGGTAACCCGGTAATGAAGTCCATGGTTATGTTTTCCCACTTCCATACAGGTATTTCAGGTTGGGTTAGAAGTCCTGAAGGTCTCTGATGTTCAGCTTTTACTTTGGAACAGGTAAGGCACTTGGATACAAACACAGCAATATCCTTTTTCATTCCAGGCCACCAGTAGGTGTATCGAAGGTCTTGATACATCTTGTCGGCTCCTGGGTGTATAGAGTGTCGTGTTTTGTGCGCCTCATTCATAAGGAAATCACGAAGGTTATTGTGATCGGGAATCCATATGCGATCTAGATAGTACAGAATACCATCGGATTTGGTTTCGATTTTAAGTTCTGCTCCACAAGACAGCTTATTGCGTACGTCGTTTTCTGTTACAGAAACATGTTGAGCTTCTCGGATTTGATCTTTGATGTCGGTTATGATTTGCGAACATAGAAGACGAATGGAGTTCGCATAACCCTTTCGAGTGAGCGCATCGGCGACCACGTTTGCCTTGCTAGGATGATACCGAATTTCACAGTCGTAGTCATTAAGAAGTTCGACCCATCTTCGTTGCCTCATATTCAACTCCTTTTGGTTAAAGATATGTTGGAGGCTCTTGTGGTCAGTGTATATTTCACACTTGGTACCATAGAGGTAATGTCTCCATATCTTGAGAGCGAACACAACGGCTCCAAGTTCCAGGTCGTGGGTGGTGTAGTTCTTCTCATGAACTTTGAGTTGTCTAGAAGCATAGGCTATCACTTTCCCCTTTGCATTAATACACAGCCTAGTCCTTGCCCTGATGCGTCGCAATATACTACAAAGTCATCGCAACCTTCGGGGAGTGTGAGGATAGGCGCGCCACAAAGTTTTTGCTTAAGGGTTTGGAAGGCTTCTTCTTGTTTAGGTCCTCATATGAAGGGTTTTCCTTTATGAGTCAAAGCCGTGAGTGGTATAGCAATACGGGAGAAATTTGCAATGAAGCGGCGATAGTAACCAGCCAAACCAAGAAATGATCTTACTTCGGTAGGGGTACGTGGCGCTTGCCATTCCTGTACTGCTTTTATCTTTGAGGGGTCGACATGTATTCCCTTGTCATTGACGACATGACCAAGGAATTGTACTTCTCTTAACCAGAATTCGCATTTGGAGAATTTAGCGTAGAGCTTTTCAGTCCTTAAGAGTGTGAGGATGAGGCGAAGGTGTCGTTCATGATCAGATTTAGACTTTGAGTAGATGAGAATGTCGTCGATGAAGACTATGACAAAGCGGTCGAGGTACGGTTTGCATACCCTATTCATTAGATCCATGAATACAGCTGGGGCGTTGGTCAATCCAAATGGCATGACCATGAATTCATAATGACCATAACGAGTTCGGAAGGCGGTCTTTGGGACGTCTTCTTCATGTACTATGAGTTGATGATATCCGGAACGAAGGTCGATTTTTGAAAAACAGGTGGCGCCTTGAAGTTGGTCTAGAAGGTCATCGATGCGAGGTAATGGGTAGCGGTTCTTGACCGTTAACTTGTTGAGTTCTCTGTAGTCGATACACATGCGAAACGTTCCATCTTTCTTCTTCACAAACAGAACAGGTGCACCCCATGGCGATGAGCTAGGACGTATGAATCCTTTGTCAGTCAGCTCTTGAGGTTGACTGGCCAGCTCTTGCATTTCTGATGGGGCTAACCTGTAAGGAGATTTTGCGACTGGTGTAGCGCCAGGTATAAGATCAATGCGGAATTCAACTTCCCTCATGGGAGGAAGTCCTGAGATGTCGTCGGGGAAGACTTGTGGGAATTCTTTCACTACAGGTATATCTTCTAGTTTCTTCTCCTTGTTTCCCTTCTTGACGATGTGAGTTAGGAATGCGACATAGTTCTTGTGGAGATACTTTCGGGCTTGAAGGCAGGACATCAATTTGAGTCCTTTCGAAGGGGTTTCTCCAAAGATTCATAGGGTTTGACCGTTGCAAGAGGAATGCGGATGAACTTTTCACGGCATACTACTTCAGCATGATGTTGGCTGAGCCAGTCCATACCGATTATAAGGTCGAAACTTCCCAACTTCATAGGAATGAGGTCAACTGGAAAATCGTGATCATTTAAAGTTAGGGTACAATTTCGTATAATAGAGTTTAATGAGACCGGTTTTCCGTCAGCAACTTCCACCGTTATGGATTCCATGAGATTATCACGAGTTTGGTTGAGGATGGGTTCAAATTCTAAGGACACAAAACTCTTATCCGCGCCAGTATCAAATAACATGGATGCATAACTACCATTGATGAGAAACGTACCGTTAACCACGTTGTTGTCAGCCCTAGCTTGATTGGCGTTGATGTTGAAAGCTCTTCCTCTAGCAGGTGGAGGAGCTTGGTTAGCTTGGTTCACCGGATTTGCTTGAGCTTGGGCATGAATGATGTTCACCAAGCGTGGACAAGTGTTTCTAAAGTGGTTTGGGTCTCCACAGTTGTAACAAGCCCGCATGGGTTGCATCATGGGGTAGTGGGGTTGGTAGTAGGATTGGGCCGTATGTTGTGTAGGTGGTAGAAGTAAGGGTTGTTGGTCTTGACCCACTATCTGATGGTGGGTTTGGGTTGAGGGTTGGTTGCGGTTCATTCGCTGAAGTGTGCGACAGGTTTGGATGGTGTGACCTGCACGACCACAGCTGGTGCAATGTTGGCAGGGGTGTTCAGGAAAGTGATGGTATTGGCAACGGTTGCATTTTGGGTATGGGCCGGAGTATGGCTTTTTATATGGTGCAGCTGAGGGGGCAATTGGGTGATGGGTGCAGCAGTGATTGGGGGGTTTGTTTGAGTGACAGCAAAGTTTCTGTTGTTTCGTTTCCTTTTACCAGTAACTTCGAAGAGGAGCCAAAATGGTTTGAAGTTTGAGCCTCAATGGGGGCTTTCTTTTTCTCCTCCTTGAATTTACCGTTTGGATGCGATTCCCGGTAAGTTCGGTAGCTAGTTCCATTGCGGCTTCAGGTGTCGCAGGCGAAGTGCTTAGAACCGAGTCTTGAATTTTTGAGGGGAGGCCTCGAATATAGTGTTCAACTAAGCGGTACACTGGGGTGAACAAGTTGGGGATCATTTGGTTCAACTCTAGAAACCTTTTGTTGTAGGAGGTATGATCTCCTTCCTTTTGCTTTAACGAGTGGAATTCATCTTCTAACTTTTTGATTTCGCTTCTTGGACAGAAGCGTCTTGTCATGATCTCCCTTAACTCTTCCCATGTTAAGGCCATTGCATCTTCGATTCCTCTCTTGCCCTTCTCTGTGTTCCACCAAGTCAGGGCTACCCAAACAGTCTCCCGATTGCTAACGTACCTTGCGATCCTCGGGACAATCGCAATTGAGGAAGGTGTTCTCCATTTCCTCAAACCAGTGGAGGAGAGCAGTGACACCTTTGGTCCCTTCATACTTTGGGGGATCGCAAGACTTGAAGTGTTTGTAGGAGCACTTTTTGGAGGGAGGGTTGTCGACGTTCTGGTCTTCTTGGTTGGGAGGGTTGATGGGATTCGCGATGAGAGCTTGTTAGACTTGAATTACGATGTCAGGAAGTACCGCGGCCATTTGTTTTGCAATTTGGGTGGCCAAGCGTTCTTTGACCTTCCTGACTTTCTACCTCCACGTAGTTGCCTAGCCGACATCTACAGGAATATACATAGGAAGATAGTGAGTTTAAGAAGTTTTTAGGTGTCATGTGTCGTTAAAAGTAATAAAATAACATAATCATAAATAATGCAACTACATCCATAGGATGTCTTGGGTTTGCTCATGTTTGGGCCTCCAATGTCCCCCATACCATCGCCTGTGTAGTCATGTGGGCCCCATGGCTATTGGCTTAGTAGGATTCACATTGGTGTTGGCGGTTTAACACTCGCATCACCCGAATGAAAACCACGAAATATGTTTGCGAGATGTATGGTAGGAGGGTGTCCAGGTATAGACACAGTGACAACTCAAAGTGGGGTTAGCTCACACGACGTTTGGTATAGCATGCTTTGGCCTAATAGGTCCTTCGTACTCTCATCATTAGTCCCCAGGTAGGCAAACTGGTCCTTTATTTTGGATTTATACGAATGCCAAGCCTAGACAGGACGTTCCGACTACCGGTACTCGTACCCTTCCAGTTACTACATGCCCGTCATGAGAACTCACTTTGATGTGATTTGAAAATACAAAAATTGTTGCAAAAATCATAGGAATTGTGAGGTGTGTGCTCTCATGGATATGGTATGTTATGAGGATATGATTCATGATAAGCATTGTATAATAATATGTACTTATGAACATGCTTGCATAACATTGAATGTAACAATAAACACAAAGCATATAAACATCATGAATTTTGCATGTAACACATAAACAATTTAAAATTTTTAATCAACTATAGTATAGGCTCTAAGGGTCTAATAACCTATCCTATATCCCTATAGTTATGGCTCTGATACCAATCTGTCACGCCCCGACCTGCAGCGGAATAAGAGCCGGGGCATAATTGGGTTATCACTAAAGCTCATGATGTTTACTAAAATGTTTCATATTTATTAAATTCAAATTACAACTTCAATATTCAAAACAAGTTCATACAATTACAAGGAAAAAGAAACTAAGTAAAACAATCCAAAGCCTAAACTGATTTATTTCTTCTAGACCGTCCTATATGTTTCTTGCTTCAACTGGATCACCTGTATCATGTGTAAAAATGGGGGATTTTGGGTCAACAAAAGTTGGCGAGTGAACCTTGTAAAAAAACATTTGTTATTGATTTCTTGTTGTATTTAATATGGAAAAATTGTGTAATAATCATATGTGAGCAAACGTATATAAACAAACAAACACAAACCACCTTGAATGAGTATATGACATGAATGATAATGTATATGTTGGCAACGTCACGTTCCGCTTATAGGTAATGGGGAACGGACGAGCCTATGATGATGTATGTGAGATCAAGTCTCAATCAAACGGAGCCGATCGTATGTTGGCAACGCCAGTTCCGCTCATAGGTAATGGGGAAGCAGACGAGCCTATGATGATGTCTGTACTGAAAATGATAAATTTAATCTAAACATTAACCACACGACAATTGATACATCTTGGATACACATTAGATCATGGATATGATGGATGCACAAGTGTTTTAATGTAATAAATAATAAGCGACACATGATACACCTCAAAAATGTGATTAAAACGGGGAATTTGTAGAGATTCACTCACATTGGGTGCGTTCTTTTGATGATGTTGAATGCGCACGAGTTTCGGGATTTGATCGACAAGGATAAACTAACCTAAAATAATAACGAAATGGTTCGGTAAATAAGTGGATTTTATTAACAATTTTGATAGGATTTTTAGATTTATTTTTGTGAATTTAAGGTCATTTTCTAACTTTAAAAATATTATTTTTAAGTATTTTAATTGATTTTTAAATTAAATAAATAAATAAATAAAATAAAATAAATTTGACTTTTTGGTTGACCGTTGACCGTTGATCGGCCATTGACCGGACCGTTGACCGGTCGGACTATGTTTATTCATGCGCTGAGTGAGGTTCGAACCCGGGACCTCTCGTACGCGTGCACGCAGCTCTACCAACTGAGCTACGTGTCTAACCCGAAATATTCTATGTTTTAATTATATATATATATATATATATATACTAATTAAATGTTAATTTATTTGGTTTATATTAAAAGGATTTAAACTGGTTGAACCGGTTGCAGGGAAGCCGGATCGAACTTGGGTCCTTTGGTTTGTAAGCGCACAGCCCAACCAGTTGGGCTGTGTGTCTTATCTGTTTAACTTACGGTTTATATTAATCTTATAAACATACTGGGACATGTTCTGATTAAGTTTTAAAAAAATTGGTTTTAATTTGGAAAGTCGGTGCGTTTGTAAGGTTCGAACTCGTGACGTGCGCTATGTGTTTGCACACAGTCCACCGCTGGACTGTGTGTCTAACCCGGTTTAATAAGTTGTTTTAATTATACTTATACACAATGTTTGACTTCGTCTTCTTCATTTATGAACACAGACAGCGATATCCGACTGTTCTGGTTTAAATCATTCGTCGGACATATAAGTGATTGAAATGTAATGGATAAAAAGAGTTAAGGAATTGAATGTAACGAACAGACTGTTTTTCTCAGAATTTCGGCAATGGTCGTCGGCTCTGATTTGTGAATTCCGTCTGATTGAATCAATTAACAGTTTTGATCGATGAGTTGTGAAATTGAGTTACTAAACAAGGATTATCAGAGGGTTTAGATGTTTGTACCGATTCACAGCGTGATTTCGGAAATTTTCAGAGATTTTCTGGCGAGTGCAGATTATCCGACAACGTCGTCTGGGACCGATTCTGGTTTAAGGATTGAAGTTAGTATAAGTCTAACAATGGATTGAAAACGAAAGAATCGAGAAATTTACCGATTTGATGTATGTCTCGGTTTTCCGTCGAAAGTCCGGCAATACAGAATATCTCCGGCGAGTGTAATTTCTTCGAGAATTTGTGCGATTTTGAGCGAAAAGATTACCAGAGACTTGGGTGTGTATTTATAGGGAAGAATCATGATGAATTGAGTCCGAATTAAGTCTTGATTCATAGTCAAGGTTTTCTCCGGCGGTTATGACTGAGATCGCGGGATTAGACATCGGTTATAACCGACGTCGAGGTTAATACACGCGTTCAGTCAAAGGAAACCGTCGATAATTGGCGAAATCGTCGGAAATTCCGGCGACTGCGGATTTGGGCGCGCTGGTGACTGAATTCGATTTCGAGTTTTATAATAAATGTTATTTGTTTTAATAGATATCACAAATGAGTCAAGTGGCGGAGTGGTTGGGTGTTGCTTGTTTCTTCCGGCTGACCCGGGTTCGAAACCCGGCAGCCTCTTTTCTTTTTTATTTACTTTATTTTTACTTTTTAATAATTATAGTTTCTAAATTCTAAAATGTTTATTAATTATGTATTATTTAAAATTAAAATTAATCATAAATACGCACGAAATTTTATAACTTGATATTCGATTAATAAACGAAGCGGGTTTTGGAAAACCCGTTTTTCGACGGATGTTACATACAGAGTAGACAATAAGATAATAGGTTTGCTAATTCACATGTAGCACCGCCTTAGCTGTTGCGCATTCCAGGTCCTAGGGAATGTTTGTGCCGTCCAAACGTTTGAGGGTGTATGCACCCTTTCCTAGGACTTCATGGATAACGTAAGGCCATCCCACTTAGGTGCGAGTTTTCCAGGACTTTCGGCGTTACACGCTTCGTTGTCGCGTAGAACAAAATCGCAAGGTAGGAAGGTACATATTCGGACTCGCGCGTTGTAGTATTTCTCAAGCTTGGACTTATACTTTGCTTCGTTGATTGCGGCATTTTCACGCCTTTCTTCCAAGAGGTCCAAGTCGAGTCTGCGCTCGTCTTCATTATCTGGTTTTGCACAGCTAGCATGCGCGGTGATGGGAGGCCTATTTCCACGGGAATCACTGCCTCCGTCCCATACACCAAGCTGAATGGAGTTTTGCCGGTGCTGGTTTTTAGCACGGTTCGATGAGCCTAAAGGATACTTGGCAAACTCATCTACCCAGCCTCTCAGCGTCGTCCCCAATCTCGTCTTGATCCCTTCGACGATACTCTTGTTTATGTTTTCCACTTGGTCGTTCCCTTGGGGATGCGCGACCGATGTGAATACATGTTCGATATGCATTTCTTCCATCCACCGTTGTAGTTCTTCAGTGACCAAGTTGGGACCGTTATCACTGAAAATACGCAGGGTTAGCCCAAAACGGCAGATGATATGCTCCCAAATGAACATGTGCACTACAGTTGCTGTGGTGGATGCAAGGGGCTTTGCTTCTACCCACTTGGTGAAGTAATCAACGACTACGATTATGAACTTCACCGCGTCTGGGGCACTAGGAAAGGTCCCACCATATCAATTGCCCATTGTTGGAGGGGCCATGCTGTTGTCACTAGGATCAAGGGATTCTTGGGGCGTAATGTCTTTGGCGCATGGCGCTAGCATGATGCGCATTTCCGCAGCGTTTCGACTGCATCTAAGTGCATACCAGGCCAATAGTAGTCGGCGTTCATGATCTTTGCAATGACCATCGCGCGACTGGCGTGAATTCTGCATAACCCTTCATGTATTTCGCAGATCAAGTATTGCGCGTTTGGGGTCAACGCAGCGGAGAAGAGGTCCAAGGTATTACTTCCGGTAAAGGATACTGTCTGCCATTTCGTAGTTGAGTGCCTTGTTCTGGACTTTCCTTGCTTCCGCCTTGTTTTCGGGGAGGGTCCCATATTGCAAGAACATGATTATGGGAGACATCAGGAAGAAGCCCCCATTTCGATGATGTTTACTTGACGCAAAGGAACTGAAGGGTTCTTGAGCACCTCAATGCGCACTTCACGCGCAAGGTGCTTGAAGCTTGTAGCAGCCAATTTGCTAAGCGCATCGGCATGTTTATTCTCGCTTCGGTTGACATGCGTCGTATAGGTCGTTGACCTGTCCTGCGACTAAAAGGGAATCGACATGTGCTTCCAAATTCCGTACGCCCATTTTGATGGCTAACCGAAGGCCTGCCAAAAATGCTTCATTATTCGTGCTTTTGAAATCCAACCTGATGGCGTAGGTGAATTCTTGGTTATCGGGGCTTATAAGACGAAAACCTGCCCCTGCTTCATCATCATTGGATGCACCGCCTGTGTGAAGTATCCATGCGCGGTCGTCTGTGACCGGCGTTGGGTTTTGTACAGCCTCACACTCTTATGCTTTATTGCTTGGTACTTCTGTAACAAAATCGGCTAATATCCGGCCTTTTATTGCTGGGCGTGGTTTGTACACGATGTTGTGTCCACCAAACTCAATCGCCCATTTTGCTAGACGACCTAATATGTCCGGTTTAGACAAAATTTGGCCTAAATGATAGTTCGTGAGAACTGTTATCACATGGCCGGAAAAATACCGACGCAACCTACGGGATGCGTGGACTAAAGCAAGAGCAAGCTTTTCCATCATGGGATATCTTGTCTCCGGGTCAGTTAGCATTTTGCAGACGTAGTAGATTAGAATTTGAACTCCTGCGCGCTCTACTAGCAAGACTGCGCCCAGAGTGATATCTGATATGGAAAGGTAAAGAATCAGTGGCTCGTTCTTTTGCGGTGCCGTGAGTGTACCAACTGAATCAAGCACTCCTTCATTTGTGTGAAGGCTTTCTCTGCATCCGGAGTCCATTGAAACTTGTTCTGCTTGACACAATTCCTTAAAGTGCTGATGAATGGGAAAGACTTCATCGCGTGGTTGGCCAAGAACCTGTTCAGTGCAGCCAATCGCCCCGCCAACCGTTGCATTTCTTTGATGGTCGAGGGGGAAGGCATGCGCTGAATCGCTTCCACTTTCACGGGAGTGACCTTAAAACAGTCGTGCGTGACGATGAATCCCAAAAATTTGCGTTCTTCCATTCATAAGAACTGGACTAATACCATCCAAACAATCCCGTTACCGGTACCATATACTCTTTTGGGATTTTCTCGACGTGACGATATATATAAGTTATAGCAAGCGTCGGTAAGGCTACAGTAGCGTGACAAATCGAACTGATACCGACCAACCAACATCGATTTGGTTTTCGTTTTTATGGTTTTCCGTCAACATATAACACATGTCGATATCCGTTTGGGCATATCTCTTTTGATTGCTATACCGAGTACTTTATTTTGAGTAGAACTTCGTTTTTAACAAAACTTATAACGATATGTTAAACAAGTAGATACGTTGGTAAATACCGAAAGATATATCTGATAATGCGCGTAGAAGGCGAAATATTTTTGGCAATACGGGAATATAAAGTGTTTAAACATGTAGATGTGTTTGTAAATACCAAGATATGTCTTAAGGGAATAGTCTGGTGATAAAATAGTGTATTCCTTAATCAAATGATTATGAGTTCAGATATTGCAAAAAAACAGGTGCGATAAGATTTTAGCCGTTCAAAAAAATATCAAGATATTCCTGATAATAGGCGTAGATGCAAATGGTAATACAGAAATATAAATTGAATATATAATAGTATAGGTACTTACAAATATACGTAAGAATTACTTGTAACTGTAATTCTCTCAAAACTATCGCACTTAATTATGTAAATGGAATATTGTGTGTATATGATTATATTATATTTGATGCTATTGTATTTAACTAGTGATAAACATTTGATATCAATTATCGATATCTATATCCGGTTCAAATAAAATATAGAAAATAAAGAAGCACAGATATGTTGAATCGATAACAAGGACATGCTACTTAAGTCACTTTTCGTACATGTATACTTGTTAAAATTAAATTCTTACATATGAATTTATATAATTTAAACACTTTTCCTTTAATGGATTGGTTTATGTGAATAAATAAAACCATAGACGCAATAATTAAACTGACTCTTTCTTTCTCTCTCCGTAAACTATCCCCTTTCTTTATCTCTCCAAACACTATCTTGTTACCTCACCATCACATCCATAATCACCATTTATATCCCAATTTCCATACCACAAATCAATCTAGATCACATGAGCGGTGAACACTGGGAAAAGTGTGAAGATGACGTCGGCCGTGGAGCAGCTATTAAGTTAAAAAATTCCGCCGATGCCGGAGAATAATCCATCCCATGCCCAAATCAAGTCCTTAAAAACATAGTCCAAAATGTTTTGGTTTTCTTTAAATCACAGCCTCGCCAGAACGTTGTGTCGGTCGTATGCAAATCATAGCAGATGGCACCGTGCGGAGGCGTACACCAGATCAGACGGTCTTCTTTGGAGACTGATATTCGGTGGCAATACGGCGAGTTACCCGATGTTTCACCCGCTCGGCGATTGAGATCGCCGGTGAGCAAAGAGACGTAATCGACCTGTAGATGTGTCCATGTATGAAAGGCAGAAGGGAAGACAATCAAATGTAACCTGTATGATGAGTTGATTAAATGGCATTCTAGCAAACAAACTTAAAACTAAGGCTTCTATTTTTTCAGGGCACTTTTGTAAATTTTTTTATTAACATTGTAGCTAACAACTTGTTAATGCTATAAAAAATCAACATACTTTCTATATATTCTTATAAAATTTATTTCACTTTTTGTATTTAAAAACCAATATACTTTTGTTTTTGTTTCATAAAAGCCCCTTCACTTTTTTTTTTCACATAAAAAACTAACATATTCTTTTTTATCTTATAAAATTCCCCTAACTATTTTTATACATAAAAAAATCATACTTTCTACTCTATTATCGTACAAGTCCTTTAAAATGTTAACTTTAACAAAAAAAAATCTCTTAATGATCTGATGAAATCAAGAAAAATTATTTGACAAATTATGTTATATATTAACGCTTTTAAATATTTTATATGTTTGTTATTTTATTTTATTTTGAGTTATTTCATCCACGCTCATGAATTTTATTATATTGTTTTCCGAATAATATTTATTGTTATAAATTTATTGAATTTAAAATGGAAAAGAAAAGATAAACAATTAACATGCTTTGGAATGCTATATATTCAATTTAAAATTTTAATTACATCTCTATTTTTTCCAACGTAATATTAGTAGGTGAAAATAAAAATATTCACAATTTGTTTAAATTCAACATTGGGAAGGATTTTTATATTCAAAAAGTTGTTTAGAGACTTTTATAAGATAAATAAGAAAGTATGTTGGTTTTTAATATGCAAAAAAAAATTGTGGCACTACATGAACCACTCCAATTATCAATTTACGTGCTTAAATCATATCATATCATATATTTTAACTAAACCGTCATTTTGGTCTCTCAAATTTGGTCACTTTTGCCACTTTAGTCTAAAACTGTCATTTTGGTCCCTGTGGTTTCAGTTTTGTGCCATTTTGGTCCAAAAGTAAAATCAACTCATATTTGTCTGATAAAATCCTGGTATTTTGTCCTTTTCCTTAGGGGCAAAATGATTATTTTAAGCATTAATTAATATATATATATAAACACCAACTGGCACTCTCTCTCCAAACGCAGTTAAGGACTTTTGTGAAATTTTTTTTGAAAATATGTTGGTTTTTTATCAAACCAAAGCATGTTCAGTGTTTATATTTTCTTTTCCATTTTAAATTCAATAAATTGATAGGGGAATTTTATAAGACAAAAAAGAAAGTATATTAAGTGACTTGTTTTTATGTATAAAAATGGTTAGAGGAATTTTATAAGACAAAAAGGAAGTATGTTGGTTTTTTATGTGTAAAAAAAATGAAGGGGTTTTAATGAAACAAAAACAAAAGTATATTGGTTTTTTAATTGTAAAAAAAAGTGGAAAGACTTTTATAAGAAAATACAGAAAGTATGTTGGTTTTTTATGACATTTGCCCTTTCATTAAAGTATGTATTCTAAATCTAAATTGCAAGTTTAACAACTATGTATACGGTTTTCTTTTGCGTTTTATGCAGGCTTGTTGTTTTCTTATTTGTCTTTTCTATTACATATCTTTATTTTGTACATCTTCATTTTTATTAGCTTTTTTTGTTAAATGGTGGCTTGCACAAACTGTATCGAATAAGGTGGCTCGCTGGTGCAGAACTAAAGACCCGGTGAAGATGTTCCAGCATGCTCGCGACTCACACAAGTGGAAGAAAGTGGTGTATACGATCGTGCAAACACCTATATGGTGCATTTGGAGAAGCCGCAACGAAGTGGTTTTCAACCGAAAACAGGTACATGTTAACAGTTTATTTGAAGAAACTAGAGTTGTTGGCTTTCTATGGTTTAGGAATAGAGCAAAAGTTCGAGAATTAACGTGGGATCTTTGGTGTAACTTTGACTTGTGTACGAGACTATAAGACATTGGTGTATCTACTGTTCTTACGGTGCTAACAATCTGTTGGTACCGTGTTTTAATAAAACATCTTTGTTGGCCGTTAAACAAAATGTTAGAAGATATGCATATAATTACTTGCAGGCCGAAAAATAAAATGTTAAAAGATGGATAAGCATATAATTACTTGCAATTATTCTTTAGTGAAACCAAAGGAGGTGGACCCATTTATTAACCGTAGGGTTGATGCAACTTTGTTATGAAACACCTTTCGTTTATAAGTTCTTTCACATTGTTCAGATGTGTTTGTCATCTTAGTTTTGTTGTATCCATTCACTTGCCTTCTTGACCAGCCGTGTTCTCTCTCCAAAACATGTGCTTTGGGTTTTCGGAGGTCATAATTAAGAACATGCATCCAATAAATTGTTATGTAAAATCAAAACTAGGTCTGTCACCAATAAATTGTTTAGATTTGTGCTTTAGGAATTATATATTTATATCATTGTATTACATGTATGACCCGTTAAATGTTCTTTAGATTTTGTTAAATGTCAGTAAGATCATTCTAACATGTTTAACCCAATTTATATTCCATATGTGCATAGGATGACATCGGCAATACAAAGAGGATTCGATACCTGCCCTAAGAAAAGCAGCCAAGAAAGAAATTTGAACCTCGCCAGCCGTACCCCATTTGATCATGTATTTTGCAGCCAATTGCACATTTAAAGCAAAGGTCTTCTGTAACTAATACCATTCCAAGTAAACCAAGTAAGCAACTCTATGCCTGCTAAAGCCTGTATTACTTTTATTGCTATTTCAGGTATATTGTAAGTAAAACCAATTGTGTGACTACTTTCAACACTTGCATAGCTAAAGCAATTTATTTTGTATATAGCTCCGAGAAAACATCTTGTTTTATTTAAATAAATATAAAATTAACTTAAAATAATAAAACAAATAAAACAAAGATTTATGTGCTGTGTGTAAATAACGGTGTAGAAAATCATGTTAAAGTTATGTATCTAAAAGAATTTAATAACTTTATAGTGCCTAAAAGGATTCAATCTGTTATAACGGTGTGTCTAACCTTGTATGTACTAGTGTGTAATCACAATACATGTAATTTATACAACAATTTAACAAACCTTTTAGTTTTGATATAGAGTAAATTTCTTTTTTGGCCCCTATGGTTTAGCCAGTTTAACCCTTTCAGTCCAAAACGAAATCTTTTAATTTATTAAAGAGGTTGCATTTTATAATAGTTTTGGCCCATGACACTAACTTTGTTACTTTTTGTAGTTAAGTGTAAGGGTAATTAGGCCATTATATACCTTATGGGTTGTTTTTGATAATTACAAAGTTTTTTTAATATTGAAGAGATTATTAATTCAATTACTCAAGTTTTTGCATTATTTCTTTATTTTCACAATTATTATTTATCAAAATATGTTTTAAATATACAACTATATACGTATTTTCTTTACCGCTTGTTGTTTTATAAACATCATTTCTAAAATTATTTCATTTTAAACCATTTGTTTTTTAAAAGTCAATCTTTCTTTAACTGTTCATTTTATACCATTCTTTTTAAAATCGTTTGTTTTTTTAATTTTAAATAATTCGTTTTTTAAGTCGTTCATTTTTAAAATCGTTTCTTTTTGGACCGTCCCTTTTAGAACCATTTTAAAAATCGTTTATTTTTTTAACATTGTATTCAATCTACTTACATTCGTTAGGAAAAAAGAACTTCACAAAATGAACGAATTCGAAAATCGATGAAATTTAAAAATGATCGATTTTAAAGAATGAGCAGTATAGAAAATGAAGATTTTAAAAAATGACTTTATAAAGAAACAAAATCTTATAAAAATAAGTTAACAGATGTAAGGTTTTAAAAAGCGTACAAATTTAATAAACAAAAGGATAAAAAAGTAACGAATTTTGATCAAACGAATGATCCAAAGAAATGAAAGATTTGAAAAAAGATAAACAATTCTAAAAATAAGTTTGAAAAACGAACGATCGTTTGTTCAAAATTTATTTATTTTTAAACCTTTTGTTTATTAAAATTGTTCGGTTTTTAAAACCTCAAAACCTTTTGTTTTTTATACACGTTTTTTATTATATTCGTTTATAAACCGTTCATTTGTTTACAAAAGTTCAATTTAAGTTCCTTTGATTTTTAAAATCATTCATTTTTAAGTTCTTTTTTCCTAACGGCTATAAATAAATTATATAATTACAAAGTTTAAGAAATAAACAATTTTAAAAAAAGTACTGCTTTAAAATGTGCGATTTGAAAAAAAAAACTGTTCCAAAAAAAGTTTAATAATCAAACGATTTTAAAAAGAAATGAATTAATTTAAAAAAACAAACGACTTTAAAAGTACGATTTTAAAAAAACAAACGCTCTAAAAATGAACGCTATTAATAAGATGGATGGTTTTGAGAAAAAGGTTAAAAAACAAATGATTTTAAAAACAACCTTTATAAAAAACACATTTATATATTTTTAAAACGTATTTTATTAAATAATAATCATGAAAATAAAAAAATAATAAATAAAAATTAAATAATTAAATAAATAGTCTTTTAAATATAAAAATAATTTTGTAATTATAAAAAAACCTCTAATGTATATATTAACCAAATTACCAGTATATCTACCTACAAAAAAGTAACAAAGTTAATATTATTAACCAAAACTATTATAAAATACAACCTCTGGAATTGATATATTAAAAATTCTTTTCAAATCTAAATGGTTAAACCGACTAAAACACATGAACCAAAATAAAACAAAATTGCATGTCTCTAAATTAATAGATACACGCATGTGTATGTGTGTATATGTATTTATATAAATGTTTAAAAGTCTCCTTCCTCAATCCTTATCTCCCATAAATATCTTTATAAAGCCTCCTACAACCTAGTGTCCTACTCCTTTTGTTCCAACAGAGACGTTTTCCTTATGTGCATGTCCACGTGTCACTTCTCTACATGAAGAAACATTTCGCCGTCATATTCCGGTTTCCATCACCATCCTATTAATTCATATCATTTGACCTTTTCTTTGACAATAACTCTTTTTTTAAAGATAAAAACTTATATATATATAAGAAAGGTAAATTTAATGTGAAAAAAAAACATAATTATAAAACATTAAATAGTTTATAACTTCTCTCATTAATTTTGTTATCTCTTATAATAAAACAAAAACATTTTATCCTATATATATCTTATACTTATCGAAATATACCCTACACACTTGTAAATTTACTTCACACATTTCAAAATTTATCCTACACATACTAAATTTACCACACATTCGAAATTTCTTTCACCATAAATTATTTTATCTTGAAAAAGTATATTAAAAATTAGTTAAAGTTTAATTAATTAGCTAATTAATTTATTATTTACCTATATGCCATTTTCCATAATATTAAATACATCATTAAATGAAGTAAACGATAATTTCTATTGTTTAAAAGTTATTCTTTTTATTCTTACAAAATTTTTCTTCTTATTTGAATCTCCACTATATATATATATATACACGATTTCAAAAACGTCACCTACAAGATAAACACTACCCGCATTCCAAATAATGGAAGTTTTATCATCAAATTAGGAGTGAACCCTTACCTTTACGATTTAACTCCCCATTTCTCGAAGGAATCTTGTCCTTGAGATAGAGTGATGTCCACACCTCAATGGAAGATCAAATCACAATTCGACTACTTTCGTAACAATCACTAGATCAAAACTTATACTCAAACCTTTTATCGTTGTTTCAATTTTTCTCATTTATGCATAAACCTCGAGCCTTATTATTTTATCCAAACGATTCCTCACCCTACATACGTAAATTACATACACAAAAATCCTAATGATACTTTAAACGTTTCTTTCACAATTTTCAAAAACTTTATGAAATGCTACCTATCAACTTAGTCGGTCTAACGAACCTCTTGCCCTCGATTTTCATAACTCGTCCAATCGCAAAAACACACTCACTTTATACAACCATTCTAAAGACATTTTATTTCCAACAAGAAACCAACGAAACTTTCTCTCACATACGTATAAGTCCACTTGCTAAAATACTTTTCAAAACCAAGTTTTCTACGAAAATTTCAAAACACAACTTTCCTTGTATCAATATAAAAATAAAGCAAGCTCACTGTTTTACAACCTTTTCAAAACCGCTAATATGAACACATAGGCAAGAAAATTTCATAAATCGGATAACCTACGACGTATGCAAATACAAAATTTTTTTTTAAAAAGTAGCATTTCTTTTTGTTTTTACAAACCACATCTTACATCAAAAATTAATACTTTTCTCAATATTCACTCAACATTCACAATTTTTCTCCTTCATTCCTGAAAAACCCGATTTATTTTATTTCAACCAACTCAATGTTTTGACTCAAGCGACCGTAAACATGCATATCGCCTTACACGTTTCCATTTATGCAGTTAATATTACATGCAATATACACATATCATCATTACACTTCGTGTTTACACACTCGCAACTTCATGAAAACTTAAATATGCGAAATTCCATTTTATTCCACCTATACGCTCGATACTACATGCTAATGTTATACTATTGTCTTCAATCATACTCAAAATTTATACATTCACACTACTTGGTAGTCATACTTGAAATCTATAATTAGGCATAACCCGAGGGTTTGCTATCGACACTCATACATACATACATACAATCATGCTTACATACTTCATTTTTATACGCTATCTTACACACATTTTGCTTGTAATACTAAAATGTAACCTGACCCGTACACTACTAGTACAAACTATGCGGATCATGCACAAACCAAAATAATCGCGGGTGCACACGGGATTATATTGGTAAGCACATGAAACCATAGTGGGTTCTACTGTGTATCGCAACACGGAACATAACCTGACACCAAATAGCCAAACGAAACGGGGGAACATGGTGGATACTCCCTGGTACTTTCAATATTTAAGTGTCCCTACCATGTTACCAAAATTTCGTAAAACGTGCCACGAGAAATTCGGTGATTTCCCGGACCTTGTTAAATATATTTGATTTATAACAAACTTTTGTGACACAACTTTGAAATGCTTGGTACTCGATTATCCATGACAAAGCATCATCTCAAAATCGTTAGCTTTAACCGCTACAACTATCACTAGCATCTCTCAACTTTTGTGTTCGTATTTCATTCAATATCCACTCCATTCTTACCCCTCGCTTACACCCACGAATTGTTCATACGCTCTCATACAACGAATATTCCCAAATTCTCCCCTTAACATTTCATCCAAACTTTATATTCTAGTAAAATGACCTAAACGATTTATCCATTTTTACAAACATCCTCACAGGTTCGAGTCAGTCAAAATACTTTTAAGATATCTTTCATTCTCTATTACACGCAAACTTCAACTAGACGGCCTAGTACCGCTAAAACTTTTGAAACCATAACTACCTGCCATCCTAGCTTCTCACCAATAAACATTTTTCTTTTTCTACGTGTGATTGTACTAATACGTATTTGAACCAATGGAAATTTTCCTACAACCTACAATGCGGGCCACACATTTTGTCAAACTGCATCCTTACTTACACAAAAACTTTTAGGTCACATCATTTTAAAACATTTCTCCTAATTGAGTTGGTCAACTCGCATTGCCTATATACACACATACAAGTTTTACTTATTTTTACACTTACTTACGGTTGATGTCCCAAGCCGCTTAGTCAAACGAGTTGCTTTTACAAACCTATCTTTATCACTCAAAATTATCTACGTACACCCAATTAACCATAGACGATCAATTTAGCCAAAACTTTGACCCATGCATTTTTAAACACGCTAATACATAAAACGCTACTTCGGCACTAAGCATCAAAAATTTCACGTTTAGTCAAACATTTTAACCGATTATCACTCGTATCGAACCATCAAAAAACCATCTTATCCCAAGTCTTCGTCTTAAATAAATTTCGGGACAAAATTTACTAACATAGGGGAGACTGTAACGCCTCGTATTTCTGTATTCTTATTCTTAGAAAGTTCGTATTCGCATTCTATTTTTTTGAAACCTTACATTCGTATTTCAATTTCAATCTCACAATTCGATACGCTAATCATAATGGAATTCATTTTTATACATATACGTGTTACGTTTCATATTTGTATTAAATACGCAATCAATTTCTAAGTGTGTGTTTATACGCAGAACCGAGACTTAAAATACACTTTGAATACCTAAAAACCAGTTAAAATACAAGAAACGACATAAAATAACCTAGTTACAAAGTGCAGGAACTAAAAGTAAGCAAAACTAAAAGCTTTTCTACCTCCTTTCTCCTCGAATCACCTTCCACTCTTCTTTAGCCAATTAGATTTCACCCTTTTCCACATTTTTTCTCCTCCAATCATCTTTCACCATTCTTTAGCTAATTAGATTTCACCATTTTCCACATCTTTTCTCCTCCAATCACCTTTCACCCTTTTCCACCTCCTCTGTCCTTCAATCACCTTCCACCTTCATTAAAACCCCAACCACTTAACCCTCTTATAAATACAAACCCTAACACCTTCCAAACACTTACACCACCTCCAAATCACTTCAAAACTCTCTCAAATCTCCAAGATTTTCAACTTTGGGCAAAAAGTTCAAGAACCAAAACTGGTAACTTCGGTATTTCATCAACTCAAGAGTCATCAAACCCACTAAGTGAAAATTTCTTCGCAAACCGCAGTACACTCGAACACCCTTTTTAAGTTTTACACTTTTAGGTGCAATATGTTAACCTATCAAAAATACACTCAATCACACTTATACTTTTATGCAAAAATAAACAATCCATCATACATGCTATAGTTATGTGATACACGATTCGTATATGTGGAACATTCTTATGTGATGCTATTTGTCATTAACTTTGTTTAAAGTCTCCCCTTAACATGTATAGCGCTATAGGAGTAACGCACTGCCCGTATTCTTGAGGTCATGTTAAGATTATTCTATTTTTTCAGTGACACGCGAGGATTGACTTGTAGATTGCATGCCATGTTTACATTAATCTAGTATGCTAGCTTAACATGTGGATTTGTTTAAATGATTAATTACTTATGCTATAATTAAACTTGTGTACTCGCCAATGCTTTTGTGTTGAACTATACTTTAAACATGTTGCAGGTTAAGGATGTTGAACATGACGAAAACTTAGTAGGGACGACATAGAAACGCATCTAGAATGCTAGGTTTTATTATATAATATTGTTAAACTTGTTGTATTTGTATTTATGTTGTAATTGACTATTTGATCAATGAAATGAAACGGGTTTTGAATTTAATATTGTCGCAAATAGTCGAGCAATCTATTTACGTCCGCCTCGAAGATTCCGCCATCGGTTGAGGTGTGACAGATTGGTATCATAGCCATAAGTATAGGGAATTAGGAAAAAATGCCATTCTTTGACCTAGTCTATAGTCTAAGTACCCATACCTGACCATTCTTGATTTCATGCTTCATATACTCAAATCCTCCCTATTTGCTTCTACTCATCTTTTGTCTTAAAATTTAGTATATCTTTCCTACAACAATTTACCATACACACATGAGGACGTGAACACACTCGCATTATAAAAACGAGATGATTTCATCAAAACAGGAGTGAACCCTCACTTTGGTGAAAGACTCTCAATCCGCATTCTTGATTTCCATGAGATTATGCATCAAGTTAGGAGTGACATCCTCACCTTGATGAAATTTCGCCATGTTTATTCTAGTGGACCCTCACCAACAAGTCGGATTTAAGTCCTTACCTCATTTGATAAGTATCAACCCCACTTAGGGAATGACATTGTTAAGTTAGGGTGATACCCGCACCTTGGTAACTAGTCCCACTCCTCGATTTTCGAATCCCGCTAAAGTCTCGAAATTTCAATTGACTAAGGACATGTAGTAATCGTAAGGGTGAATACCGTTAACCAAACTTTCGGCGAGAGTATTTTACCTATTATGCCAAAGCATGCTTCCCAAACTCAAAATAACTTTCGATCACTTTGGTTAGTCAAGGTTTCGTTTAGGAACAATCCAAGTTTTAGTGAAAACCATCATTATATTATATCAATTTTATGCACAACATAATTCAAATATCCCTTTCTTTCAAATTTCAAATTATTTTCACAATGATTACTCGCGTATCATACTTATACTTTTCATGTACCTTACACACTATTTATAAATACGATTTGAAAAAGGTCACCCACAAGTTAAACACTACTCGCATTCCCAAAAATGGAAGTCTTATCATCAAAATAGGAGTGATCCCTTACCTTCACGATTTGACTCCCCCATTTCTCGAAGGAATCTTGTCCTTGAGATAGGAGTGATGTCCACACCTCAATGGAAGATCAAATCACAATTCGACTACTTTCGTAACAATCACTATATCAAAACTTATACTCAAACCTTTTATCATTGTTTCAATTTTTCTCATTTATGCATAAACCTCGAGCCTTATTATTTTATCCAAACGATTCCTCACCGTACAATTTATTTACGTAAATTACATACACGAAACTCCTAATGATACTTTAAACGTTTCTTTCACAATTTTCAAAAACTTTATGAAATGCTACCTATCAACTTAGTCGGTCTAACGAACCTCTTGCCCTCGATTTTCATAACTCGTCCAATCGCAAAAACACACTCATTTTATACAACCATTCTAAAGACATTTTATTTCCAACAAGAAACCAACGAAACTTTCTCTCACATACGTATAAGTCCACTTTGCTAAAATACTTTTCAAAACCCAAGTTTTCCACGAAAATTTTCAAAACACAACTTTCCTTGTATCAATATAAAAATAAAGCAAGCTCACTGTTTTACAACCTTTTCAAAAACCGCTAATATGAACCATGGGCAAGAAAATTTCATAATATCAGATAACCTACGACGTATGCAAATACAAATTTTTTTAAAAAAAGTAGCATTTCTTTTTGTTTTTACAAACCACATCTTACATCAAAAATTAATACTTTTCTCAATATTCACTCAACATTCACAATTTTTCTCCTTCATTCCTAAAAACCCGATTTATTTTATTTCAACCAACTCAATGTTTTGACTCAAGCGACCGTAAACATGCATATCGCCTTACACGTTTCCATTTATGCAGTCAATATTACATGTCAATAATACACATATCATCATTACACTTCGTGTTTACACACTCGCAACTTCATGAAAACTTAAATATGCTAAATCCCATTTTATTCCACCTTACGCTCGATACTACATGCTAATGTTATACATATTTGTCTTCAATCATACTCAAAATTTATACATTCACACTACTTGGTAGTCATACTTGAAATCTATAATTAGGCATAACCCTAAGTTCGACACTCATACATACATACATACAATCATGCTTACATACTTCATTTTTATACGCTATCTTACACACATTTTGCTTGTAATACTAAAATGTAACCTGACCCGTACACTACTAGTACAAACTATGCGGATCATGCAAAAGCCAAAATAATCGCGGGTGCACACGGGATTATATTGGTAAGCACATGAAACCATAGTGGGTTCTACTGTGTATCGCAACACGGAACATAATCTGACACCAAATAGCCAAACGAACGTAACATGGTGTGAACATGGTGGATACTCCGCTGGTACTTTCAATATTTAGTTGTCCCTACCATGTTACCAAACTTTCGTAAAACGTGCCACGAGAAATTCGGTGATTTCCCGGACCTTGTTAAATATATTTGATTTATAACAAACTTTTGTGACACAACTTTGAAATGCTTGGTACTCGATTATCCATGACAAAGCATCATCCCAAAATCGTTAGCTTTAACCGCTACAACTATCACTAGCATCTCTCAACTTTTGTGTTCGTATTTCATTCAATATCCACTCCATTCTTACCCCTCGCTTACACCCACCGAATTGTTCATACGCTCTCATACAACGAATATTCCCAAATTCTCCCCTTAACATTTCATCCAAACTTTATATTCTAGTAAAATGACCTAAACGATTTATCCATTTTTACAAACATCCTCACAGGTTCGAGTCAGTCAAAATACTTTTAAGATATCTTTCATTCTCTATTACACGCAAACTTCAACTAGACGGCCTAGTACCGCTAAAACTTTTGAAACCATAACTACCTGCCATCCTAGCTTCTCACCAATAAACATTTTCCTTTTTCTACGTGTGATTGTACTAATACGCATTTGAACCAATGGAAATTTTCCTACAACCTACAATGCGGGCCACACATTTTGTCAAACTGCATCCTTACTTACACAAAAACTTTTAGGTCACATCATTTTAAAACATTTCTCCTAATTGAGTTGGTCAACTCGCATTGCCTATATACACACATACAAGTTTTACTTATTTTTACACTTACTTACGGTTGATGTCCCAAGCCGCTTAGTCAAACGAGTTGCTTTTACAAACCTATCTTTATCACTCAAAATTATCTACGTACACCCAATTAACCATAGACGATCAATTTAGCCAAAACTTTGACCCATGCATTTTTAAACACGCTAATACATAAAACGCTACTTCGGCACTAAGCATCAAAAATTTCACGTTTAGTCAAACATTTTAACCGATTATCACTCGTATCGAACCATCAAAAAACCATCTTATCCCAAGTCTTCGTCTTAAATAAATTTCGGGACAAAATTTACTAACATAGGGGAGACTGTAACGCCTCGTATTTCTGTATTCTTATTCTTAGAAAGTTCGTATTCGCATTCTATTTTTTTGAAACCTTACATTCGTATTTCAATTTCAATCTCACAATTCGATACGCTAATCATAATGGAATTCATTTTTATACATATACGTGTTACGTTTCATATTTGTATTAAATACGCAATCAATTTCTAAGTGTGTGTTTATACGCAGAACCGAGACTTAAAATACACTTTGAATACCTAAAAACCAGTTAAAATACAAGAAACGACATAAAATAACCTAGTTACAAAGTGCAGGAACTAAAAGTAAGCAAAACTAAAAGCTTTTCTACCTCCTTTCTCCTCGAATCACCTTCCACTCTTCTTTAGCCAATTAGATTTCACCCTTTTCCACATTTTTTCTCCTCCAATCATCTTTCACCATTCTTTAGCTAATTAGATTTCACCATTTTCCACATCTTTTCTCCTCCAATCACCTTTCACCCTTTTCCACCTCCTCTGTCCTTCAATCACCTTCCACCTTCATTAAAACCCCAACCACTTAACCCTCTTATAAATACAAACCCTAACACCTTCCAAACACTTACACCACCTCCAAATCACTTCAAAACTCTCTCAAATCTCCAAGATTTTCAACTTTGGGCAAAAAGTTCAAGAACCAAAACTGGTAACTTCGGTATTTCATCAACTCAAGAGTCATCAAACCCACTAAGTGAAAATTTCTTCGCAAACCGCAGTACACTCGAACACCCTTTTTAAGTTTTACACTTTTAGGTGCAATATGTTAACCTATCAAAAATACACTCAATCACACTTATACTTTTATGCAAAAATAAACAATCCATCATACATGCTATAGTTATGTGATACACGATTCGTATATGTGGAACATTCTTATGTGATGCTATTTGTCATTAACTTTGTTTAAAGTCTCCCCTTAACATGTATAGCGCTATAGGAGTAACGCACTGCCCGTATTCTTGAGGTCATGTTAAGATTATTCTATTTTTTCAGTGACACGCGAGGATTGACTTGTAGATTGCATGCCATGTTTACATTAATCTAGTATGCTAGCTTAACATGTGGATTTGTTTAAATGATTAATTACTTATGCTATAATTAAACTTGTGTACTCGCCAATGCTTTTGTGTTGAACTATACTTTAAACATGTTGCAGGTTAAGGATGTTGAACATGACGAAAACTTAGTAGGGACGACATAGAAACGCATCTAGAATGCTAGGTTTTATTATATAATATTGTTAAACTTGTTGTATTTGTATTTATGTTGTAATTGACTATTTGATCAATGAAATGAAACGGGTTTTGAATTTAATATTGTCGCAAATAGTCGAGCAATCTATTTACGTCCGCCTCGAAGATTCCGCCATCGGTTGAGGTGTGACAGATTGGTATCATAGCCATAAGTATAGGGAATTAGGAAAAAATGCCATTCTTTGACCTAGTCTATAGTCTAAGTACCCATACCTGACCATTCTTGATTTCATGCTTCATATACTCAAATCCTCCCTATTTGCTTCTACTCATCTTTTGTCTTAAAATTTAGTATATCTTTCCTACAACAATTTACCATACACACATGAGGACGTGAACACACTCGCATTATAAAAACGAGATGATTTCATCAAAACAGGAGTGAACCCTCACTTTGGTGAAAGACTCTCAATCCGCATTCTTGATTTCCATGAGATTATGCATCAAGTTAGGAGTGACATCCTCACCTTGATGAAATTTCGCCATGTTTATTCTAGTGGACCCTCACCAACAAGTCGGATTTAAGTCCTTACCTCATTTGATAAGTATCAACCCCACTTAGGGAATGACATTGTTAAGTTAGGGTGATACCCGCACCTTGGTAACTAGTCCCACTCCTCGATTTTCGAATCCCGCTAAAGTCTCGAAATTTCAATTGACTAAGGACATGTAGTAATCGTAAGGGTGAATACCGTTAACCAAACTTTCGGCGAGAGTATTTTACCTATTATGCCAAAGCATGCTTCCCAAACTCAAAATAACTTTCGATCACTTTGGTTAGTCAAGGTTTCGTTTAGGAACAATCCAAGTTTTAGTGAAAACCATCATTATATTATATCAATTTTATGCACAACATAATTCAAATATCCCTTTCTTTCAAATTTCAAATTATTTTCACAATGATTACTCGCGTATCATACTTATACTTTTCATGTACCTTACACACTATTTATAAATACGATTTGAAAAAGGTCACCCACAAGTTAAACACTACTCGCATTCCCAAAAATGGAAGTCTTATCATCAAAATAGGAGTGATCCCTTACCTTCACGATTTGACTCCCCCATTTCTCGAAGGAATCTTGTCCTTGAGATAGGAGTGATGTCCACACCTCAATGGAAGATCAAATCACAATTCGACTACTTTCGTAACAATCACTATATCAAAACTTATACTCAAACCTTTTATCATTGTTTCAATTTTTCTCATTTATGCATAAACCTCGAGCCTTATTATTTTATCCAAACGATTCCTCACCGTACAATTTATTTACGTAAATTACATACACGAAACTCCTAATGATACTTTAAACGTTTCTTTCACAATTTTCAAAAACTTTATGAAATGCTACCTATCAACTTAGTCGGTCTAACGAACCTCTTGCCCTCGATTTTCATAACTCGTCCAATCGCAAAAACACACTCATTTTATACAACCATTCTAAAGACATTTTATTTCCAACAAGAAACCAACGAAACTTTCTCTCACATACGTATAAGTCCACTTTGCTAAAATACTTTTCAAAACCCAAGTTTTCCACGAAAATTTTCAAAACACAACTTTCCTTGTATCAATATAAAAATAAAGCAAGCTCACTGTTTTACAACCTTTTCAAAAACCGCTAATATGAACCATGGGCAAGAAAATTTCATAATATCAGATAACCTACGACGTATGCAAATACAAATTTTTTTAAAAAAAGTAGCATTTCTTTTTGTTTTTACAAACCACATCTTACATCAAAAATTAATACTTTTCTCAATATTCACTCAACATTCACAATTTTTCTCCTTCATTCCTAAAAACCCGATTTATTTTATTTCAACCAACTCAATGTTTTGACTCAAGCGACCGTAAACATGCATATCGCCTTACACGTTTCCATTTATGCAGTCAATATTACATGTCAATAATACACATATCATCATTACACTTCGTGTTTACACACTCGCAACTTCATGAAAACTTAAATATGCTAAATCCCATTTTATTCCACCTTACGCTCGATACTACATGCTAATGTTATACATATTTGTCTTCAATCATACTCAAAATTTATACATTCACACTACTTGGTAGTCATACTTGAAATCTATAATTAGGCATAACCCTAAGTTCGACACTCATACATACATACATACAATCATGCTTACATACTTCATTTTTATACGCTATCTTACACACATTTTGCTTGTAATACTAAAATGTAACCTGACCCGTACACTACTAGTACAAACTATGCGGATCATGCAAAAGCCAAAATAATCGCGGGTGCACACGGGATTATATTGGTAAGCACATGAAACCATAGTGGGTTCTACTGTGTATCGCAACACGGAACATAATCTGACACCAAATAGCCAAACGAACGTAACATGGTGTGAACATGGTGGATACTCCGCTGGTACTTTCAATATTTAGTTGTCCCTACCATGTTACCAAACTTTCGTAAAACGTGCCACGAGAAATTCGGTGATTTCCCGGACCTTGTTAAATATATTTGATTTATAACAAACTTTTGTGACACAACTTTGAAATGCTTGGTACTCGATTATCCATGACAAAGCATCATCCCAAAATCGTTAGCTTTAACCGCTACAACTATCACTAGCATCTCTCAACTTTTGTGTTCGTATTTCATTCAATATCCACTCCATTCTTACCCCTCGCTTACACCCACCGAATTGTTCATACGCTCTCATACAACGAATATTCCCAAATTCTCCCCTTAACATTTCATCCAAACTTTATATTCTAGTAAAATGACCTAAACGATTTATCCATTTTTACAAACATCCTCACAGGTTCGAGTCAGTCAAAATACTTTTAAGATATCTTTCATTCTCTATTACACGCAAACTTCAACTAGACGGCCTAGTACCGCTAAAACTTTTGAAACCATAACTACCTGCCATCCTAGCTTCTCACCAATAAACATTTTCCTTTTTCTACGTGTGATTGTACTAATACGCATTTGAACCAATGGAAATTTTCCTACAACCTACAATGCGGGCCACACATTTTGTCAAACTGCATCCTTACTTACACAAAAACTTTTAGGTCACATCATTTTAAAACATTTCTCCTAATTGAGTTGGTCAACTCGCATTGCCTATATACACACATACAAGTTTTACTTATTTTTACACTTACTTACGGTTGATGTCCCAAGCCGCTTAGTCAAACGAGTTGCTTTTACAAACCTATCTTTATCACTCAAAATTATCTACGTACACCCAATTAACCATAGACGATCAATTTAGCCAAAACTTTGACCCATGCATTTTTAAACACGCTAATACATAAAACGCTACTTCGGCACTAAGCATCAAAAATTTCACGTTTAGTCAAACATTTTAACCGATTATCACTCGTATCGAACCATCAAAAAACCATCTTATCCCAAGTCTTCGTCTTAAATAAATTTCGGGACAAAATTTACTAACATAGGGGAGACTGTAACGCCTCGTATTTCTGTATTCTTATTCTTAGAAAGTTCGTATTCGCATTCTATTTTTTTGAAACCTTACATTCGTATTTCAATTTCAATCTCACAATTCGATACGCTAATCATAATGGAATTCATTTTTATACATATACGTGTTACGTTTCATATTTGTATTAAATACGCAATCAATTTCTAAGTGTGTGTTTATACGCAGAACCGAGACTTAAAATACACTTTGAATACCTAAAAACCAGTTAAAATACAAGAAACGACATAAAATAACCTAGTTACAAAGTGCAGGAACTAAAAGTAAGCAAAACTAAAAGCTTTTCTACCTCCTTTCTCCTCGAATCACCTTCCACTCTTCTTTAGCCAATTAGATTTCACCCTTTTCCACATTTTTTCTCCTCCAATCATCTTTCACCATTCTTTAGCTAATTAGATTTCACCATTTTCCACATCTTTTCTCCTCCAATCACCTTTCACCCTTTTCCACCTCCTCTGTCCTTCAATCACCTTCCACCTTCATTAAAACCCCAACCACTTAACCCTCTTATAAATACAAACCCTAACACCTTCCAAACACTTACACCACCTCCAAATCACTTCAAAACTCTCTCAAATCTCCAAGATTTTCAACTTTGGGCAAAAAGTTCAAGAACCAAAACTGGTAACTTCGGTATTTCATCAACTCAAGAGTCATCAAACCCACTAAGTGAAAATTTCTTCGCAAACCGCAGTACACTCGAACACCCTTTTTAAGTTTTACACTTTTAGGTGCAATATGTTAACCTATCAAAAATACACTCAATCACACTTATACTTTTATGCAAAAATAAACAATCCATCATACATGCTATAGTTATGTGATACACGATTCGTATATGTGGAACATTCTTATGTGATGCTATTTGTCATTAACTTTGTTTAAAGTCTCCCCTTAACATGTATAGCGCTATAGGAGTAACGCACTGCCCGTATTCTTGAGGTCATGTTAAGATTATTCTATTTTTTCAGTGACACGCGAGGATTGACTTGTAGATTGCATGCCATGTTTACATTAATCTAGTATGCTAGCTTAACATGTGGATTTGTTTAAATGATTAATTACTTATGCTATAATTAAACTTGTGTACTCGCCAATGCTTTTGTGTTGAACTATACTTTAAACATGTTGCAGGTTAAGGATGTTGAACATGACGAAAACTTAGTAGGGACGACATAGAAACGCATCTAGAATGCTAGGTTTTATTATATAATATTGTTAAACTTGTTGTATTTGTATTTATGTTGTAATTGACTATTTGATCAATGAAATGAAACGGGTTTTGAATTTAATATTGTCGCAAATAGTCGAGCAATCTATTTACGTCCGCCTCGAAGATTCCGCCATCGGTTGAGGTGTGACAGATTGGTATCATAGCCATAAGTATAGGGAATTAGGAAAAAATGCCATTCTTTGACCTAGTCTATAGTCTAAGTACCCATACCTGACCATTCTTGATTTCATGCTTCATATACTCAAATCCTCCCTATTTGCTTCTACTCATCTTTTGTCTTAAAATTTAGTATATCTTTCCTACAACAATTTACCATACACACATGAGGACGTGAACACACTCGCATTATAAAAACGAGATGATTTCATCAAAACAGGAGTGAACCCTCACTTTGGTGAAAGACTCTCAATCCGCATTCTTGATTTCCATGAGATTATGCATCAAGTTAGGAGTGACATCCTCACCTTGATGAAATTTCGCCATGTTTATTCTAGTGGACCCTCACCAACAAGTCGGATTTAAGTCCTTACCTCATTTGATAAGTATCAACCCCACTTAGGGAATGACATTGTTAAGTTAGGGTGATACCCGCACCTTGGTAACTAGTCCCACTCCTCGATTTTCGAATCCCGCTAAAGTCTCGAAATTTCAATTGACTAAGGACATGTAGTAATCGTAAGGATGAATACCGTTAACCAAAATTTCGGCGAGAGTATTTTACCTATTATGCCAAAGCATGCTTCCCAAACTCAAAATAACTTTCGATCACTTTGGTTAGTCAAGGTTTCGTTTAGGAACAATCCAAGTTTTAGTGAAAACCATCATTATATTATATCAATTTTATGCACAACATAATTCAAATATCCCTTTCTTTCAAATTTCAAATTATTTTCACAATGATTACTCGCGTATCATACTTATACTTTTCATGTACCTTACACACTATTTATAAATACGATTTGAAAAAGGTCACCCACAAGTTAAACACTATTCGCATTCCCAAAAATGGAAGTCTTATCATCAAAATAGGAGTGATCCCTTACCTTCACGATTTGACTCCCCCATTTCTCGAAGGAATCTTGTCCTTGAGATAGGAGTGATGTCCACACCTCAATGGAAGATCAAATCACAATTCGACTACTTTCGTAACAATCACTATATCAAAACTTATACTCAAACCTTTTATCATTGTTTCAATTTTTCTCATTTATGCATAAACCTCGAGCCTTATTATTTTATCCAAACGATTCCTCACCGTACAATTTATTTACGTAAATTATATACACGAAACTCCTAATGATACTTTAAACGTTTCTTTCACAATTTTCAAAAACTTTATGAAATGCTACCTATCAACTTAGTCGGTCTAACGAACCTCTTGCCCTCGATTTTCATAACTCGTCCAATCGCAAAAACACACTCATTTTATACAACCATTCTAAAGACATTTTATTTCCAACAAGAAACCAACGAAACTTTCTCTCACATACGTATAAGTCCACTTTGCTAAAATACTTTTCAAAACCCAAGTTTTCCACGAAAATTTTCAAAACACAACTTTCCTTGTATCAATATAAAAATAAAGCAAGCTCACTGTTTTACAACCTTTCCAAAAACCGCTAATATGAACCATGGGCAAGAAAATTTCATAATATCAGATAACCTACGACGTATGCAAATACAAATTTTTTTAAAAAAAGTAGCATTTCTTTTTGTTTTTACAAACCACGTCTTACATCAAAAATTAATACTTTTCTCAATATTCACTCAACATTCACAATTTTTCTCCTTCATTCCTGAAAAACCCGATTTATTTTATTTCAACCAACTCAATGTTTTGACTCAAGCGACCGTAAACATGCATATCGCCTTACACGTTTCCATTTATGCAGTCAATATTACATGTCAATAATACACATATCATCATTACACTTCGTGTTTACACACTCGCAACTTCATGAAAACTTAAATATGCTAAATCCCATTTTATTCCACCTTACGCTCGATACTACATGCTAATGTTATACATATTTGTCTTCAATCATACTCAAAATTTATACATTCACACTACTTGGTAGTCATACTTGAAATCTATAATTAGGCATAACCCTAAGTTTCGACACTCATACATACATACATACAATCATGCTTACATACTTCATTTTTATACGCTATCTTACACACATTTTGCTTGTAATACTAAATGTAACCTGACCCGTACACTACTAGTACAAACTATGCGGATCATGCAAAAGCCAAAATAATCGCGGGTGCACACGGGATTATATTGGTAAGCACATGAAACCATAGTGGGTTCTACTGTGTATCGCAACACGGAACATAATCTGACACCAAATAGCCAAACGAACGTAACATGGTGTGAACATGGTGGATACCCCGCTGGTACTTTCAATATTTAATTGTCCCTACCATGTTACCAAACTTTCGTAAAACGTGCACGAGAAATTCGGTGATTTCCCGGACCTTGTTAAATATATTTGATTTATAACAAACTTTTGTGACACAACTTTGAAATGCTTGGTACTCGATTATCCATGACAAAGCATCATCTCAAAATCGTTAGCTTTAACCGCTACAACTATCACTAGCATCTCTCAACTTTTGTGTTCGTATTTCATTCAATATCCACTCCATTCTTACCCCTCGCTTACACCCACCGAATTGTTCATACGCTCTCATACAACGAATATTCCCAATTCTCCCCTTAACATTTCATCCAAACTTTATATTCTAGTAAAATGACCTAAACAATTTATCCATTTTTACAAACATCCTCACAGGTTCGAGTCAGTCAAAATACTTTTAAGATATCTTTCATTCTCTATTACACGCAAACTTCAACTAGACGGCCTAGTACCGCTAAAACTTTTGAAACCATAACTACCTGCCATCCTAGCTTTTCACCAATAAACATTTTCTTTTTCTACGTGTGATTGTACTAATACGCATTTGAACCAATGGAAATTTTCCTAAAACCTACAATGCGGGCCACACATTTTGTCAAACTGCATCCTTACTTACACAAAAACTTTTAGGTCACATCATTTTAAAACATTTCTCCTAATTGAGTTGGTCAACTCGCATTGCCTATATACACACATACAAGTTTTACTTATTTTTACACTTACTTACGGTTGATGTCCCAAGCCGCTTAGTCAAACGAGTTGCTTTTACAAACCTATCTTTATCACTCAAAATTATCTACGTACACCCAATTAACCATAGACGATCAATTTAGCCAAAACTTTGACCCATGCATTTTTAAACACGCTAATACATAAAACGCTACTTCGGCACTAAGCATCAAAAATTTCACGTTTAGTCAAACATTTTAACCGATTATCACTCGTATCGAACCATCAAAAAACCATCTTATCCCAAGTCTTCGTCTTAAATAAATTTCGGGACAAAATTTACTAACATAGGGGAGACTGTAACGCCTCGTATTTCTGTATTCTTATTCTTAGAAAGTTCGTATTCGCATTCTATTTTTTTGAAACCTTACATTCGTATTTCAATTTCAATCTCACAATTCGATACGCTAATCATAATGGAATTCATTTTTATACATATACGTGTTACGTTTCATATTTGTATTAAATACGCAATCAATTTCTAAATGTGTATTTATACGCAAAACCGAGACTTAAAATACACTTTGAATACCTAAAAACCAGTTAAAATACAAGAAACGACATAAAATAACCTAGTTACAAAGTGCAGGAACTAAAAGTAAGCAAAACTAAAAGCTTTTCTACCTCCTTTCTCCTCGAATCACCTTCCACTCTTCTTTAACCAATTAGATTTCACCCTTTTCCACATTTTTCTCCTCCAATCATCTTTCACCATTCTTTAGCCAATTAGATTTCACCATTTTCCACCTCTTTTCTCCTCCAATCACCCTTCACCCTTTCCACCTCCTCTGTCCTTCAATCACCTTCCACCTTCATTAAAACCCCAACCACTTAACCCTCTTATAAATACAAACCCTAACACCTTCCAAACACTTACACCACCTCCAAATCACTTCAAAACTCTCTCAAATCTCCAAGATTTTCAACTTTGGGCAAAAAGTTCAAGAACCAAAACTGTTAACTTCGGTATTTCATCAACTCAAGAGTCATCAAACCCACTAAGTGAAAATTTCTCTTCGCAAACTGCAGTACACTCGAACACCCTTTTTAAGTTTTACACTTTTAGGTGCAATATGTTAACCTATCAAAAATACACTCAATCACACTTATACTTTTATGCAAAAATAAACAATCCATCATACATGCTATAGTTATGTGATACACGATTCGTATATGTGGAACATTCTTATGTGATGCTATTTGTCATTAACTTTGTTTAAAGTCTCCCCCTTAACATGTATAGCGCTATAGGAGTAACGCACTGCCCGTATTCTTGAGGTCATGTTAAGATTATTCTATTTTTTCAGTGACACGCGAGGATTGACTTGTAAATTGCATGCCATGTTTACATTAATCTAGTATGCTAGCTTAACATGTGGATTTGTTTAAATGATTAATTACTTATGCTATAATTAAATTTGTGTACTCGCCAATGCTTTTGTGTTGAACTATACTTTAAACATGTTGCAGGTTAAGGATGTCGAACATGACGAAAACTTAGTAGGGATGACATAGAAACGTATCTAGAATGCTAGGTTTCATGTTATAATATTGTTAAACTTGTTGTATTTGGATTTATATTTTAATTGACTATTTGATCAATGAAATGAAACGGGTTTTGAATTTAATATTGTCACAAATAGTGTTATGATGTCTCGAGCAATCTATTTACGTCCGCCCCGATGATTCCGCCACTGGTTGGGGTGTGACAGATTGGTATCATAGCCATAACTATAGGGAACTAGGAAAAATTGCCATTATTTGACCTACTTTATAGTCTAAGTACCCATACCTGACCATTTTTTATTTCATGCTTCATATACTCAAATTCTCCCTATATGCTTCTATCTCATCTTTTGTCTTAAAATTTCGTATGTCTTTCCTACAACAATTTACCATACACACATGAGGACGTGAACACACTTGCATTATACAAACGAGACGATTTCATCAAAATAGGAGTGAAACCCTCACTTTGGTGAAAGACTCTCAATCCGCATTCTCGATTTCCATGAGATTATACATCAAGTTAGGAGTGACATCCTCACCTTGATGAAATTTCGCCATGTTTATTCCAGTGGACCCTTACTAACAGTCGGATTTAAGTCTTACCTCGTTTGGTACGTATCAACCACACTTAGGGAATGACGTTGTCAAGCTAGGGGTGATACCCACACCTTGGTAACTAGTCCCACTCCTCGATTTTCGAATCCCACTAAAGCCTCGAACTTTCAATTAAGGTCATGAAAGTAACCGTAAGGTTGAATACAGTTAACCGAAATTTTGATGAGAGTATTCTACCTATTAGGCCAAAAATGCTTCCCAAACTCAAAAGAGCTTTCTATCACTTTGGTTAGTCAAGGTTTCGTTTCGAAAAATCCAAGTTTTAGTCAAAACCATCATTATATTATATCAATTTTATGCATAACATAATTCAAATATCCCTTTCTTTCAAAATTGAAATTAGTTTCACAACGGTTACTCGCTTATCATACTTATACTTCTCATGTAACTTACACACTATTTATAAATACGATTTCAAAAACGTCACCCACAAGATAAACATACTCGCATTCCCAGAATTAGAAGTCTTATCATCAAAATAGGAGTGATCCCTTACCTTTACGATTTGACTCCGCCCATTTCTCAAAAGAATCTTGTCCTTGAGATAGGAGTCATGTCCACACCTCAATGGAAGATCAAATCACAATTCGACTGCTTCGTAACAATCACTAGTTTTTCAATACTTCGTGTTTTTTTAAATCAAGGCTTTTATTTCAAGTTAATTTTGAAATCTTAAGTGGATTTTCATAAAAAGAAAAATGGGTACAAATCCATGTGTGGGTGTAGTTCAAGTATAAGCAAAGATTCACCACAATCTAGCTCCGCAACCTCATGAGTTAAATCTTTAATACCCCACCAACGATTACCGCTAGTCAGTGGGCATGTGTTACGAATCAAAATCAAAGCATTCAAACTCTTCTCCTTAGCGAGAGTGAAACTGGAAGTAACAACCGACCACCAAAGTTGAATCATATGAACGATTATCCTTCATGGAAAAGTCGTTTTCATACGTATGTTCTTGGTCAAAATACCAAGTTATGGACGTGTTTTACTACTCCGTACAAAGAATCTCTCGAAGAAGTTGTATCAAATTCAACCTCTTTAGCGGAATTGGATGAGAACGATAAAAGGGCTTATGATCTAGAAAAGAAGGCCTTTGCCATTCTTACACAAGCATTCACAAGGATATTTACCATCAATTTATGTATTGTACCACTACGAAGAGCTTGTGGGACTCTTTGAAAACAAGAGGAGAAGGAAATGCAACAACGAGAAAGATTCTACATGATCTTTTATAGAAAGAGTTTGAAGGGTTTCCGTTTATGGAAAGTGAAACACTAAGTGATATGACAACTCGATTCTATCATTTGCTTAAGAGATGTACTAATACAAGGTTAATGCATCACAACAGGAGATTGTTATGCGTTTTGCTGATGCCTTACCACTTAAGTGGAGGCAATTTATTGGATTGCTAAAACATACCGGTGTTTTGGATGTAATCAACATTTATGAATTTGTTCAGAAACTTGAAAACAAAAATGAAGAAGAATTCGCAAAGTAAAACGATTTCCTGTCCTGCAAAATCTAGAGATGTATTTTGGAGGCATTAACAAGGTATAAGTACAAATCAAAAACCGAAGCTTCAAACACATTTGTGTCAAATACAAATCCTTTTCTGCCGCAAGTTCAACCAAATTAGTCTGTTAGTTCAAGTGCTCAAGTTTACGAACAAGCTTTTGATCCAAAAGCTTTTCTTCCTCAACCACAAGATGTTAGCTGAACAAATGTTCAAGACTATGAACAAACATTTGATCCAAAAGCATATCTTCCTTTAAACCACAAGTTGTTACACCACAAGTTCCACACAAGCTTTCTATGGTAAAAACTTTCAACCCTCAAACCCTAACACTGTCAGACTGATACATCAAACCTTTCTAAAGTGAGTGTGGAAGTTGCCCGGAACCCTGGAGCTTCTAAACACTTTGGTGAGTTCTTACTGCGGATTAGTAGCTGGATAAATTGGTAACATTAATAAACTAGTGAAGACTATGCCCAGATCGATAAGGAGGAGATGGAGTTAATTGATATCAAATGGGCGTTTGCAAGTGCATTGAGAAGGGCAAAATATTTTATGGAGAAAACAGGAAGAACTAATCTGGATAGCAACAAGGATACTCCATACGGTTTTGACAAAAGGAAAGTTACTTGTTTCAACTGTAGAGAGAACGAGCATTTTAAAAGAGAATGCACGAAGCCTCCACAATAAGGGAATCAATATCCTTTCAACAGAAATCAAGATACTAGCAATGAAAGAGCAATGATTCTACAAACAATTGCAACCGAGCGTTAGTAGTTCAAGCAGATGAGCGTTGTGATTGGTCTGTTCAATTGGGAAACAGTGGTGGAGGAGGAACTGCATACTATGCCGAAATTGCTAAAAATGATAACGATGGAGAATCGTCCAGAAATGATGACAGTTCATGGGATAGCAGCAGTTCAGATGATGCAGAATCAACTTCGAGTGAAGCTCGATCTGAAGATGTTAGTGCTGAAGTAGATGATGTGATTACTAAAACTGAATCGACGGATAGCAGCGAAGCAGATTTGGAACATGAAACTAGAAGGGTCATCTGATGAGTTTTCCAAACATCTCTCATCAATCGGATCCTCCACTCTCCATGCAGCATTCATGACCCGTTTAGATCGCCAATCTAGTCAGGTAAGTTTCAATAAACCTATTGTGTCTAGATGTTTTGAATGTATAGTTTTAAAAGGAAATACTTAGAACTTGAAGGTAAATTTGATCACATAAAGAAGTATCATCAGAGTTTGATTGTAGATCTGACAAATTGCACTGAGGCAAACACAACTCTTAAGAAAAATGAAAAGAAATTTAAAACAACAATTGAAACCTTAATCATATCTCCTAATCATGATTACATCTGATAAGTCTGAGCTTACGTGGACAACAATACCGATAATCATAGTTAAATACTTATCCATTTAATTTTGAAAACCTAATACCGTCTTTGACAAAGATTAAAATGCTGGTATGATTCTTTTATCTTGAAACACAAAAAGATATATAGTTTATCTGTATATTTTGATTTTAAGTCTAGTTTATTTAGTTGCTTATGTAGTTACTTTTTGAAAGTTAGCCAAAGTTGATACTCGAAAGTTTCTACCAAGATACGCCAGAAAACCATCTGTTTGATATCGCAACTTCATAAAGTAATATCTTGCAACAAGTAATCCATCAAAGAAATCCAAAATCTGAAATTCGTTTGAGTGTGTGTATCTCATACGAATGAACCTAGTCATTTGATTTGACTTGGTCATTTGTTTTTCTCAAATCTGCTGCTGGAATTCATACGAGTGTGTGTATCTCGTTCCGGGAATACAATCATACGAAGATTTTATGATAAGTCTTTCGTGTGTATTCCATGAGAAAGTTGTGTTCTAATTATATTTGTCTATTGAGTACAGATTGATACAAAAGAACATGAACAAAGACCAGCAACGAAGAAATCTAACAAGTCAGAAGAGAAAACAAGAAAGATTTGAAGTTTCTTAGAAGATCAAAGACCAGATGCCCTAATCATTGGATAGCAGATCTATCAATGGATAACAGATCTTCAGGGGAGTTTGTTGATGCTCCAAACCATTCTATGTGAAGACCCTGAAGACCAAGACCGAAGACCGAAGACCAAAGACCAAGCAACATCCAAGGGGGAGTTTGTTGATACAGTTTTGTGTCTGTCGCTTGTTCTTAATTACAGTGGTAATTGTATGTTCTTTGCTCAAGTGTCTGTATAGGTTTGGTCATGTCGAAAAGATCGAGATATCCTTCTATCTTGATCTAGTATGACATCTTAGCTTGTCTGTGTTAATCAGTTGCATGTGTGCATACTGATAAGTCTTGGAAACGACATGTCTACACACGTTCTCCAGAAAAATGGATTTTATGCGAGTCAGAGTTTTCGTACGAATCAGGTGATTCGTTCGAAATAATTTGAGTAACAAGTGTGTTACTTGTTACGTACGAAACAAGCATTTCGTACGAAACAGTTGACTCGTACAAAATCCTGGAGTTGTGACTCGTGTGAAATAGTGTGTTCAGTATGTCTAGACTCGTATTTCGTACGAAACTAGACAGACACATATAAGCAGACATGTACCTCTTAGTTGTTGTTGCATGTGAACTAGTTGACTCGTGTGTGAGAGTTAGACAGATCAGACTGAAAGAACGAGCTAGCAAACTGATCTTTTTGTGAGATCTCTAAGTTAGCATTTCTGGTGAAGACGAAGACACAAGAACATAGCAAGTTTGTTTGAGTCATACAAGCATTGTGTGTATATGTTTGTATTTGTTCTCAATCATTAATCAAGATAGTGAATCTTTGGTTACCCCGTGTTCTTTACTTTGCTTTGGTTGCATGCACACTTGGATTCCGCACTTGTGTGTGTGTGTGTCACATGAACAAGGAACTAGTTTAACACCATCCGCAGGTGGACCTACTAAGAGTTGTAGTAACTCAGTGTGCTCCTCTCCTAAAATCCTAAGTTAGAAAGAAATACGAAATCAACAATTGAAACCTCAAAACAATCAACGAAAGCAAAATCATGCTAACCAAGGAAATGGAAAAAGCAAACAGAGCCAAAACAAGAAGAAAATTCAAAATGTGAACTTCGTGAAATCCCGAGTGACTGATAAATTGAATATTTTGAAAACAAATCCAACACGGATTTTGTTAAACAAAATAAAATTTGAAGAGAAACAGTCAGAACCACTACACACAACACACAAATTGTTGTGATGTGGGACCAAGTACCTCAAGATCACGAAGTTCATAATCAAGCTATCACATTTGTAATACTCCGAGGTTTGTTGAGCAGAGATCATGCTTTGATTGTGGTAAGTATGGACGCATTGTCAAAAACTGTCCATATCTCACAAAGGGAAAAGCGAAAATTGATGTGCCCCGTGGTAAACATTACCATGCTAAATCTGTTTCGCCAAAACAGGACCCACGTCTTGTTAAACAACGAGAAATGAAACTGATAAAGAAACAACAAAAAGCTGTTGCAAAAGCTTTAAAACTGGAGGTTGTCCAAACACAATCAAATGTTAAAATTGAGAAACAAAAACAGATTTGGAAACCAAAACCAGTAATTGTTTCATGGGGAGCACAATCCATTCCGAATAATCGGGAAAACGAAGTTCTAATTCTCGATGATGTCGGACGACCTGAGTCAATGAAGGTTGGGTCCCCATCTCCAACTTAACTTTAATGAGTGTGCAGGATGTTCCAGGAGGAACTATTGATAATCATAGAATTATTAATAGTGGAGCATCCAGGCACAAGATTAGCGACATGCAGCTCCAAAACATCGTTATATCCACGAGTTGTTGCCTTTGTTGGAGAGAAAGAGAAGATAATGTCCGATAAGTGAAGAAAGTTTGGTGAATGAAGTTGATAACTTCGACAAGATGAAAAACGACCAACAATTTGTTATTTAAGGCTTGGATCGGATCCACAGAATAGATTCAATCGAAATGTACGTGCATGAAGCACATCAGAAGATTATCAAAGATTCATGTCTTATATCTTCCACAATTAGTTCAAAGCTTACTAGATGATCGTGCAGTGTACATTTCACCACGGGTGTGATTGAAGAAAATGTGTTTGGATGAACAAACCAACCGGGTGTGCGAATGCCTTGGTATGGTTTGAACAACCGCACACTACTTCTCAAGGAGAAAGACAAAGACCTTTGCTAGTGCCAAAACATGTGGACAACATCATGTATGGACTGTCCAAAGATGATGTGTACAAGCTTCTCCACATGCACTCTTGCTTCTTACCAGTCGGACCCAGAGGTTTATAATCTCGTTGCTGTGAAGAGATTTATCAGTTATATGAAGTATCTGCAAAATCGGCCTTGAAATCCACACCGGGTGGATATCCAGTTGGGAGAGGACACAAATTCCTGGCAATGCACGGAGAAATTGCAGAATTACGGTTTAAATTCTCTAATCTCTTCTATCTGTGTCAATATTTAAGTTGCTTTAATTGATTTCTAAAATCTTGTACAGCACTCCAGACCAAACACATTGATCTTGAATATCACCTCACACGTGATTGTTTCAATATGAAACTCATCAATGTTGTTTTGATCCACACCGCTTACCAACGTGCCAGCTCATTTTTCCAAAATTAAGTTAAATCATTTTATTAAATTAATTTTGGTGAATGACATCGAGATAAAACATGAGTTAATCCACATCGGGAAATCGTTGTTGTAAATATTATTCTTGAAGACAATCCAAAAAGATGTATTTAAAGGATTAAATTAACTTTTTGCATTGTAGGGGAAGTAAATTCCAATCCGAAAAATACAAAAACATTGCAAAACATCAAAAAGGACAAAAACATAAGAAAAACAAAAATGAGTTTCCTGGCAAGAAAAAAGAGAAAATGATAGTAAATTAGTGGTCTCTCACAACCTCTTTGAACCTAAAATGAAAAATGATAAGTAGCTCTATATTCAATGTATGGGTAGGCTCACAATCATTTTAAAGTGTGCAGGGTGATATAAACATAATCGACTGAAGACCAGGTGGGAACCAATCATTGGCATATGGTCTTGGTACTGAAATTTCGGTTGATTAGTATGCTGAGGTTTTGAGATATGCGTCTTTATGCTTGTTTATCATCTAGGCATCATGGTTGAATCTTTTACCGAAAAATAACGGGAACGCAAGTCTAGAACTTCCATGATACCATACATACGTGTAAATATTGCATACGACCATCAATAAGTGATAAACATATCACATCCACCCAAACAATAAGTGATAATATATCACAGCTTTATGCGGGAGCTAAGTTTGTCTCTTTGTCGGTACGATGGTACTAACCTGTTCACGGACTTACTCCTATGCCATGCGTGCATTTGAAAATCAAGTTCCTCATCAATAAGTGATTTAATCAATAGGGCTTGTTTTCATGTAAAATAAGTGAGTATCTCACAATCTATACGTCAAAACAAATGATAAATAGTATACTCACCGGTAATATTTTCTCTCGTGCATGTCTTGATACGGGAATGTGGTGTGAGTGGATGAACACCAGTCGGTAAGTATAAATCATACATAAATCGTATCCCCTAACTGCGAGTACATCTGATAAATTGAGCTTATGTGGACAACAATACCGATAATTGTTATAGAATACTTATCTAAATGCTAATTAATTGAACAACAAGTATGTTTTGGCATGACCGTATACTAATATGATTCTCTTACCCTCAAAATTCGTAAAAAGAATGTCTGTAAATATTTATTTATTGCTTTCCGTCCTTACATTTAAAAAAATTGAAAAATGTCAAAAATATTTTAGGTGAGTTTTTTAATATAAATTTTATAAAAGCCAAAAAGATTTTGCTTCTAGTTTATTTTTATTGGCCGATGTTGGAACTCGAGTCTATCCTACCTAAAATCCTGATTGTAAGCCAGGAAATAATTGCATCTTCATAAATGGTCGAAGTTGACAAGCTTTGAAGGTTAATGGTTTAAAATTCAACAATCTTAAAAACTCTTAAAGTATTGTCAGTTGGTAGTTGAATAAGACTTGGTCTCATGTGTGCCATTTGCTAAGTTAGCTTAAGATCAAACCTTCATGAAATTTTCAAATGAAAATTCTATAAGGTTGATTAAATCTCTAGGAGTTATTCTCATTACGCGTTTAGCTTTATTGTGTGTGTAGATATGGCATCCAAGCAAGCTAAAGGCAAAGAGAACGAGTTTGAAGGAAAGGTTATGGGAGAAGAGACACAAAATAAATGCAAGCGTGAATCAAGAAGATCATTCATAGCTGACCACTTATCAACTACACAAGATATATTCAAGGGGAGTTTGCTGATGCACCTCCTGACTGTGACACATGAAGACATCTGAAGATCCAACAGTGTGAAGAACGAACCATCACGAGAAGCATCCAAGGTGGAGTTTGTTGATGCATATTTGTGTGGATAGTGACTCAGTTCGGTTTGGCTCGGTTCGACTCAGTTCGGTATTCACGCCGGAAACTTGTAGTCTGAAGCAGGCCATTAGAAATGAAGCCCAAGACCAAGCAACATCCAAGGGGGAGTTTGTTGATGCACTTTTTTGTCTGTCTCTTGCTCTTAGTTAGCCAGTAATTGTACGGTCTTTGTTTGTTGCGTCTGTAAAGTTTGGTCGTGTCAACCAAATCAAGATATCCTCCTATCTTGATTTAGTACGACGTTTAGTTTGTCTGTGTTGTAAAACAGTTGCATATGTGTATACTGTTAAGTCTTCTATTTCTGATCTTACTCTGTACGACGTGTTTGTTAGCACATTCTCCGAAGAACAATTATTCGTGCGAGTGAACTGTGCTTTGTACGAGCAAGTTGCTTGCTTGTACGAGCAATTACTTGTTCGTATAAGTGACCCTCTCAAGAAAGAACTACTTGTTCGTATGAGCAAGTTAGTTATTCGTACGAGCCATAGGTGGTTCGTACGAGCAACCTTTTCTGAATGTTTTTCGTGCTTTGTAGGGGTACTTCGTACGCACAGTAACCTTCTTCGTATTGTTGCAGGATGTTGGTAGTATATAAACAGACATGCACTTCACAGATATATTAGACACAACTGACACTAGTGACACTAGGTGAGCACTAAGAGAGCACAGAGAGAGAACACTGAGGGTGTATAGAGAGATAAGTATTTTATTCATGAGTGTATTACTGGGTCTCTCTACCAATCAATATATTGAATATTTGAAGATATATCTCTTGTTATATTGGTTGTGCTCATGCTTTGTTTTGCATATACACTTGATTCCGCAGTCGTTTGTGTGTTAAACAAAAGGAAGAAGGTTATATTGATCCTCCAAGTGGACCTACAGTACCATTTCTTTTTTTTACAAACCACATCTTACATAAAAAATTATTACTTTTCTCAATATTCACTCAACATTCACAATTTTGGTCCTTGATTCCCAACAAACCCGATTTTACTTTATTTCAACCAACTCAATGTTTTGACTCAAGCGACTATACACATGCATATCGCCTTACACGCTTCATTTATGCAATCAATATTACATGACAATCTTACACATATCACCATTACACTTGTATTTTACACATTCGCAACTTCATGGTAACTTATTTATGCTAAATCCCATTTTATTCCACCTATACGCTCGATACTACATGCTAATGTTATACGTATTTGTCTTCAATCATACTCACAATTATACATTCACACTACTTGGTAGTCATATTTGAAATCTATAATTAGGCATAACCCGAGTGGTTTCGCCTATGTTCGACACTCATACATACATACATACAATCATGCTTACGTACTTATTTTTTATACGCTATCTTACACACATTTGCTTGTATTACTAAAATGTAACCTGACCCGTACACTACTAGCACAAACTATGCGGATTATGCACAAACCAAAATAATCGTGGGTGCACACGGGATTATATTGGTAGGCGCATGAAACCATAGTGGGTTCTACTGTGCATCGTAACATGGAACGTAACATGACATCGAATAGCCAAACGAACGCAACATTGGTGTGAACATGGTGGATACGCCGTTGGTACTTCCTATATATAAGTGTCCCTACCATGTTACCAAAATTTCGTAAAACATGCCATGAGAAATTTGGTGATTTCCCGACCTTGTTAAATCCATTTGATTTATACAAACTTTTGTGACACAACTTTGAAATGCTTGGTACCCGATTATCCATGAAAAAAAGCTTCATTCTCAAAATCGTTGGCCTTAACTGCTACAACTATCAGTAGCATCTCTCGACTTTTATGTTCGTATTTAATTCAATATCCCCACCATTCTTACCCCTCGCTTACACCCACCGAATCGTTCATACGCTCTCATACCACGAATATTCCCAAATTCTCCCTTAACATTTCATCCAAACTTTATTTTCAGTAAAACGGCCTAAATGATTTATCCATTTTTACAAACATCCTCACCGGTTGGAGTCAGACAAAATACTTTTAAGATATCTTTCGTTCTCTTTACACGCAAACTTCAACTAGACGGCCTACTACCGCTAAAACTTTTGAAACCATAACTACCTACCATCCTAGCTTCTCACCTATAAACATTTTTCTTTTTCTACGTGTGATTGTACTAATACGCATTTAAACCAATGAAAATTTTCCTACAACCTACGGTGTGGGCCACACATTTTGTCAAACTACATCCTACTTACACAAAAACTTTTAGGTCACATCATTTTAAAACATTTCTCCAATTCAGTTATTTAACTTGCATTGCCTATATACACACATACAAGTTTTACTTATTTTTACACTTACTTACGGTTGATGTTGTGAGTCCCAAAAACAGATTCGGATCACAGTGGTTGATTGTTTTCACCCAAACAACTATGGATTAGTTGTTTGAATGTGCAAATACTAAGAAAAACCAAGCAAAGAAGATGAAGAATCTTGTTTGGATCAAACAACTAGTGTTGTATATGAAATCCCAATAACATGTAATCAATAGTAGCACCTGGATATTCGGATGAGAGCACAATAGCAAAAATCACAACACAAGAAGCTCACCAAAATCTGTACAAGAAACTTAGACATACATTCATTGATCATGATATTTATATACAGAATGACTACCCAGCGTATTTATTAAATACGCTGGGTTAGTAAATACGCCGCCATCAGCAAGTTTCACTCAATTACACTTTTGACCCTTTAACCTTGTCTAACCATTACAAACTAGCTCAAACTATGAATAATCAAGCACCAACGGTCTCAAAATTTCTAACAATATCCCCTAGACCGTTGCGTGCTTGGGTTTCTTCAATCTTGCTTGCGAGTTTCTGGGTCTGCGGCGGGTCCTTCATCCTTGTCTTGTGCAGCTTGAACGGTAGGTTGATCTGTGATTGCTTAGATTGTTTATTCAGAGCTTTGATTAACAATAGCTTCACTTGAGGGTTGTTGTAACTCCGTAGTGGCTTCATATGTGGATGAAACCGGAGTTTGAAGGTGAGATGCAGCTTGAGATGGTGAGAGGCTTTCTGTTATTACGATGACTTATGCTTTCTCTTTCTTTTTCTTGCCTCCTCCTTTTCTGTCTGCTTCTGAATCCTGAGAACAATTTCCATCATCTCTATCTTCCTCTCTCGAGCTCGTTCCACAGCCATTTGGAATAGCATTCCTTCTTCTCTGTACTCATTTCCGGTTCCAACGTGGATTTTACGACCAAAGAGAATGTTGAGATCGGAGAGGCAGAACATGAAAACATCAATCGGGTCTAGAATTCGAATATCTTTGCTAGACACTAATCGGATCACTGCTTCTCCTGTCTTCCCATCGTAAAACCATTTCTTGAAGTGTGTAAGCATGACAGGCTGTTCAGGTGGAATTTTGACTTTTGTTTCAACCTTAGCAGGATCTATTACCCATGTAACCATCCCTTTTCCTGTGATGGGATCTTTTGTCGTCTTTGACACTCTTCTTCGAGGTCGTTGCGGCTTGAAATCTGTGAAGCCCCGATTGCATTCTCTTAAAATGAGTCTTTCAAAGTCAGCTCCGATGCTGCTGTTGGTCGGGTTTATCAGGTCTAGCCTCCCCAGTTCTCGAATGTCCCATCTTGGAAGGCTTTTAATGTCAGCTTTGGTCTTAAAATGCTGAATAACACCACCTCGTCTCTTTACGATGAACATCCCTTTGAGATTGCAGTACTTCCAGCTTATTATTTTATCAGTGACTTCAAATTTTTCAACGGTGACCACCTGATAGAAATCTGGAAGCTTTTCCCTTTCTTTTCTGAACCATTCAGGATGCATTGGAGTTACTGCGTCACCGTCCTCAGTTTCATAAATAGTATCATCTTCCAAACCCCACTCAACAAATCTAGCTGGCATTTCATCTCTGTCTACCTCCTCCTCTTCACTTTCGTCATCCTCAGTGACGTTCACGGCCGATTCTAAGCGCTTTTTCTTCTTTTCTGCAGCCTCAGCCTTTTGTCTTTCCTCTCCAACCTTGAACTTCTCATAATAAAAAATATCAGTAGATGAGAACATCGGTGGTATGTCCACTTTGGTGCAAAGTTCTCTGATCGTACGATACATCTTTTCCATCCCATCTTGCTGAAATCTCACAAATCTCGTCTGTTCTTTGAGTATGCGTGAAGCTTTTTGTTTTTCTTTCTTTGTTCCCTCAGCTTCTCGCGAATAACATTTGTATTGCTTACTTGATGCTTCAACAGACAGATTTCCTGAGCTGGGCCTTGCCCAATATCTTTTGCTAGCTTATCGTACAACTCCTGAAGTGGACAAGGTCTTCGAGGAGCTTGTTGTGGCATTTGTCTTGGTTGTTCCTTTGTCGAAGGTCCTTCCCCTGTTTTCTTACGCTTCTGCGGGGGAGATAGACTTGGGGCTTCCGGATCGACAATCAACTGATCAACAAACTCGTCTAACTGCTCTTGCTCGGTAGTGACCGTCACCAGTGTTTCGGATTCTGTCATGTGATGCCTCTTTCTTCTAGCTTCTCTCTTCTCTCTTTCTCCGGCCTCATGAATCGCACGCAGATTCTCAATATGCTCGCGATGTTCTCTGGTGCCTCCGGCCCTGAAGCTGCTTTCCATCAATCGTTCTTGAGGAGCAGTATCTTTCCGTTTCTTCGAGGAGTCCACTTCCTTCATGATTTGCTTTCCTTTATTCTTTCTAACTAGCTGCTCTTCTCTTCTTCCTCCTACACTTCCTCATCACCATCTCCTTGTCTCTTTTCTTAACCCGTTCTTTGTATTTCTCATGGCTGCTTTTACGACAGGGTATCTTTCCTCCCTATACATCCACTGATGCAACAGTACCCATTCCTCAGTCTTTAGCTCGGTAATCTGACGCCCTGTTGGCAGCTGGAACTTGTATAGGTCGCCATCATGAGGAAGATTGGATGTTGGTCATTGAGAGTAGCTGAAAAAAGCGAGGTACATGGCCAATGTGGAGGAATTTTCATTATCAACCATGCAGTAAAAATGAGGCCAGAGATATTGAATGACTGCTTTGTGGAAGGCTAAGCATAGCAGCCGACCATTCCAAGTTCAAACTGTTATATCCTCCTTTCCTATGTGCCAAGCTCATAGCGAATACATGAAGAATGAATCTCCAGTCCTTGGTAAGCCCCTTTCTTTTGATCTTATTTTTCTCTCTGAAGTCTCCAATATACCTCATCCCTTTAAACCCATCTAGGATGTCGTCCTTATTCATTCTGAGCAAATCACTGTTCTTGTCTCCAAGACTGAGGACTCTGCGTATGTTCTCCTCTGTAACTACGATCATCTTATTTCTGACTGTAGCTGTGATTCTTTTAATTTCATTTACAGTCGACACTTTGGCTGTCTTCCAAAACTCTTCGATGTGGATGCTGTAGATGATCGGATCGGCTTGTACAGCGTAGCTGATCCTACTTGAATTTATCCACTCTGCTACATCTTCAAAATCAATTGGAGGTGGGACCAACTTGCATGGCTGATTGGGCTTTCGAGTTTTACCCAAATAATCTCCTTCACCATTTCTGAAATCGAAAACCAACTAAGTTAGATTTATGTATATAGAAGTATATATATATATATACAAAATATAATAATAATAATGCAAAGATATATACACAAAAAAAACTGATAATTCCGCTAATATTTACCCCGGGGCCAAAACAACTAAGTTCGCCGGATACATGACAGTGCAAGAGACTACGCTGATTAAGGGTTATTTAGCTGCACAGGAGTAGCGGATTTAAACTTTGACTTGAAAATGTATCCAGCGAAGATAAGTATCTACGCTGGTTTACCGGCGTAATTGTCAATTACGCCGGTTGCTTGAGCTCGCGTTCAAAACTTAGATCCGCTGACTCGAAGGTTTGAGCTAATTACGCCATATTCAAAATATTTACGCCATATTCAAAAAATTTACGCCATATTCAAACTAAATACGCTGGCTTCAAGTTTTTCTTGATAAACCCATTAAAACCGAGAAACAGATTCAAATGAAACTTTATACGCACATCAATGACCAAAATCAATGATTTGAACACTATCAAACATAGAACAAAGCACATTTGAGTATTGAAACCATACCAATAACGATTCCTTTCAGATTCACTTAAGAGAAGTTTGAAAATGGATGTGGGTTTTATGAGCGATATGAAGAAGATGAAGATGAAACTTATTTGAAAATACTTGCAGAAACAATAAAGCTGAAGTATATATACATACTTGCCTTTCAGCGTATTTATTAAATATGCTGGATTGTTAAATACGCCGCGTTGATATAATTGTGGGATATCTTCAACTTTAAGAAAACATAGAAACAAATACGCTCAAAAATTTCAAGTTTTCTCGTAAAATGTGCCCCTTTTTTATTAAAAATAGTGCAGGAATTTTAAAAATAAGCTTAATAAAAATGAAAATTGCAGAATGGATCCAGAAATTTGTTTTTGGGGCTAGGAAGCTTCCTTTTTCACACAAAATTTATGCTAAACTTGAATCTTGTGACTTTCCTGCAAAAGATCATACTAGTAACACTTCGTTCATTTGAGATAAAATATTGGATATATTAAATAATTAAGGCACAAGAAAAACTGTCAGTATGCTCGTCCTTTTAAATCCATGTACCTATCTTTCGACATGCGATCGTAGAGCCTTTTTATCATGTTGTAGTAATATTGACAAGAAATTGAATGTTCCCCCACTCATGCTGAGACAGTCAGAATGTTGTGCCCGTGAGTCCCACGTTAGGACATACCTTTGCGATCAAGCTATGCGCAAAAATTCCTCATAACAGGTGAGTGTACTGACTTCATTCGTTTTTGAGATTTCAACGTTAGACAATTGGTGTTCAGGTCAGTACTTCCGTATATTAGAGAGACCAAGGTCTAACGAGGGCTATGGCAGATACCAGATGAGGTATGATTTAAGCACTTGAATAATTCTCAATGAGATCTTCATTTGTGTAGGGTTTTGGCCGCATAGGTTCTTTTTGAAAATATATCATAGTTGTGTTTAGGTCAGCATATATCTGGATGCAGCAGAAGAGCAACTATGATATCCCCGAATGATTAGCCAATATAAAGACCCGAAATCTCAGACTTTGGCAATCTATCAACGTAAGATTTAAGACCATTAAGCCATACGCCGCAACGTGTAACCCGCAAGTTGCACAACATTGTGGGTATTCGGAATTCTTGTGTGATCATTAGAGTTTGTCTCCGTTTTGCAGTTTACTTCAAGGTATTGCTGAATCTACCGACACGTTGTTGCTTGAGGCCTTAATCTTTTTCTGTTTTAAGATAAGAACAAAAGTGTTAGCAGTTTTTCTATCATTTCTCATGCAGGTGCCAAAGAAGGAATCAGTCTCAACAATATTTTCTGGAAAACTTCCTCCCTTAAAATTTTATTTTTGAGAATCCGTTGCTTGAAAAGAAATTTTAACCTTGCAGAAAATCTTTTTGTGGGATACATTTTATGAGATTGTTATTTATTATAAAGACCTTTTTTTTTACCAAAAGTCAATTCCACTCAAGGAAGTTCACCATTTCCAACCAGGTTACCAACTGGTTGAATCGAGCTTTATCGAAGGCTTTCGTAAATATATTAGCTTTTTGTTTCACTGAATCCACTGGCACCACTTGGATGTATCCTTTCTCGTACGCATCTCTAATGTATGAATGCGAATTTCGATATGTTTCGTTCTTGAGTAGTGGATGGGATTCTTCACAATCCCCAGACACGCTTCATTCTTGATGAATATCGGAGTCTTCATAATGTTGATCCCATAATCCAACAACTGATTCTATATCCAAAGGACTTGTGAACAGCAACTGTAAGCTGCCGTGTATTCACCTGAGCGGTAGATGTAGAGACTGTTGTCTTTTTGCTCTGCCACGAAATAAGACGATTTCCCAAGAATTGGCAGCCTCCGAAGACAGTTTTTCTGTCTACTTTGCAACCTGCATGATCACTGTTAGAGTAAGCTATTAAATCAAAATTACCATCTTTAGGATACCACAAACCAAGCTTTAGAGCTCCTTTGAGATAAAGATTCTCTTGACGGCAACATCATGCGATTTTTTGGGATTTGTCTGAAAGCGGGCACAGAGACAGACAGCCCACATTATGTCAGGCCTACTAGCGGTCAGATACATTAACGAGCCAATCATGAGCGATAGAGAGATTTGATCACAGGCTTTCTTTGAAGATCTAAAGTGAGTTCCGTCTGAGCAGCAAGAGGAGTGCTGGCGAATTGCAGTCATTCATGCTATATTTCGAAAGAATATATCTGATATACTTAGCCTGATGAATGAGGATACCATCTTTTCTTTGCTTCACTTCTAATCCTAATAAAAACGTGAGTTCTCCCATCATACTCATCTCGAACTTCGCTTTCATCACCTTCTCGAATTCTCTGCAAATGGCTTCATCTGTCGACCCAAAAATGATATCGTCTACATATATTTGAACCAACATCACATCTTCTCCAATCCTTTTTGTGAAGAGAGTCATGTCTATTTTGCCTCTTGAGTATCCACACTCAAGAAGATATGTTGACAAAGTCTCGTACCATGCTCTAGGAGCTTGGTGAAGACCATAGAGAGCTTTGTCAAGCTTGTAGTATTTTGTGGGAGAATGAGGATCTTCAAAACATGGAGGCTGATATATGTAAACTTCTTCTTTCACCGTCCCATACAGAAAGCCACTCTTTACATCCATTTGAAACACCTTAAAGTTTTTGAATGAAGCATAGGCTAAGAAGATTCTGATGGCTTCTAACCGTACAACAGGTGCAAAAACTTCCTCGTAGTCAATCCCTTCTTCCTGTCGAAACCCTTGAACCACTAATCTAGCCTTATTCTTGATAACTACACCTCGATCGTCCATCTTATTACGAAACACCCACTTGGTACCAATTGGATACTTTCCGTCTGGTAGGTCAACGAGTTCCAAGACTTTAAGTTTCCGAAATTGGGCCAATTCTTCCTGCATAGCTTGTACCCAACTTGAATCTTGAATAGCTCCTTCGATATCTCTTGGGACAGACTGCGAAAGAAAGGCTGCATACAGTCCTGTGTTGATGGTATGAGTTTGTCTGCGTGTTCGAACTCCATCTTCAACAGAACCGATGACATTTTCAACTGGATGGTTTCGATGGGTCTTGTACCCTGCATTGGTGTGAGCTTCAATTTGTTGAGGCAGATTAGAAAAATGCTCATCGACGTAGATAATTGGAGTTTCGTCTTCTTTGGGTGGTTCATCCACAGCCTGCTGTGAAGAAGAATCATCATGTGCAGATGCATTCTCAGCAGATGTGTCACCATTTCCTTCGAACACCGGAAGAGTAGAAGATGTAGAGGCAGGGGTGAAACGGGTAGTAAAAGGAGTAAAACCAATGTCTGAGGCATCAAATAAAGGTTCCAATGGAGTGGATTCTGTAGGTTCGGATTCAGTGATGGATTCATCGATGCTGAAAGTGTTGAATATAATATCCACGTTATAAAACCAGTTCGGAGCACTTCCAATGTTAGTGGAGTTTCCTTCTTGAAAGTCAACGTAGTACAATTCAATCACCATCTTGGTCCGTTTATTGTAGACTCGATATGCTTTTTGAGAAGATGAATAGCCCATGAAGTAGCACACGTCACTGACTGCTTCAAACTTGATGAGATTGTCTTCAGTGTTGAGAAGTGTGCATGAACACCCAAACGGTTTGAAGAAATCTATCAGAGGCTTCCTTTTGAAAAGTAGTTCATAGGCTGTCTTTCCGTGAGGTTTGACGATAAGAACACGATTCAAAACATAGCATGCTGTGTTGACTGCTTCAGCCCAGAAGATCATGGGAAGCTTAGAGTTGACGAGCATAGTTCTTGCAGCTTCGATAAGAGTTCTGTTTTTGCGTTCTGCTACCCCATTTTGCTGAGGAGTTCTGGCAGTGCTGTATTGGAGGCGAATTCCCTTATCTTCACAGAAGGAGACAAACGTATGATTTTTGAATTCAGAACCGTTGTCGCTTCTGATGGAGATGACTTTCAGCTTGATCACGTTTTCAATCATGGGAATGAAGCTCTTCAGAATGGATGCCGTTTGCTTTTGTCTTCAAGAAAGAATACCCATGAAAATCGTGAGAAATCATCTGTAATCACCAAACAATAATATCTTTTAGCTAAACTTTAACGTTAATTGGGCCGAAAAGATCCATGTGAAGTAATTGCAGAGGAGCAGATATCGTATTCACTGCTTTGGACTTATGAGGCTTTTTATGTTGCTTTCCTTGGGCGCATGCGATACACTTTTCAGAAAAAGGAAAATCTTTCATAGGTAAACCTCTTACTAGATTTAATTTTGAAAGTTTATTTATGTTCTTAAAATTCACATGCCCCAAACGCCTGTGCCACAACAGTGATTCCGATTCAGATGCTTTTGACATAAGACATGTCATTGGCTCATTTGATTTGGCATTCTTCATATTTAACACGTAGGTGTTATTTTGACGGGGAGCTCTAAGCATGATCATTTCTTTAGGGACGGAGTAACCGGGTTTGAGGAATAAGCACTCAGTGTCATTGAACAGCAACGCGATTCCTTTGTCACAGACTTGTGAAACACTCATAAGATTGTAACACAATTCTGGAACATAGTTCACATTCTCCAAAGTGAGTGCTTCTAACACGACGTCACCCATTCCGATGATTTTTCCTCCCTTTTCATCTCCTGCAAAGGATATAAAGTCACCATCAATAACTCGAAAGTTGGTAAGCAGATCCTTTAGCCCGGTCATGTGCCTGGAGCAACCGCTGTCAACATGCCAGATATACTCCCTGAGCATCTGAAGCCATTTCTGAATTTTATCTAGTTATACAACAACAACAACAAAAATATGTACAAATTAGCTAGTTTTTGGAACCCAGACTTGCTTTACATTAGTTCTATCATGATTTTGAGCAAGAGAGTTTTCTTTTCTTTTCCAAAAACAGGTTGAATCAACTATGCATTTTACTGATTTCTTTAAACTGTCAAATTAATCACTAAAACTTTTAACTAGATCTTGACTAGGTTTAGAAAATTTCTTGCTTTTACAATGTTTCGCCGTATGTCCTAAATGACCACAACGAAAACATTGTTTCTGACTCGATCTTTTCTTCCTGGGTGCTGAGTGTGAAGATGATGTATGTGATGAGAGTCTGGAGCATCTTGAGGAGTTTGATGATGTAATGTGGCTTGAATCTTTAGCTTTCTTCAGTTTCTCTTCAGGATGATGTTTATCTTCAATGTCGACTTCACTGTGCTCACTGTCTGATGAGGAAATTAATTCTTGACTTTCATCTGACCTTTCTTCATCGCTTTCTGAAGTTGTTGTGCTTGAATCTTCAGTGAAATCTTTATCTGTCTCTGATGTACCTGCAACTGATGGAACAAATTCTGGAATTTCCTCTGTAAGGAATTTTCCAAAACTGTTTTTCTTTAACTCTGGCACAAATACAGGAGATTCAAGCATAATATTTTCATCATTAAGAGCAAAGTTTAGGTCATGACCCTCAACCTTGGCAAACCCTTGGTTGTGAGCCTTAAGTGTAGGCACATTGCCATTACAGTCATCCTCAATTGTCAATTTAGGCATACAACCATTACAATCATCCATCCTAGATAAACTAATACAGTTATCTCGAATAGAAATTTTGTTCGTCTTATCACAATTCCAGGCGAACCCGTTAATAGTTGAATAACTGTCGCCTGAATAGCCTATTCCTATTTTCATCCCTCCACAATCATTTTCCCCATCACACACATCTTCCTTACTCTCGCACAGATCTGCATTACTTTCAGAAAGGTTAGTGTTGTTTTCAGATTTATAACAAATACTTTGATCCAAAAGATAATTTTTCTTGATTAAGTCCTTCTTAGGACGAGGAGATGGCATAGGAACATAATTTTTGTTGCGCGGAGGAGGAAATAATTTTCTTTCGTTTCTGAATTTATCTTTATATCCAATTCCATCCTTTATGCATGTCGGTCGTTGGCAGTTTACAATATCAACCAGTGCTTTTTGACTAATTTTCCATTTATCAACAACTATTTGTAACTTATTGTTTTCGTTTTGAGATTTTTCTAGTTTTTGGGTCAAATCATTTATGATAAATTTTTTTTCTGAAAACAAATTCTTTTAAGGTCTGCATTTCAGCTATGGTTGAAGTTAACTTTCCGTGATATGCAGCATCATTTTCTTTTAATTCTTGATTTATTTTCAAAACTTTTTCTTTTTCTTTAATAATATCACGGTTGAGTAATTTGTAGTGTGCCACGACGTTCAAACACGGTTTGGAGCACAGCTTTGCTTTAAATTCATATGGAATGCTATTTACCAAATCCTTCTCCTCGGCTTCTGATTTCATGGCAGTGGTAGATGTGCCAACCGCTTCATTCTTGTTGGTACTAATGACTTCTTGAACAGCAGGCTTCGACTCGATCATTTCAGCTTTCTGTTGTCTCTTCTCTGAGACAGGAGAGATGATGCTTTTCAAACCAGTGTCATCTTTTGGAATCTTGGAGGTTTGTTTTTCACCACCATTTGAAGCAGACGTGGCAGAGACAGTGGTAATGTTTGCCATGAGGGCCTTGTTTACTTCCCCTTTTGACTCAGCTATCTCCTCCGACCAATCATAGTCTACCACCACTAAAGCCTTATGGTTATTGTCAGCAGCATTATTATTTCCTTCAATGGCGATTGGCCTCCTTGTCGGGTTGATTTCGGTATTCTCATTCTTCAGCAACGGACACTCTCTTTTGAAATGGCCCAATTCTTTGCAATTATAACATCTAAGCTTGGACTTGTCAAATCCAGCTTTTCCAAGAGCCAACCTCTTTCATGTTTTATCTTGGAATTTCTTCAACCGTAGATTGATTATTGCCATCTGCCACTTCAGATCCATCTCCTCCATGTCGTCTGGATCTACTTGATACATGTCCTCTGCTGTTAGGAATTCTCTCTTCAACTCTCCTGACATAAGCGCCTCATAGCTACTTAAGAAAGTATTAAAAAGAGCTACATGTTCTGTGGAAATTTTAAGTGCTTGAGTGTCGCTGGCCATGGTGGGCTTCTCGTAAGATGACGAGGCCTTCACAGAGTTTGCGGAAGCATTTGAATAGGATTCGACAGCACTTTGGGGATTTGATCCACATGAGGTGACAGGAGCAAGAAATGCCATATTCTTGGGGACCGAGGTTGCAGCAGCTTGCTGAGACGTCTTCTGAGAATATCCAGTTTGATTCATCTCTCGTTTCATGATGTCCATTTCAAAGGCTTTTAAAGTGTTAATCAATTCTGAGAGAGTAACTGGAGTTGTGCTGGTGAGGAAAGTTCTCTTAATCATCATGCATTGAAGACTCCATTCTTTTGGTAAAGAATCTAGCAGCTTCTTGATCGATGCATAATTTGAAACTAGGTTTCCCACCTTCTTCATCTTGGTCAACACCCCCAGAAATCTGCTTATGTGGTCGGACAAGCTTTCGCCATGAATACTTCCAAACATATCATATTTTTTCTGCACCATGTCTCGTTTGTTCTCCCTGAGTTCCTCATTGCCTTCATAATGGTCGATTAGAGCCAACCACAGTTCATGTGCCGAGGTGTATTCTTCAAACAGATTGTTATAATCCTTTGATAGAGCCATAGTGAGAGCAGCGTGAGCCCTCTGGTCACGTTGAAAGAGTGTCCTATCTTCATCTGTGAATGTTGAAGGATCTTCATTGATAGTACGGATGTCGTCACGTATTATCATAGGAACATGCGGCCCATAGTGACTGACATCCATTGAGTATAATCGGTATACTCAAAAAAAGACTTGATCTTGTTTTTCCAGCTGCTGAAATCTTCCGAACCTTTCAACTTTGGTGGCCTTTTAGCAGTTCCAGTTTCTAGTTCGGCTTGAGCAATCGGATTGAGTTGATAGAGAGACATAATGGATGATTGGTGATTAAATACGCTGGGCTTTGGTGAATCAGAGAATAATTACGCTTGCTAGGAGGTAAATACGCTGGACCAGAAATCAAATACACTGCACTGGGAGACAATTACGCTGGACCAGAGATTAAATACGCTGCACTTTGTCCTGCAAAATGCTAAATCCGTTGGATATTTGAAAACAAGCAAAGGTTTAGTTAATTTCGTTGGATTAGTATCACTGATTTCGAAGTCGCCTTCGATTAAATTCACTGGGGCAATTATGCTGACAATAATATAAATCCGCTGGTTTAAGAACCAGCGTATTTGTTAACTACGCGAGATTCAAGTTAAATACGCCAGCTTCAAAGACAATTACGCTATCTTCAAGAATATCTACGCTGGCTTTAAGAATAATTACACCCAGAAGGGTTTTAGTACGAACAAAACCCTCTAATCACCCAAAAACGACCTAAAATTCATGTATCTTTACAGCTAAATGACCAAAATGTTTACCAAACCACTGATTAACAACAACTCAAAGCTTAAACGCACCAGATCAAGCCATTTTAAGTCCAAAAATTTGAAAAACCTTGAAACTTTGGAACTTTTGAAAAACCTTCAAAACTTGAAGAATCTTAACAAAAACTCAAACAATCAAGAGCATGAAGGCTCTGATACCAAATTGTGAGTCCCAAAATAGATTCGGATCACAGTGGTTGATTGTTTTCACCCAAACAACTATGGATTAGTTGTTTAAATGTGCAAATACTAAGAAAAACCAAGCAAAGAAGATGGAGAATCTTGTTTGGATCAAACAACTAGTGTTGTATATGAAATCCCAATAACATGTAATCAATAACAGCACCTAGATATTCGGATGAGAGCACAATAGCAAAAATCACAACACAAGAAGATCACCAAAATCTGTCCAAGAACTTAGACATACATTCATTGATCATCATATTTATACAGAATGACTACCCAGCGTATTTATTAAATACGCTGGGTTAGTAAATACGCCGCCATCAGAAAGTTTCACACAATTATACTTTTGACCCATTAACTTTGTCTAACCATTACAAACTAGCTCAAACTATGAATAATCAAGCACCAACGGTCTCAAAAGATGTCCCAAGCCGCTTAGTCAAACGAGTTGCTTTTACATACCTATCTTTTATCACTCAAAATTATCTACGTACACCCAATTAACCATAGACTATCAATTTAGCCAAAACTTTGACCCATGCATTTTTAAACATGCTAATACATAAAACGTTACTTCGGCACTAAGCATAAAAAATTTCACGTTTAGTCAAACATTTTAACCGATTATCACTCGTATCGAACCATCAAAAAACAATATTATCCCAAGTCTTCCTCTTAAATAAATTTCGGGACAAAATTTCCTTAAGTAGGGGAGACTGTAATGCCTCGTATTTCTGTATTCTTTCTCTTAGAAAGTTCGTATTCGCATTCTATTTTTTTGAAACCTTACATTCGTATTTCAATTTCAATCTAACAATTCGATGCGATAATCATAATGGAATTCATTTTTATACATATACGTGTTACCTGTCATATTTGTATTATATACGCAATCAATTTTTAAATGCGTGTTTATACACAAAACCGAGACTTAAAATACAATTTGGATACTAAAAACAAGTTAAAATACAAGAAAACAGTATAAAGTGCAGGAACTAAAAGTAAGGAAAACCAAAAGCTTTTCCACCTCTTTTCTCCTCGAATCACCTTCCACCCTTCTTTAGCCAATTAGATTTCACCATTTTCCTCCTCCTTTCTCCTCCAACCACCTTTCACCCTTCTTTAGCCAATTAGATTCACCTTTTTCCACCTCCTTTGTCCTCCAATCACCTCCACCTTCATTTAAACCTCAACCACTTAACCCTTATAAATACCAACCCTAACACCTTCCAAACACTTGAATCACCTCCAAATCACTTCCAAACTCTCTCAAATCTCCAAGATTTTCTACTTTGGGCAAAAAGTTCAAGAACCAAAATTGGTAACTTTGGTACTCCATCAACTCAAGACTCATCAAACCCACTAAGTGAAAATTTCTTCGTAAACCGTGAGTACACTCGAAAACCCTTTTTACACTTTACACTTTTGGTGCAATATGTTAACCTATCAAAAATACACGCAATCACACTTACTTTTATGCAAACACACAACCAATCCATCATACATGCTACAGTTATGTGATACACGATTCGTATACTTGAAACATTCTTATGTGATGCTATTTGTCATTAACTTTGTTTAAAGCCTCCCCCTTAACATGTATAGCGCTATAGGAATAACGTACCGCTCGTATTCTTGAGGTCATGTTAAGATTATTCTATTTTGTGGTGACACGCGATGATTGACTTGTAGATTGCATGCCATGTTTACATTAATCTAGTATGCTAGCTTAACATCTGGATTTGTTTAAACGATTAATTACTTATGCTATAATTAAACTTGTGTAGTCGCCAATGCTTTTGTGTTGAACTATACTTTAAACATGTTGCAGGTTAAGGATGTTGAACATGACGAAAACTTAGTAGGGACGACATAGAAACGTATCTAGAATGCTACATTTTATGTTATAATATTGTTAAACTTGTTTTATTTTGATTTATGTTGTAATTGACTATTTGATCAACGAAATGAAATGGGTTTTGAATTTCATAATGTCGCAAATAGTGTTATGATGTCTCTAGCAATCTATTTACGTCTGCCCTGATGATTCCGCCATCGGTTGGGGTGTGACAACGTCGTTGCTTGGCACCTTGATTTTCCTTGCTTAGCATCTTATTTTCCATCCGTGTTTTTAAACAAACAGAGTGTTAGCAGTTTTTTATCGTTTCTTATGCAAGTGTCAACCGGAACATCAAAACACTAAGAATACTCATTTTCTGGAAATCTTCCCCCTAAAATTTTATTTTCGAATGTCCATTGCTTGAAAATGAAATTTTAATGTTGTAGAAAATCTTTTTGATGGGCATAGTTTTAAGATACTTATTTATTAAGAAAAGCAGTTTTTCTAAGTTGGTTTTGAAGACGCAATTTATTACCACTCAAGGAAATTGATCATTTCCAACCAGGTTACCAACTGGTTGAAATGGGTTTTGTCAAAGGCTTTCGTGAAAATATCGGATTTCTTTTGCATAGTATCCACAGGCACCATTCAATGTATCCTTTCTCGTACGCATCTCGGATCGCGTGAATACGAATTTCGATGTGCTTTGTTCTGGAGTGGTGGATTGGATTCTTCACAATTCCTAGACACGCCTTGTTGTCAATGAATATCAAAGTCTTCATGATGTTGATCCCGTAATCCAGCAACTGATTTTGTATCCAAAGAACTTGCAAACAGCAACTGTAAGCCGCTGTATGTTTGGCTTGAGCAGTAGACGTGGAGACTGTCGTTTGCTTCTTGCTTTGCACGATATAAGATGATTTCCTAAGAATTGGCAACCTCCTGAAACTGACTTTCTATCAACCTTGCAACCTGCATGATCACTGTCAAAATAAGCTATTAAATAAAAAGTAATATCTTTAGGATACCACAGTCCGAGCTTGGGTGTTCCTTTCAGATAGCAAAATATTCGTTTGACTGCAGTTTAATGAGATTCTTTTGGATTCTTCTGAAATCATGCTCAGATGCAGACAACCCACGTAATGTCAGGCCTACGTGTCGTTAGATACATTAACAAGCCTATCATCGAGCGATAGAAGGACTTGTTCACCAGTTTTCCTTGAAGATCAGGTGTGAGTTCTGTTTGAGCTGCAAATCGTGTGCTGGCGGTTTTGCAGTCGTTCATGCTGTACTTTGCGAGAATATCCCTGATGTACTTTGCTTGATGAATGAGGATACCATCTACTCGTTGCTTCACCTCTAATCCTAAGAAAAATGTGAGCTCTCCCATCATACTCATTTCGAACTTTGCCCTCATAACCTTCTCGAACTCCTTGCATAGAGCCTTATCGGTTGACCCAAAAATATTATCGTCTACATAAATCTTAACCAGCATCACATTATCTCAGATCCTTTTTGTGAAGAGAGTCATGTCAATTTTACCTCTTGTGTATCCACATTCCAACAGATATGTTGACAAAGTCTCATACAAGGCTCGAGGAGCTTGATGAAGACCATAGAGAGCTTTGTCAAGTTTATAGTATTGTTTAGGGAAATGTGGATATTCAAAGCCCAGAGGCTGACAAACATAGACTTCCTCTTTCACCTTCCCGTATAGAAAAGCACTCTTCAGATCCATCTGAAACACCTTGAAGTTTTTGTACGAAGCATATGCCACGGAAATTCTAATAGCCTCCAAACGTGCTACGGGAGCAAAAACTTCCTCATTATCCATCCCTTCCTCCTGTCGAAAACATTGAACTACCAATCTAGCCTTGTTCTTGATGACTACACCACGATCATCATTTTTGTTACGAAATACCCACCTAGTGCCAATAGGATAGTTTCCATCTGGTAGATCAACGAGTTCCCAAACTTGAGCTTACGTAACTGAGATAACTCTTCCTACATTTCCTACCCCCAGCTAGAATCCTGAATAGCTTCTTCGATGTCACCTGCCACAAAGTGCGAAAGAAATGCCGCATACAATCCTTTGTTAATGGTACATGATTATCTACGAGTTCGTACTCCATCTTCCACAGGACCAATGACATTTTCAATGGGATGATTTCAATTTGTCTTGTAACCTGCGTTGGTGCGGGTCTTAATTTGTTGAGCTAGATTGGTGAAATGTTCGTCAACATAGATAATTGGAGGCCCGTCTTCTTTGGTTTGCTCATCTACATTCGGTTATGAAGAAGAAGTATCATTTGTAGATGCATCCTCAGCCGAAGTGTCACTGTTAACTTCTTCAACAGGGAGGATTGGATCGGCTGAAACTGGGGTAAATCGAGTTGTGAAAGGGGTGAAGCCAATGTCTGAGGGATCAAACAATGGTTCTATTGGGGTTGTTTCTGCAGGTTCAGTTTCAGTTAGTGGTTCAGCAATGTCGAAACTATTGAAAACAACATCTACATCGTAAAACCAGTTCGGAGAATTTCCAGTGTTGGTGGAGTTTCCTTCTTGAAAGTCGACACAGTAGGATTCAAGCACCATCTTGGTTTGTTTGTTGTAGACACGATACGCCTTCTGAGTTGATGAGTATCCCATGAAGTACCACACATCACCAACTACCTCAAAGTTGATAAGATTGTCTTCAGTGCCGAGGAGTGTACAAGAACATCCAAACGGTCTAAAGAAATCTATTAGAGGCTTCCTTTTGAAAAGAAGTTCTAGTCGGTTTTTCCATGAGGTTTAACGATGAGAACTCGATTCAAAACATAGCATGCTGTGTTGACTACTTTTGACCAAAGATGATAGGAAGCTTGGAGTGTACGAGCATAGTTCGAGCAGCTTCAATGAGTGTTCTATTCTTCCGTTCTGCTACGACGTTTTACTGAGAAGTTCTGGCTGCATTGTACTGAAGGCGTATTCCCTTTTCTTTGCAGAAGGAGATAAAAGCTTGATTTTTGAATTCCGATCCATTGTCACTTCTGACTGATTTGACCTTTAGCTTGATCACATTTTCGATCATGGAAATGAAGTTTTTGAGAGTGGAGGCGTCTCATTTTTGGCTTCAAGGAAATATTCCCATGAAAATCGGGAGAAATCATCTGTACTCACCAAGCAATAAGATCTTTTAGCAAGACTTTTAACACTAATAGGACTGAAAAGATCCAAATGCAGTATTTGCAATGGAGCGGATATCGTATTCACTGCTTTGGATTTGTGTGGCTTTTTGTGTTGCTTGCCTTGGGCACATGCGATACATTTTTCTGAAAATGGAAATTCTTGTATAGGTAAACCTCTCACTAAATTTAACTTGGAAAGCTTATTCATATTTTTGAAGTTCACATGCCCCAACCGCCTGTGCCAAAGTAGTGATTCCGATTCTAACGCTTTTGATATTAGACACATCATATGCTCATTGGATTTTGCCTTTTTCATATTGAGAACGTAGGTGTTGTTTTGACGAGGAGTTGTGAGCATAATCATTTCGGCAGGAACAGAGTATTCAGGCTTGAGAAATAGACATTCTACGTCGTTGAACAACACTGATATTCCTTTGTCGAAGACTTGTGATACGCTCATGAGCTTGTAACACAATTCTGGTACATAATTGACGTTCTCCAATGTAAGTGCTTCAGATACGACGTCTCCCATTCCAACAATTTTCCCTCCCTTTTCATCTTCGGCAAAAGATACGAAATCGCCGTTGATGATTTGAAAGTTCTTCAGGAGTTCCTTCAATCCGGTCATATACCTTGAGTATCCACTGTCCACGAGCCAAATGTATTCCATGAGAATTCAAAGCCATTTTGCAATTTCTTCTGTTATACAACAACAAACAAAATATATACAAGTTAGTTGTTTTCAAAACCCAGACTTGTTTCAAGTTTAATCTATTGTGATTTTTGAACAAGAATATTTTCTTTTCTTTTCCAAAAACATGTTGAATTAATTATGCATTTGATTGATTTCCAAAAGTTATTAAATTGCTCGATAAAACTTTTGACAAGATCTTATTTAGCTTTAGAAAATTTCTTTCTTATGCAATGTTTCGCAGTATGTCCTAAATTACCATAGTAAAAGCATTGCTTGCAATTTAGTCTTTTCTTTTTGGTGGACGCCGCGTGTGAAGATGATGTATGTGATGAGAGGCTAGAGCTGCTTGAAGTGTTATCTGATGATGCAGCATAGCTTGAACTTTTGACTTTCTTCACTTTCTTGTCAAGACGATTTTCATCCTTAATGCAATCTTCATCGATCTTGCTATTTGATGACGAAGCTGATTCTTGATTTTCACTTGAATCGTTAGATTCCTGATCTTCGCTTGACGTTTCTTCACCACTTTCTGAAGTTGTTGTGCTTGAGTCTTCACTGTTGCCGACTTGCATTGATTTTTTATCAGACTCTGATGTAACTGTACATGAGGGAACAAACTCGGGAATTTCTTCTATAAGGAACTTTCCAAATATGTTTTTCTTTAATTCTGGAACAAATACAGGAGATTCAAGCACAACATTTTCATTACTAATAGCAGAATTTAAGTCATGACTTTCAACCACTACATTCACGTGGTTGTGGGTCTTAAATGTAGGCACATGGCCATTATAGTCATCTCGAATATTAAATTTAGGCACACAGCCATTACAGTCATCCATCCTAGTCAAACTATTACAATTATCCTGAATAGAAGTACTGTTTTTCTTGTTACAGTTCCAGGCGAACCAGTTACAGTGGAATAACTGTTGCCTGAATATCATATCCCTATTTTCGTTCCTCCACAGTCATCATCCTCATCGCACACATCTTCTTTACGCTCAAACACATCTACATTACTTTCAGAAATGTTAGTAATATTTTCAATTTCATAAAAGATATTTTGAGCAAACAGATCATGTTTATCAATTAAGTCATTATTAGGATGAGGAGGTGGCATAGGTACATAGTTTTTGCTGTGCAGAGGAGGAAATATTTTTCTTTCATTTCCGAGCTTATCCTGGTATCCAATCCCATCCTTCACGAATCTCGGTCGTTGGCAATTTTCAATATCAACTAGTGCCTTTTGGCTAATTTTCCATTTATCGATTGTGATTTATAGATTATTATTTTATTTTGAGATTTTTCTAATCTTTCAGTTAGATCATTTGTGATAAAATCTTTTCTAAAAACGAGATCTTTTAATGTCTGCATCTCAGCCAAAGTTGAGTTCAACTTTCTCTGATATGCAGCTTTGTTTTCTTTCAGTTCTTTGTTAAATTTCAAAACCTTTTCTTTTTCTCTAATCTGGTCATGATTGAGTGATTTGTAATGTGCCACGACTTTCAAACATGGTTGGAAGCATAGTTTTTCTTTAAATTCATACGGTATGCTGTTTACTAAATCCTTATCCTCTTTGTCTTTTGCAGATTCAACTTTCATAGCGGCTGCAAAAGTTCCAGCTTTCTCATTCTTGATGTCGCTAGTTGCTTCTTAGGTTGTCTTATTCGGTTCAGTCTTCTCAGCTTCTTTCTTTCCCTTATCTATTGATGGTTCAGTAGGAGTGATTTAGGCTTTTAAAACCTTTATCTATAATGTTGTCGCCCTTGGGAATTCCTGCAGCTTGTTTCTCAACACAGTTTGATGAAGACGAGACTGATGTAGTGATTTTAGCCATAAGAGCTTTGTTGACTTCTTACTTTGCCTCAGCAATTTCTTCAGCCCAGTCATGATCTTCTACCACCAGTGCCTTGGGGGTGTTATCAATAACCTTCTCATATCCCTCGATAGCTATTGGCCTTCTTGTCAGAACAATCTCAACATTTTCGTTTTTCAACAGTGGGCACTCTCTCTTGAAGTGATCCAAATACTTGTAGTTGTAGCATCTTAGCTTGGACTTGTCGAAACCAGCTTTTCCTAGTGCCAGTCTCTTTCCCGTTTTGTCTTGAAAATTCTTTATGCAGGGTAATCATTGTCATTTTCCATTTCAAGTCCATTTCTTCCATATCATCTGTATCTACCTGATATATGTCTTCAATAGTGAGAAAATCTCTTTTCAGCTCACCCGACACAAGAGCTTCATAACTACTCAGGAAGGTGTTAAACAATGCAACATGTTCAGTGGATATCTTGAGTGCTTGAGCATCACCGACCATAGTAGTCTTCTCGTTAGATGATGGAGCCTTTGCAAAGCTTGCGGAAGCGTTAAAGTAACAACCCATTTCATTTCAAATCACTAAATTGTCAAATACAATATAATTCAAATACGAAAAAACAACATATGAAACATGTTCAACAAAACATATTAAGTAACTTAGTATTCTAAGCGTGTTTCTATGCCGATCCTACTAAGTTTCGTCATGTCAATCTCATCAACCTACAACATGTTAAAAAGTATAGTTCAATAACAAAGTATTGGCAAGTACACAAGTTTGATATCATAGCATAAGTAATAAAAAGATTTAAACAAATCCACATGATAAGCTAGTATACGAGATAAATGTAAACAAGGCATGTGAACTACAAGTCAATCCTCTAGTGTACCGCATAATAGATTAACAACTTAACATTGACCACAAGTATACAGGCGGTGCGTTACTCCTATAGCGCTATACATGTTAAGGGAGGCTTGATCGAAGTTAATGACATTTAGTATCACATAAGAATGTACCAAGTAACAATTCAAGTATCACATAACTATAGCATGTATGATGGATTGTTTGTGTGATTTCGTAGAATAAAAGTGTGATTTAGGGTATTTGTAATAGATTAACATGTTGCACCGAAAAAGTGTAAAGCGTAAAAAGGGTGTTGAGTGTACTCACGGTTTTGCAAAGTTAAGTTCCATGAAAGTGTTAGGTTGCTTAGTGGGATGAACACCAAGTTATCCTACACAAGGAAACGTAGGTGTGTCAGTATTGGAATGACGGTGGAATTTTTAGGAATTTAAAGTACGCAAAAAGTATGTATAGTTGAAAGTATTTATCTAGACGTTAACACTCTTTTATACACTATAAGCCCCGAATGGTGTTTGTGTTTTTATGGGTCATGCCCAATAGAATCGTAACGATGGTTAGGTCCTAGACAAGTTAACCATATGTTCATCATCAAAGGTTCGGTTATATTCATATTTTACATATATATAGTTTACATATATTATCATAGATTTCATATAATTCATGGATATTATATAAGTCATAAAAATTCATGCATGGAGGTAGGAGGATAACCATCCTAAACCTCTTTCGTAAGATTCACCAATACACAAATTGCCACAAGGACAATCCGGATGGTCAAGAATATAGTACTTTACTAAGCTACACTTCGAACCGAATAAGAAGGCTAGGTGCGTGCATCCCGAACATGACAACGTTTGGGGACGTGTCATAGCCTTGTTACTCTAGTGAAAGTGAATCGTAGCTTAATGGATGGAAATCATCAAGTGAGGGGTGGATTGAAAAGTTTGATAGCCAAGGCCTCCATGTAATCACATCTTCACCAGTACAAGCTTGTAAGCTTGGATGGCTCAACACTTGTGGGTTTAAAACCCTAGTAAAAACCACAAGTTTAGAGGCATGTTATGCCTCTTGATTTTGTATGAACAAGTCTAGCTAGCTACTAATCATAAACTTGATTAGAGGCACAAGTAGCATAGAGTTGTTATGTTTAAAAACAAGTTCGAAAAAGTTTATAAGTTTAACTTCCCAAACAGAAAGTTTGGCCATAAAAATGGTATTGTTCCGCCTTGGTTTTCCATAGAAAACCTATGGTAACATCCCATGGGGCTTAGCAAACAATGTTGAGGAAGAAAACATGAAGAAAACTTTGAAAATCTTAAAGTTTAAAAAGATAAAAGTGGGCAGAAAGTTAACACACTTTTGGACCTCAAAATGGTGGGGTTTCACCTTAGTTTGCCCAAGCAAACTTGTGAGAACCTTCCTAGAGGTTATCCAAAGGTGTTAGAAAGAAAAACAAGGCTTGAAGAAGAAGAGAAGTGAGTTGAATCACTTGCAAACTGTTTTGTTTCAGCAGAAAGTTTATGGACTTTGGGGAGTATGTTTGGAGCGTTTGGAGGCTTGAAAAAGTGAGAAATGGGTGTAGGAAGGCTTGCTTTTATAGGGAAAGGATTAGGGTTAGGATTAGAGTTGCAATTAATGTGGTTAGTTGAGTTTAAACTTGAATCAAAGAAGTGTTTACACCCTTGGCAGCTTGCGGCCGCAAGCTGCTAGGGTTTTCTTTTTTTTTTGTTAATTAAATTTGTAATGGTTGCTTTTTGTTTAAATGATGCACTTTATTCATAGCATAAGTAGGAGGTGTTTGGAATGTTACAACATACATAAAAGGTGTTACATAACCCTAAATATAACTTGCAAATATTTAACATAAGTGTGACAAAAATCATGATGTTAAAAGTCTAGCATTTTGAATTTTAACTAGTCAATTGCTTGTTTGATTTATAAGTTCAACTTTCATTAACATATGTAAGCATATGCAAATTGATTCGAGTTCATATGTTGCATAACAAATGCGTGCATGATCATAGATGTAAATGTGTATAAAGATTGTGAATTGCATACAATCGATCAATTTGATTACAATCAAAGCCTTAGATTTACAATGATTTGGAAAGTGAAATACGATTACAGGTTTGGACTTTCCAAAAGAATAGAAAAATGAAGCAACTTACTAAATGGAAAGTTACATATGTGAAGCTTTACATCTGATCCATCATCTACATCGGATTTTGAATAGGTCACATCGATGTTGTCAGGCAACTGATCTTTCTGTGCCTTTTCTTCCCCGTCAGGATTTTTCCTGGAGAGAATTGTTCCACATCAGGGGTGGACATGATTATAACCTAGACCTCTATCCTGATAACCATAAAAATCTCCTCCATTCTTATCTTTTCCAGTAGGTTTCGGGAGAACATGATCCAGAACATATGAAGTAGTTGAATAACTGATTAACTTTTTATCAACTCTTTTAGTTTCTATCTTCATTGCTTCTAGATCATGATTCAATTTGGAAATTGTGTCAATATGAATGTTAATGGCCATATGTTTGTCCATGACTGTTGCCTTTAACATTGAGATTGTAACACTATCTGCCCTACTTGCATCACAGCGTATATTAATTGTGTAACTTAGCTTTTCATAAGCCTCTTTCGTTTCTTTGAAATCACTTGACAGATTATCCATATGATGTTTTAACTCCTATACTTCTCATCTTTTTCCAGACAAGACTTGCACGGTTCCAAACATTTTTTGCATTGTCTTTCTGTCTTAGCTTTCTCAATTTCGCTCTCTTCTTTGACTTCTTCGACCATGAATTTCTGATTAACTCTAAATGTTTCATCTTCCTCATTTAAATAATCCATTATTACTTTATCAGCAATCATTTCTTCTTTGCATTGTGTATTCTGATGATCTCTCTGTTTACCGAAGAAAGCATTATAAACTAAACATCAGGAGGCACAAACGCTTGAAAAGCATTTTATAAAATTTCTTCACTAGAATAATAACAATGATCAAATTCTTCTGGAAATTTATCGTAAACAATCTCAGCACAATTTTCTTCCTTCTCTTGTTCTGGTTCTTCAATAATTTCTGCCAACAGTGCATGACCTCCGGTTTTCAAAAGATATTTATCCCAGTTAAAACCTTCATCTACTTGTGTAGCAACCAAGGCTTTATTTTTTTATCTTGCTGAATCCTCATCTAATTGGAAAAGTTTTGATTGATTTTGAGGTTGTTGAGAAGTTCTGTGATATATTTCCCTTTTATAATAATCATCAAACGGATTTTGCTAACTTCCATGAACTTCTCTATTCGGACATTCTCTTTTGAAATGACCCTTTTCCCTACAAACTCGAAGCAATTCACTCTGGATTTATCAAATCCTAGTTTTCTATCAGTACCAATGAGACATCCTCCTAGTAATTTCCAAATTGCGCTCTTTGAATGATACTAGCTAAACACCATTTCAAATCCATTAGCTCCAACTCCTCTGAATCAATTTGATCGTAATCCTTTTTTGTCATTTTAGGATTCCCAATATTTCCTGCTACTAAACACTCATAAGATTCCAATACTAAAGCAAATAATCCCATGTGTTTTTTAGCCGTGTGTTCAGTGAAATCTTGAGAATTCTGAAGATTTACGACAATATTGCGCTATAGGATATGAGGATTAGAAATATTCTGATTGTTGTAGCTATTTGAGCTCTGAGATGACTGGGGGCTCTGAATGGCTCAAAACTTGAATAAGATGAAATACTAGTACCGCTGTTGGAAGTAATTGTTGAATAACCAGATGAACTTTCTACACTGTAAGCTGTTTGAATATTGGCTATCGGACTTCCTTTGTAGTAAAGATTAATGTCTTGTTGAGAATTTGTACTTTTTGATTTAGCCATTTACGTATTTCAACATCATGCCCTGCAAGTTTTGCAATGAACTTATTCTGAACTATTTTTCAATATCGTTAGATAAGTCGACCATCTCTCCCGAGGCAATGTGTCAACCAACTTGTCAACCCATTCTTCATCTTCTTTTCGTATACCCAAACGTTTCATTTCCACGACCAGATGACAATATCTTTCAGTAACTTGTTTCATCGTTTCTCCTCTAAAAGTTATGAAGATGTTGAACTCTTTCTTGAGTAGCGCTGCTTTACTTTTTAACATTTGTGTGCTACCCTGAAATTTTACTTTTAATGTGTTCCAAACTGACTGAGCATCTCCATCGTGTTGTAGCAAAGTAAATATATCTTCTTTTACGGCTTATTGCAAGATATTAATCATCTTCTTTTCTCACAGGAATTTATCTTTCTCTCCTATAGTAAGTTGTGTCAACGTTTTTTCAAGCCCATTATCACTAGTAGGTGCAACATACTTTTCCTCTATGGCGTACCAGCAATCAAAATAATTTGCTTGTACCCAATTCACAAATTGTTCCTGCCAACCTCCATAATCTTCTAGCTTCATCAACTTTGGTAGTTTTTGTATCGTCCCCATTAGATTAACTAAGTTTAGACTTTAAGTAAGTTTCGTGGAAGTTGCTGTTGATGTTGTAGCGAAGGAATTGAAAAACTCGTTCTCCATTTTGTCAACAAAATGTTTTCGAAAAACAACTTGGTGCGAAGTTAACTTCGTGCGAAGGTACCTGGTGCGAAGGTAACACAAAATCAGTTAAATTCCAGTTCGTATGAAGTTAAAATACCTAAATTTAGATCTATCTTCGTGCAAAGATAAAATCCAATCTTGTCAAGAGTTTACTTCGTACGGAGGTAAATTCCACTTCGTATGAAGTTGATTTGATTTTTAAATTTGACAATTTTTCACTTTGCGTGAAGGTCAAATTCCCTTTGTACGAAGTGAGGTTCAAGATTGTGGGAAGTGAGTTTCAAAAAATTCACATTTTTTGCCAATTTGATCATGATTTCAGTTGATTTTAGGTCCAACTTTTTCAAGGGTTTGTTAGAACATGATTTTACGTATTCCTTGAAAAAATTAGGCCATTTCGACCATTAACACTTTGAAAAATGATAAAAGATGAGAAAAATGAGTATAAGAGAAATCGCATCTTGTTGAAATGTCTTCAAATCAGTCCTCTAAGCTCTGATACCACTTTTAGTCAATTTTCGGATCCGATTATCTCAGGTCTGATCTAATTAACCTAGTCTTAAATGTGCAGAATCCGTTTTAGATTAGGCGACATGTTTAACAAGATTATATTTCCTCAATTTATCGTTTTCATTAATAGTTCAATGTTTACAAGATCCGGAAAACACTCGGACAAAGCTTCGCCGTCCAATATACAAAAACTAATCACTAACACTAAGCTTGTACAACTATATATAGACAAGTTACTTCATGCGAAGCTATGTTCTACCTTCGTAAGATCTTGATTTACTTCGTACGAAGTGAGTGTTTCACCTTCGTACGAAATGGCCTGTTTTACCTTCGTACGAAGGTAGTAATACATACATTTTTCAACCTAACATGTATACTCCTATTACAGACTCAATACGACTTGATGACGTAGGCAATAGACATATGCATCAATAGTAAGAAAGTATTTCTTTGGACATTGAATATGTTAAAGTTATGAAGTTTTGACGTACGAACGAGACTGTAGCAACATCCAAGGGGGAGTTTGTTGATACATATGCTTGATGCCTGCGTCTACGAGTCATGTCGAGTCTGTAATAAGGATTAACTGTTAGATTGTCATTTGTTTTCTATGTAATACCTTCGTACGAAGGTACTCTCCATGCGGAGGTAAGCAAGTCTGCATGGAGGTACTAGTCCGTACGGAGGTAATGTATAGTATAAATAGGTGTGTGGACTTTGGTTAGATAGTGATTTTGCATGTACGATGGCGAAGCCCAGTCAAAATATTTTCAGGATCTTGTAAACGTTTAAACAGTTAATGAAAATAGAAAATTGAGTAATCTTGTTATCGTTGCCAAACTAAAATTGGATTCCGCACAATATGAACTAGGTTCACATATATTACCGGAGCTATCTATGGATAAACGATCCTCACATGCTTGATGAATGAGGATCTCGTCTTCTCTCTTCTTCACTTCCAATCCCAGGAAAAATGTGAGCTCGCCCATCATGCTCATTTCAAACTTTGCTTTTATCACAATATCAAACTCCTTGCAAAGCGCTTCATCTGTCGAACTAAAGACCATATCCTCTACGTAAATCTGAACCATCATTACATCGTCTCTGATCCTTTTTGTGAAGAGAGTCATGTTGATTCTGCCTCGTGTATATTGACATTCAAGAAGATATGTTGACTAAGTCTTATACCAAGCCTGAGGAGCTTGATGGAGACCATAGAGAGCTTTGTCTAATTTATAGTATCCTTTGGGGAAGTGTGGGTCTTTGAAGCTAGGAGGTTGACATACATAAATTTCTTCTTTCACCTTACCATAGAGGAATGCACTCTTCACATCCATCTGAAACACCTTAAAGTTTTTGTATGATGCATATGCCAAAAAGATTATAATCTCTTCCAATCTTGCAACCGGAGCAAAAGGTTCTTCATAATCAATCCCTTCCTCTTGTCGAAAACCCTGAACTACCAATCTTGCCTTCTTGATAACCACACCTCGATCATCCATCTTGTTGCGGAAATCCCATCATGTGCCAATTGGATACTTCCCTGCTGGTAGATCAAGCAGTTCCCACACTTTAAGTTTTTGAAACTAAGATAGTTCTTCCTTCATGGCATGCATCCAACTGGAGTCTTGAATAGCTTCTTCTATATCATTTGGTATGGTTTGCGAAAGAAAGGTAGCATACAATCCTTTAGTAAATATGTATGTCCACGAGTTCGCACGTCGTCTTCCACAAGACCAATGACATTCTCAAGAGGATGATTCTGATTGGTCTTGTAACCTGCGTTGGTATGGGTTTCAATTTGTTGAGGTAGATTGGTGAAGTGTTCATCGACATAGATGATTGGCGGTCTGTCTTCCTGAATAGGTTCAGCCACATTCATCTGTGAAGAAGAAGCATCATTTGTGGATGCATTCTCAGCCGAAATGTCACCATTTACTTCTTCAACGGGAAGGATTAGATCAGCTGAAAAGGGAGTTAAACGGGTGGTGAAACGAGTGACACCAAGTTTGACGAGTCAAACATTGGTTCAACTTGAGTGGCCTCAGCAGGTTATGTTTTAGAAACGGTTTCGGGAATGTCAAAGGTGTTGAAAACAACATCTACATTGTAAAACCAATCGGAAGAGCTTCCAATGTTAGTATAGTTTCCTTCTTGAAAGTCGATATAGTATGATTCAAGCACCATCTTGGTTCTTTTGTTGTAAACTCTATACACCTTTTGAGTGGACGAATATCCCATGAAATAGCATTCTTCACCAACTGCTTCAAACTTGATCAGATTGTCTTGAGTGTTGAGAAGCATGCATGACCATCCAAATGATCTAAAGAAATCTATCAGAGGCTTTCATTTGAAAAACAGTTTTTCCGTGAGGTTTATCAATTAGAACTCGATTCAAAACATAGCATGTTGTGCTGACTGCCTCTGCCCAGAAAATAATAGGTAACTTGGAGTCTACGAGCATAGTTCGTGCAACTTCGATGAGTGTTCCGTTTTTTTCGTTCCGCTACACTGTTTTGCTGAAGAGTTCTAGCTGCACTATACTGAAGGCGAATTCCTTTTTCTTCACAGAAAGAGATAAATGTTTGATTTTTGATTTCAGGCCCGTTATAACTTCAGATTTACTTAACCTTCAGTTTGATGACATTTTTGATCATAGGAATAAAAGTCTTTAGGATGAAAGCGGTGTCACTTTTAGCTTCAAGAAAATAAACCCATGAAAATCGAGAAAAATCATCCGTAATAACCAAGAAATAAGAATTTTAGCCAAAGTTTTAACATTGATAGGACTAAAAAGATCCATGTGTAACAATTGCAATGGATAAGTTATCCTATTCACTACTTTGGACTTGTGCGGCTTTTGTGTTGTTTGCCTTGGGCGCATGCAATACGTTTTTTCTGGAAAAGGAAATTCTTTGATGGGTAAACCTCTTACAAAATATAGTTTAGAAATTTTGTTCATATTTTTGAAGTTTACATGCCCCATTCGCCTATGCCAAAGTAGTGATTCCGATTTTGATGCTTTGGAGATTAAGCAAGTCATATGTTCAACAGATTTGGCATTTTTCATATTAAGAACATAGGTGTTGTTTTGACGAGCAGCTATAAGCATAATCATTTCGGGAGGAACTAAGTAGCCAGGCTTGAGAAAGATGCATTCTACATTGTTGAAGAGCACAGATATTCCTTTGTCACAGACTTGTAATACACTCATAAGATTGTAACACAATTCTGGTACATAGTTAACATCTTCCAAAGTTATAGCATCCGAGACAACATCTCCAAGTCCAATTATATTTCATCCTTTCTCATCGCCGGCGAAAGAAACGAAATCGCCGGGTATGAATTTGAAGTTCTTAAGAAGTTCCTTTAACTCGTCATATGCCTAGAGCATCCACTGTCAACGTGCCAAATGTATTCCATTAGCATTCGAAGCCATTTTTGAATTTTATTTTGTTATACAACAACAAACAAATAATATATATACAAGATAGTTAGCTTTCGGAACCCAAACTTGTTTAAGTTTTAATTTCTCACAATTTTCTTTGACAATATTTTCATTTCTTTTCCAAAAAGAAGTTGTTTTGACAAAATTTTTGACCGTTTTCTTAAAATTATCAAATTGTTCTGTGATATTTTTAGCAAAATTTTGATCTAGTTTAGAACATTTCTTGCTTTTGCAATGTTTCGTAGTGTGTCCTAAATGACCACAACGAAACATGTGACGCAACAAGTCTTTTTCCTCTTAGAGGTTGAAAGATGATGTATGTGATGTGAGTCTTGAACTGCATGATATGTTGTCCGATTAAGCAGTTGAGCTTGAACTTCTGATTTTCTTCATTTTCTTGTTGAGACGACTCTCATCTTCTGTGCAATTTTCATCATCCTCATTGTCTGTTGAAGCATCTGATCCTTGATCTTCACTTGAGCGTTCTTCACCACTTTCTGAAGTTGTTGTGCTTGATTCTTCGCTCCTACTTTCTTCATTTGACTCCTTGTCAGACTCTGACATACATTTATGAGATGGAACAAATTCTAGAATTTCCTCAGTGGGGAACTTTTCGAATTTGTTTTGTTTCAACTATTGAACAAATACAGGGGTTTAATGCACAACATTTTCATTACAAAAAGTAGATTGCAAATTAAAGCATTCAACCACTATACCTCTTGGACGCGAGTCATAGGTTTAGGCACATGTCTCATATAGTCATCCTTAATATATTTAAGCTAGGTTTAATACAGTCATCCATCCTAGTTAAATTATTACATTCATCCAGAATGAAAGTCTTGTTTGTTTTATCACAGTTCTAGGTTAACCAGTTAATTGTAGTAAATTTCGCCTAAATACCCTATTCCTATTTTCGATCCCCCATAATCCTCATCGCACACATCCTCCTCATGCTCAATCACATCTGCATTGCTTTAAAAAACGTTAGTAATTCTATCATTTTCACAACTGATATTTTGAGCAATTAAATCATTTTATCAATTAAATCGTTATCCGGATGAGTGGGCATGGGTACATAGTTTTCGCTATGAGGAGGAGGAATGATTTTTCTTTCGTTTCCAAGCTTATCTTTGTACTCAATACCATCTTTCACGTATGCTGGTCGTTGGCAGTTTTTTATATCAACAAGTGCCTTTTTGCTTACATTACTTTATCGATTATGATTTGCAATTTGTTGTTTTCATTTTTAAATTTCTCTAGTTTTTCTGTTAAATCATTTATAGGAAAATCTTTTCTAAAAACAAATTCTTTTAAAGTTTGCATCTCAGCTAAGTCGAATTCAGCTTTCTCTGATACGCAGCTTCGTTATATTTTAGTTCTTTATTAAATTGCAAAACTCTTCCTTTTCTCTGATTAGGTCACAGTTGAGGGATTTATAATGAGCCACGACATTGACACATGGTTGTGAGCACAATTTGACTTTGAATTCATAGGGGATGCTATTTTCCAAATCATTTTCCTCCTTTTCTTTGGTGAACTTGACTTTCATTGCTACTTCAGGTACTTGTTCTTTCTCTTTCTTGACACTGCTTCTAGCTTCTTGAGACTTCTCCTTTGACTCGGCTTTTCCAGCCTCTTCCTTTCCTTTGTCGACTGCAGGCTTGGTTTTGACGATGATTTTCAGTCCTTTGTCCGCAGATTCACCTCCCTTGGGAATACCTGCATTTTTGTTGCCAAGAAAGTTTGATGGACGTGGAGCCGATCCAGTGGAGATCTTTGCCATGAGAGCTTTGTTAACTTTATCTTTTGCTTCAACAGTCACTTCAGCCCAATCATAGTCTTCCATAACCAAAGCCTTTGGAGTATTGGGAGCAACATTGCCATTTCCTTCAATAGCTATCAACCTTCTAGCTAGAGCAACTTTAGTATTTTCATTCTTAAGCATCGGACAGTTGATGTATTGAATAATACATCTACTTATCTTGTAGAGTTTGTATATTTTTAGCGGTTTTCGTTTCGATTTGTCAAGAATTTATCTACTTTTAATACAAACGCGTTTTGCAGGTCTTGGTTCGTGAAAACGGTTGGAAGGAGTGGAAAAACGAGCGAAAATGGTGAAAAGAACCAAGCTGGGACGTTAGTGGATCGAAAACGAGAAAACAAAACGCAAAATCAGGATTTCCACCCGGTCACGGGGCGCGACCGCACACATAAACTCTCTCGCGGCCCGCGAGAGAGGGATAATTATCACCGGTTTCAAAACTCGGTCGCGGGGCGCGACCGGACCTCCAAACTCTCTCGCGACCCGCGAGAGAGGTGTTTATCCAGAAAGTTTCAAAATCAGAGTTGTTTTGGGATTTGGTTGTTTATAATAGACTTATTATCATTGTAAAACACATCTTGGGCAACTTTGGACGAACTAGGGCAGATTTGGAGCTATTTTCTGGAGGTTTGAAGCTATATGAAGCAGATCTAAGCCGTAGGAATTGTGGTGGTGATCACGGGAATTCAAGGCAGGAGCTTGTCACGGTTTATCATACCAATCTCCCTTTCGATTTCTTTGTTTTTATCAATCATGCTAACTTGTTATCAACTTTGTTTTGGCTACTTTTTAAACATGTCGTTAGGCTAGATTTTCTTTGGTTACCTAGGTTTTGGATTATGGAATTATGAAACTTTGATTTGCTTTAATTTAATTCATGGTTTGAATATTTAAATTGGTAAAGGTCACAACTTTAATGATCTAGTTTAGGGTATATGCATTTTGTTTAATGATTGTTTGGTTGTTTTGCATAAACTTTGGTGAATGTCTTTCATGTAATAGGTTTATGTTACTTTTCGTGTTCTTAGGAATTCGTGAAGTTGTTGGTAAACTTGGCCAATAAAACCGGGGAAACAATTAGATTAACCATTAAATCAAACTTGTCATTATACCTAATTTGTTAATTGAAAAATTGCAATTAGTTGGCTGAATTAATGTGGTAAATTGTTAGGTTAGGGTTTTGAGAATTTTCCGAGTCTAATTTCCTTGTCATAATTAAAACGGTTATTCTAAACTAGAATATTGTAGTTGATCTAGGTTAATTATTTAGAGGTAATTAATAATTACACACATTACTACTTTGAAAAGATAATTGAAAAAGAAACTTTAAGACCAGTAAACGAATAAAAAGGATAGGTTATCGTAGGTGTCTTCCTGAGAAGGGTTGGGGGTCCTGTTTAATAAACCTAAACTTTGATATGCTAAGATCCCAGTAAAATATTCAACCAGATTAATTATTGTTAAATTGAAGGAGTAATAGTCTAAAAATCTAACCTAGGTAACTAGTTTATTATCTCTTGGTAAAAGTTCTAATAAGTCCTTGGAAGTTCATAGTTTGGTCATTTCACTTTATTAGTTTTATTTAAATTGATAATTTAGAATTATTAGTAACCCCCCCCCCTTTTAAGTATACATAGTGTGTAATTGAGTCTAAATTAGTGGTCTGAGCAACTAGAGAGTCCTGTGGGTTCGATAATCCGGACTTGCTTTATACTATTCTACAAATTGATCGGTCCACTTGCCGGTTAGTAGTTTAGTATAATTTAGGAGTCTAGAGTTTAATTTGAGTCTAGAATTAGGATAATTTGTTTTCCTTTTAATTAACTACTTTTAGAACATCAAGTTTTTGGCGCCGTTGCCGGGGACTCTCTCATTGGCAATTGCGTTGATTACTCGATTTAGGCTTTTCTTTTACACTTGTGTTTATTTTGTATTCGTTTATGTCATAGGAGTCTAAGTTGTTTAATTATTTAATATTTAATCTTTTCTATTATTATTGGATCATTTGTGCTAACTTCTCGTGCTTGTCGTGTTTCCGGTTTAGTGGATACCCCACACGCGCTCGCAAGGACTTCCGCCTAAGCCGCCGACGGACATGCCATTCTCCCCCGCACCAAAGGTAATTGTTTCTTCCTCAACTTTTTCAAGTTCATCTCATTCCTTCGTACCACCCGATTTCGATTTTACACCTAAACCTTCATCACCCGATTCTCCGTCACCCCGTGTAGTCCATAGAAACGTAAGCCCACCACAGCCACCACCCAACTTCCACATGGCCGATAATAACAATCAAACCGTATACCAACAGGCCACCACCGGTGCGAACTCACCCATTACCTTACCCCCCATGAACAATGACCGAGCTTGGCAAATCCCTTCCTACATCATGACCGCCATCACTAACTCTTGCCAATTCCACGGTCGTGATGATGAGGATGCGCCCGGACATATCAACCGCCTTACCCATCTATGTCATACATTCAATATGGAGGGCGCGGGTCATGATGCCTGTTTTCTCCAAGTCTTTCCGTTCTCTCTCGGGGTCGGGCCGCCATCTGGCTTGACTCCCAACCACCCGACACTTTCTCTACTTGGGCCTCTTTACGAGATGCTTTCCTTAAGAAATACTTCCCACCCGCCAAAGCATCCCGCCTTCGCGATCAGATCCATTCGTTCCGAATGGAGCCTGACGAGCCCTACCGTCTAGCTTGGGAGCGGTTCCAAACTCTAGTATCTCGTTGCTCCCAACATGGTCTATCAGACTGGGCACTTGTAGAGAAATTCTACAACGGTCTCACCCCTGAGACCCGTGCTCGATTCGACACCTCTGCGGGTGGCCACCAGATGGGAAAGAAAACAGTAGCCGAGTGCAATGACCTTTTCGAGAGCTTTGCCCATTCTGATGTTGATTACAACACTGCCGAAAGGAATTCAATTCCTGTTTCACGTACACTTCCGGTTAACCGGGGTCTACACCAAGTTAGCTTGGAAACTACGGTAGCTGCTGCTCTAGATAGCTTCAAGAGAGAGGTCACGAAGGAGATACAGGAGCTGAAGAAAAAGGTGGACAGATGTGAGGTGTGTAGAGGGGTCACAACACGCTAGAGTGTCCCACGCTCACTGTTGAGCAGGTTGAGTTTATCACCGGTCAGAACCACGGTCCTACGAATCCTTTCAATAATAATACTTCCAATTATAATCAAAACTGGCGTAATAATAATAATAACTATCGATCTTCCGGTAACCCCCCTGGCTTCCAATCAGGCTCTTATCAGAACAGGGGCAGGGTCACTACAATAGTGGAGGGTCATGTCACACCAGTTAGTTTAGTGGAGGGGTTCAAATCAGGAGGGTCAGACTAGGAGTGGAGGGTCAGGAGGTAGTCTAGATAGGATCGAAGAGTTGTTATCCCAACTAGTTGTCAAAGATCAGGCTACTCAGAAAACTCTCGCAGAACATGATCTGCTCTTGAAAAATCAACAGTCCGCACTCTTAGATCTGTAGAGGTCGGTTGGTAGTATCTCCAAGCAGCTGCAAGAGCAGCCACATGGCCAGTTCACGGGTAATACCCAACCCAACCCCGCGAACCAACACGCGAAAGCGATTACTACGCGCAGTGGTAGGACTCTGAAGGAGGTAGGTAGAGAGGGTGTAGAGGTGGAGGTAGAGGAGCGAGATGAAGAGGTAGATGAAGAAATCGAGATGGAGGCTCCACCCAGGGTGCACACCAGGTTGGACCCAGCAAGTACCGCACCAGCCAGGGGACCTTCAGTCGAGAGTAAGGGATAGAGAAAACCGGTAGTGGTTAGGCCATCGCCGAGTGTAGACACTTCACGCCTACCCTACCCAGCACGTCTGAAGCAGCAGAAATATGCCATGGAATACGGGAATTTCCTTGACATGTTTACTCAGTTGAAAATCAATCTCCCGTTTATCGAGGCCCTCCAGCATATGCCTACATATGCTAAGTTTTTAAAAGATCTTTTTAAACGTAAAGATAGGCTCAGGGAGCTTTCGAATGTCCCTTTGACTGGAGGGTGCTCCGCCGTGGTTTTAAACAAGCTACCCGAGAAATTGACTGATCCGGGTATCTTTACAATTCCATGACTGTTCGGCGGTTCCATTGCTCTAGCTCATGCTCTGGCCGATCTCGGGCGAGGATAAATCTGATGCCTTTCTTGCTGTACGAGCAGCTAGGTTTAGGGGAGCTCACACCTACGCGCATGTCTCTATCATTAGCTGATAGGTCGGTCAAGTACCCGAGGGGAATTGTGGAGAATTTGTTGGTTAAAGTCGACCGATTTGTCTTTCCTGTAGACTTCATCATCCTCGATATGGAGGCCGACCAGAAGGTTCCCATCATCTTAGGTCGCCCATTTTTGCGCACCGCGAAAGGCTCATAGATGTTCATGATGGGAAAATCACTCTTCGAGTCGTTAACGAGAACGTCACATTCGAGATCGCAAGGTCGATGCAACACCCAGTGGTGGCGACAGCGATAGTAGCCCTTGTCACTGCGTATACTTCCTAAACTCATTCATTTTGTGCGTTGATCATTGTTTAGACTATATTAGCGGAGATGACTTAGTGAATGAGAGTTTAGTACCCGAGGAGAATGATAGTGAGAATATAAGGGACGATGTCTTCGAGATTCCCGAGACTCTAGATTTCTGAGAGGTGAGTGCCGCCACTTAGAGTACACCTTTGCTGACACCAGCAGCCGTAGAGCTTAAGGTTCTACCGTCTCATTTAGAATACGCGTTCCTAGGTGACAATTCGAGCTTACCCGTGATCATTTCTTCGAAATTGTCAATGGAGGAGAAGGAGCGTTTAATCGAGCTCCTAAATTCAAATAAGGAGGCCATCGCATGGAAACTGTCTGATATCCAGGGGATTAGCCCTACCTTCTGTACTCATAGGATCCTCATGGAGGACGTCTTTAAGCCAGTAGTGCAGCCCAGCGCCGTCGGAACCCGAATATGCAAGAAGTTGTAAAGAAAGAGGTGCTTAAGCTGATGGAGGCTGGTCTCATCTATCCGATCTCCGATTCCCCATGGTAAGCTCCACTCAGGTCGTTCCCAAGAAGGGGGGAAGCAGTGGTCATGAACGAAAAGAAGGAGCTTATCCCATCGCGAACAGTCACGGGCTGGAGGGTGTGCATAGACTATCGAAAATTAAATGACACCACTCGCAAGGATCACTTCCCGCGCCCGTTCATCGATCAGATGCTGGAGCGTCTCGCAAGACAGCAATTTATTGCTTTCTTAACGCTTCTCAGTTACTTTCATATCCTGATTGCTCCCGAGGATCAAGAAAAGACAACCTTCACATGCCTGTATGGTACTTATGCGTATCGCCGCATGCCTTTCGGGTTATGTAACGCTCCTGCTACTTTCCTAGCGCTGTATGGTAGCCATCTTTCAGGACAGGATCGAAACCTCTATGGAGGTTTTCATGGACGACTTTTCGGTCTATGGAAACACCTTTGATCAATGTCTTACTCACTTAGATGCGATGATGAAACGGTGTGTCGAGACGCGACTGATGTCAATTGGGAGAAATGTCACTTTATGGTGACAGAGGGCATAGTGCTAGGGCACAAGATTTCGCGAGCCGGGATAGAAGTCGATCGGGCGAAAATCGTACTATAGCAGACTTCCCCCACCGACTAGCGTCAAGTCCATCCGCAGCTTTCTCGGTCATGCAGGCTTCTACCGATGGTTTATTCGAGATTTTCAAAGATCACCCGCCCCATGACTCGACTTCTCGAGAAAGATGTACCCTTCGTCTTAGATGATGACTGCTTAAAAGCTTTCACGATCCTTAAGGGAAACTAGTGAGTGCTCCTATCCTCGTCTCACTAGACTGGAGCTTGCCTTGCGAGCTCATGTGTGATGCGAGCAATTATGTTGTGGGGCCGTTTTGGGTCAGCGACGGGACAAACATTTCCATCCTATTTACTAGCTAGTAAAACCCTCAATGACGCATAGGAGAACTACACCACTACAGAGAAGGAGCTTTTAGCAGTGGTGTTCGCATTTGATAAATTCTGTTCTTACCTTGTCGTGTTCAAAACTATCGTCTTTAAGGACCATGCGGCTCTGCGGTTCCTTTTTCAAAAGAAGGATGCGAAGCCTCGTCTTATTCGATGGATTCTCCTGCTCTCCGAGTTCGACATCAAGATTAGAGATAAGAAAGGAGCGAGAATGTAGCTGCTGACCATTATCCCGACTAGAGGATCCTAGTAGAGAAGAAATTAGGGAAGAAGAGATCGGTGATAGATTTTCCCATGAGTCACTAGAGTTTGTGACAGCCGAGAAGGAGGGAATGCTGTGGTTTTCCGACTTCGTGAATTATCTAGCGAAATGGAGTGCACGCAGCAGAAGAAGAAATCTTCCGCGACGTCAGGCATTATATTTGCGATGACCCATTTCTATTTCCGGAGGGGAGACCAAATTTTGAGGCGCTGCATGAGTCGAGAAGAGGGGCTAGATATTGAGGCACGTGCATGAGGGACTAACATGAGGTCACCATGGTCTGCACGTCACTACACAGAAGGTTTTTGATTGCGGTTTTTATTGGCCATCAGTTGTGAAGGACGCCCTAGAGTTTGTGAAGATGTGATCGTTGCCAGCGTACCGGCAACATCTCATCCAAGGACGAGATGCCCCAACATCCCATCCAGATTCTTGAAGTTTTGATGTTTAGGGAATTGACTTCATGGGACCGTTTCCCGTCTCTAGCGGGAACGGGTACATCCTTGTGGCTATTGATTATGTCTCCAAGTGGGTTGAAGCGCAAGCTTTACCCACAAATGATGCCCGAGTGGTGGTGAGATTCTTAAAGAATTTGTTCACCCGTTTGGTACCCCACGAGCCATTATCAGTGACCGTGGCACGCACTTCTGCAATACGGTCATTGAAAAGGCATTGGCGCGCTACGGTGTCACTCACCGCCTCTCCACCGCCTATCATCCGTAGACTAGGGTCAAGTGGAGAACGCGAACATGGGGGTAAAATGGATCCTGGAGAAGACGGTCGGTTAGGGTCGAAAGGACTGGTCCGACAAGTTGGACGATGCTTATGGGCGTTTCGCACCGCCTATAAGACACCACTAGGCACCACGCCCTTCATGATCGTATACGGTAAAGCCTGCCATCTCACGGTCGAATTAGAGCATAGGGCATTGTGGGCGTTGAAGACCGTAAATTTGGACCTCACTAAGTAGCCAAGCGACGATTCTTTCAAATTCACGAGTTAGAGGCACTTCAGGATGCGGCGTATGAGGGTCATGGAGTTTGAAGGAGAAAACCAAGGCCCTGCACGATCAAAGGTTGAAGAAGGTAAAGGAGTTTCAAATCGATGACAAAGTGCTTCTATATGATTCCCATGACGTGAAAATAGCCTTTTATGATTACACGAATATCGGGAAAAGGGACTGTTTGCGGGCAAGCTAAAATCCAAATGGTCCAGCCCGTACGTGGTAAATGAGGTTTTCCCGTATGGAACTATCGAGCTGAAAGAAGAAGCTGACGGAGGGACATGGAAGGTCAATGGGCATCGACTGAAACATTATTAGGAGGACCGCTAGATCCCACCGAGACGGAGGAGACTCCTCTCAAAGTTCCGCCTCAGACCGCGTAGATTCTCGGGTTTTGCTCGAATGTAGTGTTTGTAGAGTTTGGTAGTTAGTTGCATTTTGTGTTTTTATTTAATTCATGTTTCGTATTTTGGGTGTTTTGTTTGTGGGTCGGTTTAGTTGGTTTTTGCAGGTCACATCACGCATCAGTCATGGAGCACGGACGATTGCAGGTACGTTTGATCAATCCGGTAGAACGAGTGTGATTCCGTAAACCACAAAGCTAACATGAGAGTTTCTAAAATTCAAAATTATTCTTAGGCATAAAACCTGGCAAAAGAAAGAAACTTTCTATGAAAACAAGCCTCACGCGGGCGCGAGAGGCACAAGCCTTCTTGGTCACGGCCCGCGAGAAGGTCCAATAAGTTCTGGATTCATTACTCGTTCGGGGGCGCGAGAGACTTAGTGGTCTCTCTCGCAGCCCGCGAGAGGCCTTATCTGCACTTCAAAACCCTAGCCTCCATTTTCTCACACATTTCACCACTTTCTTCAACACCTTCCCTATGGTTTTCAACCCATTTTCACCATAACTCCGCCATTTTCAACCCAAATTCACCAAAATCACCCACATTTTCTTCCCTACATCATTCCTCACTCATTTTGACGTGATTTCACCCAGTTTTTACCCATCCACTCGCATTTCACCGGTGCTTTAAAGGTTCAATATTTTTTTTACTCATCTTACAGATCTACAACAAGGTACGGTTTTTCACAACTCTTATGCTTCCATTCTTTATGCTATAGCTTTTTGTTACGGTTATTTTGATGTTTGATACTGTGCTAGTTGTCGGTTCGGTTAAGCGCGGGTTGGTTCATCAGGGTTGCTTTTGAGTTTTGATAGTGGTGCTGGGTATAATGTGTGGATAGATTATGTACATGCAGGAGGAATTTTCGCGGTTTGGTGCGTCCAACATTGAGTGTGGGGATGAGGGTTGGCTAACTTTGTTTTTAAACAAAAATCTGATTTTTTTAAGATAGTCAACCGTTAGTTCTGCCATGATTCAACCTGTTTTATCTTTCATTATACACTCAATGTGGGCTCGTATCTCGGCGCATCGGTTTAATTGAGGACAATTAAAGTGCCGAGAGGGGGGTAGTGTCTGGTTTTGGATATGTTTCGGGGGGGGGGGGTTAGTAACATTTGATTAACCATGCATATAAGATTCAGTCTCGCCCGTACTCAATCTCCATTCGGGCGAGATTAGGTTTTTATCAAACTATAATGTTACACTCGCTTCAAATGTATCTTAATCATGAAGTAAATTGCTTTTCTGTTGCAAACCACGACCGCGAATGAAATGCTATACGGTCGTTTATTTTATGTGGTTGCTTTCTTTCTAAGGTCATACTTGTCTTACTTGTGCTTTATGCAGATGTCAGGAGAAGGTAGCTCAAGCAGGGCCGGCAGAAAGAGAAGGGACCAACACCTCGTCAGAGAGGTGACCCCGCCGACGCGCTACAACAACCCTCTTATTTTGGTAAGCGCAGAATCAGGTATCGGTGAGAAGGTGTCCCCCATGGGCACAGCACTGCGAATCAGTGGACAGCCCTCTCTTGCAGTTCGATTTAGACTCCCACGAGTGGGAGAGCTCTCAAACTGGTCACTTGTGAGTTACTACCTTACAGGAGGATTGATTGGGAGTTGATTGATAATTTGGGACAGAGGGGTCAGATCGAGCAGCTACTAGGGGATAAGTTCAGAAGGGTACTAGATTGTGGAGCAAGACAGTACAAGGAAAAACACTTACGAGTTCCACTCCACTTTCGAGTACCAACAAGGGAAGTTCAACGAAAATGACGTGGTTTCTTTTGCCTTGGGGAAGCAAGTATTTGAAATGACAATTCCACAGTTTGCGGTGGCGACGCAAATATATTAAGATGAGGAGGTTCAGTCGCCGGACTTCGCCACAGCTTGCAGGTGTGTCTTCAAAAGAAGGCACCCCCACAGTGTACAGACAGATGAACTCGCCAGATATTTGGGGCACCATCTCTTCTGCCCCGTACTCAAACAACATGGTGGCGAGCGATATCACTGATCCCATTCACCGCTTCCTTCATAAGATTCTTGCTGCTACGTTGGTTGGGAGGGGACAAGGGGATAATAAGGTCAACCAAGTGAGTTTATTTTGTTTGATGTGTATGGTAGAGGGAGGCCTGGCAAACCTAGCCACAATATTTGCTTGGTCAATGAAGAGACTGTGGAGGGGGCCCTGGGCAAAGGTTTATTGCGGGCCCTTGATTACATGCTTGGCTGAGAGCTTAGGGGTGTTTGACAGATACCCCTAGGACAGATCAGAGATCTCCAGGCTACCGGGATTCTTACACCCAAGAGCCTATTAGCTGGATACCAGCCCGCCAAAGACCTCAAGTGCAACCGCCTCCCGGGTCCGAAGCTGCATCTTCTATGCAGGCGGGCATCCCTACTCGATACAGCGGCCATCACCTGCCAGGAACTGCCAGGATGGCAGTACCCTCTTCGGGAACCTCGTCCGGACCCACTGACCTTAGATTCGCTTTATGACAGGATGGAGACTGGGTTCGGGGATTTGAGAGGTTATGTGAACCGGCAGTTTGGCGGGGTGCGCCAAACCATGTTAGAGAGTAGACGAATGCACGAGGCCAGCCAGAGGAGGCTAGAGGATGGGATGCGCTACATGATGCAGAATCTAAGCATGGGAGTCCCGTCTTACTTTCAGCAGCCAGGCGGTCAGGCAGTTCTAGCCAGTTTGCAGGGATGGAGGATGTGCAGCCATACCAGGTATTTGAGGCGTCCGAAGAATCTGAAGAGGATGATTGAAGCAGCCGAAGATCTTTGCCTTGATTTTTATTCTTTTCTACTTTTTCAGTTATTATGGTTTATACTTTTAAACAATTTACTTTGGGGTTGGTGTTGGTCGGTTTGAGGGTATTTGTTGATGAACAATCTTGCAAAACTATTGATTTATTTGGTTTTATTATTATTATGTTTTGTAAGTGTGTGATGCTAGGTTGATGTTATATGTTGTTCCATTCGCATGAGAGCGTTGAGAGGGGCATATTAAGCGCGTTCGGCTTGGAGAGCACGAGTGGTTTGCCTGGCACATCGACAGGCTTGCACTACCAGCTAAGTCGCTTCCTTTTCTGTATTTTATTCTTCTTATTTGGTTTGCTTGTTTTTAGTTAATTTTGAGTAGTATTTGTCTCGTCCTTGCATTGGGGACAATGCAAAACTTTAGTATGGGGATGGGATATTAGAGTAGTATTAGTTTTATTTGAATAAAAAAATAAAATAAATAAAAATCCGAAAATGTCTTTTGAAAAAGAAGTTTACATGAAATTAAACGAAAATGATAGAAAAATTAAACTTCTATTCGGTTTCAAATAATAATAATATGAGAATAAAAAGGGGTGAGTTTATATCTAATTTGGGATGTGCGAGTAGGCTCGATTCGGTTCTTATTTTCTTTGAGCTTAATACACCTTAATAGTTGGTCTACTAGTGGGTACTCATCTAGGAGAAATAGGAAACTGAAACCACCTAAAAATAGTATAAGGAATGCGTTATAAGCTAAAATATTTATAATTTTTAATCATGTAAAAAGAAGAAAAAAATGAGCTTGATTGAAAAGTAGACTGAGGCCTATGGAATCTCCTTCGGGGATGGTGACTCTGATCGAGAATCCCTCTAGGATTAGTTGAAATTTTAAGTATCGAAGCCCACATTGTCTCTCTCGGGGATAGTGACTCTGGTTGAGACAGCCTCTAGGTTAGATATGCAAAAAAGAAATCAAAATGCTCAAATGAAAAAAAAAAATTGCTTGATTTTAAATTCTTTATATTTTGGTATAAAATGGTTATGAAAGGGTTAAATAATTCGTTCCTATTGTTTCATAAGCTTGAGGTGGGATTAGGGATACTGTGGACTCTAGTGTGAGACCCTAGGTGGATTGACCGCACTTAAATTAAATTTACATGATAAGAGGTTTGAGCTTAATTTTGATTTAAGTGGATCAAATACTTGCAATGGCGGTTAACATGAATCTCGTTCCCTAATGAAAATAATTGTAACTTTTTAAAATCGAGTAATTGTTTGGTTATGATTCCGTTTATGCACAATTCTTTTTCGAGGGCGAAAAAAGAGCAAGTGTGGGATATTTGATGTATTGAATAATACATCTATTTATCTTGTAGAGTTTGTATATTTTTAGCGCATTTTCTTTCGATTTGTCAAGAATTATCTACTTTTAATCCAAACGCATTTTGCAGGTCTTGCTTGTGCAAACGGTTGGAAGGATGGGAAAACGAGCGAAAATGGTGAAAAGAACCGAGCCGGGACGTGAGTGGATCGAAAACGAGAAAACAAAACGCAAAATCAGGATTTCCACCCGGTCGCGGGGCGCACCGGCACACATAAACTCTCTCGCGGCCCGCGAGAGAGGGATAATTATCTCTGGTTTCAAAACTCGGTCGCGGGGCGCGACCGGACCTCCAAACTCCCTCGCGGCCCGCGAGAGAGGTGTTTATCCAAAAGTTTCGAAATCAGAGTTGTTTTGGGATTTGGTTGTTTATAATAGACTTATTATCATTGTAAAACACATCTTGGGCACCTTTGGACGAACTAGGGCAGATTTGGAGCATTTTCTGGAGGTTTGAAGCTATACGAAGCAGATCTAAGATAGGAATTGTGGTGGTGATCACGGGAGTTCAAGGCAGGAGCTTGTCATGGTTTATCATACCAATCTCCCTTTCGATTTCTTTATTTTATAAATCATGCTAACTTGTTATCAACTTTGTTTTAGCTACTTTTTAAACATGTCGTTAGGCTAGATTTTCTTTGGTTACCTAGGTTTTGGATTATGAAACTTTGATTTGCTTTAATTTAATTCATGGTTTGAATATTTAAATTGGTAAAGGTCACAACTTTAATGATCTAGTTTAGGGTATTTGCATGATCTTATTTGTTTATGATTGTTTGGTGAACTGTCTTTCATGAATAGGTTTATGTTACTTTTCGTGTTCTTAGGAATTCGTGAAGTTGTCGGTAAACTTGGCCAATAAAACCGGGGAAACAATTAGATTAACCATTAAATCAAATTTTTCATTATACCTAATTTGTTAATTGAGAAATTGCAATTAGTTGGCTGAATTAATGTGGTAAATTGTTAGGTTAAGGGTTTTGAGAATTTCCCGAGTCTAATTTCCTTGTCATAATTAAAACAGTTAATCTAAACTAGAAAATTGTAGTTGGTCTAGGTTAATTATTGAGAGGTAATTAATAATTAGGCACTTTACTAATTTGAAAAGATAATTGAAAAAGAATCTTTAAGACCGGCAAACGAATAAAAAGATAGGTTATTGTAGGTGTCTTCCTGAGAAGGGTCGGGGGTCCTGTTTAATAAACCTAAACTTTGATATGCTAAGATCCCGGTAAAATATTCAACCAGATTAATTATTGTTAAATTGAAAGAGTAATAGTCTAAAAATCTAACCTAGGTAACTAGTTTATTATCTCTTGGTAAAAGTTCTAATAAGTCCCTAGAAGTTCATAGTTTGGTCATTTCACTTTATTAGTTTTATTTAAATTGATAATTTAGAATTATTAGTAACCCCCCACCCCCTTTAAAGTATACATAGTGTGTAATTGACTCTAAATTAGTGGTCTGAGCAACTAGAGAGTCCTGTGGGTTCGATAATCTGGACTTACTTCATACTATTCTACAATTGATCAGTCCACTTGCCGGTTAGTAGTTTAGTATATTTAGGAGTCTAGAGTATAATTTGAGTCTAGAATTAGGATAATTTGTTTTGTTTTTAATTAACTACTTTTAAAACATCAACAATCTCTTTTGAAGTGCCCTAGATTCTTGTACTTATAGCACCGACACTTGGATTTGTCAAAGCCAGCTTTTCTAAGTGACAACCACTTTCCCGTTTTTGTCTTGGAACTTCTTTAGCCTTAGATTGATCATTGCCATGCCATTTCAAGTCCATTTCCTCCATATCATCCGAATCTACTTAATACATGTCTTCAGCAGAAAAGAAATCCTGTTTCAGCTCTCCTGACATAAGTGCTTGATAGCTACTCAGAAAGGTGTTAAAAAGAGCAACATGTTCAGTAGAGATCTTCAGAGCTTGAGCATCACTGACCACAGTAGCCTTTTCGTTAGACTGTGGAGCCTTTGCAGAGTTTGAGGAAGCATTGAAGTAAGATGCACTTGCAGCTTGTGAGTTTGAACCACCGGAGGTTATGGGGGCAAGGAATGCCATGTTCATGGGAGCAGCAGCAGATTGGACAGATTTCTGAGAGTATCCGACTTGATTCATCTCTCTTTTGGTGACATCCATTTTAAAGGACTTCAAAGTGTTGATCAGATCTGAAAGTGTGACTGGATTCGGACTATTAAAGAAGTCTCTTTTAATCATCATACATTGTAAGCTCCATTCTTTTGGAAGAGAATCCAAAAGCTTCTTGATTGCAGCACGATTAGTAATGGGGTTACCCGCCTTCTTCATCTTCGTCATCATGTTCAAGAACCAACTGATGTGGTCTGACAGACTTTCTCCACGAACGCTTCCGAACATATCACATTCTTTCTGATATTCTTTCTGAACCATGTCTCTCTTGTTCTAAATCATTTCTTCATTTCCTTCATAGTAGTCAATCAATGCTAACCAGAGTTTATTTGTCGTAGTCTATTCTTCGAACATGTTGTAGTCATAAGTTGATAAGGCCATTGTCAGAGCAGCGGGAGCCCGGCGGTCATGTTGGATCAATGCCTTATCTTCATCGGTGAAGGTCGTGAGATCATTGTTGATTACACGAATGCCATTGTTAACTCTCATTGGGACATGAGGTCCTACAGTAACCGAGATCCATTGAGTATAGTCCGTAAACTCATAGAAAGATTTGATTCGGTTCTTTCAACTACTGAAATCAGCTGATCCTTTCAACTTTGGAGGTCGGGTTGCGGTTCCGGTTTCAAGTTCAACTTGTGCAATTGGGTTTAGTTGATTAAGCGATAATTTGATTTTAAGTTCAATTTGTTAACAGTAGGTTAAATACACTGGTTAAAATGGAGTTAGGCATAATTATGCTACAAATACGCTGGTGAAACAGTTCTTAGATCAGTCAGTCAATTACGCTCAAGGATTCAAATACGCTGGTTTTAGTTAACAGTTTCTTGGACCGTCGACGATAGCAATTACACTGACAGATCAGACACGTACAAAAATCTGGCTAAAAACGTCGAACACCGTGATAAAATCGCAAAAGATTTATACTACTAACCCCGAAGTCGCCTTCGGATAAAAACGCTGACTTTCCAATTACGCTGGTTTTAAAATAGGCGTAAAATTAAGCGGCCTTCAAAAGTATCTACGTTGTCTTCAAGGATATCTATGACGCCTTCAAGTTTAAATACGCCCAGAAGGGTTTTAGTACGAACAAAAACCCTCAAATCACACCAAAACATCCCAAAAACCATGGTATTTTGTATCAAAGTGACCCAAATGTTAAACTAAACACTGATTAACAACAACATAGTCATTAAACACACTAAATCAAGCCATCATTACCCAAAAAATTCGAGAAAAACCTTGAAAAATCTTTAAAAACCTTGAAAATCTTAACAAATATCAGTCAATCAAGAGCACAAATGTTCTGATACCAAAATGTGAGTCCCAAATCAGCTTTAGATCACAGTGATAATGATTGACACACACAACCACCTACTGATTAGGTGTTTGAGTGATAAAAGAAAGAAAACCAAGAATAAGATGAAGAATCTTGACCAAGGTTGATTAGTTCCCATAATGATAAACACAGTCAAAGAGCCTGGATATCGGATAAAAGCACAGGAATCAGAAGATTGCACAAATGAATAACACAAAACCACCTCAGTCCAAGAAACTTGGAAACCTAATAGTGGAGCATGATATATATATATATATATATATATATATGATTACCCAGCGTAATTATAATTACGTTGGGAACCCAAATACGCAGCCCCTGATTAGACACGTTACAAAAAGTGCGTATTTGGCCCTTCGAATTTTTCTAACTATTATAAACAAGTTGTAAACTATTAAACTCAAGTATCAACGGTCTCAAAACGTTCTAACATGTTTTCTAGTGTCTTTTATTAATGATAGTTCTGTTTTGTGTGAAACATGCATTTGCAACTACTTTTGCCCAAAAATAAGTAGTCGGCTTAGTAGAAGCAAGCATTGTCCTTGCTACTTCTACCAAGGTTCTATTCCTCCTTTCCAGTACTCCATTTTATTGTGGAGTCCTAGGAGCAGAAAAATCATGATATATTCCTTTCCTGATTAGAAATTTCTCAAGTTTTGTATTTTTAAATTTTGTCCCATTGTCAGATCTGATCTTTCTTACAGCTAATTTTAACAAATTTTTAATTTTATTAATAAAATTTATGATCAAATCTGGGGTTTCACTTTTCTGCCTTAAAAATTCAACCCATGTATACAATGAGTAGTCATTTACAATGACTCAAATATATTTTTTTCCTTGAAAGCTTTCTGTACTCACAGGTCTATATAAGTCTATGTGCAAAAGTTCAAGATTTTGATAAATTGAAGATTCAGCTACAGTTTTGTATGAGCTTCTTTTTTATTTTCCTAGCTCACATGCTTCAAAGATTTTATCTTTCTTAGAAGAGATAAATGGTAAGCCTTTTACGAAATTTTTGTTTGCAAGTTGATTGAAAGTTTTAAAATTTGGATGAGCTAGTCTTTTGTGCCACAACCAAGTACTGCTTTTGTTATCTTTTAATAGACAAAGTTAAGGATGTCCAACTTCTTCTTTAAAATCAAAGTAGTAGATTGATTTTCTAATTCTCTTGCCACTCAGATAAACCTTGTGATTTTCTAAACCAACTAGCAAACATGTATCAGGTAAGAAAGTTGCCTTGAAGCCTTTGTCACATAATTATCCACAACTTTGAAGATTGTATTTCAAACCTTCTACATATGCAACCTTGGTGCGCCACATGCAATGTTACCATATCTAGTGTTCTTCCATTTACACCATTCCAAAGTTCACTAACTAACCCAACTTTTATTTGTAATTACTAAGCAAGCTTCTATCCCCGGTCATGTGTGTAACATCCGTAAAAAACGGATTTACCAAACCCGCTCCGTTTATCAACCGAACAGTCATTCAAAAATTTCGTTGCGAATTAAATGCCCAAAATATTTTTAAACGATACGTAATCAATTATTATACAGAATATATAATTAGTTTTTGAAAAACTGTCAAAAATCGCAAAATAAAAATATTATACCTCTGCCGGGTTTCGAACCCGGGTCTGTACCGATCCGGAACATGTCTTAACACACACACACAAACCACTGCGCCACTTGTTCTGTTTGGTAAATAATAGAATCATTTAATTCATAAAGTGACATTACGAATTCAAAATCGGCGCCCCTTTAGTTCAGTCGTCGGAATCCCGGAAATCTCGCGAGTTTTTATCACCACTTTCAGTTATAACGTAAACTAGTATTAAGACATCGGTTATAACCGATGTTTGAAGTCCGCGACCAAACCATAACCGCCGGAGTTTTTAAATCGATGAATACAGCCGGAAATCAGACCAAATACATCTCGGTTTCTCCCTATAAAATCACCCACAACCCACTGCATACCTTTTCGCTCAAAAACACACCTTTTCTCGGCGTAATTCCAGTCGCCGGAATTTTCCTATTTGTCGCTGGATAACCGGGTTCCCCATTGCCGAGACTTACTGAGTCTCTGAAGCTTATACCGGAGATACCCATACTCTTTCCAAGCTTTCAGGAGACTTGCTACTGCAAGACACCTGACGCCGGAGTTGATTACTGTCGCCGGAGTTCTGCCGGAAAACAGAGGGTCCAGTCGGTATACTTCTCCGCCCAATTTCTTTTCCTTTTCACATTTATCTCACCGTAATGATCTGAAATACACTAATAAACCGATAAAAACTTTGAACCAGTTGATTTTCCGAACTCTGGTTATATTTCAGTGAAGAAGACGATGTATTTCCGTAACATATAAGTATAAAATAAATCAAGAAATTAATCGGGTTAGACACACAGTCCAGCGGTGGACTGTGTGCACGTTAAACATTCAAAGGTCTCGAGTTCGAATCCCGTTTCACACGCTGCCTTAATAAAAATCATTTTTTTTTGTTAAACCGAACCGGGTCGCCACAGTTATATGTTAAGTATATTAATAATCGGAATAATAACCAAGTTAGACACACAGTCCAGCGGTGGACTGTGTGTTTGTTTATATCACTGGTCACGAGTTCGAGTCCGGTCTTCTGCACCGACTCGGACAATTATCTCTTCTTTTTAAATAAGGCAGAAAAGGAAATAACTAATTAGTATTTAAGTATAATAAAAATCGAATTATATAACATGTTGAACACACAGTCCAGCGGTGGACTGTGTGTTAGGTTAAACCACAGGTCCCGGGTTCGAGACCTGTGGAGTGTATGTCCGATTCGCTTAAAACTGTTTTTAAAATAAAATGATTTTCGGTTTAAACTAATTAATATATATATATAATTAAAATCAGATTTATAATGGGTTAAGCACAGTAGCTCAGTTGGTAGAGCTGCGTGCACGCGTACGGGAGGTCTCGGGTTCGAGCCTCACTCAGCGCACTTGTATTCCGAATTGAACCGGTCAACGGTCAGGTCAACGGTCAGTCAAACGGTCAACGGTCAGAAAAAAATCAATTTTTTTATTATTTTTTTATTTAATTATTTTAATTAAAAATCAATTAAAAATACTTAAAAATAACATTTTTAAGGTTAGAAAATAGCCTCAAACTCACGAAAATACACCCAACAATTCTACTAAAATAGATTAATAAAATCCGTTTACTTACCAAACCATAATGCGATTATTCTAGGTTAAACTCACTCGTGGTAAAACCACTTCGCGTGCATTCAACATCATCAACCGAACGCACCCACTGTGAGTGAATCTTACAACTCCCCCTTTTAAATTACACGTTTTGGGGTGTGTCATGTGTTATGAAAATAATTAATTTATTTATTTAAACTTGTGCCATACCACATCATGACCTAAACTTAGATTGTTTTTATTGTTGTGACTTATTTATTTCCTTTTGTCAAATTATATGAAACTCATACATTAAGCCATCAGTTCCTCGTGGGAGACGAGTAGAACATCGCGTGCCTCTAAATGTTCCATTTTGTTCATGTGTGTATCATTGAGTTTATATTATTTGTAGTTGTGTCATTTATATTATCATGTTTATGCAATTCAATCATCAGGCCCCTCAGTTCCTCGTGAGAGACGAGTTGAGCATCGCGTGCCTCTAATTGTTCCATTATTATTCATGAGTGTTTCATTCAATATCTTATGATTGTTGATTAAGTTACATCTATTTTTACTCATGTTTGGTTGTGCACATATTTCATAATCAATTTAAATAAATTTGTTCAAATGTTTTCCATAGGATTCACTCGCCAACATTATGTTGATCCAAAAACCCTTTTACACATGATACAGGTGAACAGGTTGAAGCAAGGAAAACATAGGATATGCCTTAGAAGAGAACAAAGAAGTTTAGATTGTTAGTTAGATCATGTTGTAACATTTATTGTAAAATTCCATTTAAATTGTATTAATGAATATGAAACGCTTAATAAATGTCATGAGCTTTGATGATAACCCAATCATGCCCCGATCACCTTTTCCGCTGCGGGTCGGGGTGTGACAGATTGGTATCAGAGCCATGACTATAGGGATATAGGATAGGTTATTAGACCCTTAGAGCCTATACTATAGTCTGCCTAAATTTTAATTGATTAGGTGGTTACATACAAACTTGTGATATTTATTTGTTTCATATTTGTTTACATTTCAGTCAAACATACATGCTTATATACATATTCATCATACATATATACATATTCATTATACATATATCGATGTTCATGTATTCAATTTATTTTCATATTCTCATTATCCAAAGATTTTGTGCAATTTTCAAATCTCATCAAAGTAAGTTCTGCGACGGGCATGTAGTAACTGGAAGGGTACAAGTACCGGTAGTCGGAACGTCCTGTCTAGGCTGGCATTCGTATAAATCCAATATAAAGGACCAGTTTGCCTACCTGGGGACCAACGATGAGAGTACGAAGGACCTATTAGGCCAAAGCATGCCACACCAAACGTCGTCCGAACTAACCTACTTTGAGGTGTCACCGTGTCTACACCTGGACACATTCCGAATATCACACGTTGTATACATATTTCTCGATTTTCTCCGGGTTTTTGTGTACGCAACCTGGCAGAAACTGTGCGAACCATATGAAAAACCGGTATTCATGGGGGCCCACATGATTACACAGGTAAAGTATGGCGGCATGAAGGGCCTAACAGCGAGCAAAACCCAAGACATCCAATGGATGTAGTAATTTATTTATCTATAATTATTTTATGAATGTTCATTCCTAATGCGACCCATGAACCCAAAAGCATCCAACTCATACTCTTGTCATGTATTCCTTGTAGATGTCTTCTAACCTCGCCCGTAGGAAGACGAGAGCAAGAAAAGCCCGCGAACGCATGGCTGCCTTAATCGCTCAACAAATGGCTGCCGTAATACCCAATATTGTAATCCAAGTTCAGCAAGCACTTACCGTTAATCCTGTCAATCAAGCAAACCAAAACATTTTCAACTCTTCCCCAAATACCACTAAATGCACCTACAAGCACTTCAAATCATGCGACACTCCGAAATACAAAGGGACTGAAGGCGTCACCGCTCTCCTCCATTGGTTTGAAGAAATGGAGAACACATTTCTAAATTGCGATTGCCCTGACGATCGCAAAGTGCGATATGCTACCGGTCGACTATATGGGATAGCACTTACTTGGTGGAACACAGAGAAGGCAAAACGAGGTGTGGAAGATGCTATGTCCTTAACTTGGAACGAATTGAAGGAAATCATGACCAGACGATTTTGCCCAAGGAGCGAAATCAAGAAGTTAGAAGATGAATTTTACTCATTGAAGCAAGTGGAAGGAGACCACATCACCTACAACAAAAGATTCCTCGAGTTACATCAAATGGTTCCCAACATGTTCACTCCCCTCTACCGTTTGATCGAGCACTACATTCGTGGTCTTCCGTCAAAGATTCAAGACCCTATTATAAGTATCAAGCCTGCAACTTTAGAAGCAGCGATGGAGCTAGCAACAGAGCTCACCGAGAACCGAATCCGAAACGAAGACTTCAAGGAGGAGAAGAAGAAGGATAAAGAACCGACTGAAACTTCCGACCCCACTCAAACCGAATCCCCTTCTCAACCCAATCCTAAGAGAAGAAGAGTCGGGCGACTTTTCGCTGCTACTCAACGAAATCAACCAGTTTTACATGCCATACCCATTCGAGCTATCCCAATCACCCAAGTGGCACCCAACTCAGCTTACCCAGATAAGAAACCATATCTTGGACCTCACCCTCGATGCAACAACTGTTTTTATCACCATCCCCATACCCTACCTTGTCGTCTATGTGCAACTTGTGGACGCTATGGTCATTTGAGCAATGTTTGTCGCACCTTTCAAAACCAAACCATTTCCCCTACTCAAAACATGACTCAAACTTATTATCAACCCCAATACCCCGTGTTCCCATATACTCGAGCTTGTTTCAATTGTGGCGACCCTACCCACTTTAGAAACACATGCCCTCAATTGGTTAACGTTATCAACACTCAAGCCCAATCAAACCCAGTTAACCAAGTAAACCAAGAAAACCCAAACACTATGCCATCAGCAAGAGGAAGAGTCTTCAATATCAACGCCAATCCTGTCGAAGATAATGACGGCCCAAACGAAGATACTCAGCTAGTCCTCTTCGCCGAAGATCCAGATTCAACTCCTATCGTTTAGTTTTATGTTTTTCTTTATCACATGTGAAGACTGTTAGAGTAATTATGGTATATTATATATTATATATTGTTTTCAGTATATGCTTTTGCCGAGGCCGCAGCTCCCCATCCATCGAGGTTGAGTTTGATCCCCATTTTATTATGCGGTTGATCAGGGCGTGCCCGCACGATCGGCTCCGTTTGTTTGAGCCTTGATCGGTTATTTCATTTTACATTTCAATACATGCAATACGTTCGGCTCCGTTTGATTGAGCCTTGAGCGCACATTTCAATTTACATTTCCAGTTCATGCAATACGTTCGGCTCCGTTTGATTGAGCCTTGAGCGCACATTTCAATTTACATTTCCAGTTCATGCAATACGTTCGGCTCCGTTTGATTGAGCCTTGAGCGCACATACAAATTCATTATCAGTATCTTGTGGTTGTGGTGTTTGTAGTAGAGTCGCATCGAACCAACCATAATTTGCGGATAAAGTCCAGCGGTGGACTGTGTGTTTGTTTATATCACTGGTCACGAGTTCGAGTCCGGTCTTCTGCACCGACTCGGACAATTATCTCTTCTTTTTAAATAAGGCAGAAAAGGAAATAACTAATTAGTATTTAAGTATAATAAAAATCGAATTATATAACATGTTGAACACACAGTCCAGCGGTGGACTGTGTGTTAGATTAAACCACAGGTCCCGGGTTCGAGACCTGTGGAGTGTATGTCCGATTCGCTTAAAACTGTTTTTAAAATAAAATGATTTTCGGTTTAAACTAATTAATATATATATATATAATTAAAATCAGATTTATAACGGGTTAGACACGTAGCTCAGTTGGTAGAGCTGCGTGCACGCGTACGGGAGGTCTCGGGTTCGAGCCTCACTCAGCGCACTTGTATTCCGAATTGAACCGGTCAACGGTCAGGTGAACGGTCAGTCAAACGGTCAACGTTCAGAAAAAAATCAATTTTTTTATTATTTTTTTATTTAATTATTTTAATTAAAAATCAATTAAAAATACTTAAAAATAACATTTTTAAGGTTAGAAAATAGCCTCAAACTCACAAAAATACACCCAACAATTCTACTAAAATAGATTAATAAAATCCGTTTACTTACCAAACCATAATGCGATTATTCTAGGTTAAACTCACTCGTGGTAAAACCACTTCGCGTGCATTCAACATCATCAACCGAACGCACCCACTGTGAGTGAATCTTACAACTCCCCCTTTTAAATTACACGTTTTGGGGTGTGTCATGTGTTATGAAAATAATTAATTTATTTATTTAAACTTGTGCCATACCACATCATGACCTAAACTTAGATTGTTTTTATTGTTGTGACTTATTTATTTCCTTTTGTCAAATTATATGAAACTCATACATTAAGCCATCAGTTCCTCGTGGGAGACGAGTAGAACATCGCGTGCTTCAAATCAAATTCATTATTGTTCATGTGTGTATCCTTGAGTTTATATTGTTTGTAGTTGTGTCATTCATATTATCATGTTTATGCAATTCAATCATCAGGCCCCTCAGTTCCTCGTGAGAGACGAGTTGAGCATCGCGTGCCTCTAATTGTTCCATTATTATTCATGAGTGTTTCATTCAATATCTTATGATTGTTGATTAAGTTACATCTATTTTTACTCATGTTTGGTTGTGCACATATTTCATAATCAATTTAAATAAATTTGTTCAAATGTTTTCCATAGGATTCACTCGCCAACATTATGTTGATCCAAAAACCCTTTTACACATGATACAGGTGAACAGGTTGAAGCAAGGAAAACATAGGATATGCCTTAGAAGAGAACAAAGAAGTTTAGATTGTTAGTTAGATCATGTTGTAACATTTATTGTAAAATTCCATTTAAATTGTATTAATGAATATGAAACGCTTAATAAATGTCATGAGCTTTGATGATAACCCAATCATGCCCCGATCACCTTTTCCGCTGCGGGTCGGGGTGTGACAATGTGCTTGGAGCTACCTAAATCGTAGTACCAAATCTGCTGCACATGATGGTCTTGAAATGGAAGGTTAGAAACCCTTTGGTACCCAAACCTGTTTGGGTACTTTTTCTGATAAACTGGTATTTCTGTCTTTCTCATATTCGTCTTCTGATGAGCTATTATAATCAGAATTTTTGTTCAATGTTAAGTTATTGACAACTAGTGTGGTTTTTGAAAGATGTTGAATTAATCTCATAATTTCAGCACACATCCAATACATTAAAATTTGCATTGTGATGGAAGATCATTAAGAAGATTTTGATTGTTTAACTGAGTTCTTTTCATGTTTTCAGTAAAGATTTGTTTTGATCCATGCTTCTTTAGTTTTGAACTTGATTTTTAAAAGAAGGGCAAATAGTCAGAGTTTGCAAAATTGCTTGATTCTGCATTAGACTCTTATATAGGTTTATCAGAAATAATTCAGAAGCCCGAATAAAAATGGTGGGATTATTGGATTTTTTTTGTATATCCCGATCCTTCCCTCTATTTTTTGTCGTTATCTTAGTATAATCAATGAAATCTTTTGCTTGTTGAAAGCCTTTAACATTTATTACACTTTCATGAATTTTCTATACAAAGTTTTTCTTTCTTGTTCATAAAATTCATTTTTGCACATTATATTAAGCTTTCATCATGAAGAGGCTTGCTTTTGATCTTTGTTTCTATTAGCAATTGCTGCAATTCATTAGATTTTCTATTTTGCTGTAGATTGTTTTTCTTGCAGACTTTTAAAATGTGTCATTAGTTTGTTTAATTGATGTTCCAGATCCTGAGTGTCAGTTCCAACAATCAAGCTAATATGTTGTTTTTTCTTGGCTTCTTCCAGCTTCTTTTCATAGTTGGAAACATCTTTTCACTTCTTATTTTTGCATTCTGATGCGTAGCGTCCCTTTTGTTTGCATTTGTAGCATACTACTTCTACTTTCCTTCAAATCTTTTTTCTTTGATTATTCCTTCCATCCCCCCCCCCATTAGCCTTTGCTCAAAGGTTTTTGTGAGCAATGCTATCGCTTCAGCAAATGCAGAGAATCTGATGAAGTATCAAATTCTAAGGTCTGAATGTATGAGGGATGAGGGTCAGAAGTTTTGACACTTTGTGTGTTGGAGATGAGAGCTATTGGTCCTCCTCTTTGGGTTGAATTTTCATATCTTTTTTCCTTTCTTAGAAATAAAATACTGTAGAGATCATGTAAATTCGGATCACCTAACTCTAAGGTAGAGGCTAATGTCATGGTAAGATTTCTTTGTACTCTAGGTAAGGCATCTAGAATTTAATATTTCTTTCATCATTTGATTTTTCAACACCAATTTTTTTAAAATCATTCAGAATTTTTACAAATCTGTTATAAGTTTCTGAAAAACTTTCATTTGAAAGACTTTTAAACCTTTAGTATGATGAGACACAATTCGATCTCTTGTTTCTTTTCATTCTTTCTCCTCCTTAAAAAAGATTTTCTGACCGATCACATATTTCTTTTGCAGATGCACAAGCATATACATGAGAAGATACATTATTTGGAAGTGCCATAATCAAGAGTGATTTGGCGCTTTCATATACTTCCACCAATAACTTGTCAGTGTCATTCCATAAACTTTCTTGTTTAGGAGCCCATTGTCACACCCCGACCCGCAGCGGAAAAGGTGATCGGGGCATGATTGGGTTATCATCAAAGCTTATGACATTTATTAAACGTTTCATATTCATTAATACAAATTAAATGGAAAATTACAATAATGTTACAACATGATCTAACTAACAATCTAACTTCTTTGTTTTCTTCTAAGGCATATCCTATGTTATCCTTGCTTCAACCTGTTCACCTGTATCATGTGTAAAAAGGTTTTTTTGGATCAACATAATGTTGGCGAGTGAATCCTATGGAAAACATTTGAACAATTTATTTAAATTGATTATGAAATATGTGCACAACCAAACATGAGTAAAATTAGATGTAACTTGATCAATAATCATAAGATGTTAAATGAAAACACTCATGAACAATAATGGAACAATTAAAGGCACGCGATGCTCAACTCGTCTCTCACGAGGAACTGAGGGGCCTGATGAATGAATTGCATAAACATGATAATATGAATAACACAACTACAAACAATATAAACTCAATGATACACACATGAACAATAATGAAATTGGTATGAAGCACGCGATGTTCTACTCGTCTCCCACGAGGAACTGATGGGCTTAATGTATGAGTTTCAAATGACTTGACTAATGGCAATAAGTAAATCACAACAATAAAAACAATCTAAGTTTAAGTCATGATGTGGTATGGCACAAGTTTAAATAAATAAATTAATTATTATCATAACACATGACACACCCCAAAACGTATAATTTAAAAGGGGGAATTGTAAGATTCACTCACAGTGGGTGCGTTCGGTTGATGACGTTGAATGCACGCGAAGTGGTTTTAACCACGAGTGAGATTTAACCTAGATAAATTGCATTATGGTTTGGTAAGTAAACGGATTTTATTAAACTATTTTAGTAGAATGGTTGGGTGCATTTTTGTGAGTTTGAGGCTATTTTCTAATCTTAAAAATGTTATTTTTAAGTATTTATAATTGATTTTTTAATTAAAATAATTAAATAAAAATAATAAAAATATTTTATTTTTTTTCTGACCGTTGACTGACCCTTTGACCGTTGACCTGACCGTTGACCGGTTCGATGGCAGATTATTGTGCGCTGAGTGAGGCTCGAACCCGAGACCTCTCGTACGCGTGCACGCAGCTCTACCAACTGAGCTACGTGTCTAACCCGTTATATATCTGATTTTAATTATATATATATATACTAATTAGTTAAACTGAAAATCATTTTATTTTAAAAATAGTTTTGAGCGAACCGGACTTGCACTCCACAGGTCTCGAACCCGGGACCTGTGGGTTAATCTAACACACAGTCCACCGCTGGACTGTGTGTTCAACATGTTATATAACTTGATTTTTATTATACTTAAAGACAATTTAGTTATTTCCTTTTTCTGCCTTATTTAAAAAGAATAGATAATTGTCCGAGTCGGTGCTGAAGACCGGACTCGAACTCGTGACCAGCGATATAAACAAACACACAGTCCACCGCTGGAGTGTGTGTCTAACTTGGTTATTATTCCGGTTATCAATACACTTAACATATAACTATATCGACTCCGGTTCAGTTAAACAAAAATTTGATTTTTATTAAGGCAGCGTGTGTGAGACGGGAATCGAACTCGAGACCTTTGCATGTTTAACGTTTTATCTGCACACAGTCCACCGCTGGACTGTGTGTCTAACCCGATTAATTTCATGATTTATATTATACTTATAACATACTGAAATTCATCGTCTTCTTCATCCAGTTTGAACCAGAATCGGAATTCGACGGGTTTAAGATTCTTATCAGTTTATTAGCGTTTTACAGTTGATTAAGGTGAGATAATTGTGAAAAAGGAAAAGAAATTTGGCGGAGAATTATACCGACTGGATCCTCTGTTTTCCGGCAGAACTCCGGCGACAGAATTCACCTCCGGCGACGTGTTCCGTATAGCAGCTAGTCTCCGGAAAGCTTGGAAGAGGTAAGAGTGACTTCGGTAAAGGTTTAGGGGGTTCAGTAAAGCTCAGGGATTAAAACTCGGTTTTCCGGCGAAAAACAGGTTTATTCCGGCGAGTGGAATTTCGCCGAGAAAAGGTGTGATTTTTGAGCGAAAGTGTTTGTCGTCGGTTGTGGGTCAATTTATAGGAGAAAACGAGATGTATTTGGTCTGATTTTGGACTGCATTCGTTTATTTAAAATTTTCGGCGGTTTTGAAAAGTGTCGCGGACTTCAAACATCGGTTATAACCGATATCTGTTTAATGGTTTACGTTATAACGTAAATTGGTGTTAAAACTCGCGAGAATTCCGGGATTCCGACGACTGAACCGTTTGGGCGCCGGTTTTGAATTTGTAACGACACTTTATCAATTAAATGATTTTATTATACAACAAACAAAGTCCGCGGCGCAGTGGTTTGTGTGTGAGGTGATAAATCGCTGAGTGACTCGATACAGACCCGGGTTCGAAACCCGGCAGAGACAATTCATTTTTATTTTGCGATTTTTGACTGTTTTTCAAAAACTAAATATATATTCCCATATAATAATTGATTACGGATCGTTTAAAAATATTTTGGGCATTTAATTCGCAACGAAAATTTTGACTGACTGTTCGGTTGATAAATGGAGCGGGTTTGGTAAATCCGTTTTCGACGGATGTTACAGTATCCCCTGCTTTTTAGAAATTTCGCCCCGAAATTTAAATAATGATATATTTTCACTAAAAGGATGGTGATGTTTTGTTTGACAGTTGTATGCTTAGCAAAATAAGGGCTTAAGTTTTTTTGTTCGAGGCGGTAACGTTCCGTGGAAGGGTTAAGTACCCTATTCAGGAATCGCTTTTTGTTGCCTACTGTATGAGTATTGATAAACAGGAATGATTTGCAAAAAAAATGATATCATGCATAAGAGTTTAGATACGTTTGGGAAAATATGGTTATATCCTAAGGCAAAACTTCTAACACTACAATCTACATGGAACATAAAAACACAACAGCTGATGTTTGAATATAAGTAAGCACAACAGCTAATATTCAAACATGAATGAACACATCAGCAAATATTTGAACATGAATAAACACAACAGCAAATATTCGAACATGAATAGACACATCAGCGAATATTTTGAACATGAATAAACACAACAGCAAATATTTGAACATGAATAGACACATCAGCGAATATTTGAACATGAATAAACACAACAGCAAATATTTGAATCCACATTCTGATAGCATATATGTTTGAACGATGGACGTTCCTCTCTCGTTTATTATGATGGAGAGGTTAGTTTATGTAGAAATGGAACACAATTCAATCTCTTTAAATAACATGATGATATAATTGTAACACAAATTCCAACCAAGGCAATACTAAATCCTACATGGAACTTCTCATAACCGCCTGATAATGCCTCTGATCCTTTGGCAAGAATACTTATATATAGGAAGTACCAGCGGCGTATCCACCATATTCTTGCCAAATTTTCATTAGTTTTATCCACAAGTTATGATTGGTTACCAAGAAACTAATAAATCCTACATAGAACTTCTCATAATCGTCCGATAATGCCTCTGATCCTTTGGCAAGAATACTTATATATAGGAAGTACCAGCGGCGTATCCACCATATTCTTGCCAAATTTTCATTAGTTTTATCAGTGAATTATGATTAGTCCTATAACTCTACAACCAATACAACAAACATAAATTACTGAAATGAAATATATCTGTGCGATCAAGGCTCAATCGAACGGAGCCGATCGTATTGCATGTACTGAAAATGAAATGGATGTGTGCTCAAGGCTCAATCAAACGGAGCCGAACGTATTGAATATACTGAAATTGAAATTGTGTGCTCAAGGCTCAATCAAACGGAGCCGAGCGTATTGCATGTACTGAATATGAATAACTTAACCACACAAACAGCCTATGCATGGAACCTCTCATAACCACCTGATAATGCCTCCGATCATTTGACAAGAATACTTATATATAGGAAGTACCATCGGCGTATCCACCATATCCTTGTCAAATTTTCATTGACTTTATCCGTAAGTTATGGTTAGTTCGATGCGACTCTACTACAAACACAACAACCACAAGATACTGATAATGAAATTGTATGTGCGCTCAAGGCTCAATCAAACGGAGCCGAACGTATTGAATGAAATTGTATGTGCGCTCAAGGCTCAATCAAACGGAGCCGAACGTATTGAATGTACTGAAATTGAACAACTTAATCTAAACAACCATCACACAATCAGCCTATGCATGGAACCTCTCATAACTGCCTGATAATGCCTCCGATCATTTGACAAGAATACTTATATATAGGAAGTACCATCGGCGTATCCACCATATCCTTGTCAAATTTTCGTTGACTTTATCCGAAAGTTATGGTTAGTTCGATGCGACTCTACTACAATCACCACAACCATAAGATACTGATAATGAAATTGTCTGTGCGCTCAAGGCTCAATCAAACGGAGCCGAACGTATTGCATGAACTGGAAATGTAAATTGAAATGTGCGCTCAAGGCTCAATCAAACGGAGCCGAACGTATTGCATGAACTGGAAATGTAAATTGAAATGTGCGCTCAAGGCTCAATCAAACGGAGCCGAACGTATTGCATATATTGAAATGTAAAATGAAATAACCGATCAAGGCTCAAACAAACGGAGCCGATCGTGCGGGCACGCCCTGATCAACCCATAATAAAATGGGGATCAAACTCAACCTCGATGGATGGGGAGCTACGGCCTCGGCAAAAGCATATACTGAAAACAATATATAATATATAATATCCAATAATTTCTCTAACAATCTACACATGTGATAAAGAAAAACATAAGACTAAACAATAGGAGTTGAATCTGGATCTTCGGCGAAGAGGACTAGCTGAGTATCTTCGTTTGGGCCGTCATTATCTTCGACAGGATTGGCGTTGATATTGAAGACTCTTCCTCTTGCTGGTGGCATAGTGGTTGGGTTTTCTTGGTTTACTTGGTTAACTGGGTTTGATTGGGCTTGAGTGTTGATAACGTTAACCAATTGAGGGCATGTGTTTCTAAGGTGGGTAGGGTCGCCACAATTGAAACAGGCTCGCGCATATGGGAACATGGGGTATTGGGGTTGGTGATAAGTTTGGGCCATGTTTTGAGTAGGGGAAAAGGTTTGGTCTTGAAAGGTGCGACAAACATTGCTCAAATGACCATAGCGTCCACAAGTTGTACATAGCCGGCAAGGTAAAGTAAGGGGATGGTGATAAAAACAGTTGTTGCATCGAGGGTGAGGTCCAAGATATGGTTTCTTATTTGGGTAAGCTGAGTAGGGTGCCACTTGGGTGATTGGGATAGCTCGGATGGGTATGGCATGAAAAACGGGTTGATTTCGTTGAGTAGCAGCGAAAAGTCGCCCGACTCTTCTTCTCTTAGGATTGGGTTGAGAAGGGGATTCAGTTTGAGTGGAGTCGGAGGTTTCAGTCGATTCTTTATCCTTCTTTTTCTCCTCCTTGAAGTCTTTGTTTCGGATTCGGTTCTCGGTGAGCTCTGTTGCTAGCTCCATTGCTGCTTCCAAAGTTGCAGGCTTGGTACTTATCACAGGGTCTTGAATCTTTGACGGAAGACCACGAATGTAGTGCTCGATCAAACGATAGAGGGGAGTAAACATGTTGGGAACCATTTGATGTAATTCGAGGAACCTTTTGTTGTAGGTGGTGTGGTCTCCTTCCATTTGCTTCAATGAGTAAAATTCATCTTCTAACTTCTTGATTTCGCTCCTTGGGCAAAATCGTCTGGTCATGATTTCCTTCAATTCGTTCCAAGTTAGGGTCATAGCATCTTCAACACCTCGTTTTGCCTTCTCTGTGTTCCACCAAGTAAGTGCTATCCCATATAATCGACCGGTAGCATATCGCACTTTGCGATCGTCAGGGCAATCGCAATTTAGAAATGTGTTCTCCATTTCTTCAAACCAATGGAGGAGAGCGGTGACGCCTTCAGTCCCTTTGTATTTCGGAGGGTCGCATGATTTGAAATGCTTGTAGGTGCATTTAGTGGTATTTGGGGAAGAGTTGAAAATGTTTTGGTTTGCTTGATTGACAGGATTAACGGTAAGTGCTTGTTGAACTTGGATTACAATGTTGGGTATTACGGCAGCCATTTGTTGAGCGATTAAGGTAGCCATGCGTTCGCGGGCTTTTCTTGCTCTCGTCTTCCTACGGGCGAGGTTAGAAGACATCTACAATGAATACATGACAAGAGTATGAGTTGGATGCTTTTGGGATCATGGGTCGCATTCAAGAATGAACATTCATAAAATAATTATACAAAAATACTACATCCATAGGATGTCTTGGGCTTTGCTCGCTGTTAGGCCCGTCATGCCGCCATACTTTACCTGTGTAATCATGTGGGCCCCCATGAATACCAGTTTTTCATATGGTTCGCACGGTTTCTGCCTGGTTGCGTACACAAAAACCCGGAGAAAATCGAGAAATATGTATACAACGTGTGATGTTCGGAATGTGTCCAGGTGTAGACACGGTGACACCTCAAAGTAGGGTTAGTTCGAACGACGTTTGGTGTGGCATGCTTTGGCCTAATAGGTCCTTCGTACTCTCATCGTTGGTCCCCAGGTAGGCAAACTGGTCCGTTGTATTGGATTTATACGAATGCCAGCCTAGACAGGACGTTCCGAGTACCGGTACTCGTACCCTTCCAGTTACTACATGCCCGTCGCAGAACTTACTTTGATGAGATTTGAAAATTGCACAAAATCTTTGGATAATGAGAATATGAAAATAAATTGAATACATGAACATCGATATATGTATAATGAATATGTATATATGTATAATGAATATGTATATGAGCATGTATGTTTGACTGAAATGTAAACAAATATGAAACAAATAAATATCACAAGTTTGTATGTAACCACCTAATCAATTTAAAATTTAGGCAGACTATAGTATAGGCTCTAAGGGTCTAATAACCTATCCTATATCCCTATAGTCATGGCTCTGATACCAATCTGTCACACCCCGACCCGCAGCGGAAAAGGTGATCGGGGCATGATTGGGTTATCATCAAAGCTTATGACATTTATTAAACGTTTCATATTCATTAATACAAATTAAATGGAAAATTACAATAATGTTACAACATGATCTAACTAACAATCTAACTTCTTTGTTTTCTTCTAAGGCATATCCTATGTTATCCTTGCTTCAACCTGTTCACCTGTATCATGTGTAAAAAGGTTTTTTTGGATCAACATAATGTTGGCGAGTGAATCCTATGGAAAACATTTGAACAATTTATTTAAATTGATTATGAAATATGTGCACAACCAAACATGAGTAAAATTAGATGTAACTTGATCAATAATCATAAGATGTTAAATGAAAACACTCATGAACAATAATGGAACAATTAAAGGCACGCGATGCTCAACTCGTCTCTCACGAGGAACTGAGGGGCCTGATGAATGAATTGCATAAACATGATAATATGAATAACACAACTACAAACAATATAAACTCAATGATACACACATGAACAATAATGAAATTGGTATGAAGCACGCGATGTTCTACTCGTCTCCCACGAGGAACTGATGGGCTTAATGTATGAGTTTCAAATGACTTGACTAATGGCAATAAGTAAATCACAACAATAAAAACAATCTAAGTTTAAGTCATGATGTGGTATGGCACAAGTTTAAATAAATAAATTAATTATTATCATAACACATGACACACCCCAAAACGTGTAATTTAAAAGGGGGAATTGTAAGATTCACTCACAGTGGGTGCGTTCGGTTGATGACGTTGAATGCACGCGAAGTGGTTTTAACCACGAGTGAGATTTAACCTAGATAAATTGCATTATGGTTTGGTAAGTAAACGGATTTTATTAAACTATTTTAGTAGAATGGTTGGGTGCATTTTTGTGAGTTTGAGGCTATTTTCTAATCTTAAAAATGTTATTTTTAAGTATTTATAATTGATTTTTTAATTAAAATAATTAAATAAAAATAATAAAAATATTTTATTTTTTTCTGACCGTTGACTGACCCTTTGACCGTTGACCGGTTCGATGGCAGATTATTGTGCGCTGAGTGAGGCTCGAACCCGAGACCTCTCGTACGCGTGCACGCAGCTCTACCAACTGAGCTACGTGTCTAACCCGTTATATATCTGATTTTAATTATATATATATACTAATTAGTTAAACTGAAAATCATTTTATTTTAAAAATAGTTTTGAGCGAACCGGACTTGCACTCCACAGGTCTCGAACCCGGGACCTGTGGGTTAATCTAACACACAGTCCACCGCTGGACTGTGTGTTCAACATGTTATATAACTTGATTTTTATTATACTTAAAGACAATTTAGTTATTTCCTTTTTCTGCCTTATTTAAAAAGAATAGATAATTGTCCGAGTCGGTGCTGAAGACCGGACTCGAACTCGTGACCAGCGATATAAACAAACACACAGTCCACCGCTGGAGTGTGTGTCTAACTTGGTTATTATTCCGGTTATCAATACACTTAACATATAACTATATCGACTCCGGTTCAGTTAAACAAAAATTTGATTTTTATTAAGGCAGCGTGTGTGAGACGGGAATCGAACTCGAGACCTTTGCATGTTTAACGTTTTATGTGCACACAGTCCACCGCTGGACTGTGTGTCTAACCCGATTAATTTCATGATTTATATTATACTTATAACATACTGAAATTCATCGTCTTCTTCATCCAGTTTGAACCAGAATTGGAATTCGACGGGTTTAAGATTCTTATCAGTTTATTAGCGTTTTACAGTTGATTAAGGTGAGATAATTGTGAAAAAGGAAAAGAAATTTGGCGGAGAATTATACCGACTGGATCCTCTGTTTTCCGGCAGAACTCCGGCGACAGAATTCAGCTCCGGCGACGTGTTCCGTATAGCAGCTAGTCTCCGGAAAGCTTGGAAGAGGTAAGAGTGACTTCGGTAAAGGTTTAGGGGGTTCAGTAAAGCTCAGGGATTAAAACTCGGTTTTCCGGCGAAAAACAGGTTTATTCCGGCGAGTGGAATTTCGCCGAGAAAAGGTGTGATTTTTGAGCGAAAGTGTTTGTCGTCGGTTGTCGGTCAATTTATAGGAGAAAACGAGATGTATTTGGTCTGATTTTGGACTGCATTCGTTTATTTAAAATTTTCGGCGGTTTTGAAAAGTGTCGCGGACTTCAAACATCGGTTATAACCGATATCTGTTTAATGGTTTACGTTATAACGTAAATTGGTGTTAAAACTCGCGAGAATTCCGGGATTCCGACGACTGAACCGTTTGGGCGCCGGTTTTGAATTTGTAACGACACTTTATCAATTAAATGATTTTATTATACAACAAACAAAGTCCGCGGCGCAGTGGTTTGTGTGTGAGGTGATAAATCGCTGAGTGACTCGGTACAGACCCGGGTTCGAAACCCGGCAGAGACAATTCATTTTTATTTTGCGATTTTTGACTGTTTTTCAAAAACTAAATATATATTCCCATATAATAATTGATTACGGATCGTTTAAAAATATTTTGGGCATTTAATTCGCAACGAAAATTTTGACTGACTGTTCGGTTGATAAATGGAGCGGGTTTGGTAAATCCGTTTTCGACGGATGTTACACCCATGATGCAAGAATTGCTAGAGTTTGATCAGTTTCTAGGACAACTGCTATTTCAACACGGGGTATATGTGAGCCTCTCTTAATGGATTGAAATAGAGCTTGATCATGACCATTAAGAAAATTGATCATCCTGATTCTCCATTGGGAGTACTCCTCTCTCTGACTAAAGTTGGAGGCTTTGACATAAACCCGATATTGAATGCATTGTTCCATGTTTGAAAGTTTGCCATTTTTAGTTAAAAGAACAGGTATTGAAAAATAGAGTATCAAGAAGATATACTCGAGCAACTGATCGTTTTTGAAAATGAGTTATTCAATCTGCTCTGACACCAATTGTTATTCCAGATTAACAATATTTAACTAAAACTTGGCAATAGAAATAATGTGCGGAATTAGAAATCAAACTTTCAAGAATCTGAGATACAAAATTTTAAAGTTTGTATCACTTTGAAAAGGTTACAATGTGATTGTGTGGTTATTGGCTATTACCAATGAATACTTAAAGAGTTTTGTGATGAAGGGTAGTGGAGTTTTGTAAGATGTATTAAATGCAAGGCTTAACTCACTTTGCTCTTTGGTGTTTTTATTCTCTATTTATAGAGAATATAGGGCATGAATAAACATTTGTTTATTTATACACTTTTATTTTGAAAAGTAGCTTTTTGGCATATTTATTGAATTCTTTAGTCCACTAGTCACTTTGGAGTTCGTGCGGAACCTTATCGGTTTAGCAAGTGGCTTTATCAGAATTCTAATGAACTCCATATCAGAAAATTGATGTCTTTGATCATCAGATTCTGATGATCCAATCTTTTTCTTTTGTGTTGATAACTTTCTGATCTTCTTGATGCCAATTTTCTCTTTCTCTTGTCCAAAAGTCATGTATCTTCTTTCTATGTGACTCTTTGACTTTATCAACACCAAATATGATCAAAATGATCAGATTCCTTCATTATTTTTCTTCAACACTTACAAAAAGTTTCTTAATAGGATTAGATGTATTATTAAGAAACGTTTTTAGAAAGATTTAACAAAATTATTTGACATGGTAGCATACTAGATAATACTAAAAGCCCCATGACACCACTTGATAGTAGTTAAAGGATAATAAATACATATGAAAGAAAATTTCCAATTAACTTTACAAAACGCACAAGCCAACGTTGTGATATTGGATGCTAACAAAACCCAAAATTAGAAAAAAGGATACCAGTTTTAGAATACTACTTACAAGAAGCCTTAGATTATCAAGTAAATCTAAGAAAATTAGATTGCCATACAGAAAACATAAAAAATAAGTTAAAATAATGTTATACAAATAACCCGTTACAATTTTGGGATGAAAATAACAACAAAATTTGAATTGAAAGATGAAGATAGGGATATTAGACTAAAGCCAATGAACTACAATCGAGAAGACCAAAAAGAATTTAGCTCTCAAATAAAAGAACTCCTTGATTTAATATTGATTAGAGCTAGTTATCGCTTACATATTTTCCTTCCTTCTTGGTAAGAAAACATGCTGAGATCACAAGAGGAAAGGCAAGAATGGTAATAAACTATAAAAAGCTCAATGATAATACTGTTTTGATGGATATTTTTCACCTCATAAAGAAAGTTAAATAAATTGGACGAGAAACAAAAAGATAACTTCTAAATATGTTACAAGAAAACATAAATTTTTTAGGAATGAAAATATATGGTAAAAGGGTAGAACTTCAAAGCCATGAAATCTTTTCTAATAAATTAATTGACAAAAAACAGGCTCAGAGTTTTCTTAGAATATTGAATATCTTTTAGATTTTATAGAAAATCTTGCAGCTCTAAGAAAACCTTTCAAATACTTCTTAAAAAAGAAAATATCTAGTTTTGAAAATATTTTGGAAGAACAAGTACAAAGATAAAGGAATATTTTAAGAGTTTACCAAAGTTACAATTGCCCAAGGAAAAAGATGATATAAGTTTAGAAAATGATGTTTAAGAATATTATTATTGGAGTGGGTTAAAAGATTGATTACAACTCTGAAAATGAAAAGATTGGTGAAAACATTTGTAGGTACTTTTCAGGGACTTTTAGTGACATTGAAACAAGATATCATATTAATGAAAAGAGTAAAGTACAATTTTAGTCATGGGGGTTCACACCCAATCACACATTCAGCCCTCATTTGAAAAAAAAACGAATAATCAAGTCTCGGTGGTTGCCGATTGCTTGCAATCAATCCTTCTCACTAACTGTCGTTAGTTGACCGTCAAATAACTGAATGGTGGGTTGACAAAAAGGTAATTTTACCAAAATATGAAACCTGCCCAACCTTTTAATCCCCAAACTTCCTTCATAAGCTAAAATCCACTCCTCCCACTCCCCACCCGTTGTTAACACTACCACTGGCGAATGCATTAACCAGCGATACAGAGCTCCGATCATCAAGAAGATGAGGCAATATGCTATTATTCTAATCACATTTCACGTTCTTGGTACAACATTGTCTTAATTTTGCTTTTGAACTTTGATTTCATGAATCGTGCCTTGTATATAACCTAAAATTTGGTTTTTTATCTTTGAATTCTAGTGGGAATTAGGGTCCAGGTCACAAGGCTGCACATTAGGATCCAATACCTGGTCCTGATGAGGACTCGTAGGGACTTTCGGGTTGAACTCTTGTATCCAACATCCCTATGAAGGCTACCGACTCCTTTATTGTACATATGTGATGCATATCTAATAGCGTAACTATAATTGTTGTTATTGGTTAGTTTGGTCTGGTCTAGTCATTTTTTTGGTTTTAGTCGTTGATGATCAGTGTTAATTACAACAGTTTAACTGGGTTACTTGGGTTAGTCAAGTTTTGGGCATGTAGGATTTGTGATCATGGGTAACCCGTGTTTTGAATATATATGAAAGTTCTATGACTTATGATATTTCATCAATGATGATAAATGGCTGAATTTATTTAAGTCTGCTTAATGTCGTTTTATATAAATGATGATAATTGACTGGTATATAGTTAGACCATTGAATGCTTATACGGTATGCCAATTTTGACCATATGTACATATATTTGGAAAGTTGTTTGTTTAGTTTTGGAAAGCTTTGGTTTAATTATTTGGAAAGCTATTTGTTTTGACCATTGAATGCTTTGGTTTGGAAAGCAGTTTGTGCATTTAAATGAACTTGTATTGGAAAGGTGTTTGTGCTTTAGTTGGTTGAACATGTTCTTCGCACCTGCTGGTGTTAGTCATTTGAATGAACTTGTATTGGATGTTCATTTCATTGTGCATTTAACTGAGTACATGTATTTGAATAAACAAGTATTTGACGGTAGATAACCTTTTATTCGAATGAACATGTATTTGATTGAACAAACCAGTGCATTTAAATGTAATTGAATTTTGATGTTGAAACATGTTTAACCAAACAAAGGTCTTTTGAGGATCGAACATGCTTGACTAACATAGATGCCAAAACTAACTTAAGTATGTTGTACCAAGTGCAGTAAGGTGTTTGGAAATTGAGTAAACAGATGTTACAAATGTGTTCTTACTAAATATTCTTATTAATTATAGTAAACAAAGGTCAGCCATAACTTCCTAGTTTAGTTCAAGAAGTCAAACCCATTTGAAGTTTACAAAATCAAACAAATAGGTTAAAATAAAATTAAAGAATCGTGACAACCAAGAAAGACACATTGGTTCAACAAACGATCTGGCTACTAACCGTGCCAATTCTTGACTGGCTACTAAATTTAAATCAAAGCAAACCTTGCTTCGGTTCACAAATTTCTTTGCGACGGTAGAAGATTCTGAACACTACGAACGGGAATAATCATGAAGTAGTTTTTAGGATAAGAGTTATATGGAGATTAGTAGGAAAAGATTAAGAATTGTAATCTAATTACAACCCCACATAATTATGTTAATGATCTCTTTCCGTTTAATTATCTATTAACTAACTAACTATATATATATAGGATGAGAATTTAGAGAAAACGCCTAAAAGTGTGAAAACGGTGATAACGTCCCTTATCCGTTGGATCAAAACAATTTATAGATTAGAATGGCGCGGTGGCATTTTCGTAAATAACATCAACTTTATTATGTGGACGTGTTTCATTAAGGGTAAAAGGATCTTTTTACTGCTCTAGTACAAAACGCCACACTAACGAGAAAAACGCCGTTCAAAATTCCCGCGCTAACCTATATTCCATACACATCAATCACTTCTAGATGAAACGATATATTTATCTAAAACACCATTGATAAAAAACGCCAAAACTTAATCATAAAACGCATTGCTGATTTAACAAATAGATGTGAACAAACAGTAACTGAAAGTAAATTATTAACATTTATTACAAAAAAATTCCATCCTAAACTACGCGCCAAAAAGATCACTATATAAACAACGTTACCATCACTTCCATTATCACTTTCAATTGATCAAACTACGCCATCTTTAACCAAAATGCCAAATTTCAAAAACAAAAAAAACTCTGAGAGGAAGAAAAATGGCAACCATCGTTTCATGGAGATACACCCTCGGAATCAGAAGATTCGTAATCCGCTTTGACAACAGAAGAAGAGTGTTTGTTAAAACAATTAAAGCCATATTGAACTTGGAAGAAAAAGTACAAAGGGGGGTCCTATCACTCGGCGTCCCTCTAGATAACCAATGTGATAAAACACATACGGTTATAAGAAGATTAACCAGAAAATTTGGACCAAACAAGGCAAATGCAAAAATGGACCCAGTCATCAGATCATGGCGTTTTGATGAAGATACTGACATGGTGACCGTTATATGTGACAATGGGGAGCAGGAAGACTACATGCTTGAAAACATCATGACCAAGCAGGGTCTTGGGTTCATGGAGGAGTTACACAACACAACATGTTTGAACACAGACATGAACGAAAAATTGGCGTTGTTGCATGACATGTTCAAATGGAGGCTTCAAACTCTTCAAGAAAAAGAGGCCAATGAAAGTGAAAGTGATGACTTGGATGAGAAACTGGAAGAAGAATCCGAAGAAGAGGAGGGGAGTGATGGATACTTCTCATACAAAATCCCTTCTGACAAGGAGTTTTAATTTTTTTCTTTTCCTTTTCTTTTGTGTAATTTTTTCTGTGTTTGTTATGTACTTTTCAAATAATAAAATACTATATTTCTCCAATTAGTTATAAAATGCCAAAATACCACAATTGCAAAACACCAAAAGTTAATTAGTGTGTTTTGTCATCTTTATCTATAAAACACCATTGGAATACAAAACGCCAAACATAAAAGATGGGATGTGCTACAACCTTGACATGTAGTGATGACGAGTCTGAAGAAAGTGATGACCAAAGCGATGGGTACATCTCTAATGTAATACCATCCACAGAACACTATTAGTTACTTTGATTTCATCTTAGTTGTAATGCTTTGAATTATTAATGAAATATAATGAATTTAGGAACATCAAGATATTTACCTTTATAAGATATAAGAGATTAATTCAACTGTACAGATCTACAGATGAAGTGACTGCCAAGAGGGAAGAAGGTGAAAATGCCATAATGAACAAACCATTAGTTTAATGATAAACAATAAAAATAACATATTTACTCTAACACTAAAACATTTTAATGAAAAAGTTATAATTCAGATATGCATAACAAGGTGTAAAACACCATTGGTAATTTCTAAATAATGAAAACGCCGAATATTGATTCTATGTTGAAGGACATAACAACATTTTTCAAAAAAATTGCTTTAAAAATAAATTTGAAAATAAAACGCCATAGAAACAAGAATAAAGAACAACACGCGATATTTAATGGACTTTTGTTTTGAAATGAATTATAACGCTATCTGTTAAGCGGGGCTTGAACAATGACAATCTTGCCCCGCATATCATTTAGTGCTCCCCTAACACACGTTCGATCAGGATCCATTCTAACCGTTTTCACACTTCCAATCGTTTTCTCATGATCCCGCTTCTTTCTCTCTTTATATATATATATATATATATATATATATATATATATATATATATATATATATATATATATATATATATCGAAATACATATGCATATTTCGAAATATATACACACATACAGTTTATTATAACTAATAAATTAATTATAATTTGTTTTATTAAATCCTGCTCTCCGTAATTATTCTAAATAATTACCGTTTCTTTGTTTACGTTTATTATTTCGTGATTCGATGATTAACAATTGAAACACCGTTACTTGTTCGTTGCACAAAGTGTAACTCTTTAGGTTGTATATTGAAGGTACCGTTGAATTCTAATCGACATATCTAACATCAACAATCGTGTCAGATGAAGCTTTATATTTGACTCAATTACTTGGAAACTGATGTAAATTAGTGTCAAATCGACTTAGTTCAGTGTTTTGATAATTCTGGACCTCAAGTTATTTAGGATCAAAACAAAAGAAAATCTTGTGTAAACCAAACCTCTTAGGTTCTCAGATTGTGAGTGGAATCGTGCGTCATGAACTCATCGAGTTTGTTTATCAACAATAGCTGAACAACCGACTTGGTTCAGTGATTGGACTGATACTGTCATTTTGTGTAAATAACTTACTTTTGTACTAGATTTTTTAGATTATAAGACGTGGATATGTTGCCTTTCATATAACTCAAGAGTGTTTATTTTTATATTGGTGTTATATTTTTGGATGGTTAAATTAAATACAAATCTTCAACTTCTTTAAACTCTTTTATCAATTTCTTTTTATATATAGTTACTTTTTTTTTGCTGATAATGGGATGTGCACTTAAGAACCCTTGTATACATACAAAATTGTTTTTTCAATTAATCTTAAAAAATGTTTATATTGTATTTCAAAGTAGGTAAAAGAAAGATCCATTTACTGTTTTTTTTTACCATTATAATAAAATAATATAGAATTGAAGATTATCTAACATTACGTAAGTTTCTACAATCTCGTTTATCTTTTATTTTTTATTCAATTCCACAACTTTCACTAGCAAACCAGTATTATGTCTAAGAACCTATTTCCAAAAAGATTGCTTTTTGATCTTCTATCACAAAAGAAGAGGGTCTAATATACTATTCTCATCTTTGGCATACATGATAACATGAAGAGAATGTGACAAAATGACATTTATGCCCTTTGGTATGATGCATGTAATGTAAAGGATAAAGTATACAATGAGACTTTTGTTTATCAAAATTTTTTATTTAGTCCTCAATCTTTTCAAAAGTATACGGATGGTCTCAGTGGTTTGTATTTTGTAATGCATTTAGTCCTCAACTTTACCAAAAGTCACGTGGATGGTCTCTGTGGTTTGTACGTTGTAACGCATTTAGTCACTAACTAGGATATGCTGAAACCTTTAAATTTGTTAGCTAGTGACTAAATATGTTACAAAGTACAAACCAAAAAGATCATTCATATACTTTTAAAAAGCTAACGGTCAAATCTAAAATTTTATTAAACCACAACTACATCCGTATACTTTACTCTAATCTAAAGGTAGATTTTCCAACTTCATTACTAGTAAATGACATCTATGATCTTGCCTTTTATGGTGAGGGATCATCCAAATCTTAATAATGGACATCTGAATCTAATTCAATTTTCCACTTTGACAATCATATTGAAAAGCTACCTTTTATTTATAAAGTTTAGTCAAATCCGTCTTAATTTTTTTTCCTCCAAACACTATCTTTTTTGTTCTATTATGGTATATACCCAATATTCTTAGTATTCACGTTATTTTCTAACCTTATCAACGACGGAAACAACAGTTTTATATTGAGGATTTTCATAAGACTCTTCTCCATTAAACACAACTTAAGAGGGTCTAAATTATATTCTCTAGAAAAATTTTAGATTTATATATAAAAGTTCAATATGTGACTGGGAGGTTAGATCGCTCTCTGATTTGGTTCAGCCCATGACTTATATATTGTTTAGAATCAAGACCAATATAAAACACCTCAGATGTCTTGAATACACGTAGAACAAAACGAAAACAAACTCGTGTTTAGCATGACATCTAATTGTTACAAGGTCTTATGTTAAAGTTCTATCCAATGAAATGAAGGCTTTTAAATACGCTGGTTATGTGTTCTATAGTTTAACACCAACACGATGCATACGTATCTAATATATTTATTTTTTATTTCCTAAAAAGGCATGAGTAAAACCTTTGTTTATTAATAACTAGGTTATCACCCGAGATTGCTTCCTGGACTTGAGAAATTTTTTATATCAAAAACTTTTTATGATTAATCTATAATTAAGATCATACAAAAAATGTATCAGATATTATATGTCTTGGCTATAGAAGACTTAGACTTTTCAGTTTTCACAAAGTTAATCACGGTTTGTAAATGTGTAATAAAAGTTATAAACTTTATTGATGGTTTATGATTCGTGTTTTTTGATTATTTTTAATTAAAAACAATAATTTTATTTTGATAATAATTTAACGTATTGTACACAAGAAGCGTCTTAAAAAAAATTAAGAGGTGTTCCACTTAAACCAGTCCGCTAAATGACTCTAAAAGTCATGCTTAACAACTACTCTAACCTATGTTCAATTACTTAAATAATGTATATCGATAAATTGGACCACTAAATAATGAGAAATTAAAAGGAAAAACTCATGATTTATCAATTACCTTGTCCTTTAAATGTACTCTAGTAAATATTATGAACAAAACACCATCACTGAAGAAAATAGGAGCAAAGCGAAATAACAATTATAATGCGTATAAATTTAAAATAATAAAAAATCTCTAAATATTCCCTTATAACCAAAATTTGATGTATTACATGTGCTAAGGAAATCTAAAAAGTTATCGAAACAATCTGCTGCTCATAAGATTATTATCCAAATTATTATGGGACGAATGAAAAAAATACCTAGATTATGACTCTTCAAAAAGCATTTTGTTACATTTCCTCCGAACGATAGACCTACACCAAAATCACTTGTTTATGCCCATTAGTCAAACAGTCATACTCATGTTACAAATGCTTCCCGTGAACGAAGAGTTTAATATACTATTGGCTACGACTCCTGTGTTCTCATGAGCAGGTTGTATAAAAATTCAAGAAATGTGGCATTTTAAATACTCAATTGTACACTTAAAAAGTCAACCAAAATTATTCGGATTCAAATGAAATATGGACACGCGTTTGTTGGTTTATTGTGTGTCAAAATTAGAAATATAATAATCAATCTTAAAAACAGACATTGATTACTCACTTTCAATGATTTTTAAATTGGTAATATAATATGAAAAGAAAAAACATATTAAATACGTTTCCATAATTGCGGTCAAATTTAAACGTAATCCGTTTTGAGTAATTTGAATATATATTTTTTTAATTTTCCATATGGTAAGAAATATTGTTAATGAGATACCTGTTTACTTTTCCTCCGGTGACCACAATTTCTTTCCAATCTTTCTAAAACATGATTTTGGCGAATAACGGGTTCGGGTCGGAACGGGTTAGGGTCAGAACAGGTTTCGGGTCAAAACTGATTGGATTGTTCTAGAAAAAGAAATATTAAATTATAAAATCATATTATAAACTGAGTTATTATATTATATAGCAAATTATATTGCAAATTTATAGCTTTGTTTGAACAATATGTTTATTATATTATATGAAAAATGAAAAAGAAAATTGTACAGTGATTGATGCTGCTGGAGTTTTTAACTGTTCAGTGTGTTCCTGCATCAATGCTTAGGTTAGTTTCTCTCTCTACACAAAGTTTCCAAAACCCCTTCGCTCTCTCTCTAAAATCCAAAGCGTAGGTACATGGTAAATGGTGGTGGTGGAAACAATTGAGCGGCAGCCGGAAGCTTGTGGTGGTGGCGGTGATTGAGCGGCGGCCGGAATACTGTGGTGGTGGCGGCGATTCGGCGGCGGCCGGAATCTTCAGGTGGTGGCCGGAGATTGGGCGACACAAACTAGTAGTAGTGGCCCGCGACTGAGCAGCGAAATGGTGGCCGGCGATTAGGTGGCACAGACTTGTGGTGGTGGTCGGTGACTGAGCAGCGGAAGCTTGTGGTCCGTTCTGACCCTTTCTCAACTTCAGAAACAACCCATTCTAACCCTTCCTCAATTCCAGAACAACCCTTTCTGACCCGCTTCTAAATTTCTTTGTTTTAATTCTAACCCGTTCAGACCCGTTCTGAATTTTAGCCAGACCCGAAATGACCCAGGAGGTCACTTTAATGACCCATCATGACCCAGAATTAGGTTTACGGGTTCCCTTTGCCACCCCTCCTGAACACTAATGATGATAAGGAAAAATACATATAGCTTGAAACAATACTGAACTTTAATCATACAGGGAGTAATAAAAGAAAAACGTTTTGGAGAAAGTCCTTCTACAGCGATGGAATCAAAATTCATTGGGGACTAAAAGAATTTGCGGAAAACAATCTATTTGTAAAAAATGAGCATGTCCATAGAACGTTTAACAATCAAATGAGACCTTCAACTCATTTGACTCGTTTCTATTTAAATAAATCTTTAGTTTTACTTTTATAGCATAATACAATATAACAGAGTAGTGAGTATGGATAAGCAAATGACACCGGGTACCGGTACCGAATATCTTAACTGACTCGATTTTCAGAACCAATTCGGTTCGACATTCACCGGTTCGGTACCCGTTTTTTTTACCTTCAAATACCAATCCGAACTGGTACCCATTTTTTGGGATTTTTAGTACATGTTGGTACCGAGCATCCCTATTAGTGAGTTCAGATTACCTGCTTTCTACAGCTGGACACGAAAACCGAGAACAAATTAAATGCAATGTCATTAGTACACGAAGCCACATCAGGCTACAATTCAACCCATTAAACAAATAAAGTGTTAAGATATTTTAGTGTAATTGGGATTAATTTGATGACAAAAGGAATTATGATGTACATCGAACAAGTTAGGAGGTGCGGGAGTGCACGCTTGCTCGAGTTGTTATAATTCCAAAGGGGCAACGCCCCCGGGAGCAGGTCCAGGGCGGCAGCCCCTAGCGGGGTCCAAGGGGCAGAGCCCCTGGCTGGGATCGAGCTGAATTATAACTGCCCATAACTGCTCATAACTGCCAAGTGGCATTTATCAAGGAATGATCTCCAAAAATTCGTGAGCGTGGTCTTGGTGTTTTTGGTTCATACGAGTTCCACATAAAACGCATACGGTTGTTCCATTTTCTCAAAAAAATCAGAGTTGTATCCGATTGAATTAATTGGTAGAACCACCGAAATTATTTGATCTGAGAGTGAAAACACACCTCTTGATCGTCCGGTCTCGAAAAATTCCCCAACATAAAGCTTCACAAGTTGGTCAATCTTGGTTTGATAAACAACACAACCCTAATTCATGCCTTTGAATGACAAACCGACCACCTAGTTGTTTGGCGTGCAAATATAACCAATTGTATTCAACATGGCCACACCATAAGCTGCAGCATAACTAAATGTTAGAAATATAGTTTATATTTATGTTTTAAGGAACTGATTCTTTCTTAATAAAGTGAAAGTAATATAAAAACACATCCCTGCGTTGTAGAGCCTTGATACTTCAGCCTTGGCATGACATACAAAATCCTCTGTGTTTCCTTTCAGCAACCGTGGAGACAATTTTAAAGTAAATTGCTTAAATCCAATGCGAAAACAACAATGTCACGAAACAATTTTCGTAAAACTCCAATCAACACCAGTACTGAAACAAATAATAAAACGGATTACACAATTAAGAATATTATTGGTAAAGAAGTGATCGACATTGTAGCTGCTTCAATCCACACAACAAACATACATACCAATTTTGTATTAATCGTGTATGAAAAAAACAAAGCTGAACTGAACTACTAACCTGGATATCCATGAGAAAGATGACGACCGGTGAGAGGAGGAAGGGTTGGTTGAAGCGCAAGGAGATGCTACCGTACGATGCGCTTCGCCGCCACTGGATCTGTTTGTTGGCTCCGTTAGGGTTTGAAAGCTTCTACAGATTGTGTAATAATGGGTGGCGGGTCGGCTCCTTTTCTCTCTCTCTATATATATCTCTCGTTAGTCTCTTGTGCAGGAAATAAGAATGAAGAAAACATTGACAAAAGGGGCAGAATGAAAACTTTCACCACAAAAAGGTCTTGCCAAAACAAAAGCAGCCGGTGTAAGTTAGGGTTTGTATTAAGGCTCAGAGGAGGAAGATGGAAGTTATAGTTTGAGTGTAAGAATCAAAAGATGATTTACAGATTGTGTAAAATGATTGGAAGATAAAAGAGATGACGATCGGGTCATAAAATGGGTATCTCGGATCCCGCATGACCTAAAATAATAATCCATCCTTTTCCCGCCAAAAAAACACAACCTAGATGCCTGATCAATTGACACGTGAATATATAATAGATTATAACTTGTAAGTTGGGCTCTAACTAATTGCAATTGGGCTTACTGGTTCAAATTGCGACGTATACTTTCGTAAATTTGGTTGGTGAATTTTCACAAGCTACAACGATCAACAACCTAATTTCCGAGTTTCTTATACGGTGTTAAGAAAACTTAGGGTTCGTTTGATTCACAGAAATTCAATGGAATTTAGGGGAATTGAAATCTCAATTTCAATCTTCATGTGCTTGGTTGACAATGGAATTGAAATTATGCATGAATTCCTTCAAATTCGTTTAACTAAAGGAATTCAAAATCCTTACTATATGTGAAGGGATTCAAGTAAAAATTCATTGGAATCTTCGACCGTTTCGACCCACACCGTTTCAACCCGTACCGTTTCGATTCGAACCGTATCGACCCGTACCCTTTCGAATCGAACCATTTCGACGCGAACCGTTTCGAATTGAACCATATCGAAGCGATCCGTTTCGACCCGAACCGAGGGTTGTGGGTGCCGGAGTGATAGATTCCAATTCATTTGACAACCAAACACAACAAAAATGGAATTGAGATTCCAATTCCAACAATTTTCAATTCCAATTGCAATTTTAAATTCCAAATCCAATTCCTTCAAATTCTAATTCCTATACAAATTCCAACCAAAACATTACACGAACCAAATGGCCCCTTATTTAACGCATTTGTTGATTGAAGATTTTTTTATTAATATATTAGGTTATTACCCGGGATTGCTTCCCGAGCTTAAAAGTTACTTATATTATTATTATCTTTTGTTAATGCATACTTAAATTCTTACAAAAGGTTTTATATTAAATGTGTTCAGTATAAGATAGGTTATAAATAAGTGTAATGTAAACTAATACGTTGTTCAATCAAAGTAGTTTAATATGTTGATGGAAAACAATTTACTCCTCCACTATAAGTAATGTAGCAGAGTTTACTTTAGGGTTAGTTACATACTTTTGGAATAAAGAATATCTACGATTGTGTTTCTATTATTATTTATAATTATGTAGAAATAAATTGGTGTCATAATATATATGATTTAAATAAAATTGTGATGTTCATAATTTTTGTAAGACATTATTATTTATAATTATGTAGAAATATATCGGTGTCATAATATATATGATTCAAATAAAATTGTGATGTTCATAATTTTTGTAAGATGATGTTTAGAAATAACATTTTCATATGAATAAAATAAATTGTATAGTTGTTTGATACATAAATACACCTCCGGCCCATTTTTTTTATAAGTTAATAGCACACAGTACCCAAATCATAATGCAAGTAACATCAAAATAAAAAAATTCAATACAAAGCATACTTAAACTATTTTCAATTTAAAGCTCAGATTAAGATTATTTGAATGTATTAAACTTGAACACATCCATTTACAAACTTAAAAAAAATAAAAGGTTTCAAAAAATTTAAACGAATTTAATACGTTATTTATGGTAAATAGCTATAAAACGAAATAGATTTTTTATGGTAAATATATATTAAAACAAACTTTAGTATAAAATGTGATGCTGTTGTGAAAATAAGGATATGTACTAATATACACAAACTTGCATGTATTTTGTATCTATACTATATTAATGTATCTGAATTATAATGATAAAATATTTTATAAACGTATGCAACAATGAACAATTAGATGTTAACATATGTTTAGGAAAAAGGTATCATAATATCTAAAGTAACATTAAACTAAAAATCAATTTTATATTAATGTTCTATAAGATATTAAACATTATTATATTCCTTCTTCACAAAAATCGAATCTCATCATCACACGTTAAACCAATATAAAATCATGATTTTGAAATTTAAATTTAGTCAAACCATAATAAACACATAATATAGTCAATTCGAAAAGTATTAAATGGTAATTAACTACTAAAATAAAATATAACTAGTGTGTTACATCTGTTCTCTGCAGCGGAACGACCCAATAATCAAGTACATGTATTAAATTCAATTAATGATTATATTTAAATAAAATTGAAATATGGATATTGAATTTTAAATCTTAGGAAAGTTAATAAACATAACTTATCATTTTGAATTTTAAATTGAGTCTTACCGTAACAGACATAAAATTTAATATATGATTGAGGAATTAGTGGCAATTAACTACTGAAATAATATTTATTAAAGATATAACATTCATTAAATATACAAACCAACTCGTAACCATTCAAACGTAAAGTAATATTGACTAACACAAAAAAACGACATAATTCTATGGTTAACATGTTATGAGATTTTATATATCCAATTTACTAACTAGAATTTACAAAAAGATGTTTACAAAAGTTGGAACTTAATAAACCATGAATAAAATACACATTTACTACTAATTAGAAACGGAAACCACAAAAAGCATACCAACTACTGTCACACCTCGAATTTTCAACCAAACATCGGTGGGCTCGAGTGAGAAATATCGTGATGTAAGTTGATATCATCATTGTCAATTAACACAGCACAGCGGAAGTCTTGGAGTTTAAATTACTATGACAAACCAAATGTTCAACGTACGAAAATAATATACATACGGCTTGTAATGAAAGATCCACAGGCGGATCGTAAAATATACAAAAATGTGTAACAGACTTTAGGGCAGATCTAAGGATTTGCAAGATCCTCTTATACCACTACCAAGCAGCTTCCAGCCTATTTCGTATTGTACCTGCAACTTAGTCTTTTGAAAATACGTCAGCTTTCGCTGGTAAATACAATTAACTGACTCATTTTGAAAACATTTCAAAAATTGATTTAAGTGCACAGGGCACGGAAAATCTTTTATAACTTGGGAAAGTTATATTTATAACCTTGTTAACAGACTCACATGTTTGTCAATACATATGGGGCCCAGTACAGAAACCGAGACATGATTAACTGACACACCACTTATGAACACACGAAGGAGTTATCCCCAACTTGTGGGTAAAAATATTTTAGCATTCGCATCTGTCCGGCTTTGGTCGTGGCCTATAGTAACTTAAATGAGCCGAGGATATCAAGGACATGGTCGTTAACCCCCAATGTTTAAGTTATCAAACAAAACTGGTCAAAAAGAAATATGTGGATTTACTAGCCACGACCCGGAATTCGATTGATCCCATTTCCGATCAAGCAGTAATAATTTACCGTAACCCAAGTCCGTACAGAGAAAATAAGTCAAGAGTATTTACCTGAGCTAGCACTTGATTTAAATGCAAATTTGTATTAACTCGGCCGTTTAATCAATCAGATAAGTGCAGATAGCATTTACTGAAAGGCTTTAGTCTGGAATAATGGCATAAGCTAACCAATTAGAATGATAACGGTCCTATTTAAGTCATAGAATTAGATCGACTAGCTTAAAGGATCAAAACGGTACAATACGCTAGATTATGATGACAGGATAGAATGTAGTTTAAACCCAACAAGTACTTAAGACTTGTATGTCATGGGTAAACAATTAACATTCTGGAATTTGAGATTAAAATGATAAGATTAAAACCATTTCGGTTGATGTGACATTGCTAGCGACTCATCGGCTAGACATTTCTTTAGATTAGATATGTGGAACACATCATGGATTCCACTGAGCTCCTTAGCCAGCTTAAGCTTAAAGCTACAGAACCAACACATTCGATTACCTCGAATGATCCAATATATCTCGGGCTCAACTTGCCCTTCTTTCCGAAGCGCATCACACCTCTCCAGGGTGATGCCTTCAACATAACTTTGTCCCCTATTTGGAACTTAAGAGGTTTTTGCCTCTTGTCTGCATAACTTTTCTGCCTATCATGAGCAGCTTTGAGATGATCACGGATTTGTATTATCTTATCCGTGGTCTCTATGACAATGTATGGTCCAGACAGTTGGGCTTCCCCAACTTCAGCCCAATAAACATGCGTTCTACATTTTCTCCCATACAAAGCTTCAAAAGGAGTAGCCTTGATGCTTGTATGATAACTATTATTATAGGAGAATTCTATTAGGGGTAAGTGGTCATCCCAACTTCCACCTAAATCAATCACACATGCTCTAAGCATGTCTTCCAAAGTTCGGATAGTACGCTCACTCTGTCGATCAGTCTATGGATGGTAAGCCGTACTAAAGTTTAATCTTGGCCTAATGATTGTTGGAAACTTTTTCAAAAGTGAGATGTATATCTAGTATCTCTATCAGATACAATAGATACCGGCACACCATGTAGGGACACAATCTTGTTCACATATAACTTGGCCAACTTATCAGAATTATAAGTCTCTTTAATTGGCAAGAAATGCGCCGACTTAGTCAGTCTGTCCACAATGACCCAAATCGTGTCATTACCACGTTTGGTCTTAGGTAACTTGGTAATCAAATCCATAGTTACCATTTCTTATTTCCAAGTGGGAATTTCAAGCTGTTGTAGAAGTCCTGACAGTTTCTGATGTTCGACTTTAACTTGCGAACATGTCAGACACTTAGCTACCTAAGTGGCTATAGATTTCTTCAAACCCATCCACCAATAATTCTTCTTTAAATCTTGATACATTTTGTCACCACCTATCTTGATACATTTTTCACCACCTGGGTGAACTGAGTATCTCGAATTATGTGCTTCTTGGAGGATTAGATCTCTAAGTCCTCCTAATATTAGAATCCAGATTCTGCCATTAAATCTATGGATTCCATCTTTTCCAAGCACTAACTGATCAACAGTTCCGGGCCTAATCCTTTATTAGGAATATTAGCCTCTAATAGGGCTTGCTTTTGTGCATCTAATAGCTTCTCATTCAAGCAATTTATGAGCTCAATGCTCTTGGTGTTAATCCTAATAGGCTTAACTCTTTCCTTGCAACTTAAGGCATCAACAACGACATTTGCCTTGCCGGGATGATAGCGAATTTCGCAATCATAATAATTAAGTGTTTTCATCCAGCGGCGCTGTCGCATGTTCAAATCCTTTTGATTGAACAGACGTTGGAGACTATTATTGTCAGTGTACATAATACACTTTGTGCCATATAAATAATGTTTCCACAACTTAAGTGCAAATACATCAGCACCCAATTCCAAGTCATGGGTGGTGTAATTTCTTTCATGCACCTTTAATTGTCGTGATGCATAAGAAATCACTCCTTTTCGCATTAGCACACAACCCATGCCAGTGTGCGAGGGATCACAATAAACGACAAAATCCTCAATACCCTCAGGTAGAGATAACACAGGAGCATTACTCAACTTGTGTTTTAGAATTTTAAAATACTCTTGTTGTTTTGGACCCCAGTCAAACTTGACATTCTTACGGGTCAAGGTAGTTAAAGGAGTGGCTATCCTCGAAAAGTTCTCAATAAACCTCCTATAATAAGCGGCCAATCCGAAGAAACTACAAAACTCCGATGGATTTTTGGGTACTTCCCAATTCATTATAGCTTCAATCTTGGCGGGATCCACTTGGATACCACGCTCACTTACAACATGTCCAAGAAACTGGACTTCTCTAAGCCAAAACTCGAACTTAGAAAACTTAGCATAAAGCTTTTCTTGTCTTAGCAATTCTAGGATGCACCGAAGATGTTTCTCGTGATCAACTTGATTACGAGAGTAGATAAGTATGTCGTCTATGAAGACAATGACAAACTTATCTAGATACAACTTGCAGACTCTATTCATGAGATCCATGAATGCTGCAGGTGCATTTGTGAGCCCAAAAGGCATCACTAGGAATTCATAATGACCATAACGGGTCTTGAAGGCAGTTTTGGGAACATCCCCATTTCTAACCTTCAGTTGATGGTATCCTGATATTAAGTCGATCTTAGAGAAGTAACTAGCCCCTTGAAGTTGATCGAACAAGTCATCGATCCTGGGCAGAGGATAACGATTCTTGATCGTTATCTTGTTTAGTTCGCTGTAATCAATGCTCAACCGCATTGAACCATCCTTTTTCTTAACGAAAAGGGTAGGAGCTCCCCAAGGTGAGGAACTAGGCTGAATGAAGCCTTTCTCTAAAAGTTCGTCTAGTTGTATTCTTAATTCCTTCATTTTTGTCGGTGCCAGCCGATATGGAGCTCTTGCAATAGGTGCCGCTTCTGGTAGGATATCAATCCTAAACTCCACTTGCCTATCTGGAGGTAGACCCGATAATTCTTCAGGGAAAACATCGGGATATACCGAGATGACTGAAAGGTTTTCAATCTTTGGCTTTGACTCGTTAATAGTTACTTGTGCCATAAATGACACAACCTTTCCCTAGACACTTGGATGCCGTAAATAACGATACGTTGTCTGGCAATCCATAGTGTGAATCTCCAAAAGTGGTGAGCATTTCACCAGATGGGGTTTTAACTTCGATGAGTTTCTTATCACAGGCAATGCAGGCTTGGTTATGAGATAACTAATCCATTCTTAAGACTAGATCGAACCCGCCAATTTCATTGGTAGAAGAGAAATAGGAATTTAGTGATTCTTAATGGATATAAAACATCCATTAAGAATGGAAGATGCTGTTTCTAAGGTTCCGTCAGCAAGTTCTACCTCATAAGTTATGCTAGGGTTCTTATGGGTAAATTTAATAGTTTGCTAAGCTTATGGTCTACAAATTATTTTTTCTGCATCCGCACCCGAATAAAAAAAACTCTATCATATACGTCATTAATGAGGAATGTACCTTTTATGACGTTGTTGTCATTAACAGCCTCTCTAGCATTCATCTGAAAGGCACATCATTTCCTTTCTTGACCTCTCCAGGATTTGCATTGTTACTCTTAGGATTCTTAGGGCAGTTAGTCTTAATATGTCATTTTTCATTACTGACGTAGTAGACGAGCATCCTTAAGATCCTTGCATTCTAGGGTCTTATGCCCCCTTTTCTTACAGATACTACAAGGTTTAGCCTGTGGGTCAGAATTGCACTGTTCCCAGTGCCTGCGATTGCAAGTTTTACATGTCAGCTTCTCACCCGACCTATCTTGGTTCCTTCTGAACCCACATCCTCCCTTATTCTTCTTGTTAAATCTTTGGGAGTTACTATCCTCTCTCTTCCTTTTTCCGTCAGTCTCAATCCTGCCTGACTTTTGTCTCACCAGATCTAAGGTGAGAGAGAGAGAGAGAGATAGGTCAACAAAGACCTATAAGTAGTAGGCTGAGAAGCCTTCACCATGCCTTTAATCTCAGGTGCTAACCCATTTATGAAACGCGCAATGCGTTTGGTTTTAGGTGAAATCAGATAAGACACTAATTTGGATAAGGAATTAAAGTCAGTAGCATACTTCCGACAATCCAGATTTTTCATTGTAAGAGTTACAAAATCTGACTCTCTCTTCTCCACCTCATGAGGTGGGCAGTATGTTTCCTTGACAAGGTCCGCAAACTCGGTCCATCTCAAGTTATACAGGTGTACTTTTCCTGTTGACTGGACCATGGCTTTCCACCATATTAGGGCATCGCCCTTGAAGGATTGGAATACAAACTTCACCACATCCTTATCAGCACAACCACTGATATCTACAATAGTTTCCATTTCATCAAGCCATTTCAAGGTTTCTATAGCCCCTTTTCTCCGTTAAAGTCTCGGGGCTTGCAGGAGACAAAGTATTTAGGTACATCCGTGTTTAGAAGAATGGGACCTATCATTAAATTCTAGTTTCTTTGGTTCCCTCTTCGCATTCGATGAGTGAACAGAGCTCTCCTTTCGAGCTGATGATGGTGGAATAGATAAAGGTTGGAGCGAGTAGTGCTCAGTTCCTTAAGTTTTTCTATGGCCTTTTCCATAGCCTTTCCAACAGCTGCATCAATGCGAGCTTGGGAATCATCATTATTGATGGCTATGTTGTGACATTTGTGCCTTTTCAATCATTGCACAATTAAAAACAATTCATATTCAATGAAACCCTGTGTTTTATTTCTAAATATTTTTGTATTCAATAAAATCTTGTATATTATTGATGAGAATGCAAAAATGTCAATCGTTGCAGAATTTCGATCATTTTCATGTTCGTTAAAGCATTTTACGCATTTTTGCAAAACGCGTAACCGTACAAGCGAACGAACCGACATCCATGACATTTTCGGTCATAATACAAGTTACACATGTCTTAACACCTTTATATAACCTAAATATTAGGTTAGAGGGGTTAAAAATGGCAAACAAGTGAAAATACAAGTCCAAGGGCCAAAAATGTCAAAAAAATAATAAATATTTTTGGGTCTTCACCAAGTTTGCCACCTATCTCCAATTTTTGACAGCTAGCACTCATTTTGCCACACGAAATTTGGTGTTGACACTTCTTAGGACACTAATCCACACTTGAGGACACTTGTCATACCTCCTTAATCCTAAAATACTATACTATAATACCCCATGATTCTTCCATTTTTTTTTTCACACCACTTCAAAACACTTCAAAGCAAAGTGTGAAGTTCTTCTTTCTATCCTTCTTGGAGCTTGTTTCTAGCCTTTGGAAGCCTCCTATCTTGAGTTCTGAAAGTGTTCTTCAACACGAGTAAGTACTCTTCCTAGTTCTTTCATTATTTTAACTATTTTGAGCTAAAAGTTGAACAGTTTGGCTTCCTGATTGACTTTTGGTCCTGACAATATTTGGTCAAGTCAAAGTTCAATTGAACTTTGCAACATGATCGTAATCACGAAGGTTATAATCCCTAACGATTTCACCTTCTGATTACCACGTTTATTAATCGAAGTAACGAGTTAAAGTTGTCAAAAATGCGCGTGATGTGCATTTTACGACGAAACTATTCTCGGGTATCAAAACACCAAGTGTTGATACCAAATCAGTTTTATAAACCTAGTGAAACATATTTTGACATGTCTAACTTGTCACTTCTAGTTTAGTGCTTCTTTAGGGTCGTAAGTCGAGCGGTCTTGACCACCGCTTTGACTTTCGAACCCGAACCGTTTGGTCGATCTTAGGATCCGGCCAAACACATATTCGAGACCATAGTTGTATAGGGAATAACCTACTGAGGTTATACCTTATGGTCACGTCGTTTAGTTAGTGTTATGATAAGTTACTTCTATGTTCTTAAAAAATGATGACCCAAATGCCCTTTTGTGCATAAATCCATTTTAAATACATGTAACCAAATTTTTAACATATAAACTGATGTTATAATATTTTCAAACATGTTTGGGCATTTAAGACTTATCATAGGACGATCACGCGTTTACGCCAATGACCCGTTAACGTAGCATAAACTACCTTAACGAGTCATAATGGATCAAAAGCACTTAGGATCCTTTCCAAATCAGAATGTTAAGTTTGTTAAACCATATCACATGAGTTCCAACTCTCGTTTGGTTTATAAGACTTCATTCTATCCGATCTCCTGTTTGTAGTCCCGACACGCTAACATATTTATCTGACATATTAGGACACGTTTAAGCTTTGTTTATTCCGTTGATCAAGAAAACTGTTGCAATCCCAGGTGAGTACATAGTTCCCTTTTTTCTTAAACCTTTGGGGTGATTCGTATGTGCTAAAGTATCTTTCAAATCTACATATTTACTATGCCTGGCTCATGTGAGTACATAGTTTCCCTCTTTTACGTTTTAAATGTTTTGGGGTGATTCATATGTGCTAAACTATCTTTTCAAATCTACAAATTTCCAAAGCAAGGCTTATGTGAGTACATAGTTCCCCTCTTTTACGTTTTCAAATGTTTTGGGGTGATTCATATGTGCTAAACTATCTTTTCAAATCTACATATTTACTATGCAAGGCTTATGTGAGTACATAGCCCCCTCTTTTACATTTTCTAAATGTTTTGGGGTGATTCATATGTGCCGATAATTATTTTCAAGATTTCAAAACAATATACATGGTTTATATATACAAAATGATTTTCAAAGTGAGTACATAGTTCCCCTCTTTTATGTTTTGCAAATGTTTTGGGGTGACTCATATGTGCTAAATCATTTTCAAGTTTTAAAAAAAACAATGCCTATGGTTTATGTATAAAACAATACGATTTCAATAATGTGAACAACTTGTTGATGCGTTATCTATAACTCGAATGACATTCATTAGCTTTAGCCGAGCGGACCAGTAGTATGTTATGGTACCATAAGACTGACAATCTCATTACCAGACTGTTCAATGGATTTGGTGGAAGTTTGGGTAATGACGGAAACTGTTTCTGATTAACAAATCATTTGTTGATTTGTTAGTCTAGTTAAAGAGACCCTTTGGTGGTCTATTAAAGATAACCTTTGGTGGTATAGTCAACATAGGTTTGAATGTGTTCATTAAAGAACGATCAAAAGTTTTCACAATTAAAACACGGACGATTTGTTTATGACATGGACAATTGGTTTATGACACGAACGATTGATTAATAACACGGGCGAATGGTTTTAACACGGACAAATGGTTTATAACATGGAAAAATGGTTTTGAACAATGTCACGCAATGATTTCACTTAAAGATATAAACCATATGAAATTTTCTTTTGAATCAATTCATTACAAGGTTTTTACAAAAGAAACGTTTAGGTTAAGATTCATGGCTACAAGGTTTTCACAACTCTAACCAACTTGTTTTAGCTGGTTAATTGTATTGCAATATCAAACCCTTTTGATACGAGGTTTTCACTTAACGACTCTTGTAGTCGGACGAGGTGTTGCAATATGTATACAAAGCCACGAATTTGACACACTCACAAAACCGATGTACTCGTCGGCATTTTTATGCTGACTCTCTTTTCACATATGTTTCAGGAGTCAATGCTTGATAATATGATGCATGCTTCACGTAGGAAGGGACGCGGGCCTTAGTGACTTAAAATATGAAAGACAATTTATTTATGTGTTGTTTCTGTTTATCCCAAGACAATATAAGCATTTAACTTAATAACAAAATTTTAAATTCCATGAGTTGTGAAACAATAGTTCTATGACATGACTCCCTGACGTTTCCGCCGCGGTTCATTGTTTTACGCAGTCGGGGTGTTACATATGTTCTCAGCTTTGTCAGTACTATTATCACGGTGACTACTTTGCGCCTCATCTGAATTAACCATCTCTGATGTTTTGGTACTAAGTTTTAAATTAAACTTATATTAGCCATGGTATTAGTAACCATATAGGCCATAAAGTTTGGATATATAAATCCATTGCCTATTTGAACCAGTGTGCATAGAATCACAACTGTCAGGCTTAACATTTTAAATGAATGTTCTTTGAGATGTTTAGTTATATTTGGCCTAGGTCTCAAAGGGACCATAAAAAGCTTTCTAAATTTTGACGTAGTCCATAACTATTAGACATTGGATCATAAAAGTCACAACTGTGATGGTCATATTTGACAATATAATATGGCCTGTAGACAAAATAATATAATAGACCAACTAACATCTCCTAAGATGTCAAGATAGATAATCATCGCACTGGTGATATTAGTCATGATCTCGTTGATCATAAAGACTATGAGGCTTGAACATAGCTCACCACCTTGGACATGGAACCATAAGATTACAACTGTCATTGTCTTAATTGACAACATAATATTGCTCATAGGCAAATCATCACTAATGGATGTTTAATTATAATCACTAATGGATGTTTAATTATGGCCCGTAGGCACTACATCACTAATGGATGTTTAATTATGGCCCGTAGGCACTACATCACTAATGGATGATTTATTATGGCCCGTAGGCACTACATCACTAATGGATGTTTTATTATGGCCCGTAGGTACTACATCACTAATGGATGTTTAATCATGGCCTGTAGGCACTACATCACTAATGGATGTTTAATTATGGCCCGTAGGCACTATATCACTAATGGATGTTTAATATTATCATCGCCTTGATGGTATTAGCCGGGATCAAATTTGATCACATAGGCTATAAGGTTAGGATGTAGTCCATCACCTAGACGGCTAGTGTTGTTCCTCAAGTCACACTACCAGGAGTATTAACATTACTTGAATAACACAAAATTATCTTAATGGTCGATTAATAATAGTTACGATTGCATTGACCTTAACGACTTGGAGGCTTGAACATAGTCCACCACCTCTGGATAGAAGGATTAATCTTCCTTAACTATCATGATAGAAGGCTATTCATCCTTAACTATCATTTATAATTTGGCCAATTAATATGGACTTTGCCATTTGGCTAATCAAAACCATTAAGAAGATCTTTTGGAATTATATAGCTGATCATAAATTTCGAGTTAAAATCGAGACGATCGTTTGAAGAGGATGTGATTACATATATATATAATTCCAAATATTTCACTAAATGTTAATAGAAAATTACAATATTTGAAACAAATTTAAAACTAATTGTCCATGTAAGGACTAAAAGAAATATCATGTCCACGTAGGGACTAAAGAAATATCAATGTCCACGTAGGGGCTAAGAGAAATATTACAAAACATAAATAGAAGAAACTTCATTTGTCCTTCTTTCTTTGACTAACTTGGAAAGTTTCTTGAAGAACTTATTCGTCTTCTTCTCCGTCTTCTCTGCCTATTGTTGCATTTCCTTCATCCGCTCCAAGGCTTCATTAATGGCCTCAAGAGGTGGCGGAGGTTGTGGTTGTGGTTGAGGCACAACGGGATACTGGTACCTATAACTTGGGTATCCAGTAGGTGGATAAGCAGGTGGGAAAGGAGACAGGTAAAGTGCATTATGCATGACCGCTTGCATATAAGGGTCATGTGATAGTGCCTGGTAATCTAAGTTTATCGGCATAGTTGGGTTAAAAGGATTATATTCAGACGTATCCGGATATGTAGGAATACGGTTATTAAAACCCAACGGTGGTGTTTGAACCACAGGTGGTGGTGTTGGTTCTACCACAGGTGAAGTATTTGAGGGTCCTCAGGAATGGTAGAGTAGTTTTGGGAAATGGTGGTAGCGAACCAGACCGTTGTCCTGCACGCACCGACATACGTGCTCCATGTTTCCTCCTCTGTGACTAAGGTGGTGGCCGAGGTTGTTCCACCGGTTCCATTTGAACGTCTTCCTGTGTAGGAGGCGGTGTTGGATAGTGGTACGAAGGAGTGTTAACAAAAGTGAATTGATTCCAACATTGGTCCCATTCATTAGGACCTTGATAAGGTGATCCTGCATAAAAGTTTGAACCGCTAGAGATTTCAATAGGGTGTCCATGCGATCCTGACGGTGGCATCTCCAGGTCGGAGTCCTCGTCCATAGGATTTGGTTGATCCAACTGATTCTGATCAGCTGGAGGTGGGTTAAAGATTTGGGTTAAACTCTTCATGATATGAACGTGAATGGGAATGATTGGAATGGTGAGAGTGGTAAGAATTTTGGGAATGTGGGGGCGAGTATTTATGAGAGACAGAGTGTCTCGCTGGTTGCCAAGGAGACGAATCTCCCGAATCTTGGTAGGAATCCGAGCTGTGAGGTTGTGAAGGGATGCGCCCGATGGTCCTCCCCTCATTGGACCTTTTCCTCTTCCACTTTGTCCTCTGAATCTTGGCGGCATTTTCCTATTAAAATCAAATCAAAACAATAATAATAACTTAATAATGAAATGAGTATTCCTAGGTTAAAGCCTAGACTCAGAAGTCTAAGGAATGTGCTATTGTGTAATGTTTGAGAATAAACACAAAAGGCTAGTGTTTAATTCTCTCAAACTTTGGCTCTAATACCGACCTGTCACACCCCGAATTTCCAACCAAACACCGGTGGGCCCGGGTGGGGAATATCGTGATGTAAGTTGATATCATCTTAGTCAATTAACACAGCACAACGGAAGTCTTGGAGTTGAAATGACTATTACAAACCAAATGTTCAAAGTATGAAAATAATATACAGACGGCTTGTAATGAAAGATCCACAGGCAGATCGTAAAATATAAAAAATGTGTAACAGACTTTAGGGTAGATCTAAGGATTTGCAAGATCCTCTTATATCACTTCCAAGCAGCTTCCAACCTATTTCGTATTGTACCTGCAACTTAGTCTTTTGAAAATACGTTAGCTTTCGCTGGTAAATACAATTAACTGACTCGTTTTGAAAACATTTCAAAAATTGATTTAAGTGCACAGGGCATGGAAAATCTTTTATAACTTGGTAAAGTTATATTTATAACCTTGTTAACAGACTCACATGTTTGTCAATACATATGGTGCCCAGTACAGAGACCAAGACATGATTAACTGAGACACCACTTATGAACCCACGAATGAGTTATCCCCAACTTGTGGGTAAAATGTTTTAGCATTCGCATCTGTCGGGTGTATGCCTACACCCTGTGCTTTGGTCGTGGCCATTAGTAACTTAAATGAGCCAAGGATATCAAGGACACGATCGTTAACCCCCAATGTTTAAGTTATCAAACAAAACTGATCAAAACGGAATATGTGGATTTACTAGCCACAACCCGGCATTCGATTGATCCCATTTCTAACCAAGCGGTAATAATTTACTGTAACCCAAGCCCGTATAGGGAAAACAAGTCAAGAGTATTTACCTGAGCTAGCACTTGATTTAAATGTAAATTTATATTAACTCAGCCATTTAATCAATCAGATAAGTGCAGATAGCATTTACTGGAAGGCTTTAGTCTGGAATAATGAAGCTAACCAATTAGAATGATAACGGTCCTATTTAAGTCATAGAATTAGACCGACTAGCTTAAAGGATCAAAACGGTACAATACGCTAGATTAAGCGATGACATGATAGATTGTAGTTTAAACCCAACAAGTACTTAAGACTTGTATGTCATGGGTAAACAATTAACATTCTGGAATTTGAGATGAAAATGATAAGGTTAAACCCGTTTCGGTTAATTTTCGTAAACTTGTTACATATGCTCAACCGTACGCATATAAGCGATATCGGGTAACCGGATAAGTTATGAATAAGTTTTATATGTCATTATACTTTAAATAAGTTGTAATATCAGTAGGATATCAACTTATATGCCCGCTGAGGTTTTAAAACGAAACTACGCCTTATAAGGCGTTTTTGACCATTACATGACGTATAAAAGGAACTTGCATATATTCTGATGATTTGATCAAAAAATACTTAATTTAGGATATATCATCAGTAGGATATCACACATAAGTGTGATTCATGGTTTAGGACCAAACTATGCACCGAAAGGGCATTTTGGTCATTTAAAAACAAATTATGATATTGTAATAAAACTTAGTTAATGATCAGAATAATAGCATCATGATATGTTAATTATATTAACATATCAGTAGGTAATGCATTTGCAAGTTCTTTATTGATTAAAACCTTGTTTTATGTAAAAATGGCACTTTAGTCAAAGTTTGACGTTTAGCGGAACTTGTGCATAAACTCAGATTATGATTATGATCATGTAATATAACCTCAGAGGGTTATGCTACATTGTATTACGATCATAATGCGACCATAAGTCAGAAGTAAACTAATCTAATCGGGTCAGAATCGAAAGTCAAAGCAGAAGTCAAACTTCGCGACTTTCGGTTGCGAACCGACTCTAGGACTGAAATTGACGGATCAAACATGTTCCCACACGTTCTATTTATTATTACCAATTTGTTTAAGTGTCAAAAACATGTTTATAACATATATAAACTCATATTATAATATTTATAAAATCTGACCCGTTTAACTTTTAAAAACATAAACTTTGACCCGTCAATTGACCTACCCTTTTAATGGATTAATACCTTCCTAATTATGATCACTTAGCCATGTTCATTTCGAACAATGGCTAGACCATAATAGTCTTAACCGAAAGTCAAGACATTTGTTGAAAATGCTTGACTTTTGGCTATTAAAAGCCTATACAAAGAAAAGAGCAGAGATGGAACACTTACAAGTGATCCAAGAGAAGTTTAGAACTCAAAGGTAAGCACCTAAATGGTCAGGAACTTCTAATAGTATAATAGAGAGGAGAAAGAGTGAATGAGCAAAGAATGAGGTGAACTAAGTGGCTATTTATAGTTCAAGAAGGTGTGTGAAGACGAAGCCAGGTGTTAAGAGGTGTTGTAGAATCTTCACAAGTGTCTAGCAAGGTGTCAAGAGCTGCAAGAGTGTGGCAATTTGCAGGCTAGGTGGCATCTTGACAAAATTTTAGAGTTTTGACACATTTAACGCCTCAAATAGTTTTATGGATTGTCTTGAATTGTCCCTTGACTTTTATTCCATGACATAATGACACAACTAGTTCTTTTCGTTCAACACGAGATGTTTTGAAGAAGAGTATTAATAACCGAATGTTAACGGGTGTCACACTAAGTGTTTTCACGACTTATAAGTGTATACTAGCTTAAACGTGAAAGATACGAATACTTATGTTTTCATGGGTTAACTTACCCAAACTAGTAATATTAAAGGTTCGGTGAAGAAGCAAAATACTCAATGATGGTAAATCAAGAAATATCCCGTCACTCGGAAGTTGTTCGGGTCGATAAACAACTTGTTTAAACAAGAAAGACGAAAATAATAAAGTCTAGGGTCCTCTGGGTAATTAGTTGAAAGTTAAACTAGTTAAAAACAATGGCTTCTGAAGCCCGCCGTAGGCTACGGTCGCCAGACCGTAGCTTACGGTCAGTGTAAATTTCATTCAGCAGCACCAAACCATAACTTACGGTTCTTAACCGTAGGTTACGGTTAGGGTTGTGAATTTTTGTGATTTTTGAACATGTTTGAGTGGCTAACTCATTGAGGTATGATCCAAGGGCATGTACACGTGTCAGTATATTACCGAACACGAATTTTACGAGGTGTTACAACTAGCATTATAGAAAACCAAAACATATTCATCAAAAAATGTTTCTACTTTATCCACATCAGAATTTACTTGAAGATCAGAAAGTATTTGAAGACTTTCTTCAAAATCAATTTGGCTTGATCCGGACAGTAAACAAAGGTGCATTTCTGAGATGCGTTGATACTATTTGGCATGGTGAACATCTTTCGCCAATTATTAGCAACATATCTAAACCCATCACCATGCTTCTCAAGGCGAAAGAAATAATGGTATCAACTCCGTCAAGATTTTGTACGGTCATCTTCACAGACATATCAATGCGAAACATCTACGCGACTTTAGCAGTCGGACACTAAAAAGAATATTAAAATACCAATAATCAACATCAAATATACAACGTGTTTCTAAATATATGAGATGCATAAAATAAAGAGACAACATAACTTACAAAACGTCAGCAAATACTTCCATACAAATTATAGGGGATGATAACCCGACAACAAATAATCATTGTACCACGTTTAAGATTAACAACAAGCAAAACAAACAACGATAAAACATTATTATTTATTATAACTGAATAATCTAATTTGAAGTAAGTTAGAGTAGAAAGTAAATATGAATCTATAATCAATAAAAGGAAAACATAGCTGGATGTAATCGAGATGAATGCATGACATGCAAAACCACAAAAAATTAAAGATGAACACGCTGATCAACGAAAAAATGGAAGAATATAGGATTAACAATTAACATACATTGCTTTGGTCGAATGTTAATCAGAAGATATTAGCACAGCGACAATCGCCGATGATGATTTTCAACGAAACAGTAGAGAGAATCGAGAGAGAAGAATAGATAAATAAGGTTTGAAAGGTTTTAAAAAGTTAAAGCATGTATTATAGCCGGGTCGGGTCAAATTTCAAGGCTTCACTAATGAAAGTAAAAACTTGGGATTTTACCCTCCAAAACCACATTTAGGAGGCTCTAAATGAGTGACACATCAAACCAAATCTTTTTATTATTATATATAATAGATTTTTTTCTAAAATAGTGTAATGGTTTGGTGTTATATATATATATATATATATATATATAAAAGGGTAGGTTCATTTGTTAATATTTTATATTTGTTTAAAAATTATAAGGGTAGGATTGTATTAGACAATGAAACACTATTTTTTTAAATTTAATATAGTCAGTCCAGATGTATCTTAACCACCCCTACATTATTGGGATCAAAACATCAGAATCGTGAATTTGAAAGCATCAATCAAAACCCACATCCATCTTCATGTTCATCATCTTCTCCCATATCAACAAGCTACATAATCTTTACTATGAAACGCTATTGGAAAAAAATATTTTATATCACCGATAATGTGAAACTGACGTCGAAGAATTCTATCTTTATTTTATCTTAAGTTTATTTTTGTTTCTTTGTGAATTTTTGGATTTTGTCAGTTCAATTTTGTTTCATTTGGCCAATGGCTTTTTGTCGGCCAGTGGCTATTTGGGTTTTATTTATATAAAAATCAAAGGGATCTTAGGTATTCATTGGTGTTGCTACCAATGTCGGGCTTGGTGGTTAAGTAGACGAAGATGAGTTAATTTTTATAGTTCATTCGTTTAAGAGTCTCTGGCGTCTCGTCGGAGCGTTAATTCGTTTTGCTAGTACCATATTATCAATTGTAGAAGAAAAAACGCTTTGAATATGATTAGTTACATTCTGATATGTAACATGACAAACGCTTTCAATAGGACCAATTAGTTCATCTCCATTCCCCGGAGTGTTTTCGAATATATAAGATCAAGATTAGATATCATTACCTACACAAGTGCATAACAAGACAGCATTCAAATGAGTATAGTACATAGGTGTATAAATGAGTACTACACATATGTATATACGAGTGGTAATATGTGTTTTCATCAACTAGACAAGTGCATAACCCCACAACATTCAAAACTGGCATGCAACTGAGTTAAAATTAAATTTTGTTCTAACTTATATCTGCATAATGAATATTCATTTTAACAGTCAATGAACTGGCAAGGTGTTTTCATGTTATATATAACTAAACCACCAAAATTTTTATTTTATAATATGTTAAACAGCCGAAAAAACATCATATATCAACCATCAATTCAATTCATGTTCTAATTTTTTTCACCAAAACACTTGAATGCTAACCAAAAGTTTAACACCAAACAAAACAAAATAAACAAACAAGTACAATCTACACATCTATTTCTTCTTTTTGTTGTCAGCAAAGTGATGAGATTCATTCATAACTCTCTCACGATATATGTTCGCCTGTGAACACATAGCCTTACCTTCGTATAACTCTCTAAGCTACCCCAACCTGAACCCACCATTCTTTATTTCCTGTTATTATCTCATAGTTAACCTTTCAGGTTCCAATAGCTTATTGATGGCTCTATTCTTTTATTGTCTAGTTTGTTGACAATTAGTGTTATTAAGATACAACAACTTCAATAGCAAAAATCACAAGATACAATATTGTATAACTGTTATTACATACATGTACATAACCATACATATCTATAACTGTTATTTATACAGAAATATAGAAGTATATAAACTGTTGTTACATATTTGTACAGTCCTAAATATGTACAATACATGTGTGTGTAGAGAATTCCAATGTGTATAATCAAATGAAAAAAACAATACATATTGTACACTACACAGCTGTATAAATGAGTACTACACAATACATGTGTGTATAATCAAATGAAGAAAACAATAGAGTATTTATATGTGTATGAACCCTAACATTAACCCATCCCCTTTCCTAAAATCGAACCAAATCAATAATGTACATATTTATGAACCCTACCATATCGGAACAAATATACAAGAAAAACCAAAAATCAAATGTACTTCCAGCATTTTAATCCAACTTTATTGAACAAAGAAATGTATTTATATGAACATTCAACTAAAACCTTAGCTTTTACATGAAAAAGCAAAGACAAAAACTTGAATATACACAATCGGGTAAAACAGATGAAGAAAAAAAGCCAAAATGCACTTAGATTGTTACCTTGATTATCTAGCCGGAGAGGTTTAATCTCGTGAAAATGGTAAAAAGGAATAAAGCTGAAGCTATCCAAAGACCAAAGACATTCAAGATTGCAAGATGACTGAAGGCAAAGTTGTTTTATGAAGCTATTGTCAAGGGGAGTTTGTTGGTGCATATTTGTGACAATAGCTTAGATTTGGTCTTGGATATCTTGTAATTAGTAAAATGATAAATAGTTAGTGGGTTTAGTATTGTAGTAGTTGACTAGAAGTGATTGGGCTAAACCAGACACATTTTAGTGAGTGGTAGGCGAATTGGGCCTAGACCCATTTACATTCCATGTGGTCAAACCCTAGTCCAGTTGCAAACTTGTCTTTATATAAAGAGAGTTTTGCATTAGGGTTAAGTTTGCTCAATGGATCAGTTGCTCAGTTAATCACTTCAGGGAGAGTTGAGAGAGACTCTTGAATTGATTGTAAACATTCGTGTTGGATAATCATAGAAGACGGTTTGAATGTGATTGTTCGTGTTCGTGTTGTGTTCTTGTTCGTTTTCTGTGAAATCTAATCTAGGGGATTCCACACTCTAGATTGGATAGATGATTCTGTGAAGATCCATACAGATTAGGAGACCTACAATTGGTATCAGAGCAATCGACTCTTATTTTGCTTAGTTCGGAATCGTTACAACTAGAAAAAAGTTTTGGACTTTTTGAAGGCTGGCTCGAAGTTTTGACGGCTGTTCTAGCGTTTCTGTTGTTATTTCGAATAAGCAGTAGGGATCTCAGATAGAGGAAGTGCATCTCAGATCATTAGAGAAGCATCTCGGATCAGAAATCTTGCATTCCGGATCATTAGAGTTGTATTTTGGATCATCAGAGAAGCATCTCAGATCAGAATAGTTGCATCTCGGATCAGAAGAGTTGCATCTCAGATCAGAACAGTGCATCTCGGATCATAGGTGTTCATCTCGGATTGCGTCTCGGGTTTTTAGTATTGATCTCGGATTATCTCGAATACCATCTCGGATCACTGTTCCAAATCCCCATCTAGGATTAGCATCTCGGATCACTGTTCCGAGTTTCCATCTCGGATTGTTATTCCGAGTTACTGTTTCGAATTCAGTACTGTTCCGAGTTGTACCCTCAAAGGTGGAAAGTTAACCAGCTGACGTAACCAGAGTTAAATGTTTTCATACACAGAATTTGATCCATAGACAATCTTGACAAACCGGTTGAACGGTTAGACTCGTGTGATTTGTAGGACAAAAAAAGGCACGAAAATTCCTAAAATCACTATCGGACTTATATATCATTGGATTTGTATCATCGAGATGAGTCTAACGGTATAATTTGGTAATCACACATTCGGACCAATGTTTAACGTTTTTAACGAGCCGGTTCGGTAAAAATGTCGAATATGTCTAACTTGAACGAATTGTTGAGAATGGAGCACGAGGCAGGCACAACTAATAAACCTCCAAATACGTTGAACGTAGAGAATTACCTTACATGGAAGGATAGGTTTCAGTCATTCATTGAATATCAGGACACATGGATGTAGATCTGTATTCAAGATCTACGTTAACCCAACTCATGACTTTGAAGGCAGACAACGTGTCATTGCCTATGTGAACATGTCAGAGGCTGAAAAGAGAAGGTATGATTCTGAAAAGAAGGCCTTAGCTGCTATAAAGATGTCATTACCAGATGGCATCAAACATACATTCAAGCGATATACCACTTCGAAGGAGATGTGGGATGCTTTAGAGAAGAGCTATGAGTGCAATCCTGACTTGAAGAAGAATAAGGTTGATTTGCTGAAGAAACAATTTGTTATCTTTACAGGGATGAGAAATGAGTCCCTTGAAGATATTATCACTAGATATTATCATCTAATTTCATAAATGGACAATTATGACATAGAGGGATACAAAGATGTTAAGATAAACGATAAGTTGCTCGATGCTTTACCTGCCAAATGGGATATTTATAATCTTATGATAAAGGATGAAGCTGACTATGAAGATAAAGACTTGGAAGAGGTTGTTGGGAAACTTAGAGCTTATGAGCTCAACATGAAGAAGAATGAAACTGGATATGATCAGGTTCAAGATCCGGGAATTTATAAAGGGCTTACATCTTCATATTCCAACAATGCTTCAAGTGGTTCTACAACTGCGTTTCTCTCATGTGAAAATGAACAGATTGTGACAAATGTTGATGGTGATGTATGTTTTGTCGCTGCTTCAGGAGGATTGTCAGGGGCAAAAAGAAAACAATCCAACAATAATATCAGTAATACAAGGTCTATGCCTCTGATTATCAAGGCTGCTGAAGATCATCTGGCCTTGCTTGCTTCATTCGTTGCTTCCTATGAGAATTACTGACGTGCGTGAATTGAATATATTTTTATAACTATAATTTTTCTTCACACAATTTGAGTTTTAAAAATGGTTTTTACTTAAAACTAACTACACACACAAAGGGCAAGTGTACCCCTCAGGTGGCAGTATAGTCAGTCGGTAAGAACCGGATATCAATCCGTAGACTCGGTGTCTCAATACTAAATCCTTGTTACTTTTAAACCTTTTTCAATGGATGAGTTGATTTCTTGATTTTAAACTAGCATGTAAAAATAATAATTGACTAACTAAATTAATAAAGAACGATAATTAAAAGAGGTTGCTTAAACTAAGTATCCACTAATAAACATATGACAACGTTTAAGGAAAACTAATGGTGATGCAAGTTCTAGATTCAACTAATTTTCCATTTAAGGTTCCCTAGCTTTTATAAATCTTGAGAAAATTATCATGAAACAACATTTTAATCACCTAAGATTCATTCTTTTAAGTTCACTTGCTAGGTTGATGTTAATCCTAATAATGAGTTATTTGTTTGTCAAAACTCCTAACTCTACAAGTCAAGGAAAACTAATATGAACAACACACTATCACCCTAACTTGGTTTCAAGTAAGTGACACCTTCAACATGTTCTTGATATGAATCACAAGCATGGTCATGCTAGATAATAATCTTGGCCTAAATCATCAACCCAACATAAACACTAACTATAGAATCCATATGAACACTCATATGATCTTTCCAAATCTAAATGCAAGAATTCATACACATAATCAAATTACCATTCTCATCATGTTAGCAATTACCATTCCTAGTTCATGCTATGAAGCATATCAACAAGTTAACAAGATTCAACAATCATAATCTCTACATGGGCTTTACAACACAACATGTAAATACTTATGACCAAACATTCAAGAACAAAGACTTAAACCATGAACTTGAACTCCAAGAACAAGATCAAATATCACCATGAAGATTAACAAACAACAATCACCACATCTATTTCCATGTTATCAAATATTCATTAGCTTCAACATTGTTTAAGCAACATAAAAGTTTAGCCCACAAGGCTCATGACAACTAAATTAAATGCAAAATAATGTAAATTGTTCATGAATAACAAGTGGATGACTAAAGTTTAAGACAAGATAAATGGTAAAATGAGTTGATAATCAAGGGATACAACCTTCCTCAAGGCTCCTTCTTCACTCTACAAGCTTCCAAGACTAGAATCTTGAGAGAAAAGTTCACTAAAATGCTCCAACTCCCTTCAAATGAGATGAAACCACGTATTTATGCTACTGGAGAGTTGGCACGACCGTGCCACCTTTTGGCATGGTTGTGTGTCACACCCCGGATTTCCAACCCAAAATCCATACACCGGTGGGCCCGGGTGGGGAGTATCGTGACGTCAGTTGATAACATCATTGTCGATTAAACACAGTACAGCGGAAGTCTTGGAGAAAAATTACTATTACAAACCGAATGTTCGAAATACAAAGCTTGTAATAGAAGATCCATAGGCGGATCATAAAATGTACAAGAAAGAATATAAAACAGACTTTAGGGCAGATCTAAGGATTTGCAAGATCCTCTTATTCATTACCGAGCAGCTTCCGGCCTATTTTGTATTGTACCTGCAGTTTAGTCTTTGGACGATACGTCAGCTTTCGCTGGTAAATAGACCCAACTGACTCATTTTGAAAACTTTAAAATGATTTTTTAAGTGCAAAACGGCACAAAATCTTTTAATAACTTGGGAAAGTTGATTTTGCAACCTTGTATCAGATTCACATGTTTGTCAATACATACAGGGCCCAGTACAGAAACCGAACATGATAATATACACACCACTTAGAACTCATGAAGGAGTTATCCCCAACGTCTTGGGTAATTTGCATATGAGCGTTTGTCAGGTGTATGCCTACACCCCGCGCTAAGGTCGTGGCCAATAACTAATGTATTGAGTCGAGGATATCCAGGACACGGTAATTTAACCCCTGATGTTTAAGTTATCAAACAAAACTGATTAAACGGAATATGCGGGTTTACTAGCCACAAACGGGCATTCGATTGACCCCATTTCGGACCAAGCGGTAATAATTTACCGTATCCCAAGCCCATATAGGGAAAATAAGTCGAGAGTATTTACCTGAGCTTGTCTTCTTTCAAAATTCAATAACTCAGCCGTATACAAAAGTACTAACGTGTAGATAGCATTTACCGGGAAGGCTCTAGTCTGGATTATGGCATAAGCTAGCCAATTAAATACTAATGGTCTTATAACCGAATAGTGTACATGATCATTACGTATAACGCTTGATTAAACGATGATCGGATAGAATGTAGTTTAATCCCGACAAGTACTTGACTTGTATAATATGTGTAAACTATATACATTCTGGATTTTGAACTTTAAATGACAAGGTTAAACCCGTTTCGGTTAATTTCCGTAGACTAGTTACGTATAATCAACCGTATGCTTATAAGCGATAATGGGTAACCGGATAAGTCATAGACAAGTTCTATATGCCATTATACATTAAATAAGTTAAGATATCAGTAGGATATCAACTTGTAAGCCCGTTAAGGTTTTAAAATGAAACTATGCTTTATAAGGGCATTTTGGTCAAAAATGGCATAATTATGGAACTTGCGCATAAACTTGGATTCTGATTATGATCATGTAATATAACCTCAGAAGGTTATGCTACATTATATTACGATCATAATGCAACTTTAGATCAGTAGGTAACTAATTTAAATCGGGTCAGAATCGAAAGTCAAAGCAGAAGTCAAACTTCACGACTTTCGGTTGCGAACCGACCCTAGAACTGAAATTGACGACCCGAACATGTTCTTACATGTCCTAATAATTATTACCAACTTGTTTAAGTGTCAAAACAGGTTTCATAATATATATAAGATCAATTTATGATTTTTCCAAAAAATGGCCTGTTTGACTCTTTATTTTCATAACTTTGACCTGTCAATTGGTCTAGCAAACGTGATCTTCAGGAGGTGCCCTTTATAGGGATTAACACCTACCTTATCACGATCACTTAGCCATGTTCATTTTGAACAATGGCTGGACCATAATGGTCTTAACCGAAAGTCAAAGCGTTTGTCGTAAAACGCTTGACTTTTGGCTATAAGAGCCTCTAAACAAAAATGCAAGATCAAGGAACACTTACAAGAGGTTCCTAGAATGCAAAAGAACTATGTTGGATGCTCCTTTCCGCTAGTAACTTCCAGATGAGGGAGAAGAGTGTGAATAAGAAAGGTGCTAGTTCAAATGGTGAACTTGATCACCTATTTATAGTTGGAGAACTCGAAGGAGGTGAAGCTAGGTGTTTAGGAGTGTAAGAAGAAGCTTACAAGTGTCCCAAAACGTGGCATAGCTGATTACAAGTCCATGGTTTCGAATTAATGGTTTTGTGGAGTTTTGCTTGGCTGCCAAACAAACTTTCTGTAGCAGAGCCTTTCTCGCGCCCTGTGAGAGACCCAGGCCAGGTCTCTCGCGGCCCGCGACCGCCCCATGGCCAGTTTCAAAGTTTGACACTTTTAACCCCTTAACTTATTAAAGCTTCTAAAAACCTTTTTAAACACCTTTTTGGCACTTTTAGACCTCCGTAGCCAATACTTGGCATACCTGGGATTATGCCCGGACATTGTCGAGCTCTCGGTTCGTTAAAAGGTCACTCAGAGGTATAAATTAACATGTTGACACTTTTAATCCCTCCATCATCCAACTTTCACATATTATTGGATTTAATTACTCTCGTCCAACAAACAGGACATATGAGAGTTAGGATTACGTAAAGGATCACTCAGAGGCTTAGGATAAGCATGTTGACTCCGATGTCACTAAGAGGCTAGGCATGTTGACACAACGGTCACTCAGAGGCCGAGTTTAAGCATAACGAAACTAATGGTCGTTTAGAGACTACGTTTTATGCATAACAACACTAATGGTCGTTCAGAGGCTACGTTTTTATGCATGACAACACTAATGGTAGTTCTGAGGCTTGGTTTATGCATGTTGACATCAGAAACTCATTCAGAGGCTCAGTTTGAGCATGTTGTCACTTTTAGTCCATATTAGTCTTTAATTGACTATATTAAAAAAATACAACACGTGTCACCATATTATTGGACACGATTTTACAGGGTGTTACATCCTCACCCCCTTAAAAGAAATGTCGACCTCGAGATTTTATTCAAAAAGATGGGGGTACTTTTGTCGCATAGTGGACTCAACCTCCCATGTATACTCGGGACCTCTAAAGGCGTTCCACTTAACCTTTACTATAGGTATCATTTTTCTTCGGAGCTTCTTAACCTGTCGATCCTCGATCGAAATTGGTTTCTCTACGAACCTCAGGTTTTCATCAATTTGCACGTCTTCGTGCGACATTGCTAGCGACTCATCGGCTAGACATTTCTTAAGGTTAGATATGTGGAATACATCATGGATTCCACTAAGCTCCTCTGGCAACCTAAGCTTATAAGCTACAGTGCCGACACGTTCGATTATCTCGAAGGGTCCTATATATCTTTTGCCCAACTTGCCCTTCTTTCCAAAATGCATCACACCTTTCCAGGGTGATACTTTCAGCATGACTTTGTCCCCTACTAGGAACTTAAGAGGTTTACGCCTCTTGTCAGCGTAGCTCTTCTGCCTATCTCTGGCAGCTTTGAGACGATCACGGATTTGCACAATCTTTTCCGTGGTCTCAAGGACAATCTCAGGTCCTGATAGTTGGGCTTCCCCAACTTCTGCCCAGCACACGAGCGTTTGGCACTTTCTCCCATACAAGGCCACAAAAAGAGAAGCCTTGATGCTCGTATGATAGCTGTTATTGTAGGAGAATTCTATTAAGGATAAGTGGTCATCCCAACTTCCACCTAAATCAATCACGCATGCCCTAAGCATGTCTTTCAGAGTTTGAATAGTATGCTCACTTTGCCCATCAGTCTGCGGATGGTAAGTCATACTGAAATTTAATCGTGTGCCTACCGATTGTTGTAAACTTTTCCAAAAGTGAGATGTGTATCTAGTATCTCTGTTAGAAACAATAGATACCGGCACACCGTGTAGGGACACAATCTTGTCCACATACACTTTAGCCAATTTATCTGAATTATACGTTTCTTTAATTGGCAAGAAATGTGCTGATTTAGTCAGCCTATCCACTATGACCCAAATAGTGTCATTTCCACTTTTGGTTTTAGGTAACTTGGTAATCAAATCCATAGTTACCATTTCCCATTTGCATGTGGGATCTTCCAATTGTTGTAGAAGTCCTGACGGTTTCTAATGTTCGGCTTTAACTTGCGAACACGTCAGACACTTAGCTACATAAGTGGCTATGGATTTCTCCAAACCCATCCACTTATAATTCTTCTTCAAATCTTGATACATTTTATCACCACCCGGGTGAACAGAGTATCTTGAATTATGCGCTTCCTGGAGGATTAGATCTCTAAGTCCTCCAAGGAACCCAAATTCTATCATTAAATATTAGGATTCCATCCTTTCCAGGCGTTAACTGATCAACAGTTCCGCCTAATCCCTCATTAGGAATATTAGCCTCTAACAGGGCTTGTTTTTGCGCATCTAATAGCTTTTCACTTAAGCTATTTCTGAGCTCAGTGCTCTTGGCATTAATCCTAATAGGTTTAACTCTTTCTTTGCGACTTAAGGCGTCGGTAACCACATTTGCCTTGCCGGGATGGTAGCGAATCTCGAAATCATAGTCATTAAGCGTTTCCATCCAACGGCGTTGTCGCATGTTCAATTCTTTCTGATTGAACATGTGTTGGAGACTCTTATGGTCAGTGTATATAATACACTTCGTACCATACAAGTAATGTCTCCATAGTTCTAGTGCAAATACAACGGCACCCAATTCCAAATCATGGGTGGTGGAATTCCTTTCATGCACCTTTAATTGTCGTGATGCATAGGCAATTACCTTGCCATTTTACATTAGCACACAGCCCATACCGGTGTGCGAAGCATCACAATAGACAACAAAGTTCTCAATACCCTCGGGTAGAGATAACACAAGAGCATTGCTCAACTTGTGTGCTAGAATCTCAAAAGATTCTTGTTGTTTTGGACCCCAAACGAACTTAACATTCTTACGGGTCAGGATAGTCAAAGGAGTGGCTATTCTTGAAAAGTTCTCAATAAACCTTCTATAATAACCACCCAGTCCTAAGAAACTACGAATTTCAGATGGAGTTTTGGGTACTTCCCAATTCATGATGGCCTCAATTTTGCGGATCACTTGGATACCATGCTCACTTACCATGTGTTCGAGAAATTGGACCTCTCTAAGCCGAAATTCACATTTAGAGAACTTAGCATAAAGCTTCTCTTGCCTTAGCAGCTCTAGGATGCAGCGAAGATGTTTCTCGTGATCAGCTTGGTTATGAGAGTAGATAAGAATGTCGTCTATAAAGACAATCACAAACTTATCCAAATATGGCTTGCAGACTCTATTCATGAGATCCATGAATGCTACTGGTGCATTTGTGAGCCCAAAAGGCATCACCAAAAACTCAAAATGACCATAGCGGGTCCTGAAGGCTGTCTTAGGAACATCTTCACTTCTAACCTTTAGTTGATGGTATCCTGATCTCAAATCTATCTTAGAAAAGTAACTAGCCCCTTGAAGTTGGTCAAATAAATCATCGATCCTGGGCAGAGTATATCTATTCTTAATTGTTAGCTTGTTCAGCTCCCGGTAGTCGATGCACATCCGCATTGATCTGTCTTTCTTCTTAACGAAGACGATTGGAGCTCCCCAAGGCAAGGAACTAGGTTGAATAAATCCTTTCTCCAAGAGTTCATCCAATTGAAGTATTAACTCATTCATTTCGGTTGGAGCTAGTCTATATGGAGCTCTAGCTATGGGTGCTGATCCTAGTATGATGTCAATTCTGAACTCCACTTGCCTATCAGGAGGTAGGCATGGTAATTCTTCAGGGAAAACATCGGGATACTCCGAGATAACTGGTTGATCTTCAAGGTTTGGCTTAGGTTCATTTATGGTGACTTGTGCCATGTAGATGACATAGCCTCTTCTCAAACACTTGGATGCCTTAAACAATGACACCTTGTCTGGCAGGCCATAGTGTGAGTCTCTGGGGATGGTGAACATTTCACCAGATGGGGTTTTAATTTCGGTGAGCTTTTTATCGCATGCAATACGGGATTAGTTATGAGATAACCAATCCATGCCTAAGACAACATCAAACCCCGCCAATTTCATTGGCAAAAGAGAGATAGGAATGAAATGATTCTTAATGGATATAGAGCATCCATCAAGAATGGAAGAAGCAGTTTCTAAGGTTCCATCGGCGAGTTATATCTCATAAATTTTGTACAGAGTTCTTATGGGTAAATTTAACAGTTTACTAAACTTATGATCAACAAATGATTTATCCGCACCCGAATCGAAAAGAACTCTAGCATAAATATCGTTAATGGGGAAAGTATCTGTTATGACGTTATTGTCATTAACAACTTCCTTAGCAGTCAGACGAAAAGCGCATGTGTTCCCCTTCTTGGCCTCTCCAGGTTTCAGATTACTATTCTTCGAATTCTTAGGGCAGTTAGTTGCAATATGCCCTTTTTCATTGCAGATATAGCATACGGCATCTTTAAGATTTGCCCTCTTCTTTTACATATGCCACAAGGTCTAGCTTGTGGATCAGAATTACACTCTCCCAAGTGTATTCGGTTGCAAGTCTTACAAAATGGCATCACAACCGACTTGCCTTGGTTCCCTTTGAACCCAAATCTCCCTTTGTTTTTCTTATTAAATCTATGGGAGTTGTCGTCTTCCCTCTTCCTTTTTCCATCAGTTTCAGGTTTGACTGACTTTTGCCTCACCAAATCAAGGGTGAGAGAGAGAGATAGGTCTACAGCAGACCTCTAGGTATTAGGCTGGGCAGCCTTTACCATGCCCTTAATCTCGGGCACTAAACCGTTTATAAAACGCGCAATGCGTTTGGATTATGTGGTGATTAGATAGGAAACTAACCTAGATAGGGAATTGAAATCGGAGACATATTTCCGACTGTCTAAGTTTTTCATTGATAGAGACAAGAAGTCTGTCTCTATTTTCTCCACCTCATGGGGTGGGCAGTAGGTTTCCTTAATAAGGTCCATAAACTTAGACTGTCCCAGATTATACAGGTATACTTTACCTGTTGACTGAATCATGGCCTTCCACCATGTTAGGGCATCGCCCTTAAAGGACTATGATACATACTTGACCACATCCTTTTCAGCACAACCGCTGATGTCTATGATGGTTTCCATCTCATCCAGCCACTTTAGGGCTTCTACAGCTCCTTTTCCCCATTAAAATCCCGGGGCTTACAGGAGACGAAGTACTTATAGGTACATCCGTCTTTAATAGAATGGGTCCTTTCAGCGAAATCTATTTTATTTAGTTGACTCTTCGCATTTGAAAAGTGAACGGAGCTCTCCCTATGAGCTGAAGATGGTGGAATAGATAAAGGTCTAGAGCGAGTAGCACTCGACTCTCTAAGCTTTTCTATGGCCCTTCCCATGGCCCTTTCTACAGCCGCATCAATGCGAGCTTGGAAATCATTATCATCAATATTTCTATTTTTGGCATTGCTGGGTTCAACGTCCCGTTGGCTATCTTGTGCCTCATTAGAATTAGCCATTCTTCAAATCTTTGGTTCTATATACCAAATAAAATTTGCCTTAGCCATGGTATAACAACCATATCGGCTTTAAACATTAGATATAAAAAAAATCCATTACCTAATCATGCTAGTGTGAATAACATCACAACTCTTAGGCTTAAAGTATCTATATTTGGCCTAGGTCTTAATGGGACCATTATAGGCAATTTACGATCTGGACAAGGTCCATATATTACTAGACTGTGGATCGTAATGTCACAACTGTCATTGTCATATTTGACAATTGTATAGCACATAGGCTTGTCACAAAGGACATTTAAAACATGGCACATAAGCCTATCACAAATGGACATAAAATATGGCACATAGGCCTGTCACTAATGGACATAAAATATGGCACATAGGCCTGTCACTAATGGACATAATATATGGCACATAGGCCTGTCACTAATGGACATAAGATATGGCACATAGGCCTGTCACTAATGGATTGTTTAGTCACCGCACTGGTTATATTAGCCGGGATCAATTAGATCACATGGGCTATATAAAATAAATCTTAACCCGAAAGGGTAATACATCAATAATGGATGTTTTATTCATCACCGCACTGGTGATATTAGCCGGGATCAAATAGATCACATGGGCTATATAAAATAAATCATAACCCGAAAGGGTAATACATCACTAATAGATGTTTTATTTATCACCACACTGGTGATATTAGCCGGGATCATATAGATCACATGGGCTATATAAAATAAATCAAAACCCGAAAGGGTAATACATCACTAATTGAAGTTTTATTTATCATCGCACCGGTGATATTTGCCAGGATCAAATAGATCACATGGGCTATATAAAATAAATCATAACCCGAAAGGGTAATACATCACTAATGGATGTTTTATTTATCACCGCACTGGTGATATTTAGCCGGGTTCAAATAGATCACATGGGCTATATAAAATACATCTCTAATGGATGTCTTATTCATCATCGCACTGGTGATATTTAGTCGGGATCAAACAGATCACAAAGGCTAGATAAGGTTAGGACATAGTTCATTACCTTCAAGGCTAGCGTGATTCCTCAAGTCACACTACCAAGAGTATGAACATTACTTGAATGTTATCATAAGAGGACTTTAATGATTGATTAATAGTCTCGGTCGCGTTGACCTTAATGACTTGGAGGCTTGAACTTAGTCCACCACCTCTAGATAGAAGGATAACTTCCCTTAACTATCATGACAGAAGACCCTTCCGTTCTTAAATATCATTTATATATTTGGCCAAATATGTGGTCTGTGCCACTCGGCAAATCAAAACCATTAAGATCTTTTTGGAATCATATAGCTGATCAAAAATTCGAGTAAAATCGAGACGATTGCTTGAAGAGGGTAAATACATATATATATAATTCCAAAATACTTCATTAAATTTTAATTTAGAAATTACAATACTAGAAACTGAAATAAATTGTCCATGCAAGGACTTTAAAGAAATAAACATGTCCACGCAGGGACTAAGGAAATAACAATGTCCTCGCAGGGACTACATATAATTAGAAGAGACTTTACTCGTCCTTCTTTCCTTTGACCAACTTGGAGAGTTTCTTGAAGAACTGGTTTGTCTTCTTCTCCGTTTTCTCCACTTGTTGCTGCATTTCTTTCATTCTTTCTAAGGCCTCATTAATGGCCTCAAGTGGTGGCAGAGGTTGTGGTTGTGGTTGTGGCATAACCGGATACTGGTACCCATAAGTTGGATATCCAGTCGGTGGGTAAGTAGGTGGGAAAGGAGATGAATAAAGTGCGTTGTGCATAACCGCCTGCATGTAAGGGTCTTGCGACCATGCTTGATAGTCTACCGGTGTAGACGGGTTAAAAGGATCATATCCAGACGTGTCCGGATATGTGGGGATTGGGTTAGTATAACCTGATGGTGGTTGAACAGCAGGTGTCGGTGTTGGTTCCACTATAGGTGGAACATTAGAGGGTCCACTCATTTGTGGGTCCTCTTGTATTGTGGGGTAAGAGTTGGGCAAAGGTGGCAATGATCCCGACCTTTGTCCTGCATGTACCGACATACGTGCTCCACGCTTTCTCCTTGGTGGTTCAGGTGGTGGTTGAGGTTGGTCCACCGGTTCCATGTGGACATCTTCTTGAACAGGGGGTGGTTGAGAGTGATGAGAAGGAGTGTGGGCAAAGGTGAATTGGTTCCAATATTAGTCCCACTCATTAGGACCTTGGTAGGGCGATCTAGCATAAGAGTTCGAATCGCTCGAAATTTCAATGGGATGCATATTTGATGGTGGCATCTCCAGGTCGGAGTCCTCGTCCAAAGGATGTGGCTGGTCCAACTGATTTTGATCGGCTGGAGGCGTGTTAAAGTAATGGTTAGGATTAAATTCTTCATGGTAAGAATGTGAATGGGAATGATGGGTATGGTGTGAATGATAGGATTGGTGAGAGTGGTATGAACTTTGGGAAAGTGATGGCGAGTGTCTGTTAGAGACTGAACGTCTCGCTGGTTGCCAAGGAGATGAATCTCCTGATTCTTGGTAAGTATCTGAGTTATGAGGTTGAGGGGGAATGCACCCTGATGGTCCTCCCCTCATTGGACCTTTTCCTCTCCCATTTTGTCCTCGTACACGTGGCAGCATTTTCCTGTTCAAAATCAATTCAAAAACAATACTAATAACTTAATAATGAAATGAGTAGATCCTAGGTCAACGCCTAGACTCGAAAGTCTAAAGAATGTGCTCATGTAAGTTTGAGATTAAACACAAGAAGGATATTGTTTAATTCTCTCAAACGTTGGCTCTGATACCAACCTGTCACACCCCGGATTTCCAACCCAACATCCATACACCGGTGGGCCCGGGTGGGGAGTATCGTGACGTCAGTTGATAACATCATTGTCAATTAAACACGGCACAACAGAAGTCCTGGAGTATAATTACTATTACAAACCAAATGTTCGAAAATACAGAATATTATACAAGCTTGTAATAGAAGATCCACAGGCGAATCATAAAATGTACAAGAAAGAATATAAAACATACTTTAGGGCAGATCTAAGGATTTGCAAGATCCTCTTATTCACTGCCGAGTAGCTTCCGGCCTATTTCGTATTGTACCTGCAGTTTAGTCTTTGGACGATACGTCAGCTTTCGCTGGTAAATACACCCAACTGACTCATTTTGAAAACTTTCAAATGATTTTTAAGTGGAAAACGACACAAAATCTTTTAATAACTTGGGAAAGTTGATTTTGCAACCTTGTATCAAATTCAAATGTTTGTCAATACATACAGGGCCCAGTACAGAAACCGAGACATGATTAAATACCCACCACTTAGAACTCATGAAGGAGTTATCCCCAACGTCTTGGGTAATTTGCATATGAGCGTCTCTCAGGTGTATGCCTATAACCCGCGCGAAGGTCGTGGCCAATAACTAATGTATTGAGCCGTGGATATCCAGGACACGGTAATTTAACCGTCGATGTTTAAGTTATCAAACAAAACTAATTAAAACGGAATATGCAGGTTTACTAGCCACAAACGGGCATTCGATTGACCCCATTTCGGACCAAGCGGTAATAATTTACTGTATCCCAAGCCCATATAGGGAAAATAAGTCGAGAGTATTTACCTGAGCTTGTCTTCTTTCAAAATTCAATAACTCAGCCGTATACAAAAGTACTAACATGCAGATAGCATTTACCGGGAAGGCTCTAGTCTGGATTATGGCATAAGCTAGCCAAATAAATACTAACGGTCTTATAAACCGAATAGTGTACATGATCATTACGTATAACGCTTGATTAAACGATGATCGGATAGAATATAGTTTAATCCCGACAAGTACTTGACTTGTATAATAGGGGTAAACTACATACATTCTGGATTTTGAACTTTAAATGACAAGGTTAAACCGTTTCAGTTAATTTCTGTAAACTAGTTACGTATAATCAACCGTATGCTTATAAGCGATAATGGGTAACAGGATAAGTCATGGACAAGTTCTATATGCCATTATACTTTAAATAAGTTAAGATATCAGTAGGATATCAACTGTAAGTCCGTTAAGGTTTTAAAATGAAACCATGCTTTATAAGGGCATTTCGGTCAAAGATGACATAATTATGGAACTTGCGCATAAACTTGGATTCTGATTATGATCATGTAATATAACCTCAGAAGGTTATGCTACATTATATTACAATCATAATGCAACTTTAGATCAATAGGTAACTAATCTAAATCAGGTCAGAATGAAAGTCAAAGCAGAAGTCAAACTTCGCGACTTTCGGTTCCGAACCGACCATAGAACTAAATTGACGAGCCGAACATGTTCTTACATGTCCTAATAATTATTACCAACTTGTTTAAGTGTCAAAACATGTTTCATAACATATATAAGATCAATTTATGATTTTTCCGAAAAATAGCCTGTTTGACTCTTTATTTTCATAACTTTGACCCGTCAATTGGTCTAGCAAACGTGATCTTCAGGAGGTGCCCTTTATAGGGATTAACACCTACCTTATTACGATCATTTAGCCATGTTCATTTCGAACAATGGCTAGACCATAATGGTCTTAACCGAAAGTCAAAGCGTTTGCCGTAAAACGCTTGACTTTTGGCTATAAAAGCCTATAAACGAATATGCAAGAGCAAGGAACACTTACAAGAGGTTCCTAGAATGCAAAAGAACTATGTTGGATGCTCCTTTCCGCTAGTAACTTCCAGATGAGGGAGAAGAGTGTGAATAAGAAAGGTGCAAGTTCAAATGGTGAACTTGATCACCTATTTATAGTTGGAGAACTAAAAGGAGGTGAAGCCAGGTGTTTAGGGGTGTAAGAAGAAGTTTACAAGTGTCCCAAAACGTGGCATAGCTGATTACAAGTCCATGGTTTTGAATTAATGGTTTTGTGGAGTTTTTGCTTGGCTGCCAAACAAACTTTCTGCAGCAGAGCCTTTCTCGCGCCCCGCGTGAGACCCAGGCCAGGTCTCTCACGGCCCGCGACCGCCCCATGGCCAGTTTCAAAGTTTGACACTTTTAACCCCTTAACTTATTAAAGCTTCTAAAAACCTTTTTAAACACCTTTTTGGCACTTTAGCCCTTCGTAGCCAATACCTGGCATACCCGAGATTATGCCCAGACATTGTCGAGCTCTCGGTTCGTTAAAAGGTCACTCAGAGGTATAAATTAACATGTTGACACTTTTAATCCCTCACCATCCAACTTTCATATATTATTGGATTTAATTACTCTCGTCCAACAAACAGGACATATGAGAGTTAGGATTACGTAAAGGATCACTCAGAGGCTCAGTATAAGCATGTTGACTCCAATGTTACTTAGAGGCTAGGCATGTTGACAAAACGGTCACTCAGAGGCCGAGTTTAAGCATAACGACACTAATGGTCGTTCAGAGGCTACGTTTTATGCATAACGACACTAATGGTCGGTCAGAGGCTACGTTTTCATGCATGACGACATTAATGGTCGTTCAGAGGCTAGGTTTATGCATGTTGACATCAGAAAGTCATTTAGAGGCTCAGTTTGAGCATGTTGTCACTTTTAGTCCATATTAGTCTTTAATTGACTATATTAAAAAATACAACACGTGTTACTATATTATTGGACAAGATTTTACAGGGTGTTACATCGTGCTTGGGAAATGTCAGATACCTTTATGAGCTGTTGACCACGTTTGCTACCAAATCCGAAATATCCCGCTAAAATTTCCCCGAGCTAGCACGGTCATGCCAAAGGGTCGCACGGTCGTGCTCATCGGTACGTACTCGGCAATGACTATTTTGATCTCGGAAATGAGCTGATCAGAAGCTGGGATGACACAAGCACGGTCGTTGGACTGGTCTGGTTTGCGCAGATTGATAATAGTAGCCGGTGTCCGGAGGCTTGGGACGGTCGTGCCTATGGTTGGCACGGTCGTGCCATATCTGGCAGTTTGGTTGAAATATTCCATTTTTGCTCCTAATTGCTCCAAAGGCCTTCGTTTCATCATCGGGTCGAAGCCCGAACCTGTATTTTCACAAACAACTCAAATGAGTATCAAGATCAATAAAAACACAACGAGTTTTCGCATAAATGGGGAATATTTGACGTTTAAAAGATGTATAAATTTTTATAAATCAAACATCCCCACACTTGAACTTTGGTTGTCCTCAAACAAACTAAAATAAACAAAAACTCTCTCTACGGCAATCATCTCAACTAGCATTATATAAGCACAAATAAATAACTCGGGCTAAAACAAAAACGGACTACTCGACATGAAAGGAAAACCAAAAAGTATGTAAAATATGATTATGAGCAATGATCCATCTTTGACATCCCTACCAGTTCACCTTACATCCTCACAGTGTTCACACACACTCGGTTAAATATATAAGAGAACATACAATTCATGGAGTATGTTTAGAACACTCGATGCCAAGACAATGACTATGCGATATCATAAGCTTGTGTAAGGATCAAATCTAAACACTCGACTAACACATAACACAAATCAAGAGGTCTTGCGTGGGTTGTAACTTGGCTAGGGTAAAGGGTGTGGAAATGGATTTATAAAAGTGGTTAAAAATGGTTAAAGACCGACGGCTTGACTAACTCGAATAAAGAAACACAAAACTATACAACTTATTAATAACTAACCGAGAGCTAGCCAACCGGCTTAGATATTCATCTCCCCAAAATTACTCTAACAAATCCATTTGACAAGGCATTTTCAACTTTGATTTTTTTAAACTCCTGCTTTCGAGGGAACTAAGTACGTCTGCTCAGATAAAAACTCTTAGCTACGAGGTTGTAACTAATAAATCGATAAACTATACAAGAAGGCTAACAAGTTAGTCTTGACCTAATCGGGCTTCAAACCAAAAAAATTGGGTTAAAAAATAAAAGGCTAATTTGGCTAAGTGGCGATATTTAGTGGTTAAAAAGAAACGAAAGGCAAAGACTCAAATTGGTTTAACTAGGGATGTGATTTGGGTGTAGGAAAAAAATGGTTAAAAATAAAAGGTTTCCTAATGCCTCAATCATTTATGCTATGTGTTCGCTTTGTGTTCTTGAACTGTATACCTAAACAAGTTCTAAACCGCAAAAGTCATCCGGCGCACTCAATCTTTTCCTGCAAAAACATGAGCAAAAATAATTCTAAAGCTATAAGGCTCAAAAATAACTCACGGAAACGGGCGTATTGGGTAAATATGCAAGGCAAACAAGTAGGTAAGTTGCTTGATTTCTCATGCTCAATTTTATACGAAAAAAATTGTTACTAGATAGCAACCTTTATTCGAGCAATTCCCTCTTTGCGGTCACCCTTGTATATTTATCAAAACTTTAGTGTTTATATAAAACTTATGTTGATTTGATTATTCAAGAGAGTTTGTATTAATATAATTATTATTGTTTTTTTGGACAACCAAAAACAAGCTTTAAGCCACCTCCCCACACTTGAGTTGTGCATCGCCCTTGATGTACAACAAAAAAACAAGCATAATGGAATGCAAATATAGTAAAAGCGGAGGAAGCGGGAACACGAAAACTCCCCTGAAATGCAAAGGCTATAATAGAGCAAAAGAAGGCAATAAGGAGCATTCCTAATGAACTACCATGCCATCCAGCAACTAGCACATCATCAAACCAATACTGCACACTAGCAAACACAATCAAGCTCACAAGAAATAACCCAACCCAGATTTCCCTTGTCTTTGTTTATTAACGCAAACCACTAAATTAAAACATACGAATTTAAAGCAACAAGTCGGAGGAGTGTACGGACAGTTCAAAATGGCACACTCCTCAAACACAAAATGAAAACAAAAGTACAACATATGTGACAAGATCAGGACCTGCCGCCAGATCCCGAAGGACCGGCATCATCCCGACGGTCAAACTGGGATCTCCGCGTGAAGTGCGGCGGCGGATGTGTGTAGGGTAATCGAGTGAGATTGCTATGTGTTGCTGTGAACCGAATAGCCAATAAAGCTATGCCTGCTCTACTCATGCATGTCCTCTAAAAAGTTCCCATGTCGATGCTACTCTATCCGGATCAAGTCCACATCATGCCGCACAGTCTGCTGGTCTAAAGCCAAACTGTCCATGCGTCTCCATAGATCAACTGACTAACGGCTCGTACGGGTCGTATGCACCCTGCTCAAACCCACCACCATAACCGCCATACATGAACTCCCAGTTTGGGCTTTCAAAGCCCTGGCCTAAATCACCTATCTGAATGTGAGGGTCTGCTCCCCCAGCAGCCTCACCTTGCCCGTGAACTGGGGCGTCCTGCATATGGATGTCGTCGCCACCACCACCAACATTACCTCCCTCTTGATCACTATCCTCCTCAGGTTGTGGATCCCAAATCTTGCCTAAGTGATCAACAAGCTTTGGGATACCGTTTACCTTTCGAATCATGTGCATAGCTATCAACTGCGCCACATCGAGAAGTCCATAATCACAAGCGACGGTTAGATCATGTAACCGTACCCCGTAGTATTTAGCTAACTTGGTGGCAAATGCACCTTCGTAGATTCTCAAAGTGGGTGTCAAACTAATCCCCCTCTGTATTGACTCGGCTAGACTGACAGCTACGTTGCAGTTGGATCCAGAGATGATGCAATAAAGGTGAAAGAGGTCACGGCTGAAATGTTTCCAGTATTGTCAACCTGACCCTGATGACGTGAAAGATGGCATGCTCGATAATACGGTGCAACGGGTCGAGAATCCATGTAGCCTTAGCTCATCTTGGGTCCCATTCTCTACCCGGTACAGTGATCTCAGCCCAAAAAGCGACTTTATCCGCATCAGCTTCCCACTCTTGAAGACTACCGTGAAAGAGCTTAGAGTCAATCTCGTCATCAACATACAACCCGAATATCTGACCGAACCTGCTGATGGATTGGTGGTGCCATTTCTGTCCCAGACGGTAACTAACCCCAACCTGCTTTTCATAGACATCCGGGCACAGAAAGACAAATCGGAACGAAGCAAAGAACTCGATGACTAACTCTACGAATTGTGGTTCAGCCATCGCGAAGAGGTGGGTCCAAGGTGGAGTCAACAGATCCTCAAACCATTCGAACACCAATGACGACAGTGAAGTCGAACGACAGTCTGAAGCATCCGCATTGGTTCAACCAAGTGCCTCCTAGCCCACAACCGCTCCACTTTAGCAATGCAATGCCCTTCCTTGGCATTGTTGATGAACCTGAGAAATGGGTGATTCATCTGCAAGAGTGAACAACAAGATTAGCAGTTAAAATGCGATAAACCAACAAAAATGGGTTCTGGACAGATCCGCATGATCGTGCCAACCTAAAGCACGATCGTGCGTGCTTGATTTCAGCAGATTTTATGAAGTTTTTGAATTATGAAGTTTTCTGGGTTTGTCCTTCACTAAGCACGATCGTGCCACACATGAGCACTCTCGTGCCAGACCAATTCTGGGCGAAAATTTTGGAGATCTGGAAATTTTTATGAAGAGCACAATCGTGCCAACCTAAGGCACGATCGTACGTGTTGAATTTCTGGGCAGGTTCTTTAGAATCATCACAAGTTTATGAAGAGCACGATCTTGCCATATGTTGGCACGACCGTGCGTGATGAATTTATGGGATTTCAAGCAGTTCAGTCACAGTTTTATGAAGGCACGGTCGTGCGGTTTGGCACGATCGTGCGTGACGGAACTGAAACCTGCAACAGCCCCCAAAACTCACCCAAAACCCTGATCTTTTAACACTTTCACTTGGGGGTTTTGTAAATCGGTCAAGTGCGGTTCACGACAACACCAAAAACACAAAAAACGGGCTTGAATCGGATGATTTAGACCAAACCCTAAAAATTTAGAAAAAAAACTAACTTGAAGAACAAACCCAAAATTACCCAACAACTAATTAAGAAAAGAGAAAGATTCGTACCTGGATTGCTGATTGGGATAAAAGAATGACAGATCTCATGAAGGAAGGAAGGATTTGTGAGGGTTTGTGAGGATTCAAGTGAAGAAGATGAAGGTTTTGAAAGAAGAAAAGGGTGCCTTTATGAATTCTGCAAAGGGTACTGACACTAGCAGGTCTGGTAGTGCCAGAAAACCCTGTTATTTCCCTAATTATTTTTTTATTTATTCCAAAAATAAAACTAAGGTAAAAATCACTTGAATTCGGACCACTCACGAAACACCTCCTATCAAGAAAAATAGCCGAACTAACATACCTGAAGATCGGCAACGCATTCCAACATCCCCCGCGGCTAGGACGAACCGCAACCTGAAAAAAAAACTAAGCAAACAAACGAAAAACAACTATCAACCTAAAAACATGCTAAGTTTATTTACGAGTCATCAGCTAGACTCACCACCCTGAATTCATTTGTTCTTGGTGTGGAGGGTAACGACCTCCTCCATCCACGGGACCACCAACATACGCCTTCATCCTGTGCCCATTGACTTTAAATAATCGGCCATCCTCATGGCCTATCTACATCGTTCCATATGGAAACACTGATCACACAGTGTAAGGACCTGACCATCGAGACTTAAGCTTGCCAGGAAACAACTTAAGACGTGAGTTGTATAACAACACATGATCACCCACTCGGAATTCTCTCTTGTCCTTCAAGCGGGAATCATGGAGCGCCTTAGTCCGTTCCTTGTATAGCTTGGAGCTTTCATACGCATCATTCCTGAGCTCCTCGATCTCGTGGATCTGCACAAACCTGTTTTCACCCGCAGCTGCCGTATCAAGGTTAACTGTTTTCAAAGCTTAATACGCCTTATGCTCGAGCTCCACATGGAGATGACAAGACTTCCCATAGACTAACTTAAATGGTGTGGTGCGTATAGGGGTCTTGTAGGCCGTCCGAAAGGCCGTAGTGCATCATCTAGTCTCTCATACCAGTCCTTTTGGCTAGCCCTAACCGTTTTCTCCAAGATACGCTTGATGGCCCGATTCGTGACCTCGACTTGTCCACTTGTCTGTGGATGGTATGGTGTAGAAAAGCGGTGTTGCACACCATACCAGGACAATGCCTTCTCCAGTTGAGCATTACAAAAATGTGTCCCTCGGTCACTAATCAACGCTTTAGGAGCATCAAAGCGAGCAAACAGTCTCTTCAGAAACCTAACTACCACCCTAGTATCATTGGTGGGCAAAGGTTGTGCTTCTGCCTACTTCGATACATAGTCGATGGCGACTAAGATGTAGCGGTTGCCGAAGGATGTCGGAAAAGGGCCCATGAAGTCTAAGCCCCACGCATCAAAAACCTCACAGACTTGAATGCCGTTCTGCGGCAATCTCATTGCGTGCTGAGATATTGCTTGCCCTTTGGCAAGCATCACAGGATCTCACAAACTCATGGGCGTCTCTGAAGATAGAAGGCCAGAAGAATCCAGCATCGAACACCTTCTTTGTTGTGTTGTTTGCCCCATGATGACCTCCTGTAGGTCCCTCGTGACAGTGGCGAAGAATATCCCTCGCCTCGTCACCATGAACGCAGCATGGGATCATCCGATCCGCGCCCACCCTGAATAAATAAGGGTCATCCCAAAGATAGTACTTAACATCTGCAAAAATTTCCGCTTCTGCTGGTAAGTCATCCCTTTGATCAGGATGCCGCTGGCTAGGTAATTTGTGATGTTAGCGAACCATGGGGAATCTTCATTTGTCTCGATCCGCATAAGAAACTCGTGGGGGGAAATTTCATTGATGTTGGGCCCACGAATTTCTTTTCCCTCGTAATGCTCAAGTCGGGACAAATGATCAGCTGCCAAGTTTTCGGCCCCTTTCTTGTCACAGATTTCAATGTCAAATTCCTGCAACAAAACAACCCATCGTATCAATCTAGGCTTAGCATCTTGCTTGCCAAAAAGATACCGAAGTGCTGCATGATCCGTGTACACAATAGTCTTGGAGAGGATGAGATAAGATCGAAACTTGTCGAAGGCAAAGACCACGGCTAGGAGCTCTTTTTCTATCGTGGTATAATGCTTCTGAGTGTCGTTCAAGGTCTTACTCGCATAGTAAATCGAGTGAAAATTCTTATCTCTCCTCTGTCCTAAGACGACCCCGACTGCGAAATCACTCACATCGCACATCAACTCAAATGGTAATTCCTAGTCGGGAGCTACCATGATTGGGGCATTCACTAATTTCTCCTTCAACAGCTCGAATGCTTTCAGGCATTCATCAGAGAAAATAAACTGGGCATCCTTCTCGAGGAGCTGGGTCATTGGACGGCCGATTTTGGAAAAATACTTTATGAATCGCCGGTAAAAACCTGCATGATCAGGAAATCTCCTAATAGATTTCACGGATGTAGGCGGCGGGAGCTTAGAAATAGTCTCAACTTTGGCTCGATCAACCTCGAGTCCCGCCTATGAAATCTTGTACCCAAGCACATTGCCCTCCTTCACCATAAAGTGGCATTTCTCCTAGTTCAAAACAAGGTTGGCTTCCTCACACCTGGCCAACATCCTCTTCAGATTCCCGAGACAGTGATCGAAGGAACTCCCGAACACAGAAAAATCATCCATGAAGACCTCCATGGAGTCCTCGATCATGTCATGAAAAATAACACCATGCATCTTTGAAATGTGGCTGGGGCATTACACAGTCCAAAGGGCATTCGATCGGTAGGCAAATGTGCCATAGGGACATGTGAATGTCGTCTTCTCCTGATCCTCGTGAGAGATGGGAATCTGAAAGTAGCCAGAGAAACCATCAAGGAAACAGTAGAACATCCTCCCCGACAGCCTTTTCAACATCAAAATCAATGAAAGGGAGCAGAAAATAATCTTTCCTCGTGACATCATTGAGTTTGCGACAGTCAATGCAAACTCTCCACCTGGTGACAGTACGAGTGGGAATCAACTCGTTTTTCTCATTAGTCACCACTATCATCCCTCTTTTCTTCGGGACTACCTGCATGGGACTAACCCAAGGCGAATCAGAGATCAGATATATCAGACCTGCATCGAGTAATTTGAATGACCTCTTTCTTCACAACGTCCTGCATGTCTGGATTTAAACGCCTCTGATGTGCACTACAGGTTTAAAGTCCTCCTCCATCAAGATCTTATGGGTACAAAAGGATGGATTGATCCCTTTTATATCTATGATCTTCCAAGTGATCGCCTTTTTACGCTGCTTGAAAACTTCAAGCAATCGACCCTTCTCTTCTTCCGACAATCCAGCAGAAATGATGACGGGCAAATGAGTCGCACCCTCCAAGAAAGCATACTCCAAGTGATCCGGAAGTTCCTTAAGCTCAACTGAAGGTGGATCTTCAACCAAAGGGCATGCTTTAGGCTAGCAACGCGATCCACAACCTCAAAAACCTTGGGACGTGGGGGAGCCACATGACCTATCAGACAGGTCATCTCCTTGACCAACTGATCCGCAGCAGGTGAACCAAAAGTCTCCCCTCCAAGTAGTTGTGTGTCCACAACATCCTCCTCAAATGCGCTACAAAGATGGTCACTCACATACGTGTCAATAGTCTCGATAAAGTAGAGTGTATCATCATGACTCTGTGGATGCTGCATGGATTTCCCAATATCGAAGGTCACTTCCTCATCGTCTACCCTAAGAGTAAGTCTGCCGGTGCAGACATCGATTAATGTTCGAGCAGTGGCAAGGAATGACTGACCTAAGATAAGAGGAACAGTTTTGTCCTCATCCATGTTCAAAATCACAAAATCGACAGGAAAGACAAACTTGTCGATTTTTATTAGCATATTCTCAACTATACCTCGAGGATACTTCACTGAATGGTCAGCTAGCTAAATGCTCATGCGAGTAGGCTTGGGCTCTCCCAAATCCAGCTTAGCAAAAACCGCATATCGCATGAGGTTTATGCCGGCTCCAAGTTCAGCTAATGCATTGCTGACCGACAAACTACCAATCAAGCATGGGATAGTGAAACTCCCGGGATCATTCATTTTCTGTGGTAGTTTGTTCTGAAGAACTGCTGAACACTCCTCATTCAAGGTTACATGCGAAAGCCCCTAAGTTTCTTTTTGTTAGATAAGATATCTTTTAGAAACTTCGCATACTTAGGCATTTGAGCAAGCGCCTCGACAAACGGTAGATTTATATGAAGTTGCTTAAAAAGCTCAAGGAATTTACCATAGTGTTCTTCCATTCTCTGCTTCTTTAACCTCCCCGGATATGGAACGAGAAGGACATACTCTCTCACTGGCTCCTTGGGACATGTTGTACTTGCTGGGTCTCGTCTCAGTTGCACCTCTCCCAGAGAGTCAGTCTCAATCTCCTCAACAATCTCGTCATCAATCGGATTTATTGGAACAGCCGAAGTGACGGGCTCAACGATCTTGCCGCTTCTCAACGTGATGGCCTTCGCAGTGGCCTTTGGATTTGGCTCTGTGTTGCTTGGAAAGCCCCCCTGTTGTCTCTCGGACAACATCTTGGCAATCTGACCAACTTGGTTTTCAATGGTCTGCATGGAAGCCATTTGGCTTCTCAACTAACTCTCGTGCCTCATGAACACGACCGTCATACTCCTTAAAACACTTTTCATTTTTGACTCTTTGAGAATTTTGACTAGCTAAGAGTTAACTAAACATATCCTGCACACTAGGTTCATTAGTGGAAGTCATCTGCTGAGGCCGAGGTGCACCGTACCCTCCAGGAGCTATGGGACGTGGAGCAAATCCGGGTGGATGTTGATTCAACGCTTTCGACTTCCAACTGAAATTTGGGTGATTCTTCCACCCCGGATTGTAAGTATTACTGTAGGGATTATGCTGAGGACGGTATTCGTTTCCCATAAAATGTACATGCTCGTGTGATACCTCTCCCGTCGGAAAATCTCCTACATGATATGCTCCCCCACTCGAGGAACCACTCGAGTGGATCTCCATCACTCGATCAAACTTTGAAGATAAGGCATCCATAGTGCTGTGATGGCGGTGAAATCGTTCACGTGATGAACTCCCTGTTGAGAACTCTTCCCCCTTGATGGCTACTGTGTCCGATTTTTCAAGGCGCATTTCTCTAAAATCTCAAATGCGTCGTTGGCATTTTTCGTGCCAATGTCTCCGCCTGAATATGTATCGACCATCATCTGCCCTTGACCATCCAAACCATGGTAGAAGATCTGACATTGTTGCCACTTGGGCAACCTGTGGTGTGGGACCTTTCTCATGAGCTCTTTAAATCGCTCCCATGCCTCATAAAGGGGCTCATCATCGTCCTGACGGAAGTTAAGAATCTTGGTTCTCAACCGAATAGTTTTCTCTAGAGGGAAATATTTCTGAAGGAACTTCTCAGCTAATTGATTCCATGTAGTAATAGACCCAGCTGGAAGTGAAAGAAGCCGCTCCTTAGCTCCATCACGTAAGGAAAACGGAAAGAGCCGAAGGCGTATTGCATCCGAGGATGCATCACGAATCATGAATGTGGCACAAACCTCCAGAAAACCCGCAATATGGACACTAGGGTCCTCGTGATCCTTGCCATAAAACTGAACCGCATTCTGCAACATCGATATGGTACCGGATTTGATCTTGAAATTATTATTATTAATTGTGGGTGCATTGATGCTCGCAGGTAAGCCCTCAAGTGAAGGTTTTCCTAGGTCGTTTAAGACCCTCGTTTCCTCTTTGTCTGCCATTTCTACACGAACCTCGTGGAATATGTCGTCTCCCAATACGTCTACCTCGATCGTAGCGGCCACCCTGCGGGACCGCTCCCGCAGTCTCTGATGAAGATTGCGCTCTGGCTCCGATGAAGGCTCAACGGTTTCAGCAACGGGGGTTGAGGACATGCACGACCTGTAAGGAAAAAGAAGGAACACAATGCACTATATATACATGAGAATAAAAACAACTAGCAATTAATTATCATATTTTCTTTTTTTTTTCTTTTCAAATAATCATGCAAAGGCAAATAAAACAACTAGACAAAAACTTTATACAATTTTCACAATGGCGTAATAAGTAACTTAAACCATTCTCAAGAAGACCGAGTCCCGGAAACGGCGCCAAAAACTTGATGTGCGTGAATTGATATATTTTTATAACTATAATTTTTCTTCACACAATTTGGGTTTTAAAATGGTTTTTACTTAAAACTAACTACACACACAAAGGGCAAGTGTTCCCGTCAGGTGGCAGTATAGTTAGTCGGTTAGAACCGGATATCAATCCGTGGACTCATGTGTCTTAATACTAAATCCTTGTTACTTTTAAACCTTTTCAATGGATGAGTTGATTTCTTGATTTTAAACTATCATGTAAAAATAATAACTAACTAACTAAATTAATAAAGAACAATAATTAAGAGAGGTTGCTTAAACTAAGTATCCACTAATAAACATAAGACAACAATTAAGGAAAACTAATGGTGATGCAAGTTCTAGATTCAACTAATTTTCCATTTAAGGTTCCCTAGTTTTTATAAATCTTGAGAAAATTATCATGAAACAACATTTTAATCACCTAAGATTCATTCTTTTAAGTTCACTTGCTAGGTTGATGTTAATCTTTAATAATGAGTTATTTGTTTGTCAAAACTCCTAACTCTACAAGTCAAGGAAAACTAATATGAACAACAACTAGCCACCCTAACTTGGTTTCAAGTAAGTGACACCTTCAACATGTTCTTGATAGGAATCACAAGCATGGTCATGCTGGTTAATAATCTTGGCCTAAATCATCAACCCAACATAAACACTAACTATAGAATCCATATGAGCATTGATATGATCTTTCCAAATCTAAATGCAAGAATTCATACACATAATCAAATCACCATTCTCATCATGTTAGCAATTACCATTCCTAGTTTCATGCTATGAAGCATATCAACAAGTTAACAAGATTCAACGATCATAATCTCTACATGAGCTTTCCAACACAACATGTAAATACTTATGACCAAACATTCAAGAACAAAGACTTTAACCATGAACATGAACTCCAAGAACAAGATCAAATATCACCATGAAGATTAACAAACAACAATCACCACATCTATTTCCATGTTATCAAATATTCATTAGCTTCAACATTGTTTAAGCAACATAAAAGTTTAGCCCACAAGGCTCATGATAACTAAATCAAATGCAAAATAATGTAAATTGTTCATGAATAACAAGTGGATGACTAAATTTTAAGACAAGATAAATGGTAAAATGAGTTTATAATCAAGGGATACAACCTTCCTCAAGGCTCCTTCTTCACTCTACAAGCTTCCAAGACTAGAATCTTGAGAGAAAAGTTCACTAAAATGCCCCAACACCCCCTTCAAATGAGTTGAAACCACGTATTCATGCTACTGGAGAGTTGGCACGACCGTGCCACCTTTTGGCACGGTCGTGCTTGGTAAATGTCAGATACCTTTCTAAGATGTTGACCACGTTTGCTACCAAATCCGGAAATATCCAGCTAAAATTTCCCCAGGTGTCACGGTCATGCCAAAGGGTCGCACAGTCATGCTCATCGGTACGTACTCGACAATGACTATTTTGATCTCAGAAATGAGCTGATCAGAAGCTGGGATGACACGAGCACGGTCGTGCTAGGGGTTGGCACGACCGTGGCAGTTGTTGCACTGGTCTGGTTTGCGCAGATTGATGATAGTGCTGATGATAGTGCCGGTGTCCGGCAGGCTTGGCACGGTCGTGCCTATGGTTGGCACGGTCGTGCCATATCTGGCAGTTTAGCTGAAATGTTCCATTTTTGCTCCAAATTGCTCCAAAAGCCTTCGTTTCATTACCGGGCGAAGCCCGGACCTGTATTTTCACAAACAACTCAAACGAGTATCAAGATCAATGAAAACACAACGAGTTTTCGCATAAATAGGGAATATTTGACGTTTAAAAGATGTATAAATTCTTATACATCAATTACATACAGGGAAGAATATCTGATCCTGCTAGTTTTGATGAAGATTATGATCAGTTGACCCCGATGACCTAGTGGAGATGGATTTACAATGGCAGATGGCCATGATCTCTAGAAGAGTGAAGAGATTCATGAATAGGACATGAAGGAAGTTCGTTGGAAAGAATGTGGGTTTTGACAAGTCTAAGGTCAATTGTCAAAATTATGGACACTTTACCAGAGAGTGTCAAAGACCTAAGTCTGAATCTCGTTCTAGCTCATCTTTTCAAGATTTTCCTGGTCATGGTTCAAGCATAGGAATGCATCAACTAACACTGGATCAAAGGCCCTAATCTCTACTATTAGAGAGGGTTCTTATGATTGGAGTGTTCATCTGGAGGGTGATGACAATGCCACATAGGCGTTTATGGCTGAGATAGCCCCAGTTGATAATGAAGAATGAAGGCTGATGCTGAGTAGAGCGAGAGACGGTAGCTGAAAAAGCTGATGTGGAACAGAATGTTGCAGATAAGAAGATGACTGCTGATTTTGCTGCTTTCATGGCCAATCTAAGCAAATCAACAGGAAAGGTACATTCTAACTCTGGTAGTTCGTTTGTTTAAACTGTCATGAACTGCAAAGTGAAGTTAACACGTTAAAAAACAAAACCAAAGTCTGGTAAATGAGCTCTCGAGCGTAAAAGAATCAAGCTTTTTCGTAAAAATAAATGAGTCATTATATTTGAAGAAAATTAAGGGTTATGAAGAAAAAGTCAATATTTTAACCTGTAAGCTAAATGAAAAACTTCAAATTATTGACTTAGCTCATGATACGATGAGTGAGAAAACAAAAGAGATTTCTGAAAAATGCAAAGGGTTGTCAGAAGCACAACTTAAAATTTGTGAACTTGAAAAGAAATTGAATCAATTCAGAGATTCATCTTTTGTTATGAAACACATGATGAATAGCTTGAAGAGAAGTAATGACAAGACAAGTGTGAGCTTCAAAGGTTTCAATGAAGTTCCACCACCTCTTGGTCATGACTATTCTTTCTTGCCAGACGAAGAGGAGCTAACAGACTTTGTGTCAACTACACGTGGTAGTTCCACGTCAGGAAACATTGATGTGTTTGAGAATGCCAAGAAGGATAATAACAGAGAAGCGATTTTTGAAAACAAAGAATACACTCCCTAAGAATCAAAAGCAATTTTTTGTTAAAAAGATTGGTATTGTCAAAGAGATTGATATGAAAGAAGAGACCACTGTTATTACAAGAAAGTCAAATGTGCAGTTTGCTAAAAATAAAAACAAAGAAAAATCATAAACTGAGCAAACTAAACAAGTTCCTTCAAAGGCATCATCATCATCATCATCCATCGTCACCTGATGAATCTAAACCAGAGACTTCAATTAAGAAGTCTTCGGCTAGAAGATCGTGCTTCAAATGTCACAACAAGGGACATGTAGCAAGTTGTTGTCCTAACAAAAAGCATGAAACACTAATAAGTGAGAGACATAGAGAAAAATCACCAGAAAAACTTGGTGATGGTGAGAAGAAGGTTACTAACTCACCAAAGATATCTGCTACCAAGCAACAAAGTGTTGCTGTTGGTGTAGATAAGGCTAAAAAGGAACTCACGAAGTTCCTCATTTTCGAAGAAATCAACAAAGATTTCAGCTTGAATCTACATCAGGCAGATATGAAAGACCTAGAAGTAGTTCACCAAGAATGAATAACTTTAACGGTCGATCAAACAATTCAGAAGTCATGGTCAATATCAACCTCGATATCAGAATGTTGGTAGTCAAAATTTTTATAACAATGGCTTTAGAAATTATTATCATCAAAATTCATGGAACCAAAACCAAAATTTCCAAAGGTCACAAAGTCCAAATATGTTTAGGAAACCTCAGGACCAGAGACCTAGTGGAAATCAAAAACCATTTCCATCAACAGGTATGAGATCCAAAACTCCTGTTAGGAGTGATGGATATTGGATGAATGTTCCGGTGGTTGATGAATCTGGAAGACCAAAGACCATTAAGGCGTGGGTCCCCCAATCTAACTAATTTTTGTTTGGGTTGTGCAGGAGCTGCTAAGGAGGATTATCAACTTGTGGTATGTTGATAGTGGCTGCTCCAGGCACATGACGGGGGTGCGAGCCTGTTGACAGAGTTTGAGAGTATAGATTGAGGTTATGTGAATTTTGCAGGTGCTAAAGGAGGGCACATTACAGGTCGAGGAAAAGTGAATAACGGGAAGATCAGATTGCACAAAGAGAACTATGTCGAGCAGCTGAAACACAATCTGATGAGCGTGCCTCAAGTCTGCGATAAGGGTCACTCGGTCCACTTTACTAAGTATGAAGCTTTGGTGTTGAAACCTAGTTTGGTGATACCGGATGATTAGATACTGATGAGAGCGCCAAGGAGAAAAAACTCTTATGTCATGGACATGGGTGCTAAGGATTCTTCCACTGTTGTGGCGTGTTTACTATCAAAAGCATCTGAGGCTGTGTCATTGCTGTGGCACAGACGCATGGCCCACATCCACTACCAAAAACTGAATTATATTATTAAAAAGAGTTTAGTGGAAGGGGTACCAGTGCAGAGGTTTCATGTGGAAGATAAATATCTTCCATGTTAAAAGGGAAAACAACATAAGAAACCTCACAAGTCTAAAACAGTAAATTCCATAGATGCCCCTTATGAGTTACTTCATATGGATCTATTCGGTCCGGTGAACGTAAGGAGCATAGGTGGAAAATACTATTGTTTATTTGTCACAGACGATTACTCATGATATTCATGGGTATTCTTTTTAGGTACAAAAGATGAGACAGCGGAGATGCTGATAGATCTTTTTACAAAATTAGAAAAGTCCATGATGCACGGATCAAGAGGATAAGGAGTGATAATGGCACGGAGTTCAAGAATCAGATTCTGGATCTCTATTGTCTTCGCAAAGGAATTGAACATCAATATTCTGCTCCTTATACACCTCAACAGAATGGAGTCGCTGAGAGGAAAAACAGGACGTTGATTGAAGCCGCTAGGACTATGCTTTCTGATTCAAAGCTTCCAGTTCTTTTCTGGGGAGAAGCTGTGAACACAACTTGTTATGTCCTAAACAAAGTTTTAACGGTTAAACGGTTTAACAAAACATGTTACGAACTATTTTAACCAAAAACCAAACTTAAAAGGCTTTGAACCATTTGGATTACCCTGCACCATTGTGCGAAATAAAGATAAGCAAAAATTCGGTGAGGTAGCTGACGAGGGTTACTTTCTAGGCTATATGCCTGGAAAATCGAATAAAAGGGTTTTTAATCTAAAAACTTGCAAAATTGAATTTGTGTTTAACATGGAAATCACTAGTTATTCACCTCAACAATCAATGAGTGGTCTACTATATTATATGATTATGACAGCGTTTTTAAATCATTTAATATTCCTTATTTTTCTAATGCAGATGAGTCTCAAGTGATTCAATCTGTGATCAGTGAAGATAAAGATGGTGACTCATGCCTAGATTGAGTATATCAATGACAGATGCTCCAGAAACTTCTTCCAGTGCAGCTCTATAGGACTCAGATGATAGTGAGTCTGAACCCATTCAGAGGGAGGACTTTACAAATCCATTTTCTAATAAGAACATTAAGGGGGAGATTAGCTCTAATCTGGGAGATAATTTAGTTGTTGACACATTGCTACTACACGCGCAAACAGAGATCATCCAGTTGAAAACGTCATAGGTGATGCTACTACAGGTGTTCAGACAAGAAGAGGTGATCGAAGGTTCCTGTTTATTTACTTCATTTCAGAAGACTGGGATGTTACATGAGTGTTTGTATAGCTGCTTTATTGCCCAAGAGGAGCCGAAAAATGTTCTTATGGCTCTAAAAGATAATTATTGGGTTGAAGCTATGCACGAGGAACTAGCTCAGTTTAAGAAGTTGAAGGTTTGGGAGCTAGTTGACTTACCTGAGGAGAGAAGGAAATAGGCACCAAGTGGGTGTTTAAGTGCAAGAAAGATGACCGAGGAATTGTAATAAGGAATATGGCTCGGTTAGTGGTGAAATCGTTCAATCAGCAAGAGAGGATTGATTACAATGAAGTGTTTGCACCAGTAGCAAGGTTAGAAGCAATTCGTTTGTTCCTAGCTTTTGCTTCATTCAAGGGCTTCAAAGTTTACCAACTTGACGTGAAGAGTGCATTTCTTTACGGGAAAGTCCAAGAAGTGGTGTATGTCTCACAACCAGATGGGTTACTGATCCAGATTATCCGGATCGAGTCTATCAACTTGATAAGGTATTGTATGGATTGCATCAGGCACCTAGGGCGTGGTATGAGACACTGTCAGCACATTTGTTAAAGAATGGTTTTGAAAGAGATCAGATTGACAATACACTTTTCATTAAAAGGAAAAAGGAAGACTTTCTGCTGGTACAGGTATACGTAGATGACATCATTTTTGGGTCATCTGATGAGAACATGTGTAATGATTTCGAGGAGGTAATGAAGAGCAAGTTCGAAATGAGTGCGATGGGTGAACTGTCCTACTTTTTGGGTTTACAAGTTGAATAGAAGAAGGATGGGATGTTTATACATCAGACGAAGTATGAGTATGACATTTTGTCTCGTTTCAAAATGGAGGATTGCGCTACTTTCAACACACCTATTTGCAAGAATCACAATCTTGGTCCAGATCATGAGAGTGTGGAGGATGTTGATCCAACTCAATACAGGGCAATGATTGGTTCTCTGATGTACTTGACTGCTTCAAGACCAGACATTATGTTCGCAGTGTGTATTTGTGCCAGATATCAAGCGATTCCAAAGGAGTCACACATGAAAGCGGTGAAGCGGATTCTTCGTTACTTGAAGGGGAAACCTAAACTTGGGTTATGGTTCCAGCTGCTAGTGATTTGAAATTTGTTGCTTTCACTGGTTCGGACATTGGAGGATGCAAATCAACAAGAAAGTCTACCACATGTGGTTGTCAGTTCTTAGGAGGGAGGATCGTGTCATGGCAATGCAAGAAGCAGTCTTGCGTATCTACCTCGACGTGTGAAGCTGAATATATTGCTGCGGGTAGTTGTTGCTCTCAGGTTCTCTGGATCCAACAGAATGCGCGATTACGGTTTAAATTTCACTCGTACTCCTATTATGATAGACAATAATGCTACTATTTCAGGCACCAACAATCCCGTAAAGCACAGTCGCACAAAACATGTAACGCCTCGCTTTTTTGTACTTTCCTTAATTAGAAAGTGAAATCATATTTCTATTTATGGAAACATGTATTGGTATCACATTCGTATTTCATTTCCCAATCTTGTAATTCGAGACTTTGATCGTAATAAAAATTCATGCTTGACATATACTTGTCTTACATGCATTCAATCGTTAAATACGTGCTTACATACAAACTGATACTTGTTATACGTGCAAATACTCATACATTCATACTTGATACCTAAAATATACTTACATATACTTTATACACTTAAAAACATGCAAAAATATCAAGTTATAGCATGAAATGAAAGAAAAACCAAGTTCAAGGGCATAATTCGGAGAAAGTGGTTTATAGCCCATGGATTGGTCCAATTTGTGTTTTCTGCATAAATGCACCCAACTAACAAACCCCCCAACCTCAACTATAAATACCACATCCTCCCACTCTCATTTCACACCTCAAACAGTTCTCTTCTTCTCTCTAAAGCTATCTCTCCATCTAAAGGTTCAAGACTTTCAAAAGATAAATCGGTGCTCCATCCTCCAAACTCCTCCAACACTTTATGGAAATACCAAGTGGAAGCTTACAAAACCGTGAGTACACTCGAACACCCTTTTTACGCTTTACACCTTTGGGTGCAACACGTTAGTCTATCAAAAATACACACAATCACACTTATACTTTTATGCAATCACACAAACAATCCATCATACATGGTATAGTACATGATACTTGATTCGTATACTTGGAACATTCTTATGTGATGCTATTTGTCATTAACTTTGGCTAAAGCCTCCCCTTAACATGTATAGCACTATAGGAAGTAACGCACCGCCCGCATTCTAGAGGTCATGTTAAGTTTTATTCTATTTTTGCGGTACACGCGAGGGTTGACTTATAGAATTCATGCCATGTTTACATAAATCTTGTATGCTAGCTTAACATGTGGATTCGTTTAAACCTTTTTGTACTTATGCTATATCAAACTTGTGTACTCGCCAATACTTTTTGTATTGAATTATACTTTTAACATATTGCAGGTTAATGATGATGCTTATGACAAATCTAGTAGGGACGACATAGAAACGTACCTAGAATGTTAGGCTTTCATGTTGTAATTTTGTTGAAGTTGTTGTATTTTGATTTCTGATGTAATTGACAATTTTATATATGAAATGAACGAGTTTTTATTTAAATATTGTCGTAAATAGTGTTATGATGCATTGAGCAATCTATTTCGTCTCACTCTGATGTGTCCACCATCGGTTGGGGTGTGACAAAACATATTGACATTCGTCATCATTTTATACGGGATTGCGCCGAAAATAAATTGATTGAACTGCATCGAGTCGACACACTAGATAACTTGGCAGGTATTTACACAAAAGCTTTTGACAGGGCTCGTTTTGAACATTTAGTCGAACTCAACGGGATGAGGAATCTTGAATAACCAGTTTTCCATAAAAACTTGTGTAAATAATTTACAGTTTTCAAAAAAATCAAAACATAAAAAAGAAAATAGAAAATCAAAAATGAGTTTTCACTGTGTGGACAAGAAGAAATGATAGTACATTAGCAAGTTAGATTGTCACACTGAAATTAAAATTAAATTGCTTAGTTGTGATAGCAACTTCATCATATGATGTACCAATAGGCAAAAGGCATGAAATAATCAACTACCTTGGTGATATACACATAATGAACTGTGTATGAGTGGGTAACATATCAGTGGCGTATGGTTTTATAACCTTAAATCTTGCGTTGATAGATTGCCAAAATCTGAGGTTTTGAGATCTTTATGTCGTTATTTCATCCAGGGTATCACAGTTGTCCTTCTACTGCATCCAGATATATGTTGACCTAGGCACAACCAGGATATCTTAAAAGAGCTAGAATGCCAAATACCAAAAATTGAAGAAGCTCTCCTAGAGAGTCATTCATATGTGCAGATTGCATCAATCGTACCAAAATTTGGTATTTGCCCTAACCCTCGTTGGATATTGGTTTCTTTTCTGTACGAAAGTACCGACCTGATCACCAATTATCTAAGTTGTAAATCAAAAAAGGATGAATTTTGGTATATTCACCTACTACGAGGAATCTTTGTGCATACCTTGATCGTGGGGGTATGTCCTGAAGTGGGACACACTGGTATATCAGTATAGAATTATCTTAACATATCACTAGGTAATGGTACTTGAAATGTTCATGTATTTTGTTTACGTGGATAAACAATACTGGTAATCGTCTTGGACTGCTTTTCATCAATATTACATATAAAATTATCTAATTGTGTGAAAACAGTTTGATGTTGCTGATATGATCATCTTCCCGGTGATTCTCACAAATGCAAAGTGTTTATTATTTTGTTATTTATTTGCTTTTAGAAAATATAAAAATCCAAAAAGATTTCATTTTCTTGTAAATCCTTAATGTAGGGAATATGGTTGTTCATGAGGAGTAGTTAGCGATAGGGGGAGACGGTGTTAGAAGATGAGTTCAAAAATTTTAAAATCTTGCGGGTTCAGTGTGCTTAAAATTTTAAGTGTGTCGTTTGAGTTGAGAAGTGCTTCATCTGTGATACAGTTTTACTATCTCTTGAATAATAACAATTTGTTAACTTGTGTTGAAAAATTCTTATGGTTTCTCGAGATGTTTGTTTTATAGTATACAGATTGTAGCAGTATGTTGCTGTGAAGTTTGGTGAAGAGGAGCTTGATTGGATGCATGGTAGAAGCTCCTTTCTACATTGCAGACGAAGTTGAAGAATTTTGAAGATTGTTTATGCAAATGCTAAACTGGAGTTTACTCAAACGCTAACGATTTAGAAGCGTTGGTGATTGGATGCATTGGCTAGGGGGAGTCTGTTGTTGACAGAAGCTATTAAAGCTGAAGCTATCTGAAGACCAAAGACGTTGAAGATTGCAAGATGGCTGAAGGCAAAGTTGTTTTATGAAGCTATTGTCAAGGGGGAGTTTGTTGGTGCATATTTGTGACAACAACTTAGATTTGGTCTTTGGATATCTTGTATTTAATAAAATAATAAATAGTTAGTGGGTTTAGTATTGTAGTAGTAGAAGTGATTGGGCTAAACCAGACACATTTTAGTGAGTGGTAGGCGAATTGGGCCTAGACCCATTTGCAGTCCATGTGGTGAAACCCTAGCCCAGTTGCAAACCTGTCTCTATATAAAGAGAGTTTTGCATGGGTTAAGGTTGCTCAGTGGATCAGTTACTTAGTTAATCACTTCAGAGAGAGTTGAGAGAGAGTCTTGAATTGATTGTAAACATTCGTGCTGGATAATCAATAGAAGACGGTTTGAAAGTGATTGTTCGGTGTTCGTGTTTGTGTTCTTGTTCATTTTCTGTGAAATCAGATCTAGGGGATTCTACACTCTAGATTGGATAGGTGATTTTGTGAAGATCCATACGGATTAGGGACCTGCAGGAAGAAAAAAATGGGGACATCATTATTCAGTTTCTAGAGAGAGAAATTGCAACTTTTAAGGGATTACAAATTTTGATTTGTGATTTTATATCCTATTAGCTGATATTTGCGATGGAAATTACTAATCGGCTCTCATAGCATTTAATTAAAAACCAAGTAACATATAACAATTACAAAAATGCCATTAATATAAAATCTCATCATCTTGCAAAATAAACGGCCAAGATTTGTTAATTTTTGTTCACAAATACACCATTGTTCACTCATGAACCTACCCTATATATACAGGGTAGGGTCATTGAGGAACACCAAAAAACTGAGAACCAGGACTGGTGGACATTTTTGTCCAACTATGTTCATTAAGTTTGTGTATCAAAATCCATCTGCAAACTCTGCCTCCTCTGAACCACCACAACCACCACCACCTCCGTTGTAACCGCCGCCACTAAGAAGCCTAAGTCGAAACCCTAGCTTCATCTTCAAACTTTCAGTTCTTGCAATTCAGATTGATCAGGGTTGAAACACAACTTTCATTTTTTGAATAAGGTAAATCGAAATCTAATTTCACATTCTACTTTTGAAAAAATTGAATGTTAATTGTTGTTTCACTTGCACGTTAATTTGTGAATAATATAAAAGATTATTTTACTTATAACTTTTATAATTTTAGTTATATTATGTGTGTGTTCCTCATATTTATTTATTCAAATCAACTTCTTTTATTTCAAATTGATTTTCATACAGGTTAGTAAAACATATCTTAAAAAGAATTTAACATGTTGAATTGAAGTTAGATTATAAGTAAAATAGCCTTTTAACTAAATAATTTATCTGATAATCATTTTTAATAATTCTTTAAAATTATTTCGTTTTTAAAGGATGAGCAAGTTCTGACTAGAAAGTGATGCTGTCTTTATTACTATTTTATTAAATAACTATATCAGACGGAAGATCGTTTCGACAATGTTTTGGTTTTGTTTAGATTTATTTGGAATCTAGTGAAGCAATGACTAAAATTGTGGAAAAGGCTAACAATTGTATTCTGTCTACAATCATTGGTAAGTTTTATTTATATTTAGAGGAAAATGGTCGGATAGTCCCTCTAGTTTTGTAAGTAACACCTATCGTCTTTAGTTTTTGGAAATTACATCGGTACTCCATGTGGTTTACTTTTTGTTACTCGGATGGTCACTGGAGTGGATGTCTGTTAGTTTTCACCTTTACATCATATGAAATTACTTATTTACCCCTCTCTTATTCACCTGGTACGTGGTGTAGGCAGGTGGTGGTGACTGAGTGTGTGTGTGAGAGAGAGAGAGACAAGGGCTTAAAAGGGTGAATAAGAGAGGGGTACATAAGTAATTTCATATGGAGTTAATGGTGAAAACTAACGGACATTCACTTTAGGGACCATTTGAGTAACAAAAAGTAAACCACAAGGAGTACTGGCATAATTTCCATAAATTGGGAACTATAGGTGCTACTTTACAAACAACAGGGACTATCTGAGCATTTTACTTTTTATATTTATTTTCTGAATCATATTGTTTGGCAATATTTGTATGCACTAGATGGAGGTCTATTTTTCATGTTTTACACCAATTTTTTTGGATACCAATGGTGATCTCGTCTGACACTAATAAGTTTTTATGCGTGAAAAGGTATGATCTAAATCACACGTAGACACTGTTAAAGGGACCATACCGCTCCAAGATGGATCCTCACCATTCGAAAGCGTCCAGAAGGTTTTAGAAGCTTCTGGAAAAAGACACATGGCGACAAGAAGATGCTCCCAGCAGACATAAAGGACGACAGGTAGCACCAATGGTGAGATGCCACATCGATCACAAGATCTCTACTGGACAGGCCGACAGCTAGTACAAAGGCACGCTGAGTTGGAGCGAATAACCATGCACCACATCACCTCCAGGCCTGACTACTTCAGAGGGGACAAAATGGATATTCTTCATGGTCGGGTAGCTGGCAGACAGACGGCTAGCTGGCAATCCTCCTCATTCACAATTCTCTGACTATAAATAGAAGACTCAACCTCCAGGTTTAAGGATCCAATTTCTCACTGTCTACTTTATACACACACTTATCCTCAAAGCAGTACTTATTCTCACGCCGGAGGGTGGTTACAAGAAGAACCCACATCTTCTCCTCCTTGTAGCGAGTCACCGATGTTGTTCATTTTGCAGGACATCTTGGAAAAATCAGCGATTCGTCAAGTGAAGGATAGAGATTGAACCACCTTACACGAGATGACCCGACTAAATAGCGTTGTGCTATCTAGTGTTTCTTCATTGGCGCCCACTGCATTTTTACAACCACTTTTCATCTCTTTTCTTTCAAAAACACTTTTTGATGGTTGAGCCAAACTCATCCTTTCAAATAGATGGCGAACGCTTTCCATTTGGCACGGTGGCAGACAACACACACGTCCAAAGCCACCAAATGGCTGAGCAGAATGATAGATAGTTCACAGAAGCAGGAGTCACTAACGTCTTTGGTAGTGCCACACGGGTAAATCAACAGACGACTCCTTGCGCACTAACGGCGAGTATAATCAACATGACCTTCCCTTCCCTTCCAGAGGGGGAAACGCCAACGTCCTTGTACGCTAAGTCACAAGCTGTTCTGAACATGACGTACATACAGATGTGCGCGTACACGCAATTCCCAGTACAAACGCAACAGCAACAAGCCCACGTGCAACACACATCTCCACACCCAGCACAGCGAGTTCAATCACTCCGCCTGGAGTTTAGTTATGACACTGAGTCACACCAACAAACGCACTCGCGAGCACTGCAACAACACAAGTTCACGTACGTTATACGCCTAGAGTTTAAAAACACCAATAATGAGGCAAAGTATGAAGCATTCTTGGCGGGCCTACGCCTGGCAATAAAAATGGGAGTCAAAAACCTTGAGGCACACGTGGACTCGTTGCTAGTCGCTGGCCAGATAAACGGATTATATGATGCAAAAGGAGAGATCATGGCACTCTACCTAGAGCAAGCCAAATCGTTAATCCAACAATTTCAATTGTTCAAGATCACTCACATCAATCGGAGTGAAAACAAACCGGCCGACTCATTAAGCAAGCTTGCTTCAACAAGTTACCAACATGTGACCAAAGATTTGCGCATCGAAATACTGAAAAACACATCTGTCGCACTCAGACAAGTTAACATCATACAGATGGGATCCTCGTCCTAGACATCGCCAATCATTATGTACCTACAGTCAAGAATATTACCAGCAAACAAAGTGGAGGTCAGGAAAGTTCAACACAAAGCCACATTATCGGATGTCTAACGATATCTTGTAAATCGTGCCTTGGATCCTTATTGTGGTGTGTAGACCCAGAAGATGCGAATTACCTCATCAGAGAGATACATGAAGGCATATGTGGGATCCATGCTCGCCTGCGCATCGTAGTTGCGAAAATAATGAACGTAGGATATTATTGGCTTGGAATGTATCTAGATGCAGTAAAAACGTTGAGGAAATGCAATGCATGCTAACGACATGCACCCAAGACATTACGACCAAAGAATGCCCTAATTCCTGTAATGACTGCATGGTCGTTTCAATAGTGGGGAATTGATATGGTCGGCCCATTCCCAAATGCCCTTGACACAATCAAACTTATAATAGTTGCAGTAGACTATTTTACCAAATGGGTGGAAGCCAAAGCCTTGGCTTCTACAACAACGATGGTGATACAGAAGTTTATATGGGAGCATATCATATGCAGGTTCGGCTTACCCTTGCGCGTAATCACTGATAACGGGCCGAACTTCCCAGCAAAAGACTTACAAAACTAGTTCAATGACCTGCACATCGAACATGTCTTCTCGTCAGTAGCGCACCCGTAAGGAAACAGTCAAGTCGAGAGTAAGAACATCGTCGAAGGAATCAAAGCAAGGGTAGGGACGCAGAGACGAGGCTGGGTAGATGAACTCCCCAGTATCTTATGGGCACACAGAACCATGCCCAAGACTAGCCATGGGAAACCCCATTCAGTTTTTACGGTTCGGAAGCGGTCATACCAACGGAGATTGGTTTCCCGTCTCCAAGAATGCTCTCCATTAACATTGTCAACAATAAAGACGAATGTCGAATGGATCTAGATCTCCTAGAAGAGAGAACGGAGATGGCTACCATTGACGTGATAGAACGGAGAGAACGGAGATGGCTACCTAGATATCCTGCGGGCACGGCCCCGTGTCTTTCCTCTTCTCTGTCTTCATTTAATACACATGTCAAATCAGTCTGCTACACGGTCCCGTGTGTTGAGGCATGGCCCCGTGGCCATTGTACATGATGTACTATCCAAGATATGCAAATCTGGAAGTTGACCACGGCCCGCGTCCTGAGGGACACGACCTCGTGTCTCTTGTCGGACGTTGTTTGTCTTCTTCTAATCTGGAATCTTGAAGGGGCACGACCCCATGCCGAAAAAGGCACGGCCCGTGCTTGTCTTCTGATTCGTTTTTTTGTATTTGAGGTGAAACTCGGAGGGTTGGTATAGTGTGTTATCTTCCCGTTTTCTGTATTTATGTTAGTTTTTGTTGTTAATTTGTTCCCTTTTGTACATTAATCTCTTTTAATACTTAATCAAAAGTATACAAAGAAACACCTTTTTTCCCACATTAGTACTAAAAAAAGGTTGATTTTATACCGTATGTGATAATTTATATGTTGCATTTGATGCACATCAAATACCCCCACACTTGAATCTTTGCTTGTCCTCAAGCAAAACTCTTTTAATATTGCTTACACACCCACATGCAATTGGTAGAGAATAAGCTTTTGGGTCTTGTTTGTAGAGTGTCGGGAATCCAAGTTCTTTTTATTCTTCTTTTATATTATGTACAATCATATTCGACATGATTTATTTAGAACACTTTAAGAAAAATAAATATTTTTGGGCATAACTTGCCTTTATAAAATTTCATTTAGCTATATACAAATTCACACACCTCACAAGTTATCACTCAACACTCAGCCAAAAATGTAAAAGTGAAACGCTCGATACTAGTATGGAACTTACTCCTACCATATGCTTAACAAGTAATCAAACCTCCTCCTTTTTTTAACAATTTTTTTGTAAATATCAAGAGGACTTTCAAAGGGTAGGTTGTTGTCTAGGGGTAGGATAGTTTTATAGAAAAGTGGCTAAAATGTAAAATGCCGGTTTTCTTTTGAAAATTTATTTATTTGTGACTTATGCATAGTCTACTTGTTTATAAGCCCTAAGTTTGCTTTATTATTTCAATTAATTAGAGAATTTTTTTAATAAACTAAGTCACCACTTTTTATAAAAATTTCAAAAGAATCGCATTTTACTAAAATAAAGGGGTGTGAAAAGAAAAACTGGTTTTGGGGGATTGGTAGTTTGTGCAAATTGATGATTTATGGGTTTTGAAACGAAAGGTTAGGCTCAAAGGGTGTAACTAGGGAAATATTTTTGTTTTTGTTTTTTTTTTTGTGTGGAGATAAAGAGAAAATAAAGTTGAAAATGAAAAATGGGTTAAAAATACTAATGCCTCCATCATATACTTACTTGGATTTGTTGGTAAGGATCGGGAATATATCGTCTTGTCAAGTTCTAGATTTGTAAGAACCATACGGCTATTCACAAAAGAAATGAAAATGAGCATTTAGTAAAGAAATATAGTTGAATGCTCGGTAAAGGCTCAAAACTCACATTATTGTGAAAAAGGGGAAAATGTGAAATTGTATATATAATCAAATTTTATAAAGAATTGGCATGCTTTTTATAAATTTTTCTTATATAGTTCGTTTTATCACGGCGCTATCGGTTGTAAACTTTATAAAAACTTGAAAATTTTTAAATCTTGGTTTTTAACTTAAATTATAAGCAAGACAAAAACAAACTAAAAAAGGTTTTCGAAAAAGATTTGAGGTGATTTAGCATTTCCAAGTAGAATTTTGTGTAAGGCTTGTTTTTAGGACAAACAATTTCAAGTTAAGTTTCCCCTCCACAATTAAATTACACATTGTCCTCAATGTGTCCAAAACTGGTTAAAATTGATTAAATGTGTAAACGTGGGTTAAAAACAACAAAATTTTCAAAAATCAGACACTAGACATGGGGCGTGTTTGGGGGACACGACCCCGTGTCAAAAGCGCCAGTACCAGATTTCTAAGAAAACTTTTAGAAGGCAGACACGGGGGCATGTTTGGCGGACACGGCCCCATGTCAAAAGTGATAGTAACAAAAATTTTCCAGAAGCCAGGCATGGGGGCGTGTCTATGGGACATGGCCCCGGTCAATGTTCTAGATTCAAAAAAGAATTCTGCAGACTTGAGGCACAGGGGACGTGCTTACCTTACTGTTTTGAAGATTTTGCTTCAGGAAGTGTCTGTTTACGTGCATGGGGTGTTGTTTCGACGTCCCTTTGGCAATTTTCCATCCTTCATTCTAGTGTAGCTTATTCCTACAGAGAGATAACTTAAAGAAAAACATTAAATAAAAGATTACGCTAAAATTTAAACTAATTAACCTAAGGATAGTCCATGGAGTACGTCCATGGTGCGTCACGTTTATAAGGGTCCTTGGCTAGACCCAAAGTTGGTCAAATGTTACCCCAGCGGGATGACTCGCATCCCATGTTGGATCGACGAAGGTTGTAGTCGACGCTCGAGTCTATGGCTTTGATGTAGTTAACCAGATCATCCTCCGCCCATTGTCCCACTTCGAACTTAACCTCTTTGTCACCTACCCTTAATGATTGCCTCCCGTCACTCATGTCCACCATTGCTTGTGGGGTGGCAAGGAATGGTTTTCCTAATATGAGTGGGATCCCAGTGTCTTCCTCCATATCTAGGATTACAAAGTGTGACAACCGGCATTTTACGGTTGTAATTACGCGCATAACAAACATTAATACCATCATAATTAGCGTAATTAGACGTAAATTAACTCGATAGGCCTTTGGAATGCCTAGGAACGTCTATCTGACTGTTCGGTACGCGAATGTGATTTGCGGGAAAACTGTTGAACGTCAAATGGTAACGGACTGACACCGGGGAAAATACTGACAACACCGACAAATACAAATTTTACATGTATAATTTATGCGTAAGAATTGGATTTTGATGAATTATCATGCTTCGAACGTCACAAAACGCCTACGTGAATGAAAAACGCGTCGACAGGAACGCACCGGTAACGAAACGAAAGCAACAGACTCGAATTACACCTTGATACTAATATATTATGATATATTTAGCTTCGTAATGAATTTTATTATTCGTGGTCGAAATCGGATCGAAAACGGACAAGAAACGATAACTAGAGCATTTTACGCATTTTAACGAAACCGATGAACGCACGCTATTAATATCGATTACCGACACCTTTTACATGTTTTGCACCTAAAATAATATTACACGACATTCCATGAAGTTCAGGTTCGAAAACGAGCTTCTTAGACGCGATCAGGCCGCTCAAAACACTAGAAACGGGCTTTTGGGCCTTGGGCCCAAACTCACTTAAGAAAACCCTAGGTATTTAAAGGACCAAAACCTTATTTTTTCACTCATCTCTCATATAAAAAGAAAACATTTCAACATCGGTTTACAGATACGATGGAAAATATTTTATCACCGGTTTACAAACATAGCAGTTATATGCATCGGTTTACAAACAGCAAGAAAACATTTCAATACTGTTATACAGATATGACATTTCAAACGCTTTGGGATACTATGATCCCACAAACCGGTTTTCGAATGCAAACTGCTCAAATGTTTTATGACTCATTTGAAACAAAAACAGACAAAATATGAACTCGCCAACTTTATGTTGATTTTTCGCATGTTCTTTCTCAGGTTATAATTGGCACGGTTGAAATAGGAGAACCCATAGGGATTCGAATACTTAGCGTGTAACATTTGTCTTAAAACGGGTTCTAAAAACCCGCTCCATTTCTAATGCAAGTTATGATGATCGTTACGCATTTATGTTAAGTATTGAAATCTTGTTATTAGTATTAAGTAATAAATAATAATAATAAAGTTTAAATAATAAAGTTTAAGTAAATAATAAAGTTTAAATAAATAATAAAGTTTAAATAATAATAACATAAAGTAAATAATAAAAATTAAAATAGAAAAAGGGTTGTGGACCGCGGGTATCGAACCCGGGTCTCCACCCAATACACCACCACTGCACCACACACACACACACACACATACATCTATTTTAAACTCAGACCAAACAAGTTTTATATCAAAACTATGTTTGAAATCAAAACCCAAAAACTCGTCCTGTAACAGCCGAACTGGAATCAAGCTATCATCTCAGATCCGTTCTTTCCTTTGCAATTAAAGTGCGTAACCGTTTCTAATCATTAGAATCAACTTGATTGCCGAACTAATTCGTCAAAAATGGTCATGAAATCATTGTTTCCATTAAAATCTTTGACCAAAGAGTTTGAAACCGAAACTTCAATCGAGCCTTGTCTTACTCTATAAATAGGGTCTTCCAAACACCACTAGAAACACCTACACTCATTTCAAAATCCTCTGCACACCCTGTCTTCGAAATATCACTTCGCCGGAAACTTCGTTTGTCGTCGGAACTTCAGCGGAGGAAATCAAATCACTCCCCTGTTCGGTACAACATCCTTGAATCCCTTTTCTGTTTAATTATTTTCATAATCAGTTGAATAAATCAATAAATCCAATGAGTGTTATTGGATTATCAACCTGGAATATCAAACTGTTTTCATAAGGAAGAAGATGAAGTTGAAAGTGTATGTAAATTAAAACCGGTGTTTATACCGGGTTAGACACACAGTCTAGTAGGGAACTGTGTGCATTTTACACAAATGGTTCCGGGTTCGAGTCTTAACACGCTGCCGATTCTTATAAATTTCCAACCCTTTTTAATACCTAAATATATATTAAGTCGCAGATAGTATATAAATGAAATTAAAATCTCATATCATTCGGGTTAGTCACACAACCCAATTGGTCGGGCTGTGTGCAACACGAAGGACACATCGCGGGTTCGAGTCCGATTATATGTAGCGAATGGTTAATATAGCAAACCTTTTTAATTAATTAGAATTATGATTTAATTTAGTTAGTGTATATATATAATTAAATTCAGATATATTTCGGGTTAAACACGTAGCTCGGTTGGTAGAGTTGCGTGCACGTATACGAGAGGTCACGCGTTCGAGTCTCACATGATGCCAAAACCATTCAATTCGACCGCTTCGACCCGGTTCAACCTCTGAAAGGGGTATATATTTTTTTAATAAACTTTTTCTTTATTTTTCTCAAAAATCCATAAAAATATGTAATAAAAATGAGTTCTTTTAAGCGCAAAAATTAGTAATAAATACTATAAAATTATCTAGGAAGTCTAATAAACATACTAACTTTAAACGAAAGAAATATATTAACCTAATTATTACGTGAATAGTTAGGTTAGTTTTCTCATCGGTTGGAATCTTTAAATCGTGCGCGCTTATCAAATCAAGAACGCACCCACTGTGAGTGAATTCTTACAAACTTCCCCTTTTTATTCATGTTTTGGGTGTATCATGTGTCGTATATTTATATCGTTTATTCAAACACTTATGCTACTACCATTATGTGATCTAACGTGTTATGTAATATTTAGTTTATTGTTATGTGTGGTTATATTTTCTCATTTCAGTCAAGCATTCGCCTAGGCCCATCAGTTCCTCGTTGGATACGAGTAGAGCATCGCGTTGCCTAATTAGATCGGCTCCGTTTGATTGAGCCTTGATCTCACAGTTCATCATTTATCATGCTCATATGTATATTGCTAGATAATTCTGTGGTTTGTTGTAACACCTTGTAAGAATCGTGTCTAATAGTATAGCGACACGTGTTATATTTTAGATTTAGCCTATTAAAGACTAATAAGGACTAAAGGTGTCAACATGCTCAAACTGAGCCTCTGAGTGACTGTCCGATGTCAACATGCATAAATAACAGCCTCTAAGTGACTGATATGTCAACATGCTTAAATCACTAGCCTCTGAGTGACTATCCGATGTCAACATGCATAAATAACAGCCTCTGAGTGACTGATATGTCAACATGCTTAAATCACTAGCCTCTGAGTGACTATTACGTCAACATGCTTAAAACTTGGCCTCTGAGTGACTGATATGTCAACATGCCCAGCCTCTGAGTGACATCGGAGTCAACATGCTTATAGCGGGCCTCTGAGTGATCCTTTACGAAGTCCTAACTCTCATACGTTCCATTTGATGGACGAGAGGGTTCAATTCTTATAAATATGTGAAAGCTGGATAATGGAGGGGTTAAAAGTGTCAACATGTTAATTTATACCTCTGAGTGACCTTTTAACGAATTGAGAGCTCGACAATGTCTGGACATAATCCCAGGTATGCCAAGTATTGGCTATGGAGGGCTAAATATGCTAAAAGGGTGTTTTAGAAGGTTTAAGGGTGTTTAAGAAGTTGAAGGGCTAAATGTGGCAAATTTTGAACTGACATGGGGTGCGAGAGGCAAGGCTTGTGCCTCTCGCGGGGCGAGAAACCTGTATCTGCAGAAAGTTTTGCTTAGCCTCCACACATATAGCCAAAAACCATTTTTTTCGAAACTGTGGACTTTCAATCAGCTATGCCACGTTTTAGGACACTTGTAAGCTCCCTCTTACACCCCTTAACACCTGGCATCACCTCCTTTGAGTTCTCCAATTATAAATTGGTGCCAAGGTTCACCATTTGAACGTGCACCTTTCTTAATCATAACTCTTCTCCCTCCTCTGGAAGTTCCTAACTGAAAGGAGCATCCAACTTAGTTCTATTGCATTCTAGGAACCTCTTGTAAGTGTTCCTTCCTCTTGCATTTTCGTTTATAGGCTTTTATAGCCAAAAGTCAAGCGTTTTACGGAAAACGCTTTGACTTTCGGTTAAGACCATTATGGTCCAGCCATTATTCGTAACGAACATGGCTAAATGATAGTAATAAGGTATGTGTTAATCCCTATAAAGGGCACCTTCTGAAGATCACGTTTGCTAGACCAATTGACGGGTCAAAGTTATGATATTAAAAAGTCAAACAAGCCATTTTTTGGAAAAATTATAAATTGATCTTATATATGTTATGAAACCTGTTTTGACACTTAAACAAGTTGGTAATAATTATTAGAACATGTGAGAACATGTTTGGCTCGTCAATTTCAGTTCTATGGTCGGTTCGCAACCGAAAGTCGCGAAGTTTGACTTCTGCTTTGACTTTTGATTCTGACCCGATTTAGATTAGTTAGACACTGATCTAAATTTGCATTATAATTGTAATAAAATGTAGCATAACCCTCTGAGGTTATATTACATGATCATAATCAGAATTTGAGTTTATGTGCAAGTTTCGTAATTATGTCATTTTTGACTTAAATGCCCTTTTTGCATAAATCAAGGTTTTAATGATAATGAACTTGAAAATAAGTTTCCTATTGATATAATATTACAAGTAGGATTATTTGGGATGTTAAACCAGATTATAAACTGAGTTTACAAGCAGGTCCTTGAATTATGTCGATAAATGATGATTTAGCCCTTGTGACTCATAAAATGATCTTAATCAAATCTTTTCAAGGTAAATCCTTTACCTACTAATATCTTATATTAAATAACATATCTAAGACATATAAACCTGATCCTAACATCAAACATCGCATAAAACGTCATTTTACGACATAAGCGTCGTTTCAGCGCATAGTATGGTTTTTAAACCATATTATTTGACCAAGACTTGTTACCTACTGATTTTAAAACATTATTTTAAATATATTTACAGTAGGTACATCATATAAACTCAAAATCCCAAATAATTTATAAATTTTGTGTAAAATGACCAAAATGCCCCATCGGTGCATAGTTTGGTCATAAAAGATAAATTACACATATAATTGATATCCACTGATATTATATCATAAATAAGTTATTTTTCCAGAATACTTATAGTCATAACATTAAATTATATTCAAGTTCCTTTTATACCGTATGAAATTACCGAAACGCCCTTATGAGGCATAGTTTCAATTTAAAACCATAACGGCCATAAAAGTTGATATCCTACTGATATTACAACTTATGTAAAATATATAATGGCGTATAGAACTTGTCCATGACTTATCCGGTTACCCGATATTGCTGATATGCGTACGGTTAAGTATATGTAACTAGTTTACGGAAATTAACCGAAACGGGTTTAACCTTGTCATTTAAGTCTCAAAATCCAGAATGTTTATAGTTTATCCATATCACACAAGTCAAGGTACTTGTTGGGATTAAACTACATTCTATCCAATCACCGTTTAATCAAGCGTTAAACGTCTTGATCCTCTACACTACACGGTCTAAGTCTATGACTTAAATAAGACCGTTAGTATTTAATTGGTTAGTTTATGCCATAATCCAGACTAGAGACTTTCCGGTAAATGCTATCTGCACTAGTACTTTTGTGTAGGCTGAGTTATTAAAATTAAAGAAGACTAGCTCGGTTAAATACTCTCGACTTATTTCCCCTATACGTGCTTGGGTTATGGTAAATTATTACCGCTTGGTCGGAAATGGGATCAATCGAATGCCGGATTGTGGCTAGTAAATCCGCATATTCTTTTTTAATCAGTTTTGTTTGATAACTTAAACATCGGGGGTTAACTACCGTGTCCTAGATATCCTCGGCTCATTACAATAGAAATGGCCACAACCTTAGCGCAGATGTAGGCATACACCCGATAGACGCTCAAAAATGCATTCCCACAAGGTTGGGAAGAATTGACTCCTTCGTGAGTCCAAAGTGGTGTGTACGTTAATCATGCCTCGATCTTCGTATCGGGCCCTGTATGTATGGACAAACATGTAAATCTGTTAACAAGGTTGGACGGTCCACTTTCCCAAGTTATAAAAAGATTTTGTGCTGATACGCACTTAAAACATACATTAAATGTTTTCAAAATGAGTCAGTTGGGTGTATTTACCAGCGAAGCTGACGTATTTTCAAAAGACTAAGCTTGCAGGTACAATACGAAAATAGGCTGGAAGTGCTCGGTAGTGATAGAGGATCTTGCAAATCCAAGATCTGCCCAAAGTCTGTTTTATATTCCTTCTTTGGATCTTCTATTAGGAGCCTGTATATTATTTTGTATTTCGAACATTTGGTTTATAATAGTAATTTTACTCCAAGACTTCCGCTGTGTCGTGTTTAATTGACAATGATGTTATCAACTGACGTCACGATACTCCTCACCCGGCCCACCGGTGTATGGATTTGGATTGGAAATCCGGGGTGTGACATTTGTGGATTGTTTACATATACGTTTGCTCATATTTTCTTTATGCACATTTTTATTAAATTAATCAACATATCCTTTCTTTCAAATGTTTAAACGGAATTCGCTCGCCAACTTTTGTTGACCCAAATCTCTATTTTTACACATGATACAGGGAACAGGTTGAAGCAAGGAGCACATAGGATTTGGCCTTAGAAGAAAAATAAAGCGTTACTTGAAAGTCTTGTTTAAAACATTTGATGTTTGTATGGATTATGTGTTGATTGGTATATTTTTTTTAATTTGAAATAATATATATGAAATTTTTATAGTAAATGTTATCAGCTTTGATGAAAACCCAATCATGCCCCGACTACCATATCCGCTGCGGGTCAGGGTGTGACATAGCAGGCGTTCACTCTCTAAAAGTCTTAGCACTCACGTTTACTTCCGCTGTGCAATGAAGATACCAGTTTAGTTCATGCCCAACTCTGATGTGATGGATCTATCGGGGTGTAACACAAAGTCGGCCGGGAAAACAAATTCCCCAACCTTTACCAAGAGATTTTCTACGACACCTTTAGGGTATTTTACCGACCTATCCGCAAGTTGTATGCTCATCCTTGTAGGATGTGGCTTACCTAGCCTAAGACGGTTAAACATAGAGGCGGGCATTAGGTTGATGCTAGCCCCTAGGTCGGGAAGGGCATTGCTCATTGATAACCCTCCAATGGAGCAAGGAATGGTAAAGCTTCCGGGATCGATCTTCTTTTGGGGGAGTTTGTTAAGGAGCGCCGCCGAGCATTCTTCACTTAGGTTGACTTGTTGGATTGATTCAATTTTCCTTTTGTGGTTAGGAAGTCTCTCATAAATTTGGAATATTTTGGCATTTGGGTGAGGACTTCCACAAAAGAAAGAATGATATGGAGTTGTTTAAGCAAACTTACAAACTTGGTGAATTGCCCGTTGGACTTTTGACGGAGTAAACGACTGGGGTGGTTTGATTGGTTCGATGCTTTGGGGTTGAGTATTTCCTTGGTTATTGGTTATGGGTATTTTGTAGGTTGTGAATCGGGTTGTTGTGGTGTTGGTTCTTCCTCGGGTCCTACCTTTCGGTTTCTTAAGTTAATAATGTTTACTTGGGCTTTTGGGTTTGTTTCGGTGTTACTAGGCAAGGCACCTTGTGGTCTTTCAGAGAAATTTTGGGTAGGTTGGCTTACTTGTTTTTCGATGTTTTGCATGCTAGCCCGTTGGTTCCTAATTTCGGCTTCGGTTTGTAGGAACCTCTCTGAATACCTTTTGTCAGATTCGGAGAGAAGGTGAGTGATGAGGTCCTTAAGCTTTTCTCTTCCTCCATGTTGTTGTGGTTGGAAGCCTTGTTGCTCATTTCGGGGTTGTTGTTGAAAGTTGTATCGTTGGTTTTGATTTGTTAGTTGCTACCCCCTGAATCTCTCCAACCAAAGTTGGATTGATTTCGCCACTCAAGGTTGAAGGTGTTACATTGACCACCCGGTGGACGAGGGCGGTTGTTAAGGTAGTTTACCACTTCCATTTGATTTTCCATTTCTTTCATACAACTCTAGTTTTCATGTGGTCCACACACCATCACAGGCCGTAACCGAAGCCGTTTTATTTAATTCAAGTTTCTTTATTTTCGTGGTTAAGGCTTCAATTTGGGCTTGTAAAGAGGTGGTTTCATCCACTTTATGGGCACCCGGGGCAATTGATTTTGAACCCCTAGGGGTGTGCCATTGAAAACTATTTTGAGCAATTTCCTCAACTTGATTATAATTTCCTCGGGTCGCTGATTCCCAAGGAGTCCCTCGGAGTTGGAATCAACGATTCGCCATGTGTGTGGTAAGAGTACATTGTAAAAATATGGACACTTGTTGCAATCGTTCAAGACCATGATGTGGGCATTTCCTTAATAACTCCTTGAACTTTTCCCATGTTTCGTACAATGATTCCCCGTCGTCTTGAGAGTACGAATTGATCTCGTCATGAGTTTGGCGATTTTAACAGGAGATAAGTATTTGTATAGAAATTTTTAGGCGATTTCATCCCAAGTGTGTACGAACCCACTTGGCAGGGTGTTTAGCCAAGCTTTAGCTCGGTCTTTGAGGGAAAAAGGGAACATACGGAGCCGGGTAGCATCGTTGGAGGCTCCATTGATCCGAAAGGTATCACATATTTCCAAAAAGTTAGTAATATGTAAATGGGGATCTTCATCGGGTAGGGTGTGAAAGGTGGCGGAATTTTGGAGCATTTGGATGAGATGTGGTCGAAGCTCAAAGTTATTGGCATCGACATTAGAAGGGTTAATTGGGCTCTAAGATTACCGACCATAGGCCGTAGCTAATCCATAAGAGTGCGTTGATCCGTCATAGGGGGGTTTTGGGTCGAGGCTTTTTGTTGATTTTTAGCTTGAAGTCTTTTTCGGAAAAAACACGCGGGTTCTTCTAGTGGCACTTTTATGTCTTTGTCGGAGGTGTAGGTCATGCACTAGGTTGTATTTTTCCAGAATTATTTGGGATGGCACGACTTTATGTTAACAAAAAAGATTGCTTATTAGAAGATTAGCACTACCCCGTGTCAGTTTGGCACGACCCTGTGTTGTTAAGAAAAAGTTTATGTTTTCAGGTTCCCAGATACTAGAGGTTGGACACGGCCTTGTGCTCTAGTAACACGACCCTATGTCTTGATTCTAGTAACCAGAAAATAGATTATTTCCTGTGCTGTTAGTAAGACACGACCCTTTGTTAATCATAACGGCCTCGTGTTGTTTCTGCAGAGAGGAAAATTTTGAGAAAAAGAAGAAAAACTTAAAAAGAAAAATTATAAAAGCATACAAATGATTAGGACGCCTGATTTTAAACTTTCTTAAAATCCTTGTGTCCCCGGCAACGGTGCCAAAAACTTGACGTGATGGAGCGTGAGTGATTTTTAAATATATATTTTAAGTACTTTTCACTCGTTTATTCAAGCTTTAAGTTTATAAAAACACGATATGCAACTATCACTCTCTACAACGTGTTAGGGCAAGTGCACCCATCGTTGGCGTAGTATAGTGACAGTAAGATACCAAGGTCGTCCAAGGACACAAGAGCTTTTAATACCGGAATATAGTCGACCTCTAATCTATTTTTAGCGTTTTTAATAAGTAAAGATGAAAAAATAACTAAAATAATAGAAGAAACAAATAGACAAGATAAAATCACTAGGTTCCGACTCACTATTTACGTATCCTTTGATGATTTCCACGCTTTGGCTTTTTTAAGAGATTATCTTAGTTAAAGTGGCATATCCCTCATTTGAATGCAACGCTACCCTCAACCATATTGGTCTAAGTCAGCAGGGATATAGTCCCGTAAGGCCGGAATCTTGAAAGATAATTAAGTAAGTTATTAATGCAAAATGTGGCATGTCCCTCTTTTGAAGGCAACGTTACCCTCAGCCATATTGGTCTGAGTCAGCAGGGATACAGTCTCGCAAGGCCGGTTTAAAGTTTTAATAGTAATTTATGTATAAGGGATTCAAGTTGTTCTTACTTCCCCCGATTTGATGCTATATGCCTCAAGGGAAATCCTAATACGCTTGAACCAAGTCTTCGCAGGATCTATATACTAAATGAGGCAAGAACTTTACCCATACCACCCTTCTAACCCCCTTCCAGGCAGTTAGCGTGCTTTATATAGACCGTAAAGACACGAATGATTGAATCAATGAAACATGAAGGATAATAGAATAAATTCACTTTCAATATAAAAAAAACTAGTTATTAAATACATTAATACATACCCAATTAAAACGTTAACCAAAGCTAGGAATGAAAAGCAATACATAAATCACTTGTCTTCACCAAGTGATGTAAGAGATTAGCCAAGCATGGCCTTTATTTGACAAAAACTTTTACGATCAATCTTGGATCCGAGACTACTACACACACTCTAGGATGGATGATAGATGATGGATGATGGTGGTATTATGGTGGTGGTAGGTGTGAGAGAAGTGGTTTGCCAAGGGATGACTTGGAATGAAACCAAGCACCCCTATTTATAGCTGGGAACAGACCCTTCACACGGCCCCGTGCCCACAAGGCACGACCTCGTGTCTTCCTTCTTCTCTGTCTTCATTTAATACGCATGTCAGATCAGTCTTCTACACGGCCCCGTGTGTCAACGACATGATCCTGTGGCCATTGTACTTGCTCTACTATCCCAGATACGCAAATCTGGAAGTTGACCACGACCCATGTCCTGAGGGACACAGCCCCGTGTCTCTTGTCTACTTCTGATTGTCTTCTTCTGATCTAGAATCTTGAAGGAGCATGACCCCATGCCGACAAGGCACGACCCCGTGCTTGTCTTCTGATTCTTGTTTTATTCTTTGAGGTGAAGCTCGGAGGGTTGGTATAGTGTGTTATCTTCACGTCTTCTGTACTTATGCTGGTTTTTGTCGTTAATATGTTCCTTATGTACATTTAAGCTCATTTAATCTAAAAATCAAAGGTATACAAAGAAACAAACTTTTTCCAACATTACTACTAAAAAAGTTTGATTTTATACCGTATTTGATATAATTTATATGTTGCATTTGACGCATATCACCATTAACGAGCAAAATACAAGACAAAGTTGGAGACATGCTATAACAGTAGGGTGCGCATATGCACCCTAAACCCTTGAGATTACGTCTTCAGGGATAACGAGGCATTGAACACGGAGCCCCTCGGGAAACTTGCTCCCAGATGGGAGGGACCCTATGTCGTCGACAAGGGTCTAGGCAAAGGGGCGTACCAGTTGCGCACCCTCAGTGACACAGTGGTCCCTAGGACCTGGAATGCCCAACAATTTAGGAAGTGCTATATGTGACTCCCACTTAACATCCCCTGGCCCAACACATTATATGACATACAAGAAGTGTTGATTACTTTACTTTTCCTTTACCTTTATGAATTTTGTTTACAACTGCGTATACCACTTTGGGTATACACGAAAACATCCTGGTCCACAACGGCAATATAAAGGTCGCAAACCTCCAAGGCTCATCACGACCAAGTGCACAGCCGGCTTCACCTTGCACATATTCCTGTCTTAACCAATATTCATTCGTGACACCTATACAAACTAGTTTACATATGCACAAGCTGTAACACAAATAAAATTCAAACAAATGGCCCAAGGCCCAATTCACAATGCTAGTACCTCCAAAAAATGGTCACAAACATCAATACGAATATAAAACATGTCCAGACAACATAAAACAGAAATTGTTTTAAGACCATTACAGGGTCAAGCGATCAACCCCACGGCATGCAAGCTGGTTAGATTATTAACCACGTTGTCCATTAGTGTCCACATCACTAGCTGTTGCACCAGCATATGTGTCACCACCTTCCGGAACAGAGCGCAGGACATGCACGACCACTCCTTTCCAAGATAACTTTTCAATAGCCTTCAACAATCCAAATTCTAGGAAACCAAAATCTTTGCACTTGCTCCAATAATTACCAGCATAATCTTCTTTGAGTAATTCAATATCATTGTCTGGTTTCCCCTCAAGTGCAAAAGCCTTCCCTTCAACATAACCGTCCTTGCGACCACTGTTATATGCTACCCCACCAAGCTCGAACATGTACTTGGCTAACTCTTCAAAAGCCATCAATGCATCAGCAAGCTGAAAGAAGCAACATGATTCATGAGAAACATGCATAAGGAATAAAAAAGAAGAGTATAAAGGTAAAAGACTCACCAGTGGCACCCCATGGTTGAGTAACCATTTAGAATCTTCACCCAATTCTTGAGACACCATCCCTAAGGTCTTGGTGTGAGCCTTCTAAGCGTCGACAGTTTTTTCCAGCTCAGCAATGCGCGCTAAAGCTTCATCGTGGCTTTTTTGCGCCGCAATAGCCTGAGCTTCCTTTTCCTTCAACAATGTAGTAAGGCGCAACACTTCTTGACCCTCTGCATCTCTCTCTCCCCTTAATTTAATAGCCTCATCTGGCACAACCTTCAACTCACGGTTGGACCTGGCACAGGCCGCGGTCCAATCCTCTTGGCATTTAGAGTTCAACTTCCGCTCCTTAGCAAGCTTCTCCTCTGCGTCACTCACACGCCAGTTCAAACCCTTTCTCTCCGCATTAAGACTATCAGAATCCGTGGCAAACTCCCGCTTCGCATTCTCAAACTCCATAATGTCCTCACCCATAGACCTCCATGCACGCACTATCTCTTGAGTATTTGCAAAGTTATACACCCCAAAACGAACATAATCGTCTAACAAACAGAATCGATCTATGTTCTTTTGATACAAACGTTCAGCAGGGGGAAGGACATGGAATAGAATTTGTGACAGTTATCTAAATTGTCCATGCGAGACCCCTTCACAAGAGACCAACAGAGGACATGAGGTAAATCGTCACAAGCAGGATTATGCGACATCCAAAATCCATCTGCTTCTTTCCTCCCAGATTCAGAACCACCCTGTCCTGCAGAAAGACCGTGTACTTCATCACCAGAATGCACGCGACGAGTAAATTTGGTCACACGTGGGGTGGGCTGGATTCCACGTCCGTTTCAACACCTTCTCGAAAGATCACATCAAGAAGTGTAGACGGTTGCGTTTTCCCCACTAACACAGGTTTCACTGCAATCTCCGGACCCTTCCCCTTCGCATCCTCATAAGGGGTGGTGCCCTCAATAGGCGATTAGCCATAAACAGCCTAAGGAGGTGATTGCGGACCAGGGATGAATGAAATATCTGGGACAACAGGTCTTGAAGAATGGCTAGTTGAGCAGCGAAACCTTGTACCAGCCCCTTTCGTCGGATAAATACAACAATAGGCGAGAAATATGGTAACCTATAACAAAAAGATCCATACCTTTGCGTCCAACAGACTCAAAAACAAGTCTTCCAACACGTTAATGGATTTTTTCTTAAAAACAATCAAAGTGACCTCACTCTTAGATGGTGCTGGCCCCATGGGTTGACCCATCAGTTTTCTTTTCTTCTCAACATCTAATTTGTGCTTAGCATCTAATTTGTGCAGCCTTAACATCTAATTTGTGCTTAGCATCAAATAAGAGACTTCTCTTCTTTTCCATGATTTGCGTAATGGTAGCTTGGTCTTCCTCTTCTGCAGCAGATGGTTTAACACCTATGTCCAATCCAGACAGTGTGCTAGAGACAACAACATAATCCAAGTATCGTAGACATGAAGCATGCTTACCGGTTTGCACTCCCAGATGAGCATGTGCTTCAGGATCTCTTGCGCCGATATAGAAGCAACAACTTCAGGACAAATAGTCGCCGGATTAGTAGCAGCAGCAGCTCCAGCACCTCTGGATGATTGCACTTGTGGACCTGCACTCGTGGCACAAGATCGGTGAATAAGATCATCAGAATGGATTCCTCACTCGAGAATAGTTTCCCTTCGAACTTGAGACCTTACGAGTTCAGGCTTCATGGAAGTAAAAAGAGGCGCACCTCTAGGAGTGGCGACATGGATGCCTAAACTTTCCTCAATAGGGTGCAAGAAGTTATCTCTTATCTGCTCCAACCAGGGGCGCTCTCCCTTCGAGAGCAATCGTGTCACCATCTCACCACCAACCTTCGAAGCTAAAGCATTAATAAATCCGTACACTGCACAAACAAACTCTAAATAAACAACCCAACATTTGGAGACAAAAGGATAAAAGGAAACAATTCACAGGAGTTACCTTTGTTCTTATACACATAGATTGGTGCAGCCCTCAGATTTGTCGGTGCCCACAACATGCTCATACCAACCGTTACCAAGGTGTCCTCATCTAGTTGAAGTATCGCAGTAGGGTTCCTAATGAGGGGTTTGTACCATTGCTCCTCCGCATACGAACCCACAGGTAGCTTGGGAACGCCTTCATCAGCAGAACGGTAGGGCATATCAATCTGTATTACACCTCAACGAATGTAAAAGAACTTTTGTTTCCAGTCATGTAAACTCTTGGGGGGTCCCTACTGCAAGGTAAGACATTGGTAGTGCGAGAATTGAAACAGTAAAAGCCACCGGTGCAAGAAACGTAGTAGAACACATTAAACATGTCAACCGAAGGAATCAAATATTGAGCTCGACAGATGAACTCAAAATGGGTGATTCGGGGCCTACCGATAGGGCTAATATGAGATATATGCAACCCATATCGAGTAAGCACTTCCCCCATAAATTTGGTGATGGGAAGACGAAAGTTACCCTCTTTAGAAAAGGAACTATATAAGGTAATATAACCAAGAGCAGCATCAAGAGATATGTTCCCCGAAGTCGGAAACATGAGCATCCCAATTCACAGGAAACTGGAATGTCCGGCTTATTTGTTGAAACTCATCCCCCTCCAGTAGTTGATAATTGCATAGTTAGCCCTCAAGGGATCGTTGGATTTTGCTTTTTTACCTTTTCATGAACCTTCAGGTTTAATAGAGGTTGACATGCTTGACAACTGAATTGACAAAGCAGATGAAGGTGAGAAATTAGAGGAGTTAAAGGTGAAAAGAAATCGCCAAGGAGAAGTTGGAAAGATAGAAAATTTTGGCCAAAGATCTCCGGGCATTTATACCCATCGCATTTAATGTGATGGGGAACCTAACCGGCATGTGGGGAAATCATACCAATGGGAAGGCGACATGTCAGGCGGGAGAAACTACAACGCCGCATATTAAAGGCGTGTGGCCGCCACACGCCTGACGCCACCCTAACGTACCCCTGCAAAAAAGCAACTGCTCCACTCCATGATGCGACAACCACCTCAATCGACAGAGTAACAATGACAGGTGTCAGACGTCAATCCCACCAACCACACAAGTTGTCCTTACCTGGAAAAAAATCACCTTGAAGAAACCTTATCCAAATCCATGAGTTGTTTTGGTTCACTTCTGTATGCCAAAATCCACACGCCGTTTTTGCTCACTTCTGTATGCCAAAATCCACACGCTATTTTGGCTCACTTCTGTACGCCAAAATCCACACGCGGTTTGCTCACTTCTGAACGCCAAAATTCACGCGCTGTTTTGGGCTCACTTCTGTACGCCAAGATACACACGCTGTTTTGGCTCACTTCTGTACGCCAAACCCCATGGACTTTTTTGGCTCACTTCTGTACGATAATGTCCATGCACTTTTTTTGGCCCACTTAGGCAGACACAAATCTATATGAGTCCAGAATCCCTCCCGGTTGATAAACTCATCTGGAAGCCACACTTGACTGGGGGACTTGAAGAGGTATGATCCCAAATCACACGTAGACACGTGTTAAAGGGACCACACCGCTCCAAGCTGGCAGCCTCACCATTCAAAAGCGTCCAGAAGGTTCTAGCAGCTTCTGGAAAAAGACACCTGGCGACAAGAAGATGCTCCCAACAGACAGAAAGGACAACAGCTAGCATCAATGGTGAGACGCCAGCATCGATCACAAGATATCTACAGGACAGGCTGACAGCCAGTACAAAGGAACGCTGAGCTGGAGCGAATAACCATGCGCCACGTCACCTCCAGGCCTGACTACGTCAGATGGGACAGAATGGACATTCCTCCCGGTCGAACAGCTGGCAGACAGACGGCTAGCTGGCAATCCTCCTCCTTCACGATTCTTCGGCTATAAACAGAAGGCTCAACCTCTAGGTTTAAGGATCCGATTTCTCACTCTCTACTTTATACACACACTTATCCTCAAAGCTATACTTATTCTCACGCCGGAGGGTGGTTACAAGAAGAACCCTCATCTTCTCCTTCTTGTAACGAGTCACTGGCGTTGTTCATTTTGCAAGACATCTTGTAAAGATCAGTGATTCGTCAAGTGCAGGATAGAGATTGAACCACCTTACACGAGACGAGACGACCCGACTAAATAGCGTTGTGTTATCTAGTGTTTCTTCAATGCGTGTAAAAAATTAAAATTATGTCACATTCAGTATTTTTTACACGTATAGTCTCAAGGATAACTGAAACTAATAACCGATGAGGAGTTGGATTGTTGATTAGGAGGATTGGCAACGAATCTCTCAAATCTCAACATGGAGACTGTTGCTGCGTTTGGTGATGTTGTTGATCTTTGAATGGAGTTATCTTTAGTTTCAAATATGAACATGTCGAGATGTCGTTACTATTTTTAAAAAGCTTGCTACCTATACATATTCTCCATGTACTGTTTTAGGTTCTCTGCGAATGGAGTTATTCAAAATTTAACAATCAAACTGATTGCAGTTCAACACTTAACTGTTTTGTGAAAGAAAATAAACTTGAGCTCAAAATCCAAAGACTTTATTTAAAACACTTTTAATTTAACAAAGTTAAACTTATTTGAAACTATCTTCTAAACATACAATATATTATAAAAAAAAAATCAATTTCAAATTCAAACAGGAAAAGTTAATGAAAAACTTCCAAATAAATAGCAATTCTAGCTTTTGTGTATAAATCTTACTTATTCCTTAATCTAATAATTCTAACAATTTTGTAAATGATAATCATAAAATCATTTAATAGCAAGGCTCCTTTACATGATTAATTAACTTCAATTTAACATGTTAAATCTAGCTTTTCAAGTCACAAGATGAATGGTTGCGATGGTGGAGACGTTCTTGAGCTGGCAAAGTAGCAACAAGAATCATTTCAATGTAAAGGTTTGACTCATTTACCTTGAATTTATCTTCTGAAGTGATCTCATGATATATATATATATATATATTGCATTAGATTAGCTTGTTTACTGAAATACTTAAATTCGTGTGTCTATTTTGAATCATAGAACGTAATCTGATATGTGAATCTTGTAACCATATCACTTATATACTTGTCTCGAAAATAAACCATTTTCACCCTTACATTTCTCAACTATTTTCCAAATTCATGTTTAATTTCTGCAAACGATGATAAAGCTTCTCAATAGATATCAAATTGGTTGTTGTTGTTGTTATTATTATTCACATGGCTTCCTTTTCTATCCGCAACAAGTATTGCTCGATCTTCTTCATTCAAGTGGGCCCCAGATCAACCACCGTCTTCGTTTTTATACTCACTCTCTGCTGCAGCTGTACCTGAGCTACAACCTGCACCACCGCCTCTGCCTCTGCACCCAAAGCTGACATCGGCTTCTCGGTCTCAAGGTTCATCTCTTGTTTGCTTTTAAAATTCAATAAAATACTTATCTAGTTTGTGAGATGATGATAGAAAATTAGTTGAAACTGAAAATTAGTCTGTTCAAAATAGAAGCATTGTTATTTCGGATTGTTTTGAGTTTGGTAGAGAAAGAGTGAATTAGTGCTTAGTTGGTGTTGTTTTGCGCTTAAGTTGTTTAGGGGTGGCTTGGCACATTTGATATATAAACAACTATAAGTGAGGAACCGTAACAGGAAAAAACACTTAAATGTAGTGATGGTCAGATGTAGTGTGAGAGAGAAAGATAGGTGGTCATGTGGTTATATAACCATCTTATGCATAATTGTCAAAGGCGTAAGGGGCACTTAAGGCTTAGATGCAAGGCGCTTGAAAAGCGAGGGCTTGGCATAACCATATCATTTCTAGGGTTTTTGACATGTTTTAAGCTTGTTTAGGCTGGTTCTAGGTCATTTTTGGATGTGGAATTTGCAGAAGTTTGCCGGAAATTTCAGAATTTAATTGTCCTCTTACTGGAATCTGACTGAAGGCTGAAATCTTGCTCGAAGGTCATTGGAGCACCCGGATGCTAGCAAAGCGTTTTCCCTGCGCCTCGCCTGAGGGCCTAGTCGCATGCCAACAGAGCTTGTGACAACATAGGTCTTATGTATCACTTTAAAAGAAAAAGGTGCATGTGTTTATGTCATTGTTCTCGTAGTTCTTTCCTTCCAATCTATTATGTATACCTGGGGCAGAACCATAGCGTTAGGAGCTCTAGCACGGACTATAGCTCAACCTCGTATTTGTAGTATTTTTTTTTTTTAGTTTTATACAAAGGAGACCCCTAAAAAACGAGGATACCCCTAACAAAAAAATAGGATACTTTATATTACTAAAATCCCATTTTTTTATAAGCCCAAATATTTTACAACCCGAAAACTTGTAGAATAATAAAGCCCGAATGATAAAATAAGCCCAAATTAACAATAACATAATTTAAAGTAGGCCCTAAATATAATGGATAAAGTTAGCCCAAGACCCAAAATAATATTATAATTAGAACACATAGTTATTGTCATTTGGTTTATCGGGTAGTGAAGCTAGCTTTGGTTTTACAGGTTGCAACCGCAATCGTCGAAAGATGTTTTTCTAAATTGAAGTTTGTCAAGACGGATTTACGCAATCGAATGGGCCCGGAATATTTGAAGATAGCTATGCTTTGTGCGGTCGAATAAAAAAACTTTTGATAAAGTAAAAGACGACGATTTCAAGCTACGAAAAAATAAAAAGAAGAAATCTATTAGGTATTTATTTTACTTTATTTATTATTGTTTTTTTATTGTATGATTGCACAGTAAAAAAATAAATTCGGAATACTCCTAAATTAATGAGCTAGCTACGCCACTGATGTATAGAACACCCCTCTGTTTTTTATTGTTTAAAACAATTTAAAGCATCTTGATCTAAAATTATTCATCTTTCAGAGAAGCAAAGAGGATGGACAAGGTTCCTTCTTTGTTGTTCTATTAGCTATCACTTTTGACTAGTCACTTCGCAGATTTTCAGAAGACAAGATAAGGTATGTGTTCATAAAATCTATTAACTTAATTGTAGGCATAAATGTCTTCATGCATACTGACTTTACTAGTCAATTTGATTGCAATTTTACTTCAAAAGCCACTAAGCCACAATCTTTGCATAAAACATCAACAAAATGATGCATACAAGTAAGTTAATGTGTTATATTTGTAAAACATAGAAAATATTGTGGAATTTACTAACTACTGGTTTTTTTTGGTTTTCAGTTGAACAGTCTAGGTCTACGGGTTTAAAGAGTCAACACTAAGACTTGGTAACTGTTTTTGGACCCTTAACATATATCATACTAGCGTAGGCTTTAAAATTGTGACGAAGGCATGTGGAAAACAATCGAGCAGCTCATCAGCTAGATTCTTATGTGGTAGGGAATAGGTTTTTGGTTATCAAAGTAGGAACAAGAATTATTTACATGTATACTTAACTTCAATTTAACATGTTAAATTCATGGTCCCTAGTTCCCCGTTTTTTGAAGGTTCCCCATTGTATTGGCTAAACAAGTGAAGCTCGATAATTGCCACATTTACGAAAGTATCATCTTTAATAAGTGATGCATGTCTGGTCTTATGCTTGATAATTGCGACATTTACTCTCCATATTTAGTTCCGGTGAGTGGGGGTAAGCAGACCCTCATGACTACTGTTACAACTAAAGTGTCCAACTTGTTATTTTTTATACAAATTAGATCTTATATATAAAATCCAAATAATTTATAAATACCAAGAACCCTGAATTCTCTCTCTCTCTCTCTCTCTCTAAAGCTAAAGCTGAATTTAGGGGTATCAACTTTGAACACTGATCGATTGAAGAAGATCAAACCGCCATTATTTCCAATACTCTCCCTCCGGCATCCTCTTCTCCGATGAGATGAGATGAGCGGAACACTTGTGCATCTGATTTCTTCAATCATCGTCACCATTTACATCTTCTAGATTCAAGCTCAAGCCGCACCTGCCACCGGTACTCTCTCTCTCACGCGTGCATTCATTTTTTTTTGTTTTACGTGTCTGTATTAATGATTCCGTAGTCTTTAATCAGCTCCGGTGATCAAGCAGTTATCCTCCATTCTCAAGTGCAAACAGTTGTGGAAGGGAATCAGCTTGGGGTTGTGCCTTATTCCATTCAAGTGTCACATGATGATGCTAAACTTTATGCTGTGGATTCCGTTAATAGCAACATTGTTCGAATTACTCCCCCGTTATCCCAATGTATACATCATTATAATTTGCCCATTGCTCTGCTATTGTTTTAATAAATAATAATAATAATAATAATAATAATAATAATAATAATAATTTGTTGATACAGATAGTAGGGCAAGATTAAGTGTGTACAAAAACTTGGTGGTGGTGGTGGTTCAGATCTGATCTGAGCAATGGAGGCGGTGGTGGTTGGGTGTTGGTGGTTGTGATGGGGGATGGGATGTGGCGGCTGAAGGTTGGTGGTGGCGGTGTGGCGGCTGTAGGGTAGTGGTGGGAGGTTGTGGCGGTGGGTGTTGGTGGTGGTGGTGGTGGTAATGAGTGAAGAGAGAGGGAGGGAGAGGAGAATGTGTGATAGAGAGAGTCAGAGAGAGAGAGAATTAAGGGTTTTTAATATATAATTTATTTTATTTCTTATACAATTGGTCATTGAATATTAAGTTATTTACTCGAACAGTGAGGTAAAATGATAAAAATATCTTCCTGTGTAAGGCATGCACATAACTATATTTAAGTAAAAAATTTAACTGTTTTTGACATAAAAGTTAAAACCTGTAAGATTTTGAAACATAAACAACAAAATTTACAAACTTTTACGCTAAACTACATTGTCTATAAAGTAATGTAAAATAAAGGTGAAAGCTTATAACTTACTCTTTATTAAACAGACATGTTGAAAATATTGTCATTGAAAATGGCCGAGCAGTGGGAGTGAAGCTAAGAAGTGGTCAAGTGAGTAATGGAGACCATTTGAGTTAATTTTTTTTTGAATCTAAGAAGTGGTCAAGTGAGTAATGGAGACCATTTGACTTAAATTTTTTTTTTTTTAAGATTTACTCATTTGACTTAACTTCTTTTATATTAAGTTTTACTTTCGGACGATAAATACGTACACGCACTTCTCTTATTTGATAACTTTTGTGATACCGTAGTTTGTGCGTGCAAAGCAAGCTGTTGTGAGAAATGCATCCATGTGGGATACTTTAAAGTTATTACCTAAAGAGGCTGTTTGAAAATCTTACGAGGAAAGGATTGAAAATACAAAGCAATGTGAGTCGTTTATGCATCTGCATTTGGGATTTGATGCGGGGGTGAGTGTCTAAAAAAATGTTTATACATATCTCGAATCTCTTTCATATTCAAATGTTATACATTTTGGTATTTCAATCTATCAAATAACGACCGCTATTTTATAAATGTGATACATTAGAAAAAGAATTTTAAAAAATTTTATATGTATATTATATCAAAACACTCTGGTATATATGTTATTTTACATGTATATTTAAGAAAAACCTATAAATCCAGCTATTATTTTATAGCTATATCTAATTGCTATTTACATAAAAAAAAGTTAACTGTCGTGATTTATGCTATTAGTCGCTATAACCCAAATACCAACACTTCATCGATTCGCCACATAGCACGCTATAGTGATCGCTATAGCCACTATTGACAACTATGTTGCTTAATTCTCTATAAGAAGGTGTTTAATTTAATATTCAATTACTAAGGGATACCAGAAGACTTAGGAATTGATCACATAGTTGTAAATGACTGGGACCGCAGAGTTGATGCCGATCAAAATGTGGTGTTGATATCTGTACCAAACGTTCTTAGTCCAGATCTTGCGCCACTTGGAAAGAATGTTTTTCATGCGTACACCCCAGGAACCGAAATGTTTCAACTTCGGGAATGGCTTGATCGAATAATACAAGCAACTCAAAGATGAGTAAAGTGTGTACTCATTTCACATTTTTCTATCATTAAATGAGAAAGAATGTGTAAACAACTTATTAAATGAATTAAACAGATGATTTTAGTGGTTGAAATGGGTCGGACTTTGTGAGAAAATAATAACTTTTTTATGAATAACTAGCGTATCACATATGACTACAAACATCATATCTTTTAATTGACGACATAGTTTTTGAATAAAACTAATTTAGGATGTATTAATGAATTAAATGTACTTTGTGTGAGTTTGACCAGTTCTTTTTAAGCTTTTTTTTTTTTAAGTTTTACAAATGTAAAATGTTGGAGATAAAAATACTAACTTGTTTGGATCCCCTCATAAGTAAATAGATAGAAATCGCCACAATGCACCACTAGAACAAATTGTGATCATTCTTTAAAAATGGTTTATAATTGTTAAGTGAAAGAGTAAATTGCACAAAACATCCTTTATGTTTCCTCAAACTTGCAGGTTCCAGCCTTAGTGTTTAAAAGTTGCTAAAAACAACCTTTAAGTTTATTTTTGTTGCGGGTTCATTCCTTTACAGCTAACCACGTTATTTTCTTCAGTTAAGTTCCCTCACATGATCAACCAAAATGACGAATATACCCTCACATGTTATGCATGTGAGGGAACTTAACTGAAGAAAATAACGTGGTTAGCTGTAAAGGATTGAACCCACAACAAAAATAAACTTAAAGGCTGTTTTTAGCAACTTTTAAACATTAAGGCTGGAACCTGCAAGTTTGAGGAAACATAAAGGATGTTTTGTGCAATTTACTCTAAGTGAAATTAGTCGGGACTCCATTAACATCCACAACGACTTTTTAGACTCGTTCCCTGGACACATGACACCAGCCCCACAGCTTTATTACTGTGGGAATTCTATTTTTCCGATAATCAGATTACGTGTTGTTCTATGAAAAGTATAACATTTTCTTTATGTATACTGCTATAATGCATATATGGTAATTTTATGGTTTGATATTGAGATGAATTACAAATCGTTTACTATGAAATCTAGGTTCTATACTTTTGTCGTTATTTAAATATTTTAAACTCTAATTCGAAATTTAATATATAATGTGGTCAAATAAAGTCAAACCCAGTTTAGTTGATCAACGCAAACTCACATTTAACATGTTAAATTTATTTAATATTTTGAGAGAACGCAAGTACTCCATTTCCTTCGACCTGGAACACAAATGCACCAATCTACTAAATCCATCATCAAACAAAACTTATTTTAATATTTTGAACAATAATTCGATTCCATATATAATTCGGTTAAAAAGGTTGAATTGAAACCTAGTTAATCAATGTGAACTCTCATTTAACATGTTTAAGTTTATTGTACAAAACTTATTTTAATATGTTTGGTAAAATAAAGTCGAATCGAGTTTAGTTGATCCATTCAAACGCTCATTTTATGTTTTATCTATTTATTTTAATATTTTGAGCCCGTATAAACTTCACACAAAACTTTATTTTAATATTTTGAACTCTAATCCGAAATTCAATATATAATTTGGTCAAATAAAGTTAAACCGAACCTAGTTGATCAATTCAAAGTTTCATTTAACATGTTAAAGTTTATCGTACAAAACTTATTTTAACATGTTTGGTCAAATAAAAATGAATCGAGTTTAGTTATTCAATGCAAACGCTCATTCAACATAACATGTTAAATTTATTTAGTTTAATATTTTGAGGAGTATCAGATCTAAATAACCCCAACTATTAGCCATTTGCCGCTATCAGTCCCAACTAATGAAATATGCGTTGCGGTCCCAACTTTTAATATGTTGGCACCAACGGACTATGACTAAAAATCAACTAACTGATTTTATAAATGGAACAAATTATGTTTAGTCATATTCCGTTGGTGGCCAATATGTTAAAAGTTGGGATTTTCAGCAGATATTTCGTTAGTTGGGATTGGTGGCGGCCAATTGCTGATAGTTGAGATTATTTAAATCCAATACTCCTTATTTTGAGACCTCCTAGATTCCACACAAAACTTTATTTTAATATTTTGAATTCTAATATGAATTCTATATATAAATCGGTCAAATAAAGTTGAATTGAACCTAGTTGATCAATGTGAACTCTCATTTTAACATGCTTAAGTATATCATATAAAACTTATTTTAACATGTATGGTCAAATAAAGTCGAATCAAGTTGTTGATCAATAAACACTCATTTAATATGTTAATAGAATGGAATATAGCTAGGGATACTATCTTGCAAATAAAATTTATTTTCAACGACCACTTATTTGAAATCTTGAGTATTTTATAACTTGATTCTAATTCGGATTTTTTTATTGGTAATACATATTTAATTGCTAATATACATATGCGTTGGTGATTTAATTGTTTAGTGGATTGGTTACGTCTTTACATAAAATAAAACCAGATACATTTTTTTACCCTTTTGTATAAGCGTGTTGTTTGTGTAATTGTGGTATTATTTTTATATTATATTTAAATATTTAATGAAGTATGTTATTATTTTTTCTTATTCCCATTTGCAGTCAATTTCTATCGTCTTCTGATAACAAATTTTTGTATCCGCCATTATACTACGCCTACATAATACTCACTTATAGGTGACACGACATTCGCATAAACATGAGTCGACATGACTCGTACCCAAAAACAAGAGTTTCCAGTTTTTTTTCCTTCTCATGTCTTAGACTTGTTTTTGGTGTATTTAAAGAACGTTTCTAGGCCAAAGATTTAAGATTTTACTCAATAGGTGCGCATTGTCCTCGCATTCTTCGCATGCTTCATTCAGAATCTTAAAGCAGTGCTGCAACACACTAACTCTCGTTACTTGCAGCGAGTTTTGAGTAACCAATGTTAAATTGATTGCACATTGAGCGAAATAAGGGCTGGCATTAGGAAAAATCATTGCTATGGTTATTCGGTGTCTCAAATCTCAATCTCAATTAATGATTTTCTTTATACCAGTTCAATATGGCCCCGACTTTATAGTTCATTTAGCAGAGGCGGATCTATAGCCACCCTGGGGTTCCTAGGAACCAGTTCGGTTTGTAATTTATAGTGTTAAGTAATATAGACAACACCGAAGGAACCCTTTAATATATTTTAGGGAAACATATAGACAAATGTGCTTGGTGGTTTACTAGTAAAGTGTGAGGTTTATATAGCTGAGGTTTCGAATTCAAATCCCGTCAGGGCGTTTCTTTTCTTTTTTTTTTCTTTGTGTTAAATATTGATTAGGCCCCTCAACTCTCACCATCTGATCTAAAGCATTGTCAATGCTTATACGTAATGCAGCTTGTACTACAACAACTTTCTATAATATCTATTAGTTGGTTATCCTTTCCTGTGAATTTAGTTAGATCCAAGTTATTTTAATTGGATCTCTAGTTAATGTTTTTCTATAGGGTAGATAGAAAACCTTTTGTGTGTACATGGTGATGGTCACGAAATGACAAAATGAGCGGTGAGGCTCGTCATAATAACTTTCTGTTAAGTTTGTGTAAGTTTATTATTGTTGGTTTTGAGGTGAATGATGAGGAAAGTTTGGAACAATGAAATACGGAAAAACTCCCCAAAATTTCGTTCGTGTTAGGCCTTTAAAAAAGTTAAGCTGACCGACTTGAGCATGCTAGATACGGTTCAACCGAAAAGAAGACCCGACCCGACAGATTAGACGTAGCAACATAATATAATACTCAACTTAGAACTTCTCTTGATAACTTTTGCTAAGTTAACTTATATTCCATAATATATACAAATCTTTGTAGTATAGTAGTCTCCTACAATAAGTACAATCTTTTTATTATGTGATGAACCTTACCTAACCCGACATGAACTGTCAAACCGACCAAATTTGTTTACGTTAGGACATCTAAAATTGAAACATTCAAAAAAGTGAACCACTTGAAAAAAATGTCTGATCCGCCACTGTATTAGCGCCTCCAGAAATATTAGAGCAACCCTTGACCCTCGACCTCTCCCCACTCACTATTCATAACAACCCCGTAGTGTACTACTATATTAATTAAATTCCAAACATTAATTTGTAACTTTGTTACACCCGACCCTTCCATTATTTCGCTCAATAGTATTTTCAAACCAAAGCAGGTCTATGCACCAACTCTCGTTACTTGAGGCACAATTTGAGTAACAATGTGAAACTGATTGCGAATTGAGCGAAATTAGGGCTGGCACTAGGAAAAATCATTACTATGGTTATTCGGTGTCTCAAATCTCAATCTCAATTAATGATTTTCTTTATACCAGTTCAATATGGCCCCGACTTTATAGTTCATTTAGCCAGAGGCGGATCTATAGCCACCCCAAGGTTCCTAGGAACCCGTTCGGTTTGTAATTTATAGTGTTAAGTAATATAGACAACACTGAATGAACCCTTTAAAATATTTCAGGGAAACCTATGGACAAATGTGTTTGGTGGTTTACTAGTAAAGCGTGAGGTATATATAACTGAGGTTTCGAGTTCAATTCCCGTCAGAGCGTTTCTTTTCTTTGTGTTTTATATGCTCAGGTATGCAACGAGTCGCCCCTCATTTTAAGTAAAATATTGAGTAGGCCTCTCAACTCTCACCATCTGATCTAAAGCATTGTCAATACTTATACGTAGTGCAACTTGTACTACAGCAACTTTCGATAAATATCTATTAGTTGCTTATCATATCCTGTGAGTTTAGTTAGATCCAAGTTATTTTAATTGGATCTCTAGTTAATTGTTTTTCTATAGGTAGATACAAAACCTTTTGTGTGCACATGGTGGTGATGAGGAAATGACAAAATGAGCGGTGAGGCCCTTCATAATAACTTTCTGTTAAGTTTGTGTAAGTTTATTATTATCGGTTTTGAGGTGAGTGATGAGGAAAGTTTAGAACAATGAAATACGGAAAAACTCCCCAAATATTCGTTTGCGTTAGGCCTCTAAAAAAGTTAAGCTGACCGACTTCAGAATGCTAGATACGGTTCAACCGCAAAGAAGACCCGACCCGACAGATTAGACTAGACGTAGCAACATAATATAATACTCAAATTAGAACTTCTCTTGGCCTCTAAAAAAGTTAAGCTGACCGACTTCAGAATGCTAGATACGGTTCAACCGCAAAGAAGACCCGACCCGACAGATTAGACTAGACGTAGCAACATAATATAATACTCAAATTAGAACTTCTCTTGGTAACTTTTGCTAAGTTAACTTGTATTCCATAATATATACAAATCTTTGCAGTACAGTAGTCTCATAAAATAAGTACAATCTTTTTATTATGTGATGAACCTTACCCGCTCTGATCCGAACCGTCAAACCGACCGAATTTGTTTATGTTCTGACATCTGAAATTGAAACATTCAAAAAACTGAACCACTTGAAAAAATTTCTTAATCCGCCACTTTATTTAGCGCCTCCAAAAATGTTGGAACGACCCTTGACTCTCAGACTACTCCCCACTCATTATTCATAACAACCAAGTAGTGTACTACTATATGAAATTCTAAACATTATTTTGTAACTTTGTTACAACCAACCCTTCCATTATTTCGCTCAATAGTATTTTCAAACCAAAGTGAGCCTATACACCAACTCTCGTTACTTGCGATGACTTTTGAGTAACCAATGTTAAACTGATTGCGGATTGAGCGAAATTAGGGCTAGCATTAGGAAAAATCATTGCTATGGTTATTCGGTGTCTCAAATCTCAATCTCAAGTAATGATTTTCTTTATATCTGTTCAATATGGCCCCGACTTTATAGTTCATTTAGCCAGAGGCGGATCTATAGCCACCCCGGGGTCCCTAGGAAGCCGTTCGGTTTGTAATTTATAGTGTTTAGGGAAACCTATAGACAAATGTGTTTGGTGGTTTACTGGTAAAGCGTGAGGTTTATATATCGAGTTCAATTCTGTAAGGGCGTTTCTTTTCCTTTTTTTTTCTGTGTTTTATATGCTCAGTTTTGCAACGAGTCACCCCTCATTTTAAGTAAAATATTGATTAGACCCCTCAATTCTCACCATCTGATCCAAAGCACTATCAATACTTGTATGTAGTGTAGTTGGTACTGCAACAACTTTCGATAAATATCTATTAGTTGGTTATCATATCCTGTGAGTTTAGTTAGATCCAAGTTATTTTAATTGGATCTCTAGTTAATTGTTTTTCTATAGGGTAGATATAAAACCTTTTGTGTGCACATGGTGGTGATGAGGAAATGACAAAATGAGCGGTGAGGCCCGTCATAATAACTTTCTGTTAAGTTTGTGTAAGTTTATTATTGTCGGTTTTGAGGTGAATGATGAGGAAAGTTTGGAACAATGAAATATGGAGAAACTCCCCAAATTTTCGTTCGTGTTAGGCCTCTAAAAAAGTTAAGCTGACCGACTTGAGAATGCTAGATACGGTTCAACCGAAAAGAAGACCCGACCTGACAGATTAGACGTAGCAACATAATATAACACTCAGATTAGAACTTCTCTTGGTAACTTTTGCTAAGTTAACTTGTATTCCATAATATATACAAATCTTTGTAGTACAGGAGTCTCGTAAAATAAGTACAATCTTTTTATTATGTGATGAACTTTATTCGGCTTGATCCGAATCGTCGAACTGACCCGAATAAACTTTGTTTATGTTCGGACATCTGAAATTGAAATATTCAAAAAAGTGAACCCTTTGAAAATAATTTCTGGAATCACCACTGCATTTAGCGCCTAAAAAATGTTGGAACGACCCTCGACCATCAACCTCTAGCTACTCACTATTCATAACAACCCAATACCGTATGGGCGCAGCTTAAGTAGGGAGGGATGGGGCGGCCGACCCCCGAACTTTTCACTCAGTAGTGAATAGTATGTAGTTTTCGTATAGAAATTTTTAGGTATATACGTTTTCGACCACCCGATTTTATAGAAGTTTTTCACTTCGATGACTTTCATTCTCCCGGTTACAAATCTGAAACTTCACCATTGTAGTGCACTACTACTATATTAAATTCCAAACATTAATTTGTAACTTTGTTGCACCCAACCCTTTCATTATTTCCCGCAATAGTATTTCCAAACCAAAGCGTGCCTATACACGCATCTCGCCACGTAGCAGCCGGTCGTTACCACACACACCAAAACTCGTGGGCTCCTTGTTATCACCGGTCGGCTGCAACCGGCAACTCAAAGAATATACTCACCAACCTCTTTGTTACGAACCCATTTCCAATAATGGATTCAAAACCCCACGATCTGGGGAACGGAGACATTCTAAAACCGATTCACCCCATGAAACCGGAGAATTCAACTATTTTGAGACTAATTGTAGCAAATTGTCGGAAGTTGTGCTTGGAACGAAGCTTTTTGTTCTTCTTCCGGTGATTCCACTAGCTTTTGTGGCGAAAGGTTACGGTCTCGGTAACGTGAGTTGTGTGATGTACAACTGCTTATGATTATGAGTATAACAATGTGATTGAGTTTGTGGTTTTTTGTAGCGGTGGGTTTTTTGTTTGAGTTTGGTCGGACTTGCTCCACTTGCGGAACGAGTGAGTTTTTTGACGGAGTACGTTAGGATTAATTTTCAATATTTGTGAAATTGAATTGTTTATGGTGTTTAAATTTTAATCGTTTATTTATGTTATTAATACTTGTTATTATTTGTTTTACAAATTTGGGGGATTTGAAAGGCAAATTGCATACTTTACTGGTCCTACAGGTCATCAATTCGATTCATTACTCCATTCCCTCACTGATTTTGATTTTGACTAGTAACAACTCAATTTTAATAATCTTACCGTTATTTTTTTAATGGGCAAATGTTACTCTACTCCTCCCGCTCATAAATTACATCAAATTAATCCTAGTCTATCTCATGCCTGGAATTAAACGATGGTATTCTCCACATGACACAAAAGCCTCTACCACCCGACCAAAGCTGGAATGGCAAATAACCATACTGTCATTTTAGTTTAATCCAATTTTCATCCATATAAACAAATAAGCGGCAACATTGATGACTTTAAGCAAACTATGATTGAGGGATTAAAAGATTTAAATCCTTGTAATATTACCTCTAATAGCTTGTATTATTAGAGGGTGTAAACTTCTCATGTGATACGAAAATACCACGCAAATCTAATATTAAAGTTACAGGTTTGGGTTTAGTCTAAATGGGTTGAGTTAAACCCACAAACATATTTATCTAAACGGGCTGGGTCCGGGTTAGCTGATCCATTTAACCTATTGTTTCTTATTTAAAATAATTCCATAACTTAACATGGTTTAGCGTAAATTTAAAATATAAAAAAGGGATGAGTATCATGATTTAAATTTAAACTTTAATTTTATATGCATTTGTATTTGCTAACAAATTTGTACTCTTACAGTATTAATATGCAAAAAAAAAAGATAACGTATCAACCCGAAAATACTCTGTCATACGTATGACATGATTTTTGGGTGCGCATAAAATTCTCATTAGATTTGACATATAAAAGTTGAGCTGAAATCTTTTGGTTGCAGTGGGAGGGCTCCTTAATGCAACATGTGGTAATGCAACAGAATTGATAATAGCATTGTTTGCTCTCCATCAAAGAAAGATTAATGTGCTTAAATACTCACTTTTCGGTTCCGTTATTTCAAACCTCCTCCTTGTTCTCGGTTCATCTCTCTTCTGTGGAGGCATAGCCAATCGAAATAAAGAACAAAGATTTCACAAAGTAAGATAACCAGTCATTTGTTTTCCCAAAAAAAAATCTTCACAGGTTCGATTTCGTTAACAAATTAATTTATTCCATTCTAAATAAATTAACAGAAACAGGTTGATGCAAACTCGTTGTTATTGATACTGGGGTTGCTCTGCCAGATTATGCCATAGTTGTTTAGATATAGTGGCGGCATTGAGGCGGAAGTTTCAATTGTTAAGATGTCTAGGGCAAGCAGCATTGTGATTCTTCTTGCTTACGCTGCATACATCATTTTTCAGTTGAAAACGAACACCCAAGTTTGTGAATTACAAGAGGTTGATAACATATTAAGATATAAAAACGAAAATAATCATATTCTTCCATTTGTTATACCTATATAGCAATGTCAAAAACAAACCACTCATTTAGCCATGAGATATGATATGCAACCAAGTGTCGTGTGTCTACTTTACTCGTGTAGGATTGTAGGAGGCATTTTCTATTATAATAACATAAAGTAATGTGATACGTGACATATTCGGTATAAAATAAAAATATTTAGGGTTGCGTGAAATTGTTCTGACATAATTGTATAGGTATAACTAGGGGTGTTCAAAACCGGATATCTGAATTTCGGTTATTCGAGATTTCGGATATCTGGTTTCACCATCTGAATCCGTATCTGAAATTTCGGATATCCAAAATTCGGATATTTGATCGGATAATGAATCGGATATCCGAATATCCAATTATTATTTTATTCTTTTATTTATTCTAGTATATTTTTCGGATATTTCGGATATCCGTAAAAATAAAAAATAGATTTAAAATCACTGTCCGAATCCGAAAGATTCGGATATCTGAATTCTCGGATAGTTCGGTTTCGAATATCGGATTCGTATACGTTTGAACACCCCTAGGTGTAACAGTCAGAATAATGACTACTTTCGTGATTTTCTGATATCTTAATATCATTTCGTTTATTACTCTGAAATGATATTAGTTGAATACACTAGTATGATTTAAAATTAATTAGGAGGAAGAAAGCGACGAGGAGGTGAAAGAAGAAAAGGCTGTGATAGGATTTTGTAGTGCATTTTTATGGTTAGTCACAATGACGGCGATTATAGCCATTTTGTCTGAATATGTCGTGGACACCATTGAGGTATGTGATTCAAGTGTGCATTGTTAGCTTGTACGATACAAGTGAATAATGTATTATTAATTATACATATACATTGTTAATTAGATTGCATCGGATACTTGGGGGGCTTTCTGTGAGTTTTATTACCATAATTTTGGTGCCAATTGTTGGCAACGCAGCGGAACATGCTTGTGCAATCGTATTTGCCTTCAAAAACAAATTGGTAACACACAAGACTATAGTGCATAGCTCTGGTGTATTGTACAACTTGTTAATGCTATGCGGGATGTCTCAATAAGTTTTTTCTCTTTTTTTTCGTAGGACATATCTTTGGGTGTAGCTATGGGCTCTGCTACTCAAATATCTACATTTTTGGTAAGGCTTACCAAACAATGATCGAATTCTACGGTACGAATCATCTAGAGGTGACAAGATGGGCGGGTCAGTAATGGTTCAAAACGGGTTATTTTCTATTAAATAGGTCAGGACGGGAAGGGTAGGAGTGGGTGGACCCGCTAACCCTCTTTGTCTTCTTTTCTATTAAAACATAATTAATGTGTGAATTACGCTAAAAACAAAAGTATTGCAATAGTAATTTGAATAAACTCAATTAGGAGGTAACTTTGGTGATTCTTGACGCGTTAGATATGTTTCCAATGTAGCTAATTTTCTTTTTGACTCGTTTTAGATGAAACACAACCCAGATCGGCTTGTTCATAAATAAATGGTTTGATTTTTCTTTTGGTGTAACCTTGAGAGTCTGTTACCGGAAAACTCACAGGGCAGCTGATATAAATGGGTCGAATTCCCACCTCTACATTTCCATAATATGCTTTTTGGTGGTCTTTTCATTGCAGGTTCCTTTGTGTGTTGTTGTTGGTTGGATAATGAAGATCCCAATGAGTTTGGATTTTGGACTTCTTCAAACTGGTTGTCTTGCATTCTCCATTCTCCTTGCAACCTTAACTTTACAGGTTTTACCATTTACCCCCTTCATGTTTTATAGTATGCACTTATATCCAAAAATTTGCAACATCTTTCTTTTCAATTCATGAACAATTGGATTCAACATAGGTTGCAAAAAAATATATATATAAATTGTGATATGCAGGATGGAAGTTCACACTACTTGAAAGGACTGATCCTAGTTCTTGCGTATGTAGTAATTGGCATATGCTTCTTTGTTCAATATGTTCCCTATGGTAAGTGATCAACATAACTCTATTTCTATACATGTTTTAATTCAATTGCTTTTTGTTTTCCTTTTTTTTATGTAACAATTTTGACCCATTTGGCATTTACATCACTAACGGGTCAAACAGGTTTAGAAAACTTAAAATGGAAGTCACAGTGTATTTTTAATGCATAAACCTCCTAAATCCCTTAATCGAAATATTAATTCTTATGCACCAAAAGATACATGACTAATTCTAAATCCAAATCTGCACAGACCAATCAGAAGCCAACGACTTGGGCATTTGGCTGTCATCACAGGAATTCGTTATTTCATCCAGATAACTTTTCCGGTTAGTTACGACGTGCCACTTCAAGTATCGGATTCCGTGGATGAAAGGGGTCAGAAGTATATGTAAATTTCTGGAACATTAAGGTGGCTTAATGTTTTTAAAAGGTTTGGAAATGAGGTTAGGGTTGGAGTTATGTGTTTAGGATCCAAATTTTGCAATGATCTGGCAGGGGGCAACTTATTTCATGACTACATTGAGAGTTCTTGTTGTTAAATAAAACCTCTTTTTAAATAATAAGAGTATGGTCACGATTCATGGAGTGAAAGAGACATAATTGTTATAAGTTATATAATAGGATCAACTTTGTTGTTCATTTTGTAGTTTAGCGAACCATGTTTTAAGCAAATATTAAAAAATGATACAAATATCTGGAAATTTAAAAGTGAAGGTAAAATTTGAATATTTGGAAATCAGTAATATTTAAACAGGTTTAGAAAACTGCAAATGAATTGGAAGCTACCTATCTCTTCCCGTTGATCGGGTGAGCCAATTCAGGCCGTTAACAAGCCGATTTGGGTCGAGACATTTTGGGTCCTTAACGAGCCCGGTTGGGTCGAGACGTTTCACATCGTTAATGAGCCAGATCGGGTCGGGTCGGGTCAAGAGGTTTTGAGTCATTAACGGGTCGAGACAATTCGACATGCATCGGGCCGAATCAAGACGGTTCAGACGTTAACGGGTCGGTTAGGGTTGGGATGTTTTGGGTCGTTAACGGTGGCCAGGTCAAGTTGAGACATTTCGAGTCATTAATGGGTCGGATTGGTTCAATACGTTTTGGGTTGTTAATGGGTCGGTTCGATAAGTTTTGGGTCGTTAAGGGTAGGGTCGAGACGTTTGGATTGTTAACGGGTCGGGTCTAGATGTGTCTGGTTAATGCTAGGTTGGGTCGCATGGAGACGTTGCGGGTCAGCGCGGGCTAATCGAGTCGAATTTTGGCCAGTAGGCGACGGGTCGGTAGGGGTGAGGCATTGCGTATTGGCAACATACGAGTTCGGGTTGAGACGTTTTGGACATCAGTGACCAGTCAAAGATTCAAATGACTTTACTTGAATTCCTTCAAAATTTGCAAGGATTTTGAATTCCTTTACTTTAAGGAATTTGAAGGAATTCATTTCCAATTCCTTTGCTAACCGAACACGATCAAAATGGATTGAGATTCCTATTCCTTCCTTTGTTGAAACGAACAATATAAGGAATGGAATCTAAATCCAATTCCATTCGAATTCCATTCCATTCTGTGAAATGAAAATTATCTAAGATTTGAATAGAAGAATTGTTGTTCACTTGTTTGTGGTTAGTTGAAAAAACAAAGTTGCCTTGGGTTCAGCTGTGTGCCCGTTGTGGGTGAATTCGGAGAAAGGTGGATCAAGAGGACAAGAACATCAATGAATTTGATGACCACATCCAGAGGATGAAAGAAATTATGGTATGTATACCTCTTGTTGCGGTACGTATCCTTAAGAGGAATACGTACCACATCCAGAAGACGAGAACATTAATGAAATGAATTTGACAACAAGCGTTTAAAGAACTATGACCCATGTGAAGATGAGCGCTCAATGGATTCAAACTGCTCGTTTGATTCAATCAAAACATGTTTAATCTTTATTATGTTTAAAATTTTGTGGTTTTTTCCTCATTTTATGTGTTTCATTTTATTATTTGTTGTATGCTTTTATTTTTAAGTTTATGTAGGTTTTTTTAATTTATTAAGTTTATATATGTTTTTAAAATTAGTATTAGTTTATGTAGTTTTTTGGTGTGATTTTTTTTAATAACAAAACCCAACTTTGGGGCCCACTCCTTGTGGCCAAGTGAAGTCCGCATATTCGGACTTGGATTCCGGACAACCTACATGGGTGAGGCCCGCAATGTTAACAAACCTCTTTCCTCGTCCGTTTCTTTCTCCACATGTGTTCGGACGACTCCACAACCTACGTTGCGGGTTCTGTAAGACGGACAATTTGTAATTCATTAAATGCTTAGATCTTGTATGGGCTATCGTCATTGTACCCATTAGCCCCAACTGACGTTAAACACCGCCTCTACGCGGCATTATCAGAGCATGATCAAGCCCTGTTGAGCTTGTTCATGGGCGATGGGTGATGAAGATGATTGTTTGAATGCACGGTTCGAGGAAAAAGTAGTCGTTGGCGACATTCTTTAAATAAATCAAACATTTAATGATTTTTTACCTACACCATTCTCCATCTTCATCTTCTATATTCATTTCTTAACCGTTTCAAACAATTTGAAGGTTCGTTAAACAACCATGAATCTTTGGGATCCAAATAACCCGTTTTGCTAAACCCTTCAATGGAACGAAAACATCTCGTTCTACTGAAACCAAATACCGAATGAAGATCCACTAAAGAACCTGAAAAACCTCTTCAATGCTAACTTATTCAACCAAAACTATGTTTAGCGTCTCGTACTTGAAATTACCACATTCAACCAAACTTAATACACACAAGAGATAATTCCCGAAACCCAATGGATACCCAAAATGCTTCGACAAACATAGTCCGCAATGTCAAAAATATAACACATTTTAAAACAACTAGATGTCGAGCCCGCTAAAATAACAATTGAGAAGTTCATATCAAGCACTTATATGGTATCGCAACTGATGGGTGTTGCTTCTTCACAAATTTACTGTGTAAAGTAGTTGATGAACTCGGTGAATCGAATCTGTTGTTGGGTTCGGAAATTTGCAATCTGCCATAGTGATGTTTGCAAAAACAAAGTGTATTTTGTATAGATTTGCGTCGGTTTTAGTGTTTAAATGCGTTTGACGTATTGGTATATTGTGCTTATCAAGTGTTCGGTTTTTCAGGTTTAGCGGAGTCTAAATGAGGTGAAAAGAACATCCAAGTCGAAAAACGGGCTCGAAGGTACCTGGAAGTAGAAGAAAAACACTGTGCTGGAAACCACACCTCGTCGTGCCACGCGATGGGGAAAGAAAAGTTGGTCGTGTGGCTCGACCAGTGAAAGTCAACAAGTCAAATTTCATGTTTCCTCGTACCACGCGACAGAGAGGAAATGTCTGGTCGTGTGGCGCGACGATGTAAGGTAGTGAAAGTTGTATATAATTATCCAAATCGCATGGAAACCCGACCTTTTGCTGTTTAGTAGTTTTGTACATTTCGGCGATTTTATTAGTATACTTCCATCTTTGATCCCGTTACTTCATGTTTGATCATATCGAATTGATTGTTGAAGCTGTGATGACTAGCATGCGTGGCTAAACGCTCGGTGACTTCCCCGGATGAAGGAATTGCTCTGTTTATACACTTTGAACTTTGTTTGTTGATTCGTATTAACTTGTAATTTACTACTTGTGTTGATTTTGTGAAACATTTATTATACTTGAATTGTTCGTTGTTTATCAAGCGTATTAGTGATTTCCTTGCATTATTAGCGGGTTAGTAAATTGGTGAGTGATTGTATAGTCAAAGAAGTTGTTAGGTGTTATAGTAGTTAATTAATCAAAAGTTAAACATTGGCCACAAATTCCCTACGGATACGCTCTTACTTGCCTATACTTCGTAGGTATTTAAGTTAAATATAAATACTTTTGATTAGCCTACGACAGCTACGTCAGCCATAGATATGCAACTCTTGGTTGGAAATCTTCTGCAAATTCGACGAGTTCAGAATCTTATGAAGATCTGGTGACCAAGATCCATCTGGTTCATATCCGTTCAAATGATGATCTCCCTCATCTTCTCCGTTTATATGGTGAGTATAGGTGGTTCAGGTATGGTGGTCGGAAAGCAATATGTTTTTCCGGTGATAAAGAGACAGGGGTGGAGAAAGAGAAGATATAGAAGCCAGATTGCTAAAAAACAAGGTGGTTGTAGTGATGATGGAAGTGGTGGACCAAAAAAATGTTTTTCATGGTGGTCGGGAATTTTTGGGGTTAATTGACTGTCGCTATATATTAACTTTTTTTTGGTCTGGATGAACATATTCATGAGTTTTAGAAGACAATTCTTCAAATTTTGTTTTTTTTTTTAATTTTCCATTATGTGATTCATATTTCTTAAGGTACATATTTAGAAACAAGTATTCATTAATTAAATAATCAAGCATAATTTATTTATTAATCAACTTTAATTTCATCAAATAAACTATTAAACTAACCTAGTGATTATTGTTTTAGTAAAAAAAAAAACTAAAATAATGGAAGGCAATTAACCAAATTGGAACTCAAAATCTTAATTGGGAATAGAAAATAACCAACACTAAGTTAAATGAAGAAGTTGAACGATAATCGTGGATTACCTGAAGGGCGGCAAAGGACCTGGTGAGGCTAACCGGCAACTCCAGCGAGACCTGTTCGATTTTTTCCTATGCTTGTGGTGTGCATCGGTTCAATTTTTTCTTATCGTCTGTTCGTTTTTTTATTTTTGCAATTGATGCTTTAAACGTATAAACAAACAATTTAATTTTCAAAAGCTAAATAGGGCTACACACTTAAACAAAATAAATTTTGGGCCTAAACAATTTAGCTACTAATATGGGCTTGATTTTTTTGTTTGTTTTACTGTGGACTCAAATATTTATATTGTTTCATATTTGTTATTTAGATTATATCATATGTTTATACGTTGAAACTTATAATTTTTTTGGGCGATATCAAAATTTATGGGGTTATTACTCTTTTTCAAAATTTCACAGGGCCGTTCAAGATTTTATAGTATATATAACACTAAAAACACAAAATTCACAGGGTGTAAGCGACCCCGTACTCTAGCATTAGGTCCGCCAATTGGTGATGGTTGTTGGAGATGATGGTGTTGCCGAAATCAAACAAGAAAAAAGGGACAAGATGGAGATGGTGGAGCTGCCCCTTCGTAATCTTCATCATCGTCACCCCTTTCTTAGATCCGACTAGTTTGTTTTGACAAGAAAACGACTCGCCAACAGTGGTGGTGTTTGGTTTAAGAAGATGGTGTTGGTGGTGTTTTGTTAAAGAAGATGGTGGCCCACATGGAATAATATATAAACAAACATAATCGTCTCTCGGTTAACAAAATGGATGAATTGTCACGTTTTGAAAATCATGAGGATAGTAATAGTCGCAAAATAAACTTTTGAATGAAAAAAGCAATAGTGAACTAACTCCATGAATGAAAATTACATATACTCATTTGCAAATATACATATAACTATTTAATGTTCGGGATGTAGGTCGAGTTTCAATTTCTTGTTGACCCAGTTTCTATATTACTGATATGCGTAAAATACAACACATAAATCGTATCAAATACGTTAAAAAATCAACCATTTTATGTACTAATGTTGGAAAAAGTGTGTTTATTTGTATACTTTTGATTTTCAGGATTAAAAGAGCTCAAATGTACAAAAGGGACAAATTAACGGCAAAAACCAATATAAATACAAAAGAAGAGAAGTTGACACTTCATGCCGACCACCCTTCGAGCTTCACCCCAAGACCAAAAACAACAAGTCAGAAGACTGACACGGGGCTGCGCTCCACTCCAGATTCCATGAAGAAAAAGATAAACAGAAGCAGACAAAAGACACGGGGTCGTGTCCCATGGACACGGAACCGTGGTCAACTCCCATATTTTGTAGAATCTTGGATAGTACAGCAAGTACAATGGCCAGGGGCCGTGCCGTTGACACACGGGGTCGTGGAGCATCTAATCTGACAAGAGAATTAAATGAAGACAGAGAAAAAGGAGGCATGGATCCGTGCCCACCAAGCACGGGGCCGTGTGAGCGGTCTGTTTCAAGCTATAAATAGGGTACTTGGTTTCATTTCAACTCATCCCTTAGCAAACCATTTCTCTCACACTTGCCATCAGTCCACCACCACTACAACACCAACACCCACCACCATTGTTAGGTCTTAGAAGTGTGAGACTGACACATCAAATATATGCAACGGTCTAAGGTAGTTAACTGGGATTAAGTAGGTTAGTTTGTATTAGGTTTGGACCTTTATAGGTCATTTGAGCATGCCATAGGCCATGTGGGCCAGGCAAGCCCATGAGGGGCATGCCCTTACCCTAGGTATATAAGCTAAACTTATGTTATTTCTAGGGTAAGGCTTTTGGATTTCTCTAGAGAGCCTCCATCTTATACCAGACGGTTTTGCTTGTTCATGTAATAGAATCGTGTGCAAGGTGTTAAAGTTGATTCATATTGTAATTTCATCTTTCGGTTTTTCTTGGATCATCACCAAGTTTGGATTCCGCCCATCCTTGGTGATTGTGTGATATCGTTGTTAGATCCGGATTTTCGGGACTTACAATTGGTATCAGAGCGTGTTTGAACCTGTTTCCAGGCTCAACTATGATATCACACAGTGTTTCTGATCATCTTGGATTGGAGTTTGAAGATCTCGGATCATTCAGATTGATCGCTTAAAGGTATTGGACCATCTCGGATTGATGAACATGCATCTTGAATCCATCTCGGATCATTAGATAAGCATCTCGAATCGGAAAGCTTGCATTTCAGATCATCAGAGTTGTTTTTCGGATCAGAATAGTTGCATCTCGAATCAGAGCATCTCGGATCATAAGTGTTCATCTCGGATTGCATCTCAAATTTGGGAAGCATCTCAGATTGAAACAGTGCATCTCGGATACCATCTCGGGTCACTATTCCGAATCACCATCTTGGATTAGCATCTCGGATCACTGTTTTGATATTCCATAGTTACTGTTTCGAATTCGGTACTGTTCCGAGTTGTACACACAAAGGTGGAAAGTTAACCAGCTAGCGTAACCGGAGTTAAACGTTTTCGTACGCAGAATTTGATCCATAGACAATCTTGACAAACCGGTTGCACGGTTAGACTCATGTGATTTTTAGGACAAAAAAAAGGCACGAAAATTCCAAAATAGGTCTTTGACATTATATATCATTGGATTCGTATCGTCGAGACGAGTCTAACGGTACATTTTGGTAAAAACAGTTTTCGGACATTTTTATCGTTTTTACCGTTACGGTTTCGTTTATCCGAAGATGTTTACAGCCCGAGCTCAGCACTCGAACATAGTTTTCAGCCAAACACAAAATCAAAACCCGAACTTGCAGGGTGAAGTGAAGGAAAAGCTGAATGAGTTTATTGGAAACCACAATGTTGATCCAGTTGCTGACTATGTGATGTGTTTGCTTGAACGTGGGAGGCGAAAAGAGGAAGTAAGAGATGATATGAATAGCGTTTTAGGTGATGACAAAGACTCCTTTGTATCTTGGTTGTGGGATCATTTACAATCAAACCAAGATCTCCTAGATCTATACACTAAATTAACAGGGTCTCATCCTAAAGAAGTGTCCGAACAGAAACATCAAGCCCAGCAAGCAGCAATCAACAGCCCAACACCCCAACTCTACCTCAAGCCCAAACTCACGCTGACAAACCAAGATCGCTCATTGACACAGTCAACTACCTTTTGTGCCCTGAACCTTGCAGGAATAGGGTTGCTTAACTCAGGGCACTTAATTCCAAAATGCTAATGATTACAACAATTCAGTGGCTCAGTGCATCGACTTTCGAGAAAGTAACAAGTTACTCAAAGAAAAGGTTGAAGCACAAAAGAAAGACATAACTCAGCTCCATCTGGACGTAAATCAACAGAAACGTTGGGTCCATGATTACAAGACCATATTACAGTAAAACACCATGGAATGCGATTTGGTAAGAGTTGAGCTGGGACTTCTTGCTCGAAAATATCAACAAAACGAAGTTAATATAAAGAAGTTTGATACATCCAGCAAGCTCGTTCAAGACGTGTGCAATGTGCAGCTGGCATATAAGGAGAACAAGGGGAAGGGTTTGGGATTCAATCAGGTTGCCCCACCGTATAGTCACAACTACACAACAATGCCTAAAACTGACAAAGATATTAAAAAAGCACAGCATATGGTGTACGGCAAACCCAGTGATTATATGTCAGACACGCGGGAACCATCTGGTGCTGTTGACTCTTTTAATGATTCAGCTGGAGTGTCTGGTCTTTCATCTGATAAACCAGGAATCTCCGACTTTATCAAAGCTGATGAAGAGAGAGCTGACTTGAACAAGACTCCAAGTGCATAAACTGAACAATCTGAACCTTCTGCTTGTGATGAAAAGGTTCAGAGCAAGCTAAAAGAGCAGAAACGAGCAAATCAGAGACGAAGAAAGCAGAAGTTCAAATGTCAAGGACAGTCACGCTCTCCAAAATCATCAGTGGGCAAGAATAGCCCTCAAAAGGCTAGTGTTGTGAAAAACGCTTTTGTTAAGCCGGTCATTAATGGCAAATGTGAAAAATATGCCTTTGACCGTGCTAGCATAGCTTTTGGAAAGGTTGGGGAGATTTCTGAAGAAGACTTGCAATCTAAACAAAACAAGAAGAATCAAAAGAAATCTCCACAACAGAAGAAGGCCCTTGCAAACTACAAGTATAAACATCCAAATTCATCTTCCTCTGCAAGAACAATGCAAGGAAATCAAGCACAGCAAGGATCAGTTCATCCTTCAAGGCCTGCAAGAACAAATCAAGCTGATCAGGATGCTTTATACATGAAGAGACAAACGTGCTTCAATTGCGGCATTCTTGTCACATTGCTCGGAATTGCACACGTAGTCCCCATGTTCCGTATCATGTTCAAAATCAGAAGGTTACACCTAAGGATAACAATCATTCGAAGCCGATTAAGGTATCATCACCTAAGGCAATGAAGAATGTGAATCCCAAGGTTAAACCATCTGATGGGGATTGGAATGTTGCCAAAAACAAACGCAAGGCTGTTCAGAAACAAAAATCTGTTTCTAAAATGACTAAACCTGAAACAGCTAAAGTTGCTCAATCAAAGGCAACAATCGCGTTTGTTAAAATGAGCTAGATTTGGAAACCCAAATCCAAAGTGGCAACAACATCACCAATCCTCAAAACAAAAGGGGACTTGTGACTAAAAGAAATGTCTTTTTTTTATGCTTCAGGGAAACCCAGGTCCATGATGGCCTGGGTCCCACTGTCTTACTAACCTCCTTATTTTTCAGGAACAACCAAGGAGGAGCTGTTAACAATATCTGGAATGTTGATAGTGGTTGTTCCAGGGACATATTGGATAACATCTCACTGTCGCAAAAGTTCATATTCTTTTCTTGAGTGCGATGTTTCCTTTGGAGGAGATGAGGTAAGAAAAGATCATCGAAAAGGTACAAATTTAAATTTCATGCTTTAATTTTGAAATTGATTAGTCTTTAATCTAATGACGGAAAAGCAAAAACAAAAAAAAATATTTTCCTTTTCTTTCATTTAAAACTTTGTACATACGTTTTCTTTATTAGGTAAATTTGTGCATAAAGTGTGATGCACAAATTTAGGAGGGGAAGAGGGAGATATATGTATATATGCATTGTTTGAGGGGGAGAAAATCAGTAAAACATTTGAAAAATAGAAAAATTCAAAAAGTCTTTTTGCATCAAATGGGAAATGAAATGAATATTCGTGATAAAGGGCGTGACTGACACATGTAAGGTGTCGTAGCTGAAATATTAGGATCTAATGTGATAGTTTGGTAGGCTAAACGCTCAAAGTGATTAAAAGATACTAAGTGATATAAACATAATGAACTATGTATCTTGTGGGTAACATACCATTCGCGTATGATTTCATGGTCTTAAATCCTGTGTTGATAGATAGTCAACGTCTGAAGTTTTGGGTCTTTATGCTGTTGAGTCATTCGGGGGATATCTTGGCTGTCCTTCTGTTGCATCCAGATTATATACAGACCTAGGCACAGTCAGGATATCCTTAAAAGAGCCAAAATAGAAGGGCCAAAACCTTAAAAGAAAGAAAATCTCATCATGAGAAAATTCCATGAGCTTGAAAAGTCAAACATACCATAAGGTATTTGCCTAACCCTCGTCAGATATTATTGGTCACTCTGCTGTATGAATTACTGACCTGTTCACCAATAGTCTGACGTTGTAAAAGATAAAGGATGATCTCAGTATACTCACCTGCTACGATTAATTGTTGTGCTTACCTTAATCGCGGGGGTATGTCATGGTATTGTAGCACGAGTATTATAGTATAATACTACCTTAAGCATATCACAAAGTTGAAAAATGAAAGTTGAGCATAAAGTTTAAATGGGTAAACATATTGGCAATCGCTTAGACCAGTCTAAATAAGTTCGCACTAGAAAGTGTTCCTTGGTCCGCCTGAAAATGATTTTGATCCCATTGCAATTGTATAGTTGTAACCACTGAGTTAGTTTTTTCGTTTATTTGCATTTCTGTTTATATTATTATATTCTAAATTTAAAAAAAATAAATAGAAAATTAAAAAATCCAAAAATAGAGTGCTTTCTTTGTTTTATTAAAAATTATTAACCGTTCTTGAAGATTTGACTAATCATCAAAAGATGAAAGAAATTTGAATTTTGATCCAAGTATAAGTACTTGGATGTACCAAGTGTTCATGCGGTACTTTCCTTGTTGCATAAGAATGTTTGCTTATAAATTTCCGAGAATTGTGAAGATCCTGATTTAGATGAAGAAACAGGGGTTGCTGAAAATTGAGATGCTGTTAGTTGCTGATAAAGCATGAAGCATCACAACAGCAAAGTGTGCCTGAGTCAGAAGAACTAGATGCCAGTCATCGTCTGACAGTGATAGTACATTTGAAGAAGTACATGTAAACTTGCTTGCTTGAAACAGAAAGAATGAAGAAGAAAAGAGCTGCTGAGATTCCTCCTCTCACTTTCTTTTTGACAAAGATGTTTCAAGCAAAGCTGATCAAGATCTTGATATGAAACTAACCACAAGAGCAGAAGAAAGAGACCCGGTGCTGAGAGTTCGTCGAAGTGTGAGGTCCTAGAAGTTTGAGACGGACATCCACAACACTTATAGCATAGCGACAACCATAGACTCTGTTGAAGACGTTGCTGAATTTATGCTATGAAGACAATTTGATGCATCAGTCTAGGGGGAGATTGTTAGGTCCTAGAATTGTGAGACTGACAGACCTAATATACACAACGGTCTATGGTAGTTAACTGGGATTAACTGGGTTAGTTTGTATTAGGTTTGGACCTATAGGTCATTTGGGCATGCCCTTACCCTAGGTATATAAGCTAAGCTTATGTTATTTCTAGGGTTAGACTTTTGGATTTCTCTAGAAAGCCTCCATCTTGTACCAGGCGGTTTTGCTTGTTCAAGTAATAGAATCGTGTGCAAGGTGTTAAAGTTGATTTGTATTGTTCTTTCATCTTTTCGGTTTTTCTTGGATCTTCACCAAGTTTGGATTCCGCCCGTCCTTGGTGATTGGGTGATATCGTTGTTAGATCCAGATTTTCGGGACTTACAAGCATCACCATCATCCATATTTCATCTTTTAGAGTGTGTAGTAGTCTCGGGATCCAAGATTGATTGTAAGAGTTCTTGTCAAACAAAGGCCATGCTTGCCTAATCTCTTACGTCGCTTGGTGAAGACAAATCTTTTATGTATTACTTTTGATTTCTAATCTTTAGCAACTTTTTAATTGGGTATGTATTAATGACTTTAATAACTAGTTTTTTATATTGAAAGTGAACTTTGGTTAAACATTTCTTCATGTTACGTTGATTCACTCATTCGTGTCTTTACGGTCTATATAAAGCGTGTTAACTACCTGGAAGGGGGTTAGAAGAGTGTTTGGGTAAAGTTCTTGCCTCGTTCAGTGTATAGATCCTGCAAGGACTTGGTTCAAGCTTATTAGGACTTCTCTTGAGGAAGATAGCATCCAATTAGGGGAAGTAAGAACAGCTTGAACCCCTTATAAATAAACAACTATTAAAACTTTGTCTGGCCTTGCGGGACTGTATCCTTGTTGACTCAGACCAATATGGCTGAGGGTAACGTTGCCTTCACAAGCGTAGCATACCACTTTTCGCATTAATAACTTATTTAATTATCTTTTAATAATCCGACCTTGCAGGACTGTATCTCTGCTGACTCAGACCAATATGGTTGAGGGTAGCATCGCCTTCACAAGAGGGGCATGCCACTATAACTAAGATAATATCTTAAAAAGCCTAAAGTGCGGAAATCATCAAAGAATACACAAAAGTGGATTGTCATCAAGTGATTCCCTCTTGTCTATTTGTTTTTCATTTCATTTACGCTTTTATTTTTATTGTCTTTTAAAGCTTTCAAAACTTTTATCAAATTTTGGTTAGATTAGACGTTAACAATAAGCCGATATTAAAAGATCTTATGTCCTTGGACGATTTCGGTATCTTACCATCACTATACTACGTCTACGATGGGTGCACTTGCCCTAGCATGTGTAGATCGTTAGTATTGTATCGTATTTTATAAATTTAAAGCTTGATCCACGAGTAAAAAGTGCTTAAATATAACAGAAAATTATAACACACTCACACCAGGTCAATTACATATAGAAGTTTGGCGTTAAAAAAATAACTACTTTTAGCTTATTTATTATAAACATAGGGGACATGATATAATAGGAAGTTTATATCAATAGGAAGGATATGAAGTAATCTTATACGTCTAATTGCACTATCAACGACCAAGATTAAAATCAAATAAAAAAATCTCATTTAAACACACTGTCCGAGCGTTCAAGGGTATTATCGTCATTCCAACTACAACCGCTCTTGAATATACATAGAAGCTTCGTAAAAAAGTTCATTACGTTTTACATTTCGATTGAAAGAACACACACAGATTGAAATTAAAGATAATCAAACTCCGTTGAAGTTCATGGCATCATCGAGAGATAATTTGAAGGTTTACCTTCTTGTTACTGATAAGAAATCCATATCGGAAAACCCTAAATCATCAAAGAAGCAACAAACAACATCAGATGAAGAAATCATCAATCAACAAGGAAAAATTAGCGAAAAATCAACAATGAGAGAACAAACTAGTAGAAAACGAATAAAGATTTCTGATAATGGTATATTTTTTTTGCTTTTTAAACTTTAAACTGTATTCAAATTACATTTTATGAAGTAGAATAGTACCTAATATTGAGTATAAATTGTTTTAATGAGTTTATTTTATCATTGTTATATGCTTAGTTAGGTTTGTTGTTAACGATTGCGTTTTATATTAAAATTGTGACCTACTGTTTTTTATCTTAATATTGTGAACTAATGCCTTTATCTTAAAAAAATAGTAGAAACAAAAAGAGATTTATGATAAAGGTAATGGTAATTTTACACATTGTGTTTTATCTTATCTTTGTATTTGCTTAGTTAGATATGTTGTTAAATATTGTGTTCTATCTTAAAGCTGGTAACTACTGCTTTTTATCTTAAATTGTTAACTATTGCGTTTTATCTTAAAACTGTGAACTACTACTTTATCTTAAAATTGTTAAATAATGCGTTTTATCTTAAAAATGTATTATATCCTGACCCTATACATTTATGTTTTAAACTGACTTTGTTTCATTATTCTCTTTAAGATAAAACACAATAAGAAAAAAATGAAAAGGAGAAGAAAGAAAGTGGTGATTGAAACTTCAAAAGATAAAGATCCTGTTTCACAAGAGGAAAATACTGAGAGACCTATAATTCTGCATAAATCTGAACAACAAATAAATTCTGGTAACAAAAATCCCAGAAAACATTATTTTATGAGCAAATATTTGTTTATAATACACTTGTATATGCTAGGTGATGATTTTGTTGATCCCTCACCAATAGTGAAAAAGACAAAAAAAATATCGTTATTTCAGAGAGTGAGAAAAAGAAAAAGAAAGAAAAGTCAGATAACGTGACAGCAAAGAGATCACTAAGGAAGGATAAAACACAAGAACAACAACCATATTATGAATACGATAGAAGAAAAATCAACATAAGATGTACAGTCAATAATCTCCCAAAGTATCTTAACAATTTGTCAAAAGAGCAAAAGAAAATTGTGAGAGAAATAGGATTTGGCAGCACTATCAATGAACTTGTAATCAGTTCCTCGCAAATTTGGATATTGGCAAGTAAATAACTTTGATGCTGAAAATGATAGGATAAATACTGGAGATGAAAAGATTAAGATCACAAATGATTTGATTCAAAACGTATTTCTAATACCAAATGGCAAAATAAAGATTGAGTAAAAACTAAGGCCCAAAGATACAGATCTTATAATTAAATTCTGGCGGGAGCAATTCAGTAAAGAACTTTTGAAGAAACTGTATATTACCAATCTAATAGATATTTATAAAAAAGAAATAACTTGGAAGAGTGTTCAAACTAAATTTCTTGATTATATTTTGTACCATCATGGCAGAGGCAATGCAAATTAGCAATGTTAACCAAAGGTTTTTGCCATCAATGAAAAGTAACATAAATATCCAAGATTTTAGTTGATGTGAATATATGCTGAATTGTTTAAGGCGTACAAGAAAACAATGGCCTGGAGCTAACAAGAACTTCAATGACCTATTGGAATGCTAGCGGTATGAAATCTGATATTTATATATTTTATCATAAAACGCAATCATTGGTTACTTCTTTATATGCTTGCTTTATTGCTATCCTATCTCAATGCTGAATGCTTTTTATATGCTTTGTTTAAAATATGCTAGCTGTATTATATCTTATCTAAATGCTGAATGCTTTATATCATAAAATGCAATATATACTCTTGTTATCTCTGGTTAAATATGCTAGTTTAATGATATCTTTACTTAATACTCAAAGCTTTGTATCATAAAATGCAACATATATTCATTGTTATCTTTTCTTCATAAAACGCAATAATTACTCATTGTTTTCTTTTGTACCATAAATATGTAAGCTGAATGATATCTTAACTAAAACGCAACGTATATAAAGTTACAAAAAATAGTTAGGTACCTTGTTAACAATGATTTATATTAAAAACGCAACAAATTTAGTATTGATTATTTTTTAAAAAGCAATGATTTATACATATCTTATATGTTACAAAAAATAAGGATTTGAGGATCGTGAACAATAATTCTCTCTGGATAAAATTGAATCTACAACTTTACAAGAATTTAAAGATGAATTGGAAACTGCAACGCAAAGTGAGGGGAGAATACTTGTAAAAGAAACAAAGAAAAAAGAGAAAAATGTGGCAAAGAAAAAACAAAGAAAGAAAAATGAGGAGATTGAATATTATGTTCATCCATCTGAATCCGACAATGAAAATGAAGAAATTTGTGATGTTGAATCTGTAGAAAAAAATGACGATGATGTTGAAGAACTGAATGAAGACCAACCAAACATCCAACTAACTCTGTTTAAGTAGAAGAAGAAAACACATTACTAACTGCTGCACTAAATTAGATTGCACTAGAAGATACTCAAAACAGCCCACATAAAAGCAATGAAACTGAAAAAACACCAACAAAAATTGGAGGATCATGGGGGCATTTCTTCGAAAAAACCAACAGAAGGAAAAAACAAAAAAAATGTGGGTAGACAGTCAATGTCGATTGTGTAAGTTCATGCCATCACAAATTCAAATTGAAAAAACAAAAGGTCGTTCTAAAATACATTCAACAAAAAGTGGTGATGAAATTATGATAAGCGATAAAGGTGAAAAAAGTAATGAACAACATATTGTGTCAACCTTATATGATCATTTTAAAGGCTTTAACGAATCTTTCCAAAAGATCCAATCATACATAGATGATGTTATTGAACAATATCCAAATAGTAAAATTGTTCATAATAAAGTAAATGAATGGGCTTCATTGATGGAGAAATGCAACGATGTAGCTAAAATGCGCAACAAAGTTACTTTTGATTCAAGAATGATCAAAACTCCAAGTGATCAACGAACACCATCAAGCTTCTAAAATTTGAACCAAATCCAAAATGAAGAATAGAAAATGACATCATTTTCTCTCCATCAACTGAAAAACGCAATGAAGATACTACAATTGTGGTACAATCCTCAAGTCCTAAAAAAATGAGAATCCATCAAGTCTGGAAAAACGCAATGAAAATTCTTTATTGATACAATCATCATTTAATGAATAAACTCCATCAATAATGTTGGAGATGATCAACAAGACAGAAGAAGCAGAAAGAAGAATCAAAACAAAAACAATTTAAAATGATGAGGGACCATCCTTTGAAAATTTCTCAAAACACTACAAATTAGAAAGAAATAGAAGTGGAAGATGATACTAATCGCAACGCTGCACAATCCGAAGATCAAAAAGATGCAACAAGCCAAAAAACAGAATCTGAAAATGTTGATAAAGAATTAGATAAAACAAAAGGAGTTGAAACATGTATTCAAATTACAGGATTACAAACAATACTTAATAGTATTGATGAACATGAGAGTGAAAAAGAATGATTTATTGGAAACACATCATTCCTCAACCCATAAGAAGATCTGTATGAAACACCAGCAAAATTTGTTTAGGAAAAACAACAAATAAATGAAATCAACAAAACAGAAGAAATAATTACAAAACGACCAGATCGTCAAAAAAATGCAGGAGACGCATTATGTTCCCCATACTATCAAAGACAAATAGTAATGAACGACGTCAGAACGAAGATTGAAAACAACATTTCTGGATATGCTTTCCATGTAGAATGCGACATAATGTACAAAAACATTTATATATATATAAATCACACACTCTCACACAAAACAAATGCAAAATCATATATAATTCAATTTTTTTTTGTAGGGAAACTCTTTTTTTAATAATTGATCACGTATCTTTGTCAAGATGGGCAGTAGAAACAATGAGGCCATGATAGGAATGACAATGGGCCGGGTTCGGGCCGAGTATTGGTAATCCCAAGCCCATACCGGTTGTAAATCTTTGGCCCATACCCGGCCCATTACCCGTCAAGTATTTATCGGGTAATTAGCCATCGGGTATCGGTATACCCGCGGGTATCGGGTATACCCGTTAATTTATTAAAATACAATTAAGACTACCGTGTGTGTTTTATACTCTAATGTTTATATAATTGACTATTTTAATAACTACAATAATACATACATATCATATTCAAATGCATATTTGAAACATATACCTACATAATTAACTAATTATGGTACTGCTACTTTGGAACACATAATGTTAGTTTATATTTTTTTGTATTTAATCGAACGTACAACATGAAAAATAGCAGCATTAATGTCAGTTTATATTTCTTGCATGAAAAATAGTAGCATTAATGTCAGTTTATATTTCTTGCATTTAATCGAACACCAGACATAAAAAATAGTAGCATCAATTAGGACCCAGGTAATCTCCCTAACAACTTGAAATGTATTTAGAAAATTCCAAAACTAATACACATATCTAATCTGCATAGAAACAATATAACTAAATATAAAATCTTGTATGTGTATATTAAAGCCTTGAAGACCATAAAATCTATGAATAATGACTACGTGTATGTACAAAGTTTATATAAATAGAAAACTAAATTTAAATTAATATGTTTTTCAGGTATAATTCGGGTAAATGGGCCGGGTATCACTAAATCCCATGCCCATACCTGTACCCCTTTTTTATATTTTTAATCCCATACCCGGCCCAGACCTATCGGGCTTCGGGTATACCCAACCCATATGTTTCGGGTTTCAGGTATACCCGTTGGGCTCGAGCTTTTTGCCATCCCTAGGCCAGGATTGTACATAATAGAAGAAATAATCATTTCTTGGGCTTATATCTTAAACGAAGAAGAAAAAAGAAGATCAAAAGAGAAATTTTAACTGCAAGATTTTTCTATAAAATTCAAATGCTGGTAAAATCTCTAAACCGTAATTTGTCTGTTCTATGTTTTGTAGATAGTTAGCTAAAACACAATTTGTTGTTTTATTACCTTTATAAACATAGATTTAAAATGCAATATGATAAGATTAATAAATTTAATGTAATATTTGAAGTTATTTTGAAGTTTGATTTGAATGAATTTATATAAAACGCAATTTGTTTGTTTTATGACGTTTATACTAATAATATATAAAATACATCTAAATAGTATTGAGAATTTGTATAATGAAGTTATTTAGTAGTTTGGTTTGGTTGAAGTTATCTGAATAATGATGTATAAAACGCAATGACTTTGATTGTTTAATGTTTGTTATGACAAAAATTCTTTAAGATTCAAAGATAAAAAGGATTAAAGATTTTGATATTATCCTTGTGCCAATTCTTCATCAAGAGCATTTTTATGTGAACTCATTCAATATTCAAGATCAAAAAATAAATATCATTGACAACAGTGCAACAAAGGTTACAAATTTTGTGAGATATAGCGATGTGCCTAAAAAAATAGTAAGTTATGCTTTTAAAACACAATATAAACCACCTAATCTTTTCTAAACTCAAATTTATTTTATTTTTATGTATAGGGATGCTTTGGCAGGTTACCTTAAATCAGTTAATCATTCAAAAGGAGATGATATAAAGAACATAGAGCTAAAAAGAATGGAGATCAAATGAAGAACAAAGGATAACTCCGTCGAATGTGGTATATTTTGTATCCGTCATATGGAAAGCATGAGAGTGAAAGTGTGGAGAAATGGAATTATGAATTTAACGAGGAATATGAAAACCCAGCAAATATCAAGAAAGCTAAAAACAAAAAACCAGTGAACAAACAAACAACACAACTTGAGGATTTAAGATGTAAGTATATCACAAAGATACTACTGCCACAATCTCAATGAATGCAAAGATTTTATTATTGAAGATTTAAAGAAGTATTTCAGTCTCAGTGCACAACTTAAAAAAATTGATTATGAAACTAGTTTAGAGAGGATTAAAAATAGGCTGCTTCTGCTGGTTTATGAACTTGTTTGTCTGATAGTTTGTTATTATAAAACGTAATACACTGTCTTTGGTAAATATTCATGTTCTATCATATAATGCAATGGATCTCTTTTGGATTATTATTTATAAATATTTTCCTTTTTGATAGAAATATTTATTATATATGTTGTTTAAAAACAAGTACTTAGAATTGAAATGCTAGTTATGTTAAAACGCAATATTTTGTCTTTTATACTTGTTTTTCTTATACTTTGTTATTATAAAATGCAATACAATGTCTATGTTTATTATTCATGTCCTATCCATATAACACAAAAATATCTAAAGGATTATTATTTTTAAATATGTTACTTTTTGAATGAAATATTGTATACCTGTAAATAAAAATAAACTTAAAATGTAATGTTATAAAAACCATTTTTATATACACTAAAATTATTTTATACTCTTTCTAGAAGACAACCGTATATAATAATTGATGACATTGATAAAACATTATTTGATAATGAAATTTATGTGTTTGTATAAAAAAACAAACGAATTAAATTTGTAAATCAAAAAACTAAATAAAGCGAATAAAAAATAAAGAAAAAGTATACCCCTAAAAGAAAAAAACAATGTTAAGACAAAAAAAACAAAAAAAAATCATTATTATAAAAAAAATTAAAAAAGCCTTTTAGATGAAAAATTACCGTATGAGTTAGATAAATCGATTAAATGACGGGAATGAAAAACTGAACTATGATCATTACTACGACACTTACTAACAATCAACCAATTATATAAGAACAAAAACCCTAAATTATATTCATACCCTATACCCAACCAAAAACACACACAAATGGCTAATCAAGAATTGTCAGTTTGGTGGTTTGAAAGAGGAAATTTCATACTTCAATATGTTGATGTGCACAAAATAAGATACCATTTAGCATTAGTTCTAGGAAACTACAATGAAAATGTTTTGAGAAAGATGAATGAGCTAGGAATACCACCAGCATGTTATAGAGAAGAGACAAGCCAACTATTCAAAAATCTGACTAAAAGGTATGGAAAACCCAAATAAATGGTGATTGAAGACCCAAAAGTTACATCTTGGGAGTTCATTGAGGACAGTTTCAAGTAGGGTTGCAAATGAATCAAACGTTCGTCGAACAGTTCATGAACCGTTTGACGGGAAGTTCGTTTGTGTTCGTTCGTTTATTAAACAAACAAACACGGACAAGAAATTTCATTCGTTTAACTAAACAAACAAACATGAACAGAGGTCGTGTGCATTCATTTATGTTCATGAACGTTCGGTAACGTGTTTGTTTATGTTCAATATTTCATTAGTGTTTTTAGCTTTTATATTTTATTTATATAAATTCCAACAAATAAAATACATAATAAGTGTCATTGTATTATATATTCTGCTCATGAATGTTTGATTGTATTCATTTGTTTCCATTTGTGTTCATGAACATTAGTTTGTACCCATTCGTGTGCATGAACGTTCGTTTTCATTCGTTGCCTAAAATCAACAAACGAACACGAACAAGTTCATTTCCTTAACAAACGAACACAAACATAAAATCTCATTCGGTAAGTGTTCATGAACAGTTCGTGAACACATATATTTCTTAACAAGTGAACACGAACAATGTCTTGTTCGTGTTCGTTTGGTTCAGTTGTAGCCCAAGGTTACAGTAACTTGGGAAGATGGAAAAATGGATCTATACGACCCTAAAGACATATCTTCCTGTGAAGAATTAAGCCTTTTAAAGCAATTATCTTAGATTACAATCATCAACAACTCTGGAAACAAATTTGTAGAGAGGCTTCAGAACGCAATCTGAAAGTGATGAGGACATCCCAACTAGAAGCTTAGGATTTTCATCAGAAGAAGAAACCAAATTTGATCCATCATGCTGATTGTTGATTTCCGGTGGTTGTGGTTTGTTAATTTATCTTTTGTGGTTGTAGTTTTTATTTGTTGTTTTTATTTTCATGAATGTTAATGGTGGTACTAGAATGAAGATGATAGAAGTAATTTTGATGTTGTAAGAATGGTGAACAGGTGATGATGGTTGTAATGTTTATCATCTTTGATGATAACTTTTATCATCTATAAATTATTATGATGTTTAAATAGTGCTTTTGCTTTTATATAATTTTCTTTAATGTTTACCTTAAAAAACATTTCATATAAATGGTATATATACATAACACGCAATAAAACAAATATACATTCAGGAAAAGCTAAAAAAATAGAAGATATGTACTTGTTGTTCGTGTTTAATATGTTATATGTATAAAAGGCAATAGCTATTCATTGTTTTTATAAATTAATGTTAGTATACCTATGATTAATAATGTAAATATTGATTCCTACCTAAAATGCAATACTAAAAAAATGAGCCGATAATGATGTAGGGTATCATAAAACGCAATATACAAAAAATAGCTGATAGTGATGCATCCTAAGATGCAATAACAAAAAAACAAGTCTTTCTTTATTAGTAATATCAAAATTTTAATTCAAAACAATTTAAAAAAAACAAAAATATGTAAACTTACTTTGTTTTATTTGAACCAATCACAGTAGAAGAAACCTTCCCTTTACATGTACGACAATTTTGTCCTTTCCCACCGCATACACGACACGACTTCTAGATTTTTGAAGATTTCAGTATTGCAATCTCACGATTAGTGTTTAACCTTTTTTGTACACTGCTACTTTTTGTAACGCTTCGCATTTGTAACTTTCCGTTTTTAGTAAGTTTGCTTCGCGTTTCTATTTTTTGGAAAGTCCAAACCTTGTAATCATATTTCACTTTCGAATCATTGTACATCCAAGGCTTTGATTGTAATAAAATTGATCAATTATGCGAATTTCACAAACTTTATAAATGCTTAAACTTATGAGCGTATGTTATGTTGTTGCTCGATAAATCAATTCAAATGACTCATGAATACCTATTGTACGGTTGTAAATATTTATATCCAAGTCAAGCAAGATGATTAGTGGTTTTAATACAAAAATTCAAGCTTCCGGCATCATAAAATCTTATCACGTTTATGTTAACATGTACTTTCTAGTAAGTCTTTTCTTTGGGTTTCAAAACACCCTTACACTTGATCTTAGTCTACCATATGACCCATACTCATGTTACATATAAGGTGTAATGTTTAAATAACAAGATATACACTTATAATTGATAAAATAACAAAAAAATATAACCCCTAGTAGCTTGCGGCCGCAAGCAGCCAAGGGAGTTTCCCTCCTTGTTTAAATTCAAACACTCACCTAAACTCATTAAATGCAACCCTAACTTAAACCATCATCCCTCCTCTATATAAAAAAGCATTCCCCATCCATTTCCCACTTTTTCAAGCCTCCAAACACTCCAAACATTCTCTCAATGTTCAGAACTTTCTGCTGAAACACTTCAGCTTGCAAGTGAGTTTCAACTCACTTCCTTCTTCCGTAAAACCTTGTTTCTTCTTCTAACACCCTTGGATAACCTCTAGGAAGGTTTTCACAAGTTTTCTTGGGCAAACTAAGGTGAAACTCGCCATTTTGAGATCCAAAAGTGTGTTAAACTTTCTGCTCATTTTCATCTTTTCAAACTTTAAAAGTTTCAAAGTTTTTCTTATGTTTTCTCCCTCAACAATGTTTGCTAAGCCCCATGGGATGTTACCATAGGTTTTCCATGGAAAACCAAGGTGGAACAATACCATTTTTAGGCCAAACTTTCTGTTTTGGAAGTTAAACTTATAAACTTTTCTTAAACTTGTTTTAACCATAACAACTCTATGCTACTTGTGCCTCTAATCAAGTTTATGGTTAGTGAGCTAGTTAGACTTGTTCATACAAAATCAAAAGGTATAACATACCTCTAGACTTGCGGTTTTACTAGGATTTCTAACCCACAAGTGTTGAGCCATCCAAGCTTACAAGCTTGTGTTTGGTATAGGTGTGATTACATGGAGGCCTTGGCTATCCAACTTTTCAATCCACCCCTCATATCCATTAAGCTACGATTCACCTTCACTTGATTAACAAGGCTACGACACGTCCCCAAACGTTGCCATGTCCAGGATGCACACACCTAGCTTGCTTATTCGGTTCGAAGCGTAGCTTAGTGAAGTACTTTATTCTTGACCATCCGAATTGTCCTTGTGGCAATTTGTGTATAGGTGAATCTTACAAAAGAGGTTTAGGACGGTTATCCTCCTACCTCCGTGCATGACTTCTATGACTTATATGACATCCATGAGTTATATGAAATCTATGATAAACTTGTAATAATATATGTATGTAACATTTGTCAAAAACGGGTTTTCCAAACCCGCTCCGTTTGTAATCGAATATCAAGTTATAAATGTCTCGTTGCGTATTTATGTCCAATTTACTTTTTAATGATGCATAATTAATAAACAAACTAAACTATAAAAGTTATAATTGATAAAAAGTAAAAATAAAATAATTAAAAAGAAAATGAGGCTGCCGGGACTCGAACCCGGGTCAGCCGGAAAAGAACTCAAAGCTTTATCACACACACATATCACCACTCCGCCGCTTGTTGTTTTCTGTAAACATTAGGAAACAATTAAATTTTATTATCTATCACAAATTAATCCGGTTACGCCAACTGTAACCGAAATCGGTCACCAAACGTCCAAAAACGTTTGATAATACGCGGTTTACCGATTATAACCGCTACACCGACGTCTCCAATCAATTGAGCTTTGAATGAACTTAAATTTGAGAATGGATCGGTTTAATAACCGAAAACTTTCAATTCCTGAATTACTTCAATCAAAGACCCCTCTCGCGACTCAAACACACTCTGCAAACTTCCAATTACATTTTCGCACAACTTTCAGTCCGCCGGAGAAGCTTTTTGGACTCGCCGGACTTTCGCCGGAAAACCGTATTTTCCATCAAATCAGTAAGTCTCGCAATTCTTTCGTTGTCTATCAATTGTTAAGCTATTGCCAACTCAAACCCTTCAATCGGAATAAATTTCAGACGTCGTTATCGGATAATTCTCGCTCGCTGGAAAACTTCTGAAAATCCATATCTTCAGCTGTAAAACGGTATAGACATTCAAACCTTCTGATAACTCTTGTTTAGCACTTCAATTCCACGATTAGCTAATCAAAACGGTTAATGTGTTCGCTCAGTTGAGGTTCATAAAAACAGAGCCGACGCCTTGCCGGAATCCTGAGATAAATCATTCCTCCGGTACGTTTACTTCCATCACCGTCTCTGTCATTTCATTTTAGTCTTATGAATGTTGTTAATCGTTTTAAAACAAGAAATAGTTGAGTAAATCGCTGTCTGTAAAAATTAGCGAAGAAGATGAAGTGTGTTAACATTATAAGATTAATTAAAATCGGTATTATAAACGGGTTAGACACACAGTCCAGCGGTGGACTGTGTGCACATACAAAACATAAGCCGCGAGTTCGATCCTTGACACACGTATGCTCTGTAATTAAAATGTTCTTTTTCTAAATGAATCGGATCCTTTTCGCAATTTGATGTTAAGTATAATAAAAATCTGTATATTAAACAAGTTAGACACACAGTCCAGCGGTGGACTGTGTGTAACGTTAAAGCACAGGTCCCGGGTTCGAGACCTGTTGGTGACACCGGTTCGATGATTTAAAACATTTTTGAAAATAAAAGAATTTTGAATAAACTGAGTTAGTATATAAATATAATTAAAAACAGAACTATTTCGGGTTAGACACGTAGCTCAGTTGGTAGAGCTGCGTGCACGCGTACGGGAGGTCACGAGTTCGAACCTCACTCAGTGCAAACATTATAAACGACCGAACCGGTCAACAAGTCAAAGTCAAAAAGTCAACGGTCAACCCAAAAAGTCAACATATTTTTATATTTTTATTTATTTAATTTAATTTAAAAATCAATTAAAAATACTTAAAAATAATGTTTTTAAAGATAGGAAATAGCCTTAAACTCACAAAAATATATCTAAAAATCCTAATTAAAATTATCAATAAAATCCAATCATTTACTATATTTTCCGTTATTATTTAGGTTAGTTAATTCTCGTTGTTCAATTCTTCCAACTCGTGCGCATCTCACCATCTCCAACCAAACGCACCCAATGTGAGTGAATCTTTACAAATTCCCCATTTTAATCACGTTTTTGGGGTGTATCATGTGTCTATCATTTATTATATTTAAATCATTGTGCATACATCATATCATGAACAAATGTGTATTTAGCTTGTATCAACTGTTGTGTGGTTATTGTTTAGATTTAATTTATTATTTTCAGTACATGCAATTTCATAGGCCGCCGCTCCCCATTACATTATGAGCGTTGAGCATGTTCCCCATTACATTATGAGCGTGAACCTGGCGTGCCAACATACGATCGGCTCCGTTTGATTGAGCCTTGATCGCACAGACATTTATCATTTTTCAGTACATGCAATACGATCGGCTCCGTTTGATTGAGCCTTGATCGCACAGACATTTATCATTTTCAGTACATACATTTATCATAGGCCATTCATTTCCCATTTATGTTATTGTATGATATTGTATGTTATTGTATGTTACAGTTTGTGGTTGTTATTGCTACTGTTTGATTATTTACATTTGCTCACTTATGATCATTGCACAATTTTTCCTTGATAAAATAACAAGAAAATCCATAATAAATGTTTATCTAACAAGGTTCACTCGCCAACTTATGTTGACCCAAAAACCCCCATTTTTACACATGATACAGGTGAACCAGTTGCAGCAAGAAACACATAGGATTGGCTTAGAAGAATAAACTGGTTTAGAGCTTGGATTGTTTGGTTGGTTAATTTTCTTTGTATTGTATGGACATGTTTGGATTATTGAGAATGTAATTTTGAATTTAATAAATATGAAACATATTAGTAAATATCATGAGCTTTGGTGATAACCCAATTATGCCCGACTCTTATTCCGCTGCGGGTCGGGGTGTGACAATGTAAACTATATATGCAAATAATAAATATAACCGAACCTTTGACGATGACCCTATGGTTACTTGTCCTAATATTAGGTTATTTTATCTAAGACCTAACCATTGTTACGATTCTATTGGGCATGACCCATAAAAACACAAACACCCTTCGGGCTTATAGTGTCAAAAACGAGCGTTAACGTCTAGATAAATACTTTCGACTATACATACTGTTTGCATACTTTAAGTTCCTAAAATTACCAAACTCCACCGTCGTTCCAATACTCACACACCTATGTTTCCTTGTATAGGATAACTTGGTGTTCGTCCCCCTAATCAACCTAAACGCATTCACGGAATTAACTTTGCAAAACCGTGAGTACACTCGACACCCTTTTTATGCTTTACACTTTTGGGTGCAACATGTTAATCTATCATAAACACACTAAATCACACTTTTATTCAATTCAATCACGCAAACAATCCATCATATATGCTATAGTTATGTGATAATTGAAATATTTACTTGGCACATTCTTATGTGATACTAAATGTTATTAACTTCGATCAAGCCTCCCTTAACATGTATAGCGTTATAGGAGTAACGTACGCCTGTATTCTTGTGGTCAATGTTAAGTATTCTTTTAATCTATTATGCGGTACACTTGAGGATTGACTTGTAGTTCACATGCCATTTTTACTTTATTCTCGTATACTAGTTTATCATGTGGATTTATTTAAATGTTTTACTACCTATGCTATGATATCAAACTTGTGTACTTGCCAATACTTTGATATTGAACTATACTTTTTAACATGTTGCAGGTTGATGAAGTTGGTATGATAAAACTTAGTAGGATCGGCATAGAAACACGCTTAGAATTCTAAGTTAATTATTATTTTTTGTTGAACTTATCTCAATGTTGTTATTTTGTACTTGAATTATGTTGTATTTGAAAATTCGATGAATGAAATGAAATGGGTTGTTTAAATTAATATTGTCACATTTAGTGTTATGATGTCTCGAGCAATCTCGTTCGTCTCACTCCGATGTTTCCGCCATTGGTTGGGGTGTGACACTTTTGTCCTTATTTTGATCAGAACACAAATCGTAGAATTAGACTTTTCAAAATTTCCACCAATATCAGCGAATCTGTCATTGCGACTAGGCGGTGGCGCAACGACCATAACCTCATTAGCTTTATCCATATAACTTTTGATATGTTTTCTTAGCAACACAACTCATCTAAATCCCTAGCCAATCTATTAACAACATATTCATTTGCTATAATGATTTCTCTAAAACTTTATCAATTTCATTACTCCTACTAATCTCATCAAACCAAATATTACAATGAATTGAGCTATTTGAACAACCTCTCTCGTTCATCTTCTGAGAACATATCTTCTAGGAAACCCAGTTATATCAACATACCTTAGAACATAAAAGACATGGCGGCACAATATTCCAAATTGTTCAAATCGTTTGCATGTACAACATAAAGTTATACCATCTTCTTGTTTGCTATATTGAACCTGTAATAAAAAAAGTAAATTACTATATATGATGACTGAGATGTAATATAAAACGCAATGAATAGTTACAAATATGATAAAACAAATTTAAGGAAAAGATCAGTTACTTTAAATTTAAAAAAAACTCAAAATACAATTTTAAAATAAATTAACATTAGCAAAACCTAAAAAAAGCATCAAATCCATAAAATTAATTATGATAAAACGCAATAAACATAATGATAAAATTAAAATGTTTAATAAAAAGAAATTTACTCAAAACATAACTTAGTTAAAAGATAGAACTACATAAAACGCAATATTGTTTACAAAAAATACCTTGAACAAAGATGTGTATGGCTTTTTAAACTTTTTTTACAAAAAAATTCAACATCACCAACAGTATCACGAGTCTTTGACATATACTTTGTAATGGCAGCATCAATTTCCATCTGAACATCTTCTAAAATTGTTGGTATATATTTTCGAAGCTTGTTTCTCTAATACAAAGTCACTCCACAACTTAGACTAAATATACCTTGTATAATGATCATTTCTCCTATGCTTATGCCTTTGAAACTCCATTGCAGTTTCAAAATGAGTGAAAAGTTCAACAAAGGTACACCTTGGATTACAAAACTGTCCAAAAAAGTAATTCTCGCTTTCACATCTAGATGTAGTACGCATAAGACCAACCAAATTCTCTCTACGGTAATAAGAGGGTATCCAATCAAATCGAAGATCATACATATCCTTTAACCATTCATGATTTTCTAATTCAAAAGAAGACATTATTGAATGCCACTCAGTTTCAAAATTTTCTGGAATAATACTATCATTCCATACAACACGAGTCATTCTTGTATTAAAGTCAATATTGGACGACAAAACAGGGCAATAAAATAATCAAAAACAAAAACATAAAACGAATTATGTAAAAATAGTTATAATAAAACTCAATGATATAAAAAATGGTTGCGAATTATATTGTATGATTAATAAAACGCAATAATATAAAATTTATAAAAATTGCAGTTCATTATATCATAACATGTATTCAAATTATACTTATAGTAAAACACAAGAATATGAAACTAATTAAAAAAAGAATGCAATATTCATAAAACGCAATGTAATACCTTTGTCTTCATTTCTCTCATATATGCCACATACATAGCCTATGCCTAGTTATTGGAAAAACATCCTTAATAGCTCTCTTCATTGCAGCATCTTGATTAGAAATAACAACTTTAGGCTCAATCCAAAAGCATTAACAAAAGAACTTATAAGCCATCGTTAAGAATATGCAATTTTAGAACCGAGTAATGCACCAACAAATGTAACATTCCTAAAATTATTATCAATCCCAGTAAATGGTACAAAAACCAAATCATATCTACATAAAACAAACAGGTAATGAATTAAAAACATTAAAACAAAAGAATATATAATGTAATCAAGGTAAAAAAAACTTACTTGTTTGATTTGTAGGTAGCATCAAAACCTACCGTATCACCAAATACTGTATAATTTCTTTTTGATTGCTCATCAGCCCAGAAAAGTCCTTTCAATATACTATCTTTGCCAACAACATAATCACATGTATATCCAGGAGAACATTCTTTCTTCCTAATCAGATTCAAATCCTTTCTATAGTTCTTACAATCAACTTTACTAGCACCAACTTCACCAAAACCACCATACGTTGTTTTCTTAATATTGAATGCTTTAACAAGCCCAACATTGATTGTAGACAACCAAGATATAAAACTTTCTTTAACATAATCAATACTTCTAGCCACAGGCAAGAAATGAACATCTTCTTAATCTACATAGATATGATTATTAGGGATTTCTGCATAAAAGGGTTGTCTCTTCACTCATTCTTCAGGGTGATCTCACTCAGACTAATCTGCAAAACTTGCAGCGCCGCAGTCTCATCACGGGGAAAAGGGTGGTTTTCTCCGTGACCACACTCTGGCGTGAGAATAAGTATTTGATGATTGCAAGTAATAAGCAAGTGAGCTCAAAGTAGCATGCAATAGGTTAGTTCGTATATTTTCTAGATCTCTTTACGTGATGATCCGATACTTATTTTATAGCCGAAAGTATGTGGGCTCGGGAGATGAGCTGATGGGCCTTGGGCCCGGCCCAGACGACCAGAGACATCTTTTATGTCCCTCTGCGTCAGACATTAAATGTTCCCTGCAGGAGAATTATAGTCTTCTGTCAGGAGGTGTGCTTTGTTGGATGTTGAATGGTGCCACGTGTAAAGGCAGCTGTCTCTTGCGTCAGACCTGCTATCAGCCGAAAGTGGAGAAGGTGTTATAGTCACTGGCGTAAGTATGGTTGTGCTCAATCTGACGTTTGCATTACTGTTCATGCAACGCTGTCAGACGCAACCTTCCGAGCAACCATTGGTCACAGCTCTGCCACTCCGTACCCTTGTATATGGTCAACACCTCTTAGTGTTTATCCCTTCTGCGAGGTTGTCAGTGCTTTCCGGCCAGCGCAGAGTGGCAGGGATAAAATCCTTTTGTCCACAAGACTATGAGGTGCACTCATGTTTGTCTTGGCCTTGCAAGGTTTTAGGATTCATGACTAGAGGGTTGTTTATTCCGAGCAGGTCAAGTAGCCTGCGCATCTAAGTCTAACTTGCAGTTGTGCCAAGTACACAAGGTTCGTTGTGTGACTTATATTGTTTGGTCTAACTTGTCGTTGCGCTGAATGCGCAAGGCTCATTGTGTGACCTACATGTGTTGGTCTAATTTACCGTTGCGCTGAGTGCGCAAGGTTCATTGTACGACCTATTGGTGTTGGTCTAATTTACCGTTGCGCTGAGTGCGCAAGGTTCATTGGATCACCTATTGGTTTCAAGGAAGGCGCACCATTGCACATTGCGCGCAAGGTTATCCTTGTAGTTATGCTGCTGAGGGTATGGTTAATTGTGCAGACGCAGGGTTTTTGGGACCATACCCCTCCAAGTCCCCCCAATCTAGTGCTGCTCTTATGCGCATGCTGGTAAGTAGGAGGAGTGCTAGACTAAAAGAATTATTGTATGTGCGCTTATTTCAACGGCAAAAATTCAAGAAGGGTTGGAGGAAACATTTGCGTGAAGGAAACTCTTCGTAATGATGATTTTGAAATTTGAATCTCTGCCACACTGATGATGCAGGTGGTTGGTGAGAAAAAATGGGTCCTAGAAAGGACATTTGACAGTTGTTAAGTACTGTCAGTTGTACCGTCTCATATTCATTAATGGATTGACAGAGAGAGTGGTGGTAGGCGCGCATGCTAACTGTCAGTGGCAACTTGCCTACCACGCTTCTTGTGCTGATTGGCTGTTATTTTCTCGCGTGCGTCACAATTTCCTAACGCATTGAATGCGATCAGTATAAATAGATGTAACCGCTTAGGGTTTCTTCATTCCTTCACATTGCTTCAAATTCTCTGTGTTCTTGAGTTTTCTTGTTCCTTAAAACCTTTCATCTTCAAAACTTCTGTTTTGCTTTTCTCTAATTTTAATGGCGTCCAGGGGTCCGGAGACCGCAGAGGCTTCGACCACTTTTTCGGCATGGAAGTTGAGCCGGACCACTTTTGACAGCATGGTTTCCGGCTACCGGTTCACCAAGAGCAGGGATGCCCGGTTTTCGGTAGATGGTGAGACAGCCGCCGATGCTCCGCCCGGCTACCTCACCGTTTTTCAAGATTTTTTCTCCGACGGAAACTTTCGGTTACCGGTTACAAAAAGTTTTCTTGAAATTTTGCATTTTTACGGCTTCCACCTCTCCCAGTTGAATCCGATGGGGATGGTGAGGATTAAACACTTTGAGTTTTTTTGCCGGTCGACTGGATCTGTCCCAACCGTGTGCAGGCACGGAAAATTTTGCTCTCTCCCCCCAAGTCCTTCCACGATTGGAACGCAAAATTTTTTTATGTGAAGTCCGTTGTCATTCCCCTTGAGATGCATTTCCAGGGGGCGGAGGAGATTCCGGCGGAGACCCTCCCTATACCAGTGTTGGATCCCGGGTATACAGATTTGAAGGAGATTCCCGCAGTCCAACTGCCGGAGAGGATCTTGGTGGCGGCCGGGATGAGCCAGGTCTAGAAGCCGGACCAGCGGGAGAAGCCGGTTTACATGGAGTGGGATAGGAGTAAGTATTCTTACTTTCTGTTTCATTTCTTGATTTCGCCTCGTGTAAGCTGACCATATGTTTCTCTTCTTGCAGGGACGCCGTTGTTTTTGGCCGCCTTCCAGAGGAAGGAAGGGCGAATTGAGAAGGTCGCCCTGGGCCCAGATGAGCCCACCTGTATGCGTAGGTCCTTGAGAATTTTGTACTTGCCAGGAGTGCGGATCTACTTGCCTCCGCGCCTCCCACTGGTAAGTCTTCATATTGTTGAGTGTTGGCATATTTGTAAATTACTCATTTGTTGTTGCGCCATGGTGCAGGCGCTTTGAAAAACTTGGGTATTGGCCCAGTTCATAAGAAGCGACGTGTGGGATCGTGCGCGGCGGTTGAGAATGAGGTGACTCAACCGTAAAGCTTATGTAGTAGTATCTGACTGGTGGGAGGGTCTTGATCCTGAAGGTGTGAAGAAGCCCGTGTCGAAGCCGGTGGTTATCCCGACTGCCAAACCTGCAGACCTGGTGGAGGTCGAGTCCAGCCCGGAGGTGCCCCTCAAGCGAAAGAGGCGTCCGAAGGAGGACTTCTCCATGTAGCCACCCAAAAAGGTTGCGCAGAAGGCAATATGGAAAAGGGGGAGTTTAGAGACCCTGAACGCCAAGATTTCCCTAGGTAACTTCATAACTTGCATTAATCGCACCACTTTTTTGTAAAAAAATTGCTAACTGTTTGTTATCCCGTAGGTGGGGGTGAGCCTGTTTTTGTGAAATCCATCACAACGGCTGCGCCCCAAGATACTCCAATGCCCCCGCCTATGGGTGAAGGACCGCAAGTGTCCATCGCACAAGGTGGGAGTCCGCCGCTTGGGCGGCGGAAGATGAGGCGGTGGTGGAAGACCCTGAGGTAATGGTGGAAGAACCTCAGGTAGTGGTAGAAAGTTCTTAGGTGGAGACTAAAGCGGGTTCCGTTGTGGTGGAAGAACCCGTGCAGGTAGCGGAGGAACCGCAGGTGGTGGTGGGAGAACCCGTGACGGTGGTGGAAGAACGCATGTGGACTGGTGGTGCGGGTGTTGTTGAGGAGACGGAGCCGGTGGTGACGGCTGCCGTCGAGGGTGCCCAAACTAATTTTCTCCACATGGGGTGCATGTGGAGGAGGCGGCACCTGGGGGTGAAGCTGGGGGATCTGGTAGAAGCCCTTTCGCTGAAAGATCTCCAATCCGCGCGGACGTGACACCGGGTGATTATTATTATTACAGGTCGTACTACGCGGCTCATGCTGAAAAGATCCACACCCCTGTGTGGAAATTGAAGAAAGGAGATGATTTCTCTCACTGGCTGGCGTGCCGTGAGTGGTTTGAGGGAGCCTTCCCTCCAGCGGAGGTTCGTGCACTTGCTGAACATGAACAAGAAACCACGTATCGCACGTACCTCCAGGCAGCTGCAAGCTCCGCCTCGGTTACACACAAGATTGTTCGTGAATGGCGGGGTCTGCTTAAAGAAAAGAACGATTTTGAAGCTGCCCAAGCGGACCTGACCAAGGAGCGAGCCCAAGTGGCTGCGTGAGAAGCTGAGGTGGCGGCTAAGGAAATCGCCTATGCCGACCACCAGCTGGTTGAAGAGTGGGCCGCGCTGGGTGGGAAGAAGAGGGCCGAAACCTCTGATGCCCTTCTTGCGAAGGAGCGCAAGTTGTGGAAGGACGCTTGTGAAAGGGACAACAATGGAAAAAAATCATTGAGGGATGAGTTGGCCCGGTTGCGCGTAGAGGTAGTGCTCAAGAAGAAGGAGAAGGAAGCAGCAGCTGCTGTGGCCGCGGAGGCCAGGGATGACCGCGAGCGCAGTAAGCAAAGAGAGGTAAAGATTTACCTCACTATTTTTCCTTCATTTGCATGAGTTACGGGATTATCATACTAACCTATGTATATGACCAAGTTGTTGCTCACGCCGCTTTGGAGAGTGCGAAGAAGGATTTTCATGGCGCAATCCAGGGCACGCGGAAGGATCTCCAGGTGGCCTTGGTTGAAAAGGCTGAAATTCAGCGCAGGCACCTGGAGGATAAGGAGCGGAGGCCAAGGTGGACGCGGGCGAGAAGAAGCTGGAAAATTCTGAAGATGTCTGCGACATCTCCGAGTCGTTGGTGGAGTTGCTGACCAACGACATGCTGTGGATGCAACAGCATGGAGTTATCAATGTAAGTACTTGATTTGTGGTTTGGTCATTTTTGTGTAGACTCTAACCCTTCTCTTGAAATTGCAGATCGCAAACTCCATTCTAAACTCCACGGAGCTGGACGGTGCAGTGGCCAAGTTGGTAGTCACTGCGCGCCACGACGGGTACGCGCAGGTTTATGTTGAGTGTGCGCAACACGTCACTTATGCAATGGACATTCCATGGGACACCAGCCATGCTGCCACTCATGGTGTTGATACTAGAGCCGCTTTTTCCGTGGCTCAACAGGAGTACAACCTTCTCAACATCCCGGCTATGGAATTGGTGAGCGAGGCGCTCACACACGATGACTTCGTGGATCACTTGAAAGACTTATTTCCAGAAGAACCCGAGGCCTCTGCGAATGAAGGTTAGTGTAGGATCCCTAATGTAATATCTTTGTAGGATCTATGAATGTACTGCGCATTGCGCAAGTTTGTAAATATTTTTTTATCTTGAATGAAATGTTTCTTCTTTGTTACAATATATGCGTGGAAAGGGACCAACTTTGTGTAGGTATAGCGAATAAAACTGGTAATGAACTCGTATATGAACATCCGCTACCAAGCGCGTGCAATATGTAGTGAACTTTGATTCGAGTAATTGTATACCGAGGTGTTTTTGCGCAGACCCAAAGTGGCTTTGCGCATTTGTAACGAAACATTAAGATAAAATAATTCATGCAACCCTTGTCTTGATTAATGAATAGGGCGTAGGCGCCATTTACAAGGTAGACAAAAAGATAATGAACTTGCTAATTTACATGTAGCACCGTCTTAGCTGCTGCGCATTCCATGTCCTAAGGATATTTGTACCGTCTAAGCGTTTAAGGGTGTAAGCGCCCTTTCCTAGGACTTCATGGATAATGTAAGGACCTTCCCACTTAGGTGTGAGTTTTCCAGGACGGTTCAGCGTTAGACGCTTCATTTTCGTGTAGAACAAAGTCGCCAGGTAAGAAGATACATATACGGACTCACGCGTTGTAGTATTTCTCAAGCTTAGACTTGTATTTTGCTTCATTGATAGCAGCGTTCTCACGCCTTTTTTCTAGTAAGTCCAAGTCAAGTCTGCGCTCATCTTCATTGTTTTAGCTTTACGCAGCTAGCATGCATGGTGATGGGAGGCCTATCTCTGTAGGAATTTCGCTTGTGTTGGTCTTTGGCATGGTTCGATAAGCCCAAAAAATTGCTTGGCAACTTGTCTACCCAGCCTTTTCGCGTTGTATCCAATCTCGTCTTGATCCCTTCGACGATGCTCTTGTTTATGCTCTCCACTTGGCCGTTTCCTTGGGGGTGCGCGACCGAAGTTAAGACATGCTCGATATGCATTTCCTTCATCCATTGCTGTAGTTCTTCAGCTGCGAAATTGGGGCCATTGCCACTGACTATGCGTAGGAGTAACCCAAAACGTCATATGATATGGTCCCAGATGAATTTTCGAACTACAGTTGCTGGGTGGATGCAAGGGTTTGGCTTCGACCCATTTGGTGAATAATCAACTGCAACGATAATGAACTTCACCGTGCCTGGGGCATCTGGGAAAGGTCCCACCATATCGATTGCCCATTGTTGGAAAGGCCATGCTGTTGTCATAGGGATCAAAGGATTCTTGGGGCGCAATGTTTTCGGAGCATGGCACTGGCATGATGCGCACTTCACAGTGTTTCGACCGTATCTCGGTGCATGTCAGGCCAATAATAACTGTCGTTCATGATCTTTGCTATGACCATGCGCGGACCGACATGAATTTCGCATAACCCTTCATGTATTTCGCGGATCAAGTACTACGCATCTTGCGGATCGACCCAGCGGAGGAGCGATCCAAGGTATAACTTCCAGTATAGGATACCGTCTGCCATTTCGTAGTTGAGTGCCTTGTTCTAGACCTTCCTTGTTTCCACTTTGTTTTCGGGGAGGATCCCGTGTTGCAAGAACATGATTATGGGGGACATCCAGGAGGGATTCCTACTTCGATGATGTTAACTTGACGCAAAGGAACATAAGGATTCTTGAGTACCTAAATGCGCACTTCACACACGAGGTGCTTGAAGCTTGTAGCTGCTAATTTACTGAGCGCGTCGGCATGTTTATTCTCGCTTCGGTTGACATGGGTTATTTTGAAGTGTTGGAATTTGGTTATTAAGGCTTGCGCCTGTTCTAGATACAACGCCATCGTCTCACCTTTTGCGTCGTATAGGCCGTGGACCTGATCTGCGACTAAAAGGGAGTCGACGTTTGCTTCCAAATTTTGTGCGCCCATTTTGATTGCTAACCGAAGGCCTGCCAAGAACGCTTCGTACTCAACTTCATTATTGGTACTTTTGAAATCCAACCTGATGGTGTAGGTGAACTCCTGATTATCAGGGTTTATTAGGCGAAGACCTGCCCCTGCGCCATCATCGTTGGATGCGCCATCTGTGTGAAGTATCCACGCGCGGTCATCCGTAACCGGTGTTGGGTTCTGTAGGGCTTCACACTCTTGCGCTTTATTATGTGGTACTTCCGCAATGAAATCAGCTAATATCTGGCCTTTTATTGCTGGGCGTGGTTTGTACATAATGTTGTGTCCACCAAGCTCAATCGTCCATTTTGCTAGACGACCAGAGATTTCCGGGTTCGACAAAATTTGGTCTAAGTGATAGTTTGAGAGAACTGTTATCACATGGCCGGAAAAATACCGACACAACCGACGGGATGCGTGGACCAAAGCTAGAGCAACTTTTCCATCACAAGATATCGTGTCTCTGGGTCAGTCAGCATCTTGACTAACATAGTGGATCGGAGTTTGAACTCCTACAAGCTTTACTAGTAGGACTGCCCCAGAGCGATATCTGATACGGAAAGGTAAAGTATCAGTGGCTCGTTCTTTAGCGGCGCCGTGAGCGTTGGTAGTTAAATTAATCACTTCTTCATTTGAGCGAAGGCTTTCTCCGCATCCGGAGTCCACTAAAACTAGTTTTTCTTTACACAGTTCCGCAGAGTGCTGATGAACGGGAAGGACTTCATTGCGTGGTTGGCCAGGGTCCTGTTCAGCGCCGCCAATCGCCCCGCCAACTGTTGCATTTCTTTGATAGTTGAGGGGGAAGGCATACGCTGAATTGCTTCCACTTTATCGGGATTAACTTTGAAACCATCACGCATGACAATGAATCCCAGAAATTTGCCTTCTTCCATTCCAAACGAGCACTTGCTGGGGTTCAGCTTCAGGTTTGCCTTGCGCAAGGATATAAATGTATTTCAAACGTTTGCCACCATCTTCTCCTCATCCGAGCTCATGATGACGAGGTCATCAATGTACACCTCTATGGTTTCGCCAATGTCGTCCCCGAAGGCATGGTCCATTAAACGTTGGTAGGTGGCTCTAGCGTTGCGCAGTCCGAAGGGCATCTTTGTGTACAAAAAGTCCCTTTACCAATTTTGAAAGTGGTCTTGTCTTCATCCACTTTCTTCATTTGGATTTGGTTGTAGGCTTTGTAGCAATCAAGGAAGCATTTCCACCTAAATGAAGCGAGAGAGTCCACCATTTTGTCGATTCAGGTAAGGCATAACAGTCCTTGGGAGATGCCTTGTTAAGATCCTTGAAATTGATGCACATGCGCCAACTGTAGTTGGACTTTTGGACCATGACTGGGTTGGCTACCCATGTCTGATAGCGTACCTCTCGGATGATTCCTGCTTGGAGAAGCTCCGTAACTTGCTCGTTTAGTGTGCGGGTCTTTTCTGTAACACCTTGACTGCATAAAACAACAAACCGCGACGGAGACGTCTAGGAGTCATGTCACAGAACTATTGTTTCACAACTCATGGAATTTAAAATTTTGTTTTATCAAGTTAAATGTTTACATTGTCTTGGGATAAACAGAAACAACACATAAATTGCCTTTCATGTTTTACGTCACTAAGGCCCGCGTCCATTCCTACGTGAAGCATGCATCATATTATCAAGCATTGACTCCTGAAATATATGTGAAACGAGAGTCAGCATAAAAATGCCGGCGAGTACATAGGTTTTGTGAGTGTGTCAAATTCGTGGCTTTGTATACATATTGCAACACCTCGTCCAACTACAAGAGTCGTTAAGTGAAAACCTCGTATCAAAAGTGTTTGATATTGTAATACAATTAACCAACTAAAAAAAGTTGGTTAGAGTTGTGAAAACCTTATAGCCATGAATCTTGACCAAAATGTTTCTTTTGTAAAAACCTTGTAATAGATTGATTCAAAAGAAAACTCCGTATGGTTTCTATCTTAAAGTGAAAATCATTGCATGACATTGTTATAAACCATTTGTCCGTGTTATAAACCATTTGTCCGTGTTATGAATCAATCGTCCGTGTCATAAACCAATTCTCCATGTCATAAACAAATCGTCCGTGTTTTTAATTGTGAAAACTTTTGATCGTTCTTTGATGAACACATTCAAACCTGTGTTAACTATACCACCAAAGGGTATTTTTAATAGACCATCAAAGGGTCTCTTTAACTAGACTAACAAATCAACAAATGATTTATTAATTAGAAACAAAATCTGTCATTACCCAAACTTCCACCAAATCCAGTGAACAGTTCGATAATGGGATTGTCAGTCTTCTGGTACCATAACATACTACTGGTCGGCTCGGCCAAAGCTAATGAATGTCATTCGTGTTATGCATAACGCATCAACAGTTGTTCACATTATTGAAACCGTATTGTTTTATATATAAACCATAGACATTGTTTTTGAAAACTTGAAAATGATTTAGCACATATGAGTCACCCCAAAACATTTGCAAAACGTAAAAGAGGGGAACTATGTACTCACTTTGAAAATCATTTCATATATATAAACCATGTATATTGTTTTAAAATCCTGAAAATAATTATAGGCACATATGAATCACCCCAAAACATTTGAAAACGTAAAAGAGGGGGGGCTATGTACTCACATTGGATTGCGAAAGTATTCTTGATTAACGGAATAAACAAAGCTCAAATGTGTCCTAGTGTTTTAGATAAATATGTTAGCGTGTCGGGACTACAAACAGGAGATCGGATAGAATGAAGCCTTATAAACCAACCGAGTGTTGGAACTCCTGTGATATGGTTTAACAAACTTAACATTCTAATTTGAAAAGGATCCTAAGTGCTTTTGACCCATTATGACTCGTTAAGGTAGTTTACACTACGTTAACGGGCCATTAGTGTAAATGCATGATCGGATGGTTAAACATGTCCTATGATAAGTCTTAAATGCCTAAACATGTTTGAAAATGTTATAACATTAGTTTATATGTAAAAAATTTGGTTAGATGTGTTTAAAATCGATTTATGCGCAAAAGGGCATTTTGGTCATCATTTTTTTAAGAACATAGAAGTAACTTATCATAACATTAACCAAACAATGTGACCATAAGGTATAACCTCAGTAGGTTATTCCCTATATAAATATGGTCACAAATATGTGTTTGGTCGGATCCTAAGATCGACCAAATGGGTCGGATTCGAAAGTTAAAGTGGTGGTCAAGACCGCTCGACTTACGACCCTAAATAAGTCCTAAACTAGAAGTGACGAGTTAGACATGTCAAAATATGTCAACTAATTTTATAAAACTGATTTGGTATCAAAACTTGGTGTTTTGATACCCGAAAATAGTTTCGACGTGAAATGCACATCATGCCCATTTTTGACCGAAACTTTGACTCGTCACTTCGACTAGTAAACGTGGTAATAGAAGGTGAAATTGTTAGGGAGTATAACCTTCGTCATTACGATCACGTTGCAAAGTTCAATTGAACTTTGACTTAACCAAATATGGTCAGAACGAAAAGTCAATCAGGAAGCCAAACTGTTCGACTTTTAGCTCAAAATATATAAAAAAATGAAACAACTAGGAAGAGTACTTACTCGTGTTGAAGAACACTTTTGAAACTCATGATAGAAGGCTTTCAAAGGCTGGAAACAAGCTCCAATAAGGATAGAAAGAAGAACCTCTCACTTTGATTTGAAGTGTTTTGAAGTGGTGTAAAAAATGGAAGAATCATGGGGTATTTATAGTATTTTAGGATTAAGGAGGTGATGACAAGTGTCCTCAAGTGTGGATTAGTGTCCTAACATGTGTCAACACCAAATTAAATGTGGCAAAATGAGTGCTAGGCGTAAAAAATTGGAGATAGGTGGCAAACTTGGTGAAGAAGCAAAAATATTTATTATTTTTTTGACATTTTTGGCCCTTGGACTTGTATTTTCACTTGGTTGTCATTTTTAACCCCTTTAACCTAATATTTAAGTTATATAAAGGTGTTAAGACATGTGTAACTTGGATTATGCCTGAAAATGTCTTGGATGTCGGTCCGTTCGGTTGTACGGTTACGCGTTTCGCAAAAATGAGTAAAACGCTTTAACGAATATGAAAATGATCAAAATTTTGCAAGATTGACAATTTTGCATTCTCATCAATAAAATACAATATTATTGAATACAAAAATATTTAGATTAATACAAATGGTTCGTATGATGAACACAGACCAACAGACTTTCATAGTTTGACGAAAATAGTCTCTAGACTTGTATAAGCGTGTTTTTGTCATATCTAACCCTTCAAAACTTATATCTAAGTTATGTAAAGGGTATTTAGGGTATGTATAGCTTATGTTCCTTTTTTCGAAGTGTACGTCACGTTAAACTGACTGCGTTTGAGTGTCAGTTAACGAATTATTTCCACAAAAATTTTTTAGGGTTTGAAATCGTGCAAGAAATTAAAATTGTGAAAATGTCTTAGATAATATACAAATTTCGGAAATAAGGCAAAGGGTTTCATTGAATATGAAATTGTTTGTAATTGTACAATGATTGAATAGCCACAAATGTCACAGTCTCCCCTACTTTTGGAAATTTCGTGCCGAAATTTGATTAGAGGAAACTTTGTGAAAACAGATGTGGATATTTTGCTTTCATCTGTTCCTCTCCTTCCCAAGTAAATTCAGGCCACATTTGGATTCCCAGCATACTTTAACTATCGGTATATGTCTACGCTTGAGTTTCTTGACTTCACGGTCCAATATCTCCACAGGTTTCTCGACAAAGTGCATAGTGTCATCAACGTGAATTTATTGGACGGGAATGTGGAGGTTTTTATTGGCTAAACACTTTTTCAAATTGGACACGTGGAATATTGGGTGAATGTTCCCAAGTTCGGGAGGTAGCTCATTTTTCAACAAGCTTTGGGTCACACATGTATGTTGTGCTTGAAGGATATGTGTCTAGATATCAGATTGAACTCGAACACAATGAAGTTTAACACGTTCCTTACGACTAAGCGCATCAGCCACAACATTCACTTTACCAGGATGGTAGCGAATCTCGCAGTCGTAGTCGTTTAGAAGTTCGACCCAGCGTTGTTGTCTCATGTTTAGCTCCTTTTGATTGAATATGTGTTGGAGACTTTTGTGTTCAGCGAAAACCACACCTTTCGTACCGTAAAGGCAGTGTCTCCAAATTTTGAGAGCAAAAACTATGGCTCCTAACTCAAGATCATGAGTTGTGTAGTTCTTCTCGGGGATTTTCAATTGTCTTGACGCATAGGCTATGACTTTGTCTCTTTGCATGAGAACAGAACCATGGCCTAGGTTTGATGCGTCACAATAGACAACAAAATCGTCATTGCCATCGGGTAAAGATAAAACGAGAGCATTACAGAGTTTTTGTTTCAGTGTTAGAAAGGCTTCCTCTTGTTTGGGTCCCCTCTCGGATGGTTTATTCTTCTGAGTCAAAGTGGTGAGGGGAACCACGATCTTTGAAAAGTTCGCGATGAATCGTTGATAGTATCCAGCAAGACCAAGAAATGAACGAACTTCGATAGGAGTAGTAGGTGTACTCCAATCCCTAATCACACTGATTCTTTTTGCCAAAATTCACACTTGGAGAATTTGGCGTAAAGTTGTTCTTCAGGAGTTCCATCGTTAGACAGAGATGTTGTTCGTGATTGGCTCGAGACTTAGAATAAATGAGGATGTCGTCGATGAAAATAGTGATGAACTTGTCTAAATAAGGTTTACAAACCCTATTCATTAAGTCCATGAAGACGGCAGGAGCATTCATCAAACCAAAAGGAATGACAGTGAACTTGTAATGGCCGTATCGAGTGCGAAAAGCAGTCTTGGGAATATCTTCTTCGAGTACACGAAGTTTATGATACCCAAAATGCATATCAATCTTTGGAAAGCAGGTCACACCTTGTAGCTGATCAAAGAGATCATCAATGCGAGGTAGGGGATATCAATTTTTGATTGTGAGTTTGTTGAGCTCACAATAATCGATACCCATATGGAAGGATCCATCCTTCTTTTTCATGAATAGGATAGGAGCGCCCCAAGGTGAAAAGCTCGGACGAATGAATCCCTTGTCTGAAAGTTCTTGGAGTTGCTATGACAACTCTTGCATTTTAGACGGTGCAAGACGGTAAGGAGATTTAGCAATTGGGTTGGCCCCAGGGACAAGGTCAACACGAAACTCAACTTGACGAATTGGGAGTAAACCAGGTAGCTCTTCAGCAAACACCTTAGGATATTCCCGAACAACGGGGATGTCCTGAGCAGTTTTCCCTTGCCTTTTTCCTCTACGATATGTGCCAAGAAGGCTACATAATTCTTTGGTAGGTATTTTTTGGGCCTGGGTACAGGTCATGAGTTTTAGGCTACTAGAGGGTTTCTCTCCGTGAACTTCTAAGGTTTCGCCAGACGAAAGAGGTATATGAACAACCTTGTCGAAACAAATCCCCTCATCATGGTGTTTGGTTAACCAATCCAATCCTATGATGATGTCAACACTCCCGAGTTGCATTGGTGTGAGGTCAATGGGAAAAAGGTGGTTATCCAGGTCCAATTGGCAACTACGAATGACATAGTCAACAACAAGGGGTTCACCACTAGCTATTTCCACCGTTAAGGGTTTTCCTAGTTTAGTTCTAGGCATCGAAAGCAAAGGTTCAAAGGCTAGTGATATAAAGCTTCTATCGGCACCCGAATCGAAAAGAATAGAAGTATGACAATTGTTAACAAGGAACGTACCGTTAATGACTTCGTTATCAGCACGAGCCTCATTGGCATTGATGTTGAATGTGCGTCCACGGGCTGGATTTGCATTCGCGTTCACCAATTTTGGCAGTTATTTCTAAAGTGACCCATCTCGCCACAATTGTAGCAAGAATCAGGTAGGAACGGAGGTCTAGCAAGGTTGGCTTGGGGTTGAACAGGGTTCTAAATAGCTTGTTTTGGGGCCGAACGACAAACATTGGCTATGTGACCGAATCTTCCACATGATGTGCATTGGCAACACTGTATATGAGCTTGATGGTGACCATTGCACCAGTTGCACAACGGTGCAGTACCAGCATAGGGTTTCTTCGCAGAAGATGGTGCTGGCTGGTTTTGAGTGTTCTGGTTGGGTTGTGCAACAACTGCAAAGTTCTATGAAGCCTTATGCTTCCTCGACTTCTTAGAAGACTCAACTTTTTTCTCCTTTGTTTTCTCTTGACTGGTCTTAGCTGCCTGTTTCTTGTCGCCCTTGCGAAACAGTTTCCCCTTCTTGACCTGAGACTCAGTCAGGGTAGCATTCAATAGCCTGTCGAACAGTGGTAGGGTTGCTACCAGTAACAATGTCTTGAACGGGGTCAGGCAGGCCATCGATGTACCTCTCGATTGCTGTACCCAACGGGGTGACCATGGTGGGACACCACAAGCTCAATTCTTCGTAACGGTCAGTGTAGGCACGATGCTCTCCACTTTCTTATTTAAGATTGTGGAATTCATCTTCCAGTGCCCGTTGTTCATGACGTGGGCAGAATTCCCTCATCATTAGAGCTCGAAGCTCTTCCCACATTTGTGCCATTGCAACATCGGCACCCCTATCTCTCATCACACCATTCCACCATGTAAGTGCTCTTTTCTAGAATACACTCGATGCAAACTCGACTTTTCGCTCATTCGGGTATTGAATATGACGAAATGTGCTTTCGAGACTCTCAAACCACTGTAGGAGTCCAGTAGCTCCTGCGGACCCAGTAAACTTGAGTGGTTTAGCCGAGTTAAATTTTTTGTACTTGCACGGTGCGGGTGCATTGTTGTTGTTATTATTGTTATTGTTTGCTTTGTTTATCTGGGTCACCAGGTTTGGGAGTATAGCAGCAATTTGCTGAGCGATCATAGCTGCCATTTCGGCATTTTGAGTTGTATTACGTCGAGGAGGCATTCTAAAAGAAAACATGAGGGAAAATATGTGTGATTAACATTGGATAATGAAGAGAGATGTTAAAAATATCGACGAAATATAAGGATGGTGGTCATTCGTTCGTTACTTAAAAACAAACAAATGACACACGGTGACTAATCAAAGTAAATGGGTCTTTATAATGTATCGCGAAGACATGCTTTAGCCTTTAAGTGGACACTCACCCCAAGAGTTCCCAGGTAAGAGTAACTGGTCCGATAATGCGGATTTGTACGAACACACTAGCACAGAAAACTCAGGGTACATGCATCCACCCTTCCAGATTACACGTGTTCACATTAATAAACCCAAACTTTGACGGGATTTTGAAAATTTACAAGGCTTTAAGCCAAAACGAATCATCTAAGGATAGATGATTGATTTTCATAACGAATTTGTAACTTGTGTATATGTTTTGGTAATCTCCTAAGGATAGGTGATGGTATTGTTTTAATAATCTAAACGTAAGATAACTCACGTTAGTGTCCTAGGAAGGTTATAGTATAGGTCAAAGCATTACTAATAAACTAATTCAATATAACCATAAGCTCTGATACCAATCTTTCTATAACACCCCGTCCGCGTAAAACAACAAACCGCGGCGGAAACGTCGGGGAGTCATGTCACAGAACTATTGTTTCACAACTCATGGAATTTAAAATTTTGTTTTATTAAGTTAAATGTTTACATTGTCTTTGGATAAACAGAAACAACACATAAATAAATCGTCTTTAATGTTTTAAGTTACTAAGGCCTGCGTCCATTCCTACGTAAAGCATGCATCATATTATTAAGCATTGACTCCTGAAACATATGTGAAAAGAGAGTCAGCATCAAAATGCTAGCGAGTACATAGGTTTTGTGAGTGTGTTAAATTCGTGGCTTTGTATACATATTGCAACACCTCGTCGACTACAAGAGTCGTTAAGTGAAAACCTCGTATCAAAAGTGTTTGATATTGCAATACAATTAACCAACTAAAACAAGTTGGTTAGAGTTGTGAGAACCTTGTAGCCATGAATTTTGACCAAAACATTTCTTTTGTAAAAACCTTGTAATAGATTGATTCAAAAGAAAACTTCGTATGGTTTATATCTTTAAGTGAAAATCATTGCGTGACATTGTTCAAAGCCATTTGTCCGTGTTATAAACCATTCGTCCGTGTTATAAACCAATTGTCCATGTCATAAACAAATCGTCCGTGTTTTTAATTGTGAAAATTTTGATCGTTCTTTAATGAACACATTCAAACCTGTGTTGACTATACCACCATAGGGTAGCTTTAATAGACCCCCAAAGGGTATCTTTAATAGACCACCAAAGGGTCTCTTTAACTAGACTAACAAATCAACAAATGATCTGTTAATCAGAAACAGTTTCTGTCATTATCCAAACTTCCACCAATTCCAGTGAACAGTCCGATAATGGGATTGTCAGTCCTATGGTACCATAACATACTACTGGTCGGCTCGGCAAAAGCTAATGAATGTCATTCGTGTTATGCATAACGTATCAACAGTTGTTCACATAATTGAAACCGTATTGTTTTATATATAAACCAAAAACATTGTTTTTGAAAACTTGAAAATGATTTAGCACATATGAGTCACCCCAAAACATTTGCAAAACGTAAAAGAGGGGAACTATGTACTCACTTTGAAAATCATTTTGTATATATAAACCATGTATATTGTTTTAAAATCTTGAAAATAATTATAGGCACATATGAATCACCCCAAAACATTTAGAAATTTAAAAGAGGGGGACTATGTACTCACTTTGAAAATCATTTTGTATATATAAACCATGTATATTGTTTTGAAATCTTGAAAATAAATATAGGCACATATGAATCACCCCAAAACATTTAGAAAATGTAAAAGAGGGGACTATGTACTCACATTGAAATTCATTTTCAAATTTTCAAAAACAATGTCTATGGTTTATATATAAAACAATATGATTTCAATAATGTGAACAACTTGTTGATGCGTTATCCATAACACGAATGGCATTTATTACCTTTGGCCGAGCCGACCAGTAGTATGTTATGGTACCATTGGACTGACAATCCCATTATCAGACTGTTCACTAGATTTGGTGGAAGTTTGGGTAATTACAGAAACTGTTTCTGATTAACAAATCATTTGTTGATTTGTTAGTCTAGTTAAATAGACCCTTTGGTGGTCTATTAAAGATTCCTTTTGGTGGTATAGTCAACACAGGTTTGAATGTGTTCATCAAAGAACGATCAAAAGTTTTCACAATTAAAAACCGGACGATTTGTTTATGACATGGAGAATTGGTTTATGACACGGGCGATTGATTCATAACACGGACAAATGGTTTATAACACGGACAAATGGTTTTGAACAATGTCATGCAATGATTTTCACTTTAAGATATAAACCATATGGAGTTTTCTTTTAAATCAACCTAATACAAGGGTTTTAAAAGAAACGTTTTGGTCAAGATTCATGGCTACAAGTTTTTCACAACTCTAACCAACTTGTTTTAGTTGGTTAATTGTATTTCAATATCAAACACTTTTGATACGAGGTTTTCACTAAACAACTCTTGTAGTCGGATGAGGTGTTGCAATATGTATACAAAGCCACAAATTTGACACACTCACAAAACCTATGTACTCGCCGGCATTTTTATGTTGTCTCTCTTTTCACATATGTTTCAGGAGTCAATGCTTGATAATATGATGCATGCTTCACGTAAGAATGGATGCGGGCCTTAGTGACTTAAAACATGAAAGATAATTTATTTATGTGTTGTTTCTGTTTATCCCAAGACAATGTAAACAGTTAACTTAATAAAACAAAATTTTAAATTCCATGAGTTGTGAAACAATAGTTCTGTGACATGACTCCCCGACGCTTCCGCCGCGGTTTGTTGTTTTACGCGGTCGGGGTGTTACAGAAAGATTGGTATCCTTAGATGATTGATTTTGGCTTAAAGCCTAGTAAGTTTTCAAAATCCTGTCAAAGTTTGGGTTTTATTAATGTGAACACGTGCAATCTACAAGGATGGATGCCTCTACCCTGATTTTTCTGTCTAAGGCCAGAGTGTTCGTACCAATCCGCATTATCGGACCAGTCACTCTTTCCTGGGAACTCTTGGTGTGAGTGTCCACTTATAGGCTAAAGCATGCCTTCGCGATACATTATAAAGACCCATTCACTTTGATTAGTCACCGTGTGTCGCTCGTTTGTTTTTAAGTAACGAACGAATGACCACCATCCTTATATGTTGTCGATATTTCTAACATCTCTGTAGATTAGACAATTTTTGTCATTCGGCCCCAAAACAAGCTATTTAGAACCCTGTTCAACCCCAAGCCAACCTTTCTAGACCTCCGTTCCTACATGATTCTTGCTACAGTTGTGGCGAGATGGGTCACTTTAGAAATAACTGCCAAAATTGGTGAACGCGAATGCAAATCCAGCCCATGGACGCACATTCAACATCAATGCCAATGAGGCTCATGCTGATAACGAAGTCATTAACGTTATGTTCCTTGTTAACAATCGTCATACTTCTGTTCTTTTCGATTCGGGTGCCGATATAAGCTTTATATCACTAGCCTTTGAACCTTTGCTTTCGATGCCTAGAACTAAACTAGGAAAACCCTTAACGGTGGAAATAGCTAGTGGTGAACCCCTTGTGGTTGACTGTGTCATTCGTAGTTGCCAATTGGACCTGGATAACCACCTTTTTCCCATTGACCTCACACCAATGCAACTCGGGAGTGTTGACATCATCATAGGATTGGATTGGTTAACCAAACACCATGCTGAGGTGATTTGTTTCGACAAGGTTATTCATACACCTCTATCGTCTGGCGAAACCTTAGAAGTTCACGGAGAGAAACCCTCTAGTAGCCTAAAACTCATGACCTGTACCCAGGCCCAAAATACCTACGAAAGAATTATGTAGCCTTCTTGGCACATATCATAGAGGAAAAAGGCAAGGGAAAACTGTTCAGGACATCCCCGTTGTTCGGGAATATCCTAAGGTTTCCTGAAGAGCTACCTGGTTTACCCCCAATGCGTCAAGTTGAGTTTCGTGTTGACCTTGTACCTGGGGCCAACCCAATTGCTAAATCTCCTTACCATCTTGCACCGTTTAAAATGCAAGAGTTGTCATAGCAACTCCAAGAACTTTCAGACAAGGGATTCATTCGTCCGAGCTTTTCACCTTGGGGCGCTCCTATCCTATTCATGAAAAAGAAGGATGGATCCTTCCGTATGTGTATCGATTATTGTGAGCTCAACAAACTCAAAATCAAAAATCGATATCCCCTACCTCGTATTGATGATCTCTTTGATCAGCTACAAGGTGTGACCTGCTTTCCAAAGATTGATATGCGTTTTGGGTATCATAAACTTCGTGTACTCGAAGAAGATATTCCCAAGACTGCTTTTCGCACTCGATACGGCCATTATGAGTTCACTGTCATGCCTTTTGGTTTGATGAATGCTCCTGCCGTCTTCATGGACTTAATTAATAGGTTTGTAAACCTTATTTAGACAAGTTCATCACTATTTTCATCGACGACATCCTCATTTATTCTAAGTCTCGAGCCGATCACGAACAACATCTCTGTCTAACGATGGAACTCCTGAAGAAAGAACAACTTTACGCCAAATTCTCCAAGTGTGAATTTTGGCTAAAATAATTTCAATTTTTGGGACACATTGTTAACGAACAAGGTATACATGTAGATCCCGCCAAAATCAGTGTGATTAGGGATTGGAGTACACCTACTACTCCTACCGAAGTTTGTTCATTTCTTGGTCTTGCTGGATACTATCAACGATTCATCGCGAACTTTTCAAAGATCACGGTTCCCCTCACCACTTTGACTCGGAAAAATAAACCTTTCGAGTGGGGACCCAAACAAGAGGAAGACTTTCTAACACTGAAACAAAAACTCTGTAATGCTCTCGTTTTATCTTTACCCGATGGCAATGACGATTTTGTTGTCTATTGTGACGCATCAAACCTAGGCCTTGGTTCTGTTCTCATGCAAAGAGACAAAGTCATAGCCTATGCGTCAAGACAATTGAAAATCCACGAGAAGAACTACACAACTCATGATCTTGAGTTAGGAGCCGTAGTTTTTGCTCTCAAATTTTGGAGACACTACCTTTACGGTACGAACAACAAAAGTCTCCAATGTCACACCCCGACCCGCAGCGGAATAAGAGTCGGGGCATAATTGGGTTATCACCAAAGCTCATGACATTTACTAATATGTTTCATATTTAATAAAGTCAAAGTTACGTTTCAAAAAAAATCCAAACATGTTCATTCAATACAAAAAAAATAAACCAAACATAACAATCCCAACTCTAAATCGTTTTATTCTTCTAGTCCAAGTCCTATGTGTTCCTAGCTGCTACTGGTTCACCTGTATCATGTGTAAAATGGGGGTTTTTGGGTCAACATAAGTTGGCGAGTGAACCTTATTAGATAAACATTTATTAATGAATTACTTGTTAGTTTATCAATGAAAAATTGTGCATAATCATAGATGAGCAAATGTAAATAATCAAGCAATGGCAAATAGCAGTCACAACTATAACATACAATAACATATGACAGCATACATGAACATACCAACATCATACTGTAGATAACATAAATGAAACTGCGCGATCAAGGCTCAATCAAACGGAGCCGATCGTATTGCATGTACTGAAAATGAAAATGTCTGTGCGATCAAGGCTCAATCAAATGGAGCCGATCGTATTGCATGTACTGAAAATGAAAATGTCTGTGCGATCAAGGCTCAATCAAACGGAGCCAATCGTATGTGGGCACGCCAGGTTCAACCTCATAATGAAATGGGGAACATGCTCAACGCTCATAAAGTAATGGGGAGCGGCGGCCAATGAAATTGCATGTACTGAAAATAATAAACTTGCATCCACAATAACTACACAACAGAAACAAACTGAATACACTAGTTCATGATATGATGTATGCACAATGGTTTAAGTATAATATATATATCAAGACATATGATACACCCCAAAACGTGATTAAACAGGGAATTTGTAAAGATCACTCACATTGGGTGCGTTGGATTGGAGATGGTGAAATGCGCACGAATTAGATGAGCGGAAAAACGAGGAATACTAACCTAAATAATAACGGAAAAATATATTAAATGAGTGGATTTTTTTTAAGGATTTTAACGAAATTTTTAGATATATTTTTGTGAGTTTAAGGCTATTTTCTATCTTTAAAAATGTTATTTTTAAGTATTTTTAATTGATTTTTAAATTAAATTAAATAAATAAAAATATAAAAAAAATTGTTTATTTTGCATTGACCGTTGACCGTTGACCTGTTGACTTGTTGACCGGTTCGGTCAGGGACATGGTCTGCGCTGGGTGAGGCTCGAACCCGAGACCTCCCGTACGCGTGCACGCAGCTCTACCAACTGAGCTACGTGTCTAACCCGAAATAATCTTGTTTTTAATTATATTTATACACTTATTCAGTTTAACCGAAATTCTTTTTAATTTCAAAAACATTTTAATTCAACGGACCGGTGCTAGTGACGGGTTTCGAACGCGCGACGTATGGCTTAATGTTGCACACAGTCCACCGCTGGACTGTGTGTCTAACCTGGTTATTATCTCGGTTTTTATTATACTTAACAACTAACTGAGTTAACCCGGTTTAGTTTTTAACAAAAAGGCATTTTATTATATAAGGAGTGCGTATAGCAGGAATCGAACTCGGGACATGCGTATGTACTTTGCACACAGTCCACCGCTGGACTGTGTGTCTAACCCGTTCATTTTACTAGTTTTAAATATACTTATAACTTAATTAGCTTCGTCTTCTTCATTCAAATTACAGTCAACTGATTTACTAACTCGTTCCTTGTTTTTACGATTTACAGACATTATTAAAGCTTAAATGAAAAGGCAGAGACGGTAATTAAAGGTGAACACACCGATGAACGGTTTATTTCAGATTTCCGGCGATGTGTCGGTCCCTGTTTTTATGCTCTTCAACTGAACAAGATAATTGACTGTTTTGATTAGTCGATTGTGGAATTGAAGTGATAAACAAACGTTAACGATGTGTTTGAAGATCCTTACCGTTTCACAGACGGAAATAAAGATTTTCAGGGGAGTTCCGGCGAACTGGAATTAGTTGAATACAGCGCCTGAATTCGATTTCAATTGAGAGGTTTAAGTTAGAAATAGTCTAATAATTGTTGAACTACAACGAATATTGAAAGATTTACCGTTTGAGGATGAATACGGTTTTCCGGCGACTTTTGCAGGAAATTCCTGCGAGCTGTTTTAAGCGTACTGATGGTCTGAAAATGTGTCGAAAGTGAAATGGAGTATTGTTATGACATTTCTGAGTCGCGAGAGAGGTCTGGAATTGAAGTAATTGTGACTTGATTCATTTCGGTTATAAAAACCGATTAATAAAGAAAATTGATGTTCAATCACTTCTGAATTGATTACAATCATCGGTTCATCGGTTATAAAATGTGAATGAACGATTAATCAAACGATTAGACGATTGATTTGCCGATTTCAGTTTCTCAGTTGGCGCAACCGGTTTTAACCGAGTTTGTATATAAATCTCATTTTTTTCCTAGAGATAACAGAAAACACAAAGCGGCGGAGTGGTGATGTGAGTGTGTGTTAAGGCGTTGGAGTTTCTTGGCTGACCCGGGTTCGAGTCCCGGCAGCAACATATTTTTTTTATTTATTTTTGTTTTAACTTTTTATCAAATATAATTTTTATAGTTTAGTTTATTTATTAATTATGTATCGTTTTGAATCAAAATACTCATAAATATTTAACGTAACTTTTATAACTTGATATTCGATTACAAAACGGAGCGGGTTTTGAAAACCCGATTTTTACAAATGTTACAGTATCCCCTACTTTTAGGAATTTCGTCCCGAAATTTAAGTAGTTGAAGTAGTAGGAAAAAGATGCGGGTATTTTTCACGCATTGAGTCTTCACGTTCCCAAGTAAACTCAGGTCCCCGTTTCGACTCCCAGCGTACCCTAACAATTGGAATGCGACATCGTCGTAGACGTTTCTCTCCGTAGTCCATGATCTCCACTGGTCTTTCAATAAAATGCATAGATTCATCAATCTGAATATCTTCCAGCGGGATGTGGAGGTTCTCATCAGCGAGGCACTTCTTCAAGTTTGACACGTGGAGTGTGGGATGAATCCTGTTGAGTTATTCTGGTAGATCAAGCTTGTATGCTACAGGACCTACTCTTTCGAGTATCTTGAAAGGTCCTACGTAACGTGGTGCTAGCTTGCCCTTTTGACCAAAACGAACTACTCCCTTCCACGGTGATACTTTTAAAAGTACATAATCACCAATGTTAAACTCTAAGGGCTTCCGTCGTTTATCTGCGTAACTCTTTTGACGACTTTGAGCCGCTAGAAGATTGTTTCGAATTTGATGGATCTTGTCTGTGGTTTCTTTGATCAATTCTGGACCAGTAATTTGAGCTTCCCCAATTTTGTGCCAACATACAGGAGATCGGCACTTACGACCATATAAGGCTTCAAAAGGTGCCATGCCGATGCTCGAATGATAGCTGTTGTTGTACGAAAATTCAACTAATGGTAGGTGGGCGTCCCAATTTCCCTTGAAGTCTATGACACATGCTCTAAGCATATCTTCAAGAGTTTGAATGGTGCGCTCAGACTGTCCATCAGTTTGAGGATGATAGGCGGTACTGAGATCTAATCGCGTGCCCATAGCGGATTGTACTGCTTGCCATGTTCGTGAGGTGAAACGACCATCACGATCAGAAATAACGCTTAACGGTACCCCATGCCGGCTTACGATTTCGTTGATATAAATACGTGCAAGCTTTTCGTTCTTGAAATCTTCGCGGATAGGAATAAAGTGAGCTGATTTTGTAAGTCGGTCTATAATCACCCATATAGTGTCATACCCACCAGAAGTGCGAGGTAACCCGGTAATGAAATCCATGGTTATATTTTTCCACTTCCATACAGGTATTTCCGGTTGAACTAGAAGTCCTGAGGGTCTTTGGTGTTCAGCCTTCACCTTGGAACATGTAAGGCACTTAGAAACAAATACAGCAATATCCTTCTTCATTCCAGGCCACCAATAGGTATATCGTAGGTCTTGATACATCTTATCGGCTCCTGGGTGTATAGAATATCGCGTTTTGTGAGCTTCATTCATAAGAGTTTCACGAAGATTGTTGTGGTTAGGAATCCAGATACGATCTAGGTAATATAGAATACCGTCAGATTTAGTTTCGATTTTTAACTCAGCTCCACAGGACATCTCCTTTCGCACATCTTCTTCCGTTATTGAAACGTGTTGGGCTTCTCGAATTTGATCTTTAATGTCGGTTACAATTTGCGAACATAGAAGATGAATGGAGTTCGCATAACCCTTTCGACTAAGTGCATCAGCCACCACATTTGCTTTACCAGGGTGGTATCTAATTTCACAGTCGTAATCATTTAGAAGTTCGACCCATCTTCGTTGCCTCATGTTTAACTCTTTTTGATTGAAGATATGTTGAAGACTCTTGTGGTCAGTGTATATTTCACACTTAGTACCATAGAGATAATGTCTCCATGTCTTAAGAGCGAACACAACGGCTCCAAGTTCTAGGTCATGAGTGGTGTAGTTCTTTTCATGTGTCTTGAGTTGTCTCGAAGCATAAGCTATGACTTTTCCTCTTTGCATAAGAACACAGCCTAATCCTTGCCCTGACGCGTCGCAATAGACTACAAAATCATCACAACCTTCAGGAAGAGTGAGGATTGGTGCATCACAAAGTTTCTGTTTAAGAGTTTGAAAGGCTTCTTCTTGCTTGGGTCCCCATATGAAAGGTTTTCCCTTATGAGTTAAAGCCGTGAGTGGTACAGCAATGCGAGAGAAGTTTGAAATGAACCGACGATAATAGCCAGCCAGTCCAAGAAAAGATCTTACTTCAGATGGTGTACGTGGAGCTTGCCATTCTTGAACCGCTTTGATCTTTGAAGGGTCAACATGTATTCCCTTGTCATTGACTACATGCCCGAGGAATTGCACCTCTTTTAACCAGAATTCACATTTGGAGAATTTGGCATAAAGCTTTTCCTTTTCTAGAAGTGCAAGAACGAGTCGAAGATGACGCTCATGATCAGATTTAGATTTTGAATAAATAAGAATATCGTCGATGAAGACTATAACAAATCGATCAAGATAAGGTTTGCAGACTCTGTTCATTAGGTCCATGAAGACAGCTGGTGCGTTGGTTAATCCAAATGGCATAACCATGAATTCATAGTGGCCATAACGAGTTCGAAAAGCAGTCTTAGGGACGTCTTCTTCATGTACTCTAAGTTGATGATAGCCAGATCGAAGATCGATTTTTGAAAAGTAGCTGGCACCTTGTAGTTGGTCAAGAAGATCATCAATGCGAGGTAAAGGATAGCGATTCTTGATTGTTAACTTGTTGAGCTCTTTGTAGTCGATGCACATACGAAACGATCCATCTTTCTTCTTTACAAAAAGGACAGGTGCACCCCAAGGCGACGAGCTAGGACGTATGAATCCCTTGTTAGTCAACTCTTGCAATTGACTGGCTAGCTCTTGCATTTCATAGGGGGCTAACCTATAAGGAGACTTTGCAATTGGTGTAGCACCAGGTATAAGATCAATACGGAATTCGACGTCTCTAACTGGAGGAAGTCCTGAAATGTCGTCAGGAAAAACTTGCGGGAAGTCTTTTACTACAGGAATGTCTTCAAGTTTCTTCTCCATGGTTCCCTTTTTGATGATATGAGCTAAAAACGCGACATAATTCTTGCGAAGATATTTTTGAGCTTGAAGACAAGACATTAAGCTGAGCCCTTTCGACGAGGTTTCTCCAATGATTCGAAGAGTCTGACCGTTTGAAAGAGGAATACGAATACATTTTTCACGACATACAACTTCCGCCTGATGTTGACTGAGCCAATCCATACCGATTATGATGTCAAAACTTCCCAGCTTCATAGGAATAAGATCGACTGAGAAATCGTGGTCGTTTAAGGTGAGTGTACAGTTGCGTAAAATAGAGTTTAATAAAACTGGTTTCCCGTCCGCAACTTCTACCGTTATGGATTTCGTGAGCTTATCCCGATTTTTGTTTAAGATAGGTTCAAATTCTAAGGACACAAAACTTCTATCCGCACCAGTATCAAATAACATAGATGCATATCTACCATTTATAAGGAACGTACCGTTAACCACATTGCCGTCAGCTCTGGCCTGGTTAGCGTTGATATTGAAAGCTCTCCCTCTTGCAGGTGGGGGAGCTTGGTTTGCTTGGTTCACCGGGTTGGCTTGGGCCTGAGCATGAATAATATTAACCAACCTTGGACATGTGTTTCTGAAATGACTCGGGTCACCGCAATTGTAGCAAGCCCGCATTGGTTGACCCATAGGATAATTGGGCTGGTAATATGTTTGGCTAAAGGTTGGGTGGGTGGTAATAGTAGGGGTTGTTGGGCTTGGCCCATTATCTGTTGGTGGGTTTGGGTTAAAGGTTTTTGGCGGTTCGTTCGTTGAGGCATGCGGCAAGTTTGAACAGTATGTCCTGCACGACCGCAGCCGGTGCAATATTGGCAAGGATGATCAGGGGAATGGTGATATTGGCAACGGTTACATTTTGGTAACGGGCCAGTGTAGGGTCTTCTGTATGGTGCGGGTGAAGGAGTGACTTGAGTAATGGGTGCAGCAGGAATAGGGGAGTTGGTTTGGGTAACTGCAAAATTTCTGGTGTTGCGCTTCCTCTTGTTAGCAAACTTAGAGGAAGGAATGGGGTGGTTTGAAGTTTGTCCCTCAACAGGGGCTTTCTTCTTCTCTTCTTTGAACTTCCCGTTGCGAATTCGGTTTTCGGTCAGTTCAGTTGCTAACTCCATAGCAGCTTCAAGTGTTACTGGTGAAACGCTGAGAACTGAATCTTGGGTTTTCGAGGGAAGTCCTCGAATATAGTGCCCGATCAGACGATAGGTTGGGGTGAACAAATTTGGAACCATTTGGTTCAACTCCAAGAACCTCTTGTTATATGTAGTGTGATCACCCTCCTTCTGCTTTAGAGAATGAAATTCGTCCTCCAGCTTTTTAATTTCACTTCTAGGACAGAAACGCCTAGTCATGACTTCCCTTAACTCCTCCCAAGTTAAGGCCATCGCATCTTCAGTTCCCCTCTTCCCTTTCTCAGTATTCCACCAAGTGAGAGCTACCCCAAATAGTCTCCCGGTGGCGTATCGAACCTTGCGATCCTCAGGACAATCGCAGTTTAGGAAGGTGTTTTCCATCTCCTCGAACCAATGTAGGAGAGAAGTGACACCCTCGGTCCCTTCAAATTTAGGAGGATCACAAGACTTAAAATGTTTGTAAGAGCACTTGCTGGTAGGAGGGTTGTCGATGTTCTGGTCCTGTTGTTGGGGAGGGTTAGTAGGATTTGTAGCAAGGGCTTGTTGTACTTGGACCACAATGTCAGGCAGTATCGTGGCCATTTGTTTCGCGATCTGAGTGGCCAAACATTCCTGAGACCTTCCCGATCTTTTACCCCTTCGTTGCTGTCTAGACGACATCTACAGGATCATACAATGAGAAGATTGTGAGTTTATGATGTCTTTTTAGGTGTCATGTGTCTTTAAGAAAATGAAAATAACATAAATATCAATAATGCAACTACATCCATAGGATATCTTGGGTTCGCTCATGTTGGGCCTCAAATGTCCCCCATACCTTCACCTACATAGTCATGTGGGCCCCCATGGCTATTGGCTTGGTAGGATTCACATTAGTATTGGCAAATTTAACACTCGCATCCCCTGAATGCAAACCACAAAATATGTTCATGAGATGTTTGGTCGGAACGTGTCCAGGTGTAGACACAATGACAACTCAAAGTGGGGTTAGTTCACACGACGTTTGGTATAGCATGCTTTGGCCTAATAGGTACTTCGTATTCTCATCGTTAGTCCCCAGGTAGGCAAACTGGTCCTTTATTTTGGATTTATACGAATGCCAGCCTAGACAGGACGTTCCGACTACCGGTACTGGTACCCTTCCAGTTACTACATGCCCGTCATGAGAACTCACTTTGATGAGATTTGAAAACACGAAAATCATTGTAAAAGCAATCATGATATGGTGTGTGCTTTCATGTATGTGATATGTTATGAGTATACGATTCATGATAGGCATTATATGATAATACATACTTATGAACATGCTTGCACAATATTAAATGTAACATTTAACATAAAACATATAAGCATCATGAAATTTGGCATGTAACACACAAAAATCTTATAAGTTTCTAATCGACTATAGTATAGGCTCTAAGGGTCTAATAACCTATCCTATATCCCTATAGTCATGGCTCTGATACCAATCTGTCACACCCCGACCCGCAGCGGAATAAGAGTCGGGGCATAATTGGGTTATCACCAAAGCTCATGACATTTACTAATATGTTTCATATTTAATAAAGTCAAAGTTACATTTCAAAAAAAATCCAAACATGTTCATTCAATACAAAAAAAATAAACCAAACATAACAATCCCAACTCTAAATCGTTTTATTCTTCTAGTCCAAGTCCTATGTGTTCCTAGCTGCTGCTGGTTCACCTGTATCATGTGTAAAATGGGGGTTTTGGGGTCAACATAAGTTGGCGAGTGAACCTTATTAGATAAACATTTATTAATGAATTACTTGTTAGTTTATCAATGAAAAATTGTGCATAATCATAGATGAGCAAATGTAAATAATCAAGCAATGGCAAATAGCAGTCACAACTATAACATACAATAACATATGACAGCATACATGAACATACCAACATCATACTGTAGATAACATAAATGAAACTGTGCGATCAAGGCTCAATCAAACGGAGTCGATCGTATTGATGTACTGAAAATGAAAATGTCTGTGCGATCAAGGCTCAATCAAACGGAGTCGATCGTATGTGGGCACGCCAGGTTCAACCTCATAATGAAATGGGGAACATGCTCAACGCTCATAATGTAATGGGGAGCGACGGCCTATGAAATTGCATGTACTGAAAATAATAAACTTGCATCCACAATAACTACACAACAGAAACAAACTGAATACACTAGTTCATGATATGATGTATGCACAATGGTTTAAGTATAATATATATATCAAGACACATGATACACCCCAAAACGTGATTAAACGGGGAATTTGTAAAGATTCACTCACATTGGGTGCGTTGGATTGGAGATGGTGAGATGCGCACGAATTAGATGAGCGGAACAACGAGGAATACTAACCTAAATAATAACGGAAAATATATTAAATGAGTGGATTTTTATTAAGGATTTTAATGAAATTTTTAGATATATTTTTGTGAGTTTAAGGCTATTTTCTATCTTTAAAAATGTTATTTTATGTATTTTTAATTGATTTTTAAATTAAATTAAATAAATAAAAATATAAAAAAATTTGTTTATTTTGCGTTGACCGTTGACCGTTGACCTGTTGACTTGTTGACCGGTTCGGTCAGGGACATGGTCTGCGCTGGGTGAGGCTCGAACCCGAGACCTCCCATACGCGTGCACGCAGCTCTACCAACTGAGCTACGTGTCTAACCCGAAATAATCTTTTTTTAATTATATTTATACACTTATTCAGTTTAACCGAAATTCTTTTTAATTTCAAAAACATTTTAATTCAACGGACCGGTGCTAGTGACGGGTTTCAAACGCGCGACGTATGGCTTAATGTTGCACACAGTCCACCGCTGGACTGTGTGTCTAACCTGGTTATTATCTCGGTTTTTATTATACTTAACAACTAACTGAGTTAACCCGGTTTAGTTTTTAACAAAAAGGCATTTTATTATATAAGGAGTGCGTATAGCAGGAATCGAACTCGGGACATGCGTATGTATTTTGTACACAGTCCACCGCTGGACTGTGTGTCTAACCCGTTCATTTTACTAGTTTTAAATATACTTATAACTTAATTAGCTTCGTCTTCTTCATTCAAATTACAGTCAACTGATTTACTAACTCGTTCCTTGTTTTTACGATTTACAGACATTATTAAAGCTTAAATGAAAAGGCAGAGACGGTAATTAAAGGTGAACATACCGATGAACGGTTTATTTCAGATTTCCGGCGATGTGTCGGTCCCTGTTTTTATGCTCTTCAACTGAACAAGATAATTGATTGTTTTGATTAGTCGATTGTGGAATTGAAGTGATAAACAAACGTTAACGATGTGTTTGAAGGTCCTTACCGTTTCACAGACGGAAATAAAGATTTTCAGGGGAGTTCCGGCGAACTGGAATTAGTTGAATACAGCGCCTGAATTCGATTTCAATTGAGAGGTTTAAGTTAGAAATAGTCTAATAATTGTTGAACTACAACGAATATTGAAAGATTTACCGTTTGAGGATGAATACGGTTTTCTGGCGACTTTTGCAGGAAATTCCGGTGAGCTGTTTTAAGCGTTCTGGTGGTCTGAAAATGTGACGAAAGTGAAATGGAGTATTGTTATGACGTTTCTGAGTCGCGAGAGAGGTCTGGAATTGAAGTAATTGTGACTTGATTCATTTCGGTTATAAAAATCGATTAATAAAGAAAATTGATGTTCAATCACTTCTGAATTGATTACAATCATCGGTTATAAAATGTGAATGAACGATTAATCAAACGATTAGACGATTGATTTGCCGATTTCAGTTTCTCAGTTGGCGCAACCGGTTTTAACCGAGTTTGTATATAAATCTCATTTTTTTCCTAGAGATAACAGAAAACACAAAGCGGCGGAGTGGTGATGTGAGTGTGTGTTAAGGCGTTGGAGTTTCTTGGCTGACCCGGGTTCGAGTCCCGGCAGCAACATATTTTTTTTATTTATTTTTGTTTTAACTTTTTATCAAATATAATTTTTATAGTTTAGTTTATTTATTAATTATGTATCGTTTTGAATCAAAATACTCATAAATATTTAACGTAACTTTTATAACTTGATATTCGATTACAAAACGGAGCGGGTTTTGAAAACCCGATTTTTACAAATGTTACATCCAACACATATTCAATCAAAAGGAGCTAAACATGAGACAACGATGCTAGGTCGAACTTCTGAACGACTACGACTGCGAGATTCGCTACCATCCTTGTAAGGCGAATGTTGTGGCTAATGCGCTTAGTCATAAGGAACATGTCAAACTTCATTGTGTTCCAGTTCAATCTGATATCCAGACACGTATCCTTCAAGCACAACATACATGTGTGACCCAAAGCTGGTTCAAAAATGAGCTACCTCCTGAACTTGGGAATATTCACCCAACATTCCACGTGTCCAATTTGAAAAAGTGTTTAGCCGATACAAACCTCCACATCCCCCTTGAAGAAATTCACGTTGATTACACTATGCACTTTGTCAAGAAACCTGTGGAGATATTGGACCGTGAAGTCAAGAAACTTAAGCGTAGACGTATATTGATAGTTAAAGTTCGCTGGGAATCCAAACGTGGCCCATAATTTACTTAGGAACGAGAGGATCAGATGAAAGCGAAATATCCACATCCGTTTTCACAAAGTTTCCTATAATTAAATTTCGGGACAAAATTTCCAAAAGTAGGGGAGACTGTGACATTTGTGCCTTTTCAATCATTGTAAAATTACAAACAATTTCGTATTCAGTGAAACCCTATGTTTTATTTCTAAAATTGTAATTATCTAATACATTTGCACAATTTCAATTTCTTGAACGATTTCGAATCCTCAAATTTTTTTTGTAGAAGTAATTCATTAACTGACACTCAAACGCAGTCAGTTTAACGCGACGTACACTCTGAAAAAAGGACATAAGCTATACATACCCTAAATACCCTTTACATAAGTTAGAATAAGTTTTGAAGGGTTATATATATTTTCATCAAACTGCGAAAGTCTGTTGGTCCGTATTCAAATACGAACCATGTGTATCAATCCAAATATTTTGTATTCAATAAAATATTGTATTTTATTGATGAGAATGCAAAAATGTCAATCATTGCACAATTTCGATCGTTTTCGTGTTCGTTAAAGCGTTTTACGCATTTTTGCGAAACGCGTAACCGTACAACCGAACGAACTGAAATCCATGACATTTTCGGGTATAATCCAAGTTACACATGTCTTAATACCTTTATATAACCGAAATATTAGGTTAAAAAGGTTAAAATGGCAAACAAGTGAAAATACAAGTCCAAGGGCCAAAAGTGTCAAAAAAATAATAAATATTTTTGCTTCTTCACCAAGTTTGCCACCTATCTCCAATTTTGACACCTAGCACTCACTTTTTCACACTTAATATGGTGTTGAACATGTTAGGATACTAATTCACAGTTGAGAACACTTGTCATCACCTCCTTAATCCTAAAATGCTATAAATACCCCATGATTCTTCCTTTTTTTTCACACCACTTCAAAACACTTCAAAGCAAAGTGTGAAATTCTTCTTTCTATCCTTCTTGTAACTTGTTTCCAGCCTTTGGAAGCCTCCTATCTTGAGTTCCAAAAGTGTTCTTCAACACGAGTAAGTACTCTTCCTAGTTCTTTCATTTTTTAGCTATTTTGAGCTAAAAGTCGAACAATTTGGCTTCCTGATTGACTTTTGGTTCTCACCATATTTGGTCAGGTCAAAGTTCAATTGAAATTTGCAACGTGATCGTAATCATGAAAGTTATAATCCCTAACGATTTCACTTTCTGATTACCACGTTTACTAGTCGAAGTGACGAGTCAAAGTTTCGGTCAAAAATGCGCATGATGTGCATTTTACGACAAAACTATTTTCGGGTATCAAAACACCAAGTTTTGATATCAAATCAGTTTTATAAACTTAGTTAGCATATTTGACATGTCTAACTCGTCACTTCTAGTTTAGTGCTTATTTACGGTCGTAAGTCGAGTGGTCTTGACCACCGCTTTGACTTTCGAATCCGACCCGTTTAGTCGATCTTAGTATCCGACCAAACACATATTTGTGACCACAGTTATATAGGGAATAACCTACTGAGGTTATACCTTACGGTCACGTCGTTTGGTTAGTGTTATGATAAGTTACTTCTATGTTCTTAAAAAAACAATGACCAAAATGCCCTTTTGCGCATAAATCCATTTTAAACACATGTAACCAAATTTTTGACATATAAACTGATGTTATAAAATTTTCAAACATGTTTGGGAATTTAAGACTTATCATAGGACATGTTTAACCATCCGATCACACGTTTACGCTAGTGACCCGTTAACGTAGCGTAAATTACCTTAACGAGTCATAATGGGTCAAAAACACTTAGGGTCCTTTCCAAATCAGAATGTTAAGTTTGTTAAACCATATCACATGAGTTTCAACACTCGTTTGGTTTATAAGACTTCATTATATCGATCTCCCGTCTGTAGTCCCGACACGCTAACATATTTAGCTTACACATTAGGACAAGTTTGAGCTTTGTTTATTCCGTTGATCCAGAACACTTTCACAATCCCAAGTGAGTACATAGCCCCCTCTTTAAATTTTCTAAATGTTTTGGGGTGATTCATATGTGCTTATAGTTATTTTCTAGATTTCAAAACAATATACATGGTGTATATATACAAAATGATTTTCAAAGTGAGTACATAGTTCCCCTTTTTACGTTTTGCAAATGTTTTGGGGTGACTCATATGTGCTAAATCATTTTCAAGTTTTCAAAAACAATGTCTATGGTTTATATATAAAACAATACGATTTCAATAATGTGAACAAATGTTGATCCGTTATCCATAACACGAATGACATTCATTAGCTTTGGCCGAGCCGACCAGTAGTATGTTATGGTACCATAGGACTGACAATCCCATTATCGGACTGTTCACTGGATTTGGTGGAAGTTTGGGTAATGACAGAAACTGTTTCTGATTAACAGATCATTTGTTGATTTGTTAGTCTAGTTAAAGAGACCCTTTGGTGGTCTATTAAAGATACCATTTGGTGGTCTATTAAAGATACCCTATGGTGGTATAGTCAACACAGGTTTGAATGTGTTCATTAAAGAACGATCAAAAGTAGTTTTCATAATTAAAAACACGGACGATTTGTTTATGACATGGACAATTGGTTTATAACACGGACGAATGGTTTATAACATGGACAAATGGTTTGGAACAATGTCACGCAATGATTTTCATTTAAAGATATAAACCATACGAAGTTTTCTTTTGAATCAATCTATTAAAAGGTTTTTACAAAAGAAACGTTTTGGTCAAGATTCATGGCTACAAGGTTCTCACAACTCTAACCAACTTGTTTTAGTTGGTTAATTGTATTGCAATATTAAACACTTTTGATACGAGGTTTTCACTTAACGACTCTTGTAGTCGGACGAGGTGTTGAAATATGTATACAAAGCCACGAATTTAACACACTTACAAAACCTATGTACTCTCCGGCATTTTTATGCTGACTCTCTTTTCACATATGTTTCAGGAGTCAATGCTTAATAATATGATGCATGCTTCACGTAGGAATGGACGCAGGCCTTAGTGACTTAAAACATGAAAGATAATTTATTTATGTGTTGTTTCTGTTTATCCCAAGACAATGTAAACATTTAACTTATTAAAACAAAATTTTAAATTCCATGAGTTGTGAAACAAAAGTTCTGTGACATGACTCCCCGACGTTTCCGCTAGGTTCGTTGTTTTATGCGGTCAGGATGTTACATTTTAGGGACCGAAGTTCCGCTTCTTCTGAACGATGGGCTGAACTGAAGGGAATGTGTGTAGCGCGTGCTCAGCGATTTTCCCTGGTACTCCAGTCATATCCGTCGGTGACCATCCAAAGATATCTACATTGCAGAACAACAGTTGTTTCAGCCGCATCTTGATTGCAGGCGTCATGGATGGCCCTAAGAGCATTGTTTGTTCCGGGTACTTGTTGTTTAGCACCCACTTTTCTGGTTCACCGTTGGATGATGACTTTGGTTGTTTCGTCAGTGGTTCCTCTTCAACGAACATGATTTCCTTCCTTGCGTACATAATGGCCACCCTGGTTTCCGTGGGAAAACTGCAGGCGGCATGGGGAGTGGAAGTGATCATGCTGAACTCTCGTTGAGCGCGACGGCCCAGTAGTACGTCATGGCGCGAGGTTGCGGGCATGACCATGAAATTTACCGAGACCGTGCGAGAGTGTCGCCTTTCGGAAAGAGTCACCGGAAATAATATTTGGCCCCAGAGGAAGACAGCCTCATTGCAGAAACCAGTGAGTGGGAAATCCACCGGCTCTAGACGTGCCTTGTCCTTTGGGTCCAGCTGCTGGAAGCACTTTTCATAGATGATGTCCATAGAGCTCCCAGGGTCTATAAACATATAATCGGTGCTAATGGCCGAAGATGCCAGTTATCTCGACCGGTCGGTCTTCTTGTGGACCCCCGGGAACTACGGGGAAGTTGACCTGCTGCTCACGCAAGTGAGGCGTGCAACTTTTCTGGTGGTTGCGCTTGCGCGACGGGCCACCCTGGATCATATGAATAGACTTCACTCTTTTATTACTCGGGCCCTCGCCGCTTCGAGTGATTTGGCGTACCTCATTGCGCCGTTTGCAGTAAGTGGGTGAGCTTCTCAATCTTTAGCGCTTTCTCGATCTCCATGAGCAAGGAGATGCAGTTATCAGTTGTGTGCCCCATATCCTTGTGATAATCGCAAAAAGGGTTGGGGTCTTGCCTTCTTATGCCATCTGCGACTCTTGAATATGGTCTTCGTGCGAGACTCGTCGCGTTTTCGTCAGTTGGGTCCACTGAAGATCATGATTATCTTGTTTTATTTCTCGTTGGGTGGCGAGTTTATTGATGGTCGCGCATGCGTCGACCGGTGAGTAAGGAGGGTTCTAGCTATGCTCCCTCCAACTCTTATTCTTCTTCCAAAACTCTTGCTAATTTCTTGGGGACGGTGGTGAGGTAGGGGAGGTCTACTATTATTAAGGTTGCGCTCCGTCTGCGCGTAGACTTTTGCTGTCGCCATAAGCTTCTCCCAGCTTTTTGGGAGACCTTTAGATCCGGACAAGACCTTGATCATATCGTCGCAGTGTATAGCGTAGTTGAACTGTGCACGAATCAGGTCTTCGTGCACATCCCTTATCTCCAGCACCTCTTTATTATAGCGGGAGATGAAGTCTTCAAGACTTTCGTCATCACGCCACCAGATGTTCATTACGTCAGAAGAGTCTCTGACGTAACGCCGCTGTTGGCTGAAGTGTGTCAGGAACTTGTCTTTCAAGTCATTCCATGACGCGAGCTTGCATGTGGGCAAGTTGTCAAACCAAAGGCACGCAACGCCTGTGAGAGTGTGGACAAATAGGTGACACCACATTGGCAGTGTCCAGCCTCCGATCAGTCCTGCACCGGTGAAGAGGCGCAGGTGGTCATCTGGGTCTGTCAACCATTGACTTCCCAACGTTGGAGGGAAGTTTTGTGCGCTCCTGAAAGGTGGTCCATATGACAACCCTCAAGTGCTATAAAAGGATTAATATTTCGCACTTAATTTAGTTAATTATTAGAATGTGATAACTATGGTGTGAATGGCTTTGCAGGTATGAAAGAGCATAAATAAGTGGTTTTAATGTGCTTTGATAGGAGATCGTACTTGGAAAAGTAAATATGGAGAGAGAGAATTGCTAAGAGAACAAGAGGGGGAAATAGGATCCACCGTAGGCTACGGTAGGCACCGTAGCTTACGGTGGTGACCTGCGAGAAAAACGTAACTGCCTATTAAAGACGATACTAAGCAGTTCTAGGGGGAATTTAGGTATTCTTCTTGGTTCAAGACAATTTCTAAACATTTGTTTTTGTGTTTTTGATTCTTATGAACATGGAACTTGATGGCATGAGGATTCGCTGAACCATGAGTGGCTAAACTCATTGTGATCATCCTAGGTTGAAGGTTTGTGTAAGACATTTGTGTTTTTATCAGTATTTCTAGAATAATTGATTTGCAACGTTTGTTGTTTATTATGGTGTGTGAATGTTTGTTTGTAAGTTGTTAATTGATATTTTGATCTTAGTCTAAATCGTACGTTCTTGGTGTCGTTGACGATCGAGATATAACGGGAGGGATTAGGGTTGGATATTCGTTAATTGGTCATCGGGTAATAACGTCGCTTTTTTTATAATCCGAGTACTTAGTTCCCTTTCATCACGAACAAATAATCCTATATGAATCATGTCTATGTGATTCTTTCTAGTTGGATTTAAACACGAATTTCAATTGAAATTTGAAACCTAGGATGGTCACTTTCTCCTAATCTATTTTAATAACCAATCTTTGATTTGCAATTTATTTAGTTATTCTTAGTTTTAAAACCAAACACTCAAAATCTTGAATTCACTTTTCTTGCATTTTAGATAATTTAGTCATTTTAGCTAAATCTTTAGATAACACATATTCCACAAAATCCCTGAGTTTGATACCCACTTACCGCTAACTATTAGTAGTATTTGGATTAAATTTGCTTGAGACTATGATCTCACATCAAATTTTGGCGCCGTTGCCGGGGAGTAGTGCGCAACGTGTGTTATATTTGATAGTTTAGTTTGTGATTTTTCTGGTTTACGCTAGTTGTGTTAGTGTGCAGGTATTTACAGGTGTATTGACGGGTGGTCCACTGGACAACCCTCAAGTTCTTTAAAAAGATCAATATTCCGCTCTTAATTGGGTTAATTATTAGGATTGATAACTACAGTGTGTATGGCTCTGCAGGTACCGAAGAGCATAAATAAGCGATTTTAATGTGCTTTGATGGGAGCTTGTACTTGGCCAAGAGAAGATGGAACATGGAGAGTTGATAAGAAAATAAGAGTAGAAAAACTGATGACCACCATAGGCTACGGCAGGCGCCATAGCTTACAGTGATGTCTGAACTTTCTATGCACCGTAAGCCAGATGCTTAAGACCGTAAGGAGATTGCTGACCACCGTAAGCTACGGTGGGCACCGTAGCTTATGGTGGTGACCTGCAAGAAAAGTGTAACTACCTTTTTAAGTCGGTTTTCAAGGAACTTTTGGGTTATTAATCATTGGAGACATTTTCTCAGAGTTTTAGAGGCGAATTTGAGTGTACTACTTGGTTCAAGAACAATTTCTAACATTTGTTTGGTGTTTATGATTCGTATGAACATGGAATTTGATGGTGTGATGATTTGCAAGACCATGAGTGGCTAAACTCATTGTGATTATCCTAGGTTGAAGGTTTGCTTGAAACATTTGTGTTTTTATCCATAATTTCTAGAATAATAGACAATGCTTGTTGTTTATTATGGTGTTTGAATGTTTGTTTGTAAGCTATTGATTGATGTTTTGATCTTATCCTTAATCGTACGTTCTTGGTGTCGTTGACAATCGAGATATCACGGGAGGGTTTAGGGTTGGATATTGGTTAATTGGTCATCGGGTAACAACCTCGCATCTTTATAATCCGAGTACTTAGTTCCCTTTCATCACGAACAAATTGTCATACATGAATCATGTCTATATGATTCTTTCTAGTTGGATTTAAACACAAATGTAAATTGAAACCGGAAACTTAGGATGATTACTTGCTCCTAATCTGTTTTAACAACCAATATTTGAATTGCAACTTGTTTAACTTTAAAACCAAAACACAAAAAATCTTGAATTCATTTTCTTGCATTTTAGATAAATTAATCATTTTAGTTTAAACTTTAGATAGCACATGTTCCACAAACTCCATGTGTTCGATACCCACTTACCGCTAACTATTAGTAGTATTTGGATTAAATTTACGTGAGACTACGACTTCACGTCAAATATTGGCGTCGTTGTCGGGGAGTAGTGCACAACGTGTGTTATCTTTGATATAGTTTAGTTTGTTAATTTCCGTGTTTACGCTGGTTGTGTTAGTGTGCAGGTATTTACAGGTGCATGCATACTAGAGGCTCTCACAAGCTATCACCATTGGCATTTGATCTGGAGATCGAACGAACTCTGAGAAGAAACAGGGTTTTACTACGAGAAAAGAAAACCAATGGTTCACCAACAACACCTACAACACCAATTTCACCGGTTAACTCAATGGATCCATTACTTCCCAGTACAAGTCAAACAACACCATCCACACCTCCACCAATTCCTATCACCCAGCCTACTTCAACACATGAAGTCAACCCACCAACACCACATCATCCGCAACTACCCAAACCGGACCCATTCCCATTTTTAGCCCCACATCAATGGTTCCACCTTTTTCATCCTTTTCCCAACTTCTGGTCAATCATTTTCCCCACCCACACAAACCACCACCAAGTTCAACCATTGTTCATACCACCTCTACACTTCCACCACAAAACCAACCGGGTTTTCATTATTCATCTTCTCAGTTGTGCAATCTTCGGGTGTAGGAAGAGATGGGTTTGATGACGGGTATGAAAGGAATCTGGATGACATGAAGAAGAGGGGTATTATTATGGAGGGATGGAGGTAATTTGGGACCTCAAGGAAGAATGGTTTATCAACAAAGACAACAAGTGGAACAAATTCAAGAAGTGGTTAGGCGACCAACGGGGGTACAACAGATTCGTCCGCAAGGGCCACAGTTTCAACGACCAATGCCTCTTCAACAAGTTCAACTTCAATTTCAACAACCTCAACTTCAAAGGCAAATGCAACAACCTCAATACCAACAATGGTTTGCGCCTCAAGGGCTAAGGCATGGTTAAGCGAGTCGACCCAGAGTACCATTGGGTGCTCCGCGAATACATCACCGAGAGGTGGTGAGGGGGATTGAAGCGCATTTTAGGCCCGTTATCACTAATAACCCTTCTCCGGTGTGATTCCTCATCACCCGGATGGAAGGGCATTTGAGGTTAGAACAACCGCACTTCAAAGTTTGCTGAAGTACAAAAGGCTAGCAACGGAGGAACCATACTTCCATTTGGAGACATATGATTCTATTTGCAACGCTATTGGAGGGCAAGGTTTTTCTTCGGATGATGTTATGTTGGTACTTTTCCAATTTCCGTTGGAAGACAAGGCTAAAAGATGGTTTCATACTTTACCATCCGCATCAATATACACATGGGCCGACATGCAACAAAGGTTTTTAGAAGAATTTTTCACGGCCCAAAAGACTAATGAGGCTAGGCGGAGTTTGAGAAGTTTTCAACAACCGGGTGAGATGTTTCATGAAGCATTCGAGAGGTTTAACATGATGTTGAAAAATTGTCCTCACCATGGCATTGCACTTTGGGAGTTATTGAATGCTTTTCATGAGGGGTTGAGTTCGGAGGATGCTTGTGACTTAATGTCGATTACTAATGGTACATTTGGTACAAATTTTGAGCAAGACGATTGGGCATTTTTGGAGCAAATGGCAGTTACGTCTAAGAGAAAAGCGCAATCTTCAAGAAGGGCAAGACACGTTATAACAAGACCTCAAGTTTATGCGGTAGATGATGGAGGGGTACAAGCAACTAATCAAGTATATGACGTTTGTACAAATTGTAATGAATTGGGTCATTCGGTGGATGTGTGTTTGGTGGGTGTGGTCGAAGGTCAAGTAGAAGAGGTGAATGCTATTCAAGGGGGTGGTCGTAATTTTAACATGAACTCGAACACATACCACCCCGGGTTAAGGAGCCATCCCAATTTTCTTTATGGGTACCCGGTGAACCAAGCCAATCAAATTTTCAAGGAGCTCAAAGAAATTTCGTTCCATGCCAACAATACAATCAGGGAAATTTTAGAAGTGGAAATATTCAAGGCTACCAAGGACAATTTCAACAATCGGGTGACCAAAGTGGTACCACGGTCAAACTTCATCAAGTGGGAATGAAGTTATGGATATGCTCCGGATGATGTAACAAGATATGCAAAGGAGAAATCAACTTGATGAAGCTCGGATGCAAAAGGATGAGGTCCGTGATAAGAGCATCCAAACATTAACCACTCAAATGGGTCAACTTGCAACCGCGGTAGCGGAGTTGAAAAAGGTAAATGTCAACTTCCTAGCGACACTAAGGTAAATCCTTCTCATAGTTCTTCACGGAATATTCCTATTAATCATGTTAGTGTCTTAAGAAGTGGTAAAGAATTTAAGGCGAACTTGTCATTGGGTTTGGTTGACGGGGTGGTTGAACGGGAAATGAAAGTGATGCGGATGAAATCTCACCATCAATTGTGTCTAAGGATTCAAATGTTGAAAAGGTAATTCAAAAATCGGGGTTGGGTGAAATTTTAAAAGATAAAAACGAGGAAGGGGGACCAAGTCAAGTCCCGTTTCCATCGGCTTTAGTTGATCCGGTTAAGAAAAATTTTATTTCAACGAGGGGTCCTCCAAAAGAGGAATTGGGGATGTTTTCAAACAAGTCAAAGTAAATCTTCCCTTACTCGATGCAATTAAACAAGTACCCGCTTATGCAAAATTTTTAAAAGAATTATGCACACAAAAGAGGCAACAAAAGAAAAAATTGCCTAAGCGGGTTGACTTGACCGAACAGGTAAGTGCGGTACTAAAAGGGGATCTTCCTGCCAAACTCCAAGATCCGGGAATGCCTCGAATAAATATTCTAGTTGGAAATTTCCCAATGTCAAAGGCGTTATTAGATCTTGAAGCTGGAGTAAGTATTTTACTTGGGGGTTTATATGATCAATATGACTTTGGTCCATTAGCTCGGTTGAGACAACGGTGGTTCTAGCCGATTTGTCCCGTAAGTTACCTCGATGGATGGTACAAGATGTCACAGTGAAGGTTGATGAGTTTTATTATTCGGTAGACATTTTGGTCTTAGATTACTCATCTGAGGACCCAAAGCAACAACAAAATGCTATTTTGGGTCGGCCATTTTTTAGCACCGCCCATGCCGTGATTGGTTGTCGACTTGGTATGGTTAACAAGACATTTGGAAATAGAAAAATGAGATTGAATGTTTTTGCTAACACTTCTAACTCTATTGGTGTTGAAGAGTGTTTCATGGCAGATTTGGTTGACGGATGCGAACCGCACGAACATGAGGAAGATTGTGTAGATGTTTGTGTTTGTGATTTTTCCGAGTAGGTACATGTATGTGTGCTAAGGATGGAGGAAAAAGAGCAAGATGCTATGGCGGTTAAAGAGGGTCGACCGCCATGGACCCATCAGTTCGAGAGCCTACCGGTGGAGATTCGTTCGGGCACGAAGCCATCATTAGAAGAGCCACCAAAGTTGGAATTGAAAGATTTGCCAGGCCATTTGAAGTATGCATTTTTAGGGGATAGTGACACTTTACCGGTCATTATTGCCTCTAACTTGGAGACGACTCAAGAACATGAATTCTTGAAGGTCCTGAAAGCGAATAAGGCGGCTATTCGGTGGATGATTGTTGATTTGAAAGGAATTAGCCCATCCATTTTCATGCACAAGATCATCACAACAGAAGATGCGAAGCCGACTAGAGAGGCTCAAAGAAGATTGAACCTGAATCTACGAGAAGTGGTAAAAAAGGAGGTAATTAAATGGTTAGACACAGGTATAATTTATCCCATTTCAGATAGTGCGTGGGTAAGTCCTACCTAAGTGGTGCCTAAAAAGGCCGGCATTCAAGTAATCAAAGACGAAAATGGCGAACAAATCACCACCCGATCGGTCACCGGGTGGCGTGTTTGTATTGATTACCGGAAATTGAATGCTGCGACGGACCATTTTCCATTACCTTTCATTGACCAAATTATTGAAAAATTATTGGGTCAAAAATATTATTGCTTTTTAGATGGGTATTCGGGGTATAACCAAATTGCTATTCACCCAGATGACCAACACAAGACCACTTTCACGTGTCCGTATGGCACTTTTGCTTTTCGGCGAATGCAATTTGGTTTGTGTAATGCCCCGGCGACTTTCCAACGATGTATGATGAGTTTTTTTTTTGGACAAGGTTGGGGAGTCACTTGAGGTATTTATGGATGATTTCCCTATTTTTGGCATAAGTTTTGAGTCTTGTCTCGACGAGTTCGAAAAAGTTTTAAAAAGGTGTGTCGAGAAAAACTTGGTGCTTAGTTGGGAGAAAAGTCATTTCATGGTCCAAGAGGGCATTGTGTTGGGTCATATTATTTCTGAAAGGGGGATGGAGGTGGATAAGGCAAACATCCGGGTAATATCATCTTTGCCTCCACCTAAAAATATTAAAGGGGTAAGGTCATTTTTGGGACATGCGGGATTTTACCGGCGATTTATTAAAGGTTTTAGTGTTATTACTAAACCTGTATGTAGTTTGTTAATAAAAGATGTACCTTTTGACTTTACTAATGAATGTTTGCAAGCTTTTACTGTCTTGAAGGAACAGTTGGTGAAAGCTCCCATTTTGCAACCGCCGGATTGGTCAAATTCGTTTGAGATTATGTGTGATGCGAGTGATACAACTATTGGAGCGGTCTTAGGTCAAAGAGTTGATAAGAAGCCGGTGGTTATTTATTATGCAAGCAAGACATTATCCGAGGCACAACTGAATTACACCAAAACCGAAAAGGAATTGTTAGCAGTGGTGTATGCCTTGGATAGATTTCGGTCATACATATGGGGAAGCAAGGCCATTGTTTACTCGGATCATAGTGCGGTTCATTACCTGATGGAGAAGAAAGATGTGAAGCCCGATTGATCCGTTGGGTGCCTTTATTACAAGAGTTTGATTTAGAAATTCGGGATAAAAAGGAAGAGATAATGTAGTGGCGGATCATTTATCCCGAATTCCGTTAGAAGAAGTCGATGAAGTAAGTGAAATTAATGAACGATTTCCCGATGAACAATTATTGGTTGTGTCTACTGCTGTTGCACTGTGGTACGCCCATTATGTGAATTACTTGGCTACGGGTGTTATTCCTAATCATTGGACGAAAAAAGGTCGACAACGGTTTATGGTCCAAGTCAAACAATATATGTGGGATGAACCAGACCTTTTTAAAATTGGGCCCGATTAAGTGATTTGGAGAGTTGGGCCTGAAACGGAAGTGTCAGAAATCTTAACTCATGCTCATTCATCCGCTTGTGGGGGGCACTTTAGTGGTCACAAGACAGGATATCGGGTACTTACATGTGGGTTTTATTGGCCGACAATTTTCAAGGATGCGTGTGAGTTTGCTCGAAATTGTCTAAATTGCCAAAAATTGGGAAGTATTTCTAAAAGGGACGAGATGCCAATGCAACCCATTTTGGTGGTTGAGATTTTTTATGTATGGGGTATAGATTTTATGGGGCCTTTCCCGAGTTCTACTGGGTTATTGTATATTTTGTTTGCGGTGGACTATGTTTTGAAATGGATTGAAGCCATACCAACAAGAACTAATGATAATTCGATAGTATGTAAGTTCGTGCGATATAATATATTTGCTCGGTTTGGGATCCTGAGGGTTATGATCAGTGATGGTGGTTCGCATTTTAAGAATTTTAACTTCGGGAAATTGTTGAAGCGGTACAATGTGAATCACCGAATCGCTACGCCGTATCATCCGCAAACTAGTGGACAAGTTGAAGTGTCCAACCGTCAACCAAAGAAATTCTAATGAAGACGGTGCGAACGGATAGGAAGGATTGGTCAAGTAAGTTGGATGATGCATTGTGGGCATACCGAACGGCTTATAAAACTCCCATTGGTAGAACTCCTTACTGGTTAGTGTATGGAAAGGATGTCATTTACTGATGGAGTTAGCGCATAGGGCACATTGGGCGATTAAAACGGTTAACGCGGATTATAACGATGCAGGTAGAATTTGGAAGTTACAGTTGAGTGAGATAGAAGAAATCTGAGATGAAGCGTATGAGTGTGCAGTGGTATATAAAGATAGGCTCAAAAAGGTCCATGATGCAAAGATCCGGAAAAGAACTTTTGAAGTGGGTCAAAAGGTTTGGTTGTACAATTCAAGAATGAAGCTGTTTGCCGGAAAGTTGAAGAGTAAATGGATGGGTCCTTATGTAATCACAAGAGTGGGCAGGTTTGGAGATGCAGATATTGAAGATGTTCATACTAATGTGAAGTCAACGGTGAACGGGCATCGGCTCAAACCGTATTTGGAAGGGAACAACATCAAACATCTCGAGCTTGACAAGGTGGGCTACATTTTACGCCCGTTGGATGCGGATTAATCATAAGAGGCCCAGGTTTGGTAGTGTAAATATTTAGTTTAGTAGTTTGTTTTCAAGCAATTGTCCACGATCGTTTTAACTTGTGTTTGAAACAAGTGTGGGGAAATTCTTATGAACTTCTCTAACATAGTGTTGAGGACAACACGGGTTTTTCAAGGGGGGTAGTATAATATTCATGTCTAAAAAAATTTAAATAAGAAATGCCCAGATGCCACCTAGGTTACGAGTGCACACCGTAGCTTACGGTGGACATAAATTTTCTTACGCTCTTGATCTCCTGTCTTACGGTGTGTTAACATATCAGTGACCACCGTAAGCTACGGTGGGCACCATAGCTTACGATGATCACTGGGCATGGGTCAGCCGTAAAAGCAAAGAAAAAACAAATTTTAACCCTAGCCACACACTTTCCGCACATTCCCTAGCCACATACTTTCTTCTTCCTCTTCCTAAAACTCTTGCAAGAACATCACTTAACAACTTCACCAATTCTTCATATCTTCACCAAATCGAGTGATTTTTAGGTCGATTTTGACTAGAATTCCGCAAGGGTTCCGAAATTGTGCTTGTATTTTGAATAATCCAATGTTTGGGTGGTCGATTTTAAACGTTTGGGTCTGAAAATTTTGGGGTTCTTAGTAGGTTTTGATTAATCTTGAAGTTCTTAATATTCTTATCCTCTACAAAGCAAAGGTATGTATTTTCTTACATTATTAATGATGCAATGTAGAATTGTAAGTGTTATGTTACCTTTGATTACACACTTGTTTGTAGTTGTTATGGTAAGATGAACTTGATGGTTTTGAATGGTTGTGGTTATGGAAGCTAAGTCATTTGGTAAAAACATGATTTTTCGGCAGAATTTTACTAACCTAGGGAGATATTGTTCAAATTTTTACAAAATCATAAATATCATATTTAGCTTATATCCACAACCATAGCAATAAGCAAGTGTGGGGATGTTAGGGGTCAGTGAGAAGAGGAATAATGTGTGTTGTTTGTTGTTATGCATTGCAGAATTAACATGGGTCGTAAAGGCAAGGAGAAGGTTGAATCCTCAAGTAATCCAACTCAACGAAAAAGGAGGTTGGTTTTGCAAAGCGATGTAGAAGAAGAACATGAAGAAGAAGTACCGAAAAGGGGACCGAAACCAAAGTGGACATCCGGGCCCTTGCATGATCAACCGTCTGAATGGCAAGACGAGTTATTTAATGATCAATAAACAAGTTAGCCCAATGGAAGGAAACCTTCATATCTGAAAAAGAGGTTAGAGATGTGGACTTTGGCCCGTTTGGGATTACTGATAAATTCCAAGCTTTAGGTTGGGAGGCTGCATTAAGGTGCTATGATCATGAGGGAATAAATTTGTATGACGCCGAATTTCAAGAGTGGATGGCCACTTTAAGAAGTCCTCCGTATAGGGTTGCGTTTAAAATGAAGTTGATTTTAATCGTCAACGGTATTGAAGTGGAGATGTTGTTTGATTCATTGCGAAGAGTGGCCAAGTTTGATAGTAAACCGGTGAATCAATATATGATTCCCAGGTTGGAGGATTTGTACTTTGAGCCAAAAAAGCACCCAAGGTGGAACACAAAGTTTGACTATTTGTTTTTACCTGGTACCACCCATGGGAAGCTTTACACTAAGAATCTGAGAATTGAAGGGAAATTGATGTTGGCGATATGTTTGCAGAATGTCATTCCACGGCAGGGTGACAAAGTTGAGGTGCGGCGTCCTGAAGTTCCGGTGTTATATACTTTGTTGACTAGGGATCCTTTGTTTCCGTTCCGATTTCTAGTGCTGAATAATACTTGGATCAGTCGGAACAGTGATCAGCGAAAGATCATACCGCACTGTAGACTTATTACAGCAATGTTGAAGATGTATAGGGCAATCGATGCGGAGGATAACGGGTCTTACAAAAAGTTCAAACCGTTTGATGTGAAGTAGTTGGGGGCTGGGTGGAAGTATACCGAATCTGAAAGGTGTCATAAGCTTAAAAGTGAGGGCCAAAGATGGAGAGTTTTGAAAGACGATGCGTGGCCATTGAGACCGAGGGAAGATGACGAGCCCGAAAGTGAAGAGGAGGGTCCAAGTGGCGATGAGGATTATATGGATAATCCATATGTGGACCCCATGAATGTGGATCAGGGGGTTCGAGTAGTGGTCATGCTGGGGTTTTTTCGACTTTTCAATGTATCCTTATGAGCCAAATTGGGCTCATTAAGGAACAATGCGGGAGGTAATTGAAAGTCAACGTCCTTCTGTATTCAACAGTTCGAGCGGATCCGAAAGGACATTTTTTGATCATCAAACGTGGATGGGAGCAAGCATGGAACGTGCTTTACGGCACAATTTTGACCGACAAGAATCATGGAATCGCACCCATGCATATGTTTTTGAACATGAGATAAACAATCGGTATCTTGATTATCATTACCGGAACATGCACGCTGATTGGCATGCGGGGCAACCGGTTGTTGTGGACCCGCCACCGGTGGATTACTCGGCATTGCCACCTTATGATGGTAGCATTTCTAACCCCACGCCACCATTGCATCACTCACAATGGGTGGATCCCCGATACGATCAGCAGCAGGACGCCGCGCAGCAAGAAGGAGGTGAAGGTGGAAGCGGTGGTGGGAGCGAGCGTTCGCATTAGGAGAGTTTTCAGAGATAATGACGTCTATCTTTGGACCTCCTTATCCGCACTACTACTAGTCAGGTGGTGTTATTCTCTTGTATATTATTGTAGACATTATTTTGTTTTGTTTATGGTTGGGTAGAAGGGTGGTGTATTGTGGTTGATATTCATGTTATGGGTTGTGGTAGTATTGGTGGTGTTTATATGTTTTCATAAAAAAAAACCAAAAAGAAATTTGGGATTTGAGAGTTGAGCTGGAAGTGAGGTCGAGGTAGTTTTAGTGAGCGTTTCCTTCAAAGCCATACATTGGGGTCAATGTATCACAAGTGTGGGGATGGGGGAAATTTTGAGATTTTGAAAATTTTTAAACCAAGCGAAACAATTGTCAAATTTGAAAATTTAACATTACTCCATATAACACCTCTGTACCCTTTTTATCCTTTCATGGTGAGTTTTTGGGCCACATGGATGCTTACTAGAAATTATTTCTTTGGTTTGAGTGGCAGTGTGTGATTTGTGTTAATAGAACTTATGTAATATATGTTTGTCGAAACCTAGGTGTAACATGCTTGTGAAGATGATAAGGGCATTTAGGTAGCCTCGTCTGGATGTGTGAGAGTGTGGGTTTGGAGGGTTGGACCTCATAAGATAAATATATGAGCTTGGTAGTGAGAGGGACGGGGGTTTGGTCATTAGTAGCCAAAATTGAGCTTAATACCATTCATTTGTAACCCAAGCTTATGTCCTACAAAAATTCTACTTATTGATCGACCCGGTTTAGGAGCTTTAGTATGTAGTGTTTGATGTTGATATGTATGTGCTTTTTGTTCAATGTTTGGTGTTGAAAAAAAAGAGGAGAAAAAATGAAAAAAGAGAAGGAAAACGATAGTGAAGTTGTGTAAGTAGTAATGGTTGTTTTTTTTTTTGCTTATTTGTAATAATAAAACCGGGTCGATTCAATGAGCTACATGCATATATATCCCACAAATTCTCACCCTTATACATAGCCTTGTTACAACCCGAAAGTCCTTTTAATTCGTAAGCATATTAGGCATTCTGTAGGTGGAGATTTGATTATTGCACAAGCTTATTGTCGCACAATCATGCACTTGCTTGAGTGATCTAGCACAATCTTGCTAGTACCTTTTTGTCACCGAGAAGAGAGTTATTGTGAGGGGTGTGTCATTTGGTATGATGGTAAATTAATAATTGGACGACATGTTTGTGTTTTGTTTACACTCCGATCACTTGTAGGTTTGGAAATGTTTTTGATGTGTTGCTTGGGGCAAGCAATGGTTAAGTGTGGGATGTGACGGGTGTCCATTGGACAACCCTCAAGTTCTTTAAAACGATCAATATTCCGCACTTAATTGGGTTAATTATTAGGATTTGATAACTACGGTGTGTATGGCTTTGCAGATACCGAAGAGCATAAATAAGCGATTTTAATGTGCTTTGATGGGAGCTTGTACTTGGCCAAGAGAATATGGAGACATGGAGAGTTGATAAGAAAATAAGAGTGGAAAAACTAATGACCACAGTAGGCTACGGCAGGCGTCGTAGCTTACGGTGATGTCTAAACTTTCTATGCACCGTAAGCCAGACGCTTAAGACCGTAAGGAGATTGCTGACCACCGTAAGCTACGGTGGGCACCGTAGCTTACGGTGGTGACCTGTGAGAAAAGTGTAACTGCCCTTTTTAAGTCGGCTTTCAAGGGTCTTTTGGGTTATTAATCATTGAGTGTACTACTTGGTTCAAGAACAATTTCTAACATTTGTTTGGTGTTTATGATTCGTATGAACATGACATTTGATGGTGTTATGATTTGCAAGAACATGACTGGCTAAACTCATTGTGATTATCCTAGGTTGAAGGTTTGCTTGAAACATTTTTGTTTTTATCCATAATTTCTAGAATAATAGACTTGCAATGCTTGTAGTTTATTATAGTGCTTAAATATTTGTTTGTAAGCTATTGATTGATGTTTTGATCTTAGCCTTAATCGTACGTTCTTGGTGTCGTTGACAATCGAGATATCACGGGAGGGTTTAGGGTTGGATATTGGTTAATTGGTCATCGGGTAACAACCTCGCATCTTTATAATCTGAGTACTTAGTTCCCTTTCATCACGAACAAATAGTCATAATGAATCATGTCTATGTGATTCTTTCTAGTTGGATTTAAACACAAATGTTAATTTAAACCAGAAACTTAGGATGATTACTTGCTCCTAATCTGTTTTAACAACCAATATTTGAATTGCAACTTGTTAATTTTTAAAACCAAAACACTAAAAATCTTGAATTCATTCTCTTGCATTTTAGATAAATTAATCATTTTAGTTTAAACTTTAGATAGCACATATTCCACAAACTCCTTGTGTTCGATACCCACTTACCGCTAACTATTAGTAGTATTTGGATTAAATTTACGTGAGACTACGACTTCACGTCAAATTTTGGCGTCGTTGTCGGGGAGTAGTGCACAACGTGTGTTATCTTTGATATAGTTTAGTTTGTTATTTTCCGTGTTTACGCTGCTTGTGTTAGTGTGCAGGTATTTACAGGTGCGTGCATACTAGAGGCTCTCACAAGCTATCTTGGCATTTGATCCGGAGATCGAACGAACTTTGCGAAGAAACAGGGTTTTACTACGAGAAAATAAAACCAGTGGTTCACAAACAACGCCTACAACACCAATTTCACCGGTTAACTCAATGGATCCATTACTTCCCACTACAAGTCAAACAACACCATCCACACCTCCACCAATTCCTACCACCCAGCCTACTTCAACACATGAAGTCAACCCAACCCACACCACATCATCCGCAACTACCCAAACCGGACATGTTCCCATTTTTAGCCCCACATTAATGGTTCCACCTTTTTCGTCTTTTTTCCCAACTTCTGGTCAATCATCTTCCACTAGACATGTAGAAATCGGTTTTTTTTAAAACATGTTCCGGTTAAAAACCGGTTTCAGTTTTTTTGGTTTAAAAAAAACCGGTTATTGAATAACCGGTTTTGGTTAATAACCGGTTTTTTTTTTTGAAAAAATTACTAACCGGTAATAACCAATTTCACCGGTTAACTCAATGGATCCATTACTTCCCACTACAAGTCAAACAACACCATCCACACCTCCACCAATTCCTACCATCCAGCCTACTTCAACACATGAAGTCAACCCAACCCACACCACATCATCCGCAACTACCCAAACCGGACATGTTCCCATTTTTAGCCCCACATTAATGGTTCCACCTTTTTCATCTTTTTTCCCAACTTCTGGTCAATCATCTTCCACTAGACATGTGGAAATCGTTTTTTTTTAAAACATGTTCCGGTTAAAAACCGGTTTCGGTTTTTTTGGTTTAAAAAACCGGTTATTGAATAACCGGTTTTGGTTAATAACCGGTTTTTTTTTTTTTTTGAAAAAATTACTAACCGGTAATAACCGATTGTAACCGATTTTGAAACCGGTTATAAAAAAACCGGTTTTATATAAAACTGATTAATTTGATAAAAACCGGTTAAAAAAACGGTTTTTTGAACAATTTTTTTTAATTTTCTTGGTTTCTTTTTTTCTATGGCCGAAAATGAAGTATTGTAATATAAAAGTTAACTACGAAAATCTAAAAATTTAAATTATAATATGATTAACCTTTGAAACAAACGATTGTTACATAACGTTGAACCGTGGAAGTACGAACGATAAACGAAAAAAATTAAGGGCGTAAACTTAAAATATTAATCCGGAAGAACGTCCACTTATATTATATATATATATATAATATATATATATATATAATATATATATAAAATATTTAGTGGGACTACAATAGAATTAATATATCTTGAGCTTCGTTTATTCTTCTTCGCTTGAACCCGAAGTTGAACTATTGCGAACGAACTCATCCAATGCGGCTTCTTCGTCGGTCATTGGGGTTGTCAATTCGGCTCGGACCTCGTTCTCGTACACTTCGCCTTCGTATTCCAATTCATCCTCGAGTGTGCGTATGTGTTGACATCTCTCCGCCGAATCCAAGTAATCTTTCAAGCAAATCGACATCTCAACCGTCTTTTTTGTTAGTCGAGTCCTCCTTATCGAGATCACCCTGCCACTAATAGAAAAAGCACTTTCCGAAGCTACCGTGGAAGCTTGGACCGTTAGTAAATCTCGGGCCATTGTGGCTAAGATCAGAAATTGATCTTCCTTACTTTTCCACCAAGCCAACAAATCAAAATTTTTAAACTCGTGTGAAGTCATTGTTTGTAGAAAGTTTGACCCACTAGAAGATCCTTCGCCGAAAGCGGCATTTCTCATGACTCGTGAATGTGTGATGTGGTGGCACCATATTTTGTTACATAAACGTCATACATTCTTGAAAGTTGATCGTTGAAACGAATTTTTGCGGCTTCACCTGTCACACCCCGATCCGCAGCAGAATAAAAGTCGGGGCATGATTGGGTTATCACCAAAGCTCATGATATTTACTAACAAGTTTGATATTTATTAAATTCAAATTAAAATTCAAATATCCAACAAAATTTCATACAAACACAAATAGTAATCTCAATGTTGTTCCAACGAAATAACTTGATTATTCTTCTAGGCCATCCTAGATGTTTCTTTCCTCAACTTGATCACCTGTATCATGCGTAAAAACAGAGGAAATTTTGGGTCAACAAAAGTTGGCGAGTGAACCTTGATAAAACATTTAAGTAAATCAATTTTATCGTTGTTTAAATAAGATTGTGCATAATCACATGTGAACAAATGTATAATGTAACAAATCACAAACCACATTGAATGAATATATGACATGAATGATGATGTATCTGAGATCAAGGCTCAATCGAACGGAGCCGATCTAATGAGGCACCTGATGCTCAACCCATATCCCACGAGGAACTGATGGGCCTAATGAAATGAGTGCACTGAAATGATAAAATGTATCCACATATAAACCACATTACAAACAATACACATTTGATCACGAAATGATATTAGCACAAGTGTTAAATAAAATAAAGAAATGGTACGACACATGATACACCCCAAAACGTGATTAAAACGAGAAATTTGTAGAGATTCACTCACAGTGGGTGCGTATTCTTGGTTGAAGACGAGTGTGCACGAGTTGAGAATTTGACCGACGAAAGACAACTAACCTAAAATAATAACGTGACAATTGATAAATATAAACAAATTAATATTTCGATTAAAAAAACCTTTATTAGATTTTTAAGTTATTTTTGTGGTTTGTTTTGATATTTTAAAACCTTTGAAAATATATATATATATATACATATATATACATGTATATACATGTATATACATATATATATACATATATGTATATATATGTATATACATGTATATATATGTATATATTGTAATTGATTTTCAGCTTAAAATATTAATATAAATAAATAAGATAAAAATAAATTAATATTTAAAAACCTTGTCAGTTCTGACACCTGACTGGTTCATTGTGATTTTAGGCAGCGTGTGGTGAGGCTCGAACTCATTACCTCTAGGTTGCGTGCACGCAGCTCTTCCAACTGAGCTACGTGTCTAACCTGACATATTCCTGACTTTAATTATTCTTATACACAAATTAAGTAAATTAAGAAATAATTAATTTTAAAAAGATTTTTTAAATGGCCGGACCGGTGTGAGGGTTCGGACTCAAACTCGAGACCTCGTGGTTAATGTGCACCCAGCCCAACCAGTTGGGCTGGGTGTCTAACCCGTTAAATAATAGAATTTTATTATATTTAAATACTTAATGATGGATGATATGATTTATCTAAAATAAAAACTGTTATATTCCAATGACACGGTCATGAACCAGACTCGAACCAGGGATGCGCGTGTCGTGTTTGCACACAGTCCACCACTGGACTGTGTGTCTAACCCGGTTAAAACTTAGGATTTAATTATATTTATAAACTGTTTGCAAGTCATCTTCTACATTTAAAAAAAAGAACCCAGAATATTTACCCGCCCGAATAACCGGTTATCAGAAGTATGTTTGCCCTTAATGAAATTCATACATTAATTAGATCAAGAGGTGGAGGATTGTTACCAACAACGGCAGTTTCCTTCGGTTCTCCGGTGGGTTAGAACCCGGCGAAAAGCTGCGGTTTCCGGTGAAACGGGGGGGGGGGGGGGTTGAGCAGAGTAAGCTTGCGGTTAGTTGTGAAAGGATTGAGTGAGGATTAGAGGTGCAGAGCGATGGTATTTATAGCGCAAGGAAAACGAGTTGATTGATTGATTTCAACCAAAAATTGCGAGATTTGGATTGACAGATACTTTTGATTGTTTCTAAAAAAAGAATCCACGTCTGAATTACCGAAATTTGCTCGATCTCAAATGACAGGGGAATTGGTGTTGCTATTTCAAGGAAACCGCGTCCGGAAATTGGCGAAATCTCCGGTGTAGCGATGATGGTAGTTGCAGGTTTCCATGATCTTTTCATAAGTATTTTGATGCTCGGAAAATAACACATATTGTGTGTGTAGCGTAGTGGTGTTGAGTGTGTGTGAGTACCCGGGAGACTCAGGTTCGATCCCGGTTTCCCTTTTTCTTTGTTTAAATATTTTTAGAGTTTAATAAATATGGTTTCATTTATTAATTAATATTTTATTTATTAATTAGGGTTTTATTTATCAAAGTCTTGAATTCTAACCACATTTATTACTAACAACAAATTTTTAAGAATACGACAATAATAAACGCGCACTAGATTTGTAAAATGGTGCGGGTTTTCGAAACCCGTTTTACACAAATGTTACAGTATCCCCTACTTTTAGAAATTTCGTCCCGAAATTTAAGTAGTAGTGGTAACCGGAAAGAGATGCGGGTACTTTTCGCGCATTGAGTCTTCACGTTCCCAAGTAAACTCGGGTCCTCGTTTTGACTCCCAACACACCCTGACGATTGGAATACGACTTCGCCTTAATCGCTTCTCACCGAAATCCATGATTTCCACTGGTCTTTCAACGAAATGCATTGATTCATCGACTTGAATGTCTTCTAGAGGGATATGGAGTTTTCGTCGGCGAGGCACTTTTTCAGGTTTGCTACGTGGAACGTGGGATGTATTCTGTTGAGTTCTTCTGGTAGGTCAAGCTTGTAGGCTACAGGTCCAACTCTTTCGAGTATCTTGAAAGGTCCTACGTAGTGCGGTGCTAGCTTGCCTTTTTGGCCAAAACGAACCACTCCCTTCCACGGTGATACTTTCAAAAGTACTTGATCACCAACACAAAACTCCAAGGCTTTCGTCGTTTGTCAGCATAACTCTTTTAATGACTTTGAGCCGCTAGAGATTGTTTCGAATTTGAAGGATTTTGTCAGTTGTTTCTTGAATCAATTCAGGTCCGGTGATTTGCGCTTCACCAATTTCGTGCCAACATACTGGAGATCGGCATTTACGACCATATAAAGCTTCGAAATGAGCCATGCCGATACTTGAATGATAGCTATTGTTGTACAAAAACTCGATTAACGGTAGATGAGCATCCCAGTTCCCTTTGAAGTCTATGACACATGCTCGAAGCATGTCTTCATGGGTTTGGATGGTGCGTTTGGATTGACCATCAGTCTGGGGGTGAAAGGTGGTACTGAGGTCTAAACGTGTACCCAAAGCGGATTGTACGGCTTGCCATGTTCGTGAAGTGAAGCGGCCATCTCGATCTGAAATGATACTTAAAGGTACACCATGACGGCTTACGATCTCATTGATATAGATACGAGCTAACTTCTCGTTCTTGAAGTCCTCGCGAATCGGAATGAAGTGAGCTGATTTTGTAAGACGATCAATGATTACCCATATGGTGTCATACCCACTGGAGGTGCGAGGTAACCCGGTAATGAAGTCCATGGTTATGTTTTCCCACTTCCATACAGGTATTTCGGGTTGGACTAGAAGTCCTGATTGTCTTTGATGTTCAGCTTTCACTTTGGAACATGTAAGGCACTTGGAAACAAAAACGGCGATATCCTTTTTCATGCCAGGCCACCAGTAGGTGTATCGTAGGTCTTGATACATCTTTACAGAGTATCGTGTTTTGTGTGCCTCATTCATGAGGAAATCACGAAGGTTGTCGCGATCGGGAATCCATATGCGGTTTAAATAGTATAGAATACCGTCAGATTTGGTTTTGATTTTTAGTTCAGCTCCACATGACATCTCATTGCGTACGTCATTTTCCATTACAGAGATATGTTGAGCTGCCCGTATCCGATCTTTGATATCGGTTACAATTTGCGAACATAGAAGATGAATAGAGTTCGCATAACCCTTACGACTGAGCGCATCAGCCACCACGTTTGCCTTGCCAGGATGATACCGAATCTCACAGTCGTAATCGTTGAGAAGTTCGACCCATCTTCATTGCCTCATATTCAACTCTTTTTGATTGAGGATATGTTGGAGACTCTTGTGGTCAGTGTATATTTCACACTTGGTACCGTAAAGATAATGTCTCCATATCTTGAGAGCGAACACAACGGCTCCAAGTTCCAGTTCGTGGGTGGTGTAATTTTTCTCATGAACTTTGAGTTGCCTAGAGGCATAGGATATCACCTTTCCTCTTTGCATCAATACACAGCTTAGACCTTGCCCTGATGCGTTGCAATAAACCACAAAGTCACCGCAACCCTCAGGGAGTGCAAGGATAGGTGTGTCACAAAGCTTTTGCTTTAAAGTTTGGAAGGCCTCCTCTTGCTTAGGTCCCCAAATGAAGGGTTTTCCCTTGTGAGTCAAGGCCGTGAGCGGAACAGCGATACGGGAAAAATTGGCAATGAAGCGTCGGTAAACCAGCCAAGCCAAGAAATGACCTAACTTCAGTAGGGGTGCGTGGCGCTTGCCATTCTTGTACTGCCTTGATTTTCGAAGGATCGACATAAATCCCTTTGTCATTGACGACATGACCAAGGAATTGTACTTCTCCTAACCAGAATTCGCATTTTGAGAACTTAGCGTAAAGCTTTTCAGTCCTTAAGAGTGTAAGAATTAGTCGAAGGTGTCGCTCATGATCGGATTTTGACTTAGAGTAGATAAGAATTTCATCGATGAAGACTATGACGAAACGGTTGAGATAGGGTTTGCATACCCTATTCATCAAATCCATGAAGACAGCGGGGGCGTTGGTTAAACCGAAGGGCATAACCATGAACTCGTAATGACCATAACGAGTTCGGAAGGCAGTTTTTGGAATATCTTCTTCACGCACTCTAAGCTGATGATAACCAGAACGAAGGTCGATTTTGGAAAAACAGGTGGCGCCTTGAAGTTGGTATAGAAGGTCATCAATACAAGGCAGTGGATAGCGATTCTTAACCGTCAACTTGTTGAGTTCTCTATAATCAATGCACATGCAAAACGTTCCATCTTTCTTCCTCACAAAAAGCACGGGCGCACCCCAAGGCGATGAGCTAGGACATATGAATCCTTGTCAGTCAGCTCTTGCAGTTGACTGGCCAACTCTTGCATCTCGGATGGGGCTAACCTATAGGGAGATTTTGCGACCGGTGTAGCACCAGGCACAAGATCGATTCGAAATTCGACTTCTCGCATAGGAGGAAGTCCTGAAACGTCGTCGGGAAAAACTTGCGGGAATTCTTTCACAATTGGAATATCTTCGAGCTTCCTCTCCTTGCCTTCCTTCTTGACGACGTGAGCTAGAAATGCGACGTAATTCTTGCGAAGAAAACTTCGGGCTTGAAGGCAGGACATCAATTTGAGCCCTTTCGAAGGAGTTTCCCCAAAGATACGTAGTGTCTGACCATCGGCGAGAGGAATACGAACGAACTTTTCATGGCACACCACTTCAACGTGATCCTGGCTTAGCCAGTCCATACCGATGATAACATCGAAACTTCCCAATTTCATAGGAATGAGATCGATTGAAAAATCGTGATCATTTAGGGCGAGAGTACAATCGCGTATAATAGAATTTAATGAAGTGGGTTTTCCGTCAGAGATTCAACGAGATTATCACGAGGTTGGTCGAGAATAGATTCGAAATCTAAAGACACAAAGCTCTTGTCCGCACCAGTATCGAATAATATGGATGCATAACTACCATTTACGAGAAACGTACCGTTGACCACATTGTTGTCAGCCCTTGCTTGGTTGGCGTTGATATTGAAAGCTCTTCCTCTAGCAGGTGGAGGAGCTTGGTTAGCTTGGTTTACCGGGTTTGCTTGAGCTTGAGCATGGATGATGTTCACCAGGCGTGGGCAAGTATTCCTGAAGTGGTTTGGGTCCCCACAATTAAAACAGGCTCGTATGGATTGCATCATGGGGTAGTTGGGTTGGTAGTAAGGTTGGGCTGCGAGTTGTGCAGGTGGTAGAAGTAAGGGTTGTTGGGCTTGGCCCACCATTTGATTTTGGGTTTGGGTTGGAGGTTGACTGCGGTTCGATCGCTGAAGGGTACGGCAGGTTTGGATAGTGTGACCCGCACGGCCACAACTTGTGCAATGTTGGCAAGGGTTTTCAGGAGGGTGATGGTATTAGCAACAGTTACACTTTGGGTGTGGGCCAGTGTATGGCCTTTTGAATGGTGCGGCTGGAGGGGAAACTTGGGTGATTGGAGCAGTAGTGATGGGAGGGTTGGTTTGGGTGACAGAAAAGTTCTTGCCATTTCGCTTCCTCTTACCAGCAAACTTCGAGGATGAATCTGAGTGGTTTGGAATTGGGATCTCGATGGATGTTTTCTTCCTCTCATCTTTAAAATTGCCATTTCGAATGCGATTTTCAGTGAGTTCCGTAGCTAACTCCATTGCGGCTTCGAGTGTTGCAGGCAAAGTGCTTAAAACTGAATCTTGGATTTTCGAGGGAGGCCTCGAATGTAGTGTTCAATTAAGCGGTATAATGGGGTGAACAGATTGGGAACCATTTGGTTCAACTCAAGAAACCTCTTGTTGTAGGAGGTGTGATCCCCTTCTTTTTGCTTTAGAGCATAGAATTCATCTTGAAGCTTCTTGATCTCGCTTCTAGGGAAAAAACGTCTTGTCATGACCTCTCTTAATTCTTCCCATGATAAGGCCATGGCATCGTCTACACCTCGCTTTCCTTTTTCCGTGTTCCACCAGGTAAGGGCTACCCCAAACAATCTTCCAGTCGCGTAACGTACCTTACGGTCCTCAAGACAGTCGCAATTGAGAAAGGTGTTTTCCATCTCCTCAAACCAGTGGAGGAGTGCGGTGACACCTTCAGTCCCTTCATATTTTGGGGGATCGCAAGACTTGAAGTGTTTGCAGGTGCATTTAGGGGTTTTGGGATGAGGGTTGGCGACGCTTTGGTCTTCTTGGTTGGGAGGGTTAATGGGATTAGCGGAGAGGGCTTGCTGAACTTGTAGCACGATGTCAGAAAGCACTGCGGCCATTTGTTTAGCGATTTGCGTGGCCAAGCGTTCGTTTGACTTTCATGACCTTCTACCTCCACGTAATTGCCTAGCAAACATCTACAGGAATATATGTAGGGAGATTGTGAGTTCAAGAATTTCTTAGGTGTCATGTGTCGTAAAAAGAATGAAAACAACATAACTGAAAATAATTTAATTACATCCATAGGATGTTTGTTGCTCATGTTGGCCTCCAATGTCCCCCATACAATTGCCTGTGTAGTCAAGTGGGCCCCCATAACTATTGGGTTTGGTAGGGTCTGCATTGGTGTCGGCTGGTTAACATTCACATCACCCGAATGAAAATTGTAAAACATGATTGCGAGATATAAGGTCGGAGGGGTCCAAGTGTAGACACAATGACAACTCAAAGTGGCGTTAGTTCACACAACGTTTGGTATAGCATGCTTTGGCCTAATAGATCCTTCGTACTCTCATCATTAGTCCCCAGGTAGGCAAACTGGTCCTTTATTTTGGATTTATACGAATGCCAAGCCTAGACAGGACGTTCCGACTACCGGTACTCGTATCCTTCCAGTTACTATATGCCCGTCGTGAAAACTCACTTCGATGTGATTTGAAAATATGAAAACATTGCAAAAATCTTTGAAAAGAAATAATGGAAATTGTGAAATCGTGAGGTGTGTGCTTTCATAGATATGATATGTTATGAGGGTAGGATCTATGATGAGTATTGCATATTAACATGTACTTGTGAGAGTGCTTGCATAATGTTGTGTGTGAAAATAAACATGAAACATATAAACATCATGAATTTTACATGTAACACATAAACAAATTTAAATCTAGTCAACTATAGTATAGGCTCTAAAGGTCTAATAACCTATCCAATATCCCTATAGTCACAAGCTCTGATACCAATCTGTCACACCCCGACCCGCAGCGGAATAAAAGTCGGGGCATGATTGGGTTATCACCAAAGCTCATGATATTTACTAACAAGTTTCATATTTATTAAATTCAAATTAAAATTCAAATATCCAACAAAATTTCATACAAACACAAATAATAATCTAAATGCTTGTTCCAACGAAATAACTTGATTATTCTTCTAGGCCATCCTAGGTGTTTCTTTCCTCAACTTGATCACCTGTATCATGCGTAAAAACAGAGGAAATTTTGGGTCAACAAAAGTTGGCGAGTGAACCTTGATAAAACATTTAAGTAAATCAATTTTATCGTTGTTTAAATAAGATTGTGCATAATCACATGTGAACAAATGTATAATGTAACAAATCACAAACCACATTGAATGAATATATGACATGAATGATGATGTATCTGAGATCAAGGCTCAATCGAACGGAGCCGATCTAATGAGGCACCTGATGCTCAACGCGTATCCCACGAGGAACTGATGGGCCTAATGAAATGAGTGCACTGAAATGATAAAAATGTATCCACATATAAACCACATTACAAACAATACATATTTGATCACGAAATGATATTAGCACAAGTGTTAAATAAAATAAAGAAATGGTACGACACATGATACACCCCAAAACGTGATTAAAACGGGGAATTTGTAGAGATTCACTCATAGTGGGTGCGTATTCTTGGTTGAAGACGAGTGCGCACGAGTTGAGAATTTGACCGACGAAAGACTATTAACCTAAAATAATAACATGGCAATTCGATAAATATAAACAAATTAATATTTCGATTAAAAAAACCTTTATTAGATTTTTAAGTTATTTTTGTGGTTTATTTTGATATTTTAAAACCTTTGAAATTAATATATATATATATTATATATATATATATATATATATATATATATATATATATATAAAAGTATTTGTAATTGATTTTCAGCTTAAAATATTAATATAAATAAATAAGATAAAAATAAAATAATATTTAAAAACCTTGTCAGGTCTGACACCTGACCGGTTCATCATGATTTTAGGCAGCGTGTGGTGAGGCTCGAACTCGTGACCTCTCGGTTGCGTGCACGCAGCTCTTCCAACTGAGCTACGTGTCTAACCCGACATATTCCTGACTTTAATTATTCTTATACACAAATTAAGTTAATTCAGAAATGATTAATTTAAAAAGAGTTTTTTAAATGGCCGGACCGGTGTGAGGGTTCGGACTCAAACTCGAGACCTCGTGGTTAATGTGCACCCAGCCCAACCAGTTGGGCTGGGTGTCTAACCCGTTAAATAATAGAATTTTATTATACTTAAATACTTAATGATGGATGATATGATTTATCTAAAATAAAAACTGTTATATTCCAATGACACGGTCATGAACCAGACTCGAACCAGGGATGCGGGTGTCGTGTTTGCACACAGTCCACCACTGGACTGTGTGTCTAACCCGGTTAAAACTTAGGATTTAATTATATTTATAAACTGTTTACAAGTCATCTTCTTCATTTAAAAAAAAGAACCCAGAATATTTACCCGCCCGAATAACCGGTTATCAGAAGTATGTTTGCCCTTCTGATTCGATAATGAAATTCATACATAAATTAGATCAAGAGGTGGAGGATTGTTACCAACAATGGCAGTTTCCTTCGGTTCTCTCGTGGGTTAGAACCCGGCGAAAAGCTGCGGTTTCCGGTGAAAACGGGGGGGAGTTGAGCAGAGTAAGCTTGCGGTTAGTTGTGAAAGGATTGAGCGAGGATTAGAGGTACAGAGCGATGGTATTTATAGCACAAGGAAAACGAGTTGATTGATTGATTTCGACCAAAAATTGCTAGATTTGGATTGACAGAGACTTTTGATTGTTTCAAAAAAAAAGAATCCGCGTCTGAATTACCGAAATTTGCTCGATCTCAAATGACAGCGGAATTGATGTTGCTATTTCAAGGAAACCGCGTCCGGAGATTGGGAAATCTCCGGTGTAACGATGATGGTAGTTGCAGGTTTCCATGATCTTTTCATAAGTATTTTGATGCTCGGAAAATAACACATCTTGTGTGTGTAGCTTAGTGGTGTTGAGTGTGTGTGAGTGCCCGGGTGACCCGGGTTCGATCCCGGTTTCCCTTTTTCTTTATTTAATTATTTTTAGAGTTTAATAAATTATGGTTCATTTATTAATTATGTTTTATTTATTAATTAGGTTTTATTTATCAAAGTCTTGAATTCTAACCACATTTATTACTAACAACAAAATTTTTAAGAATACGACAATAATAAACGCGCACTAGATTTGTAAAATTATACGGGTTTTCGAAACCCGTTTTACACAAATGTTACATCACCAAAGTTAGGGTCTCGATCGGTGTTTAAATTCAACTAGTTTGCAATTTTTTTCAATCAAAGACCCGGTACCAAAAACGTTAAAGCAAGGGTTTAAAGCGACGGCAAAAGTGAAAACCGCCGGTAGTTCGCTAAAATATTTTCTTAGTTTTTCCTTCATTGTTTCCGCCATATCACAATATGGCCTACCTTTAACCGACATCTCGTTTAATTTTACACACATTTTAAACAAATTGTGAAGCACCAAAGAACTTGTAGGATAATAGACACCCGATAAAGTTTTTGTTGATGTTTTGAAAACTTGAAACAATTGTGTAACCGTTTCAATAGTAGCCCAACCCGATGGGTGGTAAGGCGAAACCTTCCTACGACTAGACAAAGAGTTATGAAATTCTATTAAACTTTCTTTTTGCAAAATAGCCTTTTCAAACATGGTGTAAGCCGAGTTTCATCTATGAGCAACGTCCCAATTGGGTCCTAAGCATATTCGACCCGCTTCCATACATATTTATTTTATACTTTGAATGTCTATGTGTGTTACTATATATATGACGTAACATTTTTTTGAAAGCTTCCTTTTGTGGTTCAATAACCTTTAAACTGTCTTGAACGGCCAAATTAATGATGTGTGCAATTCATCGACTATGAAAAAAATACATTCACAAATCGGTTTGTATTTCAATTTTAAATGCATTACCGAAACCGTATTGTTTGAGGCGTTGTCAAAAGATATTGAAAAAATCTTGTTTTCCAATTTGTATGTTGCAATACATTTGTCGATTGCTTTATAAATAGCTTCACCGGTGTGAGGGTAATCAAATAATTTTAAAAAAATTGTGCGTTTCATCATTTGCCACGTCGACGGTTCGATCCAATGGGCGGTGACCCAAATATATGAGTCGGGTGAACCGTGTGGTACGGACCAAACATCGCTAGTCAAGTTAACACCGGTTTCTAATTTTTCAAAATAAGAAATTAATTCTTATTTAGCATTTTTCCACAATTTCAAACAATCTCTCCTAAGAGTAGCACGACTTACATGGGTGTATCATGGTTGGAGAGTTCTTTGAACCATCTTTGTGTAGCGTTGTTTGTCGAAGGATTACAAACTTTGCCATTTCCTCCCTAGCCATTTCGTAATTGTAGGCGAACAAAGAAGCATCTTCACTTGCCATGGAGGTTTGACCACTAGCGGGTTGTTGTTTCAACGCCCTGGAAAACGGTTTTTCGATGTGTTGTCTCAACGTGGTGTTTGCGGTTTCGGCGTAGAAACCATTACCATGGTGACAACATGCTTTTTTTCTCCCGTTGGCCATCTCGCACAAATCGAAATGTGCCCAAACTTCGGGGTTGCGCTTTGTTGGAATAACACGAACCACCGTGTCCGTTGTAGACTCGCCAATGTGGACCGAATCATGAGCAGTAGAACTTGCCATGCTTTTTCAAGAAATATCAAACAAGATTTTGAGCGTTTTTTAGAGTTTTTAGAGGTTTAGAGATTGGTGTGCTTGAACCCAAACACCCACAACCCTTATATACTAGTTGGGGATGATTTTTAGGCCAAAATAAGTCCAAAAAACGGTTATGAGCCTCCCAAACGGTCGTATGACCGTTACAATAATATTACTGTTTTTAACTGGTTTTAACCGGTTTTAAAAACCGGTTTTTTTATACCGTTACCGGTTAACCGGTTTGAAAACTGGTTTTTTTGCAATAACCGGTTTTTAACCGGTTTTAAAATTAACAGGTTTCTTAACCGGTAAAAACCGGTTTTGGTTTTTTCCGGTTTCGGTTGCGTAACCGGTTTTTTTGAACACGTCTATCTTCCACCCAACAACCACCACCAAATCCATTTCCACCAAGTTCAACCATTGTTTATACCACATCTAGACTTCCACCACAAAACCAACCGGGTTTTCATTATTCATCTTCTCAGTTTGTGCAATCTTCGGGTGTAGGAGGAGATGGGTTTGATGACGGATATGAAGAGGAATTTGGAGGATATGAAGAAGAGGGGTATTATTATGGAGGAGATGGAGGTAATTTGGGACCTCAATGAGGAATGGTTTATCAACAAAGACAACAAGTGGAACAAATTCAAGAAGTGGTTAGGCAACCAAGGGGGTACAACAGATTCATCCGCAAGGGCTACAGTTTCAACGACCAATGCCTCTACAACAAGTTCAACTTCAACATCAACAACCTCAACTTCAAAGGCAAATGCAATAACCTCAATACCAACAACAGTTTGCACCTCAAGGGCTAAGGCAAGGTCAAGCGGGTCGACCGAGAGTACCATTGGGTGCTCCGCGAAGACATCACCGAGAGATGTTTTCACGGCCCAAAAGACTAATGAGGCTAGGCGGAGTTCGAGAAGTTTTCAACAACAACCGGGTGAGATGTTTCATGAAGCGTTCGAGAGGTTTAATATGATGTTGAAAAAATGTCCTCATCATGGCATTGCACTCAGCGCAACGGTGAAGTAGACCAACAACAATAGTCATACAATGAACCTTGCGGACTCAGTGCAACGGTAAATTAGATCAGTACCAATCAAGTCACACAACGAGTCTTGCGCACTCAGCGCAACGGCAAGTTAGACTAAACTATACAAGTCACACAACGAGCCTTGTGTACTCGCCACAACGGCAAGTTAGACTTACGCGCGCAGGTTACTAGACCCTGCGCAGAACAACATCCCTCTGACTTGTGAATCCCAAAACCTTGGAAGGACAAGACACACATGAGAAGCGCCTCATAGTCTTGGGATAAAAGGATATACCCCTGACACCCTGCGCTGGCGGGAAAAACCGTGACAGCCTCGCAAAAGGGGTAAGCACTAAGAGGTGTTGACCATACCCAAGGGTACAAAGTGGCAGAACTGTGACCAAGGGTTACTCGACAGGTTGCGTGTGACAGTGTCCATGACCAGTGAGGCAGACGTTAGACCATACACCAACCATGTCTCTGCCAGTGACTGTTCCACTTTCTTCACTTTCGGCTGGCAATAGGCCTGACACTAGAGACGGCCGCCTTTACACGTGGCACCACTCAACATCCGACAAAGCACACCTCCTGACAGAGGACATTAATTCTCCTACAGGGAGTATTTAATGTTTGACGCAGAGGGACAAATAGGATGTCTCTGGCTGTATGGGTCGGGCCCAAGGCCCACCAGCGCTTCTCCTGAACATACCTTTTTCAGCTATAAATAAGTATCGGATCTCCAGGTAAACCACACTTCTAACACACACAAGCTTACGCTTACACCGGTACTTGCAATTACTTGCTTACCATCCTCAAATACTTATTCTCACGCTGGAGTGGTCACGGAGAAAACCACCCTTTTCCCCGTGGCGAGACTTACGGTGTTGCTAGTGTTGCAAATCAGCTTGAGCGAGGTTGCACCCAAAGAGTGAAGCGAGAGGATAACCTTTTATGCAGATACACCCTGGTTGTAACTTATAATCTCCGGATATCCCTAGGTTCAACCGGTGCTTCTTCAATATTACTTGTAAAAATCTATAAAGATGAATTTAGTGATTTTATTTTGTTTATTTATCAATTTTTATATACTTTTAACAAATTTATGTTATGTAACTAATAAACAGTTCAAAAGCAAATAATGTATGATGTTTTTTGTTTAAATTAGATAGATTTTTTGTAATGTTTTTTTTTAAATATCCGAAATGGAGTTTTTATAAATCCGGATTCTGATAATATGATCCGAGTGTATAGGATCGAGTTTTATGGACCATCGAACCGGATAAAATCCGATCCGGATTTTCACAATCTGGTTTTGACCATCGTTTGTCTTTATCCGGATTGAATAAAATCTGATCCGGTTTTCAAAAAAATCCGGTTTGTGTACCTCTAGTAGGTGTGTTAAAACCCAAATTAACAATTTAATTGCAAAATAAAACCAGTTTTTTATTAAAAAAAAAAAGAAACAATTTTAAAGGCTCACTTTTTAATTAAAAACTCCAGCTAATATGCATAACTGCATATAACGTCGAATTTGTTATTCATTATAAAATATTTCAATTAGAGCTGCCATTATCGTTCTCAATTCACATCTATCTATTGCCAGCGTATCGCTATACCGGGTATCATTTATAGTGATTTTAGTTTAGATACTTAGATGCAAGTTTTTTTATATGAAATTACACAAATTTAAAGGTCCCCACTTTGTATTTTGTTTAGGGTCTTCAAAAATGTTGGGACGACCCTGGTGTGACATAGTGTGACTTATCACACCTAATGGCACATCCATATACTTTTTTTTATATACAGTTTTACAATAAAAAAATCAATCAAACATAACCAAAATTGAATAGGTTAAAATAAAATAAATGTGGAAGCTATATTTTATTTTTATTGTATAACTAATCTGATACATATTTAAAAAGTGGGATCCTAGGTTTCCATCTTATTATTAGTACCCATTCACATACAAAAAAGAGAATATGTAAAGCTTAAAGTGCAACTCATCACTTCACCTCTGATAGAGATGGGCATAAAAACCAGTTTCGAATCCGAACTGGTGGAACCGAACTGGAACCAGGTCCAGTTCTTACCGACATTAAGTAGAACCGGTTCCGGGTTCAAAATACCCGTTGGTTCCAACTCGGTTCCACAATTTTACCATTTGAATCGGTCGTACCCGGTTCCTACCCGTACCCGGTTCCTACCCGTACCCGGAAATTCAGTTCTAGAAGGAACCGGTTATACCCGTTAAAATGTTACCGTTGGAGCCGGTTATACCCGTTAAAATGTTACCGTTGGAGCCGGTTATACCCGTTATAATGTTACCGTTGGAACCGGTTATAGCCGTTAAAATGTTACCGTTGGAACCGGTTCCTGACCGTTGGAACCGATTCTATATATATTGTTTAGAAATCTATTGTTTAGCATACAATTTCTCATATCTATCCTTCTTGTTACATTTTTTTCTTCTTCTTTTTCACATTCTAACGATTCGGACGACGATTGTACCGAGGTACCCTCACCTAAGAGAGGACGAAGAAGTGCAGACTAACGATTCGGACAACGATTGTACCGAGGTACCCGCACCTAAGAGAAACTCATCGGAAAGTGATGCGCCTGCCGCTAGTAAACGATCAAAGAAATAAAATCTTACTGGAACCGGTTCTGAGTAATTTTTTAATTTTTTTTGTAACCGGTTAATTTTTTTATATATTGTAACCGATTAATTTGTTTTTAATTTAACCGATTATTGTTACTATTTTTATTTATCAATGTAACTAATAATAAAAATCAAACATAACAAACACAATAGAAAGAAACATTACAAATACTTTATTAAAACATCAAACCAAACAGGTTACATCAAACATTTGAAGAACCGGTGCCGGAACATTTGCATGCCATAGGTATTTTGCAAGAACTTAGAAGTTGATTGATTTTGTAAGTTGATGATGGTGAGTGTTAAGTTTAGAAATGGTAAGTAGGAAGGGGTTTATATACAAAAAAAACGATTTTTTAATCAGGAACCGGTTTCCAACGGTAACATTTATCAGGAACCGGTTCCAACGGTAACATTTTATCAGGAACCGGTTCTGAACAGTAAAAGGCAGGTTTTGACTGTCAGGAACCGGTTCTGAACAGTAAATGGCTGTCAGGAACCGGTTCTGAACAGTAAATGGCTGTCAGGAACCGGTTCTGAACAGTAAGGCAGGTTTGACTGTCAGGAACCGGTTCCCAACACTATCAGAAACCGGTTCCGCACCATACCCGGTTCCACACCATACCCGGTTCCATAATACCCGTACCCGGTTCTACACGGTTTCATATTCTTGGGTGTGAACCCGGTTCCACACCATACCCGGTTCCAATGACATCCAAGCAGAACCGGGTCCGGGTTAGAACCGATTCCAGGTAATAATAAAACCCGATTATGCCCATCTCTAACCTCTGATAGCATATCATAAGTTACCTAAACACACAACATTGTGGGCCGACGGCCTGTAGAGTGAGGGCCTGAAAGCCTGTCTCCGAGCTTCTATACTCTGCATCGCACCCCACTCTACAACTCTACTACCAAAACATCTCGTCCACAAGCTACAATCATACGGTATACACAATCACAAAACAAGGAAGCACAGCCCTCGGATTAAAAACGATCAACTCGTCTTCATCGCCCAACTTGGTCTCAACCGCACCCGGTTCCCTCCCAACCAACGAATCATAACCCGGGTCATCTTTATCACCTATCACCTGGTCACACCCGACCCGACCAGCAATGACCCGACAAACAAGCTTTGCCCGTTTCACATTCATGAACCGAAACTCATCCTCGATGTCCTCAGGGATTGCCATGTGTGCTCTTCGGCTATTTGGTAATGTGGATATCCCATCTAGTTTGGGTGAAAACCCGGATCCGATTATTCCACACCCGTTACAATATTGGTGGGTACATATACTTGAGCTACCGCTTTGGCCCAACTCACACAGGAAAGTTGTGCAGTGGAACCGTAGCTGCTCGTTGCCGTCGGCGATGCACCGTTCGTAACGCCGCGGTTGTCCACCCTTTAGAAAAGAGAAGAAAAAAAAACAAAAAGAAAAAAAAACAGGTTAAAAATGACTAAAATACATTGTTTACTGACTCTAATGCCATGTAAATTTGTACTATGTCTCCTCAAAGGATGAACGTACATCATTGTAAAAAAAAATCATACTAGAGTTATAACCCTAATATCAATATCAATACAAACAAAAGGGGACGGTTTTCTGATTTTCAGGTTTTCTTATAAAACTCCTTTTTTTTAATCAAAATCTTATTTTCTTGGTTATCTAGTATTCAAGACTCCTTATTTTGTGTTTTTTTTTATATCTTTGTATTTTATTAAAATTGCAAATTTATACCATAAAAATCTATGCAAATTAGTATTTGATAAATGTTATATCTTTTTAATTTTTGTATTATTTATGAATTCATTTAAATCCGGTTCGACTTATCGAATCGATCTGACCAATAAAACGAACAGTTCGCTTTCAGATACGGTTTCAAAAATATTTGCAGCATCTCATACCTGTCGTGCCGCCTTCAACTTCACGCTCTCCCTATATTCTTCAAACCGGGTGAGAATCTTGGGGGAACTATGGATCTTCAAGACCCGGTGGATCGTGGGCGTTTTCAGCCCAACCCAACCTGACTCGAATATTATCCGAACTACGTTCTTAGCCGGGTCATCATCAAACAGCTCACAAACCGCGTGTTTGATCGATTGATGTTGTTCAAGCAAACTGGATGACTGGAAAATCTCACCACAGTTCAAGCATGGGTGGATTTCATGACGTATAGGGAAGTAATCAGATTCTGTGAGTGATCCGGGTCGGATCGTTGATATAGACCGGTTTATGGAGTCGGGTGTGGGTATATGGACAAGCTTTGAGTTGTTATCAATGATTTGAGATGTTGGTTTTAATGAGAAGATTCGTTTGATGAATAACCAAGAGGAGGAGATGGTTTTATGGCGTTTGAGTTTGGTCGGGGAGACGCGGAGGAAAGGGGCGGATGAGGGGGGTTTTGGGCGGTGTCAGTGGTGGCGGGAGGAGGGGAAGATGATGAAGCAACCGAGGTGGAGGAGGATGAAGAAAAGGGAGATGAAGTTTGTGAAAAAGGGACGTAAATAGGCCATCAATGGGTGGGGAGTAGATTGGATTCAATGGATGTTGGTGGTGTTGCCATGAAAGAGTGTTGGAGCTAATAATGGAAGAGTTAAAGGTGACAATGTTTCATGGTGTGAAGCCAAACCGCCAAAGTTCATAACAGCATAGGTTAATTTAAGCAAGCTTAAGAGGAGATTTATGTGCGAATGGGTCCAACCTCACAAGCATTCGTCGGGTAATTAACCCCTCGGGTAATTAACTATCAGGTACAAGTATACCAGTATTTATCAGTCAATATTTCTTACTTTTTAAATTTTTATCAATAAAATTTAGGATAATTAAACTAAAAACTAGATGAATTAGCAAATTCTTGTATTGTCCAAGAACAAAAGAAAATAATAGAGAACATAACGGCATAATTTAGTTAAATAATATGTGTGTTTCAAGTGATTTGGTTGTGCAATTTCTGATGGTAGATTCATGAAAATTTTTAAAATTAATCTTATACATGGTCTCCTACTCCAGCACCTGTCTCATTACATGCCCTAAGATTTGTTTGTCATCTACCTTTTCCTCTGAGATATGCTAGATTTATACCCCTCTAACCATTACATGAATCCATTAGGCATACGCTATACAAACGTATAATGTTTTTAAATGGTCCTATACCTCTATACGGTCGTACGCTATGACGATGGCTGCCTTATACATGCGTAACGCTATGCTTTATACAGGCGTATACCAACAAATCATAAGGCTTGATTAGTATAGTAGGTGATGTGCATATAGTTTACTCTAAATATATAAATAGTTGATATTATATTTATAGATTATTATTTAAAATATCTGTAGATACAGTGAAACTATTAAAATGGAAACTATATACTTACATCAATGGAGTATCCAAAGCTCTACACATTTTTGGAATTTAGGATAACTCAAGATCTTGTCTCCTTTTGTAACATGGACAAACATTTAATATTTCATTTAGTTATTATTTACTATTACAATAAAACAAATACTTATGCATGTATGTGGCATACATGTAATTAAAGAAATACACGTTTGAGCAATGTCCTGTGTAGATCACGTGAATATTCCTTGATCTACGTATACTTGTTGATTATATCTATATGTTCTTTCAAATTAAGTATTAATTGTTTTTCGTTTTCCTTGATCTACGTATACTTGTTGAATGTTGATTATATCTATATGTTCTTTCAAATTAAGTAAGAATTAATTGGTTTTCGTTTACAAATTTGAATTGAGCATGCGTATGTTTGTTTTCTCGGTTTTGAGATAATTTCAAGAGAATATGGTATATAATAACACAAAACATGATACTCCTTAAGTTTCTGTAACATTAAATATAATTATTTATATTTTTTTAATCTATTAGCCATTATAGTCTTTTATATTATAATCATTTATAGTTTATACATTAAAATGTAATTATAATTATACATAATAATTAATGTCTTTAATAATTTTTAACAAGATTACTAGAGAGAGTAGGGTTAGACTCTCATAATAACATTAAATCTGTCTTCCTCCTCTTCTCTTCATTCGCGAGTTCTTCACCCTAAAATACTCGGTACTGCCATCAAGAACATGCATTCTAAACGGGAACCAGATCACCTTGACTAGCATGTCGACCTCTATGGCTGCATCTGTATCTGGACTATCTGCTAGCATGTCTGCTGTAACAGGTATTATTTACATGTTTTTCATTATGTTTTAACAGAACTGATCAACATGTGATATCAGAGCGTATGTTGCTCAATCAGTTCTAATTGTTTCCTAAATCTGGAATTAAAATCTAGAAAACAAACTTTTACCGAAAACCTGATAAAAGCAATAACTTAAAATTCGTTTGTTTAAGTTTCACGGGTTTTACGTTCTAATGGATATTTAACCATATCATAACTAAGTGTAACTTTCGAAATCTGTATTAGTGTATTAAATTTTCAGATTTCGGTTTCAAGAACTCTTTTATAAAATTAGGGTTCATAAAGTTCTTGGTGAAATTCGAGTAAATTACTTTATTTTGGAACTAATTCAGGATTAAAAGGTGTTTTCTTTTTGTTTGATTAATTTTATTCATTAAGATTTTGAAAAATCTGATATAATATCATTACCATTCGATTTCAATCTTATCACAATTAACTGAGATTCGAGATTGGTGAACAAGTTTTCGAGATCTCGCTAAGAGAATTCGAGATTTCATAAAAGGTCTAAATCTCAAAAACTAACTCGAAAACATAAGATTTCGACAGCTCATTTCGAGATTTCATAGCAAGACTCGAAATCATCAGAGAACTCGAAATCTCATGAAAGACTCGAATTCATAACATGAGTCGAAATCTCATATGATTTCGAGATGTCACAAATAAACTCGAAATCTCAAAAGGAACTCGAAATTCACTAGGCTACTCGAAATCTCAAGTGAACTCGAGATTCCATAACAAAGTCGAAATCTCATAAACTCGAAAAATTGAGTTTTCGAGAATTCACACGATTTCGAGATTTCACAAGGAACTCGAAATCACCATAAGACTCGAAAACTCACCATTTATCAAAAACTCGTTATCTCACCAAATGATTTCGATCCGCGCTAACAGGTGGTTTGCCATTAACTAAAATGGTTTTGTAAACACTTAATTAGAATCAAATAACTTTTACAAAACCAAATAGCTTAACTTTAATGAGCTTTTGATGGTTCAATTCTGTCCAAAGGTGATTTAATACATCTATATTATTGTTCAAGTATAATGATAACGTTATTTATGCCTTACAAACACGAATGTCTCAATTCTGCCCAAAGGTGATTTGATTTATTCATGTCCTGCATATCTAACCGTGCATAACTAAGGTAATTGTCACCCTTCTGCCCAAAGGTGATTTGTCTTCATTTAAGTATAATTTTTAAAATTACTTAGTTTATTATTTTGATGTTAGTTTTAGACATATCACAGCTTCATAATTAAATGGTCATTACCTATGCATGCCTTAGTATAACATGCCCTTAGATCACATTAAGTGTTCTAGATTAGTATCTTAACTCTCATGTAATTTCCACTCTCAACTCCCAATTGCGGGATTTCACCATTGATTGATGATAACTTTGTTGCCTGGAAAGACTCTCTCATGCTAACTCTTGCTTTGCTGGATTTTGACTACGCTTTAAGAGAGCCTAAGCCTGCTGATCTTACTCCCTTTAAAGTACCCTGCTACGCATATAACTTTCGAAAAAGTGGACTAGGTACAATCGCATGTCTCTCATGTTCATGAAGCAATCCATCAGCACTGCAATTTGAGGAGCAATTCAAGATTCTGATGATGCTAAAACCTACTTGGCTTCTGTGGAGGAGCAATTCAAAGGGACGTCTAAGGCTCATGCTAGCACTTTAATTCTCAAGCTATTGACTACTAAGTATGAGGGGAGGAGCGGCATTCGTGAACACATCATGATGATGAACGACATGACCCATAGATTGAATGGATTAAACATAGATATTAGTGATGGTTTTCTTATACACTTCATTATGATCCCGTTTCCTTCATCCTATGAAGCATTCAAGATCAATTACAACACTCAGAAGGACAAATGGATGATGAATGAGTTGATCACCATGTGCGTGAAGGAGGAATATCGTATAAAGATGGACAGAACTGTTGATGTTACATATCTTTGCATTGCAAATTCCAAGAAGAGGAAGAATAATAATTCAACGAAGGAAGCTTTTAATGTCCAAAAGCCTAATCCAAGTACACCTTCCAGCTCTAAGAACTCCTTAGGCAAACCTTATTGCAAGTTTTGCAAAAACACATAACATAAGCAGAAGGAATGCCCTGACTTTAAGGAGTGGCTGGCTAAGAAAGGTAATAATCTTTTCATAATACTTGAGTCTTATAATTTAATGTTCATGCTAATTCTTGGTGGTTTGATTCTAGTTCTATGGTTCATGTGACCAATTCTACTCAGGGATTCCTTACAATCCGGATGCTGGGAAGAAACCAAAAAACACTAAAAATGGGGAGTGATAAGGAACTAGAAGTGAAGGTTGTGGGAACATTAAATTTTTTTATGAAAATTGGTTTATGCATTAAACTTTATGTGAAATGCCCATAATCCATTGAAAGTTAAAACGCCAAAAGATTTGAAGCATTATCTTCAGAACGTGAGTTTTGACGAAAATACCCTTATAATTGATTTTAGCAATCGTCATTGTCAAAGCTTTTTTAATAACGTTAAACCAAACTACCAAACTACCAAACCACAAGTATCAATTTATTGTACTTACAAAAGACACAAGTATAAAATTTACATGTTTACAATCCAAAAGGAGTTTTGACCCGTTTGACATTAAACATGACCGGAAGCGCATAAAGGGCAATAAGGCATGTTCGTCCCAAACTCACCAATTCTAGACATGTGATTTACCTATCATTCACATTGCAAAAACATGATTAGTAAGTACGTATTAATAATCACTTAAACTACATTATTCGTTATCTTGGATTGTTTGACCCGTTCATATCAAGTCAACATAACGACCATTTCATTCTTATAGTAATTCATTCGTCTTAGCTCGTTTGAAAACGAATCATATCATACCCAAAATAATATTGAATGACCTCTATCCATCCTCATCCGTTAGTAACGGGTCCAAACGTATCTTTTACTTTCTCATTTCTAACGGTTACTTCAAGCTCAACTCATCAATTTACTATATTTATACTACCACTTTTGATTAGAATCAATATAATGAAAATATCATCTTAAATCACATTAAGAGTAGACGAAGTTCATATGAACTTAACGTGATCTTGTGTTTCAAGTGCTTTCGATTGGCTTGTATCTCCTTCTTTCTTCACTCCTATAAGGTGCAACATCACATGTTTAGCTTCTACAATGTCTATTACATACGCATACTTCGACTTTCAATTATGGCGTTAATTAACCGCCTATAATCCCATTTCCATACTAATTCATCGATTTAACAAGTTTTAGTGTTAAAACCTAACTAATTCAATTCAAGACATTTCATGAAACTTGTGGTGTGCGTACCATCAATTAAGCATCATGTACAAGTAATTTAAGCACATTCTTCCTAGTTCATCTATGGATTAACATAACTATTCAATTCTCATAAATCATTATCATAACCATGTATCTTATGTTTTATATCAAAAACTTTCCAAAACACTACTTCAACTTCAACATTACTCTAATTTAAACATAAACTTCATTAACCTTCATCATTCTTCAATTACACATGGGTTTTATCCTAAATCATCAATATAGTCAAAATTAAGCACATTTACAACTGCTACACATCATTATTAACTAACATTCATGTTCAATTTCATACTACATTCACGGATTACACATAACCCACTTCCTCATACATCACTGGAACATAAAATTCCACTTACTTAGTGTTAAGAACACTTAGATGATCAGGAATCTTAGCTCATGCATAGATTTTAACTTCAATTTCCTTTCATTTGCAGATTTGTAAGGTTAAGTGCTTGTTCTTCTTCACCTAGTTGTAGTCGGTGCGCACACACACACATCACTGATGTGTATGTTTGTGTTTTTGTTTTAGTTTTTATTCTATTGGAAAGTAATAGTTTAGACATGTTGCATGAGTCTAAGCGGTTACTATCACATAACTTCGACATGAAGGATCTCGGAGATGCTTCTTACGTCATTGGCATCGAAATTCACCGAGATAGACACAAAGGGATTTTAGGATTATCTCAAAGGGCCTACATAGATCATGTCCTTACGCGCTATAAAATGCACAATGCAAACCCTCAGTCGCTCCAGTAGTTAAGGGAGATATTTTTGGTTCATTCCAATATCCAACAAAAGAGGTTGAAAAGGAGCAAATGAGCCAGATACCTTATGCGTCAGCAGTCGTGAGCTTGATGTATGCTCAAGTCTGTACTCGCCCAGATATCGCTTATATTACAGGAATGCTAGGCCGTTATCAAACTAATCCTTGCCTAGATCACTAGAAAGCAGCTAAAAAGTACTTCGATATCTGCAACGAACAAAAGACTATAAACTGACTTATAGAATAAGTGATCATTTATAACTGACTTATAAGGTTGCAAAGGATTAGGGGGTTTGTATTCCGCATCAGATTGGTCACATAGGATTACAATGACACGTGGATTAGAAAACAAACAGAGTTTGTGTTTAGTTAACGCCAGGGCGACAGGTATACCAAAGTGTTAAGTTGGAGGTGGTGGGAGTCAAAGTAAAAGTTGAGAGTGACAGCGGCCAATTTTGATTAGTTTGGGGTGATAAGATCCAATTCCCCAATTGGAAGTAACACTCCAGAAAAAGTCTATACATTGCTCGTTGTTTTATTATTATTATTATTATTATTATTATTATTATTATTATTATTATTTCCAACCTATAAATTAGAAATATGTTCTTGCTTTATGTTGTGGAAACATGTGCATTGGGGGTTTTCAAAAAAAATTGCATTTTGCACTTTTAACCTAAAAGTTTTAATCTTTTGCATTTTAACCCTCTTATTTTTTTAGTTTTAACCAAAGTTTTTCGTCTTTTATATTTTAATCCCAACACTTTTTTATTTTCAAATTTGTACCCCCATACTTTTCATCTTTCGCAAGTTTTTCGTTTTACGTTTCTTTCTAAATTTTGTTAGTCAACAAGCCGCGATGTGCATGTAGGGTTCAACGTTTTTTCGTCTGTATTTTTCCATTTAACAGGCCAATTGCAACGCGTCTATTTTTCTCCGTTTGACAAGTTCGTCGCAACGCGTGGGTCCTAAATCAACTTAGTTATTTTTTCTACGTTTTACGTTTATGTCTAATTTTTTCGCATTAACATGCTGCAACATGTGTGCGTGATTCAACGATTTACGTCTGTTTTTTCATTCGGTGTTATTTTTACTTTTTTACATTTATTTTATTTGTACGAGTTCTTCTGATGTTGGTGGTCGCTGGCAGTGGTGTGACATTAATACTACTTGGTTCGATTTTACAAATGTATTTAGTCTATTTGGTTTCTTTACTAATAATTTGTTTCGAGTTTACTGTTATACCTCCTTTACTTAAGAAAAACTATTTTTTACGTGCATATTCTTATGTACGTGTCTGTATAAATTTGATTTGCTCTACATTTCGACATAAACTTTTTCTGGAAACGAGTCAGTTTAAATATAATACTTTTTCTTTAAAAAAACATTTTTACGTGAATATATCTATGTATATAAGTACTAAAATATGCTTGCGGATCCGATGACTAAAGATTTCCCACCTAAAGTTTTCAAAGAACATGTTTCGAATATGAGATTTACTAAAGACCTTATTTAATAGCATATTGTACTTACTTATGTTCTAATTAAAGAAATTTCCTTAGTTTTGATTTTCTATGTCTCTAACATATGTTCTGCTGGTATAATACATATGCACAAATATAAATACAAATACAAATCAAACCTTTAAATGTTGTGATCATAAATGTTAGGTTTTAAATTGAGGTTGTAGTATGACTAACGGGAGTCCTGAGTTGAATGATGACTCAACGGTTGTATTTCTCTGCTACGGGTTTTGATTTAAAGCTAAAATGAGTGTTAACACTTGAGCAGTAAATGATTACTCGGTTAAGTGAGAGATTGTAAAATTAAATATAATTGTTTATTTTTTTTAATCTAGTAGCCATTATAATCATTTATATGATATGGATCAAAATATAATTATACCTATAATATATTAGTTGGTAATTGTTGATGGACCGATTTACCCTTATTAACTAATTAGGTTTCCCCTTTGGTGTATTTAAGGAGATTATTAGAGAGAGTTTAGGGTTAGACTCTCATAACAATAACAATTTGTCTTCCTCCTCTCTTTCCATTCACGAGTTCTTCACTCTAAAGAACTTGGTATTACCATCAAGAACATACATTCTAAATGGGAACCAGAATACGCTGACTATCATGTCGAACTCCAAGGCTGCATTTGTATCTAGACTATCTGCTGTATTAGGTATTATTTATATGTTTTTCATTATGTTTTAACAGAACTGATCAATAGTTTCAAAAACCCAGTGTCAATACCAGATACAACTTGAAATAATAATAATACTGAAAGAGAGTTAGAAGAAGAATGGTTAATGACTCATGTTTGATGTGATTCTTTTAAAACATAATATACTGGAGTCTATATCTAATTCTTCATAGCTGTACTTCATACCTTGTGAATCAAGGAGATAGCAAATTCGTTATTCAATAAATATACAAAAATAATTTAATATAATTATATGTGTGTAAAGTTAGTAAAACTATATTTTTTCAATAATTATGTATTTAGTTAATGTAAATTTGTAGTATAAAAAGGCATCACCTTAAATCATATAATTAATTTCAAAAATATATATTTAACCAAGCCAACAATACAAGAGATTGCATGAAGACTGTTACGTGCATCTGGACAAAGCGTCAAACAGCAAACTGTCCACCGACTCCAGGATTATTTTATTGGGCTTTTTTTTTATGAAAGCAAAAAATATTACTTTATTTATTATAATATGCATAAACTTTAAAAGTTATGCTAATAAACTTATAATTAAGTATCAGTTAATATAAAATATTATACAGAGGTCACGTTGAATAGAAATTCAATTGAAAGAAAATAAATCTCTAAATTTAGAGATACTGTTTTTAATATATTTTAAAAATGTTTGTGAGTGAAGAAAAGAGAAAAAATAATGATAAAAACATAAAAAATATTATTTAATTGAAATGAGAGAAAAAAATATAGATATTTTTAATAAACTTATAGAAAAAAAAAATAAAAAGAATGTAAATGCTCTTACTACTTACAATTCCATGATATTGAACTACCCACTATGATGAATTGAGCAAGTAGAGATTTTTTTTTTCAGATTTTCGTCTCTATAGGTTGTTCAATTATGTCATTTCAGACCAAATTTCAAATTTGTACTATTTTTATCCTAGCATTCTTGTAACATGTAAGTTCCATTAAAAAAACATGAGTTACTGTCATTTTCATCCCTGTGGTTTGTCCAATTATTCGTTTCAACCTTAGTTTTTTTGGATGAAACTGACATGTTTTAATAATGTCAGGGACGAAAATGATACAAAATTGAAATTTGGTCTGAACTGCATAATTAGACAAACCACGAGAATGAAAATCGCAGTTAACTCCTTTTTTTCTCATGTGAAAACAAAGCAAGATGTAACATCATTACATTATTTCCAAATCATTGTTTATTTTTTAAACTTTTATTGTGTAGATCCACTTGGAGGATCAAGATTAACCCTACTTCCCTGTTTATACAACACAAATATGAGTGCGGAATCCTCGTAAGTATGCAAACCAAAACAAAGTAAGAACACATGCTAATCAAAGATTCAATATCTTGATTAACTAAAGAGAACTAGTACAAACATATACAAACAATGTTCATACAGACTCATGCAACACACTCTGTGCTCTTGTGTCTCTCTCTATAGTATAGCTCTAGTATGTGACTAACTTGTCTAGCTTGTCTAACTCTTTCCAACTACTATACTGAGAAGTGCATGTCTGCTTATATAGTGTTCACACCTATCAACAGTACGAAGTATGTTGCTGGTCATACGAAACACCAAAAGACACGAAGAACATCCTCCAAAGATACTTGTACGAACGAACTGGCTCGTACGAATCATGTACTTCCTTGTACGAATCAAGCAGATTGCTTGATATGATACACCCATTCGTACGAATGTTCAGTTACTCATACGAGCTACATCTTGCTCGTACGAAGCATTCCCACTCGCACATTGAAGTCTTCTTCGGAGAACGTGTCACAGACATGACGTATACAAGACTCAATAGTATGCATACATGCAACTGTTTTACACAGACTATCTAATCGTCGTACTAAACCAAGATAGGAAGATATCTTGATTTGGTCGACACGACCAAACTATACAGACACAATAAAACAAAGACCGTACAATTACAGATGTAACTAAGAACAAGCGACAGACACAAAAGTGTATCAACAAACTCCCCGTTGGCTGTTGCTTGGTCTTCGGTCTTTGGTCTTCATACTGAATGGCCTGGAGTATCAACAAACTCCCCTGAAGATCTGCTTATCATTGTTAATAGAACATCAGGTCTTCAAAACTTTCCAGAAACATCAAACCTTTCCTGTTTCCTCTTGAGTAGCACTGGAGGTAACTGGATCGGTCACGGTCTGCTGTGCATTAGACTCTACTACTGGAGTTGATGCAGAAACTTTTGGTTGTGAGGATGAGGCCGAAGCATCAGGATTGCCAGTGTCTTTACTAACCTGATCATGTTTACGTGTGATCTTTTGAGCTTTGCATCTATCATTCCATAGAATGTTCACCCTCTTTCTGCTCATTTCAAACACGTCTTTAATACCATTAAAGCCTTCAACTAGTGTAGCATTATGAGAATGATACCATTCTCTCAAGTCGTTATGCTTAGCAGTTAATGTTTCCACAGATCGTTGTACTGCCGCACTACGTTCTTTCAGTCTATTTATCTCAATTCCCCGAGAGTTATCAGTTGCTCTTATCTGTTGTAGCTGAGTTGCTCTTTCAGCATCTGCAGTCTTCAGTCGCTCATTTTCTTTTCTTAACTGTGTAATTTTAGAATCCTGTTTTCTAACAGTCTCTTTCAAAGAATTTATCTCCAACTGTTATTTGACAACTGTGTTCCGATTTGAAGATATGAACTCCAATGCTTGTTGATCTGGATTGCGCAGCTTGCAACTGAGAGAACAGAAAATCCACTTTCTCATCCTTTTCCATTTCAGAGAACATATGACAGCTTCATTTTGCATTTTGTTGATGAGATGTAGATTGGGATTGTTGAACTGAAGAAGTAGTAGGTTGCGACTGAACTGGGGTATCTTTAGCCGAAGGTGTTTCAGCTGCTATGGTATTTGAAGGTTGTGGTTCAGAAATTGTAGTGGGTTCCGTCATTACAGGTTCAGTCTCCTCCGTTGCAAAGGTAGGCTGGACTTCTGCAACTGGTTCACTTACACCATCATTACCAACATTATCCCCGTCATTGTCATTACCCTTCCCCTTTTATACCAAACTTATCTTCAATCATCTTTTTCAAGGTTGGTTCTTCATTATCTGAATCATTGTCATCATGGCGCCACTTGTCGTTTTCTGGTGCAATATATTGATCATTTGCAAGAAAACCGATCAACTTACGAGTAGGTGTGCTTTCCTTATAACGTTTTGCTGTTACACTGTAACATCCGTCGAAAAACGGGTTTTCAAAACCCGCTTCGTTTATTAATCGAATAGTCAGTTTCAAGTTTTCGTTGCTCATTTAATGCTTATTTTAATTTTAAACAATACATAATTAATAAACATTTTTGAATATGGGAATTAAAATTGTTAAAAAGTAAAAATAAGGTAAATAAAAAATAAAATAGGCTGCCGGGTTTCGAACCCAGGTCAGCCGGAAGACATAATCAACCAACACTTAACCACTCCGCCACTTGGTGCTTTTGTGTAATCAAGGAAACAAATAAAACTTAAGTTACCGTGAATCTATCTGTTTGCGCCAAAACTGAAACCGATCATCGGCTTTCAACTATCCAAAGACGTTTGAGTGATCGTGGGTTACTGATTGTAACCGATAAAACCATTACAACCCATGTTTTAATCAATTCAGTCTTCAATTGAACTCGATTCATATGATTTCCGAGTTTGATAACCGAAATCATTCACTTCCAATTTACTCTAACAATATCATTGTCTCGCAACTCAGAAACACTCACAGAACCTTCAATTTCATTTGCGCTCTAATTTCTGTTCGTCGGAATCGCTATCTGATATCGACGGACTTTCGCCGGAAAACCGTGACATTCATCGAATCGGTAAATTTCTCAATTCTTTCATCTTCTATCTATTGTTAGACTTATACTAACTCAAATCCTTCAACCAGAATCGGTCCCAGACGACGATACCGGATAATCTGCAACCGCCGGAAAATCTCTGAAAATTCCGAAATCACGCTGTGAATCGGTACGAGCATCTAAATTCTCTGATAATTCTTGTTTAGTCACTTAATTTCACAATTAGTTAATCAAAACTGTTAATTGGTCCGCTCAGACGGAATTCGTAAACAGAGCCGACGACCTTTGCCGGAATTCTGAGAAAAGTCATCTTTCCGGTACATTCATTTCCAAAACCTTCTTTATCCATTTCATTTTAATCATTTATATGTCCGTTAATCGAATTAAACAAGAACAGTCGAATAATTGTTGTTCTGGGTCTTTGAACGAAGAAGATGAAGTCAGACCTAATGTATAAGTTTAATTAAAACAAGATATTAAACCGGGTTAGACACACAGTCCAGCGGTGGACTGTGTGCAAACACATAGCGCACGTCTCGAGTTCGATCCCTGACACAACCCTATCCTCTGAAATAAAAATGTTCTTTTTTAAACCAAACAGGATCGACTCGCTGCAAGATGTTAAGTTTAATAAAAATTGGTATTTTAACCAGGTTAGACACACAGTCCAGCGGTGGACTGTGTGCAACGTTAAACAACAGGTCCCGGGTTCGAGACCTGTTATGTGCACCGGTTCGACATAATTAAAATCCTTTTTAAAATAAATGAATTCCGAATAAATTAAATAGTATATAAATATAATTAAAAACAGAAATATTTCGGGTTAAACACGTAGCACATTTGGTAGAGCTGCGTGCACGCGTACGGGAGGTCACGAGTTCGAGCCTCACCCAGCGCATACATACACAAGTCCGAACCGGTCAACAGTCAAAGTCAATGGTCAACGGTCAACGGTCATCCCAAAAAGTCAACATTTTTTTATATTTTATTTATTTATTTAATTTAAAAATCAATTAAAAATACTTAAAAATAATATTTTTAAAGTTAGAAAATGACCTTAAACTCACAAAAATATATTTAAAATCCTATTAAATTGTAATAAAATCCACTTATTTACCGTACCTTTTCGTTATTATTTAGGTTAGTTATTCCTCGTCGATCAACTCTCTAAACTCGTGCGCATTCAACATCATCAAACGAACGCACCCAATGTGAGTGAATCTCTACAAATTCCCCGTTTTAATCACATTTTGGGGTGTATCATGTGTCTTATTATTTATTACATTTAAACACTTGTGCATCCATCATATCCATGATCAAATGTGTATTCAATATGTATCAACTGTTCGTGTGGTTAATGTTTAGATTAAATTTATCATTTTCAGTACATACATCATCATAGGCCGTCTGTTCCCCATTACCTATGAGCGGAGCCGTTCCCAATTACCTATGAGCGTGAACGAGGCGTTGCCAACATACGATCGGCTCCGTTTGATTGAGCCTTGATCGCACAGACATCATCATAGGCCGTCCGTTCCCCATTACCTATGAGCGGAACGTGACGTTGCCAACATATACATTATCATTCATGTCATATACTCATGCAAGGTGGTTTGTTATTGTTATTGTATGTTTATTTACGTTTGCTCACATATGATTATTGCACAATTTTCCCATATTAAATATAACAAGAAATCAATAATAAATGTTTTCTAACAAGGTTCACTCGCCAACTTTTGTTGACCCAAAAACCCCCATTTTTACACATGATACAGGTGATCCAGTTGCAGCAAGAAACATATAGGACAGCTTAGAAGAATAAATCGGTTTAGGCTTTGGATTGTTTATTTAGTTACTTTTTCCTTGTAGTTGTATGAACTTGTTTGGAATATTGAAGATGTAATTTTGAATTTAATAAATATGAAACATATTAGTAAACATCATGAGCTTTGATGATAACCCAATTATGCCCCGACTCTTATTCCGCTGCGGGTCGGGGTGTGACAGATTGGTATCAGAGCCATGACTATAGGGATATAGGATAGGTTATTAGACCCTTAGAGCCTATACTATAGTTTATTAGAATTTTTAAATTGTTTGTGTGTTACATGCAAAATTCATGATGTTTATATGCTTTATGTTTATTGTTACATTCAATGTTATGCAAGCATGTTCATAAGTACATATTATTATACAATGCCTATCATGAATCATATCCTCATAACATATCATATCCATGAGAACACACACCACAGAATTTCCATGATTTTTGCAACGATTTTTGTATTTTCAAATCACATCAAAGTGAGTTCTCTGACGGGCATGTAGTAACTGGAAGGGTACGAGTACCGGTAGTCAGAACGTCCTGTCTAGGCTTGGCATTCGTATAAATCCAAAATAAAGGACCAGTTTGCCTACCTGGGGACTAACGATGAGAGTACGAAGGACCTATTAGGCCAAAGCATGCTATACCAAACGTCGTGTGAGCTAACCCCACTTTGAGTTGTCATTGTGTCTACACCTGGACACCCTCCGACCATACATCTCGCAAACATATTTCATGGTTTTCATTCGGGTGATGCGAGTGTTAAACCACCAACACCGATGTGAATCCTACTAAGCCAATAGTCATGGGGGCCCACATGACTATATAGGTGAAGGTATGGGGGACATTAGAGGCCCAAACATGAGCAAACCCAAGACATCCTATGGATGTAGTTGCATTATTGATGTTTATGTTATTTTTATTTTATTTTTTTTACGACACATGACACCTAAAAAGACTCCTTAAACTCACAATCTTCTTATGTATGTTCTTGTAGATGTCGGCTAGGCAGCAACGTGGGGGTAGAAGGTCAGGAAGGTCAAACGAACGCTTGGCCACCCAAATCACAAAACAAATGGCCGCGGTGCTTCCTGACATCGTAATTCAAGTCCAACAAGCTCTCGCCACAAATCCCATCAATCCTCCCCATCAAGAAGACCAGAACGTCGACAACCCTCCCTCCAGAAAGGCTCTTACAAACACTTCAAGTCTTGCGATCCCCCGAAATTTGAAGGGACCGAAGGTGTCACTGCTCTCCTCCACTGGTTTGAGGAAATGGAAAACACCTTCCTCAATTGCGATTGTCCCGAGGATCGCAAGGTACGTTACGCAACCGGGAGACTATTTGGAGTAGCTCTTACCTGGTGGAATACAGAAAAAGGTAAGAGAGGAATCGAAGATGCAATGGCCTTAACATGGGAGGAGTTAAGGGAAATCATGACGAGACGCTTCTGTCCAAGAAGCGAGATCAAAAAGTTAGAGGATGAATTTCACTCGTTGAAGCAAAAGGAGGGAGATCATACTTCCTACAACAAAAGGTTTCTAGAGTTGAACCAAATGATCCCCAACTTGTTCACCCCAGTATACCGCTTAGTCGAACACTATATTCGAGGCCTCCCCTCGAAAATTCAAGACTCAGTTCTAAGCGCTTCGCCTGCAACACTTGAAGCTGCTATGGAACTAGCTACCGAGCTTACTGAGAATCGTAATCGTAACGGCAAATTTAAGGACGAGAAAAAGAAAGCCCCCATTGAGGGCCAAACTTCAAACCATTCCACCTCCTCCTCAAAGTTTGCTAATAAGAGGAAACGAAACACCAGAAACTTTGCTGTCACACAAACAAATTTCCCTATCCCTGCTGCACCCATCACTCAAGTTGCCCCCTCACCTACACCATATAAAAAGCCATACTCCGGCCCATACCCAAAATGCAACCGTTGCCAATACCATCACTTTCCTGATCATCCTTGCCAACATTGCACCGGCTGTGGCCGCGCATGTCACACCATTCAAACCTGTCGCGTACTTCAGCGAACGAACCGCCATCAGCCCTTAACCCAAACCCACCATCAGATAGTGGGTCAAGCCCAACAACCTTTACTCCTACCACCTGCCCAACATGTAGCCCAATCCTACTACCAACCCAACTATCCCATGGTGCAACCTATGCGGGCTTGTTACAACTGTGGAGACCCGAACCACTTCAGGAACACCTGTCCACGCCTGGTGAATATCATCCATGCCCAAGCTCAAGCTAATCCAGTAAACCAGTATAACCAAGCTCCTCCACTTGCAAGAGGAAGAGCTTTCAACATCAACGCCAATCAAGCTAGGGCTGACAACAATGTGGTTAACGGTACGTTTCTCATCAATGGTAGTTATGCATCCATGTTATTTGATACTGGAGCGGATAAGAGTTTTGTGTCCTTAGAATTTGAACCCATCCTCAACCAAACTCGTGATAAACTCATGGAATCCATAACGGTAGAAGTTGCTGACGGAAAACCGGTCTCATTAAACTCTATTATACGCAATTGTACTCTCACCCTAAACGATCACGATTTTCCAGTTGACCTCATTCCTATGAAGTTGGGAAGTTTCGACATTATAATTGGTATGGACTGGCTCAGCCAACATCATGCTGAAGTTGTATGCCACGAAAAGTTCATTCGCATTCCTCTTGCAAACGGTCAGACTCTACGAATCTTTAGAGAAACCCATTCGAAAGGACTCAAATTAATGTCTTGTCTTCAAGCCCGAAAATATCTCCGCAAGAATTATGTCGCATTCCTAACTCATGTCGTCAAAAAGGGAATCAAGGAGAAGAAACTCGAAGACATCCCAGTAGTAAAAGATTTTCTGCAAGTTTTTCTTGACGACATTTCAGGACTTCCTCCTGTGAGAGAAGTCGAATTCCGCATTGATCTTATACCTGGAGCTACACCAGTTGCAAAATCTCCTTATAGGTTAGCCCCATCTGAAATGCAAGAGCTAGCCAGTCAACTGCAAGAGCTGACTGACAAAGGACTTATACGTCCTAGCTCATCGCCTTGGGGTGCACCTGTCCTTTTTGTGAAGAAGAAAGATGGAACGTTTCGCATGTGTATCGACTACAGAGAACTCAACAAGTTAACGGTCAAAAACCGCTACCCATTACCTCGCATCGATGATCTTCTTGACCAACTTCAAGGCGCCACCTGTTTTTCAAAAATCGACCTTCGTTCTGGTTATCATCAACTCAGAGTACACGAAGAAGACGTCCCAAAGACCGCCTTCCGAACTCGTTATGGTCATTATGAATTCATTGTCATGCCATTTGGTTTAACCAACGCCCCAGCTGTCTTCATGGATCTAATGAACAGAGTCTGCAAACCTTATCTCGACCGTTTTGTTATAGTCTTCATCGACGACATCCTCATCTACTCAAAGTCTAAGTCTAATCATGAACGACACCTTCGACTCACTCTCTTAAGGACAGAAAAGTTGTACGCTAAGTTTTCGAAATGCGAATTCTGGTTAAAAGAGGTACAATTCCTTGGACATGTCGTCAATGACAAGGGAATACATGTCGACCCCTCAAAGATCAAAGCAGTACAAGAATGGCAAGCGCCACGTACCCCTACCGAAGTAAGATCATTTCTTGGTTTGGCTGGTTACTATCGCCGCTTCATTTCAAATTTCTCCCGTATTGCTGTACCACTCACGGCTTTAACACATAAAGGAAAACCCTTCATATGGGGACCCAAACAAGAAGAAGCCTTCCAAATCCTTAAACAAAAACTCTGTGACGCACCTATCCTCACACTTCCTGAAGGTTGTGATGACTTCGTGGTTTATTGCGACGCGTCAGGGCAAGGACTAGGCTATGTACTGATGCAAAGAGGAAAAGTGATAGCTTATGCTTCTAGACAACTCAAAACTCATGAGAAGAACTACACCACCCACGACCTAGAACTTGGAGCCGTTGTGTTCGCTCTTAAGATATGGAGACATTACCTCTACGGTACCAAGTGTGAAATATACGCTGACCACAAGAGCCTCCAACATATCTTCAACCAAAAGGAGTTAAACATGAGGCAACGGAGATGGGTCGAACTTCTTAATGACTACGACTGTGAAATTCGGTATCATCCTGGCAAGGCAAACGTGGTGGCCGATGCGCTCAGTCGAAAGGGTTATGCGAACTCCATTCGTCTTCTATGTTCGCAAATCATAACCGACATCAAAGATCAAATCCGAGAAGCCCAACATGTATCAGTAACGGAAAACGACGTACGCAAGGAACTGTCTTGTGGAGCTGAACTTAAAATCGAAACTAAATCTGACGGTATTCTGTACTATCTAGATCGCATATGGATTCTCGATCACAATAACCTTCGTGATTTCCTTATGAATGAGGCGCACAAAACACGGTACTCTGTACACCCAGGAGCCGGCAAGATGTATCAAGACCTTCGATACACCTACTGATGGCCTGGCATGAAGAAGGATATCGCTGTTTTTGTTTCCAAGTGCCTTACATGTTCCAAAGTAAAAGCTGAACATCAAAGACCCTCAGGACTTCTAGTCCAACCTGAAATACCTGTATGGAAGTGGGAAAACATAACCATGGACTTCATTACCGGGTTACCTCGCACCTCCAGTGGGTATGACACTATATGGGTAATCATTGATCGTCTTACAAAATCAGCTCACTTCATTCGGATTCGCGAGGACTTCAAGAACGAGAAGTTAGCTCGTATCTACATCAGCGAGATCGTAAGCCGTCATGGTGTACCGTTAAGCATTATTTCAGATCGTGATGGTCGTTTCACTTCACGAACATGGCAAGCCGTACAAGCCGCTTTGGGTACCCGATTAGACCTCAGTACCGCTTATCATCTTCAAACTGATGGACAATCTGAACGCACCATCCAAACACTTGAAGACATGCTTCAAGCATGTGTCATAGACTTCAAGGGAAATTGGGACGCTCATCTACCATTAGTTGAATTTTCGTACAACAACAGCTATCATTCAAGTATCGGCATGGCACCTTTCGAAGCTTTATATGGTCGTAAGTGCCGATCTCCAGTATGTTGGCACGAAATTGGAGAAGCTCAAATCACCGGTCCAAAATTGATTCAAGAAACCACAGACATTCGAAACAATCTTCTAGCGGCACAAAGTCGTCAAAAGAGTTATCCAGACAAACGACGAAAGCCTTTGGAGTTTAACATTGGTGATCATGTACTTTTAAAAGTATCACCGTGGAAGGGAGTAGTTCATTTTGGCCAGAAGGGCAAGCTAGCACCACGCACGTAGGACCTTTCAAGATACTCGAAAGAGTAGGACCTGTAGCATACAAGCTTGACCTACCAGAAGAACTCAACAGAATTCACCCCACATTCCACGTATCAAACTTGAAGAAGTGCCTCGCCGATGAAAACCTCCATATTCCCCTAGAAGATATTCAGATCGATGAATCTATGCACTTCATTGAAAGACCAGTAGAGATCATGGACTTCGGAGAAAAACGTTTAAGACAGAGTCGTATTCCAATTGTTATGGTACGCTGGGAGTCGAAACGAGGACCTGAGTTTACTTGGGAACGTGAAGACTCAATGCGCGAAAAATACCCGCATCTTTTTCCTGTTACCACTACTACTTAAATTTCGGGACGAAATTTCTAAAAGTAGGGGATACTGTAACATCCGTCGAAAAACGGGTTTTCAAAACCCGCTTCGTTTATTAATCGAATAGTCAGTTTCAAGTTTTCGTTGCTCATTTAATGCTTATTTTAATTTTAAACAATACATAATTAATAAACATTTTTGAATATGGGAATTAAAATTGTTAAAAAGTAAAAATAAGGTAAATAAAAAATAAAATAGGCTGCCGGGTTTCGAACCCGGGTCAGCCGGAAGACATAATCAACCAACACTTAACCACTCCGCCACTTGGTGCTTTTGTGTAATCAAGGAAACAAATAAAACTTAAGTTACCGTGAATCTATCTGTTTGCGCCAAAACTGAAACCGATCATCGGCTTTCAACTATCCAAAGACGTTTGAGTGATCGTGGGTTACTGATTGTAACCGATAAAACCATTACAACCCACGTTTTAATCAATTCAGTCTTCAATTGAACTCGATTCATATGATTTCCGAGTTTGATAACCGAAATCATTCACTTCCAATTTACTCTAACAATATCATTGTCTCGCAACTCAGAAACACTCACAGAACCTTCAATTTCATTTGCGCTCTAATTTCTGTTCGTCGGAATCGCTATCTGATATCGACGGACTTTCGCCGGAAAACCGTGACATTCATCGAATCGGTAAATTTCTCAATTCTTTCATCTTCTATCTATTGTTAGACTTATACTAACTCAAATCCTTCAACCAGAATCGGTCCCAGACGACGATACCGGATAATCTGCAACCGCCGGAAAATCTCTGAAAATTCCGAAATCACGCTGTGAATCGGTACGAGCATCTAAATTCTCTGATAATTCTTGTTTAGTCACTTAATTTCACAATTAGTTAATCAAAACTGTTAATTGGTCCGCTCAGACGGAATTCGTAAACAGAGCCGACGACCTTTGCGGAATTCTGAGAAAAGTCATCTTTCCGGTACATTCATTTCCAAAACCTTCTTTATCCGTTTCATTTTAATCATTTATATGTCCGTTAATCGAATTAAACAAGAACAGTCGAATAATTGTTGTTCTGGGTCTTTGAACGAAGAAGATGAAGTCAGACCTAATGTATAAGTTTAATTAAAACAAGATATTAAACCGGGTTAGACACACAGTCCAGCGGTGGACTGTGTGCAAACACATAGCGCACGTCTCGAGTTCGATCCCTGACACAACCCTATCCTCTGAAATAAGAATGTTCTTTTTTAAACCGAACCGGATCGACTCGCTGCAAGATGTTAAGTTTAATAAAAACCGGTATTTTAACCAGGTTAGACACACAGTCCAGCGGTGGACTGTGTGCAACGTTAAACAACAGGTCCCGGGTTCGAGACCTGTTATGTGCACCGGTTCGACATAATTAAAATCCTTTTTAAAATAAATGAATTCCGAATAAATTAAATAGTATATAAATATAATTAAAAACAGAAATATTTCGGGTTAAACGCGTAGCTCAGTTGGTAGAGCTGCGTGCACGCGTACGGGAGGTCACGAGTTCGAGCCTCACCCAGCGCATACATACACAAGTCCGAACCGGTCAACAGTCAAAGTCAATGGTCAACGGTCAACGGTCAACCCAAAATATCAAAATTTTTTATATTTTTATTTATTGATTTAATTTAAAAATCAATTAAAAACATTTAAAAATAATATTTTAAAGTTAGAAAATGACCTTAAACTCACAAAAATATATTTAAAAATCCTATTAAAATTGTTCATAAAATCCACTTATTTACAGTACCTTTTCGTTATTATTTAGGTTAGTTATTCCTCGTCGATCAACTCTCTAAACTCGTACGCATTCAACATCATCAAACGAACGCACCTAATGTGAGTGAATCTCTACAAATTCCCCGTTTTAATCACATATTGGGGTGTATCATGTGTCTTATTATTTATTACATTTAAACACTTGTGCATCCATCATATCCATGATCAAATGTGTATTCAATATGTATCAACTGTTCGTGTGGTTAATGTTTAGATTAAATTTATCATTTTCAGTACATACATCATCATAGGCCGTCTGTTCCCCATTACCTATGAGCGGAACCGTTCCCCATTACCTATGAGCGTGAACGAGGCGTTGCCAACATACGATCGGCTCCGTTTGATTGAGCCTTGATCGCACATACATCATCATAGGCCGTCTGTTCCCCATTACCTATGAGCGGAACGTGACGTTGCCAACATATACATTATCATTCATGTCATATACTCATGCAAGGTGGTTTGTTATTGTTATTGTATGTTTATTTACGTTTGCTCACATATGATTATTGCACAATTTTCCCTTATTAAATATAACAAGAAATCAATAATAAATGTTTTCTAACAAGGTTCACTCGCCAACTTTTGTTGACCCAAAAACCCCCATTTTTACACATGATACAGGTGATCCAGTTGCAGCAAGAAACATATAGGACAGCTTAGAAGAATAAATCGGTTTAGGCTTTGGATTGTTTATTTAGTTACTTTTTCCTTGTAATTGTATGAACTTGTTTGGAATATTGAAGATGTAATTTTGAATTTAATAAATATGAAACATATTAGTAAACATCATGAGCTTTGGTGATAACCCAATTATGCCCCGACTCTTATTCCGCTGCAGGTCAGGGTGTGACATACACCTCTAAAGATCTTCAACGAATGTTCCATCATAACTTCAACTTTTAAAACATCGTTGTCGTTCTTCGGAAGATTCGGACGTTGCACATTAAAGATCATTTGGAGAAAACGAGGATATCCAAAACCTATTTCCACCATATCCGGTTCTTCTCGGGTTTTCCTTCATGTTTGCAAAAATATACTTTGAAACACTAAGGTTTGTTTAATGCCAAAGTTATCATCATTCCAACCAAGTCGTTATTTTCCATGTCATAACCACTTCGTCTGTTGCTCAAACACTGAATTAAAACATGTAGAAAGAACTTGTATCGGAGTGGTAACCATGCTTTGTTTAGTTGTCCCACGAGGAAATCTCTAGCAAATTTAATTCTAAGCAAACATCCACGTTGACACTTCAACGTACTGAGAATGGAGCTTCAGAATCATCACCAAGCTGTAATACTGAGTTAATGGTTTCAACAGTGACATCTACGTTCAAGTCATTTACTTTCCCGCGGATAAGTTCCTACCCATTCACTTCAACAACTTTAGTTGAATCCCAAAATTCATTTGATCAACGTCTTGTATACTGTAGTCTTGTGTGTGATAGCATAGTGTATCCTTGAGTCGCGCAAAAACTTCATTATACCGTTGTACTCAGCAAATTTGTCTTCCGGATCCAAGTAGGCCACCATGTTATGTCTCGGTTCAGACATAATTTCCACTTCTGACTAGTCTGTTCTCTTTGTTGCGGGTTTCTTTTATGTTCCTTTTGTTCCATTCTGTACACATACAACAACTAGGATAAGAACACAAATTCATTAGGGAATATACACAAACTTTCTGTATGTATATGTTCCCTAAACAAAGAACTACTGACTCATACGAATAACAATTTATTCGTATGAAGAACAACTCATTTTTACGAACTCTTGATTAAGTCAAACACTTATTCGTACGAATAGCTTTTTTGTACGAGCGATGAGTTATTCATGCGAGTGATGTTTCATTCGTACGAATCTAGTTCGTACAAACAACTTCAAGAGAAGTTACTTGTTTTTTGGTTAAAAAGATTCTTCACTTAAATTTTGTTGTTCAAGTCAGTTAAAGTCATTGTCAGATATGTTTAAGTTGTTCAACTTCAAAGTATGCCATCATAGTCATGTATACCTTAAAGAAATCGAAAACAACTTAAGGAGAGGTGTAAAGATGACATGAGCAAGGTGAAAGTGAAGTTCTAACAAAGAACGTCATCACCTTTTATACCACATCATGATACTCGTGCGAAACAACCTTAGTTCGTACGAAGAGCTCCAAAACATATAAGACCCAAAGGTCATTCGTACGAAGCACAATGGCTCGTACGAATTATAGATTCGTACGAGTCTAGGTTTTTCAAAACTGGACTCTCAGTTCTTCGAGGACCTTAGGTTTTTCGCTGACCTCTTTAGAATTTTGCATAGATTCACACTAATCACAAGTTAAGTTAGGAAAAGTGCTTGTTAAACAGATTTTGTTCTTGTGAGATGATGTTTACATGTTGTAAGAAAGTACTTTTATGAAGTTATGATATCAAAACAAATGGTTTTTGGGGCGTATCTTGGTATAAAACCTTTGAGCTTCAATTTTGGCTAATTCAAAAAAGAACTTAATTAAATAACAAAGTAAACTAAACTAAAATAACCAGTAAAGATAAGAGTAAACTATATATTTACTAGATAATCTTTTTTAGAGTTTCAAGGTAAGAGAATAATACCAGCTTTTAATCTTGTTAAAAACGAGTTTTGTTTAAAACATCAAATTAAATATAAATAAATAAGCATTCTACTATGTTTATCGTTATTGTTGTCCATGTAAGCTCAGCTTATCAGATGTAATCATGATTAGGAGATATGATTAATGTATGAATTATACTTACTAACCGGTGTTCAACCACTTCGCGACACATTCCCGTATCCAGATATGCACGAGAGAAAATCTTACCGGTGAGTATACTACTTATCATCTGTTTTGATGTATATGATGTTAGATACTCACTTATTTTGATTGAAAACAAGCCCTATGTGATTAAATCACTTATTGATGAGGAACTTGATTTTCAGATGCATGCAGGGCACAAGAGTATGTCCGTGAACAGGTTAGTACCATCGTACCGAGAAAGAGACAAACATAGCTCCCGCATGAAGCTGTGATATTTTATCACTTATTTTTGGGTGGATGTGATATTTTTATCACTTATTGAAGGTCGTATGCAGTATTTACACGTATGTATGGTATCATGGAAGTTTTAGACTTGCGTCGCCATTATTTTTCGACAAAAGATTCAACAATAATACCAGATGATAAGTCAGCATAAAGACCGCATATCTCAGATCCTCGGCATACTATCAAACGAAATTTTGGTACCAAGACCATATGCCAATGAATGGTTCCCACCTGACTTGCAGTCCGTTATGTTTATATCGACCTACACATTTTAATCTGATTGTGAGCCTACCGATACATCATAAGTAAAGCTACTTATCAATTTTCATTTTGTGTTTTTTGACTATTTATGACAGACCACTGGTGTATTTCATCATCTTCTCTTATCTATCCAAGAAACTCATTTTTGATTTTTGGTTTTTCTATTGTTTTGTATTTTTCTAAAATTTTATCCCCCTTAAATAAGAAGGTAATAACAACTTAAAGTAAATAAAAGACATATTTTTGTATTCTTGTATTTTCTCATGTTTTTGTATTTTCTTGAAATATTCTCCCCCTAAAATATAAAACTAAAAGAAAATACAAAATATTTTTGTAATTTTAGATTTTGAAAAGTATTTACGAAAAATGATTAGCCAAGGATGAATTACTCGGGTTTCACCTTGATGCCATTGACCAAAAGTAGATAATCAAAACGAGATTTATCAAAAGCTTTTGTAAACAGGTCGGCACGTTGGTGATCGGTGTGGATTTTAACAACATTGATAAGTTTCTTTTCATAACAATCTCGTATGAAATGATACTTAATCTCAATGTGTTTGGTTTTTAAGTGCTTTACAGGATTACGAGTGATCTGTAAAGCAGCTTTGTTATCAACAAAAATAGGAGTAGTTAGAAATTCAAAACCTAAGAGCAGCAACTAGATTGGATCCATAGAACCTGAAATTCAAAACATGTACAACATTTGTTGTTGGATCCATAGAACCTGAGAGCAGCAACTAGAATTCGAAATATACTCAGCCTCACAGGTTGACGTGGCTACACAAGTCTGCGTTTTGCACTGCCACGTGACTAGGCGATTTCCCAAGAACTGACATCGCGCTGATGTTGATTTTGCATCGATCTTGCAGCCACCATAATCAGAATTACTAAATGCTGTCAAATCAAAATTATCATCCTTAGGGTACCAGAGACCAGTGTCCGGGCGACCCTTCAAATAACGAAAGATTCTTTTTACAGCCATTAAATGAGAAACCTTTGGACTGGACTGGTAGCGAGCTAGAAGACATGTTGGGTACATTATATCGGGTCTTGAAGCAGTAAGATACATAAGAGATCCGATCATACCACGATAAAGAGATGGTTCCACATGTTCACCCATTCCATCAGGAGTAATCCCATGGTTCTTAGCTAATGGAGTTCCCAAGGGCTTTGAGTCTTCCATTTGAAATCGTTTGAGAATATCCCCGACGTACTTGGTTTGATGGATGAAAATCCCTTCCTTAGATTATTGAACCTGCAAGCCTAAAAAGAAAGTCATTTCTCCCATAGCGCTCATCTCAAACTTCTCCTGCATGACCTGCTCAAATTCTTTGCACATTTTCTCGTTGGTCGGCCCAAAAAGGTCCTCATTCTGTTCCTTGATGAAGAGAGTACAGTCGATCAATCCACGTCGAAAACCATTCTTCAGAAGATAGGAAGACAACGTTTCATACCAAGCCCGAGGAGCTTGTGTAGACCATATAGCGCCTTATTGAGAAGCCAAACCTTGTCAGGATGGATTGGATCTCCAAAACCAGGCAGTTGCTCAACATATACCTCTTCTTCAACCACACCATGAAGAAATGCACTCTTAACATCCATTTAGTAAACAGTAAACTTCTTGTAGGACGCATAAGCCAAGAAAATTCTTATGGCCTCAAGACGAGCTACTGGTGCATAAACTTCATTGTAGCCCTGGACGAACAATCTTGCTTTGTTTCTCACAACAACACCTGGTCATCCTTCTTACATATGTAAACCCATCTTGTATCAATCTTCTTGTAGTTGTCAGGCCTGTCAACCAATTTCCACACGCCTAACTCCTGAAACTGCTGAAGTTCTTCCTGCATTGCTTCAACCCATGAGTCTTCTTTCATAGCCTCCTTCCAAGATTTTGGTTCAACTTGGCAAACATAGCCGGCAAAAGAACAATTATTCTGTTCCCCAAATTCCCTAATAACCGAATACAAACCAGCATTCTGATTATTCCTGAGCTGATTACGTGTCTGCACACCACTTTGGACATCTCTTATAATATTCTGTTGAGGATGAGTATTATGGATTCGAGTTTCAGGAACATCAGGAACTTAAGAATTTATACCTAAATTGTTGATATTCAGATCAACAACTAATTCGTTTGCTGGATTTGATGAAGATGTAGATGCATGACCTTCAGTAGTCCCTAGATTTTGAATATTTGACGTGACATCTGAAATTCCAGGAACTGGAGCAGAAGTAGTTCATTTGCATCATGGAACTCATCATCTTCTGACAAAATATTGTAATCAGCAGCATCTTCAAATTCCTCATTTTGAATAAGATTGTTAACCGAAGTAGACACTTGAGGATTAACAATAATTGGTCGAACTAATGACGAGTCAACTGCGGTATCACTTTCCAGTAGCATTTGTGCAACTGCAGAAGCATCATCAAAGGAGTTAAACAGCCCATCGTAGTCAAACATCCAAGGAGCACCCGGAGCTCTTACTGATTCAGTGTATCTTTGAACCTTGACTTCACCCCATTCTTCAATCTTCTTTGTTGACAGATTCCACACTCTGAAATTAGGAGTAGCATATCCAAGAAAGAAACCTTCAATTGCTTTCGGACCAAATTTACCATGTGGATCAATCATAGTGCATGGAGCTCCAAAATGTTCTAAGAAAGAAACATCCTGTTTCCTTTTATGTAACAACTCGAAACATGTCTTCCCGTGTCTCTTCACCGTAAGAACTCTATTCATCGTATAACATGCAGTAGCAACAACTTCTCCCCAAAATGTTCTAAGAAAGAAACATCCGATTTCCTTTTAGTTCTTGCTGTTTCAATCAGAGTTCTATTTTTCCTCTCAACGACACCATTTTGTTGTGGAGTGTATCGAGAACTGTACTCATGCAGAATGCCTTCAGAAGAACAGAACTCATCCATAACTTGATTCTTGAATTCAGTGTCGTTGTCGCTTCTGGTTCTCCTTATCTTTAAATTGTACAAATTTTCAAGCAGAGTTACGAGATTCTTGAGGATTTCAGGAACTTCACTCTTGTGTGCCAACATATTCACCCATGAAAATCTTGAGTGGTCGTCAGTAACTACTAAACAATAAGAATCACCAAAGGTAGTCTTGTGTTTCATAGGTCCAAAGAGGTCCATATGAAGACGTTCCAAAGGTATATTCACCGTGTTAATCTTTTTCACAGGATGAGATTTTCTTGCTTGCTTTCTCTTTGGCATATACACAGACGTCTTGTAGATGAAAATTCTTCACTGGCACACCATTCACAAGATTGTTTTTCACCAAATAGTTCATTTTCCTCAAGTGAATGTGTCCCATTCGTCTGTGCCAAGAGATTGATTCCTTTTCGGTGGTTTGTGAGACAAAACATGTAACTTGTGCAGATGTGGTAATAGCTTGGCTCATGTCAAAATATACAAGTCATTAATTCCTGGAGCCGACAGGAGGATCCATTCTTTGGGAATCTTGAAACCAGGTTTCAGCACATAACATCCGGCATCATAAAATGAACCGTGAACTTCTTGTCGTAGATTTGAGAAACGCTAAGAAGATTGTGATCAATTTGACGAACATAATTGATCTTATCAAAGCTAACAACACCATTGGATACCATTCCTTCTCCAGTGATGTATCTGCCTTTGTCTCCAGCAAAAGCAACATAGCCTCCTCGAATGCTTTTCACATCATAAAGGAGCCTTAAGTCGCCTGTCATGTGCCTTGATGCTCCACTGTCAACAATCCAATGACTATTCACAGTTCCTCCTTGAACACCCTGTACATATCAAAAACTTGATCAGTTTGAGATGGGGAACCAATCCTTAGTGGTCTTGGGTTGACCCTTATCATCAAGAAATGTGATTTCTATTTCTTGATGATTTGGAAATTGTGTGCCTCCTCTTGAACCATCACCGGTCTTAGGTTTCCAAGATTTTTGAAATTTACCAGAATGACTATTATTTACGTTTTTAAAAACTTCTGGTTTTATTAAATTTGAAGAACTTGGTCTCCTTTCTGAAGGATCCGGTTTCAATGCTTTTTCAATTATTTTTACTTGTTTACGTCTCTGTTTTTCTTCTTATTCTTTAATAATGTGTTTGTCTCGTTTTGGAGAAACAGATTGACGTTGGCAATTAGGTTCAAGAGGGGTTTTCTCAACAAGTCTAGGCTTTGCTGGATTTGTACAATTCTTGATTATGTGGCCGAATTCTCCATATTTAAAACAAGTTCTCCTCTCAACAAACTTAGGAGATCCTTTTCTGTGACTTGATGTTGAACTTGTGGGTCTTGAGGTACTTGGTTCATTTTCACACCCATTTGTACGTTGAGTGTAATTGTTTTCACTGTTACGCTTTAAAATCTTGACTTTGTTTACAAAATCTATTTTAGACATGCCTTCAAAAGTCTCGAGTTTTATCAGGACCAATAGAACTCACAAATTTAACATTCTTAAACTTCTTTTTGTAGCGAGTGTCTTTTGCTTCATCCTTTGGTTGTGGTACCCTAGGTTTTTCAGCTCACTTTTCTTGGTGTTTTTCTTTTGAACTTGATAATGGTTGTGACTTGATTGGGATTTTCTTCTCCAAAAATTTGGTTGTTGAATTTTCAAAAACTTGATCAATAGAGGTTGGGTTTACATTTTTTATCGGAAAGTCTTTGTTAGAATAGATTTTCTTGTCTCCAACCAAGTATACAACACATTATCATTTTCATCTGTAAAGACATTTGTCTTGACATATTTCATAGGATCATTCTCTTGATTTTCAACAGTTTTCACACTAGGAGTAGCAGACATTTCTATACATTTTTCCTCATTAAGATATTGATCTTGATCATCTTTCTCGGACTCATCATCTGACGAATCATCCTCCTCTGATGTAAAGGGGTTCTGATCAACAACTGATGATGAGTTTTCTGGTTTTCTTGATTCAACTGGGGAATGGTCTAGCTTGAACCCTAATCCTGCGACAAATTCTTCAGGATTAAGAGGTACCGTGGGTTCAAAGCGTGGCATTTCTACTTCATCAGGCAATTTGGTATAGTTGTGTTTCAACGAAGGTGGACACGACTTATACCCAATGCATTTAACATCTCCTTTTTAGTTTTTGAACGTCAAAAATATGATCAAGCACATATCAGGAGTTAGAATAACTTTCCAATTTTAGCTTGATCGCATCATGTTAGCATATGGCGATGACTAACTCTTTCTTTGTTTCCTCAAGGAGATTAATGTAGTTATCAATTCCTGTTTGTTTGTTCAAAACTGTCTTTGTTAATTCAGAAACGCTTTTCTTAATGGATTCTATTACAGATTTGAATTCTTTTTCGTTTCGAGTTAAAGCCAAGTAGCCTCTTTGCATTTTGACAGTTCAACAACTAGGTTTTGATTGTGACTGTTTATTGTTTCAAATTTTGTTTTTAATTCTGCACAGTCACTGCAAATTTTAGGAGAGTCGGAATTTACCTGACTTGTCGAACTGGCAACATTAGCCATGAAGGCATTATGATGAGGGAAGGATGCAGTATTTGTAAAGAATCTTTCTGTTTCCTTCGATGCAGCTTCTACTTTCTTCATCAGACCCGCCTTTTGACCTTTCAGCCTTTCTGCTTCTTTCAACAATTTTCTGACCTCAGCATCACTTCCTTCCCTGATATCTGAATCAGATCCATAACCACCTGAACTTGAGCATTCTTCATTAGAACCACCGTTATACCCCGAACTATCATCATCATCAGAACCATCAATGCTGTGAACATGTTTGATTCGATTGATGATCTTGGCATAACATGGTTCCTGTTATTCCAACTAAGTGCAACCCCGAAGTTTGGGCACATTTCGATTTGTGCGAGATGGCCAACGGGAGAAAAAAAGCGCGTTGTCACCATTGTAATGGTTTCTACGCCGAATCCGCAAACACCACGTTGAGACAACACATTGAAAAACCGTTTTGCAGGGCGTTGAAACAACAACCCGTTAGTGGTCAAAGCTCCATGGCAAGTGAAGGCGCTTCTTTGTTCGCTTACAATTACGAAATGGCTAGGGAGGAAATGGCGAAGTTTGTAATCCAAGAAAGTTTGCCAATTGTACTGACCAATCGCATCTTCATCTGCCAATTGTACTGACCAACATGCAGTTCCTCCGTGCTTCTCATTTCCCAATTGTACTGACCAATCGCATCCTTCATCTGCTTGAACTACTAAAGCTTTGTTTATGTTGTTTGAAGGTCCTGACTGGTTTGTTTGGGTTGTTCACAGCTACTATTCTTTGATCATTGTTAACTTGAGCTAGGTTGGATGGTTGTGATTGATTTCGGAAGGGGTTGTAATTTCTTTGTTTGCTGGTTCTCGTACACTCACGCTTGAAGTGACCTCTTTCTCAAAGTTGAAGCAAGTAACAACATTTTTATCAAAACCATATTTTGTATCTTTCTTGCTCTCCAAACTGGTTCTTCCTATTCTGCTCATATAATCCTTAGCTCTTCTCACCGCATTTACAAATGCCCATTTGATATCCATGAGCTCCATCGCATCTCTGTCTATTTGTTGGTAGTCTTCATTAGTCAAACTGATGTTTCCAATTTGACCAACCACTAATCCACAATAGGCACTAACCATGGTGTTTAGAAGTTCCATATGTTCCTGAGCAACTTCTACCTTGACCTTGGAAAGATGTGATGTGTCAAGTCTGACAATATTGGGACTTGCAGATTGAAAGTTGTTACCATAGAAAGCTTATTGAGGAGCTTGTTGTGGCACTTGAGGCGCAAGATCTTGTGGTTGTGGCAAAAAGGCTTTCAGATCAGATACTTGTCCATAGGCTTGAGTACCTGAGCTTGCAGACTGATTTGTTTGAATAGGTTGTGGTAGAAAGGGATTCACGTTTGACACAAACGCGGTTTGAAGTTTTGGTTGCTGATTTGCACTATACCTATATAATACGTCTAAAGTACATCTCAGGGTTTTGTGGAACAGTAATTCTTTGTGCCTTTCGAAGTTCTTCTTCATTTTTGTTCTCCAATTTCTGCACAAATTCATAAATACTGATTAAATCCAAAACACCTGTATGTTTTAATAAGTCAATAAATTGACCCCATTTTGGCGGTAATGCGTCAGCAAAGCGCATCACGGTTTCTTGTGGAGATGCTAACACTTTGTACGAGTACATTTCGCTGAGCAGATGGTAGAAACGTGTTGTCATATCATTCAGTGTTTCATTTTCCATAAACATGAAACCTTCAAACTCCTTCTTTAGTAGATCATGCCGTATTTTTCTGGTTGCAGCATTACCTTCTCCTCTTGCTTCCAGGGTATCCCATAGATTTTTGGTGGTCGTACAGTATACAAACTGATGATAAATATCTTCATGGAGTGACTGTGTTAGGATAGCAAATACCTTTTTCTCTAGATCGTAATCCTTTTTATCGCCTTCATCTAGATTGGCTAAGGAGGTTGGATTTGAACCTGCCTCTTCGAGAGATTCTTTATAGGGTGTAGTAAAACATGTCCATAATTCTGTGTTTTGTCCGAGAACATATGTGTGGAAATGACTTTTCCATGACGGATAATCATTCATATGGTTCAGTTTAGGTGGACAGTTATTACTCCCGGTTTCACTCTCGCTCATAAGAAGAGTCTGAATGCTCTGGTTCTGGTTTGCGACACACACCCATTGATTTGCGGTTATCATGGCTGTATGTTGAGGCATTAGTGACTTAACCCATGAGGTTGCGGAGTTTTGTGAAGAGTCTTGATTTGTGCTTGAACTACTACTCCAATCCCACGGATTAGTACTCATTATCTTTTCTTGATTATGAAAATTAAAAGGTTTAAAAGTTTAATTTTTGAATATAACAGTCTCCTTTTAAAGTTCACAATTAAACTCACAAGGCTTGAAAAACTGAAACACGAAAAACAATCAATGAAGAAGGTTCTTCGTACGAATTAATGATTCGTACGAATGAGGATCCTTCTTACGAACCTGGTGTTTCGTACGAAAGGCACTTCTTCGTGCGGACTAACTTGTCTTTCGTGCGAACAAGATTCTTCGTGCGGATGACTGGTCTTTCGCACGAACAGTCTAGTTCTTCGTGCGGATGGGTTATTCGCACAAATGTTTTTCGCAGAGGAATCTTTTTTGCAGGGCTGGTTAGTGAAAAATTTCCTTTTCTAGCACAGACTGGTTTTTGAAAGTGGTCTGTTGTCTACACAATTTCGGTTAAAAAGACAAACATTCCATATCATCTTTTACAGTTTCAACAGTCAAGTCCAGAATGTCAGAAATTTGGTCAACCCTACAACAATATTTCGGTGAGTTTTTCCGGTGAGTTTCTCCTGCAAATGTGTTCAGCTTGAACAGACGAAAATTTTAAGAAAAACCGGATTTTAACATGTCTCCATGTGTTCTAACAAGGTTTTAATGAACATTTTATGGGTACAACAAGTTTTAACTAAGTTTTAAGTTTGTTATCTTTCAAAAACTTAATCTTCCTGCTGAAAGTTCAAGAACACTTCAAGAAACCCTCAAAACTAGCTCAGACACAACACTAAGCTTGGTTTTAAAAACAAGGAAGAGAGCCAGAGCTCTGATACCACTTGTAGGTCCACTTGGAGGATCAAGATTAACCTACTTCCCTGTTTATACAACACAAATACGAGTGCGGAATCCTCGTAAGTATGCAAACCAAAACAAAGTAAGAACACAGGATAACCAAAGATTCAATATCTTGATTAACTAAAGAGAACTAGTACAAACATATACAAACAATGTTCATACAGACTCATGCAACACACTATGTGCTCTTTTGTCTCTCTCTCTAGTATAGCTCTAATATGTGACTAACTTGTCTAGCTTGTCTAACTCTTTCCAACTACTATACTGAGAAGTGCATGTCTGCTTATATAGTGTTCACACATAGCAACAATACGAAATATGTTGCTGGTCATACGAAACACCAAAAGACACGAAGAACATCCTCCAAAGATACTCGTACGAACGGACTGGCTCGTACGAATCATGTACTTCCTCGTATGAATCAAGCAGATTGCTTGATATAATACACCCATTCGTACGAATGTTCAGTTACTCGTACGAGCTACATCTTGCTTGTACGAAGCATTCCCACTCGCACATTGAAGTCTTCTTCGGAGAACGTGTCACAGACATGACGTACACAAGACTCAACAGTATGAATACATGCAACTGTTTTACACAGACAATCTAATCGTCATACTAAACCAAGATAAGAGGATATCTTGATTTGGTCGACACGACCAAACTATACAGACACAGTAAAACAAAGACCGTATATTTACAGATGTAACTAAGAACAAGCGACAGACACAAAAGTGTATCAACATATTGTTAGTAGTAATAGCAATAGCAGCTTATTATTGGTAGTAATAGCAATACTAGTAGCGGCACTACTAATAAATAACAAACACGTTAGATTTTCACTTTCATATATTAATCACAAATCTCCGACAACCCCTCAACTCCATCTCTTTCATCCATCAACCACTTCTCCTCCCTCACACTATATTTCCTCTCGTGGGCCCTTTTCCGTCATACAAACAACACCTTTGACTCGTCATAATCAAACACAATCTCGTAATATAAAAGACATTGAATCATCCAATATTACACATAAACAATACTAAGGCCATAATCCAATATCAAAACCTTCCAAAACATGAACACTAAAAAGTACAAAAGTAGTAGTAATTACACATTATCTATAACTACAAAAATTATGAGGGGGAATAGTGTTAGGCACTGTCTAACACTCCCTTATTGGTCGTTTCTTTTTTTATTTAATTTTTAAGTCTTCAGCTTCGCTAATATACATGTTTAGCCCCTCTGTTTTTTTAATATTTTATTTATTTGTTAACTTTGTTTATATGTGTGTTTAGTTCCCCTGCTTTAACTTTGGTAGTGTATTTAGTCCATCTACTTTTATATATTTTAGTATTTCATCTTTTAGCCTTTTTCCCCTTGCTATCGTAACAAATCAACCCTACGGAATAGTGACCGTTAGCTATAGTGGACAACCGTACTACTTTTGAACTTTAATAAAGTTACCTTATAATTCCTAAACTTTATTAAAACAAAAAATATTTGACACGCGTATTTTTATTTATGTCTGGATGTAACTTTTGTTGAGATCATGTTATGAGTAGTATGTACAAGTAACCGAAACACGGACCTTTATATTATTAAACTGAGAAATATCATGAACACTAACAGGGTATAAACTAGTAGACCACACACAACAATCGATGCATGATATCATTACAAAACCGTGTGCATATCACTTGATTTGTTCACATGCATAAATGATTATACTCTAAATTTAGATTTTAAAGTAAACTTTACATTTGACTGTTACAAATTATAAAATTTTTGTTACTTCGAACAAAAGATTTTGAATTCATTACATATAATAACAGGTACATTTTTTAATCAAATTGTGTATAATTTCTCTTATTTAAGTTATGTAAATATTGGTTTTTACTTTAACAAAATTAACTAATATCATAGATTAATGCACATAACGTAAAATTATTGTGAAATGAGTTGATTTAGTCTGACTTCTCACTTGTATTATCTAGCGACCCATCAATTATTGTGAAATGAGTTGATTTAGTCTCTTTGACGACAAGAATATAGTATTATAATAACATTTCTTTATACAAAACCGGAATTTATGACGTTAATTATTTAAAAATGGTATTACCTTTTTCTCATGGAATGTTTTGTATTACTCTATGATATGGGCCAAGTGTGATCTTCTATAGCCCAGTGAATCCTTGTGTACCCTTTTATTTTTGACTTATTGTCCTACCAAATCCCACAAGGCCACAATACATCTTATTAATATTCCTTGATGATTCTTTAGTTTAACTACTTTATTGTAGCTAATTATTATATTCTAATTTTCTAGGATTATAATATCTGCTTTGAAAATGCATATCCCATATGCCTAATAGTGTATAGCTAAAATATGAATATTAAGATAGATGTATGATTAAGAAAGATGCGTGATGTGTATACACAATAAATGATAAGATCAAAATCTTAGTCTCGATTGCTTACATCACCAGAAGAGCGACTTCCAAAAAATACAATCAGGATTTAAAGCTCTCACTAAATGCTACAATGACGGACCTAGAATTTTTTTTCATTAGGAGCGGAATTTTTTATATGTCAGATATCTATCACTAAAAATTAAAAAAAAAGGTTAATTCGGTTTGGTTCGATTCAGGTCATGCCAGTCACATAACTAATTCGTATTTATAAAATTTACTAAATAATTTTTTGTCAAAGTATATTTAAAAATATATCTCTACGTAGTAAAATATTCTTTAATGTGTGTATATATCACACGCATATATAAACTTAATTAAAAGAACTACTAACCATGTATTAAATAGAATGAAAAGCAAACAAATCAAATAAAACTATTAAATAAAACAAAAAAGATTAAGGTGTTTTTTTATTTAAGTAAACTAATAACCAAAAATAAGATAACATGATTTTTGCTTTTTATGTACGTGTATAACATTGATTTTTTTTATTATAAACTGAAATATTAAATAAAAGACATTAGGCTTAAGTTCTCTAATGGGCTATGAGTTAACTTTCAGGATGAGGCCCAATTTGCCACATATTAATAGTAATAGGTCATTGCCTCCTACCTTATTACCCTATCAGTAATTCAGTTGTTTTTTGAGCCGTCAGACAAACAGAAAATATTGAGGATTCGAGCTTCACTCTTCATCTACAATTTTCACAATTGGCTTCTTTTCTTTATTTCTCTTCAGTTGTTAGTCGTTTTAAGAGTTCATAGGTGTGGTGTTAAAATTTTAAGGGGTGCATTCGAAATTTTAACCCGTATATAACACTAAAATTTTTCTTTTCAAGGGGTGTGGCGCCCACCCACGCCACACCGTAGGTCCGCCTGCTACAGTCTGTCACGATTCATATCGGTTTAAGGGGTGCGCCACTTGTTGGAGTAGTCCCCTCTCCTTCCCTAGCCAATCATACTTTGCCATGTCCACTCCCTCTCCACTCCCCATTTTACACTCAAACATAAGAGGTGCTTCGCCCGTTGTCAGGGGTAAGGGTAGACGTGTTCAAAAAAACCGGTTACGCAATCGAAACCGGAAAAAAAATCGAAAACCGGTTTTTTTTAACCGGTTATTTTGAAACTGGTGTCGGGTCGTAACCGGTTATACCGGTTACCGACCGGTTCGTATTTTTACAACAAAAACCGGTTTAGAAACCGGTTAATTTTAAAACCGGTTAAAAACCGGTTATCCCAAAAAACCGGTTTTAAAACCGGTTAACCGGTAACATTATAAAAAAACCGGTTAATTTTAAAACCGGTTATAAACCGGTAATATTATCCACGTCATATGACGTTGGAGGCTCCTAGCCGTTTTTTTGGACTTATTTTGGCCTAAAAAGCATCCCCAACTAGTATATAAGGGTTGTGGGTGTTTGGGTTCAAGCACACGACTCTCTAAACCTCCAAAAACTCTAAAAACGCTCAAAATCTTGTTCGATATTTTTGAAAAAGCATGGCAAGCTCTAGTGCTCATGATTCGGTCTACATTGGCGAGTCTACAACAGACACCGTGGTTCCTGTTATTCCAACTAAGTGCAACCCCAAAGTTTGGGCACATTTCGATTTGTGCGAGATGGCCAACGGGAGAAAAAAAGCGCGTTGTCACCATTGTAATGGTTTCTACGCCGAATCCGCAAACACCACGTTGCAACACATTGAAAAACCGTTTTGCAGGGCGTTGAAACAACAACCCGCTAGTGGTCAAAGCTCCATGGCAAGTGAAGGCGCTTCTTTGTTCGCTTACAATTACGAAATGGCTAAGGAGGAAATGGCGAAGTTTGTAATTCAAGAAAGTTTGCCGTTCAACACTTTCGACAAACAACGCTACACAAAGATGGTTCAAAGAACTCTCCAACCACGATACACCCATGTAAGTCGTGCTACTCTTAGGAGAGATTGTTTGAAATTGTGGAAAAATGCTAAACAAGAATTAATTTCTTATTTTGAAAAATTAGAAACCGGTGTTAACTTGACTAGCGATGTTTGGTCCGTACCGCACGGTTCACCCGACTTATATATTTGTGTCACCGCCCATTGGATTGAACCGTCGACGTGGCAAACGATGAAACGCACAATTTTTTTAAAATTATTTGATTACCCTCACACCGGTGAAGCTATTTATAAAGCAATCGACAAATGTATTGCAACATACAAATTGGAAAACAAGATTTTTTCAATATCTTTTGACAACGCCTCAAACAATACGGTTTCGGTAATGCATTTAAAATTAAAATACAAACCGATTTTTGAAGGTATTTTTTTTCCATAGTCGATGTATTGCACACATAATTAATTTGGCCGTTCAAGACGGTTTAAAGGTTATTGAACCACAAAAGGAAGCTTTCAAAAAAATGTTACGTCATATATATAGTAACACACGTAGACATTCAAAATATAAAAAAATGTGTAAGGAAGCGGGTCGAATATTCTCAGGACCCAATTGGGACGTTGCTCATAGATGGAACTCGACTTGCACCATGTTTGAAAATGCTATTTTGCAAAAAGAAAGTTTAATATAATTTCATAACTCTTTGTCTAATCGTAGGAAGGTTTCGCCTTAGCACCCATCGGGTTGGGCTACTATTGAAACGGTTACACAATTGCTTCAAGTTTTCAAAACATCAACAAAAACTTTATCGGGTGTCTATTATCCTACAAGTTCTTTGGTGCTTCACAATTTGTTTAAAATTAAACGAGATGGCGGTTAGAGGTAGGCCATATTGTGATATCGCGGAAACAATGAAGGAAAAACTAAGAAAATATTTTAGCGAACTACCGGCGGTTTTCACTTGTGCCGCCTCTTTAAACCCTTGCTTTAACGTTTTTGGTACGGGGTCTTTGATTGAAAAAATTGCAAACGAGTTGAATTTAAACACCGATCGAGACCCTAACTTTGATGAAGCCGCAAAAATTCGTTTCAACGATCAACTTTCAAAAATGTATGACGTTTATGTAACAAAATATGGTGCAACCACGTCACACATCACGAGTCGATGAGAATGCCGCTTTCGGCGAAGGTTCTTCTAGTATGGAAGACCAAGATTTGTATATTTATAACCAATTGTTTGATGAGTCGAGTCAAATGTACCGTGGTAACACCACTAGCTCTCGAACTTGGTCGGTATGGTGGGTCGAACTTTCTACAAACAATGACTTCACACAAGTTTAAAAATTTTGATTTGTTGGCTTGGTGGAAAATAAGGAAGATCAATTTCCGATCTTAGCCACAATGGCCCGAGATTTACTAACGGTCCAAGCTTCCACGGTAGCTTTCGGAAAGTGCTTTTTCTATTAGTGGCAGGGTGATCTCAATAAGGAGGACTCGACTAACAAAAAAGGCGGTTGAGATGTCGATTTGCTTGAAAGATTACTTGGATGCGGCGGAGAGATGTCAACACATACGCACACATGAGGATGAATTGGAATACGAAGGCGAAGTGTACGAGCACGAGGTCCAAGCCGAATTGACAACCCCAATGACCGACGAAGAAGCCGCATTGGATGAATTTCTTCGCAATAGTTCAACTTCGGGTTCAAGCAAAGAAGAATAAACGAAGCTCAAGATATATTATTTCTTTTGTAGTCCCATTAAAAATTATATATATATATATATATAATATTTATAGTGTGGACGTTCTTGCGGATTAATATTTTAAGTTTACGCCCTTAATTTTTTTCGTTTATCGTTCGTACTTCCACGTTCAACGTTATGTAACAATCGTTTGTTTCAAGGTTAATCATATTATAATTTAAATTTTTAGATTTTCGTAGTTAACTTTTATATTACAATACTTCATTTTCGGCCATAAAAAAAATAAACCAAGAAAATTATAAAATTTTTTTCAGCCCACCGGTTTTTTAACCGGTTTTTTTTCCGGTTTTTAAACTGGTTTTTTTTATCAAATTAACCGGTTTTATAAAAAACCAGTTTTTTATAACCGGTTTCAAAACCGGTTATAACCGGGTAGTATTTAAAAAAAAATGGTTATTAACAGAAACCGGTTATTCAATAACTAGTTTTTTTTGAAAAGAAAAAAACCGAAACCGGTTTAAAAAAAACCGATTTGTACATGTCTAGGTAAGGGGGCCCCACACATGGTCCTATTCGCTTCTTTATTTGAACGGTGAATGCTCCCAGCCTCTTCAAAATCACAGCGTGGCCACCAAGGTTAGCGGCGGTGTTCTGTGGACTTGTCACCATTTGCCTTCCCAGGTGACACCCCTGTACACCCGGACAAGTTGATTAAGTTGTTGCAAATATAAAGTTTAAAAATGATAAATTATAGAGGTTAATTTGGAAAATTATATATAGTTACTTTATTATAAAATAGATTTTTTTAATATATACCTTTTAACTCATTTATTGCTTATTTAATTTGATTTAATAACTCGCATTCACTAACTTTAAAAGTATTGGGATCGTATTGGTATAGTAATCAAATGAACTGACCGACTTCGAAACCCATAGATAGGTCTTGTGTATTATCGTTTCAAATTTCATGCCCCTAAAAATAATATTTTTTTTGGAGTTGTATTCAAACTATAAATAATATATTTCTTTTGAAGTTGTATTCGAATTTGGTATGTAAACTATATAGAGTACTAATACTGTACCAGAGTCATAAAAACCAACTCGATACCAACCGAAATCAAATTTCCACCGCATCATACATGTAATCCTGCTAGTTATAAATAAACATTAACGAAACTATGAATTATTATAAACAACAAACAGTTATAATTACTATTAAAAAAATTGTTTTTATTATAAACATAAAAAATTCAAAGAAAATCTGCGATCCAAAAAGGCCCAACTGTAACAAAAAACTTCAGTTCTTGTATGAAAGAAACAATTCAAGTATTCAACAACCGATATCTTGCAACAGGCCCAACAGACACCCTTTACAGCCCATTTAATATCCTCCAGATCAACCCGACTCCGAAACGACACCGTTACACGGTGGGATCCACCAGTCTATCTATTGAGTCCCCGACATTGCCACTTGTTAAAATTATAACCAATCACCATAAATATCACACTTCCTTCAACGTCTAAAAACGCCAAAACAAACACAATTTCAAATAAAAAATCACAAAACCCTTGCACCACCGTCACCATGGCCGGAAGATCACTTCCGATCAGTCCATACTCTCCGGCGACTCTCCTCCGGCCACCGGACACAACATGCCGGAGACCTATTTGCTTTAATTCGAACTCAAACTTCGAATATCACTTCCGATTCTCCGGCGTTCATGTGTTTCCGAGTCGGTTAGGGTTTGAGAGGAGTCAGGTGTGGAGGATTAGATCGGATGTGAAATCAGAACCTTATGAGGTTTCGAAGTCAGCGCCTGGAGCGTTTAAGTGTAAGGAGAAGTTAGGTTTTGGTGTTGGAGAGAGGCAAGAAGATGGAGATGAGGTTGTTGAGGATGATGTGATGTGGTGGGAGGAGTTTCCGAAGCGGTGGACGATTGTTGTTTTGTGCTTTTCCGCTTTTTTGCTGTGCAATATGGATAGAGTGAGGATTTGTTATTCTTGTTTTTGTTTAATAATTTGGATTTGATTGAAGAATGTGAATATATAAAGTTTGTTAAGTTAGTTATTGACTTAGTTAAGTGGTTAATAGTTGTTTTGTGCTTTTCGGTTTTTTTGTTGTGCAATATGGATAGAGTGATGATTTGTTATAATTGTTTTGGATTTAGTTGAAGGATTTTGATAAAGTTGGATTGATGATTGGTGGAATGATGATAAAGTTGGAATTTGCTACTGTTATTTTAGTTTACAGTATTAAATTCAATTGAAGAATCTGAATTAAATTGAATTGAATCATTGATAGTTGTTAGAGTAGTGAATACTGATATAGAGTTAGTTACATTAGTTAGTTAGTTCGGTGCTTAATTGCTATTTTGTGCTTTTCGGCTTTTCCGCTATGCAATACGGATAGAGTGAGCTCTTGTTACTACGGTTTTTGTTTTATATATTGACTATTGGGTTTAAAGAAGAATGTGAATAAAGTTGAATTGATGATTGGTGGAATAATGATATAGAGTTGGTTAAGTTGGTTATTGAGTTAGTTAGGTGGTTAATAGCTATTTTGTGCTTTTCTGCTTGTTATTACTATTTTGATATACAATACTGAATTCAATTGAAGAATTTTGAATTAATGATTGGCTGAATGATAATATAGAGTTAGTTACATTAGTTCGTGAATGGTGGTTAATTTTATGCGTTTCTGCTTTTCTACTATGCAACATGGATAGACTGAGCTCTTGTTACAACTGTTTTAGTTTACAGTATTGAATTCAATTGAAGAATCTGAACAAACTTGAATTGATGATTGGTAGAATGATAATATAGAGTTACTTAGATTAGTTAGTGAGTTAGTTAGGTGGTTAGTACCATAGTTGTCAATAGCGATCGTAGCGATCGCTATAGCGCGCTATGTAGCGTAGGTATAGTGATGCTATTAGGGTTGTAGCGATGGATGGCGACACCTTAATTTTTTTAATATAAATAGCAATTAAATATAATTATAAAATAGCTGGATTTTAGGTTTTTGTTAAATATACGTGTAAAATAACATGTATACCAGGGTATTTTGATATAATATACATATAAAATTTAAAAAAAAATTCTAGTGTATTGCTATTTATAAAATAGCTGCCCGCTATTTATCGCTATTCGCTATATAGCATATAGGTACCTTATCGCTATTTGTCGCTATTCGCCGTTAACAACTATGGTTAATACTTAATAGTACTGTTTAATTAACTACTATAAATAAGTGTGAGTTGTGTTGAACCATTAAGAGAATCCAGATACATTTTTACATATTACATTCTCTCTCCAGATTAGGAGTTCTTGGGGCGTAGGATAAAGGTTTTTTTGTTTGTTTAGGAGTATATTAGCACAGGTTAGATTGCTTTTAATCATGATACCTCATTAAAGGAAGTCTTTTGTTTGATACCGTATCTCATTCAGTAAGTTTAAATTATCTGTGTAAACTTTACTCTATTAAGTTGTTTTCAGCTGAGAATCAAAAGGAAATGCTTTAGTTACCTTGTGTGTAGTTTAGTGGACTGAATAGATTATCGGGTACTGGTTGGAGGTGTTCACTAATTAAAATCATGGAAATATTGGATGAAGCTAATGCTTAATGAATTGGAATGTGTAATATTGGATGTTTGTTCCATAATGCAGGTAAACATGAGCATTGCTATACTACCAATGTCATCAGAGTTCCATTGGAATTCTACAACTGTTGGTTTGATACAGTCATCTTTTTTCTGGGGCTACCTTTTAACACAGGTTTTCCAATTTCTTCCTGCATTTAGTCTGATTGTTGTTGTTTACATTATTGGTCCTGTTTGATTCTTAGAATGATATGTAAATGAATGACATGTTATGACAATCAGGCCATCAAATTCATCCTTGTGAATACACTGTCGAGACTTGAGAGTTGGGACTCGCCGATTTGTTATCAGAAAAGACCTGGTGTGTAGGGCTGTAAACGAACACGAACAAGATCTTGTTAGTGTTCGTTTGTTAAGGATATATATATGTGTGTGTGTGTGTGTGTTCACAAACTGTTCATGAACACTTACCAAACGAGATTTTATGTGCGTGTTCGTTCATTAAATGAACGTGTTCGTGTTCGTTTGTTAATTTTAGGCAACGAACGCAAGCGACGTTCATGAACACAAATGGAAATAAATAAACACAAACAAGCGTTCATGAACATAATATATATTGCACTGATGTTTATTAAGTATTTAATGTTGGAGTTTTGAATAAAATATAAAACCTAAGAACACTAATGAATAATCGAACATGTTACCAAACGTTCACGAACATAAACAAACGAACGTGGCCTCTGTTCATGTTCATTTTTTAACTAAACGAACGCAATTTCTTGTTCGTATCTGTTCATTTATTAAACGAACGAACACAAACGAACTGTTTGCTGAACGTGCGGTTCGTCTGCAGCCCTACTGGTGTGCTTGTGAATTTAACAGTTGAACTAATGGTTATTAAGCTTAGATTGCAGGAGGCATATGGGCAGACACTGTAGGTGGGAAACGTGTTTTGGCATTTGGTGTAATATGGTGGTCGGTAGCTACAGTTCTTACTCCAATTGCTGCAAAATTGGGATTACCTTTCCTACTCATAGTGCGTGCGTTCATGGGTATAGGCGAGGTTTGTTTTCTTCCTCACATATCTCTTCTCAAACTCATTACTCAACCGTCGAGTCTGTTTTTCTTGATGTACTTTTAGTTCGTCACTAAAGTTCGCGTGATGTTCTTCTTGTAGGGTGTGGCCATGCCAGCTATGAACAATCTTCTGTCGAAATGGGTTCCTGTTGCAGAGAGAAGTAGATCATTGGCTCTAGTATACAGCGGAATGTACCTTGGGTCCGTCACGGGCCTTGCATTTTCACCGTTCTTAATACATTCGTATGGATGGCCCTCGGTGTTTTTCTCTTTTGGTTCTCTAGGGACAGTGTGGGCTGCATTATGGTTAAATAAGGTAGTCTTTTTATAACACAATCACTTTCATACCTTTTCAACATCATACGTTCTAAGCTTTTTTATACATGCATAAACTGATTGGATATGTTTTTTTGTAGACAACTAATATGTCACTTTGATTAAAAAAAGTATCTTATTTCAAAAGTAAAATGCCATTATCGTTCCTGAGGTTTGGCCATTTTTGTGACTTTTGTCCAGAGGTTTGTTTTTTTGCATTTGGATTCAAATGGTTTAAAATCTCGCCATTTTCATCCGGCTTGTTAATTCCATCCTTTTTACTCCGTTAAGTTAAGGGTATTTTCGTATATAAAGTGAAAAAGACCGAATCACCCTTTAAGCGAATACTTGTACATCATGCTAAATGCTTGTACATAAAATGAAAAATACCGAATTTCCCTTTAAGTTAACAAAAAAGACAGAAATACCGTTGACATAAAGGAGAAAAATGGATGGAGTTAGCGAGCCAGATGAAATTGGCAAGATTTCAAACCTTTTGGATCCTGGATTCGAGAAAACAAACCTTTGGACGAAAGTCGCAAAACTGGCCAAACCTCAGGGAAGAAAATGGCATTTTACTCTTATTTCAATAATAATCTAATACTCCAACCCTTTTGACTTGTTACCTTTTTATTAGACCATATTATTAGTGTGAGCCCACGGGCCCAACTTAGGTTTCTAGGGTTTCATATATTCTCTATATAATGTAATCCTATTGAATCAATAAAACATTCAGTCTTTCATTATCTTACATGGTATCAGAGCCAACCTAGGCTCTATATCGTTTCTGCCGCGTCACACACAAATAACCAAACCCTAGCCGTCACCACTTGAGAAAAACCCTAGACAGGGCGGTGTGCCGCCACTGCCGCCGCCGCCCTGTCCAGCTGCGGTTTTTGTTCTTTCCCAGTTTATATTTTCTTATTTTCCGTTTAAATAAAGTCTCGGCTTCGATTCAAGATTTCAGCCATCTCACACGTGAGAATTTATTATTCCAATCGCTACCACACATATGATGCTACGGCCTCATCTTGTTGATTCCGCTTCTCCGTCAAGCTGCTCCTTGCCGTCGCGCTGCCGCCGCTTAATGGACTACGGTCCCTCGCCGCGCCGCCTGCAGGACTACGGTCCGCCGCGCCGCCGCTACTTGCCGCCGCCGCCCTGCCGCATTTGATGCCTCTTTTAGGATTACAGGATCATTCTAAACTGTGGAGTCTCTTGAAGATTATGGATCGCAAGATTACGGAATTTTGGCAGAAGTTTTGACCGAATCTCAAGACCACTCTTTTTTTTATCAGTCATAGCTTTCGGTTTCCTTCCGCATTGACTGCGGGGAGTATTAGACCATATTATTAGTGTGAGCCCACGGGCCCAACTTAGGTTTCTAGGGTTTCATATATTCTCTATATAATGTAATCCTATTGAATCAATAAAACATTCAGTCTTTCATTATCTTACACTTTTAAGCTATTTTTTTTCCTGATTTTCGACCCATTTTATAGTAACTGCATTGAAATTGATACATCTTTTAGTTAAATTTTGTCTCATTCAGTGACATACCTGTTTTTACTGTCAAATGTTTTTTTTTTTTAAAATACTTGTAAATTTTAGGCTTACAGTACACCACTTGAAGATCCTGAACTACGTCCGGAAGAAAAGAAGCTGATATTTAAAAATAGAGTTTCTGAGGAGCCTGTTAAAAGTATTCCTTGGGGATTAATTTTATCAAAATCCCCCGTTTGGGCTTTAATAACTTGTCATTTTTGTCACAACTGGGGAACATTTATTCTCCTCACATGGATGCCTACTTACTATAACCAGGTTAGTTTTTCTATGTTGCACTATCCGAAAATCACGGTTGTGTTCCGGAAAGTTTTAACCAATTTTTTATGTTGAAAATATGTATGCATCAGTTATCACATGATTAGGAAAACTGATGTTGTCTATTCTGAAAGTAATTAAGTAGTTGATCTTCATCACAAATTTTTTACTTAAATACTTTTTCTTTTATGAAAACGCTACAGGTCCTGGGCTTCAATCTGACAGAATCTGGGCTGTTCTGTGTATTGCCTTGGCTAACTATGGCATTTTCTGCAAATCTTGGAGGATGGATAGCCGACACTCTTGTGAGCAAAGGGTTGTCTGTGACCACGGTTCGAAAGGTAATTTAAGAGGAGACGAAATGGGCCGGTGGGGCTGGTTGGGTTGGGTAGCGGGTTTGGCCCGTCACACTTTTTGTTCATGTTTTAACAAATAATCAGTTTGTCAAATAAAATTACAAAATTTAATATCATTTTAACAAATAAAGTACACGGATGGTCCCTGTAGCTTACCAAAATTTTGGATTTGGTCCCTAGCTTTCCAAAAGTACACGGATAGTCCTATGGTTTCCACATTGTAACACATTTAGTCCCCAGCCAACAAATCTAAAAGTTTTAGCAAGTCCAAGTCAGGGACTAAATGTGTTACAAAGTGTAAACCATAGGGACTAAATGTGTTACAAAGTGTAAACCATAGGGACCTTTTATGTACTTTTGGAAAAAGTTGGGGACTCAATGCGTCACAAAGCGCAAACCATAGGGATTATCCGTGTACTTTTGGAAAGCTAGGGAGCAAATCCAAAATTTTGGTAAACCACAGTGACCATCTGTGTACTTTACTCATTAATCAAATTACTTTAATAAGATGATTAGGATGTTTAATGCGTTACGATTACACTTTGGGGACGGCTTTTGGCCCGTTTGACCATTATCAAAAGTTCCCTTTAAAGTTATGTTTCTGATATTATTATTACCCTGAGATAAAACATTACCCCAATCTAATATTCCTCTTCCATACCATGTCTGGAAAAATGTATCAAAGATTTAATGTTTTATCTGATTGTAGCTTTTATTCTCGTGATATTTATTCTTTTTACCCAAAAAAAAATCAGGTAATGCAGTCAATTGGATTCCTTGGACCTGCATTTTTCTTATCTCAATTAAGCCATGTTGACTCTCCTGCAATGGCTGTTTTTTGCATGGCGTGTAGTCAGGTTCGTGCTTAATTATACGAATAATTCTAATTTGATCTTGAAATTGCCAATTATTAAGCTAATTAGATCTTATTCCAAATATTGCATATTGCATAAACATAATATTTGCCAATGTTAATCTACAGGGTTCTGATGCATTTTCACAGTCTGGCTTGTATTCAAATCATCAGGATATTGCCCCTCGATACTCCGTGAGCATCTAGACTGTCTCTAGCATTACTTATACAAGCAAAAAATGGTTGACATTTGTTAATATTATGTTAATTAATAGGGGGTGTTGCTTGGTTTGTCTAATACCGCGGGAGTCCTAGCTGGTGTCTTTGGCACTGCAGCCACTGGTTACATCTTGCAACATGGTACACTTTTATCCCTTCACTACAGTGAAAGTATTGTTAGAGACTTATGGGTTAAGTTATTGTACAAATGGGTCTTAACATACAAAATATCCTTTAAGATGAGAAGTGAAGGAGGGAATTTTTTTTTCTTTTGAAATTTTGTTTTCCCTACTTGTTAAGCACACGTATTTTAGTCCCAGAATTAAAAAAAAAAGTGATTTTACACTAGTAGAGTAATTATAATTACTCTACTACTGTAAAATCATGATATTTTTTTAAATTCTACAATTAAACATTATTCTTAAGTAGTAGGGGAAAAAAATAATAAAATTTCCCTCCACTTCTCACGTTAAGGGTATTTTGTATGTTAAGACCCATTTGTAATTGATCTATACACATAGACTTATAGGTAGCGATCTCGGCTCATTTTCTTTTGAATGAGTCTGTTTGGTTTGTGTATTATATCTAAAGGGTCAAACTTGTACATTAAAAAAAAACCTTAAAAGGAAAAGGATTAAATGGGTCGAAAGTCGTCCCAAAGTCCTATTATAATAAACCTCATAAATGATTTTATAAAAAGAGACTTATTAATAAATAGTGTTTCCAGTCACCGCAACCTGATGCGCAAAAATAACATGTTTTGATATAAAACCCGTACTCCCTTACATTAACATCACATGCTATTGGGCCGTATTATAATTAACTAGTTGGTTACCACCCGCGCTCCGCACCGGGTTCGAAACGTAGGTAAAAATAAGCAAATCATGACAGTTTAAGTTGTTTGATGTTTTAGTTAAGGGGCAACCATGTCATTATTAAAGTTGGGGCTAAACATGTCTTTATTAAAGTTGAGGGGCTAAACATGTCAGTATTAAAGTAGAGGGGCTAAAGATGTCATTATTAAAGTAGAGGGGCTAGACATGTCATTAAAGTTGAGGGGCTAAAGATATCATTATTAAAGTTGAGGGGCTAAAGGTGTTTTAGTTAAGGGGCTAAAGTTGTTTTAGTTAAGGGGCTAAACATGTGATTATTAAAGTTAAGGGGCTAAACATGTCATGATTAAAGTTGAAGTGTTAAAGTTGTTTATTACAAAAGTGAAGGGGCTATACATGTCATTACCAAAGTTGAGGGGCTAACAGTCATTACAAGTTGAGGGACCAAAGTTGGTTCTGCCAATATTGAGGGGCCAATTTTGAGACCTCTAATTTTATTTTTGTGTACTTTATTTAATCTTGATATCTAATATGTTTATATCAATATTACATTCTCATTTTTTACACATAAATATTGGAGAAACTTCACACCTTGTGACATTTGGGCCAGGTTCATGGGATGAAGTATTTGACGTTGCAATCGGGCTATATTTGGCCGGAACAGTGATATGGAACCTTTTTTCTACGGGTGAGAAAATAATAGACTAAATTACATAAATTCTAGTTTGTCACCCGTAATGAAGCGAATTAGAATCGGCAAATGGTTGCAAGCATTTTTTGAGGCTCAAAAGAAACAACGAAGATATGTTTTCCCAAGCTCAAAAGATGACTGTTTGGCACACACAAAAGGTGAGGAAACCCTTTTCACATAGCAGGTGCAAAGATAGAAAAATATAGGAAGATTTAGACACATTTTGATAGAATTTGTACATTATATGATACTAATACCATGCAACAGTATTTCACCATTATGAAATATAATACCTGTACGTAGTTTTTGCATGCATGTGATATTTTGTTTTAGAAGTGCCGCGTGTGGTTTGACATTTTAACACGCAGCTTGACTTAAAGTTTGTCGTTATAAACCGTTTAGTCAGTTAATATTCAGTTTGCAGTTCCCTGACTTTAAACTTAAATTTTAAACTTGTTCATGCGCCTCATCTTGGACCGGGATTGGTACTTGATCAACCTTTTTAATTTAAATTTTTAGATTTTCGTAGCTAACTTTTATATTACAATACTTCATTTTCGGCCATAAAAAAATAAACCAAGAAAATAATAAAAAAATTTCAGCCCACCGGTTTTTTAACCATTTTTTTTCCGGTTTTTAAACTGGTTTTTTATCAAATTAACCGGTTTTATAAAAAACCGGTTTCAAAACCGGTTATAACCGGTTAGTATTTAAAAAAAACCGGTTATTAACCGAAACCGGTTATTCAATAACCAGTTTTTTTTTGAAAAGAAAAAAAGCGAAACCGGTTTTTAACCGGAACCGGTTTAAAAAAAAAACGATTTGTACATGTCTAGGTAAGGGGGCCCCACCCATGGTCCTATTCGCTTCTTTATTTGAACGGTGAATGCTCCCAGCCTCTTCAAAATCACAGCGTGGCCACCAGGGTTAGCGGCGGTGTTCTGTGGACTTGTCACCGTTTGCCTTCCCCAGGTGACACCCGTACACCCGGACAAGTTGATTAAGTTGTTGTAAATATAAAGTTTAAAAATGATAAATTATAGAGGTTAATTTGGAAAATTATATATAGTTACTTTATTATAAAATATTTTTTTAATATACACCTTTTAACTCATTTATTGCTTATTTAATTTGATTATTATCTAATAACTCGCATTCACTAACTTTAAAAGTGTTGGTATCGTATTGGTATAGTAACCAAATGAACTGACCGACTTCGAAACCCATAGAAAGGTCTTGTGTATTATCGTTTCAATTTCACGCCCCTAAAAATAAATTTTTTTTGGAGTTGTATTCAAACTATAAATAATATATTTCTTTTGAAGTTGTATTCGAATTTGGTATGTAAACTATATAGAGTACTAGTACTGTACCAGAGTCATAAAAACCAACTCGATACCAACCGAAATCAAATTTCCACCGCATCATGCATGTAATCCTGCTAGTTATAAATAAACATTAACGTAACTACGAATTATTATAAACAACAACAGTTATAATTACTATTAAAAATTTGTTTTTGTTATAAACATAAAAAATTCCAAGAAAATCTGCGATCCAAAAAGTCCCAACTGTAACAAAAAATTTCAGTTCTTGTAAGAAAGAAACAATTCAAGTATTCAACAAACCGATATCTTGCAACAGGCCCAACAGACACCCTTTACAGCCCATTTAATATCCTCCAGATCAACCCGACTCCGAAACGACACCGTTACACGGTGGAATCCACCAGTCTATCTATTGAGTCCCCGACATTGCCACTTGTTAAAATTATAACCAATCACCATAAATATCACACTTCCTTCAACGTCTAAAAACGCCAAAACAAACACAATTTCAAATAAAAAATCACAAAACCCTTGCACCACCGTCACCATGGCCGGAAGATCACTTCCGATCAGTCCATACTCTCCGGCGACTCTCCTCCGGCCACCGGACACAACATGCCGGAGACCTATTTGCTTTAATTCGAACTCAAACTTCGAATATCACTTCCGATTCTCCGGCGTTCATGTGTTTCCGAGTCGGTTAGGGTTTGAGAGGAGTCAGGTGTGGAGGATTAGATCGGATGTGAAATCAGAACCTTATGAGGTTTCGAAGTCAGCGCCTGGAGCGTTTAAGTGTAAGGAGAAGTTAGGTTTTGGTGTTGGAGAGAGGCAAGAAGATGGAGATGAGGTTGTTGAGGATGATGTGATGTGGTGGGAGGAGTTTCCGAAGCGGTGGACGATTGTTGTTTTGTGCTTTTCCGCTTTTTTGCTGTGCAATATGGATAGAGTGAGGATTTGTTATTCTTGTTTTTGTTTAATAATTTGGATTTGATTGAAGAATGTGAATATATAAAGTTTGTTAAGTTAGTTATTGACTTAGTTAAGTGGTTAATAGTTGTTTTGTGCTTTTCGGTTTTTTTGTTGTGCAATATGGATAGAGTGATGATTTGTTATAATTGTTTTGGATTTAGTTGAAGGATTTTGATAAAGTTGGATTGATGATTGGTGGAATGATGATAAAGTTGGATTTTGCTACTGTTATTTTAGTTTACAGTATTAAATTCAATTGAAGAATCTGAATTAAATTGAATTGAATCATTGATAGTTGTTAGAGTAGTGAATACTGATATAGAGTTAGTTACATTAGTTAGTTAGTTCGGTGCTTAATTGCTATTTTGTGCTTTTCGGCTTTTCCGCTATGCAATACGGATAGAGTGAGCTCTTGTTACTACGGTTTTTGTTTTATATATTGACTATTGGGTTTAAAGAAGAATGTGAATAAAGTTGAATTGATGATTGGTGGAATAATGATATAGAGTTGGTTAAGTTGGTTATTGAGTTAGTTAGGTGGTTAATAGCTATTTTGTGCTTTTCTGCTTGTTATTACTATTTTGATATACAATACTGAATTCAATTGAAGAATTTTGAATTAATGATTGGTTGAATGATAATATAGAGTTAGTTACATTAGTTCGTGAATGGTGGTTAATTTTATGCGTTTCTGCTTTTCTACTATGCAACATGGATAGACTGAGCTCTTGTTACAACTGTTTTAGTTTACAGTATTGAATTCAATTGAAGAATCTGAACAAACTTGAATTGATGATTGGTAGAATGATAATATAGAGTTACTTAGATTAGTTAGTGAGTTTGTTAGGTGGTTAGTACCATAGTTGTCAATAGCGATCGTAGCGATGTCTATAGCGCGCTATGTAGCGTAGGTATAGTGATGCTATTAGAGTTGTAGCGATGGATGGCGACACCTTAATTTTTTTTAATATAAATAGCAATTAAATATAATTATAAAATAGCTGGATTTTAGGTTTTTGTTAAATATACGTGTAAAATAACATGTATACCAGGGTATTTTGATATAATATACATATAAAATTTTAAAAAAAAATTCTAGTGTATTGCTATTTATAAAATAGCTGCCCGCTATTTATCGCTATTCGCTATATAGCATATAGGTACCTTATCGCTATTTGTCGCTATTAGCCGTTAACAACTATGGTTAATACTTAATAGTACTGTTTAATTAACTACTATAAATAAGTGTGAGTTGTGTTGAACCATTAAGAGAATCCAGATACATTTTTACATATTACATTCTCTCTCCAGATTAGGAGTTCTTGGGGCGTAGGATAAAGGTTTTTTTGTTTGTTTAGGAGTATATTAGCACAGGTTAGATTGCTTTTAATCATGATACATCATTAAAGGAAGTCTTTTGTTTGATACCGTATCTCATTCAGTAAGTTTAAATTATCTGTGTAAACTTTACTCCTATTAAGTTGTTTTCAGCTGAGAATCAAAAGGAAATGCTTTAGTTACCTTGTGTGTAGTTTAGTGGACTGAATAGATTATCGGGTACTGGTTGGAGGTGTTCACTAATTAAAATCATGGAAATATTGGATGAAGCTAATGCTTAATGAATTGGAATGTGTAATATTGGATGTTTGTTCCATAATGCAGGTAAACATGAGCATTGCTATACTACCAATGTCATCAGAGTTCCATTGGAATTCTACAACTGTTGGTTTGATACAGTCATCTTTTTTCTGGGGCTACCTTTTAACACAGGTTTTCCCAATTTCTTCCTGCATTTAGTCTGATTGTTGTTGTTTACATTATTGGTCCTGTTTGATTCTTAGAATGATATGTAAATGAATGACATGTTATGACAATCAGGCCATCAAATTCATCCTTGTGAATACACTGTCGAGACTTGAGAGTTGGGACTCGCCGATTTGTTATCAGAAAAGACCTGGTGTGTAGGGCTGTAAACGAACACGAACAAGATCTTGTTAGTGTTCGTTTGTTAAGGATATATATATGTGTGTGTGTGTGTGTTCACAAACTGTTCATGAACACTTACCAAACGAGATTTTATGTGCGTGTTCGTTCATTAAGGAATGAACGTGTTCGTGTTCGTTTGTTAATTTTAGGCAACGAACGCAAGCGACGTTCATGAACACAAATGGAAATAAATAAACACAAACTAGCGTTCATGAACATAATATATATTGCACTGATCTTTATTAAGTATTTAATGTTGGAGTTTTGAATAAAATATAAAACCTAAGAACACTAATGAATAATCGAACATGTTACCAAACGTTCACGAACATAAACAAACGAACGTGGCCTCTGTTCATGTTCATTTTTTAACTAAACGAACGCAATTTCTTGTTCGTATCTGTTCATTTATTGAACGAACGAACACAAACGAACTGTTTGCTGAACGTGCGGTTCGTCTGCAGCCCTACTGGTGTGCTTGTGAATTTAACAGTTGAACTAATGGTTATTAAGCTTAGATTGCAGGAGGCATATGGGCAGACACTGTAGGTGGGAAACGTGTTTTGGCATTTGGTGTAATATGGTGGTCGGTAGCTACAGTTCTTACTCCAATTGCTGCAAAATTGGGATTACCTTTCCTACTCATAGTGCGTGCGTTCATGGGTATAGGCGAGGTTCGTTTTCTTCTCACATATCTCTTCTCAAACTCATTACTCAACCGTCGAGTCTGTTTTTCTTGATGTACTTTTAGTTCGTCACTAAAGTTCGCATGATGTTCTTCTTGTAGGGTGTGGCCATGCCAGCTATGAACAATCTTCTGTCGAAATGGGTTCCTGTTGCAGAGAGAAGTAGATCATTGGCTCTAGTATACAGCGGAATGTACCTTGGGTCCGTCACGGGCCTTGCATTTTCACCGTTCTTAATACATTCGTATGGATGGCCCTCGGTGTTTTTCTCTTTTGGTTCTCTAGGGACAGTGTGGGCTGCATTATGGTTAAATAAGGTTGTCTTTTTATAACACAATCACTTTCATACCTTTTCAACATCATACGTTCTAAGCTTTTTTATACATGCATAAACTGATTGGATATGTTTTTTTGTAGACAACTAATATGTCACTTTGATTAAAAAAAGTATCTTATTTCAAAAGTAAAATGCCATTATCGTTCCTGAGGTTTGGCCATTTTTGTGACTTTTGTCCAGAGGTTTGTTTTTTTGCATTTGGATTCAAATGGTTTAAAATCTCGCCATTTTCATCCGGCTTGTTAATTCCATCCTTTTTACTCCGTTAAGTTAAGGGTATTTTCGTATATAAAGTGAAAAAGACCGAATCACCCTTTAAGCGAATACTTGTACATCATGCTAAATGCTTGTACATAAAATGAAAAATACCGAATTTCCCTTTAAGTTAACAAAAAAGACAGAAATACCGTTGACATAAAGGAGAAAAATGGATGGAGTTAGCGAGCCAGATGAAAATGGCAAGATTTCAACCTTTTGGATCCTGGATTCGAGAAAACAACCTTTGGACGAAAGTCGCAAAACTGGCCAAACCTCAGGGAAGAAAATGGCATTTTACTCTTATTTCAATAATAATCTAATACTCCAACCCTTTTGACTTGTTACCTTTTAAGCTATTTTTTTTCCTGATTTTCGACCCATTTTATAGTAACTGCATTGAAATTGATACATCTTTTAGTTAAATTTTGTCTCATTCAGTGACATACCTGTTTTTACTGTCAAATGTTCTGTTTTTTAAAATACTTGTAAATTTTAGGCTTACAGTACACCACTTGAAGATCCTGAACTACGTCCGGAAGAAAAGAAGCTGATATTTAAAAATAGAGTTTCTGAGGAGCCTGTTAAAAGTATTCCTTGGGGATTAATTTTATCAAAATCCCCGTTTGGGCTTTAATAACTTGTCATTTTTGTCACAACTGGGGAACATTTATTCTCCTCACATGGATGCCTACTTACTATAACCAGGTTAGTTTTTCTATGTTGCACTATCCGAAAATCACGGTTGTGTTCCGGAAAGTTTTAACCAATTTTTTATGTTGAAAATATGTATGCATCAGTTATCACATGATTAGGAAAACTGATGTTGTCTATTCTGAAAGTAATTAAGTAGTTGATCTTCATCACAAATTTTTTACTTAAATACTTTTTCTTTTATGAAAACGCTACAGGTCCTGGGCTTCAATCTGACAGAATCTGGGCTGTTCTGTGTATTGCCTTGGCTAACTATGGCATTTTCTGCAAATCTTGGAGGATGGATAGCCGACACTCTTGTGAGCAAAGGGTTGTCTGTGACCACGGTTCGAAAGGTAATTTAAGAGGAGACGAAATGGGCCGGTGGGGCTGGTGGGTTGGGTTGGGTTGGGTAGCGGGTTTGGCCCGTCACACTTTTTGTTCATGTTTTAACAAATAATCAATTTGTCAAAGAAAATTACAAAATTTAATATCATTTTAACAAATAAAGTACACGGATGGTCCCTGTAGCTTACCAAAATTTTGGATTTGGTCCCTAGCTTTCCAAAAGTACACGGATAGTCCTATGGTTTCCACATTGTAACACATTTAGTCCCCAGCCAACAAATCTAAAAGTTTTAGCAAGTCCAAGTCAGGGACTAAATGTGTTACAAAGTGTAAACCATAGGGACCTTTTATGTACTTTTGGAAAAAGTTGGGGACTCAATGCGTCACAAAGCGCAAACCATAGGGATTATCCGTGTACTTTTGGAAAGCTAGGGAGCAAATCCAAAATTTTGGTAAACCACAATGACCATCTGTTACTTTACTCATTAATCAAATTACTTTACTAAGATGATTAGGATGTTTAATGCGTTACGATTACACTTTGGGGACGGCTTTTGGCCCGTTTGACCATTATCAAAAGTTCCCTTTAAAGTTATGTTTCTGATATTATTATTACCCTGAGATAAAACATTACCCCAATCTAATATTCCTCTTCCATACCATGTCTGGAAAAATGTATCAAAGATTTAATGTTTTATCTGATTGTAGCTTTTATTCTCGTGATATTTATTCTTTTTACCCAAAAAAAAATCAGGTAATGCAGTCAATTGGATTCCTTGGACCTGCATTTTTCTTATCTCAATTAAGCCATGTTGACTCTCCTGCAATGGCTGTTTTTTGCATGGCGTGTAGTCAGGTTCGTGCTTAATTATACGAATAATTCTAATTTGATCTTGAAATTGCCAATTATTAAGCTAATTAGATCTTATTCCAAATATTGTATATTGCATAAACATAATATTTGCCAATGTTAATCTACAGGGTTCTGATGCATTTTCACAGTCTGGCTTGTATTCAAATCATCAGGATATTGCCCCTCGATACTCCGTGAGCATCTAGACTGTCTCTAGCATTACTTATACAAGCAAAAAATGGTTGACATTTGTTAATGTTATGTTAATTAATAGGGGGTGTTGCTTGGTTTGTCTAATACCGCGGGAGTCCTAGCTGGTGTCTTTGGCACTGCAGCCACTGGTTACATCTTGCAACATGGTACACTTTTATCCCTTCACTACAGTGAAAGTATTGTTAGAGACTTATGGGTTAAGTTATTGTACAAATGGGTCTTAACATACAAAATATCCTTTAAGATGAGAAGTGAAGGAGGGAATTTTTTTTTCTTTTGAAATTTTGTTTTCCCTACTTGTTAAGCACACGTATTTTAGTCCCAGAATTAAAAAAAAGTGATTTTACACTAGTAGAGTAATTATAATTACTCTACAAAATTGTGGAGTAATTATAATTACCCTACAATAATTACTCTATACTGTAAAATCATGATATTTTTTTAAATTCTACAATTAAACATTATTCTTAAGTAGTAGGGGAAAAAAATAATAAAATTTCCCTCCACTTCTCACGTTAAGGGTACTTTTGTATGTTAAGACCCATTTGTAATTGATCTATACACATAGACTTTTAGGTAGCGATCTCGGCTCATTTTCTTTTGAATGAGTCTGTTTGGTTTGTGTATTATATCTAAATGGTCAAACGTGTACATTAAAAAAAAACCTTAAAAGGAAAAGGATTAAATGGGTCGAAAGTCGTCCCAAAGTCCTATTATAATAAACCTCACAAATGATTTTATAAAAAGAGACTTATTAATAAATAGTGTTTCCAGTCACCGCAACCTGATGCGCAAAAATAACATGTTTTGATATAAAACCCGTACTCCCTTACATTAACATCACATGCTATTGGGCCGTATTATAATTAACTAGTTGGTTACCACCCGCGCTCCGCACCGGGTTCGAAACGTAGGTAAAAATAAGCAAATCACGACAGTTTAAGTTGTTTGATGTTTTAGTTAAGGGGCTAACCATGTCATTATTAAAGTTGGGGCTAAACATGTCTTTATTAAAGTTGAGGGGCTAAACATGTCAGTATTAAAGTAGAGGGGCTAAAGATGTCATTATTAAAGTAGAGGGGCTAGACATGTCATTAAAGTTGAGGGGCTAAAGATATCATTATTAAAGTTGAGGGGCTAAAGTTGTTTTAGTTAAGGGGCTAAAGTTGTTTTAGTTAAGGGGCTAAACATGTGATTATTAAAGTTGAGGGGCTAAACATGTCATGATTAAAGTTGAAGTGTTAAAGTTGTTTATTACAAAAGTGAAGGGGCTATACATGTCATTAACAAAGTTGAGGGGCTAAACATGTCATTATCAAAGTTGAGGGACCAAAGCTGGTCTTCCAATATTGAGGGGCCAATTTTGAGACCTCTAATTTTATTTTTGTGTACTTTATTTAATCTTGATATCTGATATGTTTATATCAATATTACATTCTCATTTTTTACACATAAATATTGGAGAAACTTCACACCTTGTGACATTTGGGCCAGGTTCATGGGATGAAGTATTTGACGTTGCAATCGGGCTATATTTGGCCGGAACAGTGATATGGAACCTTTTTTCTACGGGTGAGAAAATAATAGACTAAATTACATAAATTCTAGTTTGTCACCCGTAATGAAGCGAATTAGAATCGGCAAATGGGCAAGCATTTTTTGAGGCTCAAAAGAAACAACGAAGATATGTTTTCCCAAGCTCAAAAGATGACTGTTTGGCACACACAAAAGGTGAGGAAACACCTTTTCACATAGCAGGTGCAAAGATAGAAAAATATAGGAAGATTTAGACACATTTTGATAGAATTTGTACATTATATGATACTAATACCATGCAACAGTATTTCACCATTTATGAAATATAATACCTGTATGTAGTTTTTGCACGCATGTGATATTTTGTTTTAGAAGTGCCGCGTGTGGTTTGGACATTTTAACACGCAGCTTGACTTAAAGTTTGTCGTTATAACCGTTTAGTCAGTTAATATTCAGTTTGTAGTTCCCTGACTTTAAACTTAAATTTTAAACTTGTTCATGCGCCTCATCTTGGACCGGGATTGGTACTTGATCAACCTTTTTAAGCTCGAGTTCATAGACTTTTAAGGAAGATTGGATTAGTTTTGTTTCTAGCTCTTTAGTTTTGCTTTGTTAAAAGTCAAACATCAATCTTACTCTTTGAATTATAATTAAACAAGAAGCCCACTTCTAACCATATCCTTCTTCTTCTGGAGCAAAGGCTTTTTAATACTCAGGTATTCTACAAAATCGAAACCGATCATACCCGTAGGGTATAGATTGGTATGCATTTTGATGTTAATACCTGGAACCGGAACTGATTATACCCGATTAATGCCTGAAATCTGACAAGAACTGAAATTGGAACCAATTATACCCGGCTATACCTGATACATAATTCTAATACCTATCTTTTAAATTTATGTTAGTGCATTTATTTTAATATGTTTACGTAATACAAAGCATATTTAATAATAATAATAAACAAAAAGACGAGAAAATAGGGTAATAAAACGCAATAGAGTTTTAAAAAGCATGAAAATATCTAAAAAACTTAGAAATAGGGTATAGAAAAACCAAAGAAAAAGTGTATTTTAATACTCGGTTTCTTAAGAATCGGAACCGAACCATACACGGAACTAGGCACATAGGGTATGGTTTTTTGTCAAATAACCGGAACCGAAACCAAACCGCTTATAGCATAACCAATTTCAACCCTTAAAACGAGAAACCTAAACCGGTTCCATAACCAGAACTAGTTATTAAAAATAGTCGGTTTGTGCACCTCTACTCAATGGTATCAAGGTATTTGTTAAGGTGTAGTCGCTTTCAAGTGGTAAATGTTTAAGTCGCATTGTGGCAAAATAAAGTATTTAAGAGTAGGTTACTTTACGGTTTTAAAAAAGTATATACTTCTTGTGGATATGAGACCATATCAATCTAGGTTCATAGACGATGATCATTGTCAGGTCATGCAAAAACCTAAATAAACTAGATATCTAGAGCAGATTAGGTATCATATCCACAAGAAGTATGTGGTTAGTATAACACATTTTGTTTGACTATAAAATAAAAATCTAAAATGTTTGTTTTAATTATGAAACCTTATCTCATTAAAGCAAATACAACGAAATTAAGAAGGAGCAACACACGGGAAACAAAAATGCGAGATAGGAAACAAAGAATCACTTAGCTTTCGGGTTTGGTTATTTAGTTGCAATACTTGATACACAATGAAACAAATATTTAATATACAACATTGACTTAACGTATGTTCAGTGACGGATCCAGGAATTATTCTTACTGGGTTCACTTTTTTTAAATGTTCCAATTTCATACGACCGAACATAAAAAATTTCCAGTTGGTTCGACGGTTCGGGTCGGGTATCCATCACATTATAAAATAGAATACAAAAATGAAAAGAACATCGTCATTAGAATTTAAAAACACGTAATATAAAATATGACGGTCTTTATGAAAAAAAACTACCTACAGTTATTTCATCATCAATTTTGATTGTAAAGCCATGGCTTATGCCTGAAGTTCATTTCAACCACATGAGCTAGTTGTGTCAAATTATACGCACTTATATATATATGAGTCGATATGGATTATGCTTTACTTAACACGGATCAAATGTGTAATCTTAATAAAAGTGGGAAATTTAAAACGGAGTCAGCGGATCAAATTATACGCACTTATTGATAAATGAGTCGATATGGATTATGCTTTACTTAAACACGGATCAAATATGGATTATGCTTTACTTAACACGGATCAAATGAGTCGATATGGATCATGCAAACTACATTTACAATGCATAAAACCTATTAAAACATTTTCAAGAATTAGAATCTAAACAAAACAATATTGTTTTTAATAATATGTGAAAATTAAGTATTTACAAAAATCATGAAGTGTCAGGTTCTGCAATCGGTTTCCTTCTGGTATGCTGGGCGATTTGGAAGAAAAGGAACGAGGCTATTTTCTCAGGCAAGCAAGTCAACCCGAGTCTCCTGGTTCAAGAGGTGAAGGCATTAGGCTTTTTATGAGTAAAAAATAGGGCCAAATTGTCTCTAGAATGGGTAGATTGGTGTGCTTTTAATCTTTTGTAAGCTTCTGTTCTGTTTGTTTTGGCTAGCCTCTTGCTAGTGTGTTGCTATAAAACCAGCTGTTAAAAGAAGTAAAAAGCAGAAAGTGATTGTGGTTCTACTTGACTCGTATTGACATATACTCAAAGTATTTATTTTTGACACAATCCTATAACCCTTCCATTTGCCAAGTGTGATAACAAATCTAATTTGTGGATGTACACTATATCTTTTTGAACTTGAGATCTAGTGGTTGCAAGAATCGAGTTAAACCACTAGAATAGGTTCACCCACAATTTATTTATGGGTTTCTACCGTATTTTCTATTATTTTCGCTAAAAATTAGAAACCGAATGAATTCCTGAGAACCTGTTGTTTGAACGTAAATCCCCCACTGCGTATATTGATTCTTGATTAACGTTAACAGTTTATGCCAAAACACACCAATGTGGCATCTTGACATCATTGGGTAATCCAGAATGAACTGTCTTCCAATTAAAATGGGAATCAATTACACAAGAAAAAATCAAATCACATTCATAATATTGGTTTAGAACTCTTACGGGTTTAACACTTAATGGTTTAGACAGTTTGTTTCGCGAGTAGATGACTGAATGGTTCAGACATTTGCCACTGAATGGTTAAGCATTATACTAAATCTGAATGGTTAACACATCTAATCTGAATCGGCCAGACATTTGCCTATGAACATTTAAGCATTATACCGTCTCTTAATGGTTCAGACCTCTTACTGGTTCAACACTTAATGGTTCAGACCTCATATTGGTTCAACACTTAACCATTCAGAAGTTAACAAACAGCCCCTTAATCCAAATCTTTTTTTGTTTGCTTGAAAACATTATGGTTTCAATCCACTAGGTTGCCATCATCCATTAAATCTGTTAAATTTATGTGACTTGACTAAGATACCCTTATTTTATAAAACTATTTTACGTATCTCATACTAACACCTAGAAAATCAAAGTTAAAACTTATGTCCACCACAACCCCCCCCCCCCCCCACCCACCCCTAAAAAACCTTTGACTAGTTTCGTTCCTTGTGGTTTTTTGACTAGTTTCTTCCTTGTGGTTTTAATCTACTACGCTGACATCATCTATTAAGTCTTTTAAATTTGTGTGATTTGACTAAGATACCCTTCTTTTATAAAACTAACAAATTTAGAAACGGTTATGCTAAATGTACCCTTTTTGCTTATGATACTAATGTGCTCGTAGAGTAACATTATGTATATATGCATTTGACGGGTTTATATTTAAATATATAAGATTATGGTCCTTATTCATTCATAGTGTGAAATGTGAATTTGCAGGGTTAGATGGTGTTTGTGAAGAGTTTGGATGAAAACATGAAGAAAAGAGGCAGTACCGAGCAAAGAAGTGCGACGGAAAAGAAGCTAAAATTCAAATAGTCATATCTTGAGCTAGGAAATGAGTTACGAGAGGTGTAATATATGAATCTTGACTATTTCGACGAGCCGGATCCAAATTTGGGCTTTGTAAGCCTTGGTACCTATGTCTACGAGCCGTGACGTGAGGTGAGGGTGTATGATTTTTAATATATTTTTAAGCACTTTTCACTCGTTTATTAAGCTTTAAATTTATAAAACACGATACAACACTATCACTCTATACAACACGCTAGGGAAAGTGCACCAATCGTTGGCGTAGTATAGTGATGGTAAGATACCAAGGTCATCCAAGGACACAAGAGCTTTTAATGCCGGAGTATAGTCAACGTCTAATCTAACCAATATTTTTGAGAAAAGATTTATAAAAAGTAAAACAAAGAAAGAAACTAAAGGAATAAAAGAAACAAATAGACAAAAAAGAATCACTTAGTTCCGACTTATCTTTTACATATCCTTTGATGATTTTTGTACTTTGGTTTTTTTAAAAGATTATCTTAGTTATAGTGGCATGTCCCTCTTTTGGAGGCAACACTACCCTCGGCCATATTGGTCTGAGTCAGCAGAGATACAGTCACGCAAAGCCGGAATACTTTAAGATAATTACGTACGTTATTAATGCAAAATGTGGCATGTCCCTCTTTTGGAGGCAACGCTACCCTCGGCCATATTGGTCTGAGTCAGCAGGGATACAGTCCCACAAGGCCGGTTTAAAGTTTTAATAGTAGTTTATTTATAAGGGATTTAAGCCGTTCTTACTTCCCCCGATTTGATGCTATCTGCCTCAAAAGAAGTCCTAATAAGCTTGAATCAAGTTCTCGCAGGATCTATACACTGAACGAGACAAGAACTTTACCCAAACCACCCTTCTAACCTTTCTTCTAGACAGTTAACATGCTTTATATAGACCGTAAAGACACGGATAAGTGAATCACCAAAACATGAAGAGACGATAGAATAAAGTTCTCTTCCAATATAAAAAACTAGTTATTAAAGTTATTAATACATACCCAACTAAAAAGTTACCAAAACTTGGAAATCAAAAGTAATACATAAAGACTTATCTTCACCAAGTGATGTAAGAGATTAGCCAAGCATGACCTTAATTTTCAAAAAACCTTACGATCAATCTTGGATCCCGAGATGACTACACACACTAAACTCTAACGGTTGTGGTGGATAATGGTGTTGGAGAGGTGAGAGAGGGCTGCCAAGGAATAACAAGTGTGGGAGAAGTGGTTTACCAAGGGATGGATTGCAATTGAACCAAGCACCCGTATTTATAGTTGGAAACAGACAGTTCACACGGCCTCGTGCCCCTTCTTCTCTGTCTTCATTTGATGAGTTGTGTTAGTCCGTATGCTTACACGACCCCGTGGCCCTTGTACTTGCTGTACTATCTAAGATTTGCATATCTGGGAATGGATCATGGATCGTGTCCATGAGACACGACCACGTATCTCTTGTCTGCTTCTGTTTGTCTTTTTCTTCATGGAATTGGAGTGGGGCAGGACCCCATGCCTTGGTGACACGGCCCATTGCTTGTCTTTTGATTCATTTTTTTGGTCTTAGGGTGAAGCTTGGAGGGTCGGTATGATGTATCAACTTGTATTCTTTTGTATTTATATTGGTATTTGCCGTTAATTTGTTCCTTTTGTAAATTTAAGCTCTTTTAATCTAGATAATCAAAAGTGTACAAAGAAACACACTTTTTCCAACATTAGTACTAAAATGGGTGATTTTATACCTTATTTGATGTATAATGTTTCATTTGGTGCATATGAGATACATTTGTGCATGCACCCATATTTCTTTTGCAATTTCTGCATTGGTTGGTGGAGCTCTTGAGTTTTATACCAATGTCTTCAAGATATCTTTAATCTCACCAACTAAAGACTCTAGCTTGGACACTTTCTTCGTAAATTCTTTGATGATACATATGTCTGCTGCCTACGTCTACGAGTCGTGTCAATGTCTGTAATAGGTCGAAATGTTAGATTTCGTTATGTTTGTATGTTACTTCGTACGAAGGTAGTCAAAGTCACTTCGTACGAAGATAGATGATGTTAGTTCGTACGAAGGTAGATATCTTAGTCTGCACGGAGTAATAGGTCCTATGAATAGGTGTGTGGTCTTTAAGTCTGTAGTATTGTTTTGCGGTCACGATGGCGAAGCTCTGTTCAAGTGTTTCAGATTGTAAACGTTTACCAAATCAATTAAACAGTGATTTAAAAGTAATCTTGTTATATTTGTCACCCTAACTAAAACGGATTCCGCACGTTATGGACTAGGTTACAGATTAGACCTGAGCTTATCGAAGAATAACAGATTCTCACAAGTGGTATCAGAGCTTGTGGGCCAAATCTAAAGACAAACAACAAGATTCAACAATCAATCACTTTTCTTCTACTCATCTCTTCTCATTTTTATCATTTTTCATGAAATTAACCGTCAAAATGGACTGAATTTTTAAGGAATATTTAAAATCTGTTTCTAACAAACCCTTGAAAAAATTGGACCTAAAAACAATCAGAATCATGATCAAATCAACGAACACAAGAAAACTTGAAATTTCATCCTCGTCCGAAGGAATACGTTCGTACGAACGTAACTTTTTCAAATTAAAATCCTTACCTTTGTACGAAAATAGATTTCAGAAAGTTGTTTTTGTTACCTTCGTACGAACATAACTCAAGTTTGTTTCTTTTTTATTGTTGACTAGTTCATACAAGGGTACCTTCGCGCAAAGCCTTCTTCGCACATAATTCTACCTCTGCACAAAGTCTTCTTCGCACAAAATTTCTGACAAAATGGAGAACGAATTCTACAATGCTTTTGCTACTTCAAACACATCGTCGGTTGTTCAAAATTTAAATCTTGATAACGCAATAGGGACGATGACGAAGCCGCCAAAACTAATGAACATGGAAGATTATGATGGTTGGCATGAACGTTTCGTAAATTGGATTCAGGTGAATTATTTAGAATGCTGGTATTCAATCGAAGAGAGATATATTGCTCCCATTGGAGAGAATGGACTTGAGAAAAGTATCATGCAGTTCAGTCAGATAGAAAAGGAAAAGTTTACATGGAGAAGAACATGTTATATATTCTGCAACAGGCGATAAAGGAAGACATTTTCACGCTTCTACAACACCAAGGAGATGCACAATCGATTTGGAACGCGTTTGAAAGTGAAATTTCAAGGTAGTACACAAATGATCAAAAGTAAAAAGGCCTTAATCAAGAAAGAATTTGACATATTCACGACTTTAAAAGGAGAATCAATGAATAACTCATTGAAAGATACTGCCATTTGGTTGCGGAAATGAAAAGGTTGAATATTTCAAAGAAAAATGAAGAGTTGGTTGACAAGTTAGCCGACGTATACCAGAGGGTGAATGGTCAACTTACTTAATGATTTTGAAGAATAGCCAAGAGTATAGTGGTTTGAATTTGGGGAGGTTCATTGAAAAACTTGAATGACATGAGCTAGAACTCCGAAAATGGCTAAAATAAAGAACGCAGTCCGAAAAGATGTGAACCTTTACTACAAAGGTAGCATTGTGGCTAACACTTAGAGTCCAAAGATCCAAACTGCTTCTAGTGCAGATAATTCATCAGGATCTTGTTTAAACAGCTCAAACAGTGGAAGTGGATTTTGTTCATTTTCAAGTTTCGATCCGAATACTCCAACACAGTCACCTCAGTCATCCTAAAGCTCGAACAACTATAATAGCCAGAACAGCCAGAATAGCCAGAACAACTCCAATCAACATATCCTGCAGTGTAACATCATAGCGAACCCTCAAAATGCTCAAAACTTTACTGAGATAACAACGAAACAACACATGGCATTACTTGCTTCAGTATTGGAGTCGTACGAGAGCTTAGTTGTAGGAAGGATCGGTAATCCAAGCATGACAAAAGAGGACTACGATCAAATTAATCCAGAGGAGTTAGAGCTTATTGATATAAAGTGGTGTATGGCTGGTATTGTTCGTCGAGCTCAAAGATTCACGGAAATTACTGGGAGAAACAGTCTACGTGGGCTGGACTCGAAGCTGGGATTTGATAAGTCCAAGGTAACCTTCTTCAAGTGCAAAGAAAAGGGCCATTTTAAAAGAGAGTGTTCGAACAGAGAAGTACATGAAATCAAAATACATTCGGTGACGATTATTACAAGAAGGCGGTTTATCACCGAACATCTCAACAACCTCAGAATACAAAGCTTATCCAAATCGAGGATGGTTCTGCAAAATCAAAAGACAAGGCTTTAGTGGTCACACATGAAGACAAAGGCTCCAATTGGAACAATTACATTCTGAAGACCTAAAGTCTTGCGCTTCTAGCATAAATTATCGAGGAAGCTGAACCAGCTGTGGAAGAAATAGTTGAAGAAGTTACCAGTGAAGATTGTGTTGAAGTCACATTTGATGAAACCCTAGAGAATTCCGATGACTACTATGATCCTAGTGCATTTGAAGAATATATTTCTCATAGTGCATTTAAATCAATCATACCTCCTGACGTTTATAATTCTTTTGCAGGTTTCTTCAGAGAATCAAGCAATTACCAAAGCACACAAATTGAAGAAGAAACTAAAAAGCCTGTAGAGTAAGTTATAGATGTCACCAAAGAAATGAATGCTGAAAACCTCAAAGAGATTGCTGATAAAGCTATGATGGCACAATTGAAAGAGGATGTATCTGAGAATGTTTAGGAGGTTGTGGTTGAGTCAGTCAAAGAGGAGGTTAAGAATGAGAAGAAAGAAACAGAAAGACAATGCACAAAGTGCTTAGAACCATGCAAAGCTTGTTTTGAGAAAGGAATGAGAAGTTTAAAGAACATAAAAACACACAGATAACCTACCCGGTGATCTAAAAGAAACTAAAGAAGCTTATGATATACTGAGTAGAACTATCAACCAATACCGAGATGCTAGTCGTGAAGATAATGCTACGCTTTCTATGCTCAAAGTGACTGTCATGGAGAAACAAATAGCAATCAATATTCACATTGACATGATCACTAAATTAAAACAAGAGCTAGAAATCATTAGGATCGAATCGGAAAGGGTTGATAAGAAACTGATCAGTTATTCAATAGCATCTTATGTGTTGGATCACCTTCCTTAAACCAACGCGAAAAGATGAAATAGGAGAGGATGTGTATGGTTATCAAAACAAAGATTTGGGTTATCATCGATTCCATCCCCATGTGGAATAGTTATTCATGGAAAAAACCAAATAGGGTGGAAAAGGCGCTAAATTTGGAACCAAATAGAAAAGAAAGATGAGCTGCCTGAAAATCTCGATATAACCTATACCAAATCAGAGAATGAGTGTGGGTTAGAGGTTGTTAAAAATTATGTTGAAAAAGTTATAGAAAATGACAGTGAAAGCACTAAGTTTGAAAGTGCTCAAACTAATCTTGAGAAAACAAGTTCAAGCTCGCGTACGGAAAATGACACAATTTTCACAAAAAAATTATATTCCAAAATCAGATAAAAGTTTGAATGGTGATCCAAATGTTGTTATGTATAACATGAACATATCTGACAAACTATACTCTGATGATGAAATTCCGATTCAGAACGTGAACATGGACAAAGTTGACAAAGTGTTTAAGTTGGTAGAAGTTGAGATGTCTGAGCTTGGAAACATGACAAAAGAACAACAACAGGTTTGGAAATTTAAAATTGACAAAGAAAATGGTTTTTGTTTCTGGTACAAGCTCATAGAGTGAAAAAGAGAGTTTGTCAAGCAAACAATCAAACAAAGATTTTTTTTGCTGAAAAAAACACCGTGAACAGGTTATGGGATCCTCTATTGTCACAAACAATAGGAAGTGCTTTAAATGCAACCAGGTTGGGCATATCGCAAAACAATGTCTACATAATATTTCTAAACCTATTTACAGTGTCAAGAAATCTTCAGAAGATAAAAACAAAAATCTCCAATGATTGTTCCTACACAGATTCTAAAATGAAACATTGAATCTAAAAATGAAGTGAAATCAGCAAACCTTAACGTTTCAACTGAAAAGGCCGGTGAATCTTAAAATAAAATGGAACAAAAAGATTCAAAATATTACACTAAAAATGCAATTTTAAAAAAAATCAAACTTGGGTGATTAAACCAAAAGTATCTTCTAAAGAGATTAAAACTTCTGTCTCAAGAGTGATCGATGAAAAGATTGAACAAAAACCTTGAAAAAAAGTGACAGTGTGTATGAACCTCAATGTGACAACCCACCCAAGACCGTCAAGGCTTGGGTCTCTCTATTCAAGTAATCGTTTAATTGAATGTGCAGGGGCTCCCAAGATCCATCATTTCCAAGTGGATCATGAATAGCGGAGTGTCTTGGCACATGACGGGGATGTTGGCTCTCTTATATGACGTGAAATCTATCCAAGGGGGCTACGTCGGTTTTGCAGGAAACAGGGAGGTAGAATTGTAGGTGAAGGGATTCAAACCAATGGTGTGGTGTCATTTGATAAGGTCAACTACATATCAAAGCTGGAGAACAACTGTTGGATCTATTGAACCCTATAAAAGAACAAATGATTGGAAAGCCAAAATAATATATAAACATCTGATCATCAATAAACAGTGCTTAGAAGATATACTTTTCCCCAAAGGCAAAGGCATCTACATCTGCTACTCAAAGGTTGTTAAGCTAAAGTCTATTATACAAGATCTGTTGAAGACAAGTCTAAAGTCTGTTGAAGATAAGCTCTGCTGTTGAAGATTAAAGACTGTTGAAGCAAAGGTCTGCTGGACCAACAGAGGTTAAAGCTCATCAGAGTTTTTCCAATAGATGCTGGATCAACAGAGTTTATATATTATCAACGTAACAGTGTTTTAGTCTAGCAGATGTTAGAGTTTGTTAGTCGTTAGATGTCACTGTCAAGGTGATGCCAGCTTAGATGCGCCAGTGGTTTGCTTTGTACTATAAAAGGATAGTGCATGTACTGTTCTATTCATCACTTCTCCTTGACATTTCTTGTATGAACAAATCAGAGTGATCAGGCTGAGGGGGATTTTGTATATCTTTCATGCATACGTAAACTTTGATTTATAAAAGCATGTTGATGAAAACATTCTCTTTATTGTTGTGATTTACAAGTTTACATTTCCTCTGCATTTATCATCTTTTTTTATAATCTTATATTGATTTCCATCTTTAAACTATCACAACAATCAAACTCATATCCTAACAATTGGTATCAGAGCTTGGTCAATCAAATTTTATCTTACAATCAATTTGATATAAATAGATCAGCTCTCACTACTGATTCGTTTGTTCACTGTATTGAAAAGAGAGTAAAAGTTTATTTACGTTCAAAATATTTCTAAACAAAAACCTGTTTGTAAACAATCAGAAATGTCTCGAAATCCACAAGATCCACACAACACTGGCACCATGTACAAACCTCTGATACTTGTCAGATCGGAGTATAACACCTGGCACCGTCGGATGGGTCACATATTTTCACAACAAAATACAGGTGTTGCTGGAAATCGGTTATCTTCGGACCTCATGTTCCGACCGAGTGCTGAAGACCCAAAAGTTCAAGTTCCAAAGAATCCTGAAAACTACTCCTAGCAAGATTTTCAGAAAATGGAGCTAGATGCAAAGGCATTTAGCGTCGTTGCTATGGCTTTGCCAAATGATATCTATGCTGGCCTGTTGGATTGCAACAGTGCAAAGGAGTTGTGTGATGCTTTAAAAGAGCAATTCGGTGGGACAGAGAGGTTATTGAAAACATTTTGTCATGTTAAAGGAGAATGATTAACTCAGCAGTTTGATAGGTTTAGTTGTCTAATAAGTGAATTAAAACTGGTAAATGTTAATTATCCTAATTCAACCTTGAATAGCCGATTTCTAAGATGGGACACTATTGATTTTGTAACTAGAACCGCGTTGGGTTCAAGGAGATGAGTTTGACTCAGCTTCATGGAGGCTTCTACACTTATGATAGAGAGCTTAACCAGCAAAAGAAGCTATAGGAGTTAGGAAAAGTTGCTGATGACCATGCCTTTGGTAGTACAACACTTTTTGTTCAAGAAGAAACCTCTGGTGGAAGTAAGGATCATAGTTATGATCATTTTATTGACATAACATCTAGTGTAGGATTTAACTCTGATTCTTAATCACCCAATTATGCTTGATGTGCACAAAATGCAACATATAATTTACATCAAACAAGGCACAAATCAACCCTTTTTCGGTACTAAGTGTTGGAAAAAGCATGTTTCTTTGTTTACTTTTAAATTACAGGATCAAAAGAGCCTAAACGAATAAAATAAACAAATTAACATAAGAAACCAAATCAAATAAGAAGGATTAACATGACCTGTCGAACCCCCATCAACATCCAAAACAAAAAAAACATACAAGAACAGAAGCTTAGGAACGGGGCCGTGCCCACCGAACATAGGATCGTGCCCAGTCAAGATTCTCTGCAAAAAAAGACAATAGCAACTAGACAAACTAACACATGGCCATGCTAACCCAACACGTGTCATGATCAACTCCAAGATTCACAGAATCTGCGATAGTACAACAAGTACACTGACCATGGAGCCGTGCTATGACACCACGGGGCGTGTTAGTACAAGACCTTACATCTGTAGTTAATGAAGGGAGATAAAAAGATGACCACAGGGCTGTGCCAGGTGGCAACGGGGCCGTGTCTACTCTCTGTTTCCAGCTACAAATAGAGGTGCTTGGTTCATGAGAATGGCATCCCTTGGCAAACCACTTCTCTCACACTTGCCATCAGTCCATCACCACCCACCACCATCATCCACATTTCATCCTTTAGAGTGTGTAGCAGTCTCAGGATCCAAGATTGATTGTAAGAGTTATTGTCAAACAAAGGCCATGCTTGGCTAAATCTCTTACATCACTTGGTGAAGACAAATCTTTTATGTTGATTTCTAATCTTTGGCAACTTTTTAATTGGGTATGTATTAATTACTTTAATAACTAGTTTTTTTTTATTGAAAGGAACTTTGGTTAAACATTTCTTCATGATTCGTTGATTCACTCATTCTTGTCTTACAGTCAGTATAAAGCGCGTTAACTACCTGGAAGGGGGTTAGAAGGGTGTTTGGGTAAATTTCTTGCCTTGTTCAGTGTATAGATCCTGTGAGAACTTGGTTCAAGCTTATTAGGACTTCCCTTGAGTTAGATAGCATCAAATAGGGGGAAGTAAGAACGGCTTGAACCCCTTATAAATAAACTACTATTAAAGTTTATCCGGCCTTGCGGGCCTGTATCTCTGCTGACTCAGACCAATATGGCCGAGGGTAATGTCGCCTTCACAAGAGGGGCCTACCACTATAACTATGATAATCTCTTGAAAACCCAAATTGCGAAAATCATCAAATGATACATAAAAGAGGAATCAGAACCAAGTGATTCTTTCTTGTCTATTTGTTTTTATTTATATCTTTACTTTTTTACATTTAGTTTTATCTTTTAAAAACTTTCAAATTTTTTATCAAAATTTGGTTAGATTAGACATTAACGATAAGGCGGTATTAAAACTCTTGTGTCCTTGGACGACCTCGGTATCTTACCATCACTATACTACGTCTACGATGGGTGCACTTTCCCTAACTGTGTAAAGTGGTAGTTTTGTATCATGTTTTTATAAATTTAATGCTGATCCACAAGTAAAAAGTGCTTAAAATTGTTGGTGCATATTTGTGACAACTTTTAAATTTGGTCTTTGGATATTTTGTAACTGGTAGAATGATAAACGGTTAGTGGGTTTAGCTTTATATCAGTGAAATACGAGTGATTGGGCCAAACAAAACCCACACATATGGGGAAGGGGGTGAAATGGGCCTAGCCCATGTGATGGATCCCTAGCCCATGTTGCAACCTTGTGTTATATAAACAAGGCTTTGCTTTAGGGTTTAAGGTTAATCATTATAATCACTTAAGAGAGAGTTTAAAGAAAATTAGTAAGAGAGATTGGCTTGGACGAATTCATGGTGGTCTTGAGTGATTGTAATCGTTTATGATAGATAATCAATAAAGATCGGGTTTGTTAGTGATTTCTGTTTTTACACGTTTTCTGTGATTAATCTGATCTAGAGGATTCCGCACTCTAGGTTGGATAGACGATTATGTGCAAGATCTGTGGATTAGGGGACCTACAATTGGTATCAGAGCATTAGGCTCTTGATTGGCTCGGTTCAGAATCGGTTGCTGCAGAAAACATAGGTTTTTGGACGTTTTACGATCAATCTTGGATCCCGAGATGACTACACACACTAAACTCTAACGGTTGTGGTGGATAATGGTGTTGGAGAGGTGAGAGAGGGCTGCCAAGGAATAACAAGTGTGGGAGAAGTGGTTTACCAAGGGATGGATTGCAATTGAACCAAGCACCCGTATTTATAGTTGGAAACAGACAGTTCACACGGCCTCGTGCCCCCTTCTTCTCTGTCTTCATTTGATGAGTTGTGTTAGTCCGTATGCTTACACGACCCCGTGGCCCTTGTACTTGCTGTACTATCTAAGATTTGCATATCTGGGAATGGATCATGGATCGTGTCCATGAGACACGACCACGTATCTCTTGTCTGCTTCTGTTTGTCTTTTTCTTCATGGAATTGGAGTGGGGCAGGACCCCATGCCTTGGTGACACGGCCCATTGCTTGTCTTTTGATTCATTTTTTTGGTCTTAGGGTGAAGCTTGGAGGGTCGGTATGATGTATCAACTTGTATTCTTTTGTATTTATATTGGTATTTGCCGTTAATTTGTTCCTTTTGTAAATTTAAGCTCTTTTAATCTAGATAATCAAAAGTGTACAAAGAAACACACTTTTTCCAACATTAGTACTAAAATGGGTGATTTTATACCTTATTTGATGTATAATGTTTCATTTGGTGCATATGAGATACATTTGTGCATGCACCCATATTTCTTTTGCAATTTCTGCATTGGTTGGTGGAGCTCTTGAGTTTTATACCAATGTCTTCAAGATATCTTTAATCTCACCAACTAAAGACTCTAGCTTGGACACTTTCTTCGTAAATTCTTTGATGATACATATGTCTGCTGCCTACGTCTACGAGTCGTGTCAATGTCTGTAATAGGTCGAAATGTTAGATTTCGTTATGTTTGTATGTTACTTCGTACGAAGGTAGTCAAAGTCACTTCGTACGAAGATAGATGATGTTAGTTCGTACGAAGGTAGATATCTTAGTCTGCACGGAGTAATAGGTCCTATGAATAGGTGTGTGGTCTTTAAGTCTGTAGTATTGTTTTGCGGTCACGATGGCGAAGCTCTGTTCAAGTGTTTCAGATTGTAAACGTTTACCAAATCAATTAAACAGTGATTTAAAAGTAATCTTGTTATATTTGTCACCCTAACTAAAACGGATTCCGCACGTTATGGACTAGGTTACAGATTAGACCTGAGCTTATCGAAGAATAACAGATTCTCACAAGTGGTATCAGAGCTTGTGGGCCAAATCTAAAGACAAACAACAAGATTCAACAATCAATCACTTTTCTTCTACTCATCTCTTCTCATTTTTATCATTTTTCATGAAATTAACCGTCAAAATGGACTGAATTTTTAAGGAATATTTAAAATCTGTTTCTAACAAACCCTTGAAAAAATTGGACCTAAAAACAATCAGAATCATGATCAAATCAACGAACACAAGAAAACTTGAAATTTCATCCTCGTCCGAAGGAATACGTTCGTACGAACGTAACTTTTTCAAATTAAAATCCTTACCTTTGTACGAAAATAGATTTCAGAAAGTTGTTTTTGTTACCTTCGTACGAACATAACTCAAGTTTGTTTCTTTTTTATTGTTGACTAGTTCATACAAGGGTACCTTCGCGCAAAGCCTTCTTCGCACATAATTCTACCTCTGCACAAAGTCTTCTTCGCACAAAATTTCTGACAAAATGGAGAACGAATTCTACAATGCTTTTGCTACTTCAAACACATCGTCAGTTGTTCAAAATTTAAATCTTGATAACGCAATAGGGACGATGACGAAGCCGCCAAAACTAATGAACATGGAAGATTATGATGGTTGGCATGAACGTTTCGTAAATTGGATTCAGGTGAATTATTTAGAATGCTGGTATTCAATCGAAGAGAGATATATTGCTCCCATTGGAGAGAATGGACTTGAGAAAAGTATCATGCAGTTCAGTCAGATAGAAAAGGAAAAGTTTACATGGGAGAAGAACATGTTATATATTCTGCAACAGGCGATAAAGGAAGACATTTTCATGCTTCTACAACACCAAGGAGATGCACAATCGATTTGGAACGCGTTTGAAAGTGAAATTTCAAGGTAGTACACAAATGATCAAAAGTAAAAAGGCCTTAATCAAGAAAGAATTTGACATATTCACGACTTTAAAAGGAGAATCAATGAAATAACTCATTGAAAGATACTGCCATTTGGTTGCGGAAATGAAAAGGTTGAATATTTCAAAGAAAAATGAAGAGTTGGTTGACAAGTTAGCCGACGTATACCAGAGGGTGAATGGTCAACTTACTTAATGATTTTGAAGAATAGCCAAGAGTATAGTGGTTTGAATTTGGGGAGGTTCATTGAAAAACTTGAATGACATGAGCTAGAACTCCGAAAATGGCTAAAATAAAGAACGCAGTCCGAAAAGATGTGAATCTTTACTACAAAGGTAGCATTGTGGCTAACACTTAGAGTCCAAAGATCCAAACTGCTTCTAGTGCAGATAATTCATCAGGATCATGGCCCGTGTCCATGAGACACGACCCCGTATCTCTTGTCTGCTTCTGTTTGTCTTTTTCTTCATGGAATTGGAGTGGGGCACGACCCCATGCCTTGGTGACACGGCCCATTGCTTGTCTTTTGATTCATTTTTTTGGTCTTAGGGTGAAGCTTTGAGGGTCGGTATGATGTATCAACTTGTCTTCTTTTGTATTTATATTGGTATTTGCCGTTAATTTGTTCCTTTTGTACATTTAAGCTCTTTTAATCTAGATAATCAAAAGTATACAAAGAAACACACTTTTTCCAACATTAGTACTAAAAGGGGTGATTTTATACCTTATTTGATGTATAATGTTGCATTTGGTGCATATGAGATACATTTGTGCATTCACCCATATTTCTTTTGCATTTTCTGCATTGGTTGGTGGAGCTCTTGAGTTTTATACCAATGTCTTCAAGATATCTTTAATCTCACCAACTAAAGACTCTAGCTTGGACACTTTCTTCGTAAATTCTTTGATGATACATATGTCTGCTGCCTACGTCTACGAGTCGTGTCAATGTCTGTAATAGGTCGAAATGTTAGATTTCGTTATGTTTGTATGTTACTTCGTACGAAGGTAGTCAAAGTCACTTCGTACGAAGATAGATGATGTTAGTTCGTACGAAGGTAGATATCTTAGTCTGCACGGAGTAATAGGTCCTATGATAGGTGTGTGGTCTTTAAGTCTGTAGTATTGTTTTGCGGTCACGATGGCGAAGCTCTGTTCAAGTGTTTCCAGATTGTAAATCTTTACCAAATCAATTAAACAATGATTTAAAAGTAATCTTGTTATATTTGTCACCCTAACTAAAACGGATTCGGCACGTTATGGACTAGGTTACAGATTAGACCTGAGCTTGTCATTGAATAACAGATCCTCACAAGTGGTATCAGAGCTTGTGGGCCAAATCTAAAGACAAACAACAAGATTCAACAATCAAGCACTTTTCTTCTACTCATCTCTTCTCATTTTTATCATTTTTCATGAAATTAACCGTCAAAATGGACTGAATTTTTAAGGAATATTTAAAATCTCGGATCACTGTTTCGAATGGGACATTGTTCCGAGTTGAGTTAAAAATGGTGGAACTTTAACTAGCTGATGCATTCGGTTTTAAACGGTTAAACTTGTGTGATTTTTAGGACAAAAAAGGCACGGAAATTCTTAATAAGGTCTCAGACATTATATATCATTGGATTCATATTGTCGAGATGAGTCTAATGGTACAATTTGGTAATCATAGTTTTCGGATAGTTTTTAAACGTTTTAGCGAGTCGGCTCGGTAAAAATGTTGAATATGTCTAATTTAAACGGGTTGTTAAGGATGAAGCATGAGGTAGGCACGACAAACAAACCACCAAAGATAATGAAGTTAGAGAATTACCTAACATGGAAAGACCGATTTCAGTCGTTTATTGAATATCAGGACACACATATGTGGATTTGTATTCAAGATGGGTACGTAAACCCAACTCATGATTTGAAGGCAGACAACGCGTCCCTGCTTATGTGAACATGAATGATGCAGAAAAGAAAATGTATGAAGTTGATAAGAGAGCTTTAGCTGCAATAAAAATGTCCTACCTGATGACATTAAACATACGTTTATTAAATATACCACATCGAAAGAGATGTGGGAAGCATTAGAAAAGAGATATGACGGAAATGCTAACTTGAAGAAGAACAAAGTAGACCTGCTGAAGAAGCAATTTGCTGTCTTTAAGGGAATGAGAAATGAGTCCCTAGAAGACATGTTGATACAGTTTTGTGTCTGTCGCTTGTTCTTAATTACAGTTGTAATTGTACGGTCTTTGCTCAAGTGTCTGTATAGGTTTGGTCGTGTCGAGTAGATCGAGATATCCTTCTATCTTGATCTAGTATGACATCTTAGCTTGTCTGTGTTAATCGGTTGCATGTGTGCATACCGTTGAGTCTTGTAAACATAATGTCTACACATGTTCTCCAAGAAGAAGAATTCTGTGCGAGTCAAAGATTTTGTACGAGTCAGATGATTCGTACGAATCAATGAGTGTTTTCGTACGAAACAGCTGCTTCGCACCAATTTCCTGGAGATGTGTCTCATGTGAAATAGTGTGTTCCATATGTCTAGTATCGTGATTCATACGAAATCTAGACAGACACTATATTAGCAGACATGACCTTCTCAGTCAAGGTTACACACCAGACTGTGAGCCCTTTGGTCCAGAAGTTAATAGAACGAGCTAGCAAACTGATCCTTTGTGTGGGATATCTAAGTTAGCATTTCTAGTGAAGACGAAGACTCAAGAACACAGCAAGTTTGTTTGAGTCATACGAGCATTGTGTGTATATGTTTGTACTTGTTCTCAATCATTAATCAAGATAGTGAATCTTTGGTTACCCCGTGTTCTTTACTTTGCTTTGGTTGCATGCACACTTGGATTCCGCACTTGTGTGTATGTTATATGAACAAGGAACTGGTTTAACTTGATCCGCAGGTGGCCCTACAAGTGGTATCAGAGCTTGTGCTCTTTCATTGTTCAAAACCGGGCTTAGTTGTCTCTGAGCTAGTTTGAAGATTTCTGAAGTGTTCTTGAGCCTCCAGCAGAAAACTTAAGTTTTGGATAGATAACTAACTTAAAACTTGGTTAAAATCTGTTGCATGCAGAAAATTTTATGGTAAAATTTTTCTGAAGAACACCCTTGAAGAAGAAATCTGCAAAAATTTGAATCTGATTAATTTTGGTAGGGTTGTCATTTTCTGACTTGGATATGGACTTGGACTGTTGACTGTTAAAAATCTGTGTTTTAACTAAAAGTGGGTAAGATAACAGGTATTTTCGAAAAAGCAGGTCTACATAAGAAAGGAAATTTTTTTACCAAACCATTTCTGAAAGATTCCACTGAAAAACGCTGAACAAAGCATTTTGTGCGACTGAGCTATTTCGTACGTATCATCTGATCCGCATGAAACAACTGTCTCACATGAAAAAACTGTCTCGCATGAAACATCATTGTTTCGTCGAACAGTTCTGCACGAAACAGGTGTCTCGCAAGAAACAACTGTTGTTTGTTTTTCGTGTTTTTCAAGCCTTTGTGATTTTAAGAATTTATAATATTTTCAGAACCTGTGAATTTTTAAAAGGTAATTATAATTTTGAAACTTTAAACCTTTAAATTTTCATAAAACAAGAAAATATAATGAGTTCTAACCCGTGGGATTGGAGTTGTTCAAGCTCAAATCAGGAGTCTTCGCAAAGCTCTGCAACATCATGGGTAAAATCTTTGATGCCTCAACATACAACAATGATCTCTGCAAACCAATGGGCGTGTGTTGCGAATCAGAATCAAAGCATCCAAACTCTGTTAATGAGCGAAAGTGAAACAAGGAGTAATAACCGACCGCCGAAATTTAATCACATGAACAATTATCCTTCATGGAAAAGTCGTTTTCATACGTATGTTCTCGGTCAAAACACGGAATTGTGGACGTGTTTCACTACCCCCTACAATGAAGCACTTGAAGAAGCTGGATCAAATCCAACCACATTGGCCAATCTAGTCGAAAGTGACAAGAAAGCTTACGATCTAGAGAAAAAGGCATTTGCTGTCCTCACACAAGCTCTGCATAAAGACATTTATCATCAGTTTGTGTATTGTACTACAACGAAAAATTTGTGGGACACTTTGGAAGCAAGAGGTGAAGGTAACGCTGCTACCAGGAAGATTCGGCATGATCTGCTCAAGAAAGAGTTTGAAGGTTTCATGTTCATGGAGAACGAAACCTTGAATGATATGACCACTCGGTTTTATCATCTTCTCAGCGAAATGTACTCGTATAAAGTGTTAGCAGCACCACAAGAAATTGTGATGCGATTTGCTGATGCTTTACCACCAAAATGGGGTTAATTTATTGATCTTTTAAAATATACAGGTGTTTTGGACTCAATTAGTATTTATGAATTTGTGCAGAAACTGGAGAACAAGAATGAAGAAGAACTCCGGAAGGCACAACGAGTCTCTGCTCCACAAAACCCTGAACTGTATTTTGGAGGTATAAATGTAGGTACAAGCTCAAATCAGCAACCGAAGCTGCAGACCGCGTTTGTGTCAAACGTGAACCCTTTTCTACCCCAACCAGTTCAATCAAGTCAGTCTACAGGTTCGAGAAATCAAGCCTATGGACAAGCTTTTGATCCGAAAGCCTTCCTTCTACAGCCAAGGGATTTGGCGCATAAGGCTCCATAACAAGCTCCTCAACAAGCTTTCTATGGAAGCAACAGTCAATCTGCAAATCCCAATACTATCAAACTTGACACGTCAAATCTCTCCAAAATCAATATAGAAGTTGTACAGGAACATGCAGAACTTCTGAATACCATGGTCAGTGCGTATTGTGGTTTATTGCAGGTCAAATAGGCAACATCAATTTGACGAAGGAAGACTACGGGCAAATTGACCGAGATGAAATGGAGCTGATGGACATCAAGTGGGCATTTGCAAGTGCTATAAGAAGAGCGAAGGATTATATGAGAAGAACGTGTAGAACTAGTTTGGAAAGCAAGAAGGATACAAAATACGGCTTTGACAAAACCACCGTTACTTGCTTTAACTACGGAGAAAGAGGTCACTTCAAACGAGAATGCACAAGACCCAGCAAGGAAGGAAATCACAACCCCTTTTGAAATCAATCTCAACCATCCAACACAGCACAGTACAACAACGAAAGAAGAATAGTAGCTGTTGGCAACTCTAACAATACCAATCAATCAGGACCTTCAAACACGCACAGAGCTTTGGTAGTTCAGTCTGATGAAGGATGCGATTGGTCAGTATAGTTGGGAACTGAGAACAACGGAAGAACTGCATGCTATGCGAGGATCGTGGATCAAATCAAGCATGATCACAACATCAACACTCCAAATAACGATGATACATCTGGGGATGCTGGCAGTTCTGATGAAGAATGTTCAAGTTCAGATGGTTATGGATCTGATTCTAGTGAGAAGAAAGGAAGTAATGCTGAGGTTGAAGAGTTGTTGAGTGAAGTTGAGATGTTGAAATCTGAAAAGGTAGGTATGACGAGGAATGCAGAAGCTGGGGTGAAAGAGACAGAGACATTCTCTACAGATGGTGCAGCTTTTCCTCATCACACTGCCTTTATGGCAAATGTTGAAGGCTCTTCAAAACAGGTAAATTCTGAACCTCTACTGTCTGCAATGACTGTGTTGAATTGAAAATAAAGTATGAAACCATCAACAGTCATAATCAGAATTTAGTTGTTGAATTATCAAAATGCAAAGAGGCGAACTTGGTGCTAACTAGAAATGAAAAAGAATTCAAATCTGTAATAGAAACCCTTAAGAAAAGTGTTTCTGAATTAACAAAAACAGTTTTGAATAAACAGACAGGAATTAATAACTACATTAATCTCCTAGAAGAAACAAAGAAAGAGTCAGCCATCGCCAAATGCGAATATGATTCGATCAAACGCATATTGGAAAGTTATTCTAACTCCCAATATGTGCTTGATCATATTATTGAAGTTCAAAAACTAAAGGGAGATGCTCAATGCATAGGGTATAAGTCGTGTCCACCCCCAATGAAACACAACTATACCAAAATTCCTGATGAAGAGGAAATGCCTCATTTTGAACCCTCTGTACCTTTGAATCCTGAGGAATTCGCATCAGGGTTAGGGTTCAAACTAGGCAATTCCTCTCAAGAACAAAGCAAGCCAGAAAGTTCATTGTCTGATGAAGAAGAGGATGATACATCAGATGATGAATCAAGAAATGATTATCAGGATCAGCCTCTTGATGAAAGGAAAAGAGTAGAATCTTTTGCTACTCCTAGTACTCAATCTGTTGAGAATCAAGAGACTGTTCCTAAGAAATCTGTGAAGACAAGTGTGTCTACACAAGAAGTAGAAATGTGTTGTACACTTTGGTTGGAGATAAGAAAATCTATTCAAACAAAGATTTTCCAATTAAAAACGTAAATCCAATCTCTATAGATCAGGTGTTTAAAAAGTAAAAACCAAACCTTTAGAGAAGAAAAAGTCCACCAAATCACAACCATTATCCGCTTCAAAAGAAAAACAATGGAAGCGAGTTGAAAAGCCTACAATTTCTCAACCGAAGGTTGAAGCAAAAGGCTCTCGTTACCAGAAAAAGGCTAAAACTGTTAAATTTGTGAGTTCTAAAGGTACCGATAAAGTCGAAACTTTTCAAGGAAAATCTAATGTTGATTTTGTAAAGAAAGTTAAGATTTTGAAAATAAATAGTCAAAACAATTACACCCAACACACTGATGGATGTAATGAAAATGAACCCAGTACCTCAGGATCCATAAGTTCAACATCAAGCGCGAGAAACACGATCTCCTAGTTTTGTTGAAAGGAGAACATGTTTCAAATGTGGAGAATTTGGCCACATTATAAAGGATTGTCAAAATCTAGCCAAATCAAGATGTATAGAGAAAACCCCTCATGAACCAACTTGCAAACATAAATCTGTTTCTCCGACTCAAGATAAACGAATCATTAAGGATCAAAAAGAGAAACAAAGACGGAAACAAGTAAAAGCAGTTGAGAAAGCTTTAAAATCGGATTCTTCAAAAAAGGATCAAAGATCTTCAAAGTTAATAAAACCAGACACTGTTAAAACTGTAAATAATAGTAAATCTGGTAATAAACAAGGATCTTGGTAACAGAAGACCGGTAATGGTTCAAAAGGAGTTTCTCAGTTTGTTAATCATCAAGAAATTGAGATTACATTTCTCGATGATAAGGGACGACCCAAGGCCACTAAGGCTTGGGTCCCCATCTCAAACTAATCTTGTTTGTGCAATGTGCAGGGTGTTCCAGGAGGAACTGTAAACAGTCATTGGATTGTTGGCAGTGGAGCATCAAGGCACATGACGGGCGACTTGTGGCTCCTATATGATGTGAAAAGCATAAGAGGTGGTTATGTTGCTTTTGCTGGTGACAAAGGTGGATACATCACTGGAGAAGGAATGGTCTCCAATGGTGTTGTGAGCTTCGACAAGATCAATTATGTGCAGCAAATTGATCACAATCTTCTTAGCGTCTCCAAATCTGCGACAAGAAGTTCATGGTACATTTTGATGATGCCGGATGTTATGTGCTGAAGCCTGGATTCAAGATCCCCAAGGAATGGATTCTCCTGTTGGCTCTAAGAATTAATGATTTGTATATTCTTGATATGAGCCAAGCTATTACAACATCTGCACAAGTCACATGTTTTGTCTCTAAAGCCACCGAGAAGGAATCAATCTCTTAGCATAGACGTATAGGACACATTCACCTAAGAAAAATGAACTATTTGGTGAAGAACAATCTAGTGAATGGTGTACCAATGAAGAATTTTCATCTTCAAGACGTTTGTGTATCATGCGAGAAAGGGAAGCAAGCGAGAAAATCCCATCCTGTGAAGAAGATCAACACAGTAAATATGCCACTGGAACGTCTTCATATGGACCTCTTTGGACCTATGAAACACAAGACAACCTTTGGTGATTCTTATTGTCTGGTAGTTACTGATGACTATTCCAGATTCTCATGGGTAAGCATGTTGGCACACAAGAGTGAAGTTCCACTATCCTCAAGAATCTCTTGACTCTGTTAGAAAATTTGTACAATCTGAAAGTAAGGAGAATCAGAAGTGACAATGGCACCGAATTCAAGAATCAAGTTATGGACGAGTACTGTTCCTCAAAGGGTATTCTGAATGAGTACAGTTCTCGATACACTCCACAACAAATGGCGTCGCTGAGAGGAAAAATCGAACTCTTATTGAAACTGCAAGAACCATGTTAGTAGAATCAGAACTTCCCGTTCAATTTTGGGGAGAATCTGTTGCTACTACGTGCTATACTATGAATAGAGTTATGACCGTGAAGAGACATGGGAAGACATGCTTTGAGTTGTTACATAAAAGGAAACGGATATTTCTTTCTTAGAACCTTTTGGAGCTCCATGCACAATGATCGACCCACATGGAAAGTTTGGTCCCAAGGCTATCGAAGGTTTCTTTCTTGGATATGCTACTCCTAATTTCCGGGTGTGGAATTTGTCTTCGAAGAAGATTGAAGAATGGGGCGAAAGTCAAGGTTCAGAGATATACAGAAGCTGTAAGAGCTCCGGGTGCTCCTTGGATGTTTGACTATGATGGGCTGTTTGACTCCTTTAATCTGCCAACTTTTGATGATGCAATAGCTGCTGCTCAGATGTTATTGGAAAGTGATACTGCAGTAGATTCATCACTAGTTTGACCAATTATTGTTAACCCTCAAGTGTCAACTTCGGTTAACAATCTTGTTCAAAATGAGGAATTCGAAGACGCTGCGGATTATAATGTTTCATCAGAAGAAGATGAGTTTCATGATGCAAATGAAGCTGCCTCTGGTGCGGTTCCTGGATTTTCAAATGATATGTCAAATATTCAACCTTAAGGAACGACTGAGGTCAAGGCATCTACAACGTCATCAAATCAGCTCTCGATTTAACAGTTGATCTGAATATCAACAATTTGGGTATAAATTCTCGAGTTCCTAATGTGCCAGAAACTCGAATTCATAATATCCATCCTCAGCAGAATATTATTGGAGATGTCCAAAGTGGTGTGCAGACTCGTAATCAGCTTCGAAATAACCAGAATGCTGGATTGTATTCAGAAATCAGGGAATATGGTGGTCTGAATGATTGGTCTTTTTCCTGCTATGTGTGCCAAGTAGAACCAAAATCTTGGAAGGAGGCAATGAAAGAAGACTCGTGGGTTGAAGCCATGCAGGAAGAACTTCAGCAATTTCAGAAGTTAGGCGTCTAGAAATTGTTGACAGGCCTGACGGCTACAAGAAGATTGGTACACGATGGGTGTACAAGTGCAAGAAGGATGACCGAGGTTTGTTGTAAGAAACAAAGCGCGATTGGTTGTTCAAAGTTTTAATCAGGTCGAAGACATTGATTACAATGAATCTTTTGAAGAATGGTTTTTGACGAGGCTTGAGGCCATAAGAATCTTTTTGGCTTATGCGTCCTTCAAGAAGTTCACCGTTTATCAGATGGATGTGAAGAGTGCATTTCTTCATGGTGTGGTAAAAGAGGAAGTATATGTTGAGCAACCGCCAGTTTTGAAGATCCTCTCCATCCTGACAAAGTTTGGCTTCTCAACAAGGCGTTATATGGTCTTCATCAAGCTCCGAGGGCTTGGTATGAAACGTTGTCTACCTATCTATTGAAGAATGGTTTTTGACGAGGCTTGATCGACTGTACTCTCTTCATCAAGGAACGAACGAGGATTTGCTGCTAGTACAGTTTTTGTTGATGATATTATATTTGGGTCGACTAACACTCAAATGTGCAAAGAATTCGAACAGGTTATGCAGGAGAAGTTCGAGATGAGCGCAATGGGAGAAATGACTTTCTTTTTAGGTTTGCAATGTCAGCAATCAAAGGAAGGGATTTTTATCCATCAAACCAAGTACGTCGGAGATATTCTCAAGCGATTTCAGATGGATGACTCAAAACCTTTGGGAACTCCATTAGCTCAAAATCATGGGATTACTCCAGACGGAATGGGTGAACATGTAGAACCATCTCTCTATCATGCTATGATCAGATCTCTCATGTATCTTACTGCTTTAAGACTCGACATAATGTACCCAACATGCCTTCTGGCGTGCTATCAGTCTAGTCCGAAGGTTTCTCACTTGATGGCTGTGAGTTATTTGAAGGGTCGCCTTGACACTGGTCTATGGTACCCTAAGGATGATAACTTTGATTTGACAGCATTCAGTGATTTGATCATGGCGGATGTCAGTTCTTGGGCATCGCCTAGTCACATGGCAATGCAAAAAGCAGACTTGTGTAGCTACATCAACATGTGAGGCTGAGTTTATTTAGCTTCTAGTTGCTGCTCTCAAGTTCTATGGATTCAACAGCAAATGCGCGACTACGGGTTTGAATTTCTTACTACTACTAATTTTTATAATGGAAGCTGCTTTACAGATCACTCGGAATCCTGTACACATTCAAAAACAAAACACATTGAGATTACGTATCATTTCATACGAGATTGTTATGAAAAGAGACTTATCGATGTTGTTAAAATCCACACTGATCACCAACGTGATGACCTTTTTACCAAAGCGTTTGATAAATCACGTTTTGATTATCTGCTCTTGGTCAATGGCATCAAGGTGAAACCCGAGTAACTCAACCATGGCTAACTATTTTTGTAAAATTCTTTTCTAAAAATCTAAAACTACAAAAAGATTTTCAGTTTTATAATTTTGGGGGAGTAATTCAAGAAAATACAAAAATATGTCTTTTATTTACCTTCTTTGTTTAAGGGGGAGAAAATTCAGAAAAATACAAAAACATTAGAAAAATAAAAAATGAGTTTCTTGGATAAGTTGAAGATGATGAAATTCACCGGTAAATTGTCAGAAATGGTCAAAAACATAGAAAGAAGATTGATAAGTATCTTTGCTAATGATGTATCGGTAGGCTCACAATCAGACTAAAATGTGCAGGTTGATATAAACCTAACAGACAGAACGCCAGGTGGGAACCATTCATTGGCATTGGTCTTGGTACGAAATTTCGTTTGATAGAGTGCCGAGGTTCTGAGATATACGGTCTTTATGCTTGCTTATCATCTGGGTATCATGGTTGAATCTTTTACCGAAAAATAGCGGTGGCGCAAGTCTAGAACTTCCATGATATCATACATAGTGTACATACTGCATACGACCATCAAATAAGTGATAAAAATATCACATCCCCAAAATAAGTGATAAAATATCACAGCTTTATGCGGGAGCTAAGTTCGTCTCTTTTTCGGTACGATGGTACTAACCTGTTCACGGACTTACTCCTGTGCCCTGCATGCATATGAAAATCAAGTTCCTCATCAATAAGTGATTAAATCACAAAGGGCTTGTTTTCAATCAAAATAAGTGAGTATCTCACATCATTCACATACGTCAAAACAGATGATAAAGCAGTATACTCACCGGTAAGATTCTCTCTCGTGCATATCTTGATACGGGAATGTGTCGTGATGTGGTTGAACACCGACTAGTAAGTATAATTCATACCTTAAGCATATCTTCTAATCATGATTACATCTGATAAGTTTAAGCTTACGTGGACACCAATACCGATAATCATAGTTGAATACTTATCTGTTTAATTTTGAAGTTTAAACCAAATATCGTTTTTGACAAAGATTAAAATGCTGGTATGATTCCTTTACCTTGAAACTCGAAAAAGATTGTAGTTTATCTGTATATTTAGTTTTTAAGTCTAGTTTACTTAGTTGCTTATGTAATTACTTTTTGAAAGTTAGCCAAAGTTGATACTCGAAAGTTTTCTATACGCCAAAGTACCTTTTGTTTGATATCGCAACTTCATAAAGTAATATCTTGCAACAAGTAATCCATCAAAGAAATCCAAAATCTGAAATTCGTTTGAGTGTGTGTATCTCATACGAATGAACCTAGTCATTTGATTTGACTTGGTCACTTGATTTTCTCAAATGAGCTGCTGGAATTCATACGAGTGTGTGTATCTCGTTCAGGGAATACAATCATACGAAGAAATTGTGATAAGTTTTTCGTGTGTATTCCCTGAGAAAGTTGTGTTCTAATTATATTTGTCTATTGAGTACGTACTGATACAAAAGAACATAAACAAAGACCAGCAACGAAGAAATCTGACAAATCAGAAGAGGAAACAAGAAATATTTGAAGTTTTTAGAAGTTCGAAGACCTGATGCTCTAATCATTGGATAGCAGATCTATCAATGAATAGCAGATCTTCAGGGGGAGTTTGTTGATACTCCAAACCATTCATGTGAAGACCAACATATGAAGACCAAAGACCGAAGACCAAGCAACATCCAAGGGGGAGTTCAGTTTTGTGTCTGTCGCTTGTTCTTAATTACAATTGTAATTGTACGGTCTTTGCTCAAGTGTCTGTATAGGTTTGGTCGTGTCGAATAGATCGAGATATCCTTCTACCTTGATCTAGTATGACATCTTAGTTGTCTATGTTAATCGGTTGCATGTGTGCATACCATTGAGTCTTGTAAACATCATGTCTACACACGTTCTCCAAGAAGAAGAATTCTGTGCGAGTCAGAGATTTCGTACGAGTCAGATGATTCATATGAATCAATGAGTGTTTTCGTACGAAACAAGTGTTTCGTACAAAACAGCTGCTCTGCACCAATTTCCTTGAGATGTGTCTGTGTGAAATAGTGTGTTCCATATGTCTAGTATCATGATTCGTACGAAATCTAGACAGACACTATATAAGCAGACATGACCTTCTTAGTCAAGGTTACACACCAGACTGTGAGCCCTTTGGTCCAGAAGTTAATAGAGGAGCTAGCAAACTGATCCTTTGTGTGGGATATCTAAGTTAGCATTACTGGTGAAGACGAAGACACAAGAACACAACAGGTTTGTTTGAGTCATACGAGCATTGTGTGTATATGTTTGTACTTGTTCTCAATCATTAATCAAGATAGTGAATCTTTGGTTACCCCGTGTTCTTTACTTTGCTTTGGTTGCATGTATACTTGGATTCCGCACTCGTGTGTATGTTATATGAACAAGGAACTAGTTTAACTTGATCCGCAGATGGCCCTACAAGACATTATCACAAGATACTATCATATGATATCGGAAATGGACAATTATGACATAGAGGGATACATTGACATTGAGATAATCGATAAGCTGCTAGATGCTTTACCTGCTAAGTGGGATATTTATACTCGCATGATTACGGGGGAATCTGATTATGATGAGAAAGACTTAGAAGAGGTTGTTGGGAAACTGAGAGCTTATGAGCTAAATATGAAGAAGTAGGAAACTGGATATGATCAGGTTCAAGATCCGGAATTTACAAAGGCATTCCATCTTCATCATCTCACAACGCTTCTAGCGATTCAGCAACTGCGTTTCTCTCATGTGAAAATGAGCAAGCTATGACTAATGTTGCGGGTGATGTGTGCTTTGTTGCTACTTCAGGAGGATCATCAGGAGTAAAGAAACAACAAGAACAATAGACTGGATCAAATAGCAAAATTCCCAATCCTGCCCATGAGTGTGAAATCAACTGAGAATCAACTGGCTCTACTTGCCTCGTTTGTGGCTTCATATCAGAATTATACACAGGGCAAGATAACTAATCCAACAGCACTAGACGGAGATAATGAGCAGATTGATCAAGACGATTGAGATGAGATGGAAATTCAGTGGCAGATGGCTATGATAACCCTCAGGGCTAAAAGGTTCATGAACAGAATGGGAAGAAAGTTCATTGGGAAGAAGGTTGGATTCGATAAATCAAAAGTTAGATTCTTTAAGTGTCAAAATCTTGGACATTTCGTTAGAGAATGTCAAAGATAAACAGGAGAATCACAACAATCTTCCACATATCATAATTCATCTGGTCAAAATTCATCCAACAGGGCATCACAAGCACTTGTTTGCACTACTCCGACTAACGGTTCTTATGATTGGAGCATTCATCTAGTAGGTGATGGAAACATCACACAGGCTTTCATGGCAGAGATTGCTATGGGTGATGATGCAGAAGTACAGGCAGATGCAGAGATTGAGAAGGAGAGTGAAGCTGAAAAAGTTGATGTATTAGACAAAAGTTCAAGAGGAAAAGGTGAATTCTGATGATGAAAAAGACACTGAAGATAAGAAGATGGCCGCTGACTTTGCTGCTTTCATGGCTGACTTGAGCAAATCAACAGGGTAGGTAAATTCTAACCCTGTTAGTTCTGTGTGTTTAAAATTTCATGAATTGCAAGGTGAGGTTAACAAAACAAAATCAAAGTCTTGTAAACGATCTCCCGAGCTTAAAAGAATCAAACTTTTTCGTAAAAAGAAATGAGTCTTCATATTTGAAGAAAATTAAAGGTTATAAAATGAATCAACATTTAATGGAAAACTTCAAATTATAGAGTTGGCTCATGATACGATGAGTGAGAAAACAAAAGAGATGTTGGTGCATATTTGTGACAACAGCTTAGATTTGGTCTTTGGATATCTTGTAATTAGTAAAACAATAAACAGTTAACGGGTTTAGTATTTTGGTAGTTGATTAGAAGTGATTGGTCTAAACCAGACACTTATAGTGAGTGGTAGGCGAATTGGCCTAGACCAATTTGAGCCCATGAGTTGAAACCCTAGCCCAGTTGCAAACTTGTCTCTATATAAAGAGAGTTTTGCATTAGGGTTAAGGTTGCTCAGTTAATCACTTCAGAGAGAGTTGAGAGAGAGTTTGTGTGAGTCTTGAATTAATTGTAAACATTCGTGTTCTTGATATTGTTCGGTTTTCTGTGTTAATCTGATCTAGAGGATTCCGCACTCTAGGTTGGATAGACGATTTTGTGAAGATCCATACGGATTAGGGGACCTACAATTGGTATCAGAGCATTCGGCTCTTGTTTTGCTTAGTTAAGAATTGTAACAACAGGAAAAGTTGAAATTTTGGATGTTTTTTAAGGCTGGTTTGAAGTTTTGACGGCTGTTCTAGGGTTTCTGTTGTTATTTCAGATAAACAGCAGGGATCTCGGATAGAGGAAGTGCATTTCGGATCATTAGAGAAGCATCTCGGATCAGAAAGCTTGCATTTTGGATCATCAGAGTTGTATTTTGGATCATCAGTGACGCATCTCGGATCAGAATAGTTGCATCTTGGATCAGAACAGTGCATCTCAGATCATAGGTATTCATCTCGAATTGCATCTCGATAAACACAGTGTAATTCGAATAAATTGGGAAGCATCTTGGATTGTAACAGTGCATCTCGGATATCATCTCGGATCACTGCTCCGAATCACCATCTCGGATTAGCATCTCGGATCACTGTTCCGAGATTCCATCTCAGATTGTTAATCCGAGTTACTGTTTCGAATTCAGTACTGTTCTGAGTTGTACCCACAAAGGTGGAAAGTGAACCAGCTGACGTAACCGGAGTTAAACGTTTTCGTACACAGAATTTGATCCTTAAACAATCTTAACAAACCGATTGCACGGTTAGACTCGTGTGACTTTTAGGACAGAAAAAGAACAAAAGGCACGAAAATTCCTAAAATCACTATTGGACATTATACATCATTAGATTCGTATCATCGAGACGAGTCTAACAGTATAATTTGGTGATCACAGATTTCGGACAAATTTTTAACGAGCCGGTTCGGTAAAAATGTCAAATATGTCAAACTTGAACGAACTGTTGAGAATGGAGCACGAGGCAGGAACGACTAACAAACCACCTAAGATGTTGAAAGTAGAAAATTACCTTACATGGAAGGATAGGTTTCAATCGTTCATTGAATAACAGGACACACAGATGTGGATCTGTATTCAAGATGGGTACGTAAACCTAACTCATGACTTTGAAGGCAGACAATGTGTCACTGCCTATGTAAACATGTCAGAGGCTGAAAAGAGTATGTATGAGTCTGAGAAGAAGGCCTTAGCTTCTATAAAGATGTTGTTACCTGATGGCATCAAACATACATTCAAGCATTATACTACTTCGAAGGGGATGTGGGATGCTCTAGAGAAGAGGTATGAGGGCAATCCTGATGTGAAGAAGAACAAGGTTGATTTGCTGAAGAAATAATTTGCTGTCTTTAAAGGCATGAGAAATGAGTCTCTTGAAGATATCATCACGAGATATTATCATCTAATGTCAGAAATGGACAATTATGACATAGAGGGATACACAGACGTAGAGATAAATGATAAGTTGCTCGATGCTTTGCCTGCTAAGTGGGATATTTATACTCTTATGATAAACGGTGAAGCTGACTATGAAGACAAAGATTGGAAGAGGTTGTTGGGAAACTGAGAGCTTATGAGCTCAACATGAAGAAGGAAACTAGATATGATCAGGTTCAAGATCCGGGAATTTATAAAGGGCTTACATCTTCATCTTCCAACATTGCTTCAAGTGATTCTGCAACTGCGTTTCTCTCATGTGAAAATGAGCCGGTTGTGAAAACGCTACTGGTGAAGTATGTTTTATAGCTGCTTCAGGAGGATAATCAGGGCAAAAAGACAACAATCCAACAATAATAACAAAAATACAAGGTCCATGCCTCTGAGTGTCAAGGCTGCTGAAGATCATCTAGCATTGCTTGCCTCATTCGTTGCTTCCTATGAGAATTACATACAGGGAAGAATATCTGATACTGCTACTTTTGATGAAGATTATGATCAGATTGACCCTGGTGACCTAGAGGAGATGGATTTACAATGGCAGATGCCAATGATCTCTAGAAGAGTGAAGAGGTTCATGAATAGAACAGCAGAAAGTTTGTTGGAAAGAACATAGGTTTTGACAAATCTAAAGTGAAGTGTTACAATTGTCAAAATTACATACATTTTGCTAGAGAGTGTCAAAGACCTAAGTCTGAATCTAGTTCTAGCTCATCGTTTCAAGATTTTCCTGGTCATGGTTCAAGCAATGGAACGCATCAACTAACACTGGATCAAAGGCGCTAGAGAAGGTTCTTATGATTGGAGTGTTCATCTGGAAGGTGATGACAATGCCACAAAAGCTTTCATGGCTGAGATAGCCCCAGTTGATGATGCAGAAGTCAAGGCTGATGCTGAGGTAAAGCGAGAGATGGTAGTTGAAACAGTTGATGATGATCAGACGACTGAATGCATGAAATCTGATGGAGAACATAATGCTGCAGATGTCACATCCCAACCGATGGCGGAAACATCAGAGTGAGACGAACAGATTGCTCGAGACATCATAACACTAATTGTGATAATAATTAATTAAACAACCCATTTCATTTCATTCATCAAACTGTCAAATACAACCTAATTCGAATTCAAAGTAACGACAAACGAGACAAGTTCAACAAAACATAATAAATAACTTAGTCATTCTATGCGTGTTTCTATGCCGATCCTACTAAGTTTCGTCGTATCAATCTCATCAACCTGCAACATGTTAAAATGTATAGTTCAATAACAAAGTATTGGCCAGTACATAAGTTTCGTATCATAGTATAAGTAGTAAAAACGTTTAAACAAATCCACATGATAAACTAGTATACAAGATTAATGTAAACAAGGCATGTGAACTACAAGTCAAACCTCAAGTGTACCGCATAAAATAGATTAAAAGCTTAACATTGACCATAAGAATACAGGCGTGCGTTACTCCTATTGCGCTATACATCTTAAGGGAGGCTTGATCGAAGTTAATGACATTTAGTATCACATAAGAATGTACCGAGTAAACAATTCAAGTATCACATAACTATGGCATGGATGATGGATTGTTTGTGTGATATAGAATAAAAGTGTGATTAGTGTGTTTATGATAGATTAACATGTTGCACCCAAAAGTGTAAAGCATAAAATGGTGTCGAGTGTACTCACGGTTTTGCAAAGTTAATTCCGTGAAAGCATTTAGGTTGATTAGGGGGACTAACACCGAGTTATCCTACAAAAGGAAATGTAGGTGTATGAGTATTGGAATGACGATGGAGTTTGGTAATTTTAGGAATTTAAAGCAGCAAAAAGTATGTATAGTCGAAAGTATTTATCTAGACGTTAACGCTCGTTTTTGACACTATAAGCCCCGAAGGGTGTTTGTGTATTTATGGGTCATGCCCAATAGAATCGTAATGATGGTTAGGTGTTAGATAAAATAACCCAATATTAGGACAAGTAACCATATGGTCATCGTCAAAGGTTAGGTTATGTTTATTATTTACATATATAGTTTACATATACTATTACAAGTTTATCATATAGAAATCATAGATTTCATATAAGTCATGGATGTCACAGAAGTCATAGAAGTCATGCATGCAGGTAGGAGGATAACCCTCCTAAACCTCTTTCGTGAGATTCACCAATACACAAATTGCCACAAGGACAATCCGGATGGTCATGAATAAAGTACTTCACTAAGCTACGCTTCGAACCGAATAAGCAAGCTAGGTGCGTTCATCATGAACATGGCAAGTTTGGGGACGTGTCGTAGCCTTATTACTCAAGTGAAGGTGAACCGTAGCTTAATGTATAGAAATAATCAAGTGAGGGGTGGATTGAAAAGTTGGATAGCCAAGGCCTCCATGTAATCACACCTTCACCAACATAGCTTGTAAGTTGGATGGCTCAACACTTGTGGTTTAAACCCTAGTAAAAACCACAAGTTTAGAGGCATGTTATACCTCTTGTTTTGTATGGAACAAGTCTAGCTAGCTCACTAACCATAAACTTGATTAGAGGCACTAGGAGCATAGAGTTGTTAAGATTAAACAAGTTCAAGAAAAGTTTATAAGTTTAACTTCCAAAACAGAAAGTTTGGCCCTAAAAATGGTATTGTTCCACCTTGGTTTTCCATGAAAACCTATGGTAACATCCCATGGGGTTTAGCAAACATTGTTGAGGAAGAAAACATGAAGAAAACTTTGAAACTTTTAAAGTTTGAAAAGATAAAATGGGCAGAAAGTTTAACACACTTTTGGACCTCAAAATGGTGAGGTTTCACCTTAGTTTGCCCAAGAAAACTTGTGAGAACATTCCTAGAGGTTATCCAAGGGTGTTAGAAGAAGAAACAAGGTTTAAACAAAGAAGGAAGTGAGTTGAAACTCACTTGCAAGCTAAAGTGTTTTAGCAGAAAGTTCTGAACTTTGAGAGAGTTTTTGGAGTGTTTGGAGGCTTGAAAAAGTGGGAAATGGATGGGGGAATGCTTGTTTATAAAGAGGAGGGATTAGGGTTTAAGTTAGGGTTGCATTTAATGAAGTTAGGTGTTGGTTTAAACGTGAAACAAGAGGCAACATGTATATGGCAGCTTGCGGCCGCAAGCTGCCTTGTTCTTTTTTTGTTATTTCAATTTATATAAAAGGTTTTAATTGTTACTTAAATTATGTATTTTATATATATCAAGTGTGAAGTGTTTTTGGAAGATTATATCATGATTTAAGGTGTTACATAAACCCTAAACGTAACTTGCAAGTGTTTACATAAGTGTAACATGATTCAAGATATCAAATAGTCTTCGTATTTTGAGTTTAACTTGCTAATTGCTTGTTTGATTTGAACGTTTAACTTTCATGAATATATGATAAGAATATGCAAGTTGATTCGAACTTATACATTGCGTAACGAATGCGTGTATGATCATAGATGTAAGTGTGTATAAAGATTGCGAATTGCGTATAATCGATCAATTTGATTACAATTAAAGCCTTAGATTTACAATGATTCTGAATGAAATATGATTACCAAAGGTTTGGGAGTTCGAATTATAGAAACACGAAGCAAACTTACTAAAAATGAGAAGTTACAAAAACGAAGCGTTACAGTTCCCCTCCTTTAGGAAATTTCATCCTGAAATTTTAGGAAGATGTAACGAACAAATGCGGATACTTGGTCTTCATGTCGCTTTCAAGTTCCCAAGTAAACTCAGTGCCATGTTTTCCTTCCCATCGAATCTTCATGATAGGAATTCGACTACGCCTTAGTTGCTTAGTGCCATGATCCATGATTTCGATGGTTTCTCCACGATGTGCAAGGTCTCGTTGATTTGAAGATCTTCCAGTGGAACTTGGAGTCCTTCTTCGGCGAGACATCTCTTCAAGTTTGAGACATGGAAGGTAGGATGATCTTGTGGTAGGTCCAGGCGACTGCTACTTGCCAATCCTTTCGAGAATCTTGAAAGGACCCACATAGTGAGAAGCTAGCTTTCCCTTTTTCTGAAACGAACCACACCCTTCCAAGGGGATACCTTAAGAAGTACAAAGTTACCAACGTTGAATTCCAAGGGCTTGCGTATTTTATAGCGTAACTCTTTTGCCGGCTTCTGGCTTTGAGTAAGTTGTCCCGAATCTGCAAAATCTTGTCCGTCGTCTGTTGTATAAGCTCGGGACCGGTGATTTGAGCTTCCTCGATCTTGTGCCAACAAATAGGCAATTGGCACTTGCGTCCATACAATGCCTCAAACGATGCCATTTGAATACTCGCGTGGTAACTGTTATTGTACGAGAATTCGACCAAAGGCAAGTGCATGTCCCAGTTTCCACCAAAATCGATTACGCAAGAATGAAGCATGTCCTCTAGAGTTTGGATAGTATGCTCGGTTTGACCATCAGACTGAGGATGGAAAGCAGTACTGAGATTGAGGTGAGTACCAAGAGCTTTTTGAAATGTTTGCCAAAGACGGGAAGTGAAACGACCATCACGGTCCGAAATAATATCAACGGGGAGACCATGACGACAGATGACTTCATCCATGTAGATACGAGCCAATTTCTTGACTCAATAGTCTTCACATATGGGGACGAAATGAGCAGGTTTGGTCAGACGGTCGATGATTACCCAACTATCGTGACAGACGATGTTCGGGGGAGTTTGGTAATGAAATCCATAGCAATACTCTCCCATTTCCAAACAGGAATTTCCGGTTGTTCGAGTAAGCAGAGGGACGTTGATGTTCGACCTTTACCTTGAAACAAGTAAGGCATTTTGAAACGTAAGAGGCTATATCTTTCTTCATACCAGGCCACCAATAAGGCGCACGAAGATCATGGTACATCTTTTCGGCGTCGGGATGAATAAAATATCGAGATTTATGAGCTTCACTCATCAGGAGTTCACGAAGATTATCACGGTTAGGGATCCAAATACGGTCAAGATATCACATGATGCCATTGGATTTGGTTACGAGTTGGCTTTCAGCACCACACTTCAACTCATTATCAAGGTTACCCTCATAATGGTTGAGTATTGTGCCTTGCGAATCGGCTCTTGAAGCTTTCCCAAAGTTTGGTAGCAACATACACTCTTAACATGAGTTTTTCGACTAAGTGCGTCGGCTACAACATTCGCCTTACCAGGGTGGTAGCGAATATCGTAGTCATAGTTGTTTAACACTTCCACCCAACGACGTTGACGCATGTTGAGTTCCTTTTGATTGAAGATGTGTTGGAGGCTTTATTGTCGGTGAAGACCGTACACATTGTACCATAAAGGTAGTGTCGCCATATCTTCAATGCAAAAATAACTGCACCAAGTTCAAGGTCGTGTGTGTTATAGTTTTTCTCATGAATCTCGAGTTATCGTGACGCGTAAGTGATGACCTTGTTCTTTGCATAAGAACGCAACCAAGACCTTGCCTTGAGGCATCGCAATACACGACAAAGTCGTGGGTACCATCGGGATGGGCTAGGATAGGAGCATTGCAAAGCATGTCCTTGAGCATTTGAAAGACTCCTCTTGTTCGGAACTCCAAACAAAAGGCCTATCCTTTTGAGTCAAGGAAGTGAGAGGCACGACAATTTTAGAGAAATTTGAAATAAACGGACGGTAATAACCGGCTAAGCCGAGAAACGAACGAATTTCGGACAGAGTCTTAGGAGCAATCCAATTCTTCACCGCCTCAATTTTCGCGGGGTCAACGTGGATACCAAGTTCGTTGACTACATGACCAAGGAATTGAACCTCCTTTAGCCAAAATTCACACTTGGAGAACTTGGCGTAAAGACGTTCAATACGCAAAAGCTGAAGGATAAGATGCAAGTGTCGCTTGTGCTCTTCTTGCGTCTTGGAATAGATTAGGATATCTTCAATGAAGATGATCACGAATTGGTCAAGATAGGGCTTACACATGCGATTTATCAAATCCATAAACATGGCGGGTGCGTTGGTCAAACCAAATGGCATGACTATGAACTCGTAGTGCCCAAAACGTGTGCGAAACGCGGTTTTGGGTATGTCTTCTTCGAGGACTCGAAGTTGATGATAACAAGAGCGAAGGTCAATTTTTTAGAAACAAGTCGCGCCTTGAAGCTGATCAAAAAGGTCGTCGATATGAGGAAGAGGGTATCGGTTCTTGACCGTAAGCTTGTTGAGCTCATGATAGTCGATGCACATTCAAAAGGACCCGCCTTTCTTTTTGAAGAATAGAATGGGAGCGCCCCAAGGAGATGTGCTAGGACGTATGAAGCCTTTATCAAGCAGCTCCTGAAGTTGGCTAGACAGCTCTTGCATCTCCGAGGGTGCTAGACGATAGGGGGATTTTGCGACCGAAGTTGAGCCAGGGATGAGGTCGATGCGAAAGTCAACTAAACGAGGAGGAGGAGGAGGACCAGGAAGATCCTCGGGGAAAATGTTAGGGTAATCATGCACAACGGGAACTCCACTCACGCTTGGACGCTTATTCTTCTTTTCCACATTGTGGGAAGGCGAAGTATTCCTTGCGCAAGTACTTGTTCGCTTGGATACACGACATAAGCTTGAGTCCTTTGGAGGTTTTCTCGCCATAGACGTGTAAGGAATCGTCATTGGGAATGGGAAGACGAATGAACTTTTCAGAACAAACAACTTCAGCATGGACTCGCCTAAGCCAATCCATACCTACTATGATATCTAAGCTACCCATTTGCATGGGTATGAGGTCAATGGAAAACGTATGATCGTTGAGATTCAAAGAACAATTAGAAAGGACAGAATCGACGGTGATGGATTTTCCGTCAGCGATTTCGACTTCGAATAATTTAGGAAACTTAGAACGTCTACACATAAGCAAAGGTTCGAATTCAACGGATACAAAACTTTATCCGCACCGGTATCAAATAAACACGTAGTATAAACATTGTTAATGAGAAACGTACCTGAAATGACACCGTTGGCGTTTTGAGCTTGTGCGGTTGTGATGACAAAGGCTCGACCGCGAGCTTGCCGCTGCTGGTTGTTGTTGTTGTTGTGCTGCGGGCAGTTGTTGGTGAAGTGGTTTGGATCTTCGCATATGAAGCAGGCACGAGCGGAAGGTGCAAGTGGTCGGTTTTGGTTGGCGGTAGGGTTTTGGGGTGCGGCTATGGCTTGGGCTTGGTTGGTAGGGGCTTGCGAAGCACTTCGACATTGTTGGGCGAAGTGTCCATACCTATTGCATATTGCAGATAGTGCATAGGCGGCAAGGGCAGTAACCAGATGGTGGAAAGGACAGGTGTTATGTCACACCCTCAATTTCCACTTGCGGAGTTTTACCGCGAGGAATGTGAACAAACCATAATCTGAAACACTAGTACGTCGAACGACTCTATATGATTTGATAATACGTTTTCCAAAACCACTTGTTGTAGATTTTATATTACCAATATTTAGCAGAAGCATCAGTTTTTAAAGTTTGAGCGGAAGCATAAATAAGTAGTGAAGCGGGCGCCAACACAAACGCCAAAACAAATGAAAAATCCCAAAACAATATTAAGAAATAAGACTCGATAAAAGATGTCTTGTTCAATGCATGTGCGTGCACCTAGAGCTCCTAGCGTCCTGAGAAACATGTAAAGAAACAAGTGTCAACATTAAAGATGAGTGAGTTCACAGGTTTTCATAAATTCGTTTATTCGATTATGGTTTGTTTTCTCCCGTTATCCCTAACCCGGGATAACGAATTGGTTCCATTATTCCAACCCGAAATAATAAGTTGTTGCTTCCAATATTCCAAACCCGGAATATTAAGTTGGTGTTTCCAATATTCCAAACCCGGAATATTAAGTTGTTGTTTCCAATATTCCAAACCCGGAATATTAAGTTGTTGTTTCCAATATTCCAAACCCGGAATATTAAGTTGGTGTTTCCAATATTCCAAACCCGGAATATTAAGTTGATTCGTAATTAAGTTCAATGTTAATATATATAGGTAGCCAGCCTAAAGTCATGTCACGTAAGTGTTCGCGCTCGAAGCTGACTGTTGTGCCTCCGTTTTGCCAGGCCTTTCACATGACCATGGCGTGGTTAGGCCGAATTATTCACCCGTTAACCATACCCGGTCGGCTAGCGCGACTAGCTCGGATGGGGCTTGTCGGGCCCAGTAGTACTACTTATAACTCCCCCGCTATTAAACCCAATACTAACGATCCGAGAGATTGACGAGGACTTAAGTGATAAAGCTGCTTAGTGACCATAACATTACATTAACATTAACTTAGTTACCGAGTAGTTATGTGACGTTAAATTCGTATAACGTAAAGAGTTTGAGTTTGAGAGTGTATACATGTTTCTCCCCCTGTTGTTTAAAAACCGGATAAAGTTAGGGGCCGTGAACTCACCTTTTGTTGCTCGGTTAGTGTAGCAAAAGAAGTTATAAGAGATGGGACCGCTAGTTGCGTCCTAACAAACCAATTAATTCCAAGTTAGTGTGTGAACACACCAATACAAATTCTACACGTAATTCACGCACAAGTGATACACACAAACAACATATCTAACACTCAAACATGCATGCAAGTATCCTCATGTGATCCTAGTGATTAAAACAACTTATCATAACCATAAACCAATTCATGTCACAATTTGTTGCACACAATCACATGTTATCAATTTCAGCTTAACACTCATAATTCAGCTGTTTTCTAGGATTTTTATAAAATAGTTCTAACATTCCAAAAATTCCAATATTTTTACAGTAGGTGACATTTATACCATAGAAATTTATATAAATTTTCCAAGTCCTAAATCTTTACCAATTAACCATAAATATTAATATACCAGGCTGCAGTCCGATTTACCGCTTTCTGACTGCAGTCCACGGAAGAATTTATTTAAAAATCACTGATCGTCCAATTAACAAAATTCCAGTTGGAGTTGCCCGGAAATTTCCATACCTAGTTGCTGTACAAAAATCATGACTCAACTCCCTACTGATTTTAAAATCTAACTTGATAAACAACTAACAAAATTTCAGGATTTTCACAGTTTTAGTTACTGAACTTATTTGGCCCTTTAAAAATATCAAACGACTTCTGAAAATTATGAATCCAGCGCCATTAGATTCCTTATTCAAATCTCTACGTTCTAGACATCAGAAAATCCGTTTTTCGACTACTAATGACCGAGTTACAGCCAGATGAAGTCGGCTGTAACTATTACTCAGCAACTGTTTTCAGCATACTATTACTACAACATGCATAAATCGTTCCTATTGATCAACCTAAGCGAGCAAGAACCGATTTTTAATCATAGATCACTACTAATAACTTATCCATGCAAACCCTAGTTCTTACTTCTAGTTTTTACAAACAACACACAGTCGCAAGCTATGAATTCCGACAACAATCATACATATAAACAACAATCAATTCAGCCGATTTTTATTCAACATATAAGACCCGAAACAACTAATCAATTAATCATTCAAGCATATATATATATATCCGAACATGATCTCGTAATCAAATATGATCCTAACCTTGAATAACTAGACCAACAAGCCGAGATGTGGACAAGAACGACCCGGCTGTTCCAACAAGATCACGACCGAACTGACAAGAACTGGAAGAAGGGCTGCTTGTGATCAACAAGGAGTGTAGGGCTGTTTGTTTGCGATTGAAAAGGTGAACAAAGGAGCTGATCTCGATCGGTTAGAAGGAGGAAGAGGCTGCCGACGACAGTTTTCCTCTTAGGGTTTGTGTTTTAGAATGAAACATGCATTGAGAGTTTGTATGTATATATGCGCAAAAGATGATAAGGGTTACGGTTTGGATAAGCATTGTGGCCGAGGATCTTGGGTTGGTTCGGTTTGGGTTTGGGCTTGATCTCGCGGCCAAGAACTTGGTTTGGTTTGATCTTATGGCCGAAACATGTTTGGGCTGTTTTGGTTTGGTTTTGAACAAAGTAGATTTGCGGTCTTGGGCTTGATATCGCGGCCAAGGATTAGAGTGGTTTGGTTTGGGTTTGATCGGCCGAATAGTTTTAGGTTTACTACGGGTTTGGGTTTGATCTTGGCCGAATTAGTTTTAGGTTTTGATCTCGCGGCCAAGACATGTTTGAGTCCTAACTTGATTAATTCCTAGAGTTACAATGAATCAAAGTTGGTTCGTGTCGTGATTCGGTTCAGTTCGTGTACATATCTACTGTAATTATTCTATAACTAAAACAATCACACAACACACATCACGTATTCATTTAACTCGTGCACGTTTAATACTTAGCATATACATTATTCGACAAGTGTCGCGTTTAAGTTATCCGAAAAACCCGGGATATCACATTATCCCCATGTTGAAAGAATTTTCGTCCCGAAAATTGAGTAAAGGCGGTTTAGCATGTAGCGTACATGTTCAGAGTGCCACGCACAAAGAGTTAGTTCGTTTACAAGAAGTTCCCAAGTGCCATACATAAAGATTTCCAAGTGCCATGCACCAGAATTTAGTCAACAATAGTACACGAAAGTATGAGAAATTTCCAAGTTGTCACATCATCCCATGTTGAAAGAATTTTCGTCCCGAAAATTTAGTTACTGGTATCGTTAGTTTGCTGCTCAGTTGCGAAGAGATGTGGGTATTTGCTTTTCATTTGGTCCTCTCTTTCCCACGTGAACTCCGGTCCACGCTTAGAGTCCCAACGAACCTTAACGATTGGAATCTTGCTGGGCCTTCGAGTCTTGATCTCACGATCCATGATCTCGATAGGCTGTTCCACAAAGTGCAGTTGTTCATCCACTTGGATCTCATCCAATGGAATAACTAGAGTTTCATCTGATAGACACTTCTTCAGATTTGACACGTGAAATACGTTGTGAACTCCACTGAGTTCGGCAGGAAGGTCTAATTGATAAGCTACGGGTCCAATACGTTTCAAGATTACAAACGGGCCTACGTACCGTGGGTTAAGTTTGCCCCGTTTTCCAAAGCGGATTACACCCTTCCAGGGTGACACCTTTAGTAGGACGCGGTCGCCTACTTGAAATTCGAGCGGTTTGCGTCGTTGATCAGCGTAGCTTTTCTGTCGATCTCGTGCCGCCGCCATGCGGTTTCTGATTTGTACAATCTTTTCAGTAGCTTCAAGTATTAACTCAGGGCCTGTGAGTTGACTGTCACCGACTTCTGCCCAGCAGATCGGTGATCTACATTTACGACCGTATAATGCCTCAAACGGTGCTGCCGAAATACTCGTATGATAGCTGTTGTTATATGAGAATTCTACTAGAGGCAGGTGGATTTCCCAACTATTTCCGAAGTCCACTACGCATGCCCTAAGCATGTCTTCCAAGGTCTGTATGGTCCTTTCGCTTTGACCATCAGTCTGGGGGTGATAGGCTGTGCTCATATCTAAGCGTGTTCCCAACGCTTTCTGGAGTGACTGCCAGAAGTTTGACGTGAAGCGAGCATCTCTGTCTGAGATGATGGACGTTGGCACTCCGTGCCGAGAAACTACTTCCTTAATGTAGATGCGAGTCAACTTCTCCATCTTATCTGTTTCTTTGATAGCTAGGAAGTGTGCGAACTTAGTTAAACGATCCACGATCACCCAGATGGTATCGCAACCACCCAAGGTTCGCGGGAGTTTAGTGATGAAATCCATTGAGATCTGATCCCATTTCCACACTGGGATCTCAGGTTGTTGGAGTAGCCCCGATGGCTTTTGATACTCCACCTTGACTTTTGCACAAGTCAAACATTTACTCACGTAGGTGGCTATGTCGGCTTTCATGTTGGGCCACCAATACGCAGCTTTAAGGTCTTGATACATCTTATCCGAACCCGGATGGACAGAGTATCGAGATTTGTGAGCTTCATCCATGACTAGCTCTCTGAGGTTTCCGTAGAGAGGTACCCATATGCGATTCATGAAGTACCGGGCTCCATTGGGCTTTACTTCCCAATCGCGTTCCATTTTTCCCACTGATTCGGCTTTGATGTTTCTCCCCCTTAACTGCTTCTAACTGGGCGTTGCGTATTTGATCGGGTAGCCCCGAATGAATAGTGAGTTGTAATGCTCGTACACGACGAGGTTTTAAGTGTTCCTTCCTACTAAGGGCATCAGCTACCACGTTAGCTTTACCCGGGTGGTACCGAATGGCACACTCATAATCGTTCAAGAGTTCGACCCAGCGACGCTGTCGCATGTTCAACTCCTTCTGATCAAAGATGTGTTGGAGGCTTTTGTGGTCAGTAAAGATTGTGCACTTCGTTCCATAGAGGTAGTGTCTCCAAATCTTAAGTGCAAACACTACTGCTCCCAATTCCAGGTCATGCGTCGTGTAGTTTTTCTCGTGAACCTTCAGCTGTCGCGACGCATACGCGATGACCTTATCGCGTTGCATGAGTACGCATCCCAATCCCTGAATGGAAGCATCACAATACACTACAAAGTCATCTGTCCCTTCTGGCAAGGACAGAATAGGTGCACTGCAAAGTTTCTGCTTCAGCAATTGAAATGCTGCTTCTTGCTTGTCACCCCAAGTATACTTGATACCTCTCTGGGTGAGGGTAGTAAGCGGTTGTGCGATCTTTGAAAACCCCTCGATGAAGCGTCTGTAGTAACCGGCCAATCCCAAAAATTGGCGGATCTCCATCGGTGTCTTAGGTGCTTCCCAGTTTTTGATGGCTTCAATCTTGGCAGGGTCTACGTGGATACCCTTTTCATTCACTACGTGCCCGAGAAACTGAACTTCCCGAATCCAGAAATCACACTTCGAAAGCTTGGCATATAGCTTTTCCTGTTGGAGTAATCCTAGTAGTAACCGTAGATGTTCAGCATGCTCTTCTTCACTTTTGGAGTAGATGAGTATGTCATCGATGAACACAATGACAAACTTGTCGAGGTATGGTTTACACACGCGGTTCATGAGGTCCATGAACACCGCAGGTGCGTCGGTGAGACCGAAGGGCATGACCAAGAACTCGTAATGGCCATACCGAGTGCGAAATGCCGTCTTGGCGATATCCTCCTCCCTGACGCGTAGCTGGTGGTAACCGGACCGTAAATCAATCTTAGAGTAGTAACTTGACCCTTGAAGTTGGTCGAATAGATCGTCGATGCGAGGTAACGGGTATCGGTTCTTGACGGTAACCTTGTTGAGTTCCCTGTAGTCAATGCACATGCGGAAAGTCCCGTCCTTCTTCTTGACAAAAAGGACTGGAGCTCCCCATGGCGAAACGCTTGGTCGGATAAATCCTTTTTCTAATAGCTCCTGGAGTTGGGTAGACAGCTCCTGCAGCTTGGCTGGAGCTAGGCGGTATGGAGCCTTGGCAATAGGAGTTGCATTGCTTGCCAATTCGATTTCAAACTCCAATTGTCGATGTGGTGGAAGACCAGGTAGTTCTTCTGGGAATACATCGGAAAAATCACGGACGACAGGGATGTCTTCTATACGTTTCTCGTCCTTAGGCTGTTCGGTAATTAGTGCGAGTAAGGCGAAGGAATTCTTTCTCCGAAGATACTTCTGCGCTTGCATGTATGAGATGATGTTGGTGACGGCGCTTGCCTTGTCGCCTTGTACCGTCAGGATTTCGTCGTTAGAGAGCGGAATACGGATAGATTTTTCGAAGCAGAGAACTTCAGCCCGGACGTCGGATAGCCAGTCCATTCCGACTACCACGTCAAAACTACCCAGGGTAGTTGTCATCAGATCAATGGTAAAAGTGTGGCCCGCGAGTTTGAGTTGACAGCCGGATACGATTTGGGTCACATCTACAGATTTACCATCGGCTAATTCTATAACATAAGGGGTCTCTAATGGTTTAAGCGTGAGTTTTAGGTTCTTCCTAAAAGACTCGGATATAAAACTCCTATCCGCACCCGTATCAAAAAGCACAGAAGCAAAATGTTCATTAAGGGGAAACTTACCGGTGACCACGTTCGTGTCGTTTCTGGCCTCTCCGCGGCCCAATGTAAATGCACGACCTTTGGCACCTCCTGTGCCACCGTTCCCATTGTTGTTGTTGTTATTATTGTTGTTGTGGTTATTGTGGTTGTGGTTGTTTCCGCCATTATTGTTGTTATTACGCAGCTGTGGGCAGTCTCTTCTGAAGTGGGCAGTACTACCACACTGATAGCATCCCCGGTTGATACCCTGGTGCTGACCCTGGGGCTGCTTTTGATTTTGTCGGGACATGATTTCCCCACGACAATCCTTTGCCGCATGTCCCACCTTGCCACATCTTTGGCAGCGGTTCCCGGCACAAGGGCCGTGATGATGAAGATTGCAGCGATTGCACTGCGGCTTTCGACCTACATAGCCGCCTGCATTCTGGTTGTTGTTGTTATTATAGTTGTTGGCGGGTTGATTTTGATGACCCCGGTGGCTGTTGCAGTGATTGAACCGTTTCTGGTTCCCTTGCTGCGGATGAGATGACGAAGACTGTCGAATAGTGGAGTCTTCAAACTTTCTTTTGTTATCTGGGGCAACTTCAGTTATACCCCGTGCTGGCAGCTTCTTCTGATCCACCGCCTTATCGGTGAGTTTGTGAGCCAATCGGATTGCTTGATGTTCAGTTACAGGGTTACTAGCCATTACCATACCCTGAATTTCCGGAACCAGACCCCCGAGATAGAACGCGAGTCTTTTCTCCACTGTGTTGGCCAATTCGGGACACAGAAATGCTAAGTCATGGTGTTTTGCGGTGTAAGCTTCAATTTCCGATCCCACCATCTTGTGGTTCCATAAAGCTTGCTCCAATTGTTGCACTCTGTCTCGAGGACAGTACTCCTCTTTAATTAGGGCCTTGAACTCAGCCCACGCCATTGCATTCGCAGCTATAAGCCCACGTGTTTGGACTTGGGCATTCCACCATGTCAGTGCCCCATCTTCCAGTGTTGAGGCTGCGTATTTGACCTTGTTGGCCTCGAGGCAGTTGCACATTTCGAAAACGGATTCAGACTTTTCGATCCAGCGGACCAGTCCAATGGGTCCTTCCGCCCCTGAGAACTTGCTTGGCTTTGCATCAAGGAACATCTTATAGGGTTAAAGCCCCCTCCTACTGACAGAGAACAGGAAGTCAGTAAGGAATTTTACTAGCCTCACTATTAGATTTTCACGCGAAAATTTAATAATGGTTACCTGCCGGTTGGTTCTGAACACCCGCTAAAGCTGCGTTCACGTGCTCTTGAATCATGGCAGCTAGCTCTTCGGGAGTCAAGTTAAGGTTTCCACGTCTTCCAGTTGCCATTTAGCTCTTTGAAACACAACACAAACACACCCCGATAAGTCTATATATTCAATATAGTTATCCTACTTCGTACTTTAATAATTATTAAATTACGTCAACTCAATATATTAAATAGTCAAAGAAATACTTGATTAACTGAAATTTCAACGTCTTACAAAAGTGCAATTCAACACACACGAATTCACTATAAAGCTCAAGTTTAAACACAAGTGGGAAAATAATAAACTGAAGGAAAACAAATAAAATAAACGAGACGTGTCAGTCGTCTACGTCTCCATCCCCCAAGTCACTGTCGTTGCCGTCATCCTGTGCGGCATTTCCAGCTTCTTCAGCTGGGTCCTCCTCCGGACCCTCCTCTGGATCCTCCTCAGGATCCTCCTCTGGATCCTCTTCTGGATCGTCCTCTACCGGCTCTGGAGGGGCCGGTGCTGGTGCAAGTGCTTGGTTTTGTAGCTCCTGAATGTTCCAACTATTTTCCAGGACTCTGTCCTCAAGCCAGTCGGCTCTTATCTGCTCAGCACTCAGATCTCTGGCTATGGTGTTACGAGCTATCTTGCTCGTACGATGCTCTTCCTCGAGCGAGTCGGTCTTACCTGTAAGTTGTCGGATCATCCATCCTTGGGCTAGGATGGTTTCCTGCATTCTTTCTAACTCTTTTTGTTGTGTATGTACCAGGATTCTAAGCATGTCAATTCCTATTTCTACAGGATTAACCGGTTCAACCGGTACAGCAATGGTTGGGCGTAACGATGACTCCTCCCCCAGAGCGAGCCTTTTCCTCGCCGCTGAGCGTGTCTCCACGCCATAAGGTGGTATGGGTTCCACCATTGGTGCCTTTCCTGGTGCCCTTGGTGGCGTAAGTCTGTCGGACGATGATGACGATGAGGATGATGACATTGCCTGTTAGGTCGTATAGTTAGTTATGAGTTGTTTTCATTTCTTATTATGAAGGCATGATCTACCAAACACAGTTGTGGTATATTACATAACAAGATATAATAATTCGGTGCCAGACTAAGTCTAGTGTCGTGATATCAGCTATAGTTTAGGTCTACTTCTAATGCAAACCTGGTTCTCTATAGCTAGTGGCTCTGATACCAATCTGTCACACCCTCAATTTCCACTTGCGGAGTTTTACCGCGAGGCGTGTGAACAAACCAGAATCTGAAACACTAGTACGTCGAACGACTCTATATGATTTGATAATACGTTTTCCAAAACCACTTGTTGTAGATTTTATATTACCAATATTTAGCAGAAGCATCAGTTTTTAAAGTTTGAGCGGAAGCATAAATAAGTAGTGAAGCGGGCGCCAACACAAACGCCAAAACAAATGAAAAATCCCAAAACAATAGTAAGAAATAAGACTCGATAAAAGATGTCTTGTTCAATGCATGTGCGTGCACCTAGAGCTCCTAGCGTCCTGAGAAACATGTAAAGAAACAAGTGTCAACATTAAAGATGAGTGAGTTCACAGGTTTTCATAAATTCGTTTATTCGATTATGGTTTGTTTTCTCCCGTTATCCCTAACCCGGGATAACGAATTGGTTCCATTATTCCAACCCGGAATAATAAGTTGTTGCTTCCAATATTCCAAACCCGGAATATTAAGTTGGTGTTTCCAATATTCCAAACCCGGAATATTAAGTTGTTGTTTCCAATATTCCAAACCCGGAATAATAAGTTGTTGTTTCCAATATTCCAAACCCGGAATATTAAGTTGGTGTTTCCAATATTCCAAACCCGGAATATTAAGTTGATTCGTAATTAAGTTCAATGTTAATATATATAGGTAGCTAGCCTAAAGTCATGTCACGTAAGTGTTCGCGATCGAAGCTGACTGTTGTGCCTCCGTTTTGCCAGGCCTTTCACATGACCATGGCGTGGTTAGGCCGAATTATTCACCCGTTGACCATACCCGGTCGGCTAGCGCGACTAGCTCGGATGGGGCTTGTCGGGCCCAGTAGTACTACTTATAACTCCCCCGCTATTAAACCCAATACTAACGATCTGAGAGATTGACGAGGACTTAAGTGATAAAGCTGCTTAGTGACCATAACATTACATTAACATTAACTTAGTTACCGAGTAGTTATGTGACGTTAAATTCGTATAACGTAAAGAGTTTGAGTTTGAGAGTGTATACATGTTTCTCCCCCTGTTGTTTAAAAACCGGATAAAGTTAGGGGCCATGAACTCACCTTTTGTTGCTCGGTTAGTGTAGCAAAAGAAGTTATAAGAGATGGGACCGCTAGTTGCGTCCTAACAAACCAATTAATTCCAAGTTAGTGTGTGAACACACCAATACAAATTCTACACGTAATTCACGCACAAGTGATACACACAAACAACATATCTAACACTCAAACATGCATGCAAGTATCCTCATGTGATCCTAGTGATTAAAACAACTTATCATAACCATAAACCAATTCATGTCACAATTTGTTGCACACAATCACATGTTATCAATTTCAGCTTAACACTCATAATTCAGCTGTTTTCTAGGATTTTTATAAAATAGTTCTAACATTCTAAAAATTCCAATATTTTTACAGTAGGTGACATTTATACCATAGAAATTTATATAAATTTTCCAAGTCCTAAATCTTTACCAATTAACCATAAATATTAATATACCAGGCTGCAGTCCGATTTACCGCTTTCTGACTGCAGTCCACGGAAGAATTTATTTAAAAATCACTGATCGTTCAATTAACAAAATTCCAGTTGGAGTTGCCCGGAAATTTCCATACCTAGTTGCTGTACAAAAATCATGACTCAACTCCCTACTGATTTTAAAATCTAACTTGATAAACAACTAACAAAATTTCAGGATTTTCACAGTTTTAGTTACTGAACTTATTTGGCCCTTTAAAAATATCAAACGACTTCTGAAAATTATGAATCCAGCGCCATTAGATTCCTTATTCAAATCTCTACGTTCTAGACATCAGAAAATCCGTTTTTCGACTACTAATGACCGAGTTACAGCCAGATGAAGTCGGCTGTAACTATTACTCAGCAACTGTTTTCAGCATACTATTACTACAACATGCATAAATCGTTCCTATTGATCAACCTAAGCGAGCAAGAACCGATTTTTAATCATAGATCACTACTAATAACTTATCCATGCAAACCCTAGTTCTTACTTCTAGTTTTTACAAACAACACACAGTCGCAAGCTATGAATTCCGACAACAATCATACATATAAACAACAATCAATTCAGCCGATTTTTATTCAACATATAAGACCCGAAACAACTAATCAATTAATCATTCAAGCATATATATATATATCCGAACATGATCTCGTAATCAAATATGATCCTAACCTTGAATAACTAGACCAACAAGCCGAGATGTGGACAAGAACGACCCGGCTGTTCCAACAAGATCACGACCAAACTGATAAGAACTGGAAGAAGGGCTGCTTGTGATCAACAAGGAGTGTAGGGCTGTTTGTTTGTGATTGAAAAGGTGAACAAAGGAGCTGATCTCGATCGGTTAGAAGGAGGAAGAGGCTGCCGACGGCAGTTTTCTTCTTAGGGTTTGTGTTTTAGAATGAAACATGCGTTGAGAGTTTGTATGTATATATGCGCAAAAGATGATAAGGGTTACGGTTTGGATAAGCATTGTGGCCGAGGATCTTGGGTTGGTTCGGTTTGGGTTTGGGCTTGATCTCGCGGCCAAGAACTTGGTTTGGTTTGATCTTATGGCCGAAACATGTTTGGGCTGTTTTGGTTTGGTTTTGAACAAAGTAGATTTGCGGTCTTGGGCTTGATATCGCGGCCAAGGATTAGAGTGGTTTGGTTTGGGTTTGATCGGCCGAATAGTTTTAGGTTTGCTACGGGTTTGGGTTTGATCTTGGCCGAATTAGTTTTAGGTTTTGATCTCGCGGCCAAGACATGTTTGAGTCCTAAGTTGATTAATTCCTAGAGTTACAATGAATCAAAGTTGGTTCGTGTCGTGATTCGGTTCAGTTCGTGTACATATCTACTGTAATTATTCTATAACTAAAACAATCACACAACACACATCACGTATTCATTTAACTCGTGCACGTTTAATACTTAGCATATACATTATTCAACAAGTGTCGCGTTTAAGTTATCCGAAAAACCCGGGATATCACATGTTACACTTGGGATGCGGCCCAATGTATGCTTTCTTGATAGGTTCGGGAGAGGCTAAGGCTAACTGTTGAGGGTTTGGCGGAGTGACTACCGCGCAGTTCTGGCTCGAAGCCTTCTGCTTCTTGCCTTTTTTGTTGCTATTTGGGGGTTTGGGTGAGGTAGGCTCGGTGAGGGCTTCGATGGTGGCTTGGTGGGCTTTCCTTAATGAAGCTTTGGAGGCTTCACGAAGGACGTGGTTATTGTTCTGTCTGACAGACAGGCGAAAAGCTTCCTCAAGGGTTTTAGGTGAGGTGGTGTCGACAAGGTCCGTGAGGTGAGGAGGGAGGCAGCGTATGTACTTGGCAACTGCCTTTTCGGCCGTGTCGACTTGGCTAGGGAAAATGACACTTAGCTGCTTAAAACGGGCCGTGAGGCCGCGTTGTCATTCCCCACCTGCTTAAGGTTCCAAAACTCGTTCTCGAGTCGTTGGCGTTCATGGGGCGGACAAAATTCATCCTCCATCAGCTTTTTGAGCTCGATCCACGGGTGGGGGTGAGCGGCATCGTTACCACGAGCGTTACGCTCGGAAGTCCACCAATCAAGAGCCCTCGATCGGAACACTCCTGTAGCGTTCATGGTACGCAGGCGGTCGGGACAACCACTTTGGATAAAAGTAACCTCAATGGCGTCAAACCATTGGAGTAACTTGGTGGCGTCCCCTTCGCTGGTAAAAGGCTGGGGGTTGCAGGAGCAACACTGCTTTTGGGTAAAGGTTGATTTAGGTGGTTCCGCCTTGGAGTTGATGGAGGTGTGGGGTGATTCGGCATTGGGTGGGGGTTGAATCTTGCTGACAATTTCGGGTATGACCTTGGCCATATGCTCGGCCGTTTGTTCGGCCATGAACTTCATGTAGTCCTTTTTGGACACGAATCGGAATGGCACCTTGATTTGGACTTCTTCTTGCCCATAACGCTTTGAAAGGAAGACATATAAGTATTCGACAACAGAAGAAGGATTAAGGCTTTGATCATATAATATTTATTATAAAAGAAATTGTTTTTGAGCATATAAGTATCATGTAACACGTATGAATTCACATAGATAGCATAAGCATACAAGAATTCAAAAGCATAAACACGTATGATTTGCGTAAGGAGTATAAATTTAGTTGGTTCACGAGGATTATTACCATTATTGTTTTTGGTTACGAAAGGTGTGCGAGTTGTGCATCGGGCTAGAAATGATCGAGGTAACAAGTATTAAAATACATAATTGAGATACATAAAAGATAGGCTTAATAAAACATAAGAGTGTTTCGGGTTGAGAAACGTCGACTATTCCAAAGTGAATCGAGATCCTTTCAAATTAGAGAAACGTGCTTTGGCCTAGGTAAAGTGCTCTCGTCGAGAAGCGATTAACGGCACTTTACCCTTCCAGTTACTACACGTCTCTAACCTAACCGATCGAAAAATCGAAACTTTGGCGAGATTGAAAATCAAGGAATGGGACTCGTTTACAAGGTACGTGTTTCACCCCTACCTTGACAACATCGTACCCTAAGTGTGGTTGGTACTTACCAAACGAGGAGTGAATTCCGACTCATTGGTAAGGGTCCAGTAGAGTATGAAATGGAAATTCCCATCAAGATGTGGACTTCACTCCTAACTTGATGGTGTAATTTCGTGTAAAATCGAACACGCGGGTTGAGAGTGATTACCAAAGTGCGCGTTTCACCCCTATTTTGGTGAGATCGTCTCGTTTATAGTATGAGTGTCTTCAAGTGTGTAAGTTGTGTAAGCGTCTTAGGACAGACACGTTGCATATATATTAAGACAAAGGAAATAAGAAGAAGCAAATAGGAAGAATTAACATTTTAAGCATGAATCAAGAAGGGTCAAGTTGGAAACTTAAACTATAGACTAGGTCGAACATGTCAATTCTACCTAATTCCCTATAGTTATGGCTCTGATAACAATCTGTCACACCCCAACCGATGGCAGAAACATCGGAGTGAGACGAACGGGATTGCTCGAGACATCATAACTCTAATTGTGACAATAATTAATTAAACAACCCATTTCATTTCATTCATCAAACTGTCAAATACAACATAATTCGAATTCAAAGTAACGACAAACGAGACAAGTTCAACAAAACAAAATAAATAACTTAGTCATTCTACGCGTGTTTCTATCCCGATCCTACTAAGTTTCGTCGTATCAATCTCATCAACCTGCAACATGTTAAAAAGTATAGTTCAATAACAAAGTATTGGCGAGTAAATAAGTTTGATATCATAGAATAAGTAGTACAAACGTTTAAACAAATCCACATGATAAGCTAGTATACGAGATTAATGTAAACAAGGCATGTGAACTAAAAGTCAATATGCCCAAATGACCTATAAAGGTCCAAACCTAATACAAACTAACCCAGTTAATCCCAATTAACTACCATAGACCGTTACGTATATTTAGTGTGTCAGTCTCATACTTCTAGAACCTAACAAAAATAATGCACAAAATCCTAAATTTAATAATCCACCAACCAAAACACTGCAGCAACTTTTTACTCAAGTTCCTTACTTTTATTATTTACATTTAACTTTTTACTATTTACATCAAGCGATATTATATTAATAAATTAAAATTTGTGTTTTTTTTATAACTTTCGATATATAATGTTTTACGAAAAAAATATGGTTTTACGATATGCTTATTTGTCTACGTTTTGATATAAATTTATAAAAAACAAAGTCGTATCAAATATAACGTTTTATAAGTCGTCATAAAGTTTTATATTCAGTTTTTATAAAATTTATATTAAAACGTAGATAAAGTTAAGGACATCACAAAACCGTATTCATTTTTTAATAAAACATTTTTATATGGAAGTTATAAAAGAGAAACACATATTTGAATTTATTATTGTCATATATTTGATGTAAATAATAAAAAGTTGGGTATAAATAGAATCACCCTCTTTATTTATTTCTTTATTTTTTCTTTATATATCCCTCAACTTCAGCTTTTAGCTTAACTTTATTAATTTTTTTGATTTGTTTTTTCACTTATATGTTTTGTGAAAAACTTTTTAAATAAATAATAGTTATCTAAAGTAACAAATTATGAGAAAGATGAAAGATTTTTATCTTATTTTAATCAAACAGTAAACTAATTATTTTTGCATTTAGACTACTTAGTATTAATTCAAACAAAACTCATTGATATTATTAAACAAAACGATTATTTTCTAGGATTTGGACTAGAAAGTGAAAATGTATTTGTTTGTGAATTGAATATTTTAAATAAATAAAATTTTAACCAAGTTATATGTACCGGTTTCGGTATTCTTTTTATTTTTCTTCAATCGATATATATCATTTTATGTTTTTTCTTTCACTTGTTATGAGAAGTGTCTTTTCATAACAATCCAAATCGACACTAACTAATTCACAGACACGTAGCGTGAGGTAATCCCACTAAGTATATACTAACAATCGGTAGTTTTTTATTCGTGAAGACAATCATATTTATAGTTATACGTTTTTTAAATTCTCATAACAATGTTTTTGAAGTAGTTAATGTGGATTTGAAGTTTAGAAAATTAAATTTTTGAATACTTATGAGTTATGAGTATGTGATGATGTGATATTGAGATATTTTCTTGAGTTATTCACTTGAATAAGAATCAGGTAACATTTTTTGTCACCAACCTGACCTGACATGAATTGGATCGGAAAAAATATTATATACTGTTGATACACTTTTGTGTCTGTCGCTTGTTCTTAGTTACGTCAGTAATTGCACGGTCTTTGTTTGTTGCATCTGTAAAGTTTTGGTCGTGTTGACCAAATCAAGATATCCTTCTATCTTGATTTGGTACGACGTTTAGTTTGTTTGTGTTGTAAAACAGTTGCATGTGTGCATACTGTTAAGTTTTGTGTTTCTGATCTTGTGTCTGTGCAGTATGTCTGTTAGCAGGGTTCCCCGAAGAACCACTTGTTCGTACAAGTGAATTGTCCTTCGTACGAGTCAGTGGCCTTGTTTGTGCGAGCAAGTTTCTTGTCCGTATGAGTGACCATTCAAGAAGAACAAGTTTCTTGTTTGTACGAGCAAGTTGCTTGTTCATACGAGCCATTTGTTTGTTCGAGCGAGTGATCATTCAGAAGAACCTTTTGCTTGTTCGTACGAGCAAGTTGCTGGTTCGTACGAGCCATTTGTTTGTTTGTGGTAGTGAGAAGTTGCATGCACCTATATAAACAGACATGCACCTCATAGTTTAAGTTAGAGAGAGGACAGAGAGAGTGTATAGAGAGATAAGCAGGTTATTCAAGAGTGTATGTACTAGGTCTCTCTACAAATCAATATAGTAAATATTTGAAGATATATCTTTTGTTATATTTGTTGTGCTCTTGCTTTGGTTTGCATATACACTTGGATTCCGCACTCGTATGTGTGTTAAAAAACAAGGAAGTAGGTTATCTTGATCCTCCAAGTGGACCTACAAATGGTATCAGAGCTTTGGCTATTTTCCTTGTTTAAAACCAAGCATAGTGTTGTGTTTGACCAGTTGTGAAGCTTTCTGGAAGTGTTCTTGAACTTCAAACAAGAAAAGTGGTTTAAAACTTAGGTAAAACTACTTTTTTTCAGAAAATTTTTTATAAAAACCTTGTTAAAATACATGGAGACATGTTAGGATACGGTTTTTCTTGAAATTTTCTATCAAAGTTTAGTTCGACATATTTTCCGGTGAAGCACTTGTCGAAAACTCACTAGAATATTCCTTGAGTTTAATCTTAAGATCTGACTGATAAGCTGTTGTTGGAATGTTTGTCTTTTTAACCAAATCTGTGTAAACATCTGTCAGCTTTCAAAAAACGCAGAAAGAAGATTCTGATACAAAAGGAAACTTCTCACCAACCAACCCCTATGAAAAACCTCTCTACGAAAAACCATCTCTGTGAAAAACCAATCCTCACGAAGAACTGGTTAGTCGCACGAAGAACCACAAGTCACAAGAAGAACCAGTTGTTCGTAGCGAAGAACCGGTCAGTCGCACGAAGAACCACAAGTCACACAAAGAACCAGTTGTTTGTGCGAAGAACCAGTGGTTCACACAAAACACCAGCGGTTCGTACGAAACAACACTCACTCGCACAAATAACCATTGATTCGTACGAACAAACACTCATTCGCACGAATTAAGGTTCTTTTTGACTAAAGATCAGTTCTTCGTGGACCCTGGTATTTAGTGACCTAGGGTTGTTCGTGGTAGCAGTTTTTCATGACTAGTTTTTCGTGAGAACTGATGCTTCGTGGTTTTTGAAATTGTGAATTTTAACAGAAGAATATTATTCCAAGTTAATCTTTATAATTTTGAATCTTTAAGCTGATATTCATTAACAAATCACAAAAATGAGTACAAATCCTTGGAATTGGGGTGTAGTTCAAGTACAAACCAAACCAAGATTCATCACAATCTAGCTCCGCAACCTCATGGGTAAAATCTTTAATGCATCCGGAACGACCATGATTACTGCTAATCAATGGGCGTGTGTTACGAATCAAAATCAAAGAGTTCAAACTCTTCCCATTAGCGAGAGTGAAACTGGAAGTAACAACTGTCCACCAAAGTTGAATCATATGAACGATTATCCTTCATGGAAAAGTCATTTTCATACGTATGTTCTTGGTTAGAATACCGAGTTGTGGACATGTTTTACTACTCCATACAAAGAATCTCTCAAAGAAGTTGTATCAAATTCAACCTCTTTAGCCGAATTGGACAAGAATGATAAGAAGGCTTATGATCTAGAAAAGAAGGCCTTTGCCATTCTTACACAAGCACTCAATAAGGATATTTATCATCAATTTATGTATTGTACTACTACGAAGACTTTGTGGGACTTTTTGAAATCAAAAGGAGAAGGAAATGCAGCAACGAGAAAGATTCGATATGATCTTTTAAAGAAAGAGTTTGAAGGGTTTCTGTTTATGGATAGTGAAACACTAAGTGATATGATAACTCGTTTCTATCATTTGCTTAGTGAGATATACTCATACACGGTTAACGCATCACATCAGGAGATTGTTATGCGTTTGCTGATGCTTTACCACCTAATTGGAGTCAATTTATTGAAGCACTAAAACATACCGGTGTTTTGGATGTAATCAGTATTTACGAATTTGTTCAGAAACTTGAAAACAAAAATGAAGAAGAAATTCGTAAAGCAAAACGAATTCCAGTTCCGCGAAACCCAGAAATGTATTTTGGAGGTATTAACACATGTGTAAGTACAAATCAGCAACCGAAGCTTCAAACAACATTTGTGTCAAATACAAAACCTTTCCTACCGCAAGTTCAACCAGATCAGTCTGTTGGTTCAAGTGCTCAAGTCTATGGACATGCTTTTGATCCAAAAGCTTTTCTTCCTCAACCACAAGATACTAGACCAACAAATGCTCAAGTCTATGAACAAACATTTGATCCAAAAGCATTTCTTCCTCAACCACAAGATGTTACACCACAAGTTCCACAACAAGCTTTCTATGGTAAAAACTTTCAACCCTCAAACCCTAACACTGTCAGACTCGATACATCAAACCTTTCTAAGGTGAGTGTGGAAGTTGCCCGGGAACACATGGAGCTTCTAAACCCTTTGGTTAGTTCTTACTGCGGATTAGTAGCTGGACAAATTGGTAACATCAATCTAACCAGTGAAGACTATGACAAATCGATAAGGAGTAGATGGAGTTAATTGATATCAAATGGGCGTTTGCAAGTGCAGTAAGAAGGGCAAAAGATTTCATGGAGAAAATGAGAAGAACTAATCTAGAGAGCAAAAAGGATACTCCATACGGTTTTGACAAAAGGAAGGTTACTTGTTTCAACTATAGAGAAAAAGGGAATTTTAAAAGAGAATGCACGAAGCCTTCACAGCAAGGGAATCAATATCCTTTCAACAGAAATCAAGTTACTAACAATGAAAGAGTAATGGTTCCCGCAAACAATTCCAACCGAGCATTAGTAATTCAAGCAGATGAACACTGTGATTGGTCTGTTCAATTTGGAAATAGTGGTAGAGGAGGAACTACATACTATGCTGAAATTGCAAAAAATGATAACAATGGAGAATCGTCCAGAAATGATGACAGTTCATAGGATAGCAGCACTTCAAATGAAGCAGAATCGACTTCGAGTGAAGATCAATTTGAAGATGTTAATGCTGAAGTAGATGATGTGATTACTGAAGCAACTAAAGGGTCATCTGATGAGTTTTCCAAGCATCTCTCATCAATCGGATCTTCCACTCTTCATGCAGCCTTCACAGCAAGGGAATCAATATCCTTTCAACAGAAATCAAGTTACTAACAATGAAAGAGCAATGGTTCCCGCAAACAATTCCAACCGAGCATTAGTAGTTCAAGCAGATGAACACTGTGATTGGTCTGTTCAATTTGGAAATAGTGGTGGAGGAGGAACTACATACTATGCCGAAATTGCAAAAAATGATAAGAATGGAGAATCGTTCAGAAATGATGACAGTTCATAGGATAGCAGCAGTTCAGATGAACAGAATCGACTTCGAGTGAAGATCAATCTGAAAATGTTAATGCTGAAGTAGATGATGTGATTACTGAAGCAACTAAAGGGTCATCTGATGAGTTTTCCAAGCATCTCTCATCAATCGGATCTTCCACTCTTCATGCAGCCTTCACAGCAAGGAATCAATATCCTTTCAACAGAAATCAAGTTACTAACAATGAAAGAGCAATGGTTCCCGCAAATAATTCCAACCGAGCATTAGTAGTTCAAGCAGATGAACACTGTGATTGGTCTGTTCAATTTGGAAATAGTGGTGGAGCAGGAACTACATACTATGCCGAAATTGCAAAAAATGATAACAATGGAGAATCGTCCAGAAATGATGACAGTTCATAGGATAGCAGCAGTTCAGATGAAGCAGAATCGACTTCGAGTGAAGATCAATCTGAAGATGTTAATGCTGAAGTAGATGATGTGATTACTGAAGCTGAATCGATGATAGCGGCTGAAGATTTGCATGAACTAACGGTCATCTGATGGTTTTCAGCATCTCTCATCAATCGGATTTCAACTTGTGCAGCTTCACAGAGGAATCAATATCCTTTCAACAGAAATCAAGTTCTAACAATGAAAGAGCAATGGTTCCCGCAAACAATTCCAAGAGCATTAGTGTTCAAGCAATGAACACTGTGATTGGTCGTTCAATTTGGAAATAGTGGTGGAGGAGGAACTACATACTATGCCGAAATTGCAAAAATGATAACAATGGAGAATCGTCAGAATGATGACAGTTCATAGGTAGCAGCAGTTCAGATGAAGCAGAATCGATTCGAGTGAAGATATCTGAAATGTTAAGCTGAAGTAGATGATGTGATTATGAAGCAACTAAAGGGTCATCTGATGAGTTTTCCAAGCATCTCTCATCAATCGGATCTTCCACTCTTCGTGCAGCCTTCACAGCAAGGGAATCAATATCCTTTCAACAGAAATCAAGTTACTAACAATGAAAGAGCAATGGTTCCCCAAACAATTCCAACCGAGCATTAGTAGTTCAAGCAGATGAACACTGTGATTGGTCTGTTCAATTTGGAAATAGTGGTGGAGGAGGAACTACATACTATGCCGAAATTGCAAAAAATGATAACAATGGAGAATCGTCCAGAAAGATGACAGTTCATAGGATAGCAGCAGTTCAATGAAGCGAATCGACTTCGAGTGAAGATAATTGAAGATGTTAATGCTGAAGTGATGATGTGATTACTGAAGCAATAAAGGGTCATCTGATGAGTTTTCCAAGCATCTCTCATCAATCGGATCTTCCACTCTTCGTGCAGCCTTCACAGCAAGGAATCAATATCCTTTCAACAGAAATCAAGTTACTAACAATGAAAGAGCAATGGTTCCGCAAAATTCCAACCGAGCATTAGTAGTTCAAGCAGATGAACACTGTGATTGGTCTGTTCAATTTGGAAATAGTGGTGGAGGAGGAACTACATACTATGCCGAAATTGCAAAAAATGATAACAATGGAGAATCGTCCAGAAATGATGACAGTTCATAGGATAGCAGCAGTTCAGATGAAGCAGAATCGACTTCAAGTGAAGATCAATCTGAAGATGTTAATGCTGAAGTAGATTGATGTGATTACTGAAGCAACTAAAGGGTCATCTGATGAGTTTTCCAAGCATCTCTCATCAATCGGATCTTCCACTCTTCGTGCAGCCTTCATAGCAAGGGAATCAATATCCTTTAACCGAAATCAAGTTACTAACAATGAAAGAGCAATGGTTCTCGCAAACAATTCCAACCGAGCATTAGTAGTTCATGCAGATGAACACTGTGATTGGTCTGTTCAATTTGGAAATAGTGGTGGAGGAGGAACTACATACTATGCCAAAATTGCAAAAAATGATAACAATGGAGAATCGACCAGAAATGATGACAGTTCATAGGATAGCAGCAGTTCAGATGAAGCAGAATCGACTTCGAGTGAAGATCAATCTGAAGATGTTAATGCTGAAGTAGATGATGTGATTACTGAAGCTGAATCGATGGATAGCGGGATAGAAGATTTGGAGCATGAAACTAAAGGGTCATCTGATGAGTTTTCCAAGCATCTCTCATCAATCGGATCTTCCACTCTTCGTGCAGCATTCATGGCCCGTTTAGATTGCCAATCCATTCAGGTAAGTTTTGATAAACCTATTGTGTCTAAGTGTTTTGAATGTATAGTTTTAAAAGGTAAATATTTAGAACCTGAAGGTAAATTTGATCACACGAAGAAGCATCATTAGAGTTTGATTGTAGATCTGACGAAGTGCACTGAGGCAAACACAGCTCTTAAGAAAAACGAAAAGGAATTTAAAACACAATTGAAATGTTAAAGAAAGATGTTTCTGAATTAACAAAGAATGTTTTGAGAAAACAAACATCCATTAACAATCATATTAACATGCTTGAAGAAACAAAAAAGGAGTTAGCCTGTGCAAAATGTGAACATGATGCAATCAAACTCAAGTTGGACAGTTACTCCAACTCAAGATATGTTTTGGATCACATCATCGGTGTTCAAAAAAGAAAGGTGATGTGAAATGCATAGGTTATCAGGCTTGTCCACCTCCGGTTAGGCACAATTACACCAAAATGCCAGATGACGAAGATATGCCACAGTTTGAACCAATCGTTCCATTGGATCTAGATGAATTTTCAGCTGGTCTAGGGTTCACTAAGGGCACATCTTCAGGTCAAGGTCAATCGGATGACATCAATGACTCAAAGTCTATGAATGATCGAAATCCTCCCATTATTGAGGATTATGATAGTTCGGATGACGAGTCAGATGAGGACAAACCTAAGCAATCAGATGGATAACAAAAGAGGAAAATATACCTCTCGAAAATCACATTCTCTGTGATCCTCCAGCAAAACCGTATGTGACTGCCCATGTCAAGATTGCTGAAGCTCATGTTGAAACCTGTGAAAGCATGAACTTGCTGTATATGTTGATTGGTTCCGAAAAAGTTTACTCAAACAAAGATTTTCCCATCAAAAATGTCAATCAATCTTTGATTGATAAAGTTTTCGAGGATTCTACTAGTAAGTTTTTGAGTAATTCGAGCCCAAGAGTTGTAGTAACTTAGTGTGCTCCTCTCCTAAAATCTGAAGTTAGAAAGAAATACGGAAATAAAAAATTGAAACCTCAAAACAATCAACGAAAGCAAAATCACGCTAACCAAGGAAATGGAAAAAGGAAACAGAGCCAAAACAAGAAGAAAATTCAAAATGTGAACTTCATGAAATCCCGAGGGACTGATAAAATTGAATCTTTTGAAAACAAATCCAACACGGATTTTGTTAAACAAAATAGAATTTTGAAGAGAAACAGTCAAAACAACTACACACAACACACAAATTGTTGTGATGTAGGACCAAGTACCTCAAGATCACGAAGTTCATCATCAAGCTATCACCTTTATAATACTCCAAGGTTTGTTGAGCGGATATCATGCTTTGAGTGTGGTAAGTATGGGCACATTGTCGAAAACTGTCCATATCTCACAAAGGGAAAAGCGAAAATTGATGCGCCTCGTGGTAAACGTTACCATACTAAATCTGTTTCACCAATACAGGACCCTCGTCTTGTTAAACAACGAGAAATGAAACAGAGAAAGAAACAACAAAAAGATGTTGACAAGGTATTAAAACTGGAGGTTGTCCAAACACAGTCGGTAAAACAAAATGTTAAAATTAAGAAACAAAAGAGATTAACCGAAACCGGTAATTGTTTCACGGGGAGCACAATCCATTCCGAATAATCAGATAACGAAGTTCCAATTCTCGATGATGTCTTACGACCCAAGTCAATGAAGGCTTGGGTCCCCATCTCCAACTAATCTTTAATGAGTGTGCAGGATGTTCCAGGAGGAACTATTGACAATCATAGAAGTATTGATAGTGGAGCATCCAGGCACAAGATCGGCGACATGTGGCTCCAAAACATCGTTATATCTAGGAGTTGTTGCCTTTGTTGGAGAGAAAGAGAAGATAATGTCTGATGAGTGAAGAAAGTTTGGTGAATGAAGTGGATAACTTCGACAAGATGAAAAACGACCAACAATTTGTTTGTTTAAGGCTTGGATTGGATCCACATGTTAGGTTCAATCGAAATGTACGCACCTCAGCACGTCAGAAGTTTATCGAAGATTCATGTCTTATATCTTCCACTAAGAAGTTCAAAGCTTACAAGATGATCGTGCAATGTAAATTTCTCCACGGTGTGGTTGAAGAAAATGTGTTTGGTTGAACAAACCTACCGGGTGTGCGGATGCCTTGGCATGGTTTGAACAACCGCACACTACTTTTCAAGGAGAAAGACGAAGACCTTTGCTGGTGTAAAAACATGTGGACAACATCATGTATGGACCGTCCAAAGATGATGTGTACAAGCTTCTCCACATGCTCTCTTGCTTCTTACCAGTCGGATTCGGAGGTTTATGATCTTGTTGCTGTGAAGAGATTTCTCAGTTATATGAAGTAGCTACAAAATCGACCTTGAAATCCACACTGGGTGGATATTCATTTGAGAGAGTACACAGATTCCTTGCAATGCACGTAGCAATTGCAGGATTACGGTTTTAAATTTCTAATCTCTTCTATCTGTGTCGATATTTAAGCTGCTTTAAAGATTTCTAAAATCTTGTACAGCACTCCAGAGCAAACATATTGATCTCGAATATCATCTCACACGTGATTGTTTCAATATGAAACTCATCAATGTTGTTTTGGTCGACAATGATTACCAACATGCCAACTCTTTTTTCTCAAAATTTTGATAAAACATTTTTTATTAAATTACTTTTGATGGACGGCATCGAGGTAAAACATGAGTTAATTCACATCGAGAAATCATAGTGAATATTTTTCTTGAAGACAATCCAAAAAGATGTATTTAAGATTTAAATTTACTTTTGTATTGTAGGGGGAGTAAATTCCAATCCGAAAAATACAAAAACATTTCAAAACGTCAAAAACGTCAAAAACATGAGAAAAACAAAAATGAGTTTGCTGGCGAGAAAAAGAAAAAATGATAGTAAATTAGTGGTCTGTCAAAACCTCTTTGAACTTAAAATGAAATATGATAAGTAGCTCTATATTCAATGTATCGGTAGGCTCACAATCATTTTAAAGTGTGCACAGGGCGATATAAACATAATCGATTGAAGGTCAGGTGGGAACCATTCATTGGCATATGGTCTTGGTAACAAAATTTTGTTTGATAGTATGCCGAGGTTCTGATATATGTGGTCTTTATGCTTGTTTATCATCTAGGTATCATGGTTGAATCTTTTACCGAAAAATAACGGGACACAAGTCTAGAACTTCCATGATACCATACATACGTGTAAATATTGCATACGACCATCAATAAGTGATAAACATACACATTCACCCAATCAATAAGTGATAATATATCACAGCTTTTATGCGGGAGTTAAGTTAATCACATAGGGTTGTTTTCATAAAAAAAGTGAGTATCTCAAATCTGTAAGTCAAAACAGATGATAAGCACTATACTCACCGTAATATTTTCTCTCGTGCATGTCTTAATACGGGAATGTGTCGGAAGTGGATGAACACCAACCGGTAAGTATAAATCATACATTAATCGTATCCCCTAACCGCAGTACATCTGATAAGTTGAGCTTATGTGGACAACAATACCGATAATTGTTATAGGATACTTATCTAAATGCTAACTAATCTGAACACAAGTGTGTTTTGGCATGACCGTATACTAATATGATTCTCTTACCCTTGAAATTCGCAAAAAGAATGTCTGTAAATATTTATTTGTTGCTTTCCGTTTTTATATTTAAAAATGTCAAAAAGGTTTTAGGTGAGTTTTAATATAAATTTTATAAAAAGCCAAAACGATTTTGCTTCTAGCTTATTTTTATTGACCGATGTTGGAACTCGAGTCTATCATACCTAAAATCTTGATTGTAAGCTGGAAAACAATTGTATCTTCATAAATGGTCGAAGTTAACAAGCTTTGAATGTTAATGGATTAAAATTAAAGAATCTTAAAACTCTCAAAGTATTGTGAGTTGGTATTTGAATGAGAATTGGTCTCATGTGTGTCATTTGCTAATTTTCTTAAAATCAATCCTTCATGAAATTTTCAAATGAAAATTATCTAAGGTTGATTAAATCCCTAGCAGTTGTTCTCATTACGCGTTTAGCTTTGTTATATGTGCAGATATGGCTTCCAAGCAAGCTAAAGACAAAGAGAACGGGTTTGAAGAAAAAGTTATGGGAGTAAAGACACAACATGAATGCAAGCCATGGATCAAGAAGATCAATTCAGAGATGACCACTTATCAACAACACAAATATATTCAAGGGGGGTTTGCTAATGCACCTCCTGACCGTGACACGTGAAAACATCTGAAGATCCGACAATATGAAGAACGAACCATCACGAACAGCATCAAGGGGGAGTTTGTTGATGCATATTTGTGTGGATGCGACTCAGTTCGGTTCGGTTCAGTTCGACTCAGTTCGGCATTCACGCTGGAAGCTCATAGTCCGAAGCAGGCCATTAGAAATGAAGACCGAAGACCAAGCAACATCCAAGGGGGAGTTTGTTGATACACTTTTGTGTCTGTCGCTTGTTCTTAGTAACATCAGTAATTGTACGATCTTTGTTTCTTGCGTCTGTAAAGTTTTGGCCGTGTCGACCAAATCAAGATATCCTCCTATCTTGATTTGTACGACGTTTAGTTTGTTTGTGTTGTAAAACAGTTGCATGTGTGCATACTGTTAAGTTTTGTGTTTCTGATCTTGCTGTCTGTGCAGTATGTCTGTTAGCAGGGTTCCCGAAGAACCACTTGTTCGTACGAGTGAATTGTCCTTCGCACGAGTCAGTGGCTTGTTCGTGCGAGCAAGTTTCTTGTTCGTACGAGCAAGTTGCTTGTTCGTACGAGCCATTTGTTTGTTCGTACGAGTGATCATCAGAAGAACCTTTTGCTTGTTCATACGAGCAAGTTGCTGCTTCATACGAGCCATTTGTTTGTTCGTGCGAGTGACAAGTTGCATGCACCTATATAAACAGACATGCACCTCACAGTTTAAGTTAGAGAGAGCATAGAGAGAGTGTATAGAGAGATAAGCAGGTTATTCAAGAGTGTATGTACTGGGTCTCTCTACAAATCAATATAGTAAATACTTGAAGATATATCTTTTGTTATATTGGTTGTGCTCTTGCTTTGGTTTGCATATGCATTTGGATTCCGCACTGTGTGTGTGGTAAACAATAAGGAAGTAGGTTATCTTGATCCTCCAAGTGAACCTACATATACCAATAGACAAATGATTCTTAAAATTTTTTTGTCCCTTGTAAAACAATTTCTAGGTGCGCCACTGAAAATGAAAATTAAAGATGGAGCCGCGAATCCTCTTGAAAGAGAGGGATGCCTTCGGGAACGCGGATCATTTTGTAACTGAAAAGCTCCGTACATGCGGTCCATCCGACGATGGAGCCATCTCAGAAGTTTCTTGTTAAAATTGACATTTGATGTATTTGTTGGTCATGTAAAATTCATTATAAATTATAAAACTATAAAGGAAAGTTCAAATTGGTAACGTTATCAAAGATTCAAAATTGAAAAATGATGTGAAAAAACATTAAATTAGAGTAAACAAAAGAAGTTAAATTTGCATACTATTCATGTGTTTTGACTTGGTATTGGATTCTACTTTTGTTTTTAAGTTTCATTTACTTCTTTGCTTTAATAATATAGTGTATATCTATCAAATAATTTGATTCTCGTGTGATTCATTTATCTTTGGGTAAATCATACTTCTTGTAATTTATGTTTGTATTAGAATATAATAAATACATTTTAACTCTAATAACTACAATCACAATCATTTATTTTTAAAAATCATTACATTTTAAGTCCTTTGATCCTAATTTGTAAAAACCATTATATCCTATATCATATGAACCTCAATAAGAGAAAATTTGTCTTTTGCCCACTTATATAAAAAATGTTCATATATATACGACCAAAAGAATTTTGAAATAAAACTATAGATTAAAATATTCAGTTCGATCTCATTAAACTTTCTCAGTTCAAAAACCACCACCTCCTCCTCTCCAAACACTCCCTCTCTACCAAACCCACCATCACCGCTTGTGACATCACTACCGTCGTCCGCCAGTAATCACCACCACCGCTAGACCTACAACCTTCGCCGACTTTCTTGGCAGTAAATCACACAAATTTTCTATGTGGTTTGGGCCATTTTATATGGCTGAATTATCCTTTCAATTAACAGAATTACATATAATGACCAAATTACCCTTATCGTTAACAAAAAGAATGGATAAAGATAACATAGTGAACTACAACCTTTGGATTAAACTGGCAAAATGTCTCAAACCACAAAGATTAAAAAGACATTTAACTCATTTTTTAATTACGAAAACAGGAAAATATCATAAATTATTTATCTGTGATAAAACAAACAGCCAGCCATCATTGAATCATGCCCCCAAGTTTCTTTCTTTCTTATAATTATCATCATGATTATATATTAAAACTACAGGAACGAACTTCGTCAACACTCGAATTTCATAAAGCGTTGGGTTTTTTCTACCAACAAAAAACAGAGAGAGATGGCGGAGCACAGCAGAAGACGATTGGTGTTGACAGCCAGTCCACTCCAAGGCCATATGAGCCCCATGCTCCACCTTGCCACCTTCCTTCATTCCAAAGGCTTCTCTATAACCATTGCTCACTCCGAGTTGAACCGCCCCGATCCTTCAAACCATCCCGCTTTCACCTTCATTCCTCTACCCGACAACTTATCATCTAACACCCCTAGTTTCGCAAACGCTGTCCAGTTCTTGCAAACTCTCAATGATAACTGCAAGCCTCACTTCCAGGAACACCTTGTTCAGATACAAAAACAGAAGGAATCAATAGTCGTTATCCATGATAATCTCATGTACTTTGCTGGATCAGTCGCCTGTCATCTGGGTCTACCCTCCATCATCTTGCGAACCAGCAGTGCATCTACCGTCCCTGTACTCAAGCTCATCCCTCAGCTTCATCAACAAGCTCGATTTCCTGTACAAGGTAACCCATCATCCAAATTTAATCTACAAACCAACCTCATTAAATTAATTAATCCCTACTATTAACTAAATCAAACTCTTTTTATTAAGATTCTATGTTGCAGGAAATAGTTACAGAACTAGATCCCTTGAGATATAAAGATCTACCCTTTATTGGTCTCCCAATAGAACAAACGCTTGAAACGATCAACATAATCATGCCCAAGAAAACTCCATCAGCCTTTATATGGAACACCCTTGAATTTCTTGAACCAGCCGCACTAACCCAAATCCACGATCACTACCAAGTTCCGGTTTTCCCCATCGGACCTTTGCACAAAATAATCCCAACACCTTCCAGTACAAGCTTTCTTGAAGAGGATACAAGTTGCATCTCATGGCTAGATAAACAAGCACCCAAATCAGTGGTTTATGTGAGCTTAGGAAGCATAGCAAACAATGATAAAAAGACATCGACTGAAATGGCATGGGGTCTAGCCAACAGTAACCAGCCGTTCCTGTGGGTGGTTCGACCCAGCTCGGTTAAAGGCTTTGAATGGATTGAGTTTTTGCCGGAGGGTTTGGTGACTGAGATGAAGGTGAGAGGTTTGGTCGTGAAATGGGCACCACAGAAGGAAGTCTTGGCACATTCTGCAGTTGGAGGATTTTGGAGCCATTGTGGTTGGAATTCGACATTGGAAAGCTTGTCTGAAGGGGTTCCGATGTTGTGCCAGCCATTTGAATTAGATCAAAAGGTTAACTCTAGGTATCTATGTTTTGTGTGGAGGATGGGTGTTGAAATTTTTGTGGAGAGAGGGGAGATTGAAGGTGCAATCAGAAGAATTTTGGTGGGTAAACAAGGGGAAGAGATGAAGCAGAACGCTATGGAAATTCAAGAAAAGGTTAAAGTTGCTGTCAGTCATGGTGGTTCTTCGCAGAACTCTTTAAAGGAGTTGGTAGACTTCATTTTATCACTATAAGAATGGTCTGTTTCCACTTATAAGCCTTTGCTAGATTCATGACTCAACCCTATTACTTTATCTGGGCTTGTAACCGGCAATACAATACTAAAAAGTGTTTTAGTTCGCGGAGTCAAATGGACTAGTTTTGAAAGATAATAAAATTCGGGTAGTAAGCGTTGAATATAATTCTTTGCTACAAACTTAAGCTGCGATACATGTTTTTACCGGTTAAGGAAAAGTTCTTTGCTTTGAGAGTGCAACCATTTTAGGTAATAGAAGGTAAGACTATGCCCACAACAATGTCTTGGATTGATCCGCATAAATGCAAGATGAATAATATAAGAAAATTGGAACCCACATGATGATTAGGATGTAATATTACTGTATCATTCTAATTTTACTAACTTCCTCAAGCAAATAGTCCAAGCTTATGGGCTCTACAATTATATGGTAATCCTTTTCTAACTTGAAAAAATTCAAGAACTTTATAAGTAATCTTATTAATCCATTTTGAGTTCTGCAGAATCCATACTATCCACCTAAAACAAACTCAAAAAAAGCTTCAGTAGCAAAACTAGAGATCCCGATAAAAGTGTTGAATACATGATTGAGTCAAAATACTAACCAGATCTGTCGATTAGAACGACGCAGTCACCGATGAAAGTTTGCATACACTTTTGTAACTCTGTAGTGCCTCATGTTTGGGGCTTGATTTGGTGCATATTTCACTCTTTTTGCATAAACAGGTTGGTGTAAACGCTAAATTTAATTAAAAGTTCTTGGAGATTACATGTTGCAACACAATAATTTCAGTTGGATCGTGTAGTTCAGATAACAACTGCGCATTTACATGCTCACTTTTTGTTAGTTCATATACATGTAGTTCAGTTGAATCAGCAGCAAACAAAAACCAGAGAAAATGATCAGCAGCAGTATATACAGATTTGGTTAACCGGGCCGAATAACCACCAATAATCGATTAACCAAAACTGCCACATCTAATATCCATTAAGGGAGGCCAAGTCCCACAACATCATGTTATGGAGTTGCCAACCTAAGGTTTAATAAATATCCATTAAGGGAGGCAAACACCTTATGTTACTTGAAAGAATTTTTCTTCCTTTTTTCCTTTCAATTACGGTTTTCATTCATGTGTTTAATAAATATCCATTTCAGTCCCCAACGGTTTTTTTCTCGTTTTATTTCTTGTTTTTTCTTTGAACTGTAAATGTTACCCCTACTCATTACACGGTTACACCAACTATTCCAAGTTATTCTTTTGGCCTAGGTTTGAAAATGAGATCTCCCTTTAAAAGGCAAGTGCCTCTACTAAATAAACTAGCCTCACATTAGAGGATTTTTATTCTTCTACTAAGGGCCAAGTATTAGTTATACCAATTTTTCTCGTTTTATTTCTTGTTATTACAAGTGAAATAGCACACATTGGGGCATTGTATTCTTGGCCAAACATTAATTACACCAAGTTTTCTAGTTTTATTTCTTGTTATTTCAGGTGAAATAGCACTATTATAATCTGCTGTTTAGAGAAAGAGTATTTTATCTTTCTACCGGAAAAACATAAACTAAGAAATATTTATATAACTTGCTCAAATTAATATAGAAGGCATTGTATTATTCCACTAAGGGCCAAGTATTAATTAAGAGACTATTTACCAAAGGCGACAAAGGTTAGTTCTATCACATCCGAGTCTTAATAACCAAAATTTGTTGAAATAACTCAATAGGAGCCAACCAAACAGAAGAATTTCCACATAATTTGGATGCTGAAATAACTCAATAAGAACCAACCAAAAAGAAGATTCTTTACATAATTCAGATAACTAATTTTCTTTATTTTTTGAACGGTAAATTTGAATCAAATCCCTTTTAGGAATCGAATCCAGAATCTATTGTTTCCAAAGTCTTATCCCAACCCATAAGATACCACTAGGCTATAAAGCTATAGGCAATCACTAATTTTCTCTAATCCAACCAAATCAAAATCAACAAAATGATATAATCGTGACTTTTTTTTACTTGATTCACCACCATTTTAATTCCTAAGATGTTTATTTCAAGTAACTGGAGCAAATTTTTTTACTAAAAGCATTTGGTGCAATCATTGGTGAAGAACATTAGACTACTTGGTGTAAAGGAGGGTAGTCCTTAAAAGATACTTTGTTACGTAAGATGGGTGTGAGGATGGGCCGTAAGGGGATAGACCTAGGTAAATGGATGATGGGCCTATATATATATATATATATTGTATGTATATGTGTGTAAGAAAAAAGGGTACAACAAGAACGTCTAGGGGCCGATGATGAACGACGTCGACAGACCAACGGAAATTGGTATCGAGCCCCGGCGCGGGGACGTCCCCCATACCGAGTGGTCTTAGAAACGGTGGGGACGACGGGGCTAGTTTTATATTTCTTTTCTATTGCAAACACTAGAAAATTGTACTCCAAAAATTCATCATATGTTGTGGGTGTGTTGTGATACACATAGTCATCCTTATCATTATAAATAGGATTTCCACTAGGGTGTATATATATAGATTATCAAAGAGAGATTAAACACCTTACTAACACAATTTTGTCCCTCTCTCACTCTCTCTTTCTAAAATTCATGATTCTCTAACCAATCTTTAAGTCATTCTAATCATAGACCAAAAACGGAAAATTAATTATCCTCAAGAACATGGCATCTTCCTCAATACGTTTATGGGAACTACAAGTACACTTATTTACTTTCATGTTTTCCGTTAGATATAAAAGAATTGATCAACATGTGGACTTACGTCAGTAGAGAAAATTAGATGGGAAAAAGGAATATTGATGAAAGATTAAAGAAAAGTGATTTGTTGGAGAAGATGACATCTGGCTCACCCAATAATATATGATCACATCTTGATTTAGAGTTGTGATCAAGATGGGTTTTTAAAGTAAGTTATATAAGAAATAAGATCCTATACAAATGAAATTAAAGCTAAAAATAATAAGAACTAATATAATATTAACACATGGTGTATCTTATAACTACTCACTAAGGGCAACTTTGTCTTCGACAATATAAAAGGTTTTTAAAAATCCTTAATTTCATGCAATTCAAATTTATAAGCGGTAATCTTTAAAATGTTTTTCATGTTTTTACAACGTATATTTCGTTTTGAACCAATTTCTAAAGGAGATTAAATCATCAAATCTATTAGATAAAACATCCATCTATCTTCAAACATCACAAAACATACGTATTGAAGAACAACAATATTTTAGTAAAATATATTTTTTATGATCAGTTTTGTTTTTATCATAGTGTCACTGTTTTATACTATTATATAACTAGCATAATTTCATGTCTTTTAATGTTACAAACAACACATACTACTAAATAACTAGTATAAGCACAACTTACTTTTTTTTAATTCTGAAACAACACATGTTGTTACAAAACTAGCGCATTTTCATTTTTTTAAATTTTGTAAACAACACATGCTATTACATAACTAGCAAAATTTTATATTATTTTTAATTATGTAAAAAACACGTATTGTTACATAATTAACACAAATTCATGTTTTTTTTAAATTGTGTAAACAACAAATGTTATTAAATAATTAGCACAATTTTATGTTTAAAAAAATAGAACACGTATTATTACATAACTAACTCAATAAGAGCCAACCAAAAAGCAGATTCTACACATGGATCCTGAAATAACTCAACAGGAGCCAACCAAAAAGAAGATTCTCAACATAATTTGGATAACAAATTTTCTCTATTTTTGAACGGCAAATTTGGATCAAACCCTCTTTGGGAATCGAACCCAAAATCTATTGGTTCCAAAGTCTTATCCCAACCCTAAGATGCCACTAGGTTATAAAGCTATATACAATCACTAATTTTCTCTAAACCAATAAAATCAAAATCAACAAAATGATATAATCTTGACGTTTTTTACTTGATTCACCACCATTTTAATTCCTTAGGTGTTTATTTCAAGTAACTAGAGCAAAATTCTTTACCAAAAACATTGGGTGCAATCATTGGGGAATAACATTAGACTACTCGGTGTGGAGGAGGGTAGTTCACAAAAGATGTTCCGCGACGTAAGATAGGTGTTAAGATGGGCCGAAAAAAGATGGACCTAGGAAACTGCAATATAGGTGTGTGTGTGTGTATATATATATATGGTGAAAGATAAAACAAAAACCCACTTGGGTTGAGAAAACTCAAAAAAACCCTATGTTACATTTAATTTTTTTTTCTAAAAGAAATAGAGGAATGTAACATTAATGTACTTGAACATTTTTATAAAAAAATGTAAGAAGCGTCTACTTGTTTAAAAAAACGTTCAAAATTTGTATGTTACATTTTTAGACATATATATATTATGTAACATGAAATTTTTAACATTTGTTAAAAAATAAACTAATTGGCGTTTTTTGTATTTCTTTTATAAAAATATTCAAATATATGCATGTTACATTTCCTATTTTTTAGAAAAAAAATGTTACATGGGGTTTTACAAAAGTTTATTGAGTTTTTTCAACTCAAGTGGGTTTTCGTTTTATCCTTCCCTATATATATATATATATATATATATATATATATATATATATATATATATACACACGACTGACACAAAAGTCGTAGTACCTAAACCCTCCTTTACCTTTAAGCACTTCAACTCCTGCAGCCCAAAGCCCTTCACAGATGAAGAAGGGGCAACAAAACTACTCCAATGGTTCGATGCCATTGAAGTCACTTTCGGCAAAAGCGGATGCCTGAAAACCTGCGCACCACTAACGCCGCAAGCGTGTTCCAATCGAGAGCACTCAATTGGTGGATGTCGGAGCGTAACATGCGTGGCGAGGACGCTGCATATGCTTTAACCTGGACCGAGCTTAAAAAGTTCATGGAAGAGGAGTTCTATCCTCCCCACGAGCGCCGACAACTCAAAAACGAGTTTTGGAATCTCAAGCAAGTTGGGAGCGACAACCTCTGGCTTACCACTAGGTATAAACAGCTTAATATCTTGTGCCCTGGCCAAGTCGATTCCACGACAAGGCCATAGCAAAGTACATTCGAGCCCTACCTTCTTCCTTTTCCAATTACGTCGAGTCTTCCCAACACAATCTGCTCATGGATGAAGACTTCAAGGTGAAGGGTTCAGCCAAAGCTGCTCACCAAGCCACTACTAAACCAAACCCTGAACCCACACCCACTAAACCACCCACCAAAAACAACAGGAATGGTAAGAAGCGAAAGGCTTCAAACCAAAATTTTGCGGTTGTTACTTCACAAAACCCTCCACATCAGCAACTAGCTCTAACCCAAAACCCTGAGCCAGCCAAGCGAGGCTACACTGGTGAGGGGGTATGGTTCTAGAAACCCTGCGCCAGCGTAGAAGACCATACCATCAGAACGATACCAGGTCACTGATTAGACCTTGCAATTCTCGCGTAGTGGCAAGACAAACCTAAAAAGCACAGTTCTTATTAACCATGCGCGAGAAAAGGGAGCAAAGCATCCTCACTTCATTTAACACGCATGCGCTAAACCGCGCAAGGGTACAGTTAAGCTTAAGTTAGGAAAACTATCAAAACTCCTAAGTCTTGTACAAAGACATCTTCACGCGTAGGTAATACAGAGCTGGGCTAAAGGAATCTTTTCCGTTATAACCAATCAGACACATGGCAATAGATCAAGGATCCACAGTCGTGGATCTTCTAGAAGCATTAAATGGCAATTGTGCAGGCCTTTATTCTATTGTAACCGAATGTGACGTGGAGCATCTGATATGTCCATCTTACAAGTGATGAAAGTGATCTCCATAAAGGCCCAAAGAAAACCACTTTCCATGTGGCTTCTCCCCTACCGTCGATCGTTTCCAATCCGTGTGCATAGATGGAAATGTAACCATAAACGGTGGGAAAAGATTCGGTTATATCTATGTTAATTCTTGGCGCCCAAATTTCAGGTACAAGCTATTCATTTACTCTCCACTACTTACACTTACACTTCGTCTTCTTCAAGTCACTGTACTTCTTCTCACGCTGGAGGGTGGTCACGGAGAGAACCCCCATTCTCCCCGTGGCGAGGCTAACAGCGGTTTTCTGTTTTGAAGTGATTTCCGACGAAGTTCTTTCATCGATGATCAAACAGGAGATTAACCCTTGTATGCAAAAACCATGTCCTCAGATCTAGATTTATTCTGATAGTTCTCGGCTTGGTGTTACTTTTTTGGCACCCACCGATCATTCTTCTTTCAATCTTCATCTCTTGTTTGTCTTTTGCGACCCTCAGTTTTCATGGTTGATGGTCCATCGAGTTTTCCACAAGGTCCTCGGGCCGAGATCAGGAACACAGTTCATGTTTCTCGGATTGACGGACAAGTGAAGAAGAATTCTCCGAGGATGCTGATGTTCGTCATGATTCCGGTCGTGTAAACATTCCAGTAACTTCGAGAGTTCAAGCTGAAACTCCTTTTGTTCAAATCGCTTCAATGTTACCTCCTGGTGAGACTCTGATATCCTGGTTCGTCGAATCTCGAACCGCTCTAAATGCTGTTTATGCACAACTCTGTGCACACACCAACGCATCGGCACCACCGATGCAATTGCGATAACTCACGTGCATGCTTTGCCTGCACCTCGAGTGTGAGTTACGATTCACCGACCAAGAGCATGCACCATCGTACGTCGTTGTAAGAGAGACAGAAGAGTATTCTCAGTCTAGGACCAGATATGAGTCAACTACCCAGAAGCGAGCATCAGTCCATTCTCGTTTGGGCCAGCGTCCATCTCAGGGGCAGGACACCCAGCGAGAAGAGTATGACAAGACATATGATGAAGGTGACTATGTAAGTGTTTTAAACCGACTATAGAAGGATCATGCTGATTATAAACCAATTCACGTGCGGTAAAAATTTAGAGGCAGAGCACGACTATAATCTGATTTATAAACCTGTGAAGCAGCAGAACAATCCAAGTTTGTGAAGGAAATTGCGTTGGCTCCGCTTGAGCGCGCAAAGTTACCATCCAATATGGGAAAATTTAACGTAGTCAATCTGATCACATGCGCTTGTTTACCAGTGTAGCGCTCATTGGGGGATGGACGTTACCTATGTGGTGTCATTTGTTTGTTCAAACCCTCACAGGCGCCGCACGCCTATGGTTTGACAATCTACCAACAAGTAAACTTACTTCCTGGAATGATCTCAAGGATAAGTTCTTGACTCACTTCAACCAACAACGATGATATGTCAGAGATTCCTCGGATGTCATGAACATCTGGCAGAGAGATGACAAAAGTTTGGAAGATTTCATTACTCATTATAACAAAGAGGTCAATGAGATCGGTGATGTGCATGAAGATCTGATTCACGCACAATTCAAGTATGTTGTTCGATATGATGAGATGATCAAGTTCCATTAGGAAGTGTGGGTCTCCCGAAAAGTTGGGAAAAACTTATGGTGGAAGCCAAAGTTTATGCTCAAACTGGGCGCAACTTGAGATTCAACAGACCTCCCATGCCTCAATATCGTCCACAGGATATGAGTAGAAATACTGGTAAAAAGAACAAGAAAAATTGGAAAGAGTCGAACCAGAATTCTTTTCATTCGCCGATTGACTCTCGTGCAACAATCAACAAAATTACTACTCAAAAGGCGATAAAACAAGAAAATCGAAACAAGCAGTGGACACTTCTAACAAAGACTCCAGCGGAGGCACTTAGCACTTAGAACCATCAATTTAAACAACCACAACCAATGAAAAACAAAAAAAAATGTCAAGATCTAAACCTTTTATGTGATTATCATAAGGATATGGGGCATACTACCGACAATTGCATCAGTTTGCGCACCGAGATTGAGAAAGAAATAAACAATGGGAAACTCACTCATTGCCTCAAATTGGGTACAAAAATGAAGGGATGTTTTTATCGTATGGGTCATGCCGGGTTTGTGAATGCTGCTCCCTTTAAGAAGGCTAACCTAAGTGTGCCTTTCAGATATATTGCTCATTGTGTCATACATGCACTAAGTCACCGGAAAGGAGGATTTGACGACTTAGTTGATTACCAGATGTGCATGATCACCGCACTCGTTCTGAACTTACCGTACAACTTTTCGAAGGTGATATTTTCTCAGATGGTTCAGAATACACAGCGAGAGAAGTTTTTGCAGTACCCACGGTTTATTCAAATGCTGCTAGACCATTTGCATCCCAATATGAAGAAACAGAAGGATGATGTGCTGAAGTTAGAACATATGGATGTCTCGACATGAAGAAAATGAATTTACATCTCAAGACATTCCCTAAAGCAAATCCTGTGTTTGGAACCATTATTGACAAAGATTATATCGCTCCAGCACTAGGAAAGTGGAGAAAAAAAGGTAGTGGTGAGGAGAATGAGGAGCTTACAGCGCTTGATGATTTTATTGCGAAGCGAAGCGCCTGGTTTATTAAAGAAGGGGGTAAGGGAACCAAGAGAAAGCCAACGTCAACATCTTCCTCTTCTACCCTTCAGAAGAAACAAAAAGCATCAGAAAGTTCGAGACTGATTGATGAATCAGAGCCAGAGGAGAATATTGAAGATATGGCTGCTGATATTGAAAGACAGGCGTTTGGAGAAAAAGAGAAAGTGGTTGAAGAAGCGTCCTCTTCCAGTACTGATTCGGAAGATAGGATTGCTGGAGAAAAGGAAAGGGCTAAATAGATAGAGAAAGAACGTTTAGCCGAATTGAAGAGAAAAGCTGAAGAAAAGAGACGTAAAGCGACAGGTGAAGATGATTCGACATATATTCCTTCGGGTTCTGACTACGATACTCCTGTGCGCAAACTAGCAAAGAAGAAAATGCAACGTCTAAAAAGATCAGCAGTGAGAAGCACTGATTCTCCTAAAGACAAATCAAAGGAAAAAGTGTAGAAGCAGACTGTAGAAGAGATGCATGTTGAGCCGACTCCACCAACACCACCATCACTGGCTCGTCAACAAACACCTCAGCCTCCACCATCTCCACCACAGCAGCAAGCACCACAACCAACACTGTAGCCTCCGCCACAACCCTCGCAGTCTCAACCCCATTTTGATTTTGACTTTGACTTTGGTGACATACCAGGGGTGAAGATTTTACTGCGGACATGTTTAATGATCCACGTGTTGAAGAATTACAGAAGCAGGTCATGTTAAACACGGTCAAGATTGCAGAACTGCAGGAACAACTCAATTTTTAAACAAAGTTAAACAACAGCTCTAAGCTATGTTAGCTAGTATTGTATCTGAAAATGAGCGTTTACGGATTCGTATGGCTGAATATGAAGAAGAACGTCTCAGGAGCGACAGAAAGATGAATTTATTCGAGAAGATACTTACTAAGAAGCTGGGTATTAATATTGCTACTGAGATTGACGAGATAGAAAGAGCTGAAGCGAGAGAGCAGGTTGCTGAATGCGAGCGCCTTGCGAAAGAGTTATCTGACGCACAAGGCAAAGGCAAAACGAAAGTCAGTGAGGATCCTGTGAATGTTACAACTGAGCCAGAAGCTGAATCTGCGCCAGTTATTACTGATATTGTGGCGTATACGATGACGAAGAAGTTTATACTAGTAGGTAAGCCAAAAGATGTTGATATCGATGTCCAATCTTTCAGCAAGACATCGTGAATGGCTAATCAAAAAGAAGTTAGAGAAAGAGATTGATGCCGAGGTTAATGAGTTTGAAGAGGATGCTGAAAAGGAGAAAGAGGACTTAGATGATTTTGATGTCCTCCATATGGTCCTTCGTGACAATGGCAAAGAATCTTTCTTGCTTCTTTACCATGGATGCACCTTCAAATAAGTTAGTCGGCACATTTTTAAAAAGATATGGATCTTCCCAAAAATAGTGTTTGACATCGGCAAATAATTTTTTTCTTTGATGATGTGACCATCCTTTGACTAAGATGCCACTAGCGAGAGAGCTAGCATAATCAGCATACCATGGATCTTCATGATATTTGACCATTTCCAAGGTTCGGTGGAGATTTTTCATTGATAAGCTTTTCTCGACTCATCTCCAAAGCGGGATTTTCTAAGCGAGATAAGTGATCAGCGACGGTGTTTTCAGTTTCTCATTTATCTTTTATTTCAATATCGAATTCATAGAGGAGAAGAATTCCACCGTATCAAACGTGGTTTGGCATCTTGTTTTTTAAAAAGGTATCGAATGGCGGCAAGGTCCGTATAGAGTATTGTTTTAGAAAGCACACGATAGGAACGAATATATCAAAAGCAAATACTACTGTTAGTAACTCTTTTTCGGTAGTTGTGTAGTTTTATTGGGAATCGTTAAGAGTTTTACTTGCATAGTATATTGGGTGAAAATGTTTTTCTTTTCATTGTCCCAATACGGCTCCAACTGCAAGTCGCTTGCATCGTACAAGATTTCAAAAGGTAATTCCAATCTGGTGCCATCATGATTGGTGCATTGACTAGCATCTCTTTTAGTGTAAGAAAAGCTATATTGCAATCCTTTAAAGTCCTAGAGCATTTTTGAAAAGTCTTTGATAAATCGCCTATAAAATTCAGCATGTCCTAGGAAACTTCGTATAGCTCGAACGGAGGATGGGGGAGCTAATCGGGAAATAGTGTCTATCTTTGCCCGATCAACTTACATTCCTTCGCTTGAGATTTTATGACTGAGTACTATTCCCTTAGTTACCATGAAATGGCATTTTCCCAATTAAGGGGGAAGTTAGTTTCCTCACAACGGGATATCATTCGTTCTAGATTATCGAGGCATCCGTCAAATGTGTCTCCAAAGATAGAAAAATTGTCCATGAAAACTTCTATGGTTTTTTCTATCATATCGTGGAAGATGGCCATCATGCAACGTTGAAATGTTGCGGGGCATTGCATAGACCAAAAGGCATATGTCCACCAGCAAAGGTTCCATAGGGACATGTAAAAGTTGTTTTTTCTTGGTCCTCCGGTGCTATGGGAATTTGAAAATATCCGGAGAAACCATCTAAAAATCAATAAAATTTATGACCGGATAGTCTTTCTAGCATTTGGTCGATAAATGGCAAAGGAAAATGGTCTTTCCCTGTTGCCTCATTTAATTTGTGATAGTAAATACAAACCCTCCTTCCGGTGACGGTTCTTCTTGGTATGAATTCATTTTTTTCATTAGTTACAACTGTCACACCTCCTTTATTTGGTACTATTTGTACGGGACTTACCCAAGGGCTATCGGAGATAGGGTAGATGAGTCCGGCGTCTAGTAGCTTGTTGACTTCATTTTTAACCACTTCTTGCACATTTGGATTTACTCTTCTTTGTGGTTGTATTACCGTTTTATAGTCATCTTCTATTAAAATTTTGTGTATGCACATGGATGGACTGATGCCTTTGATGTCCATAAGTTTCCATGCGATTGCTTTTTTATGTTTTTTCAAAGTTTTATTTTTTTTCTTTTTCAAAAAGGGTTAGTTTTGAAGAAATGATGATAAGGAGCTTACCATGATCGTCTAAGAATGCGTATTTTAGACATTTTGGTAGTTCCTTGAGTTCAAACGATGGTGAGTCTTCAAGAGACCGCTTATTTTCTTCTTTATTAAGGTCGATAGCCGAAAAGGTTTGTTCAATGGCATCCACCTCTTCGACGAGTTGCTCTTCTGTTTCTTCCGTATCGGGTGGCTCTGCTTCATCTTCAATTAGGGGGTCGTCATTACCAATCGGATATTGATTGGTAAAGATTGACGTACCTTTTGCCAATCTCTAATTGAAGTGGTAGGTTGTTTTGCTTCCGTTTAACTAAGTTTTGATGGGTTTTTATGAATGGTTGTCCCAACACGAGCGGAGCATCATCTAAAATGATAAAGTCGGTTGGTACTACCGTTTGATTTGTTTGAATTAAGACATCCTCAATCATCCCCTTGGCTTTTATCATTTTTCGGTTAGAGAAAAATAGGAATTTTAAGAGGAAAAAGATCACTAGTGCCCAATTTTTCGAAAATGTAGTTTGGCATTATGTTAACACAAAGATCATTATAATTTAACACGTTACTAACGAAGATGTTCTGAAAAATACATGGTACTGGTTTTATGTTTAATTCATGGTGTTCATCTTGCATTAGTGAAGTTTGATCATTTGATAAATTAATGCTAACTATTTCTTCTATTTTAGTACTAGTATTTAACTATTTTAAAAACTTGGCATTCGAAGATACCAAACTATGATTTTCAAAAGCAGGTTGTAAAATGTGAATTCTTGAAAATTTTGCTCTATTTTGAAATTAGCATTTTTAGACTTACCTTCTTCGTGGTTTGGTTCATGCGTGATTTTTTCATTTGGTGGTTCTTCTATTTTTACCTCTTCGATTATTACTTCTTTAGTACAAACGGCCTCATCTTTTTTCGCGAGATCTCTTGAGTAAGACTTCTAAGTTTTGAGACTTTGTATAAGGCTTTCGGCTTCGGGAACGATTGTTGGTGGTGTGTCGTATGCTTCAAACGGGTTGGTGTCCAATCAAAGCTTGGCTTTGGGAGCTAAACCTAGGTTCTTCATATATGTTGTATGAGGGTGATGGTTGAAAGAGGTAACAATTTTGTACCGAATGAGATTCACCGCAAATGGCACAATATGGTTCCTCGTAACCATCCTCAATATAGTAGTAGTTGTAATCCTCTAAGTAGTAATCCATTGGAAGATACCCAAAAGATTAACAAGCCTCGGGATCAGAAAACACAAAAATAAAATTTAACAGGGGGATGACCACGGCCCCATGCTGCACTGGTACGGCCCCGTGGGCAGCCTGTATTAGGAATATTAAATGATTCAAAACACTATCATAATCATACAATATAGCAGAACCACCCGTTGATTGTTGAGTGAATAACTAGTGATTTCAACGTTAAACACAACCACAATTTTACCAGTTTTAGATTGAAAACCCTTTTATTCAGTGTGCTAGGTACATAACCTAGACAGTAACCTTCGTCAGCTACCTCACCGAATTTTTGTTTATCTTTATTTCGCACAATTGTGAAGGGTAATCCAAATGGTTTAAAGCCTTCAGTTCGGTTTCTTGTTAAATATAAGTTCGTGACATGTTTTGTTAAACCGTTTAACAGTTCAAACTTTATTTGGGACATAACAAGCTGCATTCACAGCTTCACCCTAGAAAATGTAACATCCGTAAAAAAAAACGGATTTACCAAACCGCTCCGTTTATTAACCGAACAATCAGTTAAAAATTTCATTCCTTATTTAATGCCCAAAATAATTTTAAACGATACATAATTAATAAGTATATGGGGATATATAATTTGTTTTTGAAAAACTGTTAAAAATAATGAAATAAAAATAAAATGGCACTGCCGGGTTTCGAACCCGGGTCAGTCAACTGGTTTAGCAGAGACTTAACGCACACACACTCAACCACTGCGCCACTTATGTTTCTTGTTCATAAATGGAAACAATTAATTCATATCATGAATCTCAAATTCAAAAACCGGCGCACCTAATTGCAGTCGTCGGAAATCCCGACTAACTCGCCAAGAATTGACGGTTACTTCCGTTATAACGTAAACTTTAACTATGACATCGGTTATAACCGACGCCTGAGTCCGCGACACAAGTTATAACCGCCGGAAAGTTTCTAACCGATGAATCAAGTTGGAAATCGGACCAAATTCATCAATGACCTGCCCTATAAATACCTCCTCGAACCTCTGCAAGCTTTTTCGCTCAAAACCGCACCCTTTCTCGGCGAAAATTTACTCGCCGGAAAATACCTGCAAATCGCCGGAAAACCGGGTTTTTCACTTCTGTGCCTTACTCTAACCACTGAACACTCAGAACTCATACCGAAGCCACCCACATCCATTTCAAGCTTGCTGAAGACTCTCTGCCGCAGGACACACGTCGCCGGAAGTTTCTGCTGTCACCGGAGTTTCGCCGGAGAAACAGAGGAGTCCAGTCGGTATACCTTACGCTTAAATCTTTCATTCTTTTTATATATCTCACCTGTAATTAACCTCAAAACACTAAAGAACATGATTAAAACATCGAACCAGTCGGACTTCCGATTCTGGTTAAATTCAACGAAGAAGACGAAGTTTCAGTTGTGTATATGTATAATTAAAATCAAGTTATAACTCGGGTTAGACACACAGTCCAGCGGTGGACTGTGTGCACATTAAACACGTAAACGTCTCGAGTTCGATACATGTCCCACGCACACTCGCCTTAATAAAAATGCTCTTTTTTTTACCGAACCGGATTCACTGCTGATATATGTTAACTTTAATAAAAACCAGAATAATAACCAAGATAGACACACAGTCCAGCGGTGGACTGTGTGAATGTTTAAACACACGTCACGAGTTCGAATCCGGACTACCGCACCGGTCCGGACAATTATCCAACTTTTTAAATAAGGCAGAACTGAAATTATTCAATTGTATATAAGTATAATAAAAATCAGATTATATAACAAGTTAAACACACAGTCCAGCGGTGGACTGTGTGTTAACCTAAACCACAGGTCCCGGGTTCGAGACCTGTGGAGCGCACCGACTCGTTAGATTTAAATCGTTTTTAAAAATAAAGGATTTTCTGTTTAATCTAATTAGTATATAAATATAATTAAAAACAAAAATATTTCGGGTTAGACACGTAGCTCAGTTGGTAGAGTTGCGTGCACGCGTACGGGAGGTCTCGGGTTCGAGCCTCACCCAGCGCACACATACACACATACGAATCGGTCAAAGTCAACAGTCAACGGTCAACGGTCAAAAAGTCAACATTTTTTTTATTATTTTTATTTATTTATTTTAATTAAAAATCAATTAAAAATACTTAGAAATAACATTTTTAAGGTTAGAAAATAGCCTTAAACTCACAAAAATACACCCAATAATCCTACTAAATTGGATTAATAAAATCCGTTTACTTACCGAACCATAATGTTATTTATCTAGGTTAGTTTCACTCGTGGTTAAAACCAACTTCGCGTGCATTCAACATCATCAACCGAACGCACCCACTGTGAGTGAATCTTACAACTCCCCTTTTTAATTACACGTTTTGGGGTGTGTCATGTGTCATAAAATTAACTCGTTTATTTAAACTTGTGCCATACCATATTGTGATCTAAACTTAGATTGTATACATTGCTTGTAGTTATGTATTTCATTTTGTCTATTTATATGCAATTCATTCATCAGGCCCATCAGTTCCTCGTGTGAGACGAGTTGAGCAACACGTGCCTCAAAACAAATCCATTATTGTTCGTGTGTGTATTATTGAGTTTATATTGTTTGTAGTTATGTATTTCATATTGTCAAGTTTATGCAATTCATTCATTAGGCCCATCAGTTCCTCGTGAGAGACGAGTTGAGCAACGCGTGCCTCTAAACGATCCATTATTGTTCATGTGTGTATTGTTTAATATTAAATTGATTGGTGAATAGGTTTACATCTATTTTTACTCATGTGTGGTTGTGCAATTTGTTTTATAATCAATTAAATAAACTTGTTCAAAGGTTTTCCATAGGATTCACTCGCCAACTTTTTGTTGATCCAAAAACCCTTTTTACACATGATACAGGTGAACAGGATGAAGCAAGGAAAACATAGGAAATGCCTTAGAAGAAAACAATGAAGCCGAGATTGATATTTAGGACATGATGTAATATTGATTGTAATTTTCCATTAAAGTGTATTAATGAATATGAAACGTTAAAATAAATGTCATGAGCTTTGATGATAACCCAATCATGCCCCGATCACCTTTTCCGCTGCGGGTCGGGGTGTGACAGATTGGTATCAGAGCCATGACTATAGGGATATAGGATAGGTTATTAGACCCTTAGAGCCTACACTATAGTTTGCCTAAATTTTAATTGTTTAGGTGGTTACATACAAACTTATGATATTTATTTGTTTCATATTTGTTTATACTTACAGTCAAACATACATACTTATATACACATTCATCATACATATTTCAATGTTCATATATTCAAATCATCATCATACATTTGTTATTCAAAGATTTTGTTGCAATTTTCAAATCTCATCAAAGTAAGTTCTGTGACGGGCATGTAGTAACTGGAAGGGTACAAGTACCGGTAGTCGGAACGTCCTGTCTAGGTTGGCATTCGTATAAATCCAATATAACGGACCAGTTTGCCTACCTGGGGACTAACGATGAGAGTACAAAGGACCTATTATGCCAAAGCATGCCACACCAAACGTCGTTCGAACTAACCCCACTTTGAGGTGTCACCGTGTCTACACCTGGACACATTCCGAATCTCATACGTTATATACATATTTCTCGATTTTCTCCGGTTTTAGTGTACGTAACCAGGCTAACACATGCGAACCATATGAAAAACCCAGTATTCATGGGGCCCACATGATTACGAAGGTGAAGTATGGCGGCATGTAGGGCCTAATGACGAGCAAAGCCCAAGACATCATATGGATGTAGTAGATTTATTTTTCTGTAATTATTTTATGAATGTCCATTCCTAGTGCGACCCATGATCCCAAAAACATCCAACTCATACTCTTGACATGTAATCCTTTTAGATGTCTTCTAACCTCGCCCGTAGGAAGATGAGAGCAGGAAAAGCCCGCGAGCGCATGGCTGCCCTAATCGCTCAACAAATGGCTGCCGTAATACCCAACATTGTAATCCAAGTCCAACAAAGACTTACCGCGAATCCTGTCAATCAAGAAGATCAACACGTTATCAACCCTCCCCCAAATACCACTAAATGCACCTACAAGCATTTCAAATCATGCGACCCTCCAAAATACAAAGGGACTGAAGGTGTCACTGCTCTCCTCCATTGGTTTGAAGAAATGGAGAACACTTTTCTAAATTGCGATTGCCCCGATGATCGCAAAGTGCGTTATGCTACCGGTCGATTATATGGGATAGCACTTACTTGGTGGAATACAGAGAAGGCCAAGCGAGGTGTTGAAGATGCTATGACTTTAACTTGGAATGAATTGAAAGAAATCATGACCAGACGATTTTGCCCAAGGAGCGAAATCAAGAAATTAGAAGATGAGTTCTATTCATTGAAGAAAAAGGAAGGAGACCACACCACATACAACAAAAGATTCCTCGAGTTACATCAAATGGTTCCCAACTTGTTCACCCCCCTCTACCGTTTGATCGAGCACTACATTCGAGGTCTTCCGTCAAAGATTCAAGACTCTGTAATAAGTACCACGCCTGCAACTTTGGAAGCAGCAATGGAGTTAGCTACAGAGCTCACCGAGAACCGAATCCGGAACAAAGACTTCAAGGAGGAGAAGAAGAAGGATAAAGCATCGACTGAAACTTCAAACTCCACCCAAACCGAATCCCCTTCTCAACCCAATTCTAAGAGAAAAAGAGACGGGCAACTTTTCGCTACTATCCAACGTAATCAACAAATTTCACACGCCATACCCATCCAAGCTATCCCAATCACTCAAGTGGCACCCAACTCAACTTACCCAAATAAGAAACCATATCTTGGACCTCACCCTCGATGCAACAACTGTTTTTATCACCATCCCCTTACCTTACCTTGTCGGCTATGTGCAACTTGTGGACGCTATGGTCATTTGAGCAAGGTTTGCCGCACCTTTCAAAACCAAATCTCTCCCCCTACTCAAAACATGATCCAAACCTATCAACAACCCCAATACCCCATGTTCCCATATGTTCGAGCTTGTTTCAATTGTGGCAACCCTACCCACTTTAGAAACACGTGCCCTCGATTGGTTAACATCATCAACACTCAAGCTCAGTCAAACCCAGTTAACCAAGTAAATCAAGAGAATCCAATCACTAGGCCACCAGCAAGGGGAAGAGTTTTCAACATCAACGCCAATCCTGTCGAAGATAATGACGGCCCAAACGAAACCACCCAACTAGTCCTCTTCACCGGAAATCAAGATTCAACTCCAATCGTTTAATGTTATGTTTTTCTTTATCACATAGAACCAATCATAACTTAAGGATAAAGCCAATGGGAATTTGACAAGAGTATGGTGGATACGCCGCTGGTACTTCCTATATATAAGTATTCTTGTCAAAGGATCAGAAGCATTATCTGGCGGTTATGAGAGGTTCCATGTGTAAACTGTTTGAGTAATTATTGTTTATTATTTTCAGTACATGCAATTTCATAGGCCGCCGCTCCCCATTACATTATGAGCGTTGAGCATGTTCCCCATTTCATTATGAGCGTGAACCCGGCGTGCCCACATACGATCGGCTCCGTTTGATTGAGCCTTGATCGCACAGACATTTTTCATTTTCAGTACATGCAATACGATCGGCTCCGTTTGATTGAGCCTTGATCGCACAGACATTTTCATTATCAGTGTCTTGTGGTTGTTGTGTTTGTTGTAGAGTCACATAGAACTAATCATAACTTGCGGATAAAGTCAATGAGAATTTGACGAGAATATGGTGGATACGCCGCTGGTACTTCCTATATATAAGTATTCTTGTCAAAGGATCGGAGGCATTATCAGGCGGTTATGAGAGGTTCCATGTATAAACTGTTTGAGTGATTATTGTTTATTATTTTCAATACATGCAATACGATCGGCTCCGTTTGATTGAGCCTTGATCGCACAGACATTTTCATTTTCAGTACATGCAATACGATTGGCTCCGTTTGATTGAGCCTTGATCGCACAGACATTTTCATTTTCAGTACATGCAATACGATCGGCTCCGTTTGATTGAGCCTTGATCGCACAAACATTTTTTCATTTTCAGTATTTTGTGTTTGTTGTATTGGTTGTAGAGTCACATAGGACTAATCATAATTCACTGATAAAACCAATGAAAATTTGACAAGAATATGGTGGATACGCCGCTGGTACTTCCTATATATAAGTATTCTTGTCAAAGGATCAGAGGCATTGTCAGGCGGTTATGAGAAGTTCTATGTAGGATTTAGTAGTTTCTTGGTAACAAATCATAACTTGCGGATAAAACCAACGAAAATTTGACAAGAATATGGTGGATACGCCGCTGGTACTTCCTATATATAAGTATTCTTGCCAAAGGATCAGAGGCATTATCAGGCGGTTATGAGAAGTTCCATGTAGGATTTAGTATTGTCTTGGTTGAAATTTGTGTTACATTCATATCATCTCGCCATTTAAAGAAATTGGATTGTGTTCTATTTCTACATAAACTAACCTCTCCATCATAACAAACGAGAGAGGAACTGTCACCATTCAAACATATATGCTATCAGAATGTGGATTCAAATATTGGTTGTGTTATTTATGTTCTAAAGTTACATCATAGGACCAATCATAATTTACTGATAAAACCAATGAAAATTTGACAAGAATATGGTTGATACGCCGCTGGTACTTCCTATATATAAGTATTCTTGTCAAAGGACCAGAGGCATTGTCAGACGGTTATGAGAAGTTCTATGTAGGATTTAGTAATTTCTTGGTACATTAGTTGTTGTGTTTATTTATGTTCTATAGTCATAGAACCAATCATAACTTACTGATAAAACCAATGAAAATTTGACAAGAATATGGTGGATACGCCGCTGGTACTTCCTATATATAAGTATTCTTGTCAAAGGATCAGAGGAATTGTTAGATGGTTATGAGAAGTTCCATGTAGGTTGTAGTATTAGAAGTTTTGCTTTAGGATATAACCATATCCTTCCAAACATATCAAAACTCTTGCGCATGATATCATATTTAGCGAATCAACTCCGCTTATCAATATTTTTACCATAGGCAACAAAAAGCGATTCCTGTAACAGGGTACTTAACCCTTACAAGGGACGTTACCGCCTCAAACAAAAACTTAAACTCTTACTCTTTTTCTAAGCATGTAACTGTCAAACTAAACACCATCATTTTTTTTAGTCAAATATATCACTACTTAAATTTCGGGACGAAATTTCTAAAAAGCAGGGGATACTGTAACATCCATCAAAAAACGGATTTACCAAACCCGCTCCGTTTATTAACCGAACAATCAGTTAAAAATTTCGTTGCTTATTTAATGCCTAAAATAATTTTAAATGATACATAATTAATAAGTATATGGGGATATATAATTTGTTTTTGAAAAACTGTTAAAAATAATGAAATAAAAATAAAATGGCACTGCCGGGTTTCGAACCCGGGTCAGTCAACCGTTCAGCAGAGACTTGACGCACACACACTCAACCACTGCGCCACTTATGTTTCTTGTTCATAAATGGAAACAATTAATTCATATCATGAATCTCAAATTCAAAAACCGGCGCACCTAATTGCAGTCGTCGGAAATCCCGACTAACTCGCCAAGAATTGACGGTTACTTCAGTTATAACGTAAACTTTAACTATAACATCGGTTATAACCGACGCCTGAGTCCGCGACACAAGTTATAACTGCCGGAAAGTTTCTAACCGACGAATCAAGTCGGAAATCGGACCAAATTCATCGATGACCTGCCCTATAAATACCTCCTCGAACCTCTGCAAGCTTTTTCACTCAAAACCGCACCCTTTCTCGGCGAAAATTTACTCGCCGGAAAATACCTGCAAATCGCCGGAAAACCGGGTTTTTCACTTCTGTGCCTTACTCTAACCACTGAACACTCAGAACTCATACCGAAGCCACCCACATCCATTTCAAGCTTGCTGAAGACTCTCTGCCGCAGGACACACGTCGCCGGAAGTTTCTGCTGTCACCGGAGTTTCGCCAGAGAAACAGAGGAGTCCAGTCGGTATACCTTACGCTTAAATCTTTCATTCTTTTTATATATCTCACATGTAATTAACCTCAAAACACTAAAGAACATGATTAAAACATCGAACCAGTCGGACTTCCGATTCTGGTTAAATTCAACGTAGAAGACGAAGTTTCAGTTGTGTATATGTATAATTAAAATTAAGTTATAACTCGGGTTAGACACACAGTCCAGCGGTGGACTGTGTGCACATTAAACACGTAAACGTCTCGAGTTCGATACATGTCCCACGCACACTCGCCTTAATAAAAATGCTCGTTTTTTTTACCGAACGAGATTCACTGCTGATATATGTTAACTTTAATAAAAACCAGAATAATAACCAAGATAGACACACAGTCCAGCGGTGGACTGTGTGAATGTTTAAACACACGTCACGAGTTCGAATCCGGACTACCGCACCGGTCCGGACAATTATCCAACTTTTTAAATAAGGCAGAACTGAAATTATTCAATTGTATATAAGTATAATAAAAATCAGATTATATAACAAGTTAAACACACAGTCCAGCGGTGGACTGTGTGTTAACCTAAACCACAGGTCCCGGGTTCGAGACCTGTGGAGCGCACCGACTCGTTAGATTTAAATCGTTTTTAAAAATAAAGGATTTTCTGTTTAATCTAATTAGTATATAAATATAATTAAAAACAAAAATATTTCGGGTTAGACACGTAGCTCAGTTAGTAGAGCTGCGTGCACGCGTACAGGATGTCTCGGGTTCGAGCCTCACCCAGCGCACACATACACACATACGAATCGGTCAAAGTCAACAGTCAACGGTCAACGGTCAAAAGTCAACATTTTTTTATTATTTTTATTTATTTATTTTAATTAAAAATCAATTAAAAATACTTAGAAATAACATTTTTAAGGTTAGAAAATAGCTTTAAACTCACAAAAATACACCCAACAATCCTACTAAAATGGATTAATAAAATCCGTTTACTTACCGAACCATAATGCTATTTATCTAGGTTAGTTTCACTCGTGGTTAAAACCAACTTCGCGTGCATTCAACATCATCAACCGAACGCACCCACTGTGAGTGAATCTTACAACTCCCCTTTTTAATTACACGTTTTGGGGTGTGTCATGTGTCATAAAATTAACTCGTTTATTTAAACTTTTGCCATACCATATTGTGATCTAAACTTAGATTGTATACATTGCTTGTAGTTATGTATTTCATTTTGTCTATTTATATGCAATTCATTCATTAGGCCCATCAGTTCCTCGTGTGAGACGAGTTGAGCAACACGTGCCTCAAAACAAATCCATTATTGTTCGTGTGTGTATTATTGAGTTTATATTGTTTGTAGTTATGTATTTCATATTGTCAAGTTTATGCAATTCATTCATTAGGCCCATCAGTTCCTCGTGAGAGACGAGTTGAGCAACTCGTGCCTCTAAACGATCCATTATTGTTCATGTGTGTATTGTTTAATATTAAATTGATCGGTGAATAGGTTTACATCTGTTTTTACTCATGTTGGTTGTGCACTTTATTTTATAATCAATTAAATAAACTTGTTCAAATGTTTTCCATAGGATTCACTCGCCAACTTTTTGTTGATCCAAAAACCCTTTTTACACATGATACAGGTGAACAGGATGAAGCAAGGAAAACATAGGAAATGCCTTAGAAGAAAACAATGAAGCGTAGATTGATATTTAGGACACGATGTAATATTGATTGTAATTTTCCATTAAAGTGTATTAATGAATATGAAACGTTAAAATAAATGTCATGAGCTTTGATGATAACCCAATCATGCCCCGATCACCTTTTCCGCTACGGGTCGGGGTGTGACAGAAAAGAACTGGAAGCTTTGAATCAGAAAGCATAGTCCTAGCGGCTTCAATCAACGTCCTGTTTTTCCTCTCAGCGACTCCATTATGTTAAGGTGTATAAGGAGCAGAATATTGATGTTCTATTCCCTTGCGAAGACAGTAGAGATCAAGAATCTGATTCTTGAACTCCGTGCCATTATCACTCCTAATCCTCTTGATCCGTGCATCATGGACATTTTCCAGTTTTGTAAAAATATCAATCAGCAGCTTCGCTGTATCATCTTTTGTACCTAAAAAGAATACCCATGAATAATATGAGTAATCATTTGTGACAACTAAACAATAGTACTTCCCACCTATGCTCCTTACGTTCACTGGACCGAATAGATCTATATGAAGTAATTCATAAGGGGCATCTATGGAATATACTGTTTTAGATTTATGAGGTTTCTTATGCCGTTTTCCCTTTTGACATAGAAGACATTTATCTTCCATATGAAACCTCTGCACTGACACCCCTTCCACTAAACCGTTTTTAATAATATAATTCATTTTTCGTTAGTAGATGTGGGCCATGCTCCTATGCCACAGCATTGACTCAGCCTCAGATGCTTTTAACAATAAACACGCCACCACTGGATAAGCATCCTTAGCACCCATGTCCATGACATAAATGTCATTCCTCCTCGGTGCTCTCATCACAATCCAATCGTCAAGTCTCATCAAACTCGGTTTCGACACCAAAGCTCCAGACTTAGTAAAATGGACCGAGTGACCCTTTTCGCAGACTTGTGACACGCTCATCAGATTGTGTTTAACATGCTCGACATAATTCACTTTCTCCAATTTGATCTTCCCATTGGTCACTTTTCCTCGACCTGTAATGTGTCCTCCTTTAGCACCTTCAAAATTCACATAACCTCCATCTACATTTTCAAACTAAGTCAACAATCTCGCATCCCCCGTCATGTGCCTGGAGCAGCCACTATCAACATACCAAAAGTTGATAATCCTCTTTAGTTGCTCCTTCACAAACCAACAAGAAATTAATTAGATTGGGGGACCCAAGACTTAATGGTCTTGGGTTTTCCAAATTCATCAATTACTTGAACATCCATCCAATGTCCATCACTCCTAACTGGAGTGTTGAATCTAGGACCTGTTGATAGAAATGGGGTTTGATTTCCATGAGGTCTCTGGTCCTGAGGTTCCCTATACAAGTTTGAACTTTGTAACCTTTGAAAATTTTGGTTTTGAGACCTTGATTGATTCCAAGAAGTTTGATAGTGAAAATTTCTAAAGCCACTGTTATAAAAATTTAGACCACCAACATTCTGGTATCGATTTTGATATTGACCTTGACTTCTGAAATTACTTTATTGACCATCAAAATTATTCCTTATTGGCGAACTACTTCTAGGTCTATCATATCCGCCTGATGTAGATTCAGGCTGAAACCTTTGTTGATTTCTTTGAAAACGAGGAACTTGTTGAGTTCCTGTTTCAGCCTTACTTACACCAACAACACCCTCTTGTTGCTTAGAAGCATATATCTTTCGTGAGTTGGACACTTTTGCTCACCATCACCACTCTTCTTTGGTGATCTTTCTCTCTTGTTGTCACTCACTGGTGCTTCACTCTTTTTGTTAGCACAACAGCTAGCTACATGTCCTTTGGTGTGACATTTGAAGCACAGTCTTTTTGCCGAAGACTTCTTTAAAGAAGCCTTTGGACTAGATCCATCAGGTGAAGATGATGATGCCTTAGAAGGATCTGGTTTAGTTTGCTCAACATCAAATTTTTCGTTGTTTTTATCTTTAGCAAACTACACATTCGTTTCGTTTTCAATAATAGCAGTTTCATTTTTCATGTCACTTCCCTGAACAAAATTAACCTTTTTAAGAAAAGTTTGTTACTTGTTTTTAGGAGGTGCATTATTTGTTTTCAAAACTGGTTCCTTGTTATTTTCCTTCTTGACACTAGCATTATCATAGTCAGAAACATCACCACATTCTGATGAGGAACTACTAGGTGTAATTGACACAAAGTCTGTTAAATCATCTTCATTTGGCAAGAATGAATAGTCATGACTAAGAGGTGGTGGAACTTCATTGAAACCCTGGAAGCCCATACACGTCTTGTCACTACTTTTCTTCAAGCCACCCATCATGTGTTTCATTACAAAAGTAGAATCACTGAATTGATTTAATTTCTTTTCAAGTTCAACAATTTTCAATTGTGTGTCTGACAACTCTTTGCATTTTTCAGAAATCTCTTGTAGGTCCCCTAATCCGTATGGATCTTCACAGAATCGTCTATCCACCATAGAGTACAAAATCCTCTAGATCAGATTAACAAAGAAAACCGAACAATATCAAGAACATGAACAAACACTTTCAATTCGTCTTCTATTGATTATCTAACACGAATGTTTACAATCAATTCAAGACTCACACAAACTCTCTCTGAAGTGATTAACTGAGCAACCTTAACCGTAATGCAATCTCTTTATATATAGACAAGTTTGCAACTGGGCTAGGGTTTCACCACATGGGCTCAAATTGGTCTAGGCCCAATTCGCCTACCACTCACTATAAAGTGTCTGGTTTAGCCCAATCACTTCTAATCAACTACCAAAATACTAAACCCGTTAACTGTTTATCGTTTTACTAATTACAAGATATCCAAAGACCAAATCTAAGCTGTTGTCACAAATATGCACCAACAAACTCCCTCTTGACAATAGCTTCATAAACAATTTTGTCTTTAGTCATATTGCAATCTTCAACGTCTTTAGTCTTTGGATAGCTTCAGCTTTAGTAACTTCTGTCAGCAACAGACTCCCCCTAAGCTGATGCATCCAATCACCAAATCTTCTAAATCGTTAGTGCTTGAATAAACTCCACTTTAGCACTTGCATAGCAATCTTCAAACTCTTTAACTTTGTCTGCAATGTAGAAAGGATGTTCTACCATGCATCCAAGAAAACTCTCTTCACCAAACTTCACAGCAACATACTGCTACAATCTGTATACTATAAAACAAACATCTCGAGAAACCATAAGAATTTATCAGCACAAGTTAACAAATTATTATTATTCAAGAGATAGTAAAACTGTATCACAGATGAAGCACTTCTCAACTCAGACCACATACTTAAAATTTTTAAGCACACTGAACCTGCAAGATTTTAGAATTTTGAAGTCATCTTCTAACACCATCTCCCCTATCAGTAACAACTCCTCCATGAACAACCATTTTCCGTACATTAAGAATTTACAAGAAAATGAAATCTTTTTGGATTTTTATATTTTTTGAAAGCAAATAAATTATGAAATAATAAACACTCTGTTTTTGTGAGAATCATCGTTAAGAAGATCATATTAGCAACATCAAACTGTTTTCACACTATTAGATAATTCTATATGTAATTGTCATGACAAATAGTTCAAGACGATTACTAGTATTGTTTATTCCACTAAAACAAAAATACATGAACATTTCAAGTAACATTACCTAGTATTATGTTAAGGTAAGTTTATACTGATATACTAGTGTGTCCCACTTCAGGACATACCCCCACGATCAAGGTATGCACAAAGATTTCTCGTAGTAAGTGAGTATAGTGAAATTCATCAACGTTAGATAATTGTGATCAGGTCAGTACTTTCGTACAACAAAAAGACCAATATCCAACGAGGGTTAGGGAAAATACCAAATTTTGGTACGATTGACGCAATTTGCACGTTTGAATGACTCTCTAGGAGAGCTTCTTCAATTTCTGGGATTTGGCATTTTAGCTCTTTAAGATATCCTGGTTGTGCCTAGGTCAGCATATATCTGGATGCAGCAGAAGGACAACCCTGATACCCTGGATGAAATAACGATATAAAGACCTAAAATCTCATATTTTGACAATCTATCAACGCAAGATAACCATATGCCACTGATATGTTACCCACTCATACACAGTTCGTTATGTTTATATCACCAAGGTAAGTTGATTATTTCATGCCTTTTGCCTACTGGTACATCATATGATGAAGCTGCTATCACACTTAGGCAATCTAATCTTAATTTCAGTGTGACAGCCTAACTTGCTGATGTACTATCATTTCTATTTTTTTATGTTTTGATTTTTGAAAAAAGTAAATTATATACAAAATTTTTTATGGAAAACTAGTTATTCAGGATTCCTCATCCCGTTGAGTTCGACTAAATGTTCAAAACGAGCCCTGTCAAATGCTTTTGTGTAAAGATCTGCTAGGTTATCTAGTGTGTCGACTTGATGCAGTTCAATCAATTTCTTTTCAGCACAATCCCGTATAAAATGATGACGAATGTCAATATGTTTTGTGCGACTGTGTTTTACGGGATTGTTGGTGATTGAAATAGTGGCATTATTGTCTATCATAATAGGAGTACGAGTGAAATTCAAAACCATAATCGCGCATATGCTGTTGGATCCAGAAAACCTGAGAGCAACAGCTACCCACAGCAATATATTCAGCTTCACACGTAGAGGTAGACACGCAAGACTACTTCTTGCATTGCCATGACACGCTCCTCCATCCTAAGAACTGACAACCACCTGTGGTAGACTTTCTGGTTGATTTGCATCCTCCAAACTCCGAATCAGTGAAAGCAACAAACTTCAAATAACTAGCAGCTAGATACCATAACCCAAGTTTAGGTTTCCCCTTCAAGTAACGAAGAATTCACTTCACCGCTTTCATATGTGACTCTTGTGGATTCGCTTGATATCTGGCACAAATACACACTACGAACATGATATCAGGTCTTGAAGCAGTCAAGTACATTAGAGAACCAATCATTACCCTGTATTGAGTTGGATCAACATTCTCCATACTCTTATGATCTGGACCAAGATTGTGATTCTCGCAAATAGGGGAGTTGAAAGTAGCAATCCTCCATTTTGAAATGAGACAAAATGTCATACACATACTTCGTCTGATGTATAAACATCCCATCCTTCTTCTGTTCAACTTGTAAACCCAAAAAGTATGACAGTTCACCCATCACACTCATTTCGAACTTGCTCTTCATTACCTCCTCGAATTCATGACACATGTTCTCATCAGATGACCCAAAAATGATGTTATCTACGTATACCTGAACCAGCAGAAAGTCTTCCTTATTTCTTTTAATGATAAGTGTACTGTCAATCTGACCTCTTTCAAAACAATTCTTTAACAAATGTGTTGACAGTGTCTCATACCACGCCCTAGGTGCTTGATGCAATCAATACAATGCCTTATCAAGTCGATAGACTCGATCTGGATAATCTGGATCAGTAAACCCATCTGGTTGTGAGACATACACCACTTCTTGGACTTTTCCATAAATAAACACACTCTTCACGCGAAGTTGGTAAACTTTGAAGCACTTGAATGAAGCAAACGCTAGGAACAAACAAATTGCTTCCAACCTTGCTACTAGCGCAAACACTTCATTGTAATCAATCCCCTCCTACTGATTGAACCCTTTCACCACTAACCGAGCCTTATTCCTAATCACGATCCCTCGGTTGTCTTTCTTGCACTTAAAGACCCACTTGGTGCCTATTTCCTTCTCTCTTTCAGGCAAGTCAACTAGCTCCCAAACCTATAACTTCTTAAACTGAGCTAGTTTCTCTTGCATAGCTTCAACCCAACAATTATCTTTTAGAGCCATGTGAACATTCTTCGACTCCTCTTAGGCAATAAAGCAGCTATACAAACACTCATGTAACGTCCCAGTCTTCTGAATCGAAGTAAATAAACAGGAACCTTCGATCACACCTCTTCTTATCTGAACACCTGTAGCAGCATCACCTATGATGTTCTCAACTGGATGATCTCTGCTTGTGCGTGTAGTAGCGACGGTGTCTACAACTAAATTATCTCCCAGATTAGATCCAATCTTCCCCTGAAGAATGTTCTTATTAGCAAACGGATTAGTAAAGTCCTCCCCCTGAATAGATTCAGACTCACTATCACTTGAGTCCTGTGGAGCTGCACTGGAAGAAGTTTCTGGAGCGTATGTCATTGATATACTCGATCTAGGCATGAAGTCACCCTCTTCATCTTCACTGATAACAGTTTGAATCACTTGAGACGCATCTGCATTGGAAAAATCAGGAATATTAAATTATTTAAAGGCACTATCATAATCATATAATATAGCAGGACCACTCGTTTATTTTTGAGGTGAATAACTAGTGATTTCCATGTTAAACACAACCTTAATTTTACCAGTTTTTAGATTAAAAACCCTTTTATTTGGTGTTCCAGGCATATAGCCTAGAAAGTAACCCTCGTCAGCTACCTCACCGAATTTTTTCTTATCTTTATTTCGCACAATGGTGTTGGGTAATCCAAAAGGTTCAAAGCCTTTTATGTTTAGTTTCCGGTTAAACAGTAGTTCGTGACATGTTTTGTTGAACCATTTAACCGCCAAAACTTTGTTTAGGACATAACATGCTGTCTTCACAGCTTCTCCCCAGAAGAGAACTGGAAGCTTTAAATAAAAAAACATAGTCCTAGCGGCTTCAATCAACGTCCTGTTTTTCCTCTCAGTGACTCCATTATGTTAAGGTGTATAAGGAGCAGAATATTGATGTTCTATTCTCTTGCGAAGACAGTAGAGATCAAGAATCTGATTCTTGAACTCCGTGCCATTATCACTCCTAATCCTCTTGATCCGTGCATCATGGACATTTCCAATGTTGTAAAAATATCAATCAGTAGCTTCGCTGTATCATCTTTTGTACCTAAAAAGAATACCCATGAATAACGTGAGTAATCATGTGTGACAACTAAACAATAGTACTTCCCACCTATGCTCCTTATGTTCACCAGACCGAATAGATCCATATGAAGTAATTCATAAAGGGCATCTATGGAATTTACTGTTTTGGACTTCTGAGGTTTCTTATGTTGTTTTCCCTTTTGACATGGAAGACATTTATTGTCCACGTGAAACCTCTACACTGGCACCCCTTCCATTAAATCGTTTTTAATAATATAATTCATTTTTTGATAATGGATGTGGGCCATGCGTGTGTGCCACAGCATTGACTCAGCCTCAGATGCTTTTGACAGTAAACACGCAATCACTGAGGAAGAATCCTTAGCACTCATGTCCATGACATGAGTGTCATTTCTCCTTGGCGCTCTCATCACCATCCAATCATCCAGTATTACCAAACCAGGTTTCAACACCAAAGCTTCAGACTTAGTAAAGTGGACGGAGTGACCATCGTCGCAGACTTTAGATATGCTCATCAAATTGTGTTTTAGCTGCTCGACATAATTCACTTTGTTCAATTTGATCTTCCCGTTGGTCACTTTTCCTCGACCTGTAATGTGCCCTCATTTAGCACCTGCAAAATTCACATAACTTCCATCTATATTCTCAAACTTAGTCAACAACCTCGCATCCCCGTCATGTGCTTGGAGCAGCCACTATTAACATACCACAAGTTGATAATCCTCCTTAGAAGCTCCTGCACAAACCAACAAAAATTAGTTAGATTGGGGGACCCAAGCCTTAATGGTCTTGGGTCTTCCAGATTCATCAACCACCGAAACATTCATCCAATATCCATCACTCCTAATAGGAGTCCTGGATTCAGACCTGTTGATGGAAATGGTTTTTGATTTCCATTGGGTCTTTGGTCCTGCAGTTTCCTAAACAAGTTTGAACTTTGTGACATTTGGAAATTTTTGTTTTGGTTCCATAAATTTTGATGATAATAATTTCTAAAGCCGTTGTTATAAAAATTTCAACTACCAACATTCTGATATCGAGTTTGATATTGACCTTGACTTCTGAAATTACTTGATTGACCATTAAAGTTATTCATTCAAGGTGAACTACTTTGAGGTCTTGCATATCTGCCTGATGTAGATTCAGGCTGAAATCTTTCTTGATTTCTTTGAAAATGAGGAACTTGGTGAGTTCCTTTTTCAGCCTTATCTACACCAACAACAACACTTTGTCGCTTGGTAGCAGATATCGTTGGTGAGTTTGAAACCTTCTGCTCACCATCACCAATTTTCCTGGTGATTTTTCTCTCTGTCTCTCATTCATTTGTGCTTCATTCATTTTGTTAGGACAGCAGCTAGCTACATGTCCCTTGTTGTGACATTTGAAGCACGATCTTCTAGCCGAAGACTTCTTAATTAATGTCTTTGGTTCAGATTCATCAGGTGGCGATGATGATGATGATGATGAAATGATGATGAAAATGCCTTTGAAGGATCTTGTTTAGTTTGCTCAATTTCTGAATTTTCTTTGTTTTTATTTTTAGCAAACTGCACATTTGACTCTCTTATAATAACAGTTGTCTCTTCTTTCACATCACTCCCTTTAACAAAATTAATTTTTTTAACAAACATTTGCTTTTGATTCTTAGGGTGTGTATTCTTTTTTTTCAAAACCACTTCTTTGTTATTATCCTTCTTGGCATTCTCAGACACATCAACCTTCCCTGATGTGGAACTACTAGGTGTAGTTGACACAAGTCTGTTAGCTCTTCTTCGTCTTGCAAGAAAGAATAGTCATGAACAAGAGGTGGTGGAACTTCATTGAAACATTTGAAGCCCACACTTGTCTTGTCATTACTCTTCTTCAAGCCATTCATCATGTGTTTCATAACAAAAGATGAATCTATGAATTGATTCAATTTCTTTTCAAGATCATAAATTTTTAGTTGTGCTTCTGACAACTCTTTGCATTTTTCAGAAATCTCTTTTGTTTTGTCACTCATCATATCATGAGCTAAGTTAATAATTTGAAGTTTTTCATTTAGTTTACAGGTTAAAATATTGATTTCTTCTTCATAACCTTTAATTTTCTTCAAAAATAATGACTCATTTCTTTTTAAGAAAAAGTTTGATTCTTTTATGCTCGAGAGCTCATTTACCAGACTTTTGTTTTGTTTTGTTAACGTGTCAACGACATTTTGCACTTCACCATATTTTAAGCAAACAGAAATACCAGAGCTAGAATGTACCTCTCCTGTTGATTTGCTTAGATCGGCCATGAAAGCAGCAAAATCAGCAGTCATTTTATTATCTGTTGTAACGCTTCGCTTTTGTAACTTTCCATTTTAGTAAGTTTGCTTCGTGTTTCTATAATTGGAAAGCCCAAACCTTTTAATCATATTTCATTTCCAAATCATTGTAAATCTAAGGCTTTGATTGTAATCAAATTGATCGATTATACGCAATTCGCAATCTTTATACACACTTACATCTATGATCATACACGCATTCATTATGCAATATATAAGTTCGAATCAACTTGCATATTCTTATCATATATTCATGAAAGTTAAACGTTCAAATCAATTAGCAAGTTAAACTCAAAATAAAAAGACTATTTGATATCTTGAATCATGTTACACTTATGTAAACACTTGCAAGTTACGTTTAGGGTTTATGTAACACCTTAAATCATGATATAATCTTCCAAAAACACTTCACACTTGATTATATATAAAATACATAATTTAAGTAACAATTAAAACCTTTTATATAAAATAAATAACAAAAAAAGAACAAGGCAGCTTGCGGCCGCAAGCTGCCATATACATGTTCCCTCTTGTTTCAAGTTTAAACCAACACCTAACTTCATTAATGCAACTCTAACTTAAACCCTAATCCATCCTATATATAAACAAGCATTCCCCCATCCATTTCCCACTTTTTCAATCCTCCAAACACTCCAAAAACTCTCTCAAAGTTCAGAACTTTATGCTGAAATACTTCCGCTTGCAAGTGAGTTTCAACTCACTTCCTTCTTTGTTTAAACCTTGTTTTTTCTTCTAACACCCTTGGATAACCTCTAGGAAGGTTCTCACAAGTTTGCTTTGGCAAATTAAGGTGAAACCTCATCATTTTGAGGTCCAAAAATGTGTTAAACTTTCTGCCCATTTTTATCTTTTCAAACTTTAGAAGTTTCAAAGTTTTCTTCATGTTTTATTCCTCAACAATGTTTGCTAAGCCCCATGGGATGTTACCATAGGTTTTTCATGGAAAACCAAGGTGGAACAATACCATTTTTAGGGCTAAACTTTCTATTTTGGAAGTTAAACTTATAAACTTTTCTTGAACTTGTTTTAATCTTAACAACTCTATGCTATGTGTGCCTCTAATCAAGTTTATGGTTAGTGAGCTAGCTAGACTTGTTCCATACAAATCAAGAGGTATAACATGCCTCTAAACTTGTGGTTTTAACTAGGGTTTCAAACCCACAAGTTTATGTTGGTGAAGGTGTGATTACATGGAGGCCTTGGCTATCCAACTTTTCAATCCACCCCTCACTTGATTATTTCTATACATTAAGCTACGGTTCACCTTCACTTGAGTAACAAGGCTACGACACGTCCCCAAACGTTGCCATGTTCGTGATGCACGCACCTAGCTTGCTTATTCAGTTCGAAGCGTAGCTTAGTGAAGTACTTTATTCATGACCATCCGGATTGTCCTTGTGGCAATTTGTGTATTGGTGAATCTTACGAAAGAGGTTTAGGACGGTTATCCTCCGACCTGCATGCATGACTTCTATGACATCCATGACTTATATGAAATCTATGATTTATATATGATAAACTTGTAATAGTATATGTAAACTATATATGTAAATAATAAACATAACCGAACCTTTGACGATGACCATATGTTGTCCTAATATTAGGTTATTTTATCTAAGACCTAACCATCATTTCGATTCTATTGGGCATGACCCCTAAAAACACAAACACCCTTCGGGGCTTATAGTGTCAAAAATGAGCATTAACGTTTAGATAAATACTTTTGAATATACATACTTTTGCGTACTTTAAATTCCTAAAGTTACCAAACTCCATCCTCATTCCAATACTCGTACACCTACATTTCCTTGTGTAGGATAACTCGGTGTTAGTCCCCCTAATCAATCTAAATGCTTTCACGGAATTAACTTTGCAAAACCGTTAGTACACTCGACATCCTTTATGCTTTACACTTTTGGGTGCAACATGTTAATCTATCATAAACACACTAATCACACTTTTAGTCTATGTCACATAAACCATCCATCATACATGCTTTAGTTATGTGATACTTGAATTGTAAACTTGGTACATTCTTATGTGATACTAAATGTCATTAACTTAGATCAAGCCTCCCTTAACATGTAAAGCGCTATAGGAGTAATGCACCGCCCGTATTCTTGTGGTCAATGTTAAGTTTTAATCTATTTTATGCGATACACTTGGGGGAATCGGTACTAGTGGGGCTAGAAGTAGGGTGAATCCGACCAAGAATGTCAGGGATTACCTTGGCCATGAACTTCATCGTCTCCTTCTTGGTCATTGTGTCACCATTGTTGGTGTGCTTCTTGGAGTCGGAGTTTTCAACGTCATAAGACATCTAAAGGAGTTAAAACAAGGGAAAGGATGAGACTTGATCACAATGGTTTTGTAAAATAGTGTTTTGTTTGTATGACATTTCACGTATCACATAGTATTCCACAAAGTTTGTATAAATATAGCATGTGTTTGCATAACATAAGTACGTATAAAAACGTTAAGAGTAGTAAATTTAGTTGGTTCACGATTATTAGAGTTGTTTTATATTGCAACGAAAGTATGATTTGTGCGTTTGAAATGATAAACGTATCAAAGTAAAATACATAGAAATTGTTGCACATAAAAGGAGAGGCTCGATAAAACATGGGAGTGTTTCAGTTTAGAAACTTTGACTATTCCAAGGTGAATCGAAAGCCCATTCGAATTAGGGAGACATGTTTTGGCCTAATAAGTAAAATACTCTCACCAACTAGCGGTTAACGACATCTTCTTTTTCTAGTTACTACATGTCCCAAATTGATCGAAAATTCAAACTTTAGGGGATTGAAAATCGAGGAGTGGGACTAGTTATCAAGATGCGGGTTTCACTCCTAACTTGATAGCATTGTACCCTAAGTGTGGTTTGTATCTACCATACGAGGAACAAGTTCCGACTCGTTGGTAAGATCCCCTAGAGTATGAAATGAAAGTTTTCCATCAAGATGTGGATATCACTCCTAACTTGATGGAGTAACTTCATGTAAAAGCGAATACGCGAAGTGGGGGACTTCACCAAAAATTGCAGGCCATGGGCCTATCTTGGTGCAAATCACCTCGTTGGTGAAATACAAGTGTCTTCATGTCTTCATGTGTGTTTGTGTCAGCCTTAGGAAAAGCGGGTATCATTGTAAAAAACAGGGCTAGATCAGAAGCAGAACATGAAAAGTTTGGACGTTTTAATCGATGGATAGTTCACTTCGTATGTAGTGGGCTCACTTCGTGCGAAGCCGTTCAGTTCACACGAAGAGGTTTAATTCGCACCAAGCACTTCAGTTTGCACAAAGGTCTCAGTTCGTATGAAGGGGGGTTTGTTTGGTGCTTAGACTATAGACTAGGTCAAATCGTGCGATTTTTCCTAATTCCCTAAAGTTATGGCTCTGATACCAATTGGTCACACCCCAATCGATGGCAGAATTATCGGGATGGACGTAAATAGATTGTGTAAAACTTCATAACACTAGTAATGTGAAAAGTATTTAAATAACTCGATTTTCATTTTATACTAAGATTTCAAGTACATTGATTTGGAACGAAATAGAACATCAAAAATTTGAAATACAACATTGGAATCAAAGATACAAGTACAACATAAGTCTAATTTAAAGATGAGTTTCTAAGTTTCCCTACTAGATTCCATGCATCCATAACATTATCGTCAACCTGCAACATATATTAAATTATAGTTCAACACAAAAGCATTGGCGAGCATACAAGTTTGTCTACTATACATAATAAAAGATTAACGTTCCACATGGCATAAACGTTTACGTAAGCTATTCATAGCAATGAGTAGACCGTTTTTTACTTAACATGACCTTATGAATACGGGTGGTGCATTAATCCTATAGCGCTATACATGTTAAGGGAGGCTTGTACACAGTTAATGACCTAGCATACAGCATTCGATTCTAGCATGAACAAGTAGCAAGTATTCGTGTTAAGCATGTATGTATAAATGTTTGTTTTGTGATTAGAATGAAATATAGTGATTTACTGTGTTTGATAAGGCATAGATGTTGCACCCCAAAGTGTAAAAGTTAAAGAGGGAAGTCGAGTATGCTCACAATTTTGCAAGCTTCCTAGTACTCCGTACGTAGAGAGTCGAAGTGATGCAACCCGAAGTTTCCCTACATGGGGTAAACAGGTGGTCGTGGTATACTGAGTCGGACAATAGATCCAGATTCTGAAGAAAAAAGTACGGAAAAGAAAACGGGAAAAATGCCACTTCGTCCGAAGTGGACTGACCACTTCGTGCGAAGTGGACTGCTCACTTCGTGGAAGTGAACTGACCACTTCGTGCGAAGTGACAGTTCTATGATGTTTTTGTTCCCGTTTATACCCATTTCAACACTGAATTATCTGAACGGGGATTTTGACAACGAGGTAGAACAATCTCAGCTCCCAAAGGTAACCATAACTTAGTTAATATTAGGAACGAGACTGAGATGGAAAGTAAGTTTAGAGCAAAATTTTAGTCTAAGTTTTAACAATTACATCACAGATGTCAAGCATGGAGGTACATATGCCTCGTATGATTCACCAAAGCACTAGAGTTATCAACGTAGTGATAAATCTGGTTGGTCATGAATGTATAGAAAGTAAATTACAAAAACATGCACAAGTGTTGGTGGAACTTAATTCGGATAGCCAAGCTTCCAACGTACTCACATCAGTTGAAATGAAAGTTCATCAGAACTTGGTTTAGCTCACACACTTGGTACAAAAGAAAAATAAAGTAAAAATAGAAGAGGAGTTATAAATCACAAGATGTTAGTGAGTTAATCTCACTTAGAACAATCTGGAATAGCTCTGCTTAGAATCCGTGAGTCTGGGAGTGGAAATGAGGAGATTCGGGAATATTGAAGTGGGGAAGAGGACGAGTATTTATAGAGAAACAGGTCAGTTCGTATGAGCTGGCATCACTTCGTACGAAGTGGTATTTATTTCATGCGAAGTGTCCTCACTTCGTGCGAAGTGGAATGCACTTTGTGCGAAGTGACCTCACTTCATGCGAAGTGACTTGTTCGGTCTGTTTTCACGTGTTATAGCTAGTTTTTAAGTATTTTAAGAATGCATGAATGATGTATAAGTATAATCGCATATAAAACTAGTATTTGAATACTCTAAGTATGAATCTCTTGCATATAATCACGTATTCAAGGTTGTAACGTATAGTTTAAGTATGTAACATGTGTAAGTATCAAATAAGTTCCTATTATGATCATATTCTCAGAGTATAGATGTTGAAAATGAAAGATACGATTACGATACAAGTTTCTAAAATAGAATTACAACAATACTTTCTAAACAGGGAAAGTACAAGAATACGAGGCGTTACATCATGCACTAGGTTGTGTTTCTGGAGAATTATTTGGGATGGCATGACTTCCTGTGAACAAATACAAAAAAAATGCTTATTAGAAGATTAGCCCGAGCCCGTGTCAAGTTGGCACGACCCTTTGCTGTCAAGAAAAAGTTTTTGTTTTCAGGCTCCCAGATACTGGAGGTTGGACACGACCCGTGCTCCTGTAACACAAGCCCCGTGTCTTAATTCCAGTAACCAAAAAACAAATTCTTTCCTTTGATGTAGGCCAAACACGACCGTGTGTTGATCAAACACGATCCTATGTTGATCAAACACGGCCCTGTGTTGTTTCTACAGAAAGATGAAAAATTTAAGAAAAAGAAAAAAAACCTAAAAGAAATATTATAAAAGCATAAAAATGATTAGGCCGCCAATTTTAAACTTTCTTAAAATTCTTGTATCCCCAGCAACACACAAAAAACTTGACGTGATGGAGCGTGAGTGGTTTTTAGATATCTATTTTAAGTACTTTTAACTCGTTTATTCAAGCTTTAAATTTATAAAACACGATATGCAACTATCACTCTCTACAACACGTTAGGGCAAGTGCACCCATCGTTGGCGTAGTATAGTGATGGTAAGATACCGAGGTCGTCCAAGGACACAAGAACTTTTAATACCGGAATATAGTCGACGTCTAATCTGATCAAATTTTTAGGAAAACCTTTTTTATAAGTAAAAATAAAGAAATAACTAAAATAATAAAAAAAACAAATAGACAAGATAGAATCACTTGGTTCCGACTCATTATTTACATATCCTTTGCTGCTTTCCATGCTTTGGGTTTTTTAAGAAATTATCTTATTAAAGTGGCATGTCCCTCTTTTGGAGGCAACACTAACCTCAGCCATATTGGTCTGAGTGAGCAGGGTTACAGTCCTGCAAGGCCAGAATATTGAAAAATAATTAAGTAAGTTATTAATGCAAAATGAGGCATGTCCCTCTTTTGGAGGTAACACTTCCCTCGGTCATATTGGTCTGAGTCAGCAGGGATAAAGTCCTACAAGGCCGTTAATTTTTAATAGTAATTTATAAATAAGGGATTCAAGCCTTTCTTACTTCCCCTGATTTGATGCTATCTGCCTCAAGGGAAGTCCTAATATGCTTGAACCAAGTCCACATAGGATCTATACACTGAACGAGGCAAGAACATTACCTATACCACCCTTCTAACCCCCTTCAAGGCAGTTAATGTGCTTTATATGGACCGTAAAGACGCGAATGAGTTAATCAACGAAACATGAAGGATGATAGAATAAAATTCACTTTCAATATAAAAAACTAGTTGTTAAAGTCATTTATACATACACAATTAAAAAGTTAACCAAAGCTAAGAAATCAAAAGTAATACATAAATAACTTGTCTTCACCAAGTGATGTAAGAGATTAGCCAAGCATGGCCTTTGTTTGACAAAAACTCTTACGATCAATCTTGGATCTCGAGACTACATACACACTCTAGGATGGATGATGGATGAATGTGGTGGATGATGGTTGTATTGTGGTGGTGGAGTGGTGGCAGGTGTGAGAGAAGAGGTTTGCCAAGGGATGAGTTGGAATAAATCCAACCACCCCTATTTATAGCTGGGAACAGACCCTTCACACGGCCTTGTGCCCTGCGGGCACGGCCCCGAGTCTTCCTTCTTCTCTGTCTTCATTTAATACACATGTCAAATCAGTCTACTACACGGCCCCGTGTGTCAAGGGGACGACCTCATGGCCATTGGACTTGCTGTAATTTCCTAGATATGCAAATCTGGAAGTTGACCACGGCCCGTGTCTTCAGGGGCACAACCCTATGTCTCTTGTTTGCTTCTATTTGTCTTCTTCTAATCTTAAATCTTGAGGGGCATGGCCCCATGCCGACTAGGCCGGCCGCGTGCTTGACTTTTGATTCGTTGTTTTTGTCTTTGGGGTGAAGCTTGGAGGGTTGGTATAGTGTGTTATCTTCTCGTCTTCTATACTTATCCTGGTTTTTGTCATTAATTTGTTCCTTTTGTACATTTAAGCTCTTTTAATCCTGAAAATCAAAAGTAAACAAAGTAACACACTTTTTCCCAAAATTAGTACTAAAAATGGTTGATTTTATACCATACTGATACAATTTATATGTTGCATTGACGCATATAAGTGTAAAACTTAAGCAAGTTACTAGCTTCAAGAATCCAACAGAAATGTAAATGTTGATAAGACTTGGTAAACCCTTCTATGATTAAAGATCTCCATAATATAATGGTTTTCTGTCAATGCTCAAGAATGCCTTTATTTGTTGAGAGAAGAACTTGTTTTAAATGTGGAGAATTTGGCAACATAATCAAGAATTGTTAAACCCAGCAAAACCTAGATTTGTTGAGAAAGACCCTCTTGAACCAACTTGCCAGCGTCGATCTGTTTCTCCAAAACAAGAAAAACGTATTGTTAAGAACAAGAAGAAAAACAGAGATGTAAACAAGTAAAAATAATTGAAAAAGCGTGAAAACCGGATTCTTCAGAAAGGAAACCAAGTTCTTCAAATTTAATAAAACTAGGATTTGTTAAAAATGTAAAGAATAGTCATTCTGGTAAATTTCAAAAATCTTGGAAACCTAACACGGTGATGGTTCAAGAGGAGGCCCACAATTTCCAAATGATCAAGAAATAGAAATCACATTTCTTGATGATAAGGGTCGACCCAAGACCACTAAGGCTTGGGTCCCCATCTCAAACTGATCGAGTATTGAAATGTAAAGGGTGTTCCAGGAGGAACTGTGAATAGTCATTGGATTGTTGATAGTGGAGTATCGAGGCACATGACAGGCGACTTAAGGCTGCTTTATATGTGAAAAGTATTCGAGGAGGTTATGTTGCTTTTGCTGGAGAAAAGGGCTGATACATCACTAGAGAAGGAATGGTATCCAATGGTGTTGTTAGCTTTGATAAGATCAATTATGTTCATCAAATTGATCACAATCTTCTTAGCGTTTCTCAAATTGCAACAAGAAGTTCACAGTTCATTTTGATGATGTCGGATGTTATGAGCTAAAACATGGTTTCAAGATTCCCAAAGAATGGATTCTCCTGTCGGCTCCAAGAATTAATGACTTGTATATTCTTGACATGAGCCAAGCCATTTCCACGTCTGTACAAGTTACATGTTTTGTCTCAAAAGCACGAAAATGAATCAATCTCTTGGCACAGACGAATGGGACACATTCACTTCAGGAAAATAAATTATTTGGTGAAAAACAATCTTGTGAATGGTGTGCCAGTGAAGAATTTTCATCTACAAGACGTTTGTGTATCATGCCAAAAGGGAAAGCAAGCGAGAAAATCTCATCCTGTGAAAAAGATTAACACGGTGAATATGCCTTTGGAACGTCTTCATATAGACCTCTTTGGACCTATGAAACATAAGACTACCTTTGGTGATTCATATTGTTTAGTAGTTACTGATGACTACTCAAGATTTTCATGGGTGAATATGTTGGCACACAAGAGTGAAGTTCCTGAAATCCTCAAGAATCTCCTAACTCTGCTTGAAAATTTGTACAGTTTGAAGATAAGGAGAATTAGAAGCGACAACGGCACTGAATTCAAGAATCAAGTTATGGATGAGTTCTGTTCTTCTAAAGGCATTCTGCATGAGTACAGTTCTCGATACACTCCATAACAAAATGGTGTCGCTGAGAGGAAAATAGAACTCTAATTGAAACAACAAGAACTATGCTAGTAGAATCGGAACTTCCTATTCAATTTTGAGGAGAAGCGTTGCTACTGCATGTTATACGATGAATAGAGTTCTTACGGTGAAGAGGCATGGGAAAACATGTTTTGAGTTGTTACATAAAAGGAAATCAGATGTTTCTTTCTTGAACCTTTTGGAGCTCCATGCACTACGATTGATCCACATGGAACGTTTGGACCAAAGGCTATCAAAGGTTTCTTTCTTGGATGCTACTCCTAATTTCAGGGTGTGGAATTTGTCAACTAAGAAGATTGAAGAATGGGGTGAAGTTAAGGTTCAAAGATACACTGAATCAGTAAGAGCTCTGGGTGCTCCTTGGATGTTTGACTACGATGGGCTGTTTAACTCCTTTAATCTGCCAACTTTTGATGATGCATCTGCAGCAGCTCAAATGCTACTGGAAAGTGATACTTCAGTTGACTCGTCATTAGTACGACCAATTATTGTTAACCCTCAAATGTCTACTTCGGTTAACAATCTTGTTCGGAATGAGGAATTCGAAGATGCTGCTGATTACAGTATTTCGTCAGAAGATGATGAGTTCCATGATGCAAATGAAGCTACTTCTGCTCCGGTTCCTGGAATTTCAGATGTCACGTCAAATATTCAGAATCTAGGGACTACTGAAGGTCATGCATCTACATCTTCATCAAATCCAGCAAACGAATTAGCTAGTGATTTGAATATCAACAATTTGGGTATAAACTCTCGAGTTCCTGATGTTCCTGAAACTCGAATCCAGAATACCCATCCTCAGCAGAATATTATAGAGATGTCCAAAGTGGTGTGCAAACACGTAATTAGCTCAGGAATAACCAGAATGCCTGTTTGTATTCGGTTATTAGGGAAACTAGGGAACATAATGATTGGCCTTTTGCCTAGTATGTCTACCAAGTTGAACCGAAATCTTGGAAAGAGGCAATGAAAGAAAGACTCATGGGTTGAAGCGATGCAAGAAGAACTTCAGCAGTTTCAAAAGTTAGGCATGTGGAAATTGGTTGACAGTCCAGACAACTATAAGAAGATTTGAACAACATGGGTTTACAAATGTAAGAAGGATGGCCGGGGTGTTGTTGTGAGAAACAAAGCAAGATTGGTCATCCAGGCTTTAATGAGGTAGAAGGCATTGATTACAATGAAATTTACGCACCGGTAGCTCGTCTTGAGGCCATAAGAGTTTTCTTGGCTTATGCATCCTACAAGAAGTTTACCGTTTACCAAATGGATGTGAAAAGTGCATTTCTTCATGGTGTGATTGAAGAAGAAGTATATGTTGAGCAACCGCCTGGTTTTGAAGATCCAATCCATCCTGACAAGGTTTGGCTTCTCAATAAGGCGCTATATGGTCTTCATCAAGCTCCACGGGCTTGGTATGAACATTGTCTTCCTATCTTCTGAAGAATGGTTTTCGACGAGGTTTGATCGACTGTACTCTCTTCATCACGGAACAGAATGAGGAGTTATTGCTGGTGCAAGTGTATGTTGATGATATTATTTTTGGGTCGACCAACAAGAAAATGTGCAAAGAATTTGAGCTGGTCATGCAGGAGAAGTTCGAGATGAGCGCTATGGGAGAAATGAATTTCTTTTTAGGTTTGCAGGTTCATCAATCTAAGAAAGGGATTTTCATCCATCAAACCAAGTACGTCGGGGATATTCTCAAACGATTTCAAATGGAAGACTCAAAGCCTTTAGGAACTCCATTAGCTCAGAATCATGGGATTACTCCTGATGGAGTGGGTGAACATGTGGAACCATCTCTTTATCATGCTATGATCGGATCTCTCATGTATCTTACTGCTTCAAGACCCGATATAATGTACCCAACATGTCTTCTAGCTCGCTACCAGTCCAGTCCGAAGGTTTCTCATTTGATGGCTGTAATAAGAATCTTTCGTTATTTGAAGGGTCGCTCGGACACTGGCCTCTAGTACCCTAAGGACGATAACTTTGATTTGACAGCATTCAGTGATTCTGATCATGGTGGCTGCAAGATCGATGCAAAATCAACATCGGTAGGATGTCAGTTCTTAGGAAATCGCCTAGTCACATGGCAGTGCAAAAAAGCAGACTTGTGTAGCTACGTCAATCTATGAGGCTGAATATATTTCACTTCTAGTTGCTGCTCTCAGGTTCTATGGATTCAATAGTAGATGCGCGACTACGGTTTTGAATTTCTAACTACTCCTACTTTTGTTGATAACAAAGCTGCTTTACATATTACTTGTAATCCTGTACAACACTCAAAAACCAAACACATTGAGATTAAGTATCATTTCATACAAGATTGTTATGAAAAGAAACTTATCAATGTTGTTAAAATCCGCACCGCTCACCAACGTGCCGACCTGTTTACAAAAGCTTTTGATAAATCTCGTTTTGATTATCTACTTTTGGTCAATGGCATCAAGGTGAAACCCGAGTAATTCATCCTTGGCTAATCATTTTTCGTAAATATTTCTTAAAATCTAAAAATTTCAAAAAGATTTTCTATTTTCTCTTAGTTTTATATTTTAGGGGGAGAATATTTCAAGAAAAATACAAAAACATGAGAAAATACAAAAATACAAAAATATATCTTTATTTAGTTAGTTTTTATTTATTACCTTCCTTATTCTAAGGGGGAGAAAATTTTAAAAAATACAAAAAGAATAGAAAAACCAAAAATAAAAAATGAGTTTCTTGGATAAGTGAAGATGATGATACACACCGGTTATCTGTAAAAAATGGTCAAAAACATAAAATCAAAATTGATAAGTAGCTTTACTAATGATGTATCGGTAGGCTCACAATCAGATTAAAATGTGCAGGTTGATATAAACATAACGGACTACAAGCCAGGTGGGAACCATTCATTGGCATATGGTCTTGGTACCAAAATTTTGTTTGATAGGATGTCGAGCTTCTGAGATATGCGGTCTTTATGCTGACTTATCATCTGGGTATCATGGTTGAATCTTTTACCGAAAAATAACGGTGATGCAAGTCTAGAACTTCCATGATACCATACATACGTGTAAATACTGCATACGACCATCAATAAGTGATAAAAATATCACATCCACCCAAAAATAAAGTGATAAAATATCACAGCTTTATGCGGGAGCTAAGTTCGTCTTTTTGTCGGTACGATGGTACTAACCTGTTCACGGATTTACTCATGTGCCCTGCATGCATCTGAAAATCAAGTTCCTCATCAATAATTGATTTAATCACTTAGGGCTTGTTTTCAATCAAAATAAGTGAGTATCTCACATCATATACGTCAAAACAGATGATAAGCAGTATACTCACCGGTAAGATTTTCTCTCATGCATATCTTGATACGAGAATGTGTCATGAAGCGGTTGAACACCGACTAGTAAGTATAAATCATACATTAATCATATCTCCTATTCATGATTACATCTGATAAGCTGAGCTTACATGGATAACAATACCGATAATCATAGTAGAATACTTATTTATCTAATTTGATGTTTTAAACAAAACTTGTTTTTTACAAGATTCAAAGCTGGTATAATTATCTTACCTTGAAACTCTGAAAAAGATTATCTAGTAAATATATAGTTTACTCTTATCTGTTAGTAGTTATTTTATTTTAGTTTACTCTATTGTTAAATTAAGTTATTTTTGAATTAGCCAAAGTTGAAGCTCAAAAGTTTTCTACCAAGATACGCCCTAAAAACCATTTGCTTTGATATCATAACTTCATAAAAGTACTTTCTTACAACGGGCAAACTCATCTCAAAAGAACAAAATCTGTTTAAAAAGCACTTTTCCTAACTGAACTTGTGATTAGTGTGGATATGTGCAAAGTTCTAAATAAGCAAAAAACTTAAGGTCCTCGAAGAACTGAAAGTCCAGTTTTTGAAAAACCTTGGACTCATACGAACCATATCATTTGTACGAGCCATTGTGCTTCATACGAATGACCATTGGGTCTTGTATGATTGGAGTTCTTCGTACGAGCTTGGTAATTCGCACGAGTGTCTTGATGTGGTATAAAAGGTGATGAAGTTCTTTGATAGAACTTCACTTTCACCTTGCTCACGTCATCTTTACACCTCTCTTTAAGTTGTTTTTGATTTCTTTAAGGTATACTTGACAATTTTGGGATACTTTGAAGATGAACAACTTAAACATTATCTGACCATGTGACCTTGACTGACTTGAACAACAAAATTTAAGCGAAGAATCATTTTAACAAAATACAAGTAACTTCTCTTGAAGTAGTTTGTACGAACTAGATTCGTACGAATGAAATATCACTCGCACGAATAACACATCGCGCGTACGAGCCAGCTATTTGTACGAGTGAATCAGTTGTTTGACTAAATTAAGAGCTCATAAAAATGAGTTGTTCTTCATACGAATATATTGTTATTTGTATGAGTCAGTAGTTCTTTGTTCAGGGAATTTATACATACAGAAAGTTTGAAATAAAACTTTTTGTGTATATTCCCTAATGAATTTGTGTTCTTATCCTAGTTATTATATGTGTACAGAATGGAACAAAAGGAAAATAAAAGAGAACCCGCAACAAAGAGAACTGACAAGTCAGAAGTGGAAATATGTCAGAACCGAGACATAACATGGTGGCCTACTTGGATCCGAAAGACAAATTTGCTGAGTACAATGGTATAATGAAGTTTTTGCGCAACTCAAGGATACATTATGCTATCACACACAAGAATACAGTATACAAGACGTTAATCAAGGAATTTTGGGATTCAGCTAAAGTTGTTGAAGTGAATGGGCAGGAACTTATCCATGGGAAAGTAAGTAACTTGAACGTAGATGTCTCTATTGAAATCATTAACTTAGTATTACAGCTTGGTGATGATCCTGAAGCTCCATTCTCAGTGCCATTGAAATGTCAACGTGGATGTTTGCTTAGAATGAAATGTATTGGAGATTTCCTCGTGGGACAACTAAACAAAGCATGGTTGCCACTCAGATACAAGTTCTTTCTACATGTTTTAATTCAGTGTTTGAGCAACAGACGAAGTGGTTATGACAATGCAAATAACGACTTGGTTAGAATGATGATATCTTTGACATTGAACAAACTGTTTAGTATTTCAAAGTATATTTTTGCAAACATGAAGGAGAACCTGAGAAGAACTGGATATGGTGGAAACAAGTTTTGGATGTATCCTCGTTTTCTCCAAATGATCTTGAATGTGTAACATTCGAATCTTCCGAAGAACGACAACGATGTTTTAAAAGTTGAAGTTATGATGGAACATTCGTTGAAATTATTTAGAGGTGTACCAGCAAAACGTTACAAGGAAAGCACACCTCCTCGTAAGTTGACCGGTTTTCTGGCAAAATGATCAATATATTGCACCAGAAAACGACAAGTGGCGCCATGATGACAGTGATTCAGATAATGAAGAACCAACCTTGAAAAAGATGATTGAAGATAAGTTTGGTCATAAAAGGGGAAGGGTAATGATGATACGGTGATAATGTTGGTAATGATGATGCAAGAGAATCAGTTGCAGAAGTCCAGCCTACCTTTACAACTGAGGAGACTGGACCTGTAATGAAGAAACCCACTACAATTTCTGAACCACAACCTTCAAATACCACTGCAGCTGAAACACCTTCGGCTGAAGATACTCCAGTTCGATCGCAACCTACTACTTCTTTAGCTCCACAATCCCAGTCTATATCTCATCAACAAAATGCAAAACGAAGCAGTCGTTTGTTCTCTGAAATGGAAAAGGATGAGAAAGTGGTTTTTCTGGTCTCTTAGTTGCAAGCTGCGGCAATCCAGATTAACAAGCATTCGGAGTTCATATCTTCAAATCGGAACACAGTTGTCAAACAAAGTTGGAGATAAATTCTTTGAAAGAGACTGTTAGAAATCAGGATTCTGAAATTGCGCAATTAAGAAAAAAATTGAGCAACTGAAGAATGCAGATGCTAAAAGAGCAACTCAGCTACAACAGATGAGAGCAGCTGATAATTCTCGGGGGATTGAGATAAATAGACTGAAAGAACATAGTGCGGTTGTACAACGATCTGCGGAAACCTTAATGCTAAGCATAATGACCTGAGAGAATGGTATCACTCTCGCAATGCTACACTGGTTGAAGGCTTTAATAGTATTAAAGACGTGTTTGAAATGAGCAGAAAGTGGGTGAACATATGGAATGATGGATGCAAAGCGCATAAGATCAATCATAAATGTGGTCAGGTTAGTGAAAACACTGGCAATCCTGATGCTTAGGAATCCAGTTACCTCCAGTGGTACTCAAGAGGAAACAGGAAAGGTTTGATGTTACTGGAAAGTTTTGAAGACCTGATGTTCTATCAACGATGGATAGCAGATCTTCAGGGGAGTTTGTTGATACTCCAGGCCATTCAGTATGAAGACCAAAGAACGAAGACCGAAGACCAAGCAACAACCAAGGGGGAGTTTGTTGATCACTTTTGTGTCTGTCGCTTGTTCTTAGTTACCGTATGTAATTGTACGGTCTTTGTTTACAGTGTCTGTATAGTTTAATCATGTCGACCAAATCAAGATATCCTCCTATCTTGGTTTAGTACGATGATTAGTTTGTCGTGTAAAACAGTTGCATGTTTTGCATACTATTGAGTCTTGTGTACATCATGTCTGTGGCACGATCTCCGAAGAATATATCTATGTGCGAATGAGAAATGCTTCGTACGAGAACTAACATATCCTTCGTATGAGTGAGTTCATCTAATCAAGCTTTCAGCTTGATTCGTACGAGCTAGTTTATATTCGTATGAGCCAATTCGTTCATACGAGTATCTTTGGAGGATGTCCTTCGTGTCTTTTGGTGTTTCGTACATCCAGCAACATACTTCGTACAGTTGCTGAGTATGGACACTATATAAGCATACATGCACTTCTCAGTGAAGAGTTAGTCATATACTAGAGCTAGTTACCTTCCAGAGAGACTAGAGCTATACTAGAGAGAGAGAGACAAGAGCACAGAGTGTGTTGCATGAGTCTGTATGAACATTGTTTGTAATGTTTGTACTAGTTCTCTTCTTTTAATCAAGATATTGAATCTTTGGTTATCCTGTGTTCTTAATCTGCTTTGGTTTTTATACTTACGAGGATTCCGCACTCGTATTTGTGTTGTATAAACAGGGAAGTAGGTTAATCTTGATCCTCCAAGTGGACTTAAAGAATTGCTCGTCGGTCTTTTGCCAGAGTAAACGACCAGGGTAAGGGACCGGATGGTTTGGTTGGTTCGGTATTTTGGGATTGAGTATTTCCTTGGTTATTGGTTATAGGTATTTTTGTGGGTTGTGAATCGTGTTGTTGTGGTGTTGGTTCGTCCTCGGGTCCTACATTCCGGTTTCTTAAGTTAATAACGTTTACTTGGGCTTTTGGGTTTGTTTCGGTGTTACTAGGCAAGGCTCCTTATGGTCGTTTGGAGAATTTTGGGCAAGCTGGCTTACTTGTTTTTCAATGTTTGCATGCTAGTCCGTTGGTTCCTAATTTCGCTTCGGTTTGTAGGAACCTTTCCAAGTACCTTTTGTTAGATTCGGAGAGAAGGCGAGTGATGAGGTCCTCAAGCCTTTCTCTTCCTCCTTGTTGTTGTGGTTGGAAGCCTTGTTGTTCATTTCGGGGTTGTTGTTGAAAGTTGGATCGTTGGTTTTGATTTTGTTGGACCCCTCGAATCTCTCCAACCAAAGTTGCATTGATTTCGCCACTCGGGGTTGAAGGTGTTACCTTGACCACTCGTTGGGCGAGGACGGTTGTTAAGGTAGTTTACCACTTCCGTTTGATTTTCCATTTCTTTCATACAACTCCAGTTTTCTTGTGGCCCGCCACACCCTTCGCAAGCCATAACCAAACCGTTTTATTTAATTCAAGTTTCTTTATTTTCGAGGTTAAGGCTTCGATTTGGGCTTTTAAAGAGGTGGTTTCATCCACTTTATTGGTACCCGGGGCAATTGATTTTGAACCCCTAGGGGCGTGCCATTATAACTATTTTGAGCAATTTACTCAATTTGATTATAAATTCCTCGGGTCCTCGATTACCAAGGAGTCCCCCGGAGTTAGAATCAAGGATTTGCCTTATGTGCGGTTAGAGTCCATTATAAAAGATAGACACTTGTTGCCATCGTTCAAGACCATGATGTGGGCATTTCCTTAATAACTCCTTGAACTTTTACCATGTTTCGTACAAAGACTTCCCGTCTCTTGAGAGTAAGAATTAATCTCGATCATGAGTTTAGCGGTTTTAACGGGATGGACGTATTTGTATAGAAATTTTTGGGCGAGTTCAACCCAAGTGTGTACGGACCTACTTGGGAGGGTGGTTAGCCAAGCTTTTGCTCGGTCTTTGAGGGAGAAAGGGAACATATGGAACCGAATAGTATTGTTGGAGGCTCTGTTGATCCTAAAGGTATCACATATTTCCAAAAAGTTTGTAATATGTAAATGGAGATCTTCGTCGGGTATGTTGGTGCATATTGTGACAACAACTTAGATTTGGTCTTTGGATATCTTGTAATTAGTAAAACGATAAATAGTTAGTAGTTTTAGTATTGTAGTAGTTAATTAGAAGTGATTGGGCTAAACCAGACACATTATAGTGAGTGGTAGGCGAATTGGGCCTAGACTAATTTGCAGCCATGTAGTGGAACCCTAGCCTAGTTGCAAACAGTGAAACCCTAGCCTAGTTGCAAACCTGTCTCTATATAAGGAGAGTTTTGCTTGAGGGTTAAGGTTGCTCAGTTGCTGAGTTAATCACTTCAGAGAGAGTTGAGAGAGAATTCTTGTGGTCTAGATTGATTGTAATCATTGTGATAGATAATCAATAAAAATCGGGTTTATAGTGATTATTGCTCTTGTTCGTTTTCTGTGGAATCTGATCTAGGGGATTCCGCACTCTAGGTTGGATAAACGATTCTGTGAAGATCCATATGGATTAGGGGACCTACAATTGGTATTAGAGCATTCGTCTCTTGTTTTGCTTAGTTTGGAATTGTTACAGTAGAAAAAGTTGAAGTTTTGGACGTTTTTGAAGGTTGGTTCGAAGTTTTGACGACTGTTCTAGGGTTTCTATTGTTATTTCAGATAAGCATCAGGGATCTCAGATAGAGGAAGTGCATCTCGGATCATTAGAGAAGCATCTCGGATCAGAAAGCTTGCATTTCAGATCATCAGAGTTGTATTTCGGATCATCAGAGAAGCATCTCGGATCAGAATAGTTACATCTCGAATCAGAATAGTTCCATCTTGGATCAGAGAAGTGCATCTCGGATCATAGGTGTTCATCTCGGATTGCATCTCAGATCATAACAGGGCATCTCAAATTTTTAGTATTGATCTCGAATCATTTCGAATACCTTCTCGGATCATCTCTAATAACATCTCGGATCACTGTTCCGAATCAAAATCTCGTATTAGCATCTCGGATCACTGTTCTGAGTTTCCATCTCGGATTGTTAATCCAAGTTACTCTTTCGAATTCGGTATTGTTCCGAGTTGCACCCATAAAGGTGGAAAGTTAACCAGCTGACGTAACCAGAGTTAAACGTTTTCGTACATAGAATTTGATCCATAGACAATCTTGATGAACCGGTTGCACGGTTAGACTCATGTGATTTTTAGGACAAAAAAAAAAAGAAAAAAAGGCATGAAAAATACCTAAAATCACTATCAGATATTATACATCATTGGATTCGTATCGTCGAGACTAGTCTAACGGTATAATTTGGTGATCACTTATTTCGGACAAATTTTAACGTTTTTAACGAGCGGTTCGGTAAAAATGTCGAATATGTCTAACTTAAACGAATTGTTGAGAATGGAGCACGAGGCAGACACGACTAACAAACCTCTAAAGATGTTGAAGGTAGAGAATTACCTTACATGGAAGGATAGGTTTCAGTCGTTCATTGAATATCAGGACAACGGATGTGGGTCTGTATTCAAGATGGGTACGTGAACCCAACTCATGACTTTGAAGGAAGACAACATGTCACTGCCTATTTGAATATGTCAGAGGCTGAAAAGAAAATGTATGAGTCTGAGAAAAAGGCCTTAGCTGCTATAAAGATGTCGTTACCTGATGGCATCAAACATACATTCAAGCGTTATACTACTTCGAAGGAGATGTGCGATGCTCTAGAGTAGTGTGCGGGCAATCCTGATATGAAAAAGAACAAGGTTGATTTGCTGAAGAAACAATTTGCTGTCTTTAAAGGCATAATAAATGAGTCCCTTGAAGATATTATCACGAGTTATTATCATCTAATGTCAGACATGGACAATTATGACATAGAGGGATACACAGATGTTGAGATAAACGATAAGTTGCTCGATGCTTTACCTGCCAAGTGGGATATTTATACTCTTATGATAAAGGGTGAAGCTGATTATGAAGATAAAGACTTGGAAGAGGTTGTTGGGAAACTGAGAGCTTTTGAGCTCAACATGAAGAAGAAGGAAACTGGATATGATCAGGTTCAAGATCCGGGAATTTATAAAGGGCTTACATCTTCATCTTCCAACAATGCTTCAAGTGATTCTGCAACTGCGTTCTCTCATGTGAAAATGACAGATTGTGACAAATGCTGATGGTGAGGTATGTTTTGTAGCTGCTTCAGGAGGATCATCAGGGGCAAAGAGACAACAAGCTAGCAATAATAACAGTAATACAAGGTCTATGGCTCTGAGTGTCAAGGCTATTGAAGATCATCTGGCCTTGCTTGCTTCATTCGTTGCTTCCTATGAGAATTACATACAAGGAAGAATATCTGATCCTACTACTTTTGATAAAGATTATGATCAGATTGACCCTGATGACCTAGAGGAGATTGATTTATAATGGCAGATGGCCATGATCTCTAGAAGAGTGAAGAGATTCATGAATAGGACAAGAAGGAAGTTCGTTGGAAAGAATGTGGGTTTTGACAAGTCTAAAGTGAAGTGTTACAATTGTCAAAATTACGAACACTTTGCTAGAGAGTGTCAAAGACCTAAGTCTGAATCTCGTTCTAGCTCATCTTTTCAAGATTTTCTGGTCATGGTTTAAGCAACAGGAATGCGTCAACTAACACTGGATCAAAGGCCATGATCTCTACTGCTAGAGAGGGTTCTTATGATTGGAGTGTTCATTTGGAGGGTGATGATAATGCCACATAGGCGTTCATGGCTGAGATAGCCCCAGTTGATACTAAAGAAGTCAAGGCTGATGCTGAGGTAGAGCGAGAGACGGTAGCTGAAAAAGCTGATGTAGAACAGAATGCTGCAGATAAGAAGATGGCTGCTGATTTTGCTGCTTTCATGGATGATCTAAGCAAATCAACAGGAGAGGTACATTCTAACTCTGGTAGTTCTGTTTGTTTAAAAGGTCGTGAACTGCAAAGTAAAGTTGACACATTAACAAAACAAAACCAAAGTCTGGTAAATGAGCTCTCGAGCGTAAAAGACTCAAACTTTTTCGTAAAAAGAAACGAGTCATTATATTTGAAGAAAATTAAGGGTTACGAAGAAGAAATCAATATTTTAACCTGTAAGCTAAATGAAAAACTTCAAATTATTGACTTAGCTCATGATACGATGAGTGAGAAAACAAAAGAGATTTCTGAAAAATGCAAAGAGTTGTCAGCAGCACAACTTAAAATTTATGAACTTGAAAAGAAACTGAATCAATTCAGAGATTCATCTTTTGTTATGAAACACATGATGAATGGCTTGAAGAAAAGTAATGACAAGACAAGTGTGGGATTCAAAGGTTTCAATGAAGTTCCACCACCTCTTGGTCATGACTATTCTTTCTTGCCAGATGAAGAAGAGCTAACCGACTTTGTGTCAACTACACCTGGTAGTTCCACATCAGGAAATGTTGATGTGTTTGAGAATGTCAAGAAGGATAATAACAGAGAAGCGGTTTTGAAAACAAAGAATACACACCCTAAGAATCAAAAGCAAATTTTTGTTAAAAAGATTGATTTTTTCAAAGGGAGTGATATGAAATAAGAGATCACTGTTATTACAAAAGAGTCAAATGTGCAGTTTGCTAAAAATAAAAACAAAGAAAAATCAGAAATTGAGCAAACTAAACGAGATCCTTCAAAGGCATCATCATCATCATCATCATTCATCATTTTCGTGACCTGATGAATCTAAACCAGAAACTTCAATTAAGAAGTCTTCGGCTAGAAGATCGTGCTTCAAATGTCACAACAAGGGACATGTAGCTAGCTGTTGTCCAAACAAAAAGAATGAAGCACAGGTGAGTGAGAGACAGAGAGAAAAATCACTAGAAAAACTTGGTGGTGGTGAGAAGAAGGTTACTAACTCACCAAAGATATCTACTACCAAGCAACAGAGTATTGCTACTGGTGTTGATAAGGCTGAAAAAGGAACTCACCAAGTTCCTCGTTTTCAAAGAAATCAATAAAGATTTCATCCTGAATCTACATCAGGCAGATATGAAAGACCTAGAAGTAGTTCACCAAGAATGAAAAAGTTTAATGGTCAATCAAGTAATTTCAGAAGTCAAGGTCAATATCAAACTCGATATCAAAATGTTGGTAGTCGAAATTTTTATAACAATGGCTTTAGAAATTATTATCATCAAAATTCATGGAACCAAAACCAAAATTTCCAAAGGTCTAAAGTGCAAACATGTTTAGGAAACCTCAGGACCAGAGACCTAGTGGAAATAAAAAACCATTTCCATCAATAGGTCTGAGATCCAAGACTCCTGTTAGGAGTGATGGATATTGGATGAATGTTCTGGTGGTTGATGAATCTGGAAGACCCAAGACCAATAAGGCTTGGGTCCCCCCAATCTAACTATTTTTTGTTGGGTTGTGTAGGAGCTGCTAAGGAAGATTATCAACTTGTGGTATGTTGATAGTGGCTGCTCCAGGCACATGACAGGGGATGCGAGGTTGTTGACTGAGTTTGAGAATATAGATAGAGATTATGTGAATTTTGCAGGTGCTAAAGGAGGGCACGTTATAGGTCGAGGAAAAGTGACCAACGGGAAGATCACATTGGACAAAGTGAACTATGTCGAGCAGCTGAAGCACAATCTGATGAGCGTGTCTCAAGTCTGTGACAAGGGTCACTCGGTCCACTTTACTAAGTCTGAAGCTTTGTGTTGAAACCGGGTTTGGTGATACCGGATGACTGGATAGTGATGTGAGCGCCAAGAAGAAACGACACTTATGTCATGGACATGTGCTAAGGACTCTTCCACTGTAGTGGCGTGTTACTGTCAAAAGCATCTGAGGCTGAGTCATTGTTGTGGCATAGACGCATGGCCCACATCCACTACAGAAAAAGGAATTATATTATTAAAAACAGTTTAGTGGAAGGGGTGCCAGTGCAGAGGTTTCACGTGGAAGATAAATGTTTTCCATGTCGGGAAAACAACATAAGAAACCTTACAAGTCTAAAACGGTAAATTCTATAGATGCCCCTTATGAATTATTTCATATGGATCTATTCGGTCTGGTGAACGTAAAGAGCATATGTGGAAAGTACTATTGTTTAGTTGTCACAGATGATTACTCACGATATTCATGGGTTTTCTTTTTAGGTACAAAAGATGAGACAGCGGAGATGCTGATAGATCTTTTTACAAAATTGGAAAATGTCCATATGCACGGATCAAGAGGATAAGGAGTGATAATGGCACGGAGTTCAAGAATCAGATTTTGGATCTCTATTGTCTTCGCAAGGGAATTGAACATTAATATTCTGCTCCTTATACACCTCAACAGAATGGAGTCGTTGAGAGGAAAAACAGGACGTTGATTGAAGCCGCTAGGACTATGCAATCTGATTCAAAGCTTCCAGTTCTTTTCTTGGGAGAAGCTGTGAACACAACTTGTTATATCCTAAACAAAGTTTTGACGGTTAAACGGTTTAACAAAACATGTCATGAACTATTGTTTAACCGAAAACCAAACTTAAAAGGCTTTGGACCTTTGGATTACCCTGCACCACTGTGCGAAAGATAAGAGCAACTCATACTTAGTCTTGAGAACAAACGGACATATCTCTACAAGCCCGTGCTGGCCAAAAAGCACTGGTAAGGCCACACGAAGGGAGAAGTGCAAAGAGGCATTGACCAAGTACAAGGGTATAAAGTGGCAGAGTTGTGACCCAATAACCGCTCGGCAGGTTGTGCCAGACCACGTTGCATGATGAACAATCATGCAGAGGACAGACTGTACTCAGGACGTACACGTGGCACCAACCAACTCAAGCCAGCGACTGTCACACGATCTCCACTACCGGCTAATGACAGGTCTGACAACAAGGACAACTGCCAAGACACGTGGCTCCATTCACCATGCACCAAGCGCACCTCACGCCAGAGACCATTAACGGTCGTCGCAGAGGAGACAGAATGGATATTCCTGGTTGTCGGTTCTAGGCCCAAGTCCCATCAGCCCATCTCCTATACACTTCTCTTCGGCTATAAAATAAGGATCACACCACAAGGTAACACACACTGTTTTGAGCTCACTCACTAATTACTTGCTTATTATCTTGCAATCCCCTATACTTACTCTTACGCTGGAGGGTGGTCACAGAGAAAACCTTCGCATTTTTCTCTGTGACGATGCTAACGGCATTTCTAGTTTTGTAGTGAGCTTGAAGCAAGATCATTCTGACGAGCAAATGAGAGATAACCTTTTATGCAGAGACTCTGATCCATAACCCAGATATCTCAGGATACCTTTTGAAACCAGTGTTTCTTCAGAAGGCAATGCATGTTGGATACGCTTTGGATGGATATTAATTCAGAATTGCATGACTGCCTATTCTATGGAAGTTTCACAATTCTATCTCTTGTTTATTCCAGTTTTGTACATTGGGGACAATGTACATCTTAAGTGTGGAGATGGGGGAATTATGATTGAGCCTAATAATTTATAATTTTGAAATAACTTCCTTATGTTTTGAGAAAAAATCATTTAATTGTAAATCATAATTAGTAAAATGTTCAATCTATGGGATGTTCTAATCCCTTTTAGTTAAAAATTTGACTATGATTGTAAGTTTTAGGATAGAGTTTTCTGAAAACAAGTCAGTTTTTAAAGAAAATGTAGAAGAACAACTTATTAGTTTAAGAAGCCTAATAGTCAAACACATTAGTTCATATCGGTAACCCAAATCCTTTCGTTTAGGTGAGTGTTTGAGCCTTAGTATTACTATATATAAATATTTCATTTCTTGAGAGATACTAGTATATCTATCCATTGCAGAATTTGGGTGTGTTATATAATTAGCTAGTTGATACAGTAATTACTACACAAATATGATTAAGGCAAAAGTAGGATAATTATGAGCCCTTGTTAACCCTTTTCATTTCATATTACTGCCTTATCTTTTCCCATTAGAACCTGGTTAAGCCTAAACCTAATTCGTTTGTTTAACCTATTATTTTCCCAAAGTTATACCTTTGTCAGCCTATTTCGTTTGTTTACCTTTAGTAGTATGATTCAGTGAATACAAAGAAGTGATGGCAAGAAAAAAAAAGTTGAAAAAGAAGATGTTATGAAAGAATTAAGTGTGGGGATCAAAGATCCCGATCCCAATGCAGAAAATGAAGAAAATAGTGAAAAGAAAAGGTTGAGGTATTTGCCAAGTTGAAGAGCTGTGAATGAAGAAAGTTGAATTGTAGTATTATTTAGCCCTTTGTTTACCCAATTTCATTTGTTATTTACTACCTTTTAACCCTTAAGCCAAAAACCCATAAAAGTCCTTAAGATCCGTTAGTCTTATTTCTTGATATAGGTTGTTAATTTTATACAAACCTATGAAAATGGTAGTTATATCTAAGTTATGAGATTATATAGTAGTTACTAGCACATCTTATGCTAGATTTAGACATAGCCAAGAAGAATGTATATTGTGAGGAGCATGAATTATGTGTTTGTTCTTTAAGGTGGACAAGATGAGTTCAGGTAAGTTCTAGTTTTTAAAATAATAAAGTGGACTTGTGAGGAGCATGAATAGCATGTTATTGAAATTTGAAAGTTGTGTAAATTGTTTTGGTTGTTTTGAAGGAATGTATTAATAATTAAGTGTGGGGATGTTTGATGTACTCGTATAGTAGCATGATCTATACATGCATTTGATAGGTATATATTGCAAATTATCTAAGATTATGGTGATTTTAATTCATATTGTGAATTTGCAGGGTTAGATGGTGTTTGTGAAGAGTTTGGATGAAAACCTGAAGAAAGAAGGCAAAACTGAGCAGAAAAGTGCGACAAGGAAGAAGTTGAACTTAATGGTCATATCTTGAGCTAGCAAATGAGTTATGTGACGTGTAATGTATGAATCTTGACTATTTCGATGAGTAGGATCCAAATTTGGGCTTTGTAAGGCTTGATTCCTTTGTTTGCGAGCCATACACATCAAAAGGGTTACGGGTCAGCGACTTTGAGATGCGCATAAACTCTAATTTCGCATATATAAGGCTTATGACGGCAGAAAACACAACAAAGGGTTGCAGAACGCGAAAAAAGGGGATGAGAAGATAGTTTAGGAGGAGAATTGAAGACCGGAGGTCTAGAAGCTTGAAGAATTAAATATTCTACCATTCGGTTCGCATTTAATTGCTTATATTGATTCGGATTGCTTTCGTTTTCAGTTTCTATCACATCCATGACTTCTTTTAGATATAATTTTGGTTTGTTTTTCATAACTACGCTAGGCTAAACTTCTATAAGCCATTTAGGCTAAGATGATTCCTGTTCTGGATTGATTGATACATTGGTTTTTACGTATGATTGTGTTATTTTAGTAAAGTTGGTTATTTTCATCTTATAATGTGTATGATTACTTGTTAGTATTGGTTTTAGATTTGATTTGTGTGGTCTTCTTGATCTTTCTATAAAGTTATGTATGTTAGATTCAACATGTATTATCTTTAGGTTATAAAAGTGCACTTATAATCTCAGGCTGGAATCCTTAAACGATAATAGACAAATTAGTGATATAATTGGTAAAACTCGTGAGCTACATATGGGAAGGGTCTGAATAAAAGGATCTGGAAACTAGCTAAGAGTTTGCTTTAAATTGAGTAACATTGATAGTAATTCACTCGGTTCGTTAATCTACTGTTGCTAGAACAATATAAAAACTCTTAAATCATAAAGGATTGTAACTAAAACTTGCTTCACAAGATTTGGTCTTGGTGGGTGTCTATAGCATTGATTCCCTAGTTTTGTGAGATTAATCTTTGTTGGCCGTAATCCATTTTAGCATTTCACGTGCTATTTGAACTAAAGTAAAATAGTCTTCATAACCAATTAAAACCAATAGTCATTCCAGTCAAGATGAGTCAAAGTCTAAATGGTTAACTCTCAAATCTGAATTCTCTAAATCCACATTTTTTGTTTACTTGCAATCATTAGTTTATTCACAAATCACTCTTACATCGGCATTAGCATGTCAACTTCTAACGATGACGTGGACATCTTTGAACGGCTTGCTGGGATTCTTAAAGATGTTGTAAACTCATAAAATTCTCATCAGTACGAGTTAGTGGAACGGGTTGGTTGGCCTCTGATATCCATATAAAGGACACGGCGAGCATAAATACTGTCTTTGACTTCTACTCCGACATATTAAATATCTTTTATAAGAAATCGAAAGGAAGACCCAACAATTGTTTTCCATGAAATCCCCAACGAAAGCTACAGACTATTCTGTCATTTATATCAAATCAATCATAATCACTACCTACATGGCTACATCCCATAGAAAAAACATCACATTTCCTTATGGGAAAAAACGATCCCTTGGACAGAAATAAAGATATTAAATGTCTACCAAGAAAACTCGAGGTTCCGACCAACAAAAATCTTAATAAACCTAAAAAAAGGATAATAGGCCAGCAGAAATTACTTGTTTCACGAGCCCCCTTTATAGGTTCTATCCATATATAACTCATACTTGATCTTTGACAAACTTAATGAGCTAACTAAGAGAGTTATACGTGAAAAACATGCTGAGTGCAACTTGCCATAGACGCGCTTATCGTGCGTTATGCTATGGCTAACGATGTTGACTTAAAAATAGGCTATAGATGTATTAGTAGTTTAAGATGTTACTTGTAAAATTTTTGCTACTTTTGTATTTTGTAAACAGTCAATGTTATAATATCATTTATGGTTTATTCAAATCTAATTTGTGACAAAATAAGTAAGCGTTAAGATATTTAACACCCCGTCACATCACGACAACGCTTCCAACTAGTTATATATAATTATAAGATATAATATATTAATATGTATAAAGATTTTAGTGTGAGTAAACAAATCTAAGATCAATTTCGAGTAATCCAATGAGTATCATATAATACCATACTATAAAAAAATTATAATCAATATTATAACTAGTGGCATACATTTTTTTAACCAACTTACATACTCACTAATATTACTCAAATTTTCCACTTAGGGCCTTGAACCCTTAACATGGAGAGGGATTTCTTTTGCATACATATTAATACCACAGACACCAGACAACAAGGCCTTTGATAACTAGTGGCATACATGATTCTCTCTTTTCTATCATGATTCATGCATAATTATCTGAAAAGTAGAAATAGTTAATCTTGATTTGTTATGTATTATTTGAACCGTAGATTAGAGCATCAACAAGAACCTTGTTTTGGATCTTTCCTGCAACAAACCAAGAAGCCTAATCCAACTCACAAACTGATCCTCTTTCTCATCCCTCCTCTTAAAGAAATCGTTCGTCAACGTCCTTGTAGACGAACCTTGACCTCGAAAAACTAACGACGCTTTTCAACCTTCCTCATTCACATCAGCCTTCCTCCATCCACGTCGGAGTCCGTAAGACTCAATAGATCTCATTGTAGATGTTCTTAGACTATCTCCAACGGGAGATCCAAAAACCCGCCCGGGATGACTTGGCATAAATCCAAGTTTACAGGCTCAACGGAACATATCTGATTAGGACACATCCGAGAGAAAAATCCGACTGCAAGGACGTCATATGTTTTGGTTACTGTGCCACTTCTTTTTCATTTTTTTCTTCTATTTCAACGATAATATGGAATATCTTTACCATAACCACCCATGAAAAATGTGAAGACTTGGAATAAGGCTCCGAATTGCTGTCAAATTTTGGAAAGCTTGAATGGAAAAAGAAAAGTTGCAGAGAAGGTGAAGTGTAAAAGGCAAAGAGAAAGAAGTTGTTTAATATTAAAAGTTTTATTACCACCCTTTAGTTAAAGTAAATTACATAGGAAACCTTTAGATTTTTTTAATTTTATAAAATTGAATTAAAAAAAAACAATTTAAGAAATAATAATAATCCGTTGCTGTAATGCAATTTCTATTTTTTTTAATCTAGTTTACATTTGTGTTATAAATTACTTATTTAAATACATTATAAAAATTTTAAGTAATTAAGTCTAAAGAAAAATTGTTGATGACGTGGAAAATGTAAGGTTATTTGTATGGTTAAAGATGAATTTGAGGTTTTTAAAGATTTTTAAGTATATGATATAATTACTGACTAGGCTAGAAGCTTAGGACGTCCAAAAAACATATTTAGCATTGAAAATAGTCTTATTCTTATAACACTGGACATCTGTCTACCAGTGGGCCCAATTCAAGAACTGGTTTCGTTGTCATTCAACTAACGCTTGTACCGTACAACTCAATCATGCATATTACTATCTATCATAAGTCTAAAGAAAAATTGTTGATGACGTGGAAAATGTAAGGTTATTTGTATGGTTAAAGGTGAATTTGAGGTTTTTAAAGATTTTTAAGTATATGATATAATTACTGACTAGGCTAGAAGCTTAGGACGTCCAAAAACATATTTAGCATTGAAAATAGTCTTATTCTTATAACACTGGACATCTGTCTACCAGTGGGCCCAATTCAAGAACTGGTTTCGTTGTCATTCAACTAACGCTTGTACCGTACAACTCAATCATGCATATTACTATCTATCCTATTGTTGTTTTACATATAAATACCTCATCCTGCTGGCTGCTACCATTCTATAACATTCTACATTTGTATGTATATCTAATCTTCATACTTTCTATCCATCAAGGCACACACAGTAGCGGTGTAAACACACACCAGTTAACATGAGTGCTACCGTATCCAGCAAACTAAGTTCGAGTAAAAGGGTTAATGGTGGAACAAAGATTGCAGGTCTTTTGCTGCCTGTGAAATACCTTAAACATGTGGGCAATTGGATTGTGGCTGTTTTTTGTTATGTTGCTCCAAGAAAATGGGGTTCCACTAAGGTATCTTCCTCGGGAACACCGAAACCGCTTCTGGTTTCACCGTTGGATTCTCAAAGAGCAGAAGCTGTTAAGGATTGCATAGATTTCATTAACTCTTCTTCTTCATCTTCCTCAACTACCTGTAATCCTGTTTCTTCTTGAATAATTAGAGTTTTGATGGGATATGTGTAGTGTGTTAATGGTGTTATCATTGCACCCCATTCTTGTTTTCATGAGTATATGATTTTGATACTTTTTTTTATTATTCGAAAGTAATAATGTGGTTAGAAGCATATAGATAATGAAATGTATTTTAATCAGTTATAAGTAATAGTAAATGATATAATGAGTTCTAATGTACATGTTAATAATAGTTGCCGATCGAAAACAATGCAAAATTGCATCAAACTTGAAGTTATAACTACGATTTGTAGTTTTAGCACTCCAAAAATAAATGAATGAGCTTACATCCTAATTAAAAAGAACTAAATGTCATTTTAGTTCCAACCATTTTGTCAGTTTAGTCAAAAAAATTTATTTTTCGTCTGTGGGTCCAAAAAGATTTCACCATTGACATTTTAGTCTACTGGGTTAACTCTATCTATTATTTCTATTAACGAAAAGGGTAATTCGGTCATTTTATATGTAATCCTGTTAATTAGAAGGACAATTCAGCCATATAAAATGACCAAATTGCCCTTCTCGTTAACATAAATAATGAATTAAGTTAACCTAGTGGACTATAATGGCAATGGTGAAACCTTTTTGGACATACATGTGAAAATGAAACATTTGGATTAAACTGACAAAATGACCCGAATCAAAGAGACTAAAATGACACTTAACTTATTTAAAAAATAAACTTTTTTCCACTTCTTTAAAAAGAGAGAACAAAAATTTGTGTTACCTAGTTTGCCTTAAAGATTATTACAAAAAGGTTCATAAATCCTTCCTAAAAGTTAATGTTATTCCGTGATGAACACATATATATTCTTCACGGATGGAAGTCAAAAGGAAATACGAGTGAGAAGATTTATATCAACTACTTTTACGAAGAAGAGACCAAAATTTAGTGGACAAGAGGAAAATTTAAACAACATGATCGTGTAAAAAACTTAGATAACAAGAACTATGTGGTGTCAAACGTGCTGGCGAGTCTCTAGCTAGTCAAAGTGACAGCACGAGGTACGACTTTGGTGGTGGCGTCCTCGATGCATGACAAGATAAAGAATAAGAGAAAGAAAGATAAACTATAGAGAAGGCTCAAGATCTAGTGAATGTAATGGTAAAAAGCAACAAAAATAGAGAGAAAAGAAGAAAGTAATAACTTAATGGTATTGTGTTTTAGTAATGAACTATTTGTATGTGTTAGTGGCGGATTTTAAACAAACATTCAGAGGTATCCCATAAAATTTTATTATTTACGGTGACGGTTATAGAAAAAAATCAGTGTACATGACGGATTTACATAAAACAAAGAAAAAGAAATTTTTTTTGCACTTCGTCTAGAAAGTTGAGAAGTATCACAAACAACCTGAGATCCGCCTATCTTACATGTAGAATACTAAACTAATCCTAGCTTCACCTATACGATCTCAATTATATTGAAGTTACGTGAAATGGTTATAAAATATCATAAGTAGGTGAATATTGTAATAGTATGAACAAAATCTGGTTGTAGCATTAATTGAAACGAGCGACATCACATGTTATGGTTGATATGGTGTCTTGGCTGGTGTACCGTACGAAGTAGGCTCGATATTATATAACTGTCGGTGCACCGCACTTAATTAACTATTCGACAACAAAACCAACCATCAATCATATATGTATATTATAAAATTGATAACATGAAACATGTATTATTATATTGGGTTCAGTGAGTCGATGATTCGAAATGACAGCATTTATTTCGTTGTATTCAGAACGTTTATATTTGAACATATTTTATAGACATTGTATGTATATTATATTGTATGTGTGTATGTATATAAGTACGTGTAATAGATAATGTTTTTATATTACATGGTTTTTACGATTCTCTACTTATAAATATTTTAATTCTAAACATGTACTTGCAAGCGCAAACTCATATATGAAAGAGTTCTTTATAAGGGTAGACGGGCGTCCCGTGATCACACATCGACAACGTGTGGTGACGCGTTATACACCATCACCACGACCTTCAAAACGGGTGGAAGATACAACGCGTTTCCGTGAGCATGCGCTATCTATTCAAAAATTCGACCGTTGCTTCATATAGATGACCTTTGATGATGGTTTGTTATATATATATATATATATATATATATATATATATTCAAATCAATTTTATTAAATACTAAATACAATCTCCCAACACAAACAAATACATTCTTTCAAACTATAAAAAATACAATCCAACCCAAAATGGAAGGTTCAAGCAAACGAGGTTCAGGTTCGAAGAAAAAAAACGTACGACCAATGGTTCGACCTAATCTTGGCGAGCCGGCGAGTTTTCGGTCGCAAGACGAACCCGACCAAATCCGGTCATTTCAAACCCAAACGTTTCCCAACCAACCCTTTCAAACCAACAATTTCCACCATTTCAAGCCCAACAATATCAAAACCAACCTTTCATTCCACCATATCAACCTCAACAAATTCAAACACAACCGTTTCAAACCCACCATTTCAACCTCGACCCACTAGAAGATAACATTGTCATTCACCAATTTGGCCGTGCATTCCGGGAACCACAACAACTTGATGACAAGGAGATAATGAACCAATTCAAGAAGAAGAAGATAAAGAAGAAGATCAAGAAATTGAAATCGTCCCAACAATCGTTCGGAGACCGTGGACGAGCGATGAGAAGGTCGCCTTGGTCAAGGCATACTTGCACACATCCGAAAACAAAAAAACATTCGAATGAACAAAGAAGAGACTTGTTTTGGAGACGAGTTGTCTCTCATTTTGGCAAACTTCCCGGTTCGACCGAATGAAACATGGATCAAATGACTTCGAAGTGTGGTTATTTGAACTGAAAAATGAGTAAATTATCGCTTGCCTCATTCAATCGGTACGTTTTTTATAACTCTTTTTTATTTTGTTTTATAAAATAGTTTTTTTTTTGTATTTTTTGTAGTCCACAATCCACAAAGCGGAGCGAGCGAGGCGACTATCATAAAAATGCCTTAGAAGACTATTGCCGGACATACAAGCATAAAAGTTTTCCACACATGGCGGCATGGGAGGTTGCGAGACATCATCCGAAGTGGGAGCCGGTTGGCTTGGTCAACATGCATGGCCGACGGCTCCAACGAGAAGAGGAGGTCCCAAAAGATCTAAAACTTCCGAGTCCGAGAACTAAACCACTTCCGAGTCCGGTAACAAGCCCAAAATGAATTTAAATGAACAACCCGATGATGAACCCAATCAAGATGATACACGCACGAGGCCGCGCCGCAAGAAAAGTGGTGATTCGTCAAGTAGAGATAAGGAAGCGGTGGCGGAGTCCATCACCGAATTCAAAGAGGCTAAATTGGTGGAAATGGCGGAGTCCAAAGAAAAAAGAGAAAAACTTGTGGCGGAAAAATTTAAACGTGAGGAGGCGTATATTAGACACTTGAGCGCAAAAGAAAAAAATAGTGATTTAAACATCTTGTTACAACTGCACGACAATCTCGCCGAACCGTATAAATCGATCGTACTTCAACACAAACGCGAGATATGTGAAAAATGAGGTTGGGAGATGCCATAGATTTTTTAGGTTTTTTTTAGTTTGTGATGTTTGTTTTTTTTTAGTTTGTAATTTAGGATTAATTTGAATGAAATTTATAATTTATAATTTTATTGTTTTATTATTAATTTATAATTTAAAAAATAAAAAAAAAACATCACTAGTGAATCAAGCTTTGGCTTTTGAATCAATTTTAGTAAATCTTGCGGATCTTCAATTTTTAAGCTCATAATATTGTTCATTAAAGTCTTTTGCACTTCCACATTTGCTCTGACCAGAGTCAATTGATGTCTGGCTTTGTCTCAGACCACGTTTGAACTTTAGAAGCAATGGGGTTTACTAGGAGTGATGTTATTGGAAGAGTTGAAGGAATTTGCATTCCTAAAACTTGCCTTATCGGATCAGCTTGATTGGTATCAGGAAGTTCATACATAATCATGTCTTTGCATCCTCTGCAGACATATCCTTCTGTCTTTTAAGATTGCTTCTCACCAATGAAGAGGCTTGTCTTGCAGATTGAAGTTCAGATATGATGGCCTTTGATCCGATAGGTAAGTCTTCATAGTTAGGCTTTCTAGGGACTAAGGGATCTTTGGCTTTTAAAGCTTCCAGCTATCCTTTGATTAAGTTGTCCGAACATATGTTTCCTTACAGATGTTTGGTCTTCTTCATCAGACCTTTGCTTGATCAGGGTTTTGGTCTTCAACAATGCTAGCCTTCAACAAATGCTTGTACTCTTGGACAACGTTTCCAAGTCTTCATCAGATGTTATCCATGCTCTTGGTCAGATGTTCTAAAAAGGTGTTCAAGAGTTCACTATCTTTGGGGAGACACTAGTTCAATCTTTTGCTTATTTGTTGATCAATAAATCATGCTTTAACTTTTGGATATCATCTGTTCTTTTGTAGGTTCAGCAATTATGTTTTGAAAAAAATATCTTTCTTTGTGTTTGGTCCACCGCGTTTTAGAAAAAACACATTTTTTTGTGTTGTTGGTCCATTGCGTTTCATGAATTTGGGTTATATAATTTTTTTTAAAAGTATAGCAATATAAAAAACACTCATTTTTATGATGAAAATTTTATAAAAATAATAATGTATGTTAGAGTTATTAAGGTTTTAAAAAACGGGGAGCGGATTAAAGGAGAGAGAAATTACTCACTTGAAGGGACCATAATACCCATAAAGAAACCCACACGCTTTTGTTTTTGTTAAATTCCACTAGTTTAATCTTAACCATCTGTTTTAAATCTAGTGGATAGAATTCCTTTCTAACCTTCCTATTAAAACAAACTTCCTAGTAATTATAAGTGTTTTTTATAGTTTAGTTCAAACTTAGAAGTTTTTTTTTCATGTGTGTGGGTGTATATAAATATAAGAAAATTAGTTTGAATTTGAACTTCAAATCGAATCGGACTAAAAATCATAAATTTGTATTTGATTCGATTTGCTTACTGGACTCAAAATCGAATATTTGAAAACCGAATTCAAAACTTAATAATCTTAATCGAATCTACTCGAACTTTGAATTTTTCGAATTCGAATCAAACACTGAACACCCTCAATTCCACGCGAGTTTTGCTTTTCTTACTTGTTTATTCATTAATTTGCGTTTTTAATCTGTTATTTCCTAGAAGTAGCTGTCGTTTTAGTTTTACTATTTATTTAATTTTAAAACTGACCCACAAATAAGGGACTACGCGGGCCTAATCATGCTCACCCGTGAATGCTGAGATTTTTGGAACCTTTCTAGTTCCTATTGTAATGCCATAAACACATATATTTAAATCGATAAAGTATATAAAGTTTATTTATTAACCTTTTATTTAAATCAATAAATTACATAAAATTTTATTTTAACGTTTTATCTTCTAACGTTATTTATTTCTTTTCATAGGAAAAGATCAAATAGAAAGTTTAGTTTGGGTAGAAAGTGTAGAAAGCAATAATAAGAGGATATGTGTCAAATAGCAAAAAAAAACATAAGAAATAGTATTTTTATCACACCCCAACCGATGGTGGAAACATCGGAACGAGACGAAATAGATTGCAAGAGACTTCATAACGCTATTTTGCGACAAGTATTTAATAATAAAAATTTCATTTCATTACTAGAATCAAGTACAATGTTTCAAAGCAAAATACAACAATTTAACAAAAAATAAATACAATGAATACAAAAATTAAGATGAGTTTCTAGTTTATCCTACTAAGTTTCATTCGTCATGATCATCATCATCAAATTCCTACAATACGTATTAAAGTATAGTTCAATACAAAAGTATTGGCGAGCATACAAGTTTGAGTACTAGCATAAGTATAAAAGTTTAAACGAATCCACATGGCGTAATAGTTATCTTGAACTAACATACGATACAAGCATGCAACTATAGCAATGAATAGACCGTTTTTTCTTACTTAACATGACCTCAAAAATACGACGGGTGCATTAATCCTACAGCGCTATACATATTAAGGGAGGCTTGTACGAAGTTAATGACAAATATAAAGCATAAGAGTCGTCTAGCATATATGAATTCAAGTATAACGTATCAAGGATGTATATTGGATTGTTTGTTTGTATATTAAACATGAAGTAGGTGATTGTTTGAGTTTTGATAGCATGTACGTATTACACCCAAAAGTATTAAAAATAAAAAGAGAGTCGAGTATACCCATGGTTTTGCAAGCTTTTCGACTAAACCGAGAGTTGATAAGTTGTTAAGATGGAAACACCGAAGTTACCCTACATGGGGGAAACGACGGTGTGTGAGTATTCGGAGTTTGTGGAGAGTTCAGATTCGAAAATTCTAAGTATATAAAAGTATGTATACGAAAAGTAATTATCTAGTCTTAAACACTCGTTATTGACACTATAAGTTTTCATGTGATTTCATAGGTCAAACTTGCCCATTAGAATCGTAACAAGAAGTTTAAAACATAGATAATATAACCTATGTTCATGACGTCTAACCATAATCCGGTTATCATTAAGAATTCAGTCATGTATGTATTTATATATTATATAGTATATTTTATAATCATGGAATTCATGTAAGTCAAGCATGGAGGTATAAATACCTCTTTATATGATTCACCAAAGCAAAAAGTTTACCAACTTTGTGCTTTGGTGAATCATGTAAATGAAAGTAAGTACAACTAATCTACTAACATACTAAGTAGCCAAATAAGGACAACCCGGGCGTGTCATACCCAACATGGCAAATGTTGGAGGCGATGCGGAGTTAACTTACTTTAGGACTAGCAAACTACTTAGTGAATATGAATAAAATCATCAGTGAGGTGGTGGAATGAGTTTGGATAGCCAAGGCTTCCATTTGTCACACCTTTACCAAAACACAAGTCTTACCATATGAACTATGGTAGACTTGGATGGTTTCATCACTTGTGGTTTGTCTAACCTTATCAAAGCAGAAAGTTTAGAACGTATTTAAACCTTTAAACTCATGATAATCAACCATACTTAAGCTCCAAAACCATGGGTTTGGTTAGAAGTAAGGTTGGTACAAGATTGTTTAAATTAAAAGTAAATAAAAACAAGTTTGTTAAAGTTTTAATCAATGTAGAATTTTTATCCAACTTTGGATCTCAAATATGGTGATGTTCCACCTTTGTTTACCTTGGTAAACATGGGGTAACAATCCTAGAGGTTATCCAAGGAAGGAGAAACAAGAAAACAAGAAGAAAAGATGAAGAAGTGAGTTGAAAACTCACTTTTTGAGTAAGAAATTTTCTGCCCAAAAGTTGCAAAGATTGGATCCTTGAGAGAGTTTAAGAGTGAATTGAGAGTGTGGAAAGTGTTTAGGAGGTGGTAGAGGCTTGTATATATAAGTGGATATTAGGGTTTGGTCATAAATGAAGTGGTTGGGAGATGGGAGGAGGGAAATTTCAAAAATAAATTAAAATCCCGTTTTATAAATAATAATTTTTTTTGTTAGGATTTTAAGGTATGTAAGTATGCATAATGAGTAAACATGTATAAATAACATTCCAAAGAAGATTAAAGTCTCGATTTATTGCATATAACATAAGTATAAATGTAAACATATTTGATGATCGATTTCACATAATACAAGCATGAATTAAGATACGATTAATATAAATATGGTTTACCATTATGATCAATGCCTAAGATTTACAAGATTAGAGTGAAGTACATTACAAAGTTACTAAAGATAGAAAGTAAATACAAGCTTTCTAAAAATAAAAAGTACAAAATGCGAAGGGTTACAATTTTAGTCAATCTCCTTTCATATATTCTATTTATTTTTCTCTACGTCTTCAAAACCCACCATCTTCAACCTTTCCTTCATTTTCTCTCTCTAGAATTACTACATCATGGTGTGATTTTCTTCATCGATGAATGGTTTAAACACTCAATCAACGTGTTCTTGAATTTCTTTGAAGAAACTGTCACACCCCGGATTTCCAACCCCGAAATCCAAACACCAGCGGGCCCGGGTGGGGAGTATCGTGACAACAGTTGATAACGTCATAGTCAATTAAACGTGGCACAGCGGAAGTCTTGGAGTAAAATTACTATTACAAACCGAATGTTCGAAAATACAAAATAATATACAAGCTTGTAATAGAAGATCCACAGGCGGATCTTAGAATGTACAAGAAAGAATACAAAATAGACTTTAGGCAGATCTAAGGATTTACAAGAATCCTCTTATTCTCTACCGAGCAGCTTCCGACTTAATTTCGTGTTGTACCTGCAGATTAGTCTTTGGAGGATACGTCAGCTTACGCTGGTAAATACACCCAACCGACTCATTTTGAAAATATTAAAAATGATTTCAAGTGCAAACGTCACAACATCTTTTATTATCTTAGGAAGGTTAACCATGCAATGGACCATGCAATAATAATTTACCATATCCCAAGCCCTTATAGGGGAAATAAGTTGAGAGTATTTACCTGAGATTGCTTTCTTCTTTTATTTTTAAATAACTCAGCCGTATACAAAATTACCGAGTGCATATAGCTTTTACCAAGAAGGCTCTAGTCTGGATTATGGCATAAACTAGCCAATTAAATACTAAACGGTTGTATAAACCGAATAGTGTACATGATCATTACGTATAACGCTTGATTAAACGATGATCAAATAGAATGTAGTTTAAACCCGACAAGTACTTGACTTGTATAATATGGGTAAACTATAAACATTCTGGATTTTGAACTTAAAATGGTAAGGTTAAACCCGTTACGGTTGAATTCCGTAAAATAGTCACATATACGTAACTGTGCGCATAATAGCGATATCGGGTAACCGGATAAGTTATGGACAAGTTTTATATGCCATTATACTTTAAATAAGTTAAGATATCAGTAGGATATCAACTTGTATGCCCGTTGAGGTTTTAAAACGAAATTATGCCTTATAGGGGCATTTCGGTAATTTCGTATCGTATAAAAAGAACTTAAATAAAAATTAAGTTTATGATCATGAGTATTCTGGAAAAATAATTTATTTATGATATAATATCAGTAGGATATCAAATATATGTGTAGTTTACCTTTTATGACCTAAACTATGCACCGAAGGGGCATTTTGGTCATTTTACACATAGTTTATAAATTATTTGGGATTCTGAGTTTATAATAAGTACCCAATGTAAATATGTTTAAAATAAGTTTTAAATGAAGTAGGTAACAAGTCTTCGTCCACTAATATGGTTTTAAACCATACTATGCGCCGAAACGGCGTTTATGTCGTAAAGTGACGTCTTTAAGCGATGTTTATGAAAACTGATGTTTGGATCAGATTAAAATGTTTAAAAATATTTAATTAATATAAATATCGGTAAGTAAGTGATTTATCTCGAAAAGATTTGATTAAAACTATTTTATAAGCCACAGGGGCTAAAACCGTCATTTATCGACATAGTTTAAAGACTTGTTTAAAAACTCAGTTTATAACTTGGTTTAATATCCCAAATAATCCTACTTAGGATATTACATTAGTATAAATTCATTTTCAAGTTCATTATCATTTGAAACCTTGTTTTATGCAAAAAGGGCATTTTGGTCAAAGATGGCATAATTATGGAACTTGCGCATAAACTTGGATTCTGATTATGATCATGTAATATAACCTTAGAGGGTTATGCTATATTATATTATGATCATAATGCAACTTTAGATCAGTGGGTAACTAATCTAAATCGGGTCAGAATCGAAAGTCAAAGCAGAAGTCAAACCTTGCGACTTTCGGTTGCGAACCGAGCCTAGAACTGAAATAGACGAGCCGAACATGTTCATACATGTTCTAATAATTATTACCAACTTGTTTAAGTGTTAAAACAGGTTTCATAACATATATAAGATCAATTTATGATTTTCCGAAAAATGGCCTGTTTGACTTTTAATATCATAACTTTGACCCGTCAATTGGTCTAGCAAACGTGATCTTCAGGAGGTGCCCTTTATAGGGACTAACACCTACCTTACTATGATCACTTATCCATGTTCATTTTGAACAATGGCTGGACCATAATGGTCTTAACCGAAAGTCAAAGCGTTTTATGTAAAACGCTTGACTTTAGGCTATAGAAGCCTATAAACGAAAATGCACAAGGAAGGAACTCTTACCAGTGATTCCTAGATGCAAAAGAACTATGATGGACTGCTCCTTTTAGTTAGGAACTTCCAGAGGAGGGAGAATAGTGAATAAGAAAGGTGCAAGTTGAAATGGTGAACTTAAGCACCTATTTATAGTTGGAGAGCTCAAAGGAAATGAAGCCAGGTGTCTAGGGGTGTAAGAAGAAGCTTACAAGTGTCCCAAAACGTGGCATAGCTGATTAGAAAGGCATGGTTTCGATTTAATGGTTTTGGAGCTTTCCTTGGGCTCCAAAACAAACTTTCTGCTGCTGGTATGTTCTCGCGGGGCGCGAGAGACACAGGCAGGTCTCTCGCGGCCCGCGACCGCCCCTATTTAGTTTTAAAATTTGACACTTTGTCCCCTAAACTATATAAAGCTTATAAAAACGATTTTAATACTATTTTGGCACTTTTAGCCCTCCGTAGCCAATACTTGGCATACCGGGATTATGCCTGGGCATTATTGAGCTCTCGGTTCGTTAAAAGGTCACTCAGAGGTATAAAATAACATGTTGACACTTTTAATCACTTCAATATCTAACTTTCATATATTTACAGAATTGAACTCTCTCGTCCAACAAACGGTACGTATGAGAGTTAGGACTTCACAAAGGATCACTCAGAGGCTTATCACAAGCATGTTGATTCCGATGTCACTCAGAGGCTAGGCATGTTGACGTATTAATCACTCAGAGGCCAAGTTTCAAGCATGTTGACATATCAGTCAATCAGAGTCTAATAATTTAAGCATGTTGACGTATCAGTCACTCAAAGCTATTATTTATGCATGTTGACATCGGTTCGTCACTCAGAGGCTCAATCTTGAGCATGTTGACGCCTTTAGTCCTTATTGGTCTTTAACAGACAATTATATAAAATACAACATGTGTCACTATATTAGTGGACACGATTTTACAGGGTGTTACATCCTCACCCCCTTAAAAGAAATCTCGACCTCGAGATTTTATTCAAAAAGATGGGGTGTTTTTGTCGCATAGTGGACTCAACCTCCCATGTATACTCAGGACCTCTAAAAGCGTCCCACTTAACCTTTACTATAGGTATCATCTTTCTTCAGAGCTTATTAACCTGTCGATCCTCGATCGAAATTGGTTTGTCAATGAACCTCAGGTTTTCATCAATTTGCACCTCATTGTGCGACATTGCTAGCGACTCATCGACTAGACAGTTCTTAAGATTAGATATGTGGAATACATCATGAATTCCACTAAGCTCCTTTGGCAACCTGAGCTTATAAGCTACAGTGCCGACACATTCTACTATCTCGAATGGTCCAATATATCTTGGGCTTAACTTGCCCTTCTTTCTAAAATGCATCACACCCTTCCAAGGTGATACTTTTAGCATGAATTTGTCCCTTACTTGGAACTTAAGAGGTTACGCCTCTTGTCAACATAGCTCTTCTGCCTATCCCTAGCACTTTGAGACGATCACGGATTTGCACAATCTTTCCCGTGGTCTCCAGGACAATCTCAGGTCCTGATAGTTGGGCCTCCCCAACTTTTGCCCAGCATACGGGCGTTCTACATTTTCTCCCATATAAGGCCTCAAATGGAGCAGCCTTAATGCTAGTATGATAGCTATTATTGTAGGAGAATTCTATTAGGGGCAAGTGGTCATCCCAACTTCCGCCTAAATCAATCACACATGCCCTGAGCATGTCCTCCAGGCTCTGAATAGTACGCTCACTTTGACCATCAGTCTGCGGATGGTAAGCCGTACTAAAATTTAATCGTGTGCCTAACGATTGTTGGAAACTTTTCCAAAAGTGAGATGTGTATCTAGTATCTCTATCAGATACAATAGATACTGGCACACCGTGTAGGGACACTATCTTGTCCACATACAACTTAGCCAATTTATCTGAATTATACGTCTCTTTTATTAGCAAGAAGTGTGCTGACTTGGTCAGCCGATCCACTATGACCCAAATAGTGTCATTACCACTTTTGGTCTTAGGTAACTTGGTAATTAAATCCATAGTTACCATTTCCCATTTCCAAGTGGGAATTTCTAATTGTTGTAGTAGTCCTGACGGTTTCTGATGTTCAGCCTTAACTTGCGAACACGTCAGACACTTAGCTACATAAGTGGCTATGATTTCTTCAAACCCATCCACAAATAATTCTTCTTCAAATCTTGATACATCTTGTCACCACCCGGGTGAACAGAGTATCTTGAATTATGCGCTTCCTGGAGGATTAGATCTCTAAGTCCTCCAAATACCGGAACCCAAATTCTGTCATTAATCTTAGGATTCCTCATTTCCAGGCGTTAATTGATCCACAGTTCCGCCTAATCCCTCATTAGGGATATTAGCCTCTAACAAGGCTTGCTTCTGCGCATCTAATAGCTTCCCACTTAAGCTATTTCTGAGCTCAATGCTCTTAGCATTAATCCTTATAGGTTTCACCTTTTCCTTGCGACTTAAGGCATCGACAACTACATTTGCCTTGCCTGGATGGTAGCGAATCTCGCAATCATAATCATTAAGAGTTTCCATCCAACAGCGTTATTGCATGTTCAATTCTTTCTGATTGAATAGATGCTGGAGACTTTTATGGTCTGTGTATATAACACACTTTGTGCCATACAAGTAATGTCTCCATAGTTTTAGTGCAAATACAACCGCGCCCGATTCCAAATCGTGGGTGGTGTAATTCTTTTCATGCACCTTTAATTGTCGTGATGCATAGGCAATCACCTTGCCTTTTTGCATTAGCACACAGCCCATGCCAGTGTGCGATGCATCACAGTAGACTACAAATTCCTCAATACCCTCAGGTAGAGATAACACAGGAGCGTTGCTCAACTTGTGTTTAAGAACCTCAAAAGATTCCTGTTGCTTTGGACCCCAATTATACTTAATATTCTTATGGGTCAAAGAAATTAAAGGAGTGGCTATCCTTGAAAAGTTCTCAATGAACCTCCTATAGTAACCAGCCAGTCCTAAGAAACTACGAACTTCTGTTGGGGTCTTGGGCACTTCCCAATTTGTTATAGCCTCAATTTTGGCGGGATCCACTTGGATATCACGCTCACTTACCATGTGTCCAAGAAATTGGACTTCTCTAAGCCATAATTCGCATTTAGAGAACTTCGCATAAAGTTTCTCCTGCCTTAATAATTCTAGGATGCACCGAAGATGTTTCTCGTGATCAGCTTGATTAAGAGAATAGATAAGTATGTCGTCTATGAAGACAATGACAAACTTATCCAAATACGGTTTGCAGACTCTATTCATGAGATCCATAAACGCTACTGGTGCATTTGTGAGCCCAAAAGGCATCACCAAAAATTCAAAATGACCATAGCGGGTCCTGAAGGTTGTTTTAGGAACATCTTCACTTCTAACCTTCAGTTGATGATATCCTGATCTTAAATCTAAACTAGCCCCTTGAAGTTGGTCGAATAAATCATCGATCCTGGGCAGAGGATATCTATTCTTAATGGTTAGCTTGTTTAGCTCCCGATAGTCGATGCACATTCGCATCGAACCGTCTTTCTTCTTCACAAAAAGGATAGGAGCTCCCCAAGGCGAGGAACTAGGCTGAATAAAACCTTTCTCTAAGAGTTCGTTTAGTTGAACTCTTAGCTCATTCATTTCGGTTGGAGCTAGCTTATATGGGGCTCCTGCTACGGGTGCTGCTCCTGGTATGATATCTATTCTGAACTCCACTTGCCTATCTGGGGGTAGGCCTGGTAATTCTTCAGGGAAAACATCGGGATACTCCGAGATAACTGGTAAGTCTTTAATACTTGGTTTAGGCTCATTGATGGTTACTTGTGCCATGTAGATGACACAGCCTCTTCTCAAACACTTCGATGCCTTAAATAACGATACTTTGTCTGGCAGTCCATAGTGTGAGTCGCCAAAGATGGTGATCATTTCACCAGATGGGGTCTTAATGTCGATGGTTTTTTATCGTAGGCAATGCGGGCTTGGTTATGAGATAACCAATCCATGCCTAAAGACAACATCAAACCCCGCCAATTTCATTGGTAAAAGAGAGATTGGGATGGAATGATTCTTAATGGATATAGAGCATCCATCAAGAATGGAAGAAGCAGTTTCTAAGGTTCCATCGGCGAGTTCTATCTCATAAATTTTATCTAGAGTTCTTTTTGGGTAAATTTAATAGTTTACTAAACTTATGATCAACAAATGATTTATCCGCACCTGAATCGAAAAGAACTCTAGCATAAATATCATTAATGGGGAAAGTACCTGTTATGACGTTATTGTCATTAACAGCTTCCTTAGCAGTTAGCCGAAAGGCGCGTGCATTCCTCTTCTTGGCCTCTCCAGGCTTTGGATTATTATTCCTCGAATTCTTAAGGCATCTACTTGCAATATGCCCTTTTCATGGCATATATATCATATAGCATCTTTAAGGTCTCTACAATCTAGGGTCTTATGCCCCCTTCTTTTACATATGCCACAAGGTCTAGCTTGTGGGTCAGGATTACACTGTCCCCAGTGTCTTCGGTTGCAAGTCTTACAAAACGGCATCACAGCCGACTTGCTTTGGTTCCCTTTGAACCCGAACCTCCCATTATTTTTCTTATTAAATCTATGGGAGTTGTCTTCCTCTCTCTTTCTTTTCCAGTCAGTTTCAGGCTTGACTGACTTCTGCCTCACTATATCATGGGTGAGGGAGAGAGATAGGTCAACAGCAGACCTATAGGTACTAGGCTGAGCAGTCTTTACCATGCCCTTAATCTCGGGCGCTATTCCATTTATAAAACGCGCAATGCGTTTGGATTCAGGGGTAATTAAATAGGAAACTAACCTAGATAGGGAATTGAAATCGGAAACACATTTCCGACAATCTAGGTTTTTCATGGAAAAAGACAAGAAGTCTGTCTCTATTTCTCCACCTCATGGGTTGGGCAGTAAGTTTCCTTTACAAGGTCCACAAACTTGACCATCCCAGATTATACAGGTATACCTTACCTGTTGACTGAATCATGGCCTTCCACCATGTTAGGGAATTGCCTTAAAGGACTGTGTACGTACTTGACCACATCCTTTTCAGCACATCTGCTGATGTCTACTATAGTCTCCATCTCATCCAGCCACTTTAAGGCTTCTACGGCTCCTTTTTCCCCATTAAAGTCTCGGGTTTACAGGAGACAAAGTATTTATAGGTACACCCGTCTTTAGCAGAACGGGACCTATCAGCAAAGTCTGCTATCCTTGGTTCACTCTTCGCATTTGAAGAGTGAACTGTAACATTTGTAAAAAACGGGTTTTTCCAAACCCGCTCCGTTTGTAATCGAATATCAAGTTATAAATGTTTCGTTGCGTATTTATGTCAATTTTAATTTTTAATGATGCATAATTAATAAACAAATTAGAATATAAAAGTTATAATTGATAAAAAGTAAAAATAAAATAAATAAAATGAAAAATAGGCTGCCGGGACTCGAACCCGGGTCAGCCGGAAAGACTCAAGGACTTAACACGCGCATTCATAACCACTCCGCCACTTGATGTTTTCTGTTAATTCTAGGAATCAATTAAATCTTATGTTCAACCATAAATCAATCGGTTTACGCTAACTGAAACCGTTATCGGCTTCCAAACGTCCTGGATGTTTGAGTGATCACGGAATTCTGATTATAACCGATAAACCGACACTTTCAATCAATTTAATCTTGAATGGACTTGAATTCATAAGTTGATCGGTTTTAATAACCGAAAAGTCTGCACTTCCTGATTTACTCCAACCTTAGTCCCCTCTCGCGACTCAAACTCATCTGCAGACTTTCAATTTCATTTTCGCACTACTTTCAGTTCGTCGGAGCAGCTTTTTGAACTCGCCGGACTTTGCCGGAAAACCGTGTTTCCCATCAAATCATAAGTCTCTCAATTCTTTCATCGTCTATCAGTTGTTAAGCTGTTGCTAACTCAAACCCTTCAATCAGAATCAGTTTCAGACGTCGATATCGGATAATTCCCTCTCGTGGAAAACTTCTGAAAATTCCTTTTTCCGCTGTGAAACGGTATAGTCATTCAAACCTTCTGATAACTCTTGTTTAGTACTTCAATTCCACAATTAGCTAATCAAAACTGTTAATTTGTTCGCTCAGTCGAAGTTCATAAAAACAAGCCGACGACTTCGCCGGAGTTCTGAAAAGATCATCATTCCGGTATGTTCATTTTCCCGAAACTTTTCCTATCCTTACATATAAATCATTAGTACGTCTGTTATTCAAATTAAGCAACAAACAGTTGATAAATCATTTTCTGTGAATTTAACGAAGAAGATGAAGTCTATTATGATTATAAGATTAATTAAAATCGGTATTATTAACGGGTTAGACACACAGTCCAGCGGTGGACTGTGTGCAAACAATACGCATACGTCCCGAGTTCGATCCTTGACACACACACACTCTCTGTAATTAAAATGTTCCTTTTTAAACTGAACCGGATCCATTCGCAATTAGATGTTAGTATAATAAAAATCAGTATATTAACCAAGTTAGACACAAGCGGTGGACTGTGTGCAGCATTAAATCACAGGTCCCGGGTTCGAGACCTGTTGATGGCACCGGTTCGATAATTAAAATCCTTTTTAAAAATAAATGAATTTTGAATAAATTAAAACAGTATATAAATATAATTAAAAACAGAAATATTTCGGTTAGACACGTAGCTCAGTTGGTAGAGCTGCGTGCACGCGTACGGGAGGTCTCGGGTTCGAGCCTCACCCAGCGCATACATGCACACAATAGAACCGGTCAAACAGTCAACAGTCACAGTCAAACAGTCAACGGTCAATGGTCAACGCAAAAGTCAACATTTTTTATATTTTTATTTATTTAATTTAATTTAAAAATCAATTAAAAATACTTAAAAATAATGTTTTTAAAGATAGGAAATAGCCTTAAACTCACAAAAATATATCTAAAAATCCTATTAAAATTATTAATAAAATCCACTCATTTACTATACCTTCCGTTATTATTTAGGTTAGTTAATCCTCGTTGATCAATCCTTCAAACTCGTGCGCATCTCATCACCTCCAACCGAACGCACCCAATGTGAGTGAATCTCTACAAATTCCCCGTTTTAAACACGTTTTTGGGGTGTATCATGTGTCTTACCATTTATTATATTTAAATCATTGTGCATACATCATATCATGAACAAATGTGTATTCAGCTTGTATCAACTGTTTGTGTGTTTATTGCTTAGATTTAATTTATTATTTTCAGTACATGCAATATCATAGGCCGCCGCTCCCCATTACATTATGAGCGTTGAGCAGTTCCCCATTACATTATGAGCGTGAACCTGGCGTTGCCAACATACGATCGGCTCCGTTTGATTGAGCCTTGATCGCACAGACATTCATCATAGGCCGTCAGTTCCCCATTATATTATGAGTGTGAACGTGACGTTGCCAACATATACAGTTTCATTCATGTTATATATTCATGCAAGTTCATATGTTATTGTATGTTATTGTTTGTGGTTGTTATTGCTATTGTTTGATTATTTACATTTGCTCACATATGACTTTGCACAATTTTTCCATGATAAAGATAACAAGAAATCAATAATAAATGTTTATTTAACAAGGTTCACTCGCCAACTTATGTTGACCCAAAAACCCCATTTTTACAATGATACAGGTGAACCAGCTGCAGCAAGAAACACATAGGATTGGCTTAGAAGAATAAACTGGTTTAGAGCTTGGATTGTTTAGTTGATTATTTTTTTCTTTGTATTTGTATGAACATGTTTGGATTATTGAGAATGTAATTTTGACTTAAATGAATATGAAACATATTAGTAAATATCATGAGCTTTGGTGATAACCCAATTATGCCCCGACTCTTATTCCGCTGCGGGTCTGGGTGTGACAGATTGGTATCAGAGCCATGACTATAGGGATATAGGATAGGTTATTAGACCCTTAGAGCCTATACTATAGTTAATTAGAAATCTTTAAGAGTTTGTGTGTTACATGCAAAATTCATGATGTTTATATGTTTTATGTTTAATGATTACATTCAATGTTATGCAAGCATGTTCATAAGTACATATTATTATATAATGCCTATCATGGATCATATTCTTATAACATATCATATCCATGCGATCACACACCACATCATTTTCATGATTGTTTTTGCAATGATTTTTGTATTTTCAAATCACATCAAAGTGAGTTCTCATGACGGGCATGTAGTAACTGGAAGGGTACAAGTACCGGTAGTCGGAACGTCCTGTCTAGGCTGGCATTCGTATAAATCCAAAATAAAGGACCAGTTTGCCTACCTGGGGACTAACGATGAGAGTACGAAGTACCTATTAGGCCAAAGCATGCTATACCAAACGTCGTGTGAGCTAACCCCACTTTGAGTTGTCATTGTATCTACACCTGGACACATTCCGACCATACATCTCGTAAACATATTTCGTGGTTTTCATTCGGGTAATGCGAGTGTTAAACCGCCAATACTAATGTGAATCCTACCAAGCCAATAGTCATGGGGGCCCACATGACTATACAGGTGAAGGTATGGGGGACATTTGAGGCCCAACATGAGCAAACCCAAGACATCCTATGGATGTAGTTGCATTATTGATATTTATGTTATTTTCATTTTCTTTAAGACACATGACACCTAAAAAGACTCCATAAACTCACAATCTTCTTATGTATGTTCCTGTAGATGTCGGCTAGACAACAACGAGGGCGTAAAAGATCAGGAAGGTCTCACGAACGCTTGGCCACTCAAATCGCAAAACAAATGGCCGCAGTGCTTCCTGACATTGTGGTTCAAGTACAACAAGCTCTCGCCACAAATCCCACTAATCCTCCCCAGCAAGAAGACCAGAACATCGGCAACCCGCCTACCAAAAAGTGCTCATATAAACATTTCAAGTCTTGCGATCCTCCTAAATTTGAAGGGACCGAAGGTGTCACTGCTCTCCTCCACTGGTTTGAGGAAATGGAAAACACCTTCCTCAACTGCGATTGTCCCGAGGATCGCAAGGTACGATACGCAACCGGGAGACTATTTGGGGTAGCTCTTACCTGGTGGAATACTGAAAAGGGTAAGAGGGGAATCGATGATGCAATGGCCTTAACGTGGGAGGAGTTAAGGGAAATCATGACGAGACGATTCTGTCATAGAAGTGAGATTAAAAAGTTAGAAGATTAATTTCATTCATTGAAGCAAAAGGAGGGAGATCATACTTCCTACAACAAGAGGTTCTTAGAGTTGAACCAGATGGTCCCTAACTTGTTCACCCCAGTTACCGCTTAATCGAGCATTATGTTCGAGGTCTTCCCTCGAAAATTCAAGATTCAGTTCTCAGCACTTCGCCAGCAACACTTGAAGCTGCTATGGAACTAGCTACTGAACTGACCGAGAATCGAATTCGCAACGGTAAATTTAAAGAGGAGAAAAAGAAAGCCCCCGTTGAGGGCCAAACTTCAAACCATTCCACCTCCTCCTCTAAGTTTGCTAACAAGAGGAAACGTAACACCAGAAACTTCGCTGTCACACAAACCAATTTCCCTATCCCTGCTGCACCCATTACCCAAGTTGCCCCCTCACCTGCACCATACAAAAGGCCATACTCTGGCCCATTACCAAAATGCAACCGTTGCCAATACCATCACTTTCCTGATCATCCCTGCCAACATTGCACCGGCTGTGGTCGCGCACGTCATACTGATCAAACCTGTCGCATACCTCAGCGAACGAACCGCCACCAACCTTCAACCCAAACCCACCAACAAATAATGGGTCAAGCCCAACAACCCCTACTACTACCACCTACCCAACATTTAGCCCAATCATAATACCAACCCAACTATCCCATGGTGCAACCTATGCGGGCTTGCTACAATTGTGTAGATCCAAGCCACTTTAGAAACACTTGTCCACGTTTGGTGAACATTATACATGCTCAAGCCCAAGCAAATCCGGTGAATCAAGCTAACCAAGCTCCTCCACCTGCAAGAGGAAGAGCTTTCAACATCAACGCTAACCAGGCTAGAGCTGACAGCAATGTGGTTAACGGTACGTTTCTTATCAATGGTAGTTATGCATCCATGTTGTTTGATACTGGCGCGGATAAAAGTTTTGTGTCCTTAGAGTTTGAACCCATCCTAAACCAAATTCGTGATAAGCTCATGGAATCCATAATAGTAGAAGTTGCTGACGGAAAACCGGTCTCATTAAACTCTATTATACGCAATTGTACTCTCACCTTAAACGACCATGATTTTCCAGTTGACCTCATTCCTATGAAGTTGGGAAGCTTTGACATTATAATTGGTATGGACTGGCTCAGCCAACATCAGGCTGAAGTTGTATGCCGCGAAAAGTTTATACGCATTCCTCTTTCAAACGGTCAGACTCTACGAATCTTTGGAGAAACCCCATCGAAAGGGCTCAGATTAATGTCCTGTCTTCAAGCCCAAAAATATCTTCGCAAGAATTATGTCGCATTTTTAACTCATGTCGTCAAAAAGGGGACCATGGAGAAGAAACTCGAAGACATCCCAGTAGTAAAAGATTTCCCGCAAGTTTTTCCTGATGACATTTCAGGACTTCCTCCCTTGAGAGAAGTCGAATTCCGCATTGATCTTATACCTGGTGCTACACCAGTTGCAAAGTCTCCTTATAGGTTAGCCCCATCCGAAATGCAAGAGCTAGCCAGTCAATTGCAAGAGTTGACTGACAAAGGATTCATACGTCCTAGCTCCTCGCCTTGGGGTGCACCTGTCCTTCTTGTGAAGAAGAAAGATGGAACGTTTCGTATGTGCATCGATTACAGAGAACTCAACAACTTAACGATCAAGAATCGCTATCCATTACCTCGTATTGATGATCTTCTTGACCAACTTCAAGGCGCCAGCTGTTTTTCAAAAATCACCTTCGTTCTGGTTATCATCAACTCAGAGTACATGAAGAAGACGTCCCAAAGACCGCTTTCCGAACTCGTTATGGTCATTATGAATTCATGGTCATGCCATTTGGTTTAACCAACGCTCCAGCTGTCTTCATGGATTTAATGAACAGAGTCTGCAAACCCTATCTCGATCGTTTCTTATAGTCTTTATCGATGACATCCTCATTTATTCAAAGTCTAAGTCTGATCATGAACGGCATCTTCGACTCATCCTTACACTCCTAGAGAATGAAAAGCTTTACGCCAAATTTTCCAAATGCGAATTCTGGTTAAAGGAGGTACAATTCCTTGGACATGTAGTCAATGACAAGGGAATACATGTCGACCCCTCAAAAATCAAAGCGGTACAAGAATGGCAAGCGCCACGTACACCAACTGAAGTAAGATCATTCCTTGGTTTGGCTGGTTATTATCGTCGTTTCATTTCAAACTTCTCTCGCATTGCTGTACCACTCACGCTTTAACTCATAAGGGAAAACCTTTCATTTGGGGACCCAAACAAGAAGAAGCCTTCCAAACCCTTAAACAAAAACTCTGTGATGCACCAATCCTCACTCTTCCTGAAGGTTGTGATGACTTCGTGGTTTATTGCGACGCGTTAGGGCAAGGACTAGGCTGTGTTCTAATGCAAAGAGGAAAGGTGATAGCTTATGCTTCTAGACAACTCAAAACTCATGAGAAGAACTACACCACCCATGACCTAGAACTTGGAGCCGTTGTGTTCGCTCTTAAGATATGGAGACATTATCTCTATGGTACTAAGTGTGAAATATACACTGACCACAAGAGTCTTCAACATATCTTCAACCAAAAGGAGTTAAACATGAGGCAACGAAGATGGGTCGAACTTCTAAATGACTACGACTGTGAAATTCGGTACCACCCTGGCAAGGCAAATGTGGTGGCTGATGCACTCAGTCGAAAGGGTTATGCGAACTCCACTCATCTTCTATGTTCGCAAATCATAACTGACATTAAAGATCAAATTCAAGAAGCCCAACATATTTCAGTAACGGAAGACGACGTACGAAAGGAGCTGTCCTGTGGAGCTAAACTTAAAATTGAAACTAAATCTGACGGTATTCTGTATTATCTAGATCGCATATGGATTCCTGACCACAACAACCTTCGTGAATTCCTTATGAACGAGGCACACAAAACACGATACTCTATACATCCAGGAGCCGACAAGATGTATCAAGACCTTCGATACACCTACTGGTGGCCTGGAATGAAAAAGGATATTGCTGTTTTTGTTTCCAAGTGCCTTACATGTCCAAGGTAAAAGCTGAACATCAAAGACCCTCAGGACTTCTGGTCCAACCTGAAATCCCTGTATGGAAGTGGGAAAACATAACCATGGACTTCATTACCGGGTTACCTCGCACTTCTGGTGAGTATGACACTATATGGGTAATCATTGATCGTCTTACAAAATCAGCTCACTTTATTCCAATCCGCGAAGATTTCAAGAACGAGAAGCTAGCTCATATCTACATCAGCGAAATCGTAAGCCGTCACGGTGTACCGTTAAGCATTATTTCAGATCGTGATGGTCGTTTCACTTCACGAACATGGCAAGCCGTACAAACCGCTTTGGGTACACGATTAGATCTCAGTACCGCTTATCATCCTCAAACTGATGGACAATCTGAACGCACCATTCAAACTCTTGAAGATATGCTTCGAGCATGTGTCATAGACTTCAAGGGAAATTGGGACGCTCATTTACCATTAGTTGAATTTTTGTACAACAACAGCTATCATTCAAGTATCGGCATGGCACCTTTTGAAGCCTTATATGGTCGTAAGTGCCGATCTCCAGTATGTTGGCACGAAATTGGGGAAGCTCAAATCACCGGTCCAGAATTGATTCAAGAAACCACAGACAAGATCCATCAAATTCGAAACAATCTTCTAGCAGCTCAAAGTCGTCAAAAGAGTTATGCAGATAAACGACGAAAGCTTTTGGAGTTTAACATTGGTGATCATGTACTTTTAAAAGTATCACCGTGGAAGGGAGTAGTTCGTTTTGGTCAAAAAGCAAGCTGGCACACGCTACTAGGACCTTTTAAGATACTCGAAAGAGTAGGACCTGTAGCATACAAGCTTGATCTACTAGAAGAACTCAACAGAATTCATCCCACATTCCACGTATCAAACTTGAAGAAGTGCCTCGCTGATGAGAACCTCCATATTCCTCCGGAAGATATTCAGATTGATGAATCTATTCGTTTTATTGAAAGACCAGTCGAGATCATGGACTTCGGAGAAAAACGTCTAAGACGAAGTCGCATTCCAATTGTTAGGGTACGCTGGAGTCGAAACGGGGACCTGAGTTTACTTGGGAACGTGAAGACTCAATGCGCGAAAAATATCCGCATCTTTTTCCTACTACTACTACTTAAATTTCGGGAGGAAATTCCTAAAAGTAGGGGATACTGTAACATTTGTCAAAAACGGGTTTTTCCAAACCCGCTCCGTTTGTAATCGAATATCAAGTTATAAATGTTTCGTTGCGTATTTATGTCAATTTTAATTTTTAATGATGCATAATTAATAAACAAATTAGAATATAAAAGTTATAATTGATAAAAAGTAAAAATAAAATAAATAAAATGAAAAATAGGCTGCCGGGACTCGAACCCGGGTCAGCCGGAAAGACTCAAGGACTTAACACGCGCATTCATAACCACTCCGCCACTTGATGTTTTCTGTTAATTATAGGAATCAATTAAATCTTATGTTCAACCATAAATCAATCGGTTTACGCTAACTGAAACCGTTATCGGCTTCCAAACGTCCTGGACGTTTGAGTGATCACGGAATTCTGATTATAACCGATAAACCGACACTTTCAATCAATTTAATCTTGAATGGACTTGAATTCATAAGTTGATCGGTTTTAATAACCGAAAAGTCTGCCCTTCCTGATTTACTCCAACCTTAGTCCCCTCTCGCACTCAAACTCATCTGCAGACTTTCAATTTCATTTTCGCACTACTTTCAGTTCGTCGGAGCAGCTTTTTGAACTCGCCGGACTTTTGCCGGAAAACCGTGTTTCCCATCAAATCAATAAGTCTCTCAATTCTTTCATCGTCTATCAGTTGTTAAGCTGTTGCTAACTCAAACCCTTCAATCAGAATCAGTTTCAGACGTCGATATCGGATAATTCCCTCTCGCCGGAAAACTTCTGAAAATTCCTTTTTTCCGCTGTGAAACGGTATAGTCATTCAAACCTTCTGATAACTCTTGTTTAGTACTTCAATTCCACAATTAGCTAATCAAAACTGTTAATTTGTTCGCACAGTCGAAGTTCATAAAACAGAGCCGACGACTTCGCCGGAGTTCTGAGAAAGATCATCATTCCGGTATGTTCATTTTCCTGAAACTTTTCCTATCCGTTACATATAAATCATTAGTACGTCTGTTAATCAAATTAAGCAAGAAACAGTTGATAAATCATTGTCTGTGAATTTAACGAAGAAGATGAAGTCTATTATGATTATAAGATTAATTAAAATCGGTATTATAAACGAGTTAGACACACAGTCCAGCGGTGGACTGTGTGGAAACAATACGCATACGTCCCGAGTTCGATCCTTGACACACACACACTCTCTGTAATTAAAATGTTCCTTTTTAAACTGAACCGGATCCATTTGCAATTAGATGTTAAGTGTAATAAAAATCAGTATATTAACCAAGTTAGACACACAGTCCAGCGGTGGACTGTGTGCAGCATTAAATCACAGGTCCCGGGTTCGAGACGTGTTGACGGCACCGGTTCGATAATTAAAATCCTTTTTAAAAATAAATGAATTTTGAATAAATTAAAACAGTATATAAATATAATTAAAAACAGAAATATTTCGGGTTAGACACGTAGCTCAGTTGGTAGAGCTGCGTGCACGCGTACGGGAGGTCTCGGGTTCGAGCCTCACTCAGCGCATACATGCACACAATAGAACCGGTCAAACAGTCAACAGTCACAGCAAACAGTCAACGGTCAATGGTCAACGCAAAAGTCAACATTTTTTTATATTTTTATTTATTTAATTTAATTTAAAAATCAATTAAAAATACTTAAAAATAATGTTTTTAAAGATAGGAAATAGCCTTAAACTCACAAAAATATATCTAAAAATCCTATTAAAATTATTAATAAAATCCACTCATTTACTATACCTTCCATTATTATTTAGGTTAATTAATCCTCGTTGATCAATCCTTCAAACTCGTGCGCATCTCATCACCTCCAACCGAACGCACCCAATGTGAGTGAATCTCTACAAATTCCCCGTTTTAAATCACGTTTTTGGGGTGTATCATGTGTCTTACCATTTATTATATTTAAATCATTGTGCATACATCATATCATGAACAAATGTGTATTCAGCTTGTATCAACTGTTTGTGTGGTTATTGTTTAGATTTAATTTATTATTTTCAGTACATGCAATATCATAGGCCGCCGCTCCCCATTACATTATGAGCGTTGAGCGCCCATTACATTATGAACGTGAACCTGGCGTTGCCAACATACGATCGGCTCCGTTTGATTGAGGCTTGATCGCACAGACATTCATCATAGGCCGTCAGTTCCCCATTACATTATGAGCGTGAAGGTGACGTTGCCAACATATACAGTTTCATTCATGTTATATATTCATGCAAGTTCATATGTTATTGTATGTTATTTGTATTGTGTGTTGTTATTGCTATTGTTTGATTATTTACATTTGCTCACATATGACTATTGTACAATTTTTCCATGATAAAGATAACAAGAAATCAATAATAAATGTTTATTTAACAAGGTTCACTCGCCAACTTATGTTGACCAAAATCCCCCATTTTTACACATGATACAGGTGAACCAGCTGCAGCAAGAAACACATAGGATTGACTTAGAAGAATAAACTGGTTTAGAGCTTGGATTGTTTAGTTGATTATTTTTTTCTTTGTATTTGTATGAACATGTTTGGATTATTGAGAATGTAATTTTGACTTAAATGAATATAAAACATATTAGTAAATATCATGAGCTTTGGTGATAACCCAATTATGCCCCGACTCTTATTCCGCTGCGGGTCGGGGTGTGACATGAACAGAGCTCTCTTTATGAGCTGAAGATGGTAGAATATATATGGGTCTAGAGCGAGTGGCACTCGGCTCTCTTAGCCTTTTTATGGCTTTACTCATGGCCCTTTCCACAGCCGCATCAATGCGAGCTTGGAAATCATTATCATTATTTATGGCTATATTTTCGGCGTCTTTGACGTTCCGATGGCTACTTTGTGCCTCATTAGAATTAGCCATTCTTCAAAGCTTTGGTTCTATATACCAAAAAAATTTCTCTTAGCCATGGTATAATAACCATATCGGCTTTTAATCATCAGATATAACAATCCTTTGCCTTTACTAGTGTTAATAACATCACCACTCTTAGGCTTAACATATCTATATTTGGCCTAGGTCTTAATAGGACCGTCATAGGCAATTTACAATTTGGACGAAGTCCATATATTATTAGACAGGGGATCGCAATGTCACAACTGTCATTTGTCATACAGACAATTATACATAGGTCATAAGCCTGTCCCTTAATGGACATATTAATTGGGCACATTGGCCGGTCACATTGGACATAATATATATGGCACTTAGGCCTGTCACTAATGGACATATAATAGGGCACATAGGCACAATATCGCTAATGGATAATTATCAGCACACCAATGATAGTAGCCGGGATCGAATAGATCACATGGGCTTTAAAGAATATATTTTAACCCGAAAGGGTGATACATCACTAATGGATGTTTGATTATCATCACACTGATGATACTAGCCGGGATCACATGGATCACAAAGGCTTTTAAGCCGGGATCACACAGATCACAAAGGCTATATAACCGGGATCAAATAGATCACAAAGATTATATTTTAATACATCTCTAATGGATGTTTTATCACGCAATGGTGATACTAGCTGGGATCAAACAGGTCACAAAGGCTATATAACCAGGATCAAATAGATCACAAGGGTTATATATAATACATCTCTAATGGACGTTTAATCACCGCACTGGTGATTTTAGCCGGGACCAAACAAATCACAAAGGCTATTTAGCCGAGATTACACAGATCACAAAGGCTATATAACCGGGATCAAATAGATCACAAGGGTTATATAAAATACATCTCTAACGGATGTTTAATCACCGCAATGGTGATATTAGCCAGGATCAAATAGATCACAAAGGCTATATAGCCGGGATCAAATAGATCACAAGGGTTATATATAATACATCTCTAATAGATGTTTAATCATCGCACTGGTGATATTAGCCGGGATCAAATAGATCACAAAGGCTATATAACCGGGATCAAATAGATCACAAGAGTTATAAATAATACATCTCTAATAAGTGTTTAATCACCGCACTGGTGATTTTAGCCGGGATCAAACAGATCACAAAGGCTATTTAGCCGGGATCACACAAATCACAAAAGCTATATAACCGGGATCAAATAGATCACAAGGGTTATATAAAATACATCTCTAATGGATGTTCAATCACCGCACTGCTGATATTAGCCGGGATCACATAGATCACAAGGGCTTTTTAGCCGGGATCAAATAGATCACAAAGGCTATATATCCGGGATCAAATAGATCACAAGGGTTATATCAAATACATCTCTAATGGATGTTTAATCACCGCACTGGTGATATTAGCCGAGATTAAACAGATCACAAGGGCTTTTTAGCCGGGATCACACAGATCACAAAGGCTATATAACCGGGATCAAATAGATCACAAGGGTTATATAAAATACATCTCTAATGGATGTTTAATCACCGCACTGGTGATATTAGCCAGGATCAAATAGATCACAAAGGCTATATAACCGGGATCAAGTAGATCACAAGGGTTGTATAAAATACATCTCTAATGGATGTTTAATCACCGCACTGGTGATATTAGCCGGGATCAAACATATCACAAGGGCTTTTTAGCCGAGATCACACGGATCACAAAGGCTATATAACCGGGATCAAATAGATCACAAGGGTTATATAAAATACATCTCTAATGGATGTTTAATCACCACACTGGTGATATTAGCCGGGATCAAATAGATCACAAAGGCTATATAACCTGGATCAAATAGATCACAAGGGTTATATAAAACACATCTCTAATGGATGTTTAATCACCGCACTGGTGATATTAGCCGGGATAAAACAGATCACAAGGGCTATATATAAGGTTAGGACATAGTCCATTACCTTGAAAGTTAGTGTGATTCCTCAAGTCACACAACCAAGAGTATGCACATTATTTGAATGTTAACATAAGAGGATCTTAATGGTTGATTATAAGTCCCGGTCGCATTGACCTTAATGACTTGGAGGCTTGAACTTAGTCCACCACCTCTAGATAGAAGGATAACTTCCCTTAACTATCATATATTTAGCCAAATATGTGGTCTGTGCCACTTGGCAACAATCAAAACCATTAAGATCTTTTTGGAATTATATCACAGAGCATAAATTTCGAATAAAATCGAGACACTCGTTTTTAAGAGGATGAATACATATATATATATATATATATATATATATATATATATATATATATAATTCCAAAGTACTTCATTAAATTTCCATAAGAAATTATAATACTTGAAACAAATAAATGAAACTGATTGTCCATGCAAGGACTAAAAGAAACAAAATGTCCACGCAGGGACTAAATAAATAACAATGTCCATGCAGGGACTACATATAATAGAAAAGACTTCACTCGTCTTTCTTTCCCTTGACTAGCTTGGAGAGTTTCTTGAAGAACTTATATGTCTTCTTCTCCGTTTTCTCCGCCTGCTGCTGCATCTCTTTCATTCTTTCTAAGGCCTCATTGATGGCCTCAAGTGGTGCGGAGGTTGTGGTTAGGGTTGTGGCATAACCGGATACTGGTACCCATTAAGTTGGACATCCAGGTGGTGGATAAGTAGGTGGGAAATGAGACGGGTAAAGTGCGTTGTGCATAACGCCTGCATGTATGGGTCTTGCGACCATGCTTGATAGTCTACCGGTGTAGACGAGTTAAAAGGATCATATCCAGACGTGTCTGGATATGTAGGGATTGGGTTAGTATAACCCGATGGTGGTGGTTGAACAGCAGGTGTTGGTGTTGGTTCCACTATAGGTGGAACATTAGAGGGTCCACCCATTTATGGGTCCTCTTGAATGGTGGGGTAAGAATTGGGCAAAGGTGGCAGCGATCCCGACCTTTGTCCGGCACGTACTGACATACGTGCTCCACGCTTCCTCCTTGGTGGCTCAGTTGGTTGTTGAGGTTGGTCCACGGGTTCCATGTGGACATTTTCTTGAATTGGGGGTGGTTGAGAGTGATGGGAAGGTGTGTGGGCAAAGGTGAATTGATTCCAGTATTGGTCCCACTCATTAGGACCTTGGTAGGATGATCCGGCATATGAGTTTGAATCGCTCGAAATTTCAATGGGATGCACATTTGATCCCGATGGTGGCATCTCCGGGTCGGAGTCCTCGTCTATAGGATGTGGCTGGTCCAACTTATTTTAATCAGTTGGAGGTGTGTTTAAGTAATGGTTGGGGTTAAATTCTTCATGGTAGGAGTGATGAGAACGGGAATGGTGAGAATGATAGGAATTGTGTGAGTGGTAAGAATTTTGGGAATGTGAGGGCGAGTGTCTATTAGAGACGGAACGTCTCGCTTGTTGCCATGGAGACGAATCTCCTGATTCTTGATAATTATCTGAATTATGAGGTTGAGGGGGAATACGCCCTGATGGTCCTCCTCTCATTGGACCTTTTCCTCGTCTACTTTGTCCTCTTACACGTGGCGGCATTTTCCTGTTAGTAAAATCAATTCAAAAACATATTAATAACTTAATAATGAAATGAGTAATCCTAGGTCAATGCCTAGACTCGGAAGTCTAAGGAATGTGCTCGTGTAAGTTTGAGACTATACACAAAAGGCTAGTGTTTAATTCTCTCAAACGTTGGCTCTAATACCAACCCTGTCTCACCCCTGATTTCTAACCCCAAAATCCAAAAACCGATGGGCCCGGGTGGGGAGTATCGTGACAATAGTTGATAACGTCATAGTCAATTAAACGTGGCACAGCGGAAGTCTTAGAGTAAAATTACTATTACAAACTGAATGTTCGAAAATACAAAATAATATACAAGCTTGTAATAGAAGATCCACAGGCGGATCTTAGAATGTACAAGAAAGAATACAAAACAGACTTTAGGCATATCTAAGGATTTACAAGAATACTCTTATTTTCTACCGAGTAGCTTCCGGCTTAATTCGTGTTGTACCTGCAGATTAGTCTTTGGAGGATACGTCAGCTTACGCTGGTAAATACACCCAACTGACTCATTTTGAAATATTAAAAATGATTTCAAGTGCAAACGTCACAACATCTTTTATTATCTTAGGAAGGTTAACCATGCAATGGACCATGCAATAATAATTTACCATATCCCAAGCCCTTACAGGGGAAATAAGTTGAGAGTATTTACCTGAGATTGCTTTCTTCTTTTATTTTTAAATAACTCAGCCATATACAAAAGTACCGAGTGAAGATAGCTTTTACCGAGAAGGCTCTAGTCTGGATTATGGCATAAACTAGCCAATTAAATACTAACGGTTGTATAAACCGAATAGTGTACATGATCATTACGTATAACGCTTGATTAAACGATGATCAGATAGAATGTAGTTTAAACCCGACAAGTACTTGACTTGTATAATATGGGTAAACTATAAACATTCTGGATTTTGAACTTAAAATGATAAGGTTAAACTCGTTACGGTTGAATTCCGTAAAATAGTCACATATACGTAACTGTGCGCATAATAGCGATATCGGGTAACCGGATAAGTTATGGACAAGTTCTATATGCCATTATACTTTAAATAAGTTAAGATATCAGTAGGATATCAACTTGTATGCCCGTTGAGGTTTTAAAACGAAATTATGCCTTATAGGGGCATTTCGGTAATTTCGTATCGTATAAAAAGAACTTAAATAAAATTTAAGTTTATGATCATGAGTATTCTGGAAAAATAATTTATTTATGATATAATATCAGTAGGATATCAAATATATGTGTAGTTTACCTTTTATGACCAAACTATGCACCGAAGGGGCATTTTGGTCATTTTACACATAGTTTATAAATTATTTGGGATTCTAAGTTTATAATAAGTACCCACTGTAAATATGTTTAAAATAAGTTTTAAATGAAGTAGGTAACAAGTCTTCGTCCACTAATATGGTTTTAAACCATACTATGCGCCGAAACGGCGTTTATGTCGTAAAGTGACGTCTTTAAGCGATGTTTATGAAAACTTATGTTTGGATCAGATTAAAATGTTTAAAATATGTTAATTAATATAAAATATCGGTAAGTAAGTGATTTATCTCGAAAAGATTTGATTAAAACTATTTTATAAGCCACAGGGGCTAAAACCGTCATTTATCGACATAGTTTAAAGACTTGTTTAAAAACTCAGTTTATAACTTGGTTTAATATCCCAAATAATCCTATTTAGGATATTACATTAGTGTAAATTCATTTCAAGTTCATTATCATTTGAAACCTTGTTTTATGCAAAAAGGGCATTTTGGTCAAAGATGGCATAATTATGGAACTTGCGCATAAACTTGGATTCTGATTATGATCATGTAATATAACCTTAGAGGGTTATGCTATATTATATTATGATCATAATGCAACCTTAGATCAGTGGGTAACTAATCTAAATCGGGTCAGAATCGAAAGTCAAAGCAGAAGTCAAACCTTGCGACTTTCGGTTGCGAACCGAGCCTAGAACTGAAATAGACGAGCCGAACATGTTCATACATGTTCTAATAATTATTACCAACTTGTTTAAGTGTTAAAACAGGTTTCATAACATATATAAGATCAATTTATGATTTTCCGAAAAATGGCCTGTTTGACTTTTTAATATCATAACTTTGACCCGTCAATTGGTCTAGCAAACGTGATCTTCAGGAGGTGCCCTTATAGGGACTAACACCTACCTTACTATGATCACTTAGCCATGTTCATTTTGAACAATGGCTGGACCATAATGGTCTTAACCGAAAGTCAAAGCGTTTTATGTAAAACGCTTGACTTTAGGCTATAGAAGCCTATAAACGAAAATGCACAAGGAAGGAACTCTTACCAGTGATTCCTAGATGCAAAAGAACTATGATGGACTGCTCCTTTTAGTTAGGAACTCACCAGAGGAGGGAGAATTGTGAATAAGAAAGGTGCAAGTTGAAATGGTGAACTTAAGCACCTATTTATAGTTGGAGAGCTCAAAGGAGATGAAGCCAGGTGTCTAGGGGTGTAACAAGAAGCTTACAAGTGTCCCAAAACGTGGCATAGCTGATTAGAAAGGTCATGGTTTCGATTTAATGGTTTTGGAGCTTTCCTTGGGCTCCAAAACAAACTTTCTGCTGCTGGTATGTTCTCGCGGGGCGCGAGAGACACAGGCAGGTCTCTCGCGGCCCGCGACCGCCCCTATTTCAGTTTTAAAATTTGACACTTTGTCCCCTAAACTATATAAAGCTTATAAAAACGATTTTAATACTATTTTGGCACTTTTAGCCTCCGTAGCCAATACTTGGCATACCCGGGATTATGCTTGGGCATTATTGAGCTCTCGGTTAGTTAAAGGTCACTCAGAGGTATAAAATAACATGTTGACACTTTTAATCTCTCCAATATCCAACTTTCATATATTTACAGAATTGAACTCTCTCGTCCAACAAACGGTACGTATGAGAGTTAGGACTTCACAAAGGATCACTCAGAGGCTTATCACAAGCATGTTGATTCCGATGTCACTCAGAGGCTAGGCATGTTGACGTATTAATCACTCAGAGGCCAAGTTTCAAGCATGTTGACATATCAGTCAATCAGAGGCTATAATTTAAGCATGTTGACGTATCAGTCACTCAAAGGCTATTATTTATGCATGTTGACATCGGTTCGTTACTCAGCGGCTCAATCTTGAGCATGTTGACGCCTTTAGTCCTTATTGGTCTTTAATAGACAATTATATAAAATACAACACGTGTCACTATATTAGTGGACACGATTTTACAGGGTGTTTCAGAAACCCAGTTTATTTTTATGCAATTTCTACATTTTTCAATTTAACATAATGGGATGCAACATGGGAAATCGATTGAAATAGGTACTTCTCTTCTCAAATTCTACAAACATTTTCTAGGCAAAGTGAAGACATCTATGATTCTAACCTTCTCTTGATGTATTCTTGCGTTTGGGCAACATTATTAAGAAATCAGTGATAAAAAAGTGGCACACTAGGTGTTTGACAAAATTTCTCAAAGGAAATTACAAAACATTTTTCAGTTTAAACTTTCATTTAACATAATGTTTTACAAAGAATGAAAAACATAATTTTTGTGTGTTTTTTTGTCCATTGCTTTTTACAAAAGAATGAAAAAGCAATGTTTTTTACATTGCGTTTTTCAAAAGAATGAAAAACATCTTTTTTTTGTGTTTTTATCCATTGAGTTTTACAAAATAATGAAAAAACACAGTTTTTTGTCCATTGTCTTTTACAAAAGAATGAAAAAACACATTTTTGTGTTCTTTTTGTCCATTGCATTTTAGAAAAAAAAAACACTTTCTTTTGTGTTTTAGTCAATTGTGTTTTAGAATAAGCACTTTCTTTTTTTGTATTTTTAGTCCTCTTTGTGCCCTGGTTTTAGAAAGAACACTTTGTTTTATGTTTTTGATCTATTGCGTGTTAGAAACGACACTTTTTGTGTTTTTTGTCCATTGCAATTTTGAAAGAACACTACCTTTTATGTTTTTAATCTGTTGCGTTTTTTAAAGAACACTTTGTTTTGTGTTTTTTAACCATTGCATTTTAGAAAAGAACACTTTCTTTTGTGTTTTTTTGTCCATTGCGTTTTAGAAAAAAATTCATTCTTTGTGTTTTTTGTCCATTGCTTTTTACGCATCTGGGTAATCAAATTTATCTTTTTCAAAAATATAGCAATAGTGTGCTCGTTTTAATGATTAAAAAACGCTCGTTTTATGATGCAATTTTCATAAAAAATAATGTCGTATGAAAAACTTATTAACGTTTTAAAAACGGGAGGGAATTGAGGAGAGATAACTATTGACATGGATGGACTAGAAAACCCTTACAAATCTCACACGTCTCCTTGTTTTTGTTCAATTCTATCCATTTAATCCAAGTCATTGATTACTCAATTGATGATCAAGATTACTTACTATCCTTCCTACCCAAACAAACTTCCTAGTGTATCCTGACCCTTATTTTCATAACTAACAAATAAAGTAAATTTCAATATGACAGAATCATGATACTACCATACTAATTACCGATCTAGTTAGCGACATCTTAATCATGCCTTGTTAAAAAAATCATGATAACTAACTAATAAAGTATATTTCGATATAACAGAATCATGAATCATAATGATTTTACATTTAAAACTTTAAGAAAAAAATGTTAATTGTGTATTATCTATCTAGAATTTAATTCTGGGACCGTCACATTTATATTATTTTGGTTTCCTTTATCATTTACTACTATAACATGTATATCAAAACCATCCAAGTTCCCGTCAAAAGGGTGGGGGAAAAGTTTTAAATTTGAATTCCTAAGTGATGGGTGCAAATTACACAAGTTTTAAATTTATAAAAATGGAAAACACCTGAAGCAAACTAGACATATAAGAGGCAAGTATATCTATCGTATACGCAATATAGTAGTGGTAACCAAGTATTGATCCCTAAAAACTATAGCTCTTAATACTTAATCGTCTATCAATATCTAACCGATGTAAGAGCGATGGTTTGTAATGAAGCTAATGAGAAACTAAAGAACAACTAGAAAAGTCTTAAAGAAGTCAGATGCAGAAAACAAACATCTAGGTGTTGAATCCTCTTGACTGGAATGAAAACTAAGAATGACTTCATGCAACTGTGTGAAGTGCTAAATTGGATTAGGGCCATGTAAGGTTAATCCCATAAAACTATAGAATCAATGCTATAGACATACACCAAAACCTAATTTTGTGAAGCAAGTTTATGTTATGATTTTTTATGATTTGAGGACTTCTATTATCGTTCTAGCAATAGTAGATTAACGAACCGAGCGAATTACTATTTATGTTACTCAATTTAAAGCAAACTCTTTACTAGTTTCCTGGTCCTTTTTATTCAGACCCTTCCTGTAGGTAGCTCACACATTTTACCAATTAAGTTACCAAGTTGTCTATACCGGTTAAGGTTTCAAGCCCTAGATTAATGAGTGCTAATATAATCTAAAGATAGAAGTATTCGAATCTAACTAGCATAATTGATTTAATCACACAACTTAATAAAAAAAATTCAATACTAACATGTACATACACATCATAAGTTTAGAATAACAACACTTTATTAAAATCACTAATAAAGTCAAACCAAGTCAAGATTCATCTAAACCAAGATGATTACAAGAGTTTAGCCAAACATAATAAAAAAAAATACAAACTCAGTAACAAACATCTCTAAAATCAGAAGAAAACAAAAGATAATGACAAACCGAGCTGATTAACGCGAATGCACGTTAATCGGGTGATGGATCTTAATCTAGGCTATATGTCTTCGTTTATGCTTTAAGATCCTTCAAAATCACTCTAGAATGTTAGAAACTGTCCCCTGGTCCTATTCTGGTTGAATATGCCGTTTCTAGCCATCATAGGGCCTTAAATACTGGAATCTATTGTTTCCACACGTGTGGGCCCACATGGTCGGTTACGACCCGTAAGCCCTTTTTGGGTCGGTTCTTTCATGTCCCATTGCTTCAGATTAAAAGTATATGATATCAATAGAGGAAACAATAATTGTGAATCAAAATCTAGGTGCACTATCTGTGGTAAAAGTAGTAATGTGACTCAATAATGCTCATTCATAAAACTGTATGATATTAACAAGAATATGTCAAAAAGGAAAATGGTTGTCAAAAAGGAAACTGGTCCTATCAAAAGGGAACCACAATCAGTTCTTAAAATATTTAAGTTTGTTCAACAACCTATCACAAGGACATTTAACCAAAACCCTGTGCATAGGGTGTTCAAAACATTATTGCATCATCATCAAACACATATCCTAGGGGATATGGGCAACCACCATGTCATAGAGTACCTTATAAAATAATGAATTTGTGCACATGATCCAAAGGCCAAGGATAAACAGGCATCCTCATGGATATGATCAGCTAATTGGAAATTGTTAAACAATTGTTGATCCAAGTGTAAAAGCACTTGTAGAGGGTCAACAATAACTGTTTGAGATAGTTCAAAAACTATTCATCACAAAAGACTATTGCCAAAAAGATGACACGGTGGGAAAGAGTACAAATCCAAAGCAAACAATGCTTTGGATTTTCTGCAAAATTGGCCCATTTCCAATGTTTACAAGGAAAATCCATTGGCATTTTAAAAGTGCAAACAGGGGTTTCCCTAGCACTTAAATGAAAACATGAAATATTTTTTGAAAAATTCATCAAAAGGGTCATTTCTTAATAAAAACATTAAGATGTTGTTCTGAAAATCAAAATGTTGTTTTTAAGATTATTAAAAGATTGTTTAAAAATCACCAAAAACAAAAACTCTGTTGAAAGGAGTGAAACATTTGTTCCAGTGGTTCAAAACTCTGTTTAACCTTTGTTAATTACTGTTTGTAACACAAAACCACTGCTTTATTATCCGCTGTTTGAATAAAAAAGTAAAATGTAACCGCTGTTTTTGCAAAAGCAACCATTGTTCGCTTCAAAACTATGTTTTCAACCCATCAGTGGTTTCAAATATATGTTTCCATCCATATGTTGACCAAAGTCAAAACATATGTAACAATCACTGTTTTATACATCCAAACATCTGTTGATAACAACAGGGTTTTCAAAATAGACCTATGGCAAAATAGACCTTACATTATTTTACCAAAGGGTTTTCTTAGTGGGACCCAATCCATGTTAAAACAAAGCTTTGTCTTAACGAATAAAGGATCGCCACGTCACTCAAAAAGTAACCATTAGCCACGTCATCATCATTGTTACAAAAACCCTATAAAAACCCTTCTTTCAACAGCGTTTTTACTTTACCAAAAATTCTACAAGCCGAAAGCATTAACAAAGAGATAAACTCTGAAATTGCAATAAAAAATCATCGCTCATAAATCAAAAGATTATATTTTCAAAATATTTACAAAAGATTCTCTCGTAACCTTCATCCATGGCTCTCATTCTCAAATAACCCCATAACTACTTACCATATCTTGTCAAACATGGCAAAAATATAGACTTTCATTCCATCATCGACATTCTTACATCATCCAAATACCATACCTTACTAGACTTACCATCAATACACCAGTTTATCTGGATACCCTTCGTGAATTTTGGGCAAATGCAGATGCCTTGCTAAGAAACAAAAAGCCCTTCACAATCACCTCAAAGGTTAATGGGGAACAGATCCAAATATCTCCAAAATCCATTTTCACAACCTTCAACCTGAATAACATGGCAGGTATCGAAAGTATCCCTAAAAATGAGTTCTAGAAAGGGGATAAGATGCTGACCTGGTGGGGGTCACACTTTTCAAACCACACTTCCCACCAGAAATGAAACTTTTTCCATATACTTTTGGTTTGCTTGTCTACGAAGACCACCTTTTTTAATGGAATACCCCTAAAAACTCAGTATTTAGGATATGTTATACTGACCAACACAGAATACAAGCTATCTCAAACACTATTTATGGATATGGTGGCAAACATAAAAACAATTGAAAGGAAAACAGGCAACCCTTTCCTTTTATATCCAAGGCTATTAAGTTTCTATCAACAAAAGGTTTTAAAACAAGAAAATTTTGAACAAAGTGAAGCCCTTCAAATAAATAGCCTTATAAAATGAAACATTTACACGCATGTTGGCTTCAAAGGTAAAAAAAATGCCCCTGAAGAAAATGTTTTACAAAAGTAAGCAACAAATGTTATAACATCTATTTCTGAGCCCACTACTCCTGATGCCCATAGTTATAAATCCACCACTATGGTACCCATGTCAGTAAGTTCCACATAAACCATCTACATCCCCATCCCCAAATGCAAAAGAATAACCAAAAGAATGTATCTCCGGAGGTTGAGATGTGATATGCGCCCAATTCAACATATAAATTATATTAAATAAGGTATAAAATCAACCTTCTTAGTACTAATGTTGGAAAAAGTGTGTTTCTTTGTATACTTTTGATTTTCAGGATTAAAAGAGCTTAAATGTACATAAGTAACAAATTAACGACAAAAAATCAGCATAAGTACAAAAGAAGAAAAGATGATACACTATACCAACCCTCCAAGCTTCACCCCAAGACCAAACACAACGACTCAAAAGTCAACCACGGGGTCATGCCTGCTCGACATGGGGCCGTGCCCCTTCAAGATTCTAGAAAGAAGAAGACAAACAGAAGTAGACAAGATATACGGGGCCGTGTCCCTTGGACACGGGCCATCCAGATATGCAAATCTTGGGTAGTATACAACAAGTACAATGGCCACGGGGCCGTGCCGTTGACAAACGGGGCCATGTAAGCATCTAATCTGACAAGAACATTAAATGAAGAAAAAGAAGGTGGAAGACACGGGACGTGCCCACCAGGCACGGGGCCATGTGAACCTATTGTTTCCAATATAAATAAGAGGGCTTGGTTCCATTCCAACTCATCTCTTGGCAAACCCATTCTCTCACACCTGCCACCACTCCATCACCACAATACCACCATCATCCGCCATCTTCATCTATCATCCATCTTTAGAGTGTGTGTAATAGTCTCGGATCCAAGATTGATCGTAAGAGTTTTTGTTAAACAAAGGCCATGCTTGGCTAATCTCTTACATCACTTGGTGAAGACAAGTTATTTATGTATTACTTTTTATTTCCAAGCTTTGGTTAACTTTTTAATTGGGTTTGTATTAGTGACTGTAATAACTAGTTTTTTGTTATTGAAAGTGAACTTTATTCTATCATCTCTTCATTTTTGTTGATTCGCTCATTCATGCTATTGCAGTCTATAAAGTGCATTAACTACATGGAAGGGGGCTAGAAGGGTGGTATAGGTAAAGGTTTTGCCTCGTTCAGTGTATAGATCCTGCGAGGACTTAATTCAAGATTATTAGGAATTCCTTTGAGGAAGATAACATCAAATCGGAGGAAGCAAGAACGGCTTGAATCCCTTATAAATAAACTACTACTAAAACTTTAAACCGGCCTTGCGGGACTGTATCTCTACTGACTCAGACAATATGGCTGAGGGTAGCATTGCCTCCAAAAGAGGGACATGACACATTTTACATTAATAACTTACTTAATTATCTTTTAATATTTCAGTCTTGCGGGACTGTATCCCTACTGACTTAGACCAATATGGCTGAGAGTAGCATTGCCTCCAAAAAGGGACATGCCACTTTAACTAAGATAATCTCTTGAAAAACCCAAAGTGCGAAAATAATCAAAGGATACATAAATGACAAGTTGGAACCAAATGTTTCTATCTTGTCTATTTTTTCTTTTATTACTTAGTTTATTTCTTTAGTTTACTTATTAAAAACTTTTTCTAAAATTTTGATTTGATTAGACGTCGGTATTCTGGTATTAAAAGTTCTTGTGCCCTTAGATGACTCGGTATTTTACCATCGCTATACTACGTCAACGATGGGTGCAATTGCCCTAACTTGTTGTAGAGAATGATAGTGTTATGTCGTATTTTATAAAATATAAAGCTTGAAGAAACGAGTGAAAAAAGTACTTAAAATATAACTAAATTCACTCACACTCCGCTCATCAAGTTTTTTGTGTCGTTGCCGGGGACACAAGGATTTTAAGAAAGTTTAAAATCGAAAGCCTAATCATTTTTATGCTTTTCTAATTTTTCTTTTTAGGTTTTTCTTCTTTTTTCACAAATATTTCTACTCTCTGCAGAAACAACACGGGGTCGTGTTTGATTAACACAGGGCCATGTCCGTTTCTCAGTAACCCGAAGCTGTTTTCTACTAGATAGGAGCTGCAACACGGGGTCGTGTGACTGTTACACGGGGCCGTGCCTCAACCACAGTTTCTAGAAAATAGTATCGTTTAATCCCAATGGTTAAAACCTCACCTGGCAATTATGGATGTTAATGATTATCTTTACCCCGCCACTCTTACGGTGAATGGTGTCAATTATGCGAAGGAATTCATAAAGATTTAGAATGTCCTATTCTAAAAATTAATCCCCACTATTTAGACCCATCGTTTTCATGTGACGATCACCTTAGGGTGGGCAGGAGTACAAACGATAACTACCATCCTCTTGAATTCCATCAAACTCTTCCATAGGAGACATACGCTTGGAAGAACTATGTCAAATAGAAAAGTGTATTCTCCAAAAACTCAAAGAAATAGAATCCATGATGAAGGCGCGATATTCATCAAGGAACAAAAGCGACGGAGACTCAATGGGGCCACATTCAGGAATAAACAACACCGAGGCCAACAAATGTACCCCAACCCTGTGCGAAAACAAAGACGATAGTCGTCCCTGTATCGACCTCGCAATGAAGGTCTCCTCAAGGGCTTGTGAATTTCACACCAACGGTTTAGACCAGAGTGAGTTGACTCACACCTTCTTTAACAAGAGGCCGAAAAAGGTAAATAAAGGTTGGTTTCGCCCTCCTACTTTTGTCCTAGATTTCTTCCTTTCCGACAACTTTTTACGTTTTCCTATCTCACGCCGGAACCTAAGGTACATAAGACACTTTGGTGGTGTTCCAACCAGTAAGGAACTAGCCGATAAAAGTCGGTTCCTTAAAAATTCTAACAAAACTTCTTAAAAATCCTAAAACACGGAACCGTGCTCTTCACCCATGGGGTCGTGCCCCACCTAGCTCCCCGACATAAGGGCATGTAGAATGACATGGGCCCCCTCGTAACTTTTAACACGAGGCCGTGTCTACCTTAACATGGCCCGTGTCTCACTAACTAACAACATTCTCTGACTCGTGCAATCGACATGGGGCCGTGCCTCCCGGACACGGGGCCGTGTCGAAGTGGTGTCACTTTCTATATAAGTCAGCCATGAGGAGAATGTTTGGACCCATTCCTAAAGTTCAAGATCCTGCCTGATCTCTCACACATACTTGAAAAGGTAGGTTCTTAAAAAGGTTTCCTTAAACCTTCTTGTCTTTACCACTTTTAGTTATTTCTCCTTCTTCAACCTTCAACAACCTCCATTGAAGCTTGAAGTTTCATGTTCAAAAGCTTCAATTGTGAGGCAAGAGCATGATTTTTAGCCCAAGTTTTTACAAAATTACTATTATACAACAATGTTTTAAGTTATTTACGTTCAGAAATGTTAAAACCAAATAGTTTTAATTTAAAATAAAGGTCCATGGGCTAAAATATTAGAGCTGTTGAAGCAACACGGGGCCGTGTGACTCGTTTGTAACTCTAAAACTTTAACGGTTTGTCTTTTTAACTAACATGTCGAGCCAACAGACTGGTACGTCTTCAAGAAGTTCACGAAACAATCGAAGAGGAAGAATGCTCTCACTTGAAGCCACTATAGTCCGCTATGTTTGCACCTTTCAAGAGTCCATTGAAGAAATGACGACGGTGGAGGAGGTCCTCGTGGATCGAATGAACTACCGCACTCTTGCACTGGAAGATAGCTTTAGGGAAATCAACCTTCTTCACCAAAGGTTGAAAATCTTGGTGATGCCCTCTATGGAACCAATCTTACCTCAAGACGATTGGAACATCGCTCACGAGGTGATTAATCCCACTGGGTGGGTTGAAATACCCCTGGAACCTCCATTAACGCCTACTTTGAGGTTCCGATAAACCCTGCTCCTCTCTCACAAGAGGAGGTCGATGAGGAGCCCTTCATCTTCTTTCCGAGAGAGATTGAGGAGATGCTCAACAACCTCTGAAGGAGCATTCCCGAAGAATAGCTCAAGGCTCTCATTTTCTGAAAACTAGTGTCGGATTTTTCTAATCTTTCATCGATTTATCTAGGGGAGAGCTATTTGGGTTGAATAATCTCTTAGGGTATCCACCAACTATCTATCTCAGGACTCTAATCTTCTTCGTGTTTTGAAAACAAAAGTGTGCGAAAATATGGGAAATGGCCCAAGGGATGTTGAAACAGCACCCCAGGCATGTAAAAAGACGCTTCCCGAAACAAAATCTTCAAAACACTAAGTGCAGCACGAGGCCGTGTGAGGTAAGCACGCCCTCGTGCCTCAAGTCTGCAAACAAAAATCTTGATTCTGGAACATTGACACGTGGCCGTGTCACATAGACACGCCCTGTGTCTGGCTTCTGGAAAATTTTCGTTACTGGCACTTTCGACACTAGGGCCGTGTCCACCAAACACGCCTCCGTGTCTAGTGTCTGGTTTTGAAAAATTTGTTGTATCGAACCCACATTTACACATTTAACCAATTTGGGCACATTGAGGACAATGTGTGATATAAGTGTCGGGGGGAACTTGAATTTGTTTGTCCTAAATCAAGCTTACATAAGACTTTACTTGGAACCGCTAAAACACCCCAAATCTTTTTCAAAACTATTTATTTTTTAGTTTGATTTGTCTTGTTTATAGTTTAAGTTAGCAACCAAGTTCTAAAAAGTTCAAGTTTTTACGAATTTACAACTGATAGCGCCGTGATAAAAGGAACCATATAAGAAAAAAATGATAAAAAGGTATGACAATTCTTTTTAAAAATTGATTGTTATAGAATTTCACACTTTTACCTCTTTTCCCACAAAATGTGAGTTTTGAGCCTTTACCGAGCATGCAATGTCATATCTTTACTAAATGCTCACTTTTCGTTATTTGTGAAAATAGCCCGTACGGTTCTTACGAATCTAGAACTTGGCAAGACATTAAATTTCCGGTCCTTACCTGCTAATCCAAGTAAGGATATGATTAAGGCATTAGGATTTTAACCCCTTTGAGTCTAAACCTTTCATTTAAAAAACCCGCAAAATTCTATTTTGTACAAATCACCCATCACCCAAAACCAATTTTTATTTCTATACCCATTTATTTTAGTAAAATGTGGTTCTTTTGAAATTTATATAAAAAGAGGTGACTTAGTTTGTTAAAAAAATACAGTTGCTTAAAATAAAATAAGCAAAATTATTACTTATAAGCCTCTAGTTTGTGTCTAAGTCACTAATAAATAAATTTTCAAAAGAAAACCGACATTTTACGCTCTTAGCCACTTCTCAAATAAAACTACCCTTCCCCTGGCCAAAACCTACACTTTTAAAAGTATTCTAGATATTTACAAGGATTATGTTAAAAAAGGAGTAGGTTTGATTACTTGTGAAGCATATGCTAGGAGTAAGTTTTATACCGGTACGAGCGTTTCACTTATACATCTTCGGTCGTGTGTTGAGTGATAACTTGTGAGGTGTGTGACTTTGTATATGGCTAAATGAAATTTTATGAAGACATGTTATGCCCAAAAATATTTATTTTTCTTAAAAAGCATTCTAAATAAATCATGTCGAATAGGATTGTAAATAAAATAAAAACAAGAATAAAAAGAAGTTGGATTACCGATACTCTACAAAAAAGGACGAAAAACTTTTCTCTACCAATTCCATTTGGGTGTGTAAGCAATATTAAAGAGTTTTGCTAGAGGAGAAGGAAAGATTCAAGTGTGAGGTATTTGGTATGCGCCAAATACAACATATAAATTATATCAAATAAGGTATAAAATAACCCCTTTTTAATACTAATGTTGGAAAAAGTGTGTTTCTTTGTATACTTTTGATTTTCAGGATTAAAAAGTATAAATATACAGAAAGAACAAATTAACAACAAAAAATCAACATAAGTACAAACGAAGGAAAGATGATAAACTATACCAACCCTCGAGCTTCACCCCAAGACCAAAAATAATGAATTACAAGTGAAGCACGGGTCGTGCCTGTTCGGCATGGGGTCGTGCCTCTTCAAGAGTCCAAATATAAGAAGACAAACAGAAGTAGACAAGAGACACGGGGTCGTGTCCCATGGAAACGGGCCGTGGTCAACGTCCCAGTATGCAAATCTTTGATAGTACATTAAGTACAATGGCCATGGGGCCGTGTCATTGACACACGGGGCCATTTAAGCAACTGATCTAACAAGCTTATTAAATGAAGACAGAGAAGGTGGAAGACACGGGGCCGTGCCCACCAAGCACGGGGCCATGTGAAGTTATTGTTATAAATAAGAGGGCTTGGTTCCATTCCAACTCATCCCTTGGCAAACCCATTCTCTCACACCTGCCACCACTCCATCACAACAATACCACCATCATCCGCCATCTTCATCCATCATCCATCTTTAGAGTGTGTGTAATAGTCTCAGGATCCAAGATTGATCATAAGAGTTTTTGTTAAACAAAGGCCATGCTTGGCTAATCTCTTACATCACTTGGTGAAGACAAGTTATTTATGTATTATTTTTGATTTCCAAGCTTTGGTTAAGTTTTTAATTGGGTATGTATCTTTAATAACTAGTTTTTTATATTGAAAGTGAACTTTATTCTATCATCTATTCATTTTTGTTGATTCACTCATTCGTGTCTTTACGGTCTATATAAAGTGCATTAACTGCCTAGAAGGGGGTTAGAAGGGTGGTGTGAGTAAAGTTCTTGCCTCGTTCAGTGTATAGATCTTGCGAAGACTTGATTCAAGCTTATTAGGACTTCCATTGAGGCAGATAGCATCAAATTGGGGGAAGTAAGAATGGCTTGAATCCCGTATAAATAAATTACTATTAAAACTTTAAACTGGCCTTGCGGGACTGTATCTCTACTGACTCAGACCAATATGGCCGAGGGTTGCATTGCCTCCGATAGAGGGACATGCTACATTTTGCATTAATAACTTACTTAATTATCTTTCAATATTCCGGCCTTGCGGGACTGTATCGTTGCTAACTCAGACCAATATGGCTGAGGGTAGCGTTGCCTCCAAAAGAGGGACATGCAACTTTAACTAAGATAGTGAAAAACCCAAGTGTGAAAATCATCAAAGGATACATAAATGACAAGTCGAACCAAGTGATTCTATCTTGTCTAATTGTTCATTTTATTACTTAGTTTAGTTCTTTAGTTTTCTTATTAAAAACCTTTTTCTAAAATTTTGATTTTATTAGACGCCGGTAATATTCGGTATTAAAAGCTCTTGTATCCTTGGACAACCTCGGTATCTTACCATCGCTATACTACGTCAACGATGGGTGCACTTGCCCTAACGTGTTGTAGAGAGTGATAGTGTTATATTGTGTTTAATAAATATAAAGCTTTAAGAAACGAGTGAAAAAAGTACTTAAAATATATCTTAAATATACTCACACTCCGCTCAGGTCAAGATGCTAGAGATCCCTTCTGTAACATAATAGCAGCAAACATCTGTTGTTACTTCCTAACAACAGATGTAAACATCTCCACCCAGCCAAACTTCTCACTTATCCACGAAAGAGGATAGTGTTCTAAGCATAGGGGAACCAAATCAAGAGGGAGATGATTCACTTGAACATTTCTTCTCAAGCCCCTCTCCCAGGACTATTTCTCTTTTCACTCCACCACCCACAAAAACAATACCCCAACATTCCAATAATTGCTTGATGCAATTGACAAAACTGACTTGTATATGCCTAGTTCCTTTCAACAACATATCACTGAGCCTATGTCACAACAAGTGACTAGAGAAAGCTCAGAAGTCATTGCTAGCCCACAAACAGAGGAGGGTGCACCTCTTATGTCTCAAGAGACACTTGAAGGTTTTGCAAGTGAGGTAGCCACTACAATTGTAGAGACAACAGTTTCACAATTGGATAGTGATAACATAACTAAGACCTCCTTGAAGGCAACAACTGTTGAATCAACAATAGTTCATTCAATAATAGTTGGAAGTCCCTAGGACCAAGAACAAAGGGAACTTGGTTCAAAACCAAGTACAACCACCTTTGGTGGGAATTCAGATGATTCTGTTAATTAAGTGATGGGTTAAGATACCAAGAATGTGAGGATCTATTATTCAATGATTAGCACATGTCTAATCTGTAACCTAGTCCATAACGTGTGGAATCCGTTTTATTAGGGTATAAATATAACAAGATTACTTTAAAATCATTGTTTCATTGATTTGGTAAACGTTTAGAATCCAGAAACACTTGGATAGAGCTTCGTCGTCGTGTCCACAAAACGATATTACAGACTCAAAGACCACACACCTAATTATAGGACCTGTTACTCTGTGCGGACTAAGATATCTACATTCGTACGAACTAACATCATCTATCTTCATACAAAGTGACTTTGACTTCTTTCATACGAAGTGACTCCTTCGTATGAGGTAACATACAAACACAATGAAATCTAACATTTTGACCTATTACAGACATTGATACGACTCGTAGACATAGGTAGCGGACATATGTATCAACAAACTCCGCCTTGGATATTGCCGAAGTCTCGACCGGTCTTCAGTCTTTAAGGATTCATAACTTTAAACTTCAATGCCTAAAGAAATTCTTTCTCGGCTTTCCTCTGTCTTCACTCAGAATAGGCGTTTGATCTGTTGGAGGAACCCACTTCATAAACTTGAATCTTGAAATCGAAGCTTTCTTTATCTTTGTAGCAAGTCTCTTGTCTTTTCTAGCTTCTTTCAGTAACTTCTTTCTTTCCAACTCTCTCCATTTTGATTTCCACATCTTTACAGAATTAATATCCTGAGCATAGCAACATTAGTGACACCTTGATACTTCATTTCTTGTACCTTCTCCTGCTCATGATAACACATTTTTATAACCACTTTACCTTCGTACGAAGGTATCAATTTTTCCTTCGTACGGAGGTAATTATCTCCGTATAAACAATTTGAAATCAAACATGATTTTTTGATTTTTTGTTCAAATTGAAGACATTAAAACATCCGAACATCACCGATATTCACAATTATGGTTTCAATTTTGACTTTTATCGATTCAGTTAGTCCAAATCTGAGTTTTTATGATTATTAGGTTGATTTCATTCAATTTAGATCCAATTAGTCCAAATTATACCTCACCATTGTTCGTGGTGTGTAAATCAACCACTACAATGAAAATTTGGCAGCACTTTGTCATTTTAAAAATAAATTCTCTCAAACTTTCAGTTCGTGCAGAGTAGTCTTGAATACAGTGAATGACCATCTTCGTACGAAAGAAGCTATATATAGGTTCCAGGAATTACCTTCGTGCGAGGGTAGACTTACTTCGTACGAAGGAAAATGTCTACCTTCGTATGAGGGTGTCCTTCGTGTGAAAGGCAACCCTTATTTTTTCAATTTTCAATTTCTCAAACATTTTACCAGTTTTAACAACCCACTCAATTAACCAAGTCCAAGTTAATGATTTAGTTAGCTGATTTGTCTACGAAGTCCAAGTTAATGACCTTGGTCGAACACTTTATGAACAAACTGATGTTTTTTTGTCAATTTTAAGTTTAGATTAATGAACTTTTGATTATTTCAAAACATTTTCTCATTTCAGATAAGATCCCAACCCGTTGTTCTCCAGATTTCATTCAACAACTTTGGATTTTGAAGATCAGCTTTCCGTCATCGACAGTCGAAACTAAGATGAAATAAAATCTTTTTTGATTTTTCCAAAGTTTATGCTAAAACACATTAAAAATCTTTTTGGGTTTTGAAATGAAATAGCTAAGTATAAGCATATTACAGACATTTTTGTGAGTTTGTGTAAGAGAATCATATCAGTTTTTGAGACTTATCACTAGTACCGTTGATTTGAGTAAACTTTAAGCTTTAAACGAATTCACTTATATTGTCAGTATATTGGTCCACTTTAAACCGCTACACATTTCTCAATTGTTTCAAGATACAGTAATTAGATGTCTCATAACTTGACTTACTAGTGTTTCCCACTTCGAATATACTCCCATATCAAGATTCCTTGATTCATCTTACAGGTGAATATATCTAACTGATATCTTTATTTGGGTTGTGCTAGACCTTGAGAGCTCAGGTTAGTACCACCGTACAGACAAAGAGATGAAAGCTCGACTTAAAAGTGGTGTTCCATAATTTGGAATCTTTTCACTGCAATTGTCAGATCTTTCGATGCTTTGAATTTAATGCAGTTTAAAGGTTTTTAAAGCAAATGTATTCTACAGTTCTAGGCCATTTCTGAAGCGAAATCAAAAGAACCTATATAATACCCTAGATATCAATTATCTATAAAGACCTAGTATCTCAGAATCTGGTAATCTCTCAATCGAAATTTCGATGTACTAAGACCATATATCCAAGAGATATTAAGCCAATAATAAGAAGTTTTTCTTTATGTTTAATCTTGAAAAGGATTTACCGAATGTGCAAAGTCTACTGGCACATCATTAGTGAGACCTGTTTAAACACACTTTGACACTTCATTTCTTTAGCGTACTGTGATATCCGACTGATGTACTATCATTTTCTCTTTTTTTACGCGAAAGCTCTTTTTTTCTTTTTCAACATATTTCTCCCCCTAAAATCAAAAACATATTTTTGGATTTTTGGTTTTAAAGAAAGAACTTTGAAAAGCAAAAACTTGACAAACCGATGAGGATTACGTCAAATCATCATCCATCTCAGTTTTAACCTTTGTATTCCCCCTGATGTCAGATCTTTCATCCCGTTTAATTTTAAAAGATATTTATATTTTGCTTTGTCAAACGGTTTGGTATAAAAGTCTACTTTCTGTTCATCAGTGTGAATCTTTTCGGTACGAATCAACTTTTTCTCGTAGTAGTCACGGATAAAGTGATGTCGTATTTCAATGTACTTTGTTTTAGAGTGTTGAACCGGAGTTTTTGTTATGTTAATGACAGCCTGATTATCTACATATATAGGCGTATCAAGAAAATGCAATCCATAGTCTCTCATCTGTTGTTTATCCACAAAATTTGCAAACACAAAATTTGCGAACAACAACTGGAAGATGAAACGTATTCTGCTTCGCAAGTAGAGAGAGCGACTGTGGTTTGATTCTTGCATTGCCATGTTACTAAGCGCATGCCAAAGAACCTGCAACCGGCAGTTGTAGATTTAGCGTTTAATTTGCAACACCCAAAGTCAGAGTATCCTGCAAGATTGAATTCGTCTTCGCGAGGGTACCACAAGCCGGTACTTGGGCAACCTTTAAGGTATCGAAGGATCCTTTTGACGATCATCAGATGCAACACACTATGACTGGTAGCATGCGTAGAGGCATGTCGGATACATGATATCCAGCCGTGATACTGTTAGGTACATTAAAGAACCGATCATCGAACGATATAATGTTTCATCTATCTTTTCTCCACCTGAATTTGGTCAGATGTCGTGGTTCTGAGTTAATGGGGTTGACATTGGTGATGAGTCGGACATCTTGACTTTCTCCAAAACGTCGTTCACATACTTCGTTTGATGTATAAAGATTCCATTAGGCAATTGATTTACTTGAAGTCCCAGAAAGAACTTCATCTCCCCCATAGAACTCATTTTGAACTTCTTCTTCTTCATGACCTTTTCAAACTCTTTGCACAGTGCATTGTTTGTTGAACCAAATATGATGTCATCCACATAGATTTGTACAATTAAGATGTGTCCTTTCACCTCTCGTGTGAAGAGGGTGCTATCTACTGTTCGTCTGATAAAACCTTTTGTCCAGGAGATGCTGAGATAACGTCTCATACCAGGCTCTAGGGGCCTGATGTAAGCCATACAACGCCTTATCCAGTAGATAAACCTTGTCCTTGGTATCTGATCGACGAACCCTAGTGGTTGGCCGACGTACACCTCCTCTTTCACCATACCGTATAGCAACACGGACTTGACATCCAATTGGGTACACCTTGAATCCCTTCCAAGACACGAATGCAAGGAAGATGTGGATTGCTTCCAATCTGGCTATAGAAGCATAGACTTAAGTGTAGTCTGTTCCCTCTTGCTGATGAAATCCCTGAACAATGAGTCGAGCTTTATTATGCACAACTACTCCTTTGTCATCTCTTTTGAACTTGAAGACCCATTTCGTATTTATTGTCTTATGGTCTTCTGGAAGATCAACGAGTTTCCACACACCAAGTTTCTCGAATGAGACAATTCTTCCTACATGGCGTTCACACAACTTTCTTCTGTTAATGCTTCTTTGTACCTTTTAGGCTCAACCTACAAAATAAAACATCTATATGAGATTCTATTTTGCAAGGGAGCTATATTAGAATAAAAGAAATTAAGATCCTGATTGAGTTGATTTCTCGTTCTAACGCCACTCTGCAGCTCTCCAATAAAAAAAATCTGGTGGATGGTATGAAAGTGTCCTCAGCATAACATCATTGGATACGCTCGCTTCATGTTTTAGATTTGTAATATTCTGTTCATTGTTCTGATTAACTGCATATGTCTCATTCTGAGCACTCGTGCCCTTAGCTTGATTATTCAGTTTACTTTCCATCTGAGCTTCACCATCATCAGAGGTAGATCCGTTGTCGTCGTATGCCAGTTTAGTATCAGATTCAAAGTCGTCTGTTTGATCATAACTGGGAGCAGTTTCATTCATCTCAGGTTCAGTAGTAGGATCACTTGTTCCATCAGTTTGTGATTCCAGAAGTTGAGAACTCGGGCCAGCTTCAGCACCATTTGTACCAACGTGTGTTTGTGTCACCATGATTGGTCTTGGAACTTGATCTTGTGCAAAAGATTGTTGATGTTGATAAAGTACCGCAAGTTCATCATCTGTTGGTTCAGCTAGTAGCTCGAAGGAATTCAAGAGACTTGCGTAATTGAATAACCAAGGATCTCCTGGTTTCTATGTTGGAGATGTATAATGTTGACAATCTACGTGCTAAGGTTCAATAACCCGGTTAATGCTATGAAGATACACTCTTTTTAGCAGACTAGCATAACCTACAAAGAACCCTTCCATTGATTTAGCTCAAAATTTGCCATTTACGTCGATAACTATGCATGGTGACCCAAAAGGTTCTAAATACTTCAAATTAGGCTTTCGTTGGTTAAGTAACTCGAAACACGTCTTTTTGTGTTCCTTCATGTTAAAACTCTATTAAGTGTATAGCATGAAGAGGCCACAACTTCGCTCCTAAACTAACTGGTAGGTTTGAATCGGCGAGCATGGTGCGTGAAGTCTCTATTAGTGTTCTGTTCTTCTATTCAGCTACACTGTTTTGCTGTGGAGTGTACGGTGCGCTAAATTCATACAGAATTCCCTTCCCATTAAAAAAATCGAACATCCTGTTGTTCTTGAATTCTGTTCCATTGTTGATTCGAATGCGTCGAATCGGCAAACTCTAATTTCCGGAACAATATCATCAGACTCTCAAATGTTTCATCCTTGCTTTCCAAGAACATCACCCACAAGAACCTTGAATAGTCATCAGTAACAACCAGATAGTACGAGTCTCCTGAAATACTTCAAACATTGATTGGTCCAAAGTGATCCATGTGCAGTCTCTCTTGTGGGAACTTAATTGAGTTAAGGAGTTTCCTCGGATGCGACTTTTTGTGCTTTTTGCCCTTCTTGCAGCTGATAAAGTTGTCATTCAAGTGAAAACTCTTTAAATTGACACCGTCCACTAGATCGTTGTATACCAAGAAATTCATCTTTCAGGGATGAATATGTCCCATTTTCCTATGCCACACAGTGCGGCTTTTGTTGTTGTGGTTGTAACCCTCATGTCTAAGACACACATGTCGTATTCTCGAGGAGCGCGCATCAAGATCCACTCCTCCGGTATCTTGAACCCTAGCTTCAAAATAAGGCATTCTCTATCAGTGAAGTGCGTCGTGAATTTCTTGTCACATATTTGAGAAATAGTTAGTAAGTTATTGTTGTTATAGTTTAAAGATGGAAATCAATGGAAGATGATAAATCAAAGATGATGAATGCAACAAAAATGTAAACTTGTAAATCACAACAATGAAGAGAATGTTTTCATCAACATGCTTTTATAAATCAAAGTTTACGTATGCATGAAACATATACAAACTCCCCCTTAGCCTGATCACTCTGTTTTGTTTGTACAAGAAATGTCAAGGAGAAGTGATGAATAGAATAGTACATGACTGTTCTATTTATAGTACCAATCAAACCACTGTGGCATCTAAGCTGACGTCACCTTTACAGTGACATCTAACGGCCTAACAAACTCTAACATCTGCTAGACTAAAATACTGTTACATTGATAATATATAAACTCTGTTGATCCAACATCTTTTGTAGAAACTCTTATGAGCTTTAACCTCTGTTGGTCCAGCAGACCTTTGCTTCAACAGTCTTTAATCTTCAACAGACTTTAGACTTGTCTTCAACAGAACTTGTGTAATAGACTTTAGCTTATCAGGCCTTTGAGTAGTAGATGTTGATGCCTTTGCCTTTGGGGAGTATATCTTCTAAGCACTTTTTATTGATAATCAGATGTTTATAGATTATTTTGGCTTTCCAATCATTTGTCCTTTTATAGGGTTCAATAGATCCAACAATCTCCCCCTAGAACAGATGATGCCAAAACTCTTCTTTATTGCTGATCTTTATTCCTCATCAACATTTCCTTGATTTGCCCCTTTGAATTGTAGTTCAAAGTTCAAGGAAATCATGTCTTCAAAATCACTTTGTAATTCAAGATTCAACAGATCTTGAGGTCATCTGCATTAAGACCATATGCATCCTCCATCTTTAACCACCATCTAATCTGAGAAGGGTCAATTCATGGGTGTCTGAGGATGACTTCCACTTTAGAATTTTTGAATCAATTGGTTTTCTTGGGTGAGGATTTATTTCTGATGAGTTTGGTGAAAGTGGCCTGCTGACAAGATTTTTAACTGTTTCTCTGATTTTGTCACTTTGCAGGATCTGCGAGAAAAAATAGTTGGTTCTTTATTCCCTCCTTTTTATGTTCTTCAAACATCTGCTCATCATCTTCAGCCATCTACTTTTGCCTGTTTGCTTGATTTAAGGCAATTGTGGATAAGATAGTGGTTGAAGAATGCTTTTTGAGTGTTTGGGTCTGTTGAGGGACAATTGTTGTTAGATAAACTAGCTTTCTAGGAACTGTAGGATCTTTCTTTCTAAGCTCTTCCAGTTTCTTGTAGGTATCAACTACTCTGGACTCAGACCATCTAGCAACAGACCTTGCAGAACCATAATTAGAAGCAACCAGTTCTTCTTTCATTCTTTTGATCTTCAAAGCCCTATTTTGATCCACTTGTTTGTACTTTTTCCCGTCAGGTGGTGTTGGCTTTAGAGAAGGATCTTTGATCATTTCTTGAATTCTATAAATTTCTTCTTTAAGATCATTTGTTGACCAATCTTTGAACTGTGCCTTGGTTGCTTTGTAAGGTTTGTGCTACATGATATGATCAATGTAATCCTATTTTAGTTTCTTTTCTAGCTCAACATTGACTAGCCTTTCTGACATAGACTTACTCATATCTTTGGGAAAATCTTCAATTTTTCTAACTTTGCTAAGTTCATGAGATAATATTCCTTAAGTAGTCTTGTCATCTTTCCCTTTGCTCAAATCTTTAGCAATGCTTTCAGCCTATCTAGCTTTTAACATTAGATATTCATCTAAGTTTCTTGGTTTTCTGTATCCAAAGAGAGATGGGAAGTCAAGTTGTGAAGTATCCTCTGTTGTGTAAAATGATTCAATTTCCTTTTGAATAGCAAGCAGTTCCAGAGGATAACGAGCAGCCAAAGGGATGGGTGATGGTGGTTGGTAGATAGGAAATGAAGTGGTTTTAGATGGTAGTTGATGAGAGTGATGTGGAAATGGGTTTTGATGATAAAGGGATTGGTGATGGAATCTCTTCATCATCATCTTGCACTACAAAAGTTTTTCTTTTGCGTGAAAATTTGAACTTTGGTGAGGGTGGACGTGCTGGAATTCATGGTGGTGTTGTTAATGGTTGGGTTAAAGTTGGAAAAGTGATCAAGGCAGAGATTTGGGAAACATCTGTTGGAACATCTGATGTACCAGCATCTGCTGAAACATTAGCTAACTAACATCTGTTGGGTGAGTTGGTGTTGGTTTCTTTGGTGATGTGGGATTGGTAGCAGAGGATACACTCTTTGTTGGCTCAACAGTGATTTTAGGAAAGATGGGATTTGGCTGTCTGACTTTTCTAGCTGACTTCCTTCTTTTTGAAGTGCCAAGATCTTCTTTTTCCATATGTCTGGCCTTTTCTTCTTCAATTAGTTTGGAAGTTTGCTTTCCAATGTATCTTGCCTTCTCTGCTTTTCCAAAGCAATCTCTTCTATTTCTTTTTTTTGGTTCTCATCAATCCCTTTTTCAACTCCATCATCTGATGCTTTAGTAGATGTTTGAGTTGGAGCAGTGGTTGGAGCAGACCCTTGCTTTTGTTTTTGCACCTTTGAATCTGGCTGCAACTTTCTTAACTTATTTTTCTCCCCCTTTTTGGCATCATCATCTACTTCTTCTTAAGGGACTATTGCAGGGGTAAAGCCAGTGATCTTTACCAAATGTTCTCTAATGGCCTTGATGTCTGCTTATGTAACTTTGTATCTGGCCTCAACCATATTTCTGATAAGTTCTATATGAGTATTGTGGTTGCTGTCAGCTAAATTCCTTTGAGCTTGAATAATAGGTTGCAAAGATTTCCATAGCTCATTGGCAATTTGCTGAGTGGATGGTTGGCTTTGAGAATTTTGTAACATCTTCTTCATCTTGGATTTCATTTCGTCAATTGAGGACTCCATGGATGTCATTCTCTCCGTCAATTCCATATATCTCAATTCATCACCTAATTTAATAGGATCACCTGAAACGCTATCAGAGGTAGTTGTATTTGGATCATCAGCAGGAGTAAACTCCATGGTATCAAAACTAAATGCCCATTTTTCTTGGTACTAGGGACTTCCAACTGGAGCAAAGGTTACAACTGTAGCCTCAACAGTTGTTGCCTTTAAGGAAGATTATTGATGTAACCATTGTCCAACTGAAACACTGTTATGTCATTAGTTGTAGTGGCTGCTTCACTTAAACTACAACCAAGAGTTACTTGTAACTCATGGGGTGTAGCCTCCTCAGCGGTGCCTAGGTTAGCAATTTGATTTTTCTCAGACTTAGTCACTTGTGGGGGTGTACTCTCTTTGACTGGTGATTATGAGAAACTGATTTGTGTTTGAGTTTTATCAATTTCATGAGGTGGAATTGGGAGAGATGGTTGTGGAGTGGAAAGAGAGACAGCCCTGGGAGAGGGGCTTGAAAACAGACTTTCAAGTAAAATGTCTGCTTCATTATGTGGGGACCCTATACTTACAACTTGATCCTTTTATGAAACAGACTCGCCGCTCCAATGCACAATGTGGTTTAACCCCTGGCTCAACACAGAGCATCATGCTCCAGGCTAGACTTGAACCCATGACCTCCGCTTTGGAAGGATATAAGAGTAGCTTGGCTTTTGGGTGGATTTCTTTCCAACTATTGTGAGGAAGTAGCAACTGTGGTTTCAAGTGGCTTTTGTGATACCACAAGGTTATCCTCTGGGATCACATTTCCAGAGGTGCCTTTTTATGTAATTTTGTTTGGGTAGGTCTTTTGGATTTGGGGGGGGGGGGGTTTCTTTTGGATTTTGCTGGTGTGGGTTTCATAACACCGGTTGTGGTATCATGATCACCAGGAGCAGTGGGATCAGCAACAGAGGTTTGAGTAGTAGATGTGGACTCATCCAAAATAGGCTCATCCACCTTTGCCTTTGTTTTGGAAACTTTTGACTGTTGATTTAGCATTCTTGTAAAAGTTTTATTTATTAGACTCTTCACTCTAAAAACTACACCTTGTTGAAAATCTTTTTCAAATACTTGCTTTTGAAGTTAATTGTAACACCCCACAAAAACGCTCAACCGCAATAGCTTCTTCAACGATGGTATGCAAATTTCGGGACGAAATTTCTTTCAACTTGGGGATGATGTGACAACCCATAACTTCGAGGTAAAAACCATTTGTTTCGCTTTTATAAATCATATCACATATTTATTTTATCTGATGAATTAATTATATTTTTGTCTAGATTATAGTGTGTCAACGAATATTAAATCCATATCGTATTGCCAAATCCATAACGTGTTGAACCGATCCGAACCATTTGAACCAAAGCATTTGTCTAACTTATCGATTCAACCTACTCACATAACTCAAACTTATGAGCCCGAACCATAACATGATTATTGTGCATTTATATTAATTTATTAATTATATATTTGTATTAATTGATTAAATATATATGTATTAGTTGTAAAAGTTCATAAACAACAAATCGTATGTGTGCTGCAAATCCTCATTCTTTTATTCCAACTTGAGGCCCACACTAATTCATGCAGTAATTGTCTACGACCCAATTTCCTTATAAAATCTCAAACCACTTTTACTTATTTATAGGTTACGTAACAATACATTTAAAAAAAATAATAATTAGATCCTCAAAACCCTAGATTACGTACAGTGATCGCTGCTCCCTTTTCCCCTAGTGTCTTGGAAAGACGACACAAGCACTAGACGACGAGTTTGTTCAGCTTCAAGGCTCTAGCAACCCTCACCACAAGTATAACTTGGTAATTTTATAGTTTGATTCTTGATTTATTTATTTATATATCTTGGCTGCGATTTCTTGAAGTACATGATGATTATATGAAGTGCCAGATGCTAGAGATCATGTGTTTATAATGTTTGGGTGGTTGTGTGTTTAATTAAGCCACTAGGGTTTTCGTTACAGGTTATATCTTGTGTTTTGTGATAAGTATAAAAGTTGAAGTATAATTCTTATTAGGTTATCTAGGCTGCGTTTTCTGATTAGATGATGATTCTTGAAGTTTGACGAATACTTGGGTTACTAGAAATTATCTTGTTGGGATTGTAACGAAGCATGGCTTCGGATATGTCTCTCGGGTGTTGTTGGTGGGCTAAATCTAGTTATTAGTGATAAATTAATTACTATATGACTTTATTTATTGTAGAAACCTGCTATGGTTAATGATTATAAGCTGTTGGGTTTATAAATAAATCGTTTGTGGGGTTCGGATGACCAAATGGAATCTGTCCAGAACGTTACAGCCGAAGTTAAGCGGCTGTAACCAGATCAAATTTTGTCGAAAACTGACGTTTCTTGAGTCTATGGTGAACTTCCAGGAAATATCTTTCAAACCCCAATGGAATGGTAATTTTTCGACGAAAGATGAATGTTTTAGGAATTTTTTTGTGTCAAAGGTTCAGGCTGCGTTTTTCGCCACAATTTGTTGCCCATTACGAGTGTCATAACTCAATGTAGGAATTGAGTTATGATCTCAAATTTTTACTATAGGAAGTTCAGGAAGGTTATGAAAATCTCCAACTAGAATATCGTAATAAGAATAAACGAGGATTTTAAATAATTTTTGGCGTAAACTGTCATTAGAAAGTGGTAGATCAGACCTAGGTGTATAGAATGATTTTGTTGATTTTGTGTAAATACTCAGGTTATAAAAAAACATATAAAAGTATTCGGGAACTAGAAGGTACGTTGTGTTAAAATATCATAATTTTATAGTTCGTTTAGTATTTTAAATAAATTCCGAAAAACTGTCTTAAAACCGACATTAAATTGCATTAAGCTAAAAGTATTTGTGAACGTGTTAAATATGATTATATGTTGCAACAAAGTGTTGTATGTTGTTAGAAACGTTACCGGGTGTCTATGAATGCATTATATGGAACTAGGCGATCACCTACTCTAACTTACTTAAACGTGTAATTTGTACGACAACGTGATTCGGTGATTATGTGTTAGACTACGTGTATGAATTCATAAATTGAACTAATTGAAACGGTAAACATATTAGGATAAAGTTGACTTTCCTAATTACCTTTACCGAGAAAACTAAGGTGAGTTCACAACTCTTTTCTAAAAGCGTGCGTCCCTGGTTTGGGACAACACTTTTTACGGTATCCCTAGTTTGGGCTACGCGCGTGTCCCTTGTGTGGACCACTGAAATATGCTATCCACTGGAGGTGGGTAGTACACTTAGACTAAACAAAAAATCTATCATGAAAGTCCCTACATTTTACCGATTAGATTGCCGGGTGGGCATACGCGGGGTATTAGTTGATAACGCTATTAAGTTTGACAAACCTCACACCGTTCCGGGCGTGAACTTCTAACCTTCATTCTTGCTTTAATGTTGATAGACATTATTGAGGGCACAAACGAAATGTCAGTATTCGGTACACAGTTTAGTCATATGATGAGGGTTAGCTACCCGAGTCATACTTAAATTAAAATGTTGTGAACTTTACTTTTATGAAACTCAAATTTTGTGAATTCGCCAACTTTATTGTTGACACGTAGTTGCATGCTTTGCAGGTAAATAGGTACAACTGTGGACGGGCATTGCAATCGGCTTGAGTGGGTGGTTCGTTTAAACTTATTGTTTTGAACATCTATTTAACTTGTGGTTTTAGTTTCCTGTTGGGTTTTTACTTTGTTTTCCGCTGCAACACAAACTGTCTTTTGGGAACAAATTTAGACCTTATCGCTAATCATGTTGATAGTGATATTGTTATTATTTAAATGGTTGGTTCAACATGATTAGTGGCTAGATCCTGGCCGGTCACAGGCCTCGCGGTAAAACCCCGCATCTGGAATTTGAGGGTGTGACAGATTGGTATCAGAGCCAGTGGTTATAGTGAACTAGGTTTGAAAATATAATTTTTTTTATAAAAACCAGACTATAACCGTTCTTTATTGGAAACCACAACAACACCACACTCTAGATTGCAAGGTTCGTTATACTTATATGCATACTTGGTACTTGTATTACTTGACATTCATATGTGCATTATCCTTACTATATTATAACTTTTGTGCAAACTAAAATAGGTAAGTGTAGCGTATAACAGGTATATTGACATCTTCATCTTCCTCTTTCGAACGTTCCCGTGCATCAGGGAAAGCACCCTTGGTTCATTCCCCTCCCCGTCGCATGGAGACCCGCACCTATCATCAGGCACGTCTCGTCCAAACCGGTGAATCTTCTCCTCTACCTACCCCTGACCAGACACGTATCCAACGCTTAGAAGCGGATCTGCAAGCTGCTCTTGAAAGGATAAAGCATTTGGAGGAAGCTAACACAAAGAGAGACTTCTAGGTTGGACTTCTAGAGGTGAACTTACATGAGACTGCTTGGAGGGTGCATTTCTTGGATGAACGTGTACCACCAGCACCACCATCACCACCGGTAGAACTCGAACCGGAGGATATAGAACCTGAGGAGGAACCCGAGGAGGACCCTGAGGAGGATCCTGAGGAGGACCCCGAGGAGGATCCTGGGGAGGAAGAACCTAACGAGGTAGCTGCTTTTGAGGATGACAATGATGATGACGGTGACGATGTCAACGACGGCGATGCTGGCATGGGCGATGGAGAAGTCGATGACTGATCCGCCACCTAATTACCTTTCTTATTTTATTCGTTTCTGAAACTATGCTTACTTTTAAATTTGAATAGTTATCGAAATATGTTGTAAAGACGGTTGCAATTTATTTTCATTGGATATTTTTATTTAAGCTGTTTCATATATTGCTTGGACGGGTTGTTATTGATTACCTTGTTCTTGGAATTTACATAATGAATGTATAACCATGTTTTATATACTCATTTTTGTTGAATTAAAGGAAATCATGAGCGGTAGAGGCAATGGCCGTGGCGGCGGGCGTGGGGGCATCAACATGACCCAAGCCCAGCTGAAACACTTCTCAACGACCGAGTCGCTAAAGCGTTGGCGGCATATCAAGCCGCTCAAGGTGGAGGTAAATCTATTGATATAGAATGCCCTAAATATCTATTTCAGTTGTTGTTCTCTTTTATCTTTGTGTTCTTATTCGTGCTAAATTCCTTATTCAGGCCCGCAAGTCCAACCCCAGCCACCAGCTTGCACCTTCAAATCATTCATGGGTTGTAAGCCCAGTCATTTCACCGGAAACAAAGGTGCTATTGGTCTGCTCCACTGGTTTGAAAAGGTGGAATCCGCGTTCGCCATGTGCAACTGCCCTGCTGAGAATAGGGTTAAATTCGCAGCGGGAGTTCTCGAAGATGCTGGCTTTCTTGGTGGAACGCGCAAGTAGAGATTCTAGGCTTGGAAGTTGCTAATGCCACTCCTTGGAACACATTCAAGGACATGATGAAAGAAGAATACTGTCATAGGGATGACATTCAGAAATTGGAAACCGAGTACTACAATTTAAAAATGTCTGGTTTAGAGATCGAGGCGTATACGAAACGATCAAGCGAGTTGTCCTCCTTGTGTCCTAATATGTCTGATCCAGCCTTCAAGTGAATCGAGCTATACATTAAGGGGTTAGTTCCCCAAATTCAAAGCATGGTGACCTTCTTCCAATCTTCAAATTATCCAGCAAAACATCTGACTTGCTCACCGACTAACTGATCAGGCAGTGGAACAGGGCAAGTTACCCAAACACAACGCATCAGCTTCTGAAAGCTCTTCTGATAACAAGCGAAAATGGGATGGAAGTCAAGCTAAGGGTTCCAGCTCTACTCAACCCCCTCAGCAGCAAAGAAAATTTGACAACAACCGTTCCCCAAACCAGCAAGCGTCGAATAATCAAGTCCGGGGTGGTTACCAGGGAAACCAGCCCAAATGTGACAAATGCAACAGACACCACCATGGGCAATGCGACCCGAACCACTGTCAGCGGTGCTGGAAGCCAGGTCATACAACTAAAGATTGCAGAAGTCCTTATCCAGTCAGACAAGCTCAGCAACAGCAGAACCAACAACCTCAACAGCAGCAACAACATGGTAACAATAGGGGATGCTATCAGTGTGGGTCCGAGTGGCACATTAAAAGGAATTGTCCGCAACTGAACAACAACAACAACAATGGTGATAAGGGGAATGGCGGCAGAGGTCGAGCATTCGTCATCGGTTCAGGCGAAGCAAGGAATGACCCTAATGTTGTGACGGGTAAGTTCCTTCTGAACGACTCTTTTGTTTCGGTACTTTTTGATTCTGGCGCGGACCGTAGTTATGTTTCCACGAACTTTAGTACACTACTTAAGCCTGCCCCAACTTCTCTTGAACGTAAGCACACAGTAGAACTAGCTAACGGTAAATCCCTCGAGGCAACACGTATTCATCGCGAGTGTAACTTGGAGTTACATGGCCACAAATTCGACATTGACCTTATCCCGATCACTCTTGGTAGCTTCGATGTTGTAGTCGGGATGGATTGGCTATTTCTAAATCGTGCGGAGATACTTTGTCATGAAAGATCTTTCGCATCTGCCTTCCTAGTGGCGAAACCCTTAATATTCGAGGCGAGAAGGGTAGCGCTGTAGTAAGCATCAGTTCATTCATGAAGGCCCAGAAATGTTTACGAAAGGGTCATACCGCTATTCTGGCTCTTGTCGTCGATGTTCAAACAGAAGAGAAAAAGGTCGAAGATATTCCTATTGTTCGCGACTTTCCCGGAGTCTCTCCTGAAGAACTACCAGGTCTTCCACCTCATCAACATCGAGCTAACTCCTGGAGCGGCACCTATAGCTCGAGCACCATATCAATTAGCACCGACCGAACTAGAAGAGCAATCTACACAATTGCAAGAGCTCCTGGATAAAGGTTTTATCCGACCTAGCTCGTCACCATGGGGAGCCCCCGTACTTTTTGTCAAAAAGAAGGATGGTACTTTTCGCATGTGCATAGACTACCATGAACTAAACAAGGTGACTATCAAAAACCGTTATCCACTTCCATGCATTGATGATCTATTCAACCAATTACAAGGTTTAAGCTTTTACTCCAAAATTGATCTAAGATCGGGCTATCATCAGTTTAGAGTCCGAGATGAAGACATCACCAAAACAGCATTCAGGACACGATACGGCCATTACGAGTTCCTCGTTATGCCTTTTGGGCTAACGAATGCACCCTCGGTTTTTATGGATTTTATGAACCTGGTGTGCAAGCCCTACCTTGACAAGTTCGTCATTGTTTTCATTGCCGACATTTTAATCTACTCTAAGAGCCGGAAGGAACATGAGCGACATCTTCGTCTTATTTTGGAACTCTTACGGGATGAACAACTTTACGCTAAATCTCGAAATGTGATTTTTGGCTTCGTGAAGTCCATTTTCTCGGGCATGTGGTCAATCAAGCAGGGATTCACGTTGATCCAGCCAAAATCGATTCTATCAAAAATTGGCCTGCTCCTAAAACTCCAACCGAAATCCAACAATTCCTTGGTTTGGCAGGTTATTACCGTAGGTTCATCGAAGGATTCTCGAAGATTGCACAACCTCTTACTACTCTAACTCAAAAGGGTATCACCTACAAGTGGGGTGATGCTCAAGAATCGCGTTTCGACATTTGAAAGAGAAGCTCTATAGTGCACCTATTCTATCCCGACCTGAAGGCACTGATGATTTCGTTGTCTACTGCGACGCATCCATTCAGGGACTTTGTTGCATGTTGATGCAACGCGAGAAAGTCATTGCTTACGCTCCCGACAACTCAAGGTCCATGAAAAGAACTACACTACCCACGACCTGGAGCTGGGAGCTGTAGTGTTTGCACTCAAGATATGGAGACACTACCTTTACGGTACCAAGTGAACGATATACACTGATCACAAGAGTCTCCAGCACATACTCGACCAAAAGGAGTTGAACATGTGACAACGTTGATGGGTTGAACTTCTAAATGATTATGAGTGCGCAATCAAATATCATCCGGGCAAGGAAAACGTCGTAGTTGACGCCCTCAGCCGAAAAGAAATCAAGCCCAAACGAGTTCATGCTCTACAGCTTACGATCCATTCGAGCCTCCCCGCTCAAATTTGCAACGCTCAAGTTGAAGCACTAAAGGAAGAGAATCTCCTAGCTGAATCCATGCGAGGCATGGAGAAACAACTCGAGCTCAAACCAAATGGCATTCATTACTTCATGGAACGTATATGGGTTCCATCCTGCGGAAATTTGTGAGAGCTTGTGATGGACGAAGCACACAAGTCTCGATACTCGATACATCCTGGTTCTGACAAGATGTATCACGATCTGAAGGTATTGTACTAGTGGCCTAACATAAAGGCAATTATAGCAAAGTATGTCAACAAGTGTTTGACCTGTGCTAGAGTCAAGACCGAGTATCAAAAGCCGTCTGGGTTACTTCAGCAACCAGAAAGCCAACATGGAAATGGGAGAAAATTTCCATTGATTTTGTCACCGGGCTACCGAGAACTCAAAGCGGAAACGACACCATCTGGGTGATCGTGGACCACCTAACTAAATCTGTCTACTTCCTCGCGATCAAAGAAACCGACAAATATGACACGCTTGCCAGACTATACTTGAAGGAAGTAGTCTCGCGGCACGGCGTGCCTACCTCTATCATCTCTAATCGTGACCCTCGTTTCGCATCCTACCTATGGCAGTCCATGAATAATCATTCGGCTCGCGATTAGACATGACAGACATATCACCACAAACTGATGATCAGACGAAGCAACATCCAGACACTGAGACATGCTGCGAGCGTGTGTTACGATTTCGGTAAAGGTTGGAAAAGACACCTACCCCTGGTGGAATTCTCCTACAACAATAGTTATCACTCGAGCATACAGGCCGCACCTTCGAAGCATTATACGGACGGAAATGCCGATCACCTATTTGTTGGGCTGAAGTTGGAGACAACCAAATCACTGGTCATGAACTCGTGCTTGAAACATCGGAGAAGATCGTCCAGATTAGAAACCGAATGGCGGCAGCTCGTGACCGCCAGAAAAGCTAGGCTGATAAGCATAGGAAACCATTGGAATTCCAAGTTGGTAACAGGGTTTTGTTGAAAGTCTCACCTTGGAAGGGCGTTGTTCATTTTGGGAAACGAGGCAAGCTCAATCCGCGCTATGTTGGAACATTCGAGATCATAGAAAGAATTGGCACAGTGGCTTATAGACTGGATTTACCTGAAGAACTCAGTGGTGGGCACAATGTCTTTCATATATGGAATCTGAAGAAATGTCTATCCGATGAGACACTTGTGGTCCCATTCAAGGAACTCAAGATAGATGACCAACTCCATTTTATTGAAGAACCACTTGAAATCATGGATAGGGAGGTCAAAAAGCTTAAACGCAGTAAAATTCCAATAGTTCGGGTACGTTGGAACTCAAAACGTGGCCCAGAATTCACCTGGGAACGAGAAGATCAAATGATGCTCAAATATCCTCAATTGTTCAAAAATGATGCATCCAAAGCTGAAGTTGATACCGAATTTCGAGACGAAATTCCATATCAACTTGGGGATGATGTGACACCCCACAAAAACGCTCAACCGCACTAGCTTCTTCAACGATGGTATGCAAATTTCGGGACGAAATTTCTTTCAACTTGGGGATGATGTGACAACCCATAACTTCGAGGTAAAAACCATTTATTTCGCTTTATAAATCATATCACATATTTATTTTATCTGATGAATTAATTATATTTTTGTCTAGATTATAGTGTGTCAACGAATATTAAATCCATATCGTATTGCCAAATCCATAACGTGTTGAACCGATCCGAACCAAAGCATTTGTCTAACTTATCGATTCAACCTACTCACATAACTCAAACTTATGAGCCCGAACCATAACATGATTATTGTGCATTTATATTAATTTATTAATTATATATTTGTATTAATTGATTAAATATATATGTATTAGTTGTAAAAAAAGAAGTAAAAGTTCATAAACAACAAATCGTATGTGTGCTGCAAATCCTCATTCTTTTATTCCAACTTGAGGCCCACACTAATTCATGCAGTAATTGTCTACGGCCCAATTTCCTTATGAAATCTCAAACCACTTTTACTTATTTATAGGTTACGTAACAATACATTTAAAAAAATAATAATTAGATCCTCAAAACCCTAGATTACGTACAGTGATCGACTGCTCCCTTTTCCCCTAGTGTCTTGGAAAGACGACACAAGCACTAGACGACGAGTTTGTTCAGCTTCAAGGCTCTAGCAACCCTCACCACAAGTATAATTTGGTAATTTTATAGTTTGATTCTTGATTTATTTATTTATATATCTTGGTTGCGATTTCTTGAATTACATGATGATTATATGAAGTGCCAGATGCTAGAGATCATGTGTTTATAATGTTTGGGTGGTTGTGTGTTCGGTTAAGCCACTAGGATTTTCGTTACGGGTTATATCTTATGTTTTGTGATAAGTATAAAAGTTGAAGTATGATTCTTATTAGGTTATCTAGGCTGCGTTTTCTGATTAGATAATGATTCTTGAAGTTTGACGAATACTTGGGTTACTAGAAATTATCTTGTTGGGATTGTGATGAGCATGGGTTCGGGTATGTCTCTCGGGTATTGTTGGTGGGCTAAATCTAGTTATTAGTGATAAATTAATTACTACATGACTTTATTTATAGTAGAAACCTGCTATGGTTAATGATTATAAGCTGTTAGGTTTATAAATAAATCATTTGTGGGGTTTGGATGACCAAACGGGTTCTGTCCAGAACGTTACAGCCGACTTTAAGCGGCTGTAACCAGGTCAAATTTTGTCAAAAACAGACATTTCTTGAGTTTATGGTGAACTTCCAGGAAATATATTTCAAACCCCAATGGAATGGTAATTTTTCGACGAAAGATGAATGTTTTATGAATTTTTTTGTTAAAATATCATAATTTTATGAGTTCGTTTAGTATTTTAAATAAATTCCGAAAAACTACCTTAAAACCGACATTAAATTTCATTAAGCTAAAAGTATTTGTGAAGTGTTAAATATGATTATATGTTGCAACAAAGTGTTGTATGTTGTTAGAAATGTTACCGGGTGTCTATGAATGCATTATATGGAACTAGGCGATCACCTACTCTAACTTACTTAAACGTGTAATTTGTACGACAACGTGATTCGGTGATTATGTGTTAGACTACGTGTATGAATTCATAAATTGAACTAATTGAAATGGTAAACATATCAGGATAAAGTTGACTTTCCTAATTACCTTTCAAGTTGAATACCAAGCAAACTAAGGTGAGTTCACAACTCTTTTCTAAAAGCATGTGTCCCTGGTTTGGGACAACGCTTTTTACGGTTACCCTGGTTTGGGCTATGCGCGTTTCCCTTGTGTGGACCACTGAAACATGCTATCCACTGGAGGTGGGTAGTACACTTAGACTAAACGAAAACTCTATCATGAAAGTCCCTACATTTTGCCGATTAGATTGTCGGGTGGGCATACGGGGGTATTAGTTGATAGCGCTATTAGGTTTGACAAACCTCACACTGTTCCGGGCGTGAACTTCTAACCTTCATTCTTGCTTTAATGTTGATAGACATTATTGAGGGCACAAATGAAATGTCAGCATTCAGACACAGTTTAGTCATATGATGAGGGTTAGCTACCCGAGTCATACTTAATTAAAACGTTGTGAACTTTACTTTTATGAAATTCAAATTTTGTGAATTCACCAACTTTATTGTTGAAACGTAGTTGCATGCTTTGCAGGTAAATAGGTACAGCTGTGGACGGGCATTGCAATCGGCTTGAGTGGGTGGTTCGTTTAAACTTATTGTTTTGAACATCTATTTAACTTGTGGTTTTAGTTTCCTGTTGGGTTTTTAACTTTGTTTTCCGCTGCAACACAAACTGTCTTTTGGAACAAATTTAGACCTTATCGCTAATCATGTTGATAGTGATATTGTTATTATTTAATGGTTGGTTCAACATGATTAGTGGCTAGATCCTGGTCGGTCACACGCCTCGTGGTAAAACCCCGCATGTGGAATTTGAGGGTGTGACAGTAATAGCTTTGGAGTCTAGGATACAAAAGAAAAGCTTTATTTGTTTTTATTTTATTTAATTTGCCACCAAGTCCAAAAACAATGCCTGGGATAGATTAAAATCAGATTTTGTCAAAATATCATATCCCATATTTTGAATATTTTGTGGAATCTCATTAAATGCAGTGGTCTTGGAATAAAGACAAATAAGCAAAATATGAAAAAATATCTCATTTCAGCAGCAAATTTTGGTTAAAAAATTGTAACACCAGTCAATTGACCTTTATACCCGCTTTCAATGAACTCTGTGTGGAGTTCTCGCTTTTCAAAAGAAATTTTACCTGCTTGGTCGTCTAATTCAAATGTTGTGGATATGGAAGATGGGGATATATGGACAAGTGTTTCTTCGATCTTTGAAGTTATAGCATATGGCTTTTTGTTTTGAGATTCAATTTTATCGTTGGCCCAAAATAGTCAAAGAGTATCCACATAGATAGGTGCATCAGCAAGCATAATGGTGTGAAAGAAAGTATTTTTGTCGCTTATCTCAAAAGTGGGAAGGTAGTTATGTGGAAGTTTGATTTGCAGAGCCATGATTGGAGAAGAAAAGTGAGAAGTAGTGGAGAGAATGGCAATAGAAATCGTTTTTATGAATTTTGAATTCAAGTCGGCAGTGAAAAGCTTTGTTTGGATGGCACATTGATATATAAAAGAAAAAGTAAATGCTGACATGTGGCGGTCAGAGTGTAACATCTGTCCACGTGGAAACCTTTATTCGATAATGGATGATAGTTGTTTTGGAATCTCTGCTGGAAGCAACAGAGGTTGGGAACAGTGGATGTGAACAGTGATGATTTTACTCTATCAGAGGATAGATATCAGAGGTTAGGACAAACAGTGGTATATGGGAACAAAGGACACCTTTACGTAGTGGCTAGGAAGTAAACCAATCAGAGGTTTTAAAAACAATGGTTTAGAAAAAAGACTTTAAGGATTATTTGAAAAAAATTCAATTTTAATACTATTTTTTAAGGATTGATTTTTTTTTTCTAAAAACATTTTAATGCTTTTTATTCATGGAAAACAAAATGTTGATTTTAATCCATATTTAGTATGCCAATCCTAGAGATTCAAGCTTTCAAAGGTAGATGTGTCTAAAGCTTTTGTTAATACATCTGCCAGCAGATCCTTAGTTGGAACATGATGCAGATAAATCAAACCTTTTTCATAGTAATCCCTCACAAAGTGATGTCTGATGTCAATATGCTTGGTTGTTGAATGTGAGACTAGATTTTTAATGATGTTTTCAACTGCTTAACTATCTAACATGTGAGGAGTCTTTAGAACATTTACACCAAAATCCAGTAATTGGTTTTGAAGCCATAAAAGTTGAGTAGTGCAACTTATAGCAGCAATATACTCAGCCTCTATTGTGGATGTTGAAACTGCAACTTGTTTTTTTGCTTTGCCAAGAGACTAAACAATTGCTTAGAAACTGACATCCTTTTGATGTGGACTTCCTTGTAGCATGGCAACCAGCAAAGTCACTATCTGAATAATCTGAAAGCTCAATATTTCCATTAGCAGGACACAAGATACCAAGTGTGGGAGCACCTTTTATGTATCTGAATATCCGTTTCACAGCTATAAGGTTGGACTTTCTAGGTGCTGACTGAGATCTGGCACAGACACATGTGATAAACATGACGTCTGGCCTTGATGCAGTTAGGTACAATAAAGACCCAATCATGTTTCTATAAAGTGTTTGATCAACGAAATCATCTTTATCATCAATAGTGACCAATTTGAGTGGCCATGGGTGTGCTACATGGTTTACAATCATTCATATAAAATTTTGTTAACAATTCTTTTACATATTCGCTCTATGAATGAATGTACCATTTTGCATCTGCTTAACTTGGAGACCAAGAAAGCACTGAAGCTCACCCATGGCACTCATCTCAAACTCTGCTGTCCTGAGTTCTATAACTCTTCACACATGGCATTGCATATAGATCCAAAAATGATGTCATCCACATAAATATGGACAAGCATCAAATCCTTTCATCTCCATTTTAAAACAATTTTTTATCAATTTTACCTCTTGTGAATCCTTTGGATAAGAGAAAGGTGGATAGAGTTTCATACCAGGCTCTAGGTGCTTGTTTCAAGCCATACAAAGTTTTATTAAGCTTGTAGACATGATCTGGATAAAAGGCATCTTCAAAACCAGGAGGTTGGCATACATATACCTCTTCCTTGATCTTACCATAAAGGAATGCACATTTGATACCCATTTAAAACACCTTGATGTTGTGGTTGGCAGCAAAAGCTAAGAACAAACGGATGGCCTCTAGTCTTGCTACAAGAGCAAATTTTCATCATAATTAATGCCTTCTTCTTTTCTATAGCCTTGAACCACAAGCTTAGCTTTGTTTTTGACAACAATGCCACTTTCATCTATGTTGTTCTTAAAGACCCATTTTGTGCCTATGGGACATACATCCTGAGGTAATGGTACAAGCTCCATACTTGTTTTCTTTTGAACTGTAGGAGCTCTTCTTGCATAGCCTTTACCTAACTATTGTCTTTTAGTGCCTCTTGGTACTTGACAGGTTGTGTGAGTGATAGAAAGCCAGCAAAAAGACAAATGATTTGGGATTGACTTCTTGAGAGCATCCCTTCATTGATGGTTGCCAATAACTTGGTCTGGTGGGTGATTTTTAATGTAGACCAGATCTTTCTTGTATGGAATTATGGCATTGAGAAGTGAAGGCTGCAGATGAGAATCATCTGAACTAACATCTGTTGGCAATTTTGAAGAGCCAACATTTGTTTGGAATGGAGGTAGAGGTATAGGTGGGACAGGGGTAAAAGTGGGTTGACTTTTGTTCACAGAAAGTGGAATTTTGTCATAGGTGTTTGACTTGATGAGCTGGCAGAGGTTTGAGGATCAACAACAGTTAATGCTGTTGTGACAGAGTTTTCACAGTTGTTAGTAACATCTGCTCCTCCGGTGGTGGAAGTGACTTTGTATTGTGGAATCACAATGTCAAATCCTTAATCTTGATGAAAAGACTATGGTGTACCTGCATGGTTAGTCTTGACAGAGACATCTTCAAATGTAAATTTATTTAAATCTAACAACTCAGCAGGATTTGCTGGGATTTGTAATGAAGAAAGTTCATTGAACTTTACATTCTAGATCTCTTCTACACACCTAGTCCTTGTGTTAAACACTTTATAGGCCTTGGCAGTAGTTGAGTATCCCAGAAAATAACCATAATCTACTTTTGCTGCAAATTTTGAAATGGAATCTTTTAAGTTTAAAATGAAACATGGGCAACCAAAGATTTTGAAATAAGAGATCAGCGGTTTGATCTTGTACAAAGTTTCATAAGCAATCTTTTAGTGTCCGGGGTTAATCAAAACTCTGTTTTGCACATAGCAAGCAGTGTTTACAGCCTTGCCCAAAAAGACAGTGGTAAACCTGAGTCTACAAGCATGGTTCTGGCAGCTTCAATTGGAAATCTGTTCTTTCTTTCAACCACCCCATTTTGTTCTAGTGTCCATGCGATGCTGCATTGCCTCACAATCCCTTTAGATAAAAAAGAAATATCCAACTCCTTGTTTCTAAACTCTGTTCCATTGTTACTCCTGAATGTTTTACTAGCAAGTCAAATTGCTTTTCAACTTTTCTTAGAAAGTCTAGAAAAATACCTGAAGTGTCATCTTTGGAATGCAAAAAGTAAGTCCATGTAAACCTTGAAAAATCATCAATTATAATAAGACAATACCTCTTCTTTTTAACACTCATGATTTTAACAGGGCCAAACAAGTCCATGTGTAACAACTGTAAACACTAACTTTTTTGGACTCTTCAATGGATTTATATGAACTTTTATGTTGTTTAACTTTTAAACATAAAACATAATGTTCATGACAAGTGAATTGTTTTGATGGAAGACCTCTTACATGACCTTGTTTAGAGAATGTGGTGATAGTTTTGAGATTTGTGTGACCAAGTCTTCTATACCATAGTTCTATCTCTTTATTTGAGGCAACTAAGAACAGACATGCGTTAGACATTGGATTATCTTTCAAAGTATCAACCACATATACATTGCACTCATATGAGCAACAAGTTGTGGTTTGCTCTCAGCAATGATGGTTTCAGTCTTTTTAACCAGTTCTGGCCCAACAATCTTACAATGTTTCGTACTGAAGAATGACCCATAACCTTGGTCACTCATCTGAGACACGCTAAGAAGATTGAACTTAAGATTGTCAATAAGATTGCATTTTCAAACTTGAGTTTCCCTGCTTGAACTGTCCCTGACCCCCAACACCTTACCTTTTGAGTTGTTACCAAAGGATATATCACCCCTACATGTGCTAGAAAATCTTTGAGAAGGGCTCTACATCCTATCATGTGCTTGGAGCCTCTACTATCTGCATACCATAAACTATCAAGTAAGTAGAAGCTCCCTGCACATCATCCACATGTTAGTTTTGGTGAGTGTCCAAAGCCAAAATGGCTTTGGATGGGGTCAAAACATTTCAACCTCAAGTTTAGGAGAATGGCAGAGTTTTGAAAGATTTTTGAAGCATTTGTTGTGAGTCGTTTCCTGTCAAATGATTATAACCATGAGGATGCTAGTTTACCCTTAGTTTTGAAGGTCTTTTGTAGATCTCATACCAATGCACCTTATAAATGTTGGCCATACCCTCTTGAAAATTTGTTTGTTGGTATACATCTTACTTGAAATACTTTGGAACAGAGGTTATATTCAATTGTTTGGTAATAGATGTTTGGACAGAGAAAAAGGTCTGTTTAGACTTTTCTTTTCCAAGTTTACCCTGTGAGCTAAGTGTTTTTGTTTTATACTCATTTCTTTTGAGATCAAAATTTTTGATATAAACACACTCTTGAGTTTTATGATTTTTCTTGCCACAGATGATACAATGAGGTGTATCAACTATCACACTTGTCTTGTTATGTCATATGATTTTAAAAAGAACAATTTTTGGTAACGTGATTTTTCTTTTCTCAAAAGTCACACAACAAATTTAATATTTTCTCTCTCTTCTTCCCTATATCACCTTTTTTTGTCAACAGATGATGTAATATCACATGGAAGGTCTTTTAAGGGAATGATCTTGACTTGAGGTGCTTTCACACCTTCAATAGTTGAGAAATCCATTGGCTTGAAATTTTCAAGAACGTCACACTTATCTGACCAGGTCGGTTTGAATTGATATTTTTCAATTTCCTTAAAAGTTGAGAATCCTTCTAGTCTTTCTAAAATAATTTTCTTACCATTTGCTTCAGTGACTTTAATTTCTTGACCAGCCAAGTTTGTTGGATAATTTCAACCAAACCACAATCACTTACAGCAATATTTTGAGAAACTTGGTCATTTTTTCGAAAACCTATACCAAATTTTACATTGCTTTTGATCTGTGATTCCAACATCAACTCATAACCTTTGTAGGATTCTACCTATTTCTCACATGTGATTTGGGTATATTTAAGCTTCTTTTTACAACTTTGATATTTTTCTATCATTGTTTAGAGTTGATCCTTGGTTATGCTTGATTCATGTTTGAGACTGCTGATTTCACTATCTTTTTCAAACAGTTTTAATTTTAACTCTTTTGTAAGTTTTTCAAACTGAATTTTATCATCTAAGATCTCATTTCTAAGATTTCCATTCACCTCTTTAACGTTAGCAAAAACAATAATACATATGTATGAACATAAGTCTTTAAGGACTTGAGGTGATACCTTAGCAGCAACCATCATGGCACAATCACTCTCTCCTTCGCAAACACTGGAATCCCATGGGTCTGACAGAGGATCTATTTCTTCACCAACTTTCTCTTCTGAAACATCTGTTGCAACATTTTCACAAACCTCATCACTATTGGACACCACTTCCTCATACTCAGTCCCTTCAAAAATAGTGTCTAGTACCATAAAACAAAAATCATCAGTTTTCTTTTTAGAATTGGCAACTAGAGCAAAATTTTCATCAGTTAATTCTTCAGGTAAGCTACTCCAATCAACAAAGCCTTGTGTAAAGAAGCTCTATTGACTGATGTCTGCAGGAGCAGAGGTTTGTATAGTTTGTGGTGTAGGTTGCACTTTAACATGAGGAACAGTGGTTTGGACATATTGTATCTGAGGAATAGTGCTCATGAGGAACTGAGCAAAATGAAAAGTGTTTTGCATGTGTGGAGCAGGGTTATATTGGAAATAAAGGACAGTGTTTTGAGTGTTTTGAGGTCTAGGACTTGGATGTGTCACAATAGGGCCATTTGTTTGGCTCATGCACTCTCTAGCAAAATGACCTAACCTATTACACTTGTAACATTTGATTTTAGATTTATCCAACCCAACTTTTAAACCCCCATGCAACCCTGGAAACTTTCTACCAATTTTCTTGTAAAACTTGCTATTCCTAACACTCAGCAAGGCCAGTTGGTGCAAGATGTCCATTTCTTCCAAATCAACAGGTTCAAAATGTTGAAGATCATTTAACTCAAAGGATAATTTGTCAAAAACTTGGTTCTCCCCATTTGCTGCAAAACTATTGACATGGGTGATGGTAAGAACATGATACAATACTACCATTCTACACACGTTAGGGTAGCTGCACCCATCGTAGACGTAGTATACTGATGGTCAGATACCGAGGTTGTCCAAGGACACAAGAGCTTTTAATAACGGCTTATCGTTAAAATCTAACCTAACCAAATTTTGATAAAAGTTTTGAAAGTTTTTAAAAGATAATACTAAATGTAAAAATGTAAAGATATAAATAAATACATATAGACAAGAAAGAATCACTTGGTTCCAATTCCTCTTTTACGTATCCTTTGATGATTTCCATACTTTGGGCTTTTAAAGAGATTATCTTAGTTATAGTGGTAGGCCCCTCTTGTGAAGGCGACGTTACCCTCAGCCATATTGGTCTGAGTCAATAGGAATACAGTCCCGCAAGATCGGAATATTGAAAAATAATTAAATAAGTTATTAATACGAAAAGTGGTAGGCACCTCTTGTGAAGGCGACGTTACCCTCGGCCATATTGGTCTGAGTCAACAGGGATACAGTCCCGCAAGGCCGGATAAACTTTTAATAGTAGTTTATTTATAAGGGGTTCAAGCCGTTCTTAGTTCACCCAATTTGATGCTATCTAACTCAAGGGAAGTCCTAATAAGCTTGAACCAAGTCCTCGCAGGATCTATACACTGAACGAGGCAAGAACTTTACCCAAACACCCTTCTAACCACCTTCTAGGTAGTTAAGGCGCTTTATAAAGACCGTAAAGACACGAACGAGTGAATCAACGAAACATGAAGAAATGTTTAACCAAAGTTCACTTTCAATATAAAAAACTAGTTAGTAAAGTAATTTGTACATACCCAATTAAAAAGTTGCCAAAGATTAGAAATCAAAAGTAATACATAAAAGATTTGTCTTCACCAAGTGATATAAGAGATTTAGCCAAGCATGGTCTTTTTTTGACAAGAAGTCTTACAATAAATCTTCGATCCCGAGACTACTACACACTCTAAAAGATGAAATGTGGATGATGGTGGTGGGTAGTGGTGTTGTAGTAGTGGTGGACTGATGGCAAGTGTGAGAGAAGTGGTTTGCCAAGGGATGCCTTTCTCATGAACCAAACACCTCTATTTATAGCTAGAAACAGAGGGCAGACATGGCCCCGTGGTCATCTTTTTCTCTCCCTTCATTAACTGTAGATGTTAGGTCTTGTACTAACACGCCCCGTGATCAGTGTACTTGCTGTACTATCGCAGATTCTATGAATCTTAGAGTTGACCATGACCTGTGTCAGGTAAGCATGGCCCATGTTGGTTTGGCTGTTGTTGTTGTCTATTTTTGAAGAGAATCTTGACTGGGCAGACCCCATGTTCGGTGGGCACGACCCCGTTCCTAAGCTTCTGTTCTTGTTATTTTTGTTGTTTTGGATGTGGGTGGGGGTTCAGAAGGTCATGTTAATCCATATTCTTTGTATTTGAGTTGGTTTCTACTGTTAATTTGTTCATTTTATTCGTTTAAGCTCTTTTGATCCTGTAACTTAAAAGTAAACAAAGAAAAATGCTTTTTTCCAACATTAGTACCGAAAAATGATTGATTTTGTGCCTTGTTTGATGTAAATTATATGTTACATTTTGTGCACATCAAATACCCCCACACTTGAATCTTTGATTGTCCTCAAGCAAAACTCAATAATGTGGCTTACACACCCAAATGGAATTGGTAGAAGAGAAGTTTTGGGTTTATCTTTGGAGTGTCCGGAATCCAAGTTCTAAATTTATTTTGTTTTGTTTTATTTACAATCTTATTCCTCATGATTTATTTAAAGCACATTTTTAGAAAAATTATTTATTTTGGGCATAACATGCCTTTCAAAATTTATTTGGTTATATACAAATTTACACACCTCACAAGTGGTCACTCAACACTCGGCCGAAGATGTTAAAGTGAAAACGCTCAGACCTGGTGGAACTTATGCCTACTATAGGCTTAACAAACAATCAAACCTCCTCCTTTCTGATGTTTATCTTTGAAAATATCGAAAGGTCTTTTAAAAGGGTAGGTTTTGGCTAGTGGGTAGGTGTTTTTCGGGTAATATGGTGAAAAGCGTAAAAAGTGTCGGCTTTCTTTAACAATTTTTGTGGCTTAGAAAAAAAACTTTAACCAATGTTTTTTATAACAATAGCCAAAGTTGAAACTAAGCCACACTTGTTATTTATAACCGAAGTTTTTACTAAAATAAAGGGTGTAAAATAAAAGGTTTTGGGGATGTGGGTGGTTTGTTTTTGCAAAAGTTTATATTTTTGCGGGTTTAGAAACGAAAGGGTTAAGGCTCAAAGGGGTTTAACTAGAGGGATATTAGAAGGAAAATAAAGGTTTGAAATGAAAAAAAATGGTTATAGTCCTAATGCCTCCATCATTTACTTACTTGGATTTGTGTCGGTAAGGATTGGAAATGTATTTCTTTGGCAAGTTCTAGATTTGTAAGAACCAAACTGGCTATTCAGACAAGAAATGAAAAATTGAGCAATTAGTATAGATATGTATTTGTATGCTCGGTAAAGGCTCAAAACTCACTTTTTGTTGGAAAATGGTATAGTGTAAAAGTGTATATAAAATCAAATTTTACAAAGATTTGTTATGCCCATTTTTATAATTTTCTTTTGGTTCTTTTTATCACGATGCTATCAGGTTTAAATTAGTAAAAACATAATTTTAAGAACTCATTTTTTTCCAAACTAAACCAAGATAAGTAATGAAAATGAAAATTTTGAAATATATTTGGGGTGATTAGCAGTTTTCCAATGCGAGTTTTGTGTAAGGCTTGCTTTTAGGACAAAAGATTCAAGGTTTTTAACATCCCCCACATACACTTAAATTACACATTGTCCTCAATGTGTTCCAAATAGTATTTGATTAGATTAAATGTGCAAAAGTGGGATAAAACAACAAATTTTAAGGTTACTTGGCCACTAGGCACGACCCCGCGGTCAATGTGCTAGTAACAACATTTTGAACAGCTTATAGAAGGTTGGACACGGGGGACGTGGGCTATGGGCACGGTCCCGTGGCAGATGTCTGTGATAGTTAGGGAATTGTGTTTCGTCGCTTGGCTTCTGATTTCTGGGCTTGGGGACCACTGTGCTTAGTGTGTCCAAGCCTCCCAAGGTACATGTGAACTATAATCCTACCACAATACGATAATCCAACACAAAATAAGCTTTCCTAAATTATGAGTGTTTACGTGTTCAACCAACATATGAAAATAAAAGAAAATAAAAGAAATTAAATTGTCTTAAGAAGCAAATTGTCCAACGGGACGCAGCCCGGAAATTACCAAATTGTTCAGGGATAAAAGAGATAACCTGAAGGGTAGATCCGTCGCCCACCACCACCATCGCCTAATCCGAATCCATGTCCTCGTCTTCCTCCTCCTCGTCTTGGTACGCCACATGGATGAATGTAATATCGTGTTGCATGGTAACCATATTGCGCTCCATGCTTCCAATCCGGTTGTATGAGCTTTTTCCCAAGCTATAGGCGTTCCTGGACACTTGGAGTGTTTCCTGCATAACATTGTATAAATTCTAGAGGTTAGGAAAATCACCTCCTCCTTGAGAGGAGGAGCTCAGGGCGTATCCAGGGTCTCGAGGACGGTCGGGGTTGTCTTTGATTGCAAGGACCTTATCCGGGTCGTTTGGGTTCCACACACAGCCACGTGCATCCTTAAAGTGCATGAGGCCATTGTTGCAATCGATGATAAGATCTAAAGCTTTGGCAAAAGGCTAGATCGGCCCTTGTCACACCCACGCATTTGTGGAACCCACTCGGAGTGCGCTTAATGAAGTTCTTGAATAGCTTGGCGATCCATCCTCCGAAGAATATTGGCGTTCGGGTGTTGGCGGTGGCATTTGAGGCCATGTTCGTCAATAAGTGTGGACGACATCAATGGTTGGTGTTTCAGGATGCAATATAGGCAAGTTAGTTCCTGAAGGTTCACCACCCCACCACTATCCTTCCTTTGGCAAGAGACCCACTAAGGACCCGATGAATGTATCGGATTAGAGGGTCCCTTATTTTTGTGCTCTTTGTACTGCTTGGATCATAATGGTCATCCCCAATTTGTGCCCATACTGCTTGTCTCAGGTAATCTTGGAGTTCATGGACTCCTTCCGTGAAGTCTGGCTCGGTTTTGTCTTCTTCAGTGTATAGCCCGATATTCACACCAAACTGGGCCACATAAATGATATAATATTCTCCCCACACCTAAACTGAACTGCATTGAACTCAAACAAATCCTACTCATTCTTGTAAAAAATAAGCGTGTTTAGGAATTCCATGTTGTATTCATGGACTAATCTGAGTCGGTTTCTGAAAAGGTACGCAGTGGTGTGACAACCGGCGATTTCCGATTGTAATCAAGTGCATAACGAAAATAATACCATCATAAACAAAGTAATTAGACGTAAATTAACTCGATCAAGCCCCTGGAGAGCCTAGGAACGTCTACTTGCTTCACGTTACGCGATTTGGTGATAATCAAAGACACTAAACGCGAAATTGAACGATAAGGGAACTGATGCCGAACAAATACTGACAATGTCTAAAAATACGAATTTTGTACGTGTATTTATCATTATGATTTTGATGAATTATCATGCTTGAACGTCACAAAACGCTTACGTGAATGAAAAACGCGTCCGCCGGAACACACCGACAACAAAACGGAAGCAACGGACTCGACTTACGGCTCTATATTAATATATTATGATATATGTAGCTTCGTAATCGAATTTTATTATTCATGGTCGAAATCGGATCGAAAAACGGACAAGAAACGACAACCAGAGCATTTTACGCATTTTAACGAAACCGACGAACACACCGCGATTAATATCGAATACCGACACTTTTACATGTTTTCAAACCTAAAATGATATTACAGGACGTTCCATGAAGTTCGGGTTCGAAAACGGGTCTCGTAGAGGCGATCGGGCCACTCAAAACATTAGAAACGGGCTTTTGGCCCTTGGGCCCAAACCCACAAAAACCCACCTATATAAACCCTTTTACCTCATTTTTCTCTCCTTTTTACCTACACTTTCTCTCTCTAACTCTAAAACTCTATCTACTCTCTCTCTCTAGAAAACATTTCCGGCGGAGCCACCGCCGACAGCGGCGATGGAGGTTGTCTGGCGAACTTTCCGGTGAAGTTTTTCGACTATCTTCGACGTTCCAGATTGCGTGGTGATGTTGGTTTTAGCAGATTCGAAGACGTTTTGGCTCAGGAGCAACTCCGGCGACATTCAGGCCAAACTCCGGCGAACCCATTTTGGACTTTTCACTTCGTGGATGTTTAGATCGGGTGGTTAGAGACCTTTCTGCAAGTTTTCATGAAATTTTATTCTCCGGCGAAATTCCGACTTCTGGCATGGTTCTGGCGAGGTTCCGGGCATCCGTTTTCAACAAAAAATATATTTTTGGGATCCTTGTAACCCGTAGAGTCCATACGAAACACTTTCGTCTCGGGTGAAAATTAAAGTTCGGACACTCTCGGGCTCGGTTCAATGTGGTCAACAGGTCAACACGGGTCAAAACTGGTCAAGGGATAGTTTTGGGTCATTTTTGGTGCCTCGGTTCAGTTTTGGGTTCGGTCAAACCCGGTAAACCGTGGTCAACTGGTCAACTATCAGTTAACTGGTCAACTGCTGGTCAATGCAATCAACTCAATCAACACGGTCAACTCAGTCAACGGGTCAACCCGACTCGGTAAAAATTTATTACCACGCGAAATTTAATTATATTAGTTTATAATTATTATTAATAATTAGCGCGCGAACATCGAGCTCAAACCGAACTGTAAACAATTATATATCGCCAAAGGAAATAAATAATATATAACAATCGGGCGGACTGCGTAACTCGTTTAAAATTATTAGTTAAAAATCAAACCGACGTCGTTATTATATATAAATCGGAAATTATAAATCGGCAAAAATTATATTCGAAACACGTCGAGAATTATATATATTGTTTGCGTACATTGCGGATTGTGTTTTGATAAATAAATCGACAACTTGTGTTGTCGGGATAGTCCGAAAACAGAGGAAACTCTGCCCGATTTTTGTAAAAATACATACAAAAACGCGACACATTTCAAAGATTAAACGTCCGATTTCATATGGTTATTATAAAATAAATATAGGTATATATTTATTTGACGACACTTATTAAAACATTCAAAACTCGAGCCGACAACATTTCAACGAGCGCGATGTCAAGTTAACAAACATTCGGCAATCGACTATAAAATAAATGATATTTATTTATGTTTACTTCAACGTCGCAACTCAGAAACTAGCTTTCAAACATCAATAAATCATTCGAACGACGATATAAAAACAAGTATATTGTTTATACTTGTTTCAAAACGCCAAGATTTCCGAACGCTTTTACAAGACGAATACAAGGCGCGTATTATTTCAAACGTCAGAATTTGGAAATCGTATAACAAGAATATTATATATACGAATGGCGAGACGTCAAATACTTTTATAAAATAAATATAGTTATATTTATTTCGAGCGTCGACGACTCGAATACGTTCGGTGGATCTTATGACAATATATATTTGTTATATCCAATTTCAATGCCCAAACGAAATGCGACACGATACCGCAAGATTATGACAAGCGTACGATTACATCTTTTGAAAACTACGAGAGTCGTACTATTATCCGACGATGTACATAACGGCTAATACTATTTCATGAAATATAGTATTGTTTATATATAAATATATTTCAAGTGGTTTGAAAACTAAGAAAATTCTAAGAAAACCATAGGTTGGTTAACCAAGTTAAGTCAATAACACATTCATAGAATCGTATGAGTAACGATTCGGTAGAGCTCGGTATCACGTAGTATAGCTACGTCATTCTTAGAAACTTATAAGTTATAACATTTTAGGAATACACTAGATTGCATGCTAGCAAGTCAAGTTGTGGAGACAACACTATGGAAATAACATTTAAGCTAGCTTTGCACTGGATTATCCAGGTGAGTTCATAACCCACACTTTTTACCGTTTTACATTTTTATAAATGTTCTCGGGGATGGAAGACATGCAAGTTTTGCAAAAGAACACAACGTTTCGATAAATGAAAATCATATATTTCTAAACCATGTTACAAACAGATTTCAATGAACACAAATGGTTTACGAAAGGTTTATACTAAACTTACCGATTTTCACAGCTATACAAAGCTTTTCGAAACATGCATGAGTTTTATGACTAGTGATGGGATTGTCATAGTCATAACTAGGGGCGAGGCCCTAAAACTTTATTGAAAACATGGGCTAGGCCCAAGGACAAAATAACATGGGCTAGGCCCAAGGACAAGAAAACATGGGCTAGGCCCAATGACAAAATAACATGGGCGCGACCCAATAACTCAGCTTTTCAACTATGGTATGTAGTTATGGAATTAGATGATAAAGATCAATGTGCGTAAGTAGGAAGATAACAATAGTAACCATTAATCACGTAGTGACCAAGGTGCAAAAGGTATAGATCTATCGAGTTTGAGACACGCTCCACTCCTGGTAAGTTAACCAACATGACAAAGAAGTCTCGGTTTGGTTACTTACTTATGGCACATAGGCCAGTGTATTAGCTACACACTGACTGATCCTTAGATTCCATAGGTATACTACATACTATGATTTCAATACCGGTTTACAAAAATACATAAAATATTTCAATACCGGTTTACTTACAGGTACAAACAAAAACATTTTATTACCGTTTACAGACATAACAATTATGCATGGATTTGCAAACAACATGGAAAACATTTCAATACTTTTACATAGACATGACATTTTAAATGCTTTAGGATACTATGATCCCACAAACCGGTTTTCGAATGCAAAATGCTCAAATGTTTTATGACTCATTTGGAAACAAAAACAACAAACTATGAACTCGCCAACTTTATGTTGAGTTTTCGCATGTTCTTTCTCAGGTTATGATTACAAGTATGGCACGGTTGGAATAGTGGAACCCATGGGGATTCGAGTAGTTAGCGGGCGTTCTCTTATTAGAAACCTTAGCCATCATGTCTGCTTCCGCTATGCGATGAAGATGCCATTCAGTTCACGCACCGTCTCTGATGCGAATGGGATAACATGGGGGGTGTGACAGAGTGGACCAGTGATCAGAACATCGTATCTCTCCCTTTGCCCATAGCTTCAAGTGTAGTATAACACACTTGTCTTGGTACTTCTTCATGCCTTACTTTAGTACTTCAAAGCGGTTCTGTTGGTGTATAATGTCTATTGACTGCGTCTAGGATACGTCGTTTATGTATATAAAGCTTTAAATGTCAAATTGTAATTGTTTATATTTGTTTTTATTTGTTTAGGGCTTGACTCGTACGAGTGAGTTAGTTGGCTCGTATGAGTGACACTCTGTCACTCGTACGAGGCATCCACTCGCATAAGTCACACTCTGTTACGTACTCTCCTATGCGAGTCATGTCGACCTATAAATAGAGGAATGTTGTGTCAGAGTTAGAAATCCTATTGGTGTGGTGAAGCCTGCTGAACTGTGTACTTGCACTGTACTTGTTCACGTATATCAATACATTCAAGGCATTTAAGTAGTAGTATCTTACTTGTTTGTTTTTCAAGTCACTAACAGTGAATTCTGCCTCTGTTAGTTGAGTCAGATCGGTCTGGTGCTCATCAGAGGAGAGCGATCCCCCCTCGCAAGTGGTATCAGAGCCTTGAGGCCTGATCTGCTGACAAACATCAAGTTTCTGCATACTACCAACAGTTTCAGATTCAGATTCACCATTGGAGCTTTCTACTTCTACACTTTCCCATACTGATCTTGGAATTGGACGAATTCATGGACAAAATTGACTAGAATTCTAGGATATCACGTTAAAATCAATTCTAATCAATCCTTGACAATTTCAGATCTAAAATCGAACATAATCATGTCAAAATTGGTAAAATTCATCAGTTTGGTGACCTTAGTTGGTTCGTATGGGTAGAGAGACCACCCGCACGAAAGACTGTCCGTACAATTTAAGTCATTCGTACGACGAGTAAACAAAAGTTTTTAAAATTTACAAGTTAGATAGTTGAAACTGTGATTCGCACGAGGAAGTCATTCGTACGAGCAACTCACTCGTATGAAGCAAACTTTTCACTCGTACGAACATCTTGTTCGCACGAGCATCTACTTTGTATGAATCATCTCGTTCGCACGAATCTTTGTGTCGTACGAACTAATCTTGGTCGCACGAATTATTCTGTTATCCGCACGAAGAAATTTTTATCATGCTAATCAATTTTTCGAAAGTGTGTTTCTAAAATCTTTGCAGAAAAATGGCAGAAGAGTTTTATAACGCATTTGCTACATCAGCAGTCACAACTACCGCAACTCAAAACATGAACCTTGAGAATGAGATGGGTACGATGACGAAGCCGCCAAAGTTGATGAACCTTGAAGACTTTGACAGTTGGAGTGAACGTTTCATGATTGGGTTCAGGCAAATCATTTTACCTGCTGGTTTGCCATCGAAGAAAAGTATCAGTCTACTGTTGGAGAAAACGGTCTGGAAAAGACATTGGCTCAACTCTCGGATTTTGAAAGAGAGAATTTCGTAAATGAGAAGAAAATGATAAACATTTTACATCAATCCATCACAGAAGACATATTGGCGTGTTGCAACATGATGATGACGCACAATCATATAGAATGCTCTTCGATTGAATTCCAGGGAAGTGCACAGTTACGAAAAGGGAAGAGGGCGTTGTTGAGTAAAGAATTTGACATTTTTACTTTGATCAAAGGAGAGATAGTAAAACAACTGATTGAAAGATACTATAATCTAGTTGTGCAAATGAAACGAATAGGAATCATAAAGACGAATGAAGAAGTAGTTGACAAACTCACAGATTCCTTACCAAAAGGCGAATGGTCTACCTATTTGAGCATTTTGAAAAATGGAACCGAATATGGTAATTTCTCATTACCACGATTCATTGAGAGATTGGAGGACACAAACTTGAAATGAAGAAAATGGCAAAGAATAAAGGCGCCCAAATGCAACAAGACGTTAATCTGTATTACAAAGGAAGTTCTGCTGCTAGATACAGTCTCCAAAGACCCAAACTGCCTTTAGCGCTTACAACACACCGAGCCTACCGTCAAATAACACAGTGGCTTTCAATCATTTGCTACGGTCAACCCAAAGACGTCTTCAAGCCCACAGTCATCACATGGTTTGAGCAATCCCCAGATCAACTAGCAGTCAGTCTCATCCTAATCAAAGGGTTTTACAGTGCAATATCGATGTTGGCTTCCAAAACGCCCAGAACTTTGATGAGAAGACCGCAAAGCAACATATGTCACTATTAGCTTAGATTCTTGAATCTTATGACAGTCTTGTAGCGGGAAAAAATGGAAATTCAGAGATGACCAGAGAGGACTATGATCAGATTGATCCGGTTGAGATGGAGTTGATCGACATCAAATGGTGGATGGCATCTATCATTAGACGAGCACAACGCTTCATGGAAATCACCAGGAAAGAAATTTGGGAGGATTAGATGGAAAACTTGGCTTTGACAAATCAAAAGTCACATGTTTCAAGTGTTGTGAAAAAAGGGCATTTTAAACGCAAATGTCCAAACAGAGAAGCTCAGGGTAATCAAAACCCGTTTGCAGACGGTTACTACAAGAAAGCCATCTATCATCGTTCTCAACCAAGAACAAGAATGGTGCAAATCGAAGATAGACAGCCTGAAACCAAAGACAAAGCGCCTGTCATGAATTAAGAAGACGAAGGCTTTAACTGGAACAAGTACATTTCCAAGAATGAGAGTTTGACATTGGTTGCAAAGATCATCGAAGAACCTGAAGAAGAATCAGATGCATATTTTGACGAGGCTCCTGAAGAAGATTATTATCACACATCGTTAGAAGAGGATGAACTTTTAAACAGTGCTTTTAAACATCTCCTGCCTAATGATATTTTGAAAACTTTTGCAAGTTACTATGAACCAAGCTATAGATCATTTTGTGAAGAAAAGAACAAGCCGAATGTTGAAGTAAAGAAGGTTGATGAAGAGTTGGAAACACCGATTGTTGAGACCAACAAAGCATGTATGGAAAACATAAATAAGGTAAATGAGTCTAAAAGTGAGTCTGTGATAGAAAAACCATGTTTGAAATGTGCTGAGCCATCCAGTGAATGTGTTGTAAAAGACACACGATATATTGAGCTCAAATGTCTAGCAGATAATTTGTCGAGTGACTATAAATCAACTAAAGAAGCTTACGACAAATAAACAATATGAAAAAGCACTCAGAGAAAATGATGGAACACTTTCAATGCTTAAAGCGACTGTGATGGACAAACAAATGGCCATTACATTCATTTAAACACAATCACTGAGCTAAAAAGTAAGCTTGAGAAAATAAAAATCAAAACAGAACGGGTTAACAAATTGTTAATCAGTTATTCTACAAGCTCATAAGTCATTGATCACATTTTAGCAAAGACTGAAGGCAAAGAAGAATCTAGAAATGATCAAAACAAAAGTGCAAGTTACGAGCGTGTTCCACCACCCATGTGGAATAACTATGCTACTAAAAAGCCATCATGGGTGGAAAAGGCGCTCAACATAAAATTGAAAACTAAACGGGCAAACGAGCTGCCTACGAACTTTGATGTAACTTATACAAAATCTGAAAATGAATGTGATTCTGATGTGGTTAAAAACGTGGTTGAAAGTTTTTTGAAGAGTGAATCTGAAAAATCTGAATCGATTGTTGAAACATCGGAAAATAGTTTAAACACTGATCCAAACGGCATCGTTTACAAAAGGAATGGATCTGAAAAGCTATATTCTGATGAAGATTTCCCAATCCAGAAAGCTCTCTTCCTCTTGAGCGGCTCAGAGCTAGACTTCACATCGATGGGTCATCCGGGTTGGCAACTGGAATCTCCGCCATCTCTTGCGGCTCCGGCTTGGGCTTCCTCAGACCTACAAGCGCAAGACCCTACAAGGAACAAAGACTACTACATAGTCGTTCCAAGAATCAGGCATAGAACACGTACCTTTGGGCGGGTCTACCCTGTGTTGCGCCGGCTTCTTCACAGCCACCAATACCCTCGTGCGCTTCTTCTTTTTAGAATCCGGGCCAACGCCCAAATTTTTTAGCACACCTGCATCATGGCGCAACATAGTAAGCAATCTGAATAGATGTAAAAAAAATTAAACTATGAAGGCTTACCACTCTCAGGCGCAGGGCCGCCAAATCTGCGCTTCTTGGCAGCTCAAAATTCCCAAGGATCTGGGTACCATGTTGGCTCCTCCAGGCTGAGGGGGACATTCTCAATCCGCCCCCTCACACTGGAAGGCCGCCCCTGCAAAAGGAGAAATAATGAAACAATGAAATAAGGGTAGTTACTCTTATTCTCCTCCATATACACCGGCTTCTCCTGGCAGTCATGCTTCCACAGGAGGCTCATACCCACAGCCACCAATGCCCTCTCCGGCAACTGAACCGCCGGAATCTCCTTGATCTCCTGGTACCAGGACTCCTCCGTCCGTATCGGATGTCTCAACTGGAATGTCCTCCGCCCCTCGGAAGTGCATCTGGAGAGGAATCACGCCAACCTTTATATAAAAAAATTTCTGCTTCTAGTCATGTTCGCCGGAGAGTGCAAGATCTTTTTCGCTTGAATCCTGTGCTGGAACGAATAGAAGCCCAAAGAATAGTGTAAATGGTAAAACACCCAGAACCGATTAACGGTTGGATGAATACCCATAGATCGGCACAAAAATTCAAAATGCTTTATTTGTACCTTCCCCATCGGATTGAGTTGGGAGATGTGGAAGCGGTGGTGGTTAAGAACATCGAGAAAAAACTTTGATGCTAGCAACCGGAAATTGCCGTCGGCAAAGAAAAAAAAAAAGAAATATAGCCGGCCGGAGCGTCGGCGGTAGTTTCCCCTCAGAGGGGTATCGAGCGTGCCACTCTTTGGGGAACCGGATACCAACTGTTGGAAGCTCCCCACAGACCACTTCAACGTCGGCAATGAAGTGGAAACCTCACTGGCAGTAGCACTGTCTGGTCCTCTGGTAGCTATCTGAAATCACCGGAAGAAGAAACAAGGAAGATTTCAGAGAGGAAATATGGAGAGAATTTCAGAGAAGAAGAAGATATGAAAGCGTGATTGTAACCCTAGGCGGTTCATCTATTTATACCCATCGCATTTAATGTGATGGGGAAGTGTGATAACCCCGCAGACTAAATAGCAAATCTCATCTGACGGTGGAGGGCAAGTGGGCAACTGACGGTAGCTACGCACGTGTGGCTGGTACTTCCTCTACCATTCATTACTGAAAAAGAGGCTGCATTGTTGACAGCATGCTGCAGCCGTCAGAGGTCACTTCCGCCTCACCTTTTCCTCACCAACTCGCCCGCAACATCAGCATAACAAAAATTCAAATTTCAAAGACATCACGAACAAAGGTTTCCCCCACACAAAGGTTTTCTTCATCCCTTGTTGAATTCTTGCCATTGAAATAAGCACGCATACATGAATTTTTATAGTCCAGCACTCCACCTACTTGCCAGCATGCGCATAGGAGCACCACTGGACTAGGGGAACTTGGCGAGGTATGGTCCCAAAAACTTTGTACCTGCGCAAGGCACCATACGCTCATAATAATAACAAGACACTGGATTAACCTTGCGTGCTACGCGCAACGGTGCGCCAATATTGAAACCAAAAGGTTGCCTAACAAACCTTGCGCACCCTGCGCAACAGCAAGTAAAACCTGGAAGCGCAGGTGCCTGACCCTGCGCGGATTGAACAAACCTCTAGCCACGAAGTCCTAAAACCTTTTAAGATACATCAAGGATCCGATCATGGAGCGATATAAAGTTTCGTCAACTCTTTCTCAATAAGATCTGGACAGATGCCGTGATTGGAGCTAACGGGGTAGATGCTGATTTAGTTCCTGTCATATTGAATTTCTCCAATATGTCATGAACATACTTCGTCTGATGAATAAAGATACCATCAGGCAACTGATCGACCTGAAGTCCTAGAAAGAACTTCATCTCCCCCATTGCGCTCATTTCAAATTTGTGCTTCATGACTTCTTCGAAGTCTTTACACAGCTTATCATTTCTCGATCCAAAGATAATATCATCCACATATATATGTATGTTGATTAAATGCCCATCTACTTCCTTTGTGAAGAGGGTAGAATCTACTGTTCCTCTGATAAAGCCGTTGTCTAGAAGGTGACTTTACAATGTTTCATACCAAGCTCTCGGGGCTTGATAAAGACCGTATAAGGCTTTGTTCAGAAGGTAGACTTTGTCTTTGTGTACTGGATCAACGAACCCCGGTGGTTGGCCGACGTACACCTCCTCTTTCACTTTTTCGTATAAGAAAGCAAATTTAACATCTAATTGGTACAACTTGAACCCTTTCCATGAGGTAAAGGCCAAGAATATGCAAATCGCTTCAAGACGAGTTACTGGGGCATAGACTTCAGTATAGTTTATCCCTTCCTGCTGGTGAAAACCTTGAACCACAAGTCGAGCTTTGTTGCGTACCACAACTCCTCGATCGTCTCTTTTGCAGTTGAAGACCCATTGTTTGTTAATCTTTTTGTGATGATCTGGCAGGTCAACAAGCTTCCAGACTCCAACTTTCTGGAATTGAAGCAATTCCTCCTGCATCGCATCCACCCAACTTTCTTCCTTTAACGCGTCTTTCCAGCTTCCCGGCTCAACCTGAGAAACAAAACAACTATTAGAAAGTAGAGTTGAAGTGGAGCAATATGGTATAGAAACAACTTAGATCATTATTGATCTGATTGCGAGTTTGCACTCCGGTTTGTAAGGTACCTATAATGTTCTCTGATGGATGATATGAAAGTGTTCTTGGCATCACTTCAGTTGGAACATCTACTTGCGGTTGCAAATTCGTTGGAACTTCATCAATGACCAGTACAGATGTAGAGGCTTCATTCCTAGCATTAGACTGATCAGCTTGTTTTTCAAGGAGTTTTCAATGTGTTTAGAACCTTCATCAGAATGGATCCTCCATCGTTGAAAGTTGGTTCCCGATCAGAGTCAGCACCATCATTCGGTTGGGTAGACGATTCGGCAGTATTGACATTTGGTGCAGGAACAGGAACTTGATCAGAAGAGCTTTGACCGACATCAGACGTGTTGATGGTAATGATGTAGAAATCACCAATGGTCTAGCAACTTGTTGTTGATTAGATAACTGATGCTGTTGAAAGAGCATAACAAGTTCTTCTTCTGTTGGCACATCTGGTAGATTAAACGAATCCCATAATCCATCGTAGTTAAACAGCCATGGATCCCCAGGTTTCTGAGTTGGCGTTGTATATCTTTGACAATCTACATGCTGCGCTAGAATGACCTGGTTTAAACTCGGCAAGAAAACACGTTTCTGAAGAGTAGCGTAACCGACGAAAAATCCTTCCAAGGATTTGGCTACGAATTTACCAGCCGGGTCCAGAACGGTACACAGTGATCCAAAAGGCTCCAAAAATGCTAGGTTGGGCTTTCGTCGATTTAGTAACTCAAAACTTGTCTTTTTGTGAGGCTTAACTGTCAATACACGATTCAGGGTATAACACGCTGATGCTGCTGCTTTACTCCAAAACTGATCGGTAATTTCGAATCAGCTAACATTGTTCTAGCAGTCTCTATCAGTGTGCGATTCTTTCTTTCAGCTACTCCATTTTGTTACGGAGTATAGGGGGCGCTGGAACTCATGAAGAATCCCCTTTTCGTTGCAAATTTCTTGCATCTTCTTGTTCTTGAATTCCGTTCCATTGTCACTGGGAATTCTCTTAATGGGCAAGTGATATAGATTTTCAAGTTTTCTGAAGAGGATCATAAGAGTTTCAAATGCTTCATCCTTACTCTCCAGAAAGAAAACCCATGAGAATCTAGAATAATCATCTGTAACAACTAGGCAGTATAGATCTCCAGAAATACTTTTGACATTGACTGGTCCAAAGAGATCCATGTGTAGTCTTTCTAGTGGTAGCTTTATCGAATTCAACAACTTTCTCGGGTGTGATTTCTTATGCTGCTTCCTTTTTTGCAGCTCAGACAATCATCAGATAAATGAAAACTTTTCAGATTAACACCCTCCACTAGGTCGTTATGCACAAGAAAATTCATCTTGCGAAGATGAATATGCCCCATCTTTTGATGCCATAATATCGACTCTTTCTCGGTAGCTTTTGAGACAAAACATTGAATTTTCTTTGACGTGGTAGAATTGATGCTCATATTAAGAACATATAAATCATTTTCTCTCGGAGCTCGCATCAAAATCCATTCCTCCGGAAATTTGAAACCGGGTTTTAAGATCATACATTCTTTATCGTTAAAATGAGTTGTGAACTTCTTGTCACAAATTTGCGAGATGCTAAGTATATTGTTTTCAAGCTCAATAATATAGTTCACTTTATCAAACGATACAACTCCGTTGTGAGAATCCCTTCTCCAACAATCCTGCCTCCTTGCGTTCCAGCAAAACCTACATACCCTCCACAGATAGCTTTGACGTCGTTGAGCAATGCAAGCATCCCTGTCATGTGGCGAGACGCTCCACTATCCATTATCCATTTTGACAATATCGAACATAGGAGCCCCTGCACACATGATTAACGAGACTATTTAAACAAAGAAACCCCTGCCTGTTTGGTCTTGGGTGGGTTTGGAAGGTCAAATTTTGGACCCACTTTGTTTTTTATCAATCTTTTTAAGCTCAGTTTTGTTTGAAACAAAAGGTTTTTGTTCAACCTTGGATGATTTGACTTTGACAACTTTAACAACCCATTTTTGGGTTTACAGTTTAGCCCTTTTCACATAAAATTTTGAATCTTCTCGACATTTTTTGTTTGATGTTTCACCAATTTCATATTTAGATTGACTTTGAGTAGGTTTTACATTTTGATGAGATTCATTATTTCTCTTAAGAATTTGTTTTGGCACAAACATGGGTGCTTTTTGTTTTTCATCCTTGGTGAACTTTTTCGGATAAGAAACAGGTTTTGGACTTTCTTGTGAGCAATATCTTGCGATATGCCCAACTTTCTTACATTTAAAGCATGTCCTGTTGTCCTTATGAACAGAGGTATCCAAAACTTGCTTCTGTTTCTGTTTCTCTTTTTTTTTTAAGAAAATCATCATTTAATTGTGTTCCGATGATTTCCTTTTTTTTTCAGTTGCAGTCCCCAAGAAAAAGTTGATTTTCTTTGTAAAGTTCAATTTTTGGGACATGTTGTTTCTATGTTGCTTCTGGAAGCCCAACCCTGCCCGTTTGTTTTCTGGATAATCTCTATTCTTATGATAGTAGGGTAAGTTGTTAGTTTTTGATTTGGAGTAGAAAATTACATCATGTTTATCTAACTCAGCATGACTTACCTCTATTAGCTTAAACATTTTATCCACACAATCCATTTTCACATTCTGGATTGGAAAATCCTCATCCGAAATAGTTTATCAGATCCTTTCATTTTGTAAACTATGACATTGGGATCAACATTTAAACTATTTTCTGATATATCATCAGACTTAGACTCAACAGATTTTCAGACTCAGAAATCTTAGATTCACTTTTTAGAAAATTTCAACCACATTGTTACAACCTCAGAGTCACATTCCCATCAATGTTAGTGTAAGTTACATCGATATCCGAAGGTAGCTCATTAGATAATTCAGTTTTCAATTTTAGGTTAAGCGCCTTTTCCATCCCAGATGGCTTTTGCATGCATAACTATTCCACATGGGTGGTGGAACTCGATCATAACTCGCACTTTTTGTTTCATCATTTTAGATTCAACATTCTTTTCAATTTTGGGTAAAATGTGATCGATGATGTATGAGCTTGTTGAATAACTAATTAATAGTTTGTTAACCGGTTCAGATTCAATTTTAATATTCTTAAGTTCACTGAGCTCAACAATAGTGTTCAGATGAATGTTTATAACCATTTGTTTACCATCATTGTTGCTTTAAGCATCATAAGTGTTGCATCATTTTCTCTGAGTGCTTTATTATATTGTTTAACAGATGCACTCAATTTGTCATAGGCTTCTTTTGTGGATTTGTAGTCACTAGACAAATTGTCTGTTAATCTTTGCAATTCAGCAAATTGTGTGTCTTTCACACAACACTCACCACATAGCTCTCCACATTTTAAACAAGGTTTTTTAACCACAATCTCGGACATTGACTTTTTTTACCTCATTGCCGTTGGCCATGCAAGCTTTAACGATATCTTCTGACAACTTTTCCATCTTCTCATCGGTTTTGACTTCTTCAACCGACTTCTTTTGCTCTTCACATGTTGAATGTTGACTTGGTGCAAAGTAACCTGCAAAAGTCTTTAAGATATCATTAGGCAAAAGGTGTTTGAACGGACCGTTCAAAAGTTCCTCCTCTTCTGATGAAGTGTGGAAATAAAATCATCATCATCAGGTCCTTCCACAAAAGATGCCCCTGATTCTTCTTCAGGTTCCTCTATGATCTCAGCAACCAAAGCCAAACTCTCTCCCTTTGAAATATACTAGTTCCAATTAAATCCCTCATCTTCTTGAGTAACAACCAACGCTTTATCTTTGGTTTCAGGCTGCTTGTCTTCAATCGGCACCATTCTAGTTCTTGGCTGAGGTCAGTGGTAGATCGCTCTCTTGTAGTAATCATCAGCGAAAGGATTATGGTTTCTTGAACCTCTCTTTAGGAGTTCTCTCTTGAAGTGACCTTTCTCCCGACATTTAAAACAAGTAACTTTGGATTTATCAAATCCAAGTTTCCCATCCAAACCTCCCAAGTTTTCTTTACCAGTAATCTCCATAAATCTCTATGCGCGATGAACAATTGAAGCTATACACCATTTTATATCCATCAACTCCATCTCAACTGGATCTATTTGATCATAATCTTCACGTGTCATTTCAGAATTTCTGATGTTCCCAGCAACTAGACTATCATAAGACTCAAGAACCGAAGCTAGTAGAGACATGTGTTGCTTCGCGGTTTTCTCATCGAAATTTTGTGCATTCTGAAAATCGACGGCAATGTTGCATTGCAAAACTCTTTGATTAGAATGAGATGATGAAGTAGTCTGGTTATTCTAGGGTTGACTTGATCCGTAAGATGACCGTTGGCTTGACAGCGTGTTCGGATCAACTGTTGGAAATGATTGAAAGCCACTAGTCTGATTTGGTGGTGTGCTTGGCGAGCTGTAAGCAGTCTGGATCTTTGGCGCCTGAACTTGAGCAGTAGAACTGTTCTTGAAGTAAAGATTAACATCTTGTTGAACTTGTCCAATCTTATTCTTTGCCATTTTTTGCATTTCCACTTCATGACCCTCCAGTCTTTCTATGAAACGAGGTAGCGAGAAATTGCTATACTCAGTTCCATTCTTCTGTACGGTCAAATAAGTGGACCATTCGCCTTGCGGTAGAGAATCAGCCAATTTGTCAACAAGTTCTTCATTGGTTTTTATGAGTAAGCAAAAATTCGGTGAGGTAGCTGACGAGGGTTAATTTCTAGGCTATATGCCTGGAACACCAAATAAAAGGGTTTTTAAACTAAAAACTGGAAAAATTGAGGTTGTGTTTAATATGGAAATCACTAGTTATTCACCTCAACAATCAACGAGTGGCCCTGCTATATTATATGATTATGATAGCGTTTTTAAATCATTTAATATTCCTGATTTTTCCAATGCAGATGAGTCTAAAAGTGATTCAAACTTTGATCAGTGAAGATGAAGAGGGTGACTTCATGCCTAGATCGAGTATATCAATAACAGATGCTCCAAAAACTTCTTCCAGTGCAGCTCCACAAGACTCAAGTAATAGTGAGTCTGAACCTATTCAGGGGGAGGACTTTACTAATCCGTTTGCTAATAAGAACATTCAGGGGGAGATTGGATATAATCTGGGAGATAATTTATTTGTTGACACCATTGCCACTACGCGTGCAAAAAGAGATCATCCAGTTGAGAACATAATAGGTGATGCTGCTGTAGGAGTTCAGACAAGAAGAGGTGTGATTGAAGGTTCCTGTTTATTTACTTTGATTCAGAAGACAGGGATGATACATGAGTGTTTGTATATCTGCTTTATTGCCCAAGAGGAGCCGAAGAATGTTCATATGGCTCTAAAAGATAATTGTTGGGTTGAAGCTATGCAAGAGGAACTAGCGCAGTTTAAGAAGTTGAAGGTTTGGGAGCTAGTGGACTTGCCTTAAGGAGAGAAGGAAATAGGCACCAAGTGGGTGTTTAAGTGCAAGAAGGACGACCGAGGGATCGTGATAAGGAATAAGGCTCGGTTGGTGGTGAAAGGATTCAATCAGCAAGAGGGGATTGATTACAATGGAGTGTTTGCACCAGTAGCAAGGTTGGAGGCAGTTCATTTGTTCCTAGCTTTTGCTATATTCAAGGACTTCAAAGATTACCAACTTGACGTGAAGAGTGCGTTTCTTTACGCGAAAGTCCAAGAAGTGGTGTATGTCTCACAACCAGATGGGTTTATTGATCCAAATTATCCAGATCGAGTCTATCGACTTGATAAGGCATTGCATGGATTGCATCAGGCACCTAGGGCGTGGTATGAGACACTGTCAGTACATTTGTTAAAGAATGGCTTTAAAAGAGGTCAGATTAACCGTACACTCTTCATTAAAAGGAAGAAGGAAGACTTTCTACTAGTACAAGTATACGTAGATGACATCATTTTTGGGTCATCTGATGAGAACATGTGTCATGATTTTGAGGAGGTAATGAAGAGCAAGTTCAAAATGAGTGCGATGGGTGAATTGTCCTACTTTTTGGGTTTACAAGTTGAAGAGAAGAAGGATGGGATGTTTATACATCATACAAAGTATGTGTATGACATTTTGTCTCGTTTCAAAATGGAGGATTGCGCTACTTTCAACACACCTATTTGCGAGAATCACAATCTTGGTCTAGATCATGATGGTGTGGAGGATTTTGATCCAACTCAATACAGAGAAATGATTGGTTCTCTGATGTACTTTATTGCTTCTAGACCAGACATCATGTTCGCAGTGTGTCTTTGTGCAAGGTATCAAGCGAATCCAAAAGAGTCGCATATGAAAGTGGTGAAGCGGATTCTTCATTACTTGAAGGGGAAACCTAAACTGATTCGGACTTTGGAGGATGCAAATCTACAAGAAAGTCTACCACAGGTGGTTGTCAGTTCTTAGGAGGGAGGATCGTGTCATGGCAATGCAAGAAGCAGTCTTGTGTGTCTACCTCGATGTGTGAAGCTGAATATCTTGCTGCGGGTAGCTGTTGCTCTCAAGTTCTCTGGATCCAACAACAGATGCGCGATTACGGTTTGAATTTCACTCGTACTCCTATTATGATAGAAAATAATGCCACTATTTAAATCACCAACAATCCCGTAAAACACAGTCGCACAAACATATTGACATTCGTCATCATTTTATACCTGATTGTGCTGAAAAGAAACCGATTGAACTATCTCGAGTCGACACACTAGATAACCTGGCAGATCTTTATACAAAAGCATTTGACAGGACTCGTTTTGAACATTTAGTCGAACTCAACGGGATGAGGAATCCTGAATAACCCCATAAAATTTTTTTAAAATAATTTACTGCGTTTCAAAAATCAAAACATAAAAAATAGAAAATAAGAAAATGAGTTTTCACTGTGTGGAAAAGAAGAAATGATCTTACATCAGCAACTTAGACTGTCACACTAAAATTAAAATTGCTTAAGTGTGATAGCAGCTTCATCATATGATGTACCCGTAGGCAAAATGCATGAAATAATCAACTTACCTTGGTGATATAAACATAATAAACTGTGTATGAGTGGGTAACATATCAGTGGCATATGGTTTTATAACCTTAAATCTTGCGTTGATAGATTGCCAAAACCTGAGGTTTTAGGTCTTTATATCGTTATTTCATCCGGGTTATCAAGGTTGTCCTTCTGCTGCATCCAGATATATGCCGACCTAGGCACAACCAGGATATCTTAAAAAGAGCTAAAATGCCAAATCCCAGAAATTGAAACGTGTAAGTTGCATCAATCGTACCAAAATTTGGTATTTGCCCTAACCCTCGTTGGATATTGGTCTCTTTGCTCTACGGAAGTACTGACCTGATCACCAATTATCTAACGTTGTAAATAAAAAAGGATGAATTTCGGTATACTCACCTACTACGAGGAATCTTTGTGCATACCTTGATCGTGGGCGTATGTCCTAAAGTGGGACACACTAGTATATCAGTATAACATTACCTTAACATATCACTAGGTAATGGTACTGAAATGTTCATGTATTTTGTTTATGTGGATAAACAATACTGGTAATCGTCTTGAACCGCTTTTCATGCACATTACATATGGAATTATCTAACAGTGTTAAAATAATTTGATACTGCTGATTTGATCTTCTTCCCGGTGATTCTCACAAAAACAGAGTGTTTATTATTTTGTTATTTATTTGCTTTCAGAAAATATAAAAATCCAAAAAGGTTTTGATTTTCTTGTAAATTCTTAATGTACGGAATATGGTTGTTCATGAGGAGTTGTTACCGATAGGGGGAGACGGTGTTAGAAGATGAGTTCAAAATTTTAAAATCATGCAGGTTCAGTGTGCTTAAAATTTTAAGTGTGTGTTTTGAGTAGAGAAGTGCTTAATCTGTGATACAGTTTTATCATCTCTTGAATACTAATAATTTGTTAACTCGTGTTGAAAAATTCTTATGGTTTCTCGAGATGTTTATTTTATAGTATACAGATTGTAGCAGGGTGTTGCTGAAAAGTTTGGTGGAGAGGAGTTTGATTAGATGCATGGTAGAACCTCCTTTCTACATTGCAGAGAAAGTTAAAGAGTTTGAAGATTGCTATGTAAGTTCTAAACGGGAGTTTACTCAAAAGCTAATGATTTAGAAGATTTGGTGATTGGATGCATCAGCTTAGGGGGAGTCTATTGCTGACAGAAGCTATTAAAGCTGAAGCTATCCAAAGACCAAAGATTTTCAAAGATGTTGAAGATTGCAAGATGACTGAAGACAAAATTGTTTAATGAAGCTATTGTCAAGGGGGAGTTTGTTGGTGCATATTTGTGACAACAACTTAGATTTGGTCTTTGGATATCTTGTAATTAGTAAAACGATAAACAGTTAGTGGGTTTAGTGTTGTAGTAGTTAATTAGAAGTGATTGGGCTAAACCAGACACATTATAGTGAGTGGTAGGCGAATTAGGCCTAGACCAATTTGCAGCCCATGTAGTGAAACCATAGCCCAGTTGTAAACCTATCTCTATATAAGGAGAGTTTTGCTTTAGGGTTAAGGTTGCTCATTGCTGAGTTAATCACTACAGAGAGAGTTAAGAGACAATTCTTGTGGTCTAGATTGATTGTAATCATTGTGATAGATAATCAATAAAGATCGGGTTTATAGTGATTGTTGTACTTGTTCGTTTTCTATGAAATCTGATCTAGGGGATTCCGCACTCTAGGTTGGATAGACTATTCTGTGAAGATCCATACGGATTAGGGGACCTACAGGGTAGGCCGTGAAAGGTGGCGGAATTTTGGAGCATTTGGATGAGGTGTGGTCGAAGCTCAAAGTTATTTGCATCGACATTAAGAGTGTTAATTGTGGCCCCAAGGTTCCCAACCATAGGCCTTAGGTAATCCATGAGAGTGCGTTGATCCGCCATAGGAGGGTTTTGGGTCGAGGCTTTTTGTTGGTTTTTAGCTTGAAGTCTTTTTTGGAAAAAGCGTTCGGATTCTGCTAGTGGCACTTTTATGTCTTTGTCAGAGGTGGAGGTCATGTGTCACACCCCAACCAATGACGGAATCATTTAGGGTGAACGTAAATAGATTGTTTGAGACTTCATAACACTAGTAATGTGACAAGTATTTAAATAACTCAAATTTCATTTCATTAATAAGATTTCAAGTACATTGATTAGGAACGAAATACAACATCGAAAATTTGAAATACAACATTGGAATCAAAGATACAAGTACAAGATAAGTCTAATTTAAAGGTGAGTTTCTAAGTCTCCTTACTAGATTCCATGCATCCATAACATTTATCGTCAACCTGCAACAAATATTAAAGTATAACACAAAAGCATTAGCGAGCATACAAGTTTGTTTACTATACATAATAAAAGATTAACAATCCTTAAGAAATGAAGCAATGAACTTACGCTTAGAGATCGAGCACTTGAAGAAAGAAAGAGAAGAAGCCATTGTTGTCGCGGATGAGGCGAAATCCCACTGGGAATGCAGCGAACAAATGGAGGTAGAAACTTTTGCAACTCTAGTCTTACAAAGTAAGGAGATTGCAAAACTTACATCATTGTTGTTTTGGTCAGGAGGAGACCAATGTTGCACTTGAAGTAGCGAAGAAGGATCTTCAAGCTGCCAATGATGAATAAACTGAGCCGCAACGCCGACACATAGAGAATCAAGAAAACATTCAACTCTATGAGGTGGAGATTGACGCGGATAAGAAACATGTTGATCTTATAGAGAAAAAGCTCGAGGATTCAAAGGCAGCGGGTGTCACGGTGGAAAGTATGGTTGAGCCGTTAACAAACAACACGCTTTGGATGCAACAACACGGGGTTGTGAATGTAAGTCTTAACCGTTTGTTGTTCGACCGTATGTTTATCATGATCAGCTCACTAAATACAATTGTGTTGTACAGATTGCGAATTACATCTTGAATTCGGTAGAGCTCGATAGCAAAGTGGCCAAACTGATGGTCATAATGCGCCATGATGGTTAGGCTCAAGGCTATGCAGAATGTGCTCATTATGTGACAAGCGCTCTAGAAGTAAATTGGGATACAACTTTGCTACGCTATGCAAGGGGTTAATACCAGCGCCACCTTTGCTAATGCGAAGAAGGAATATAACCATTTACATTTACCTGTGATCGATTTGGTGAAGAAGTGTTCCAACATGAAGTTTTGTTGAGCGTTAAAAGATACCTTTCATGACGATGCAGTAGATGAGGAACTTGAAGAAGGTGCAGAGGAATAGCTTGTAAGAATTCCTGTTGCATATTGCTTTTGGGGCGCGGATGGAATGGAAAAAGTTACCATTTGATGTTGTAATGTATCTTTTTGGAAACCACATAGGTTTTATGTATTTGTTAGGATGGTCGCGTAAACACTCATGTACTTTTTGACCTGTTACATGTATGTAAGAAATAATAACCGTTTACATATGTTTCAGTTACAATATTTGCGTGAGAATAACTACTTTGTATAGGTAAAACAAATAAAGTTGGTATAAAGCTCATGTATGAACTAGTCACAACCCCGCCAGCGCGCAATGGTTTACGGCTGACCTTGGAGGTAGATAATGTTCATGAGACTTGTATCATACCATAATGTTTTTGTGTATACCCAAAGTGGTTTCACACAGTTGTAACAAGACGTAAATAAGTAACATGTTGGTGCATAATGTCTATTGCCTACGTCTATGATGTGTCTATAATGTATATAGAGCTTTCATGTCAATGTTTATATGTTAAAATGTAAATTTTATATGTTTTGTTAGTTTGTTCGTACGAGCAAAACTAAGTGGTTCGTACGAGTGTCTCACTCGTACGGAGCACATACTCGTACGAAGCATAGTCTCTGTTACAACACGCACTCCAGTATGAGTCATGTTGATCTATAAAATGAGGAGTGTTGTGTTAGAGCTCAGCGGTGATTGGTTAATTGGTACGGCAAAAGCTCTGTCAGTTTGTTTACTCGCGTCTGTACTTGAACGTCTTTTAAACAACAGAAGCAGTTAAACAGTAAGTACTATCTTGTTTGTTTTGTCTACCTCTCTAGCAACGAATTCCGCCTCTGCTAGTTGAGCGAGATCAGGTCGGTTGCTAATTTTGGGAGCACGATCCCCGTTCACAAGAGGTATCAGAGCTTTGAAATCTAATCTACTGACAAACGACAAGTAGTTGCAGGCTACCAACTGTTTCAGACTTGGATTCACTTTCATCTTCATCACTTACCCAAACTGAACTGAATTTTGGACAAAATGGACTAGGATTCTAGATATTCACGTTAATCTACATTCTAGTCAATCCTTAACAAATTCAGACCTAAAATCGGACTAAATCATGTTGAAATCGGTAAAAATCATCTGTTTGGAAACTTAACTGTTTCGTTGATTGATATTTCGTACGAACGAATTCTAAAAGGTTCATAAAACTTCATAAATTTTCAAAATTTACCAAGTATTTCGTACGAACTTGACAATTGTACGAGAATCTTATTCGCACGAACAACTTGTTCGCACGAGGTTTTGTTGTGTGAAATTCATAGTGTTTTTGAACATTGTGATTCGTACGAACGAGTTTCATTCGCACGAAGTATCTGTCATCCGCACGAAAGATTTTTCCGCACTAACCAGTTTGTTTCGAAAGTGCGTTTGTTAAATTGTCACAGGAAAATGTCTGAAGAATTTTATAACGCATTCGCCACATCAGTCGTCACAACTACAGCGGCTTAGAATATCAATCTTGAGAACGAGATGGGCACTAAGACGAACCGCCAAAGCTCATGAACTTAGAAGATTTTGATAGCTGGAGTGAACGTTTCATGAACTGGGTGCATGCTAGTCACTTTACTTGCTGGTTTGCAATTGAAGCGAAATATATAACGGCAGTTGGTGAGAATGGCTTGAGAAGACCCTTGCTCAATTCTCAGATGCTGAACGTGAAAGGTTTATCAATGAAAAGAAAATGATGAACATTTTGCAACAATCGATTAAAGAAGATATTTTGGCTTTACTTAAACATGACGATGATGCTCAATCATTGTGGAATGCTCTCCGACTGAAGTTCCAAGGAAGTGCTCAACTAAGAAAGAGTAAAAAGGCATTACTGAGTAAAGAGTTTGATATTTTCACACACATCAAAGGTGAAACTGTGAAACAGTTATTTCAGAGATACTGTCATTTAGTGGTTCAAATGAAAAGAATAGATTGTTGCTTACCAATAACTAATCTAACCACCAATTTATGAATTTTGAGAGTATATCAAAAGTGATACCTATATAGAGATGGTTTTGCATGGAAATAAAATCTCGCCTCGACTGTAACACCCTGAAAATTTTCGTCCGACTATGCGAGGCACGTATCTGAATCTCCAACTAATCCCGACTATGTTGAAGGAGAGGGACCAATATTTCATATATTAAAATTGAATATAAGTTAGGGGCTAAATCTGCCATTAAGGCAAAATCCATGGTATGGGGAGGATCCTTTCGTACCGTATGGTTTTACCCTTGTGGTCCACACGGTGTTATAAAATAACCTACGCATCTGAGGTCCTTTACGAACCATATCCTAAACCCCTTACAATATACAAGGGTATTAAAAATAAATTAAATTTGCTCCTGGAGGTCCTTACGGTCCGCAAAGGAGTTTCAAAATGTCAGCGCGCTAGAGGTTCTTACGAACCGTAAGACACGACTCTTAAGGGGGTGCCAGTGATAGCAAGATGGCAGCTGGCTTGCCATGGCTGCCAAGCTGCCACCTAGCTCTGGTTTAAGCCACTCTAAACCTCTATCCTCCATGTGTTGTGAACTAATCAGCTCCTAAAGGCCCTTGGCAACAGTTGTCATGATTTTAGAGCACGTGATTACTATAAATAGTTGATCATTGTGATCATTTTCTCTCACACCATCATTCTCACTCTAAAACACCCTCTTGGAACTTCTTTGAAGATTTGGACTTGCTCCCAAGTATTCTTTAGTGTTCCTCTATCCTATCCTAGTAAGTGTTTCCATAAGCTAATTTTATTATTTAGTTAGTTATTAGGCTAAAAGTCAAAATAGTTGACTTTCTTCTTTGACTTTAACTTCTAACCATTATGGTCAAGTGAAAGTCTGAATTGGACTATGCAATGTGATTATGAACGTGTGGGAATTGAGCCTCTAAGGTTACACCCACTGATCATCACGTTTGATAGGTGAATTGACGAGTCAAGCATGCTACTTAAAAATCAAACTTACACTAGTTTTACATAAATTGCATAAATGAGTTTCTAAGCTTATAACTCATTTGTGTTAACACTTAAACAGAATATATAACTTATATAAACACATATCAGCATGCCCAACTCGTCCAATTCAGTTTAGAACCTCATTCCATGTCAAAAGTCAAACAATTTGACTTCTGACTTTTGATTTGGACCTGTTTGGTCAATGTTATAACCTATTCAAAACCGATAGTATGACTATAATAATATAATGTATAACCCTCTGAAGTTATACATCTTGGTCATGTCGTTTGGTAAGTCAATGGCAAGTCTTGTGTATATATATTTAAAATGACAACTATGCCCTTTAGCGTCATAATAACTATATAAAAGGGTTTAAGCGAAACTAATCAACATTCTGATATTCTAACTAAATGTATTATATTATAAAATATGTTTTGAAACCTCGGACTTGTCATAGATCCGACTGACCTTCTGAACCCGCTTGTACGCGCATAACTAGTTATACAAACCTAGTTCGTATGAATTAGGCGTAGCGGGTTAAAATACTTCGAAATCATTTCAAAACAAAATATTTGGTTAATTGACGTTTATCCAATGAGTCTTTGCACTCGGATAGTCATAAACCACATTTATTCCGGTATACGCTTAATCTAGCGAAACCGAACCTATTCTTAATTAACGGGTCATGTCTAAGGAACTAACCTATGACCCGTATACTTCTAACAGATCGGAATTAGGTCAATAATACTTAGACTTGCGGCTTTTGCTAAATTAAAACCGTTATCTGTTGGAAGCTAGCAAGAAGTAAATACTCTTAACTTATTTTTTTTAAACTTGGGGTATGGCAAATATGCCACTTGGAGCGGGTATTATATAAATGATCCCTGTGATTGCTTATAATATAAGAACTCGGTTTAATCCATATTACTTGATAACTCAAACAACTGGGGGTTAATGGTACCGTGTCCGGGCGTCCCGACTCATGAACTATTATGGCCATACTAAATAACGTGTTGGGGTAGGCATAATGACTATAAGACGCGTTATTAAACTTTGGTGTGTACCTTAATCACTATAGCACTGAAAATGACCGGCACTGATTCTGGTTCCTGACTATGTGACAAGTATTGTAAAACTGGTGACAAGATAAAATCCCAAGAAATATTAACTAATTACCTATGGGTTTTCTCTATCTATAAAACTCTTTGGAAAAACTATTTTCAACATGGGTCGGTTAATTGTATTTACCAGCGAAAACTGACATATTTTCAAAAGATTGAACTGAAGGTACCGAACCTTGATATTAGGCTGGGAATCCAGGTCAGCTATGATAAAAGCTTTGGAATTTACGACTCTACAGCTTAAAGGCCTATAATGTCCGAAGCTCTTTTTATTTTAATCCTACCTATGGGCTTGTACTCGAACGCTTGTATAATCATTATATATATTCAAGCATTTATTGAATTAAATATTTTTACTCCATACTTCCGCTGTATATAAATTATAATTCTGTTATTCAATCGTCACACTTAAACCCTGTTAGGATCTGAGTTTTATATTGTTGTGATTGTTTAAGATGAAATCAAATGAAAGAAGATAAAATAAGATAAGTGCAGCGGAAATAATAAACTTTCAAATCACAGCAATAGAGACATCGTTTTCATCAACATGCTTTTGTAAACTTTGATTCACGTATGCATGCAAATATTACAACTCCCCCTCAGCCTAAAATCACTCTAATTTGTTTGTACAAAATGTTAGAAGGAAAGTGATGAATAGAAAAGTACATGCACTGCTCTATTTATAGTACAAAGCAAACCACTGTGGCATCTTAGGCTGACGTCACCTTGACAGTGACATATAACAAACTAATAAACTCTAACATCTGCTAAGCTAAAACACTGTTACATTAATATACAAAACTCTATTGATCTAGCATTTGTTGATAGAAACTCTGATGAGCTTTAAAATCTGTTGGTCCAGCAGACCTTTGCTTCAACAGTCTTTACTTCTTCAATAGTTGAGGTTCTCTTTGGCAGACCTTAGACTATAAGCAAAGCTTGTATCCAACAGACTTTGTAGAGTAGACTTTAGCTTCAACAGACCTTGAGTAGCAGATGTTGATGTCTTTGCCTTTGGAGGGGAGCAGATCTTCTAAACACTATTTATTTAAGGATCAGATATTATAGATTATTTTGGCTTTCTAATCATCTATTTTTTATAGGGTTTAATAGATCCAACAATCTCCCCCTAGAACAGATGATGCCAAAACTCTTCTTTATTGCTGATCTTTATTTCTCATCAACATTTCCCTGATTTTCCCTTTGAACTATAATTCAAAGTTCATGGAAATCATGTCTTCAAAATACCTTCGTAATTCAAGGTTCAACAGATCTTTGAGGTCATTTCATCCAGACCATATACATCCTCCATTTTAGGCTTTGAATCTCAACGTTTGATCTGAGCAAAGTCAATTCATGGGTGTCTGAGGATGACTTCCATATTAGAATTTTTGATTCAGTTGATTTTCTTGGGTGAAGATTTATGTGTGATGAGTTGGGTGAATGAGGTCTGCTTACAAGGTTAGAAATTGTTTCTCTTATTTTTTCACTTGCAGCATCAGTGTGAAAGAGCAGTTGGTTCTTGATTCCCTCTTTTCTATGTTCTTCAAACATCTGCTTATCATCTTTAACCATCTTCTTTTGCCTTTTTGCTTGATTTAAGACAACTGGGGATAAGACAGTGGTTGAAGAATGCTTTTTGAGTGTTTGGGTATGTTGAGGGATAACAATTGTTGGATAATCTAGCTTGATTAGAAGCAACCAGTTCCTCTTTCAAGCTTCAAAGCCCTATTTTGAGCCACTTGTTTGTACTTTTTCCAGTCATGTGGAGTTGGCTTATGTAGAGGATCATTGAGGATTTCCTGGATTCTATCAATTTCTTCCTTGAGATCATTTGATGACCAATCCTTGAATTGTGCTCTTGATGCTTTGAATGATTTATGCTGCATTATTTGGTCAAGATAATCTTGTTTCAACTCCTCATCTAGCTCAGCATTTACTGGCCTTTCTAACATTGATTTACTCATATCTTTGGCAAAGTCTTCAATTTTTCTAACTTTTCTAAGTTCATGAGATAAGATTGATTGAGTAACCCTGTCATTTTTCCCTTTGCTCATCTCTCTGGCTATGTTCTCAGCTTGTTTAGCATTCATTTTAGATATTCATCTAAGTTTCTTGGCTTCCTATATCGAAAGAGAGATGGGAAGTCCAGTTTTGTAATATCTTTTGCTGTGAAAAATGACTCCATTTGTTTTTGAACAACAAGAATTTCTAGAGGATATCTAGTAGCCAGTGGGATGTCATGTGTTGGTTTGTTCATGGTTGGTAGTGAAGTGGTTAGATGGTAGTGATGAGGGTGATGTGGAAATGGGTTTTGATGATAAAGGGATTGGTGATGGAATCTATCATCATCATCATCAACAACAAAAGTTTTTCTTTTACGTTGGAATTTGATCTTTGGTGAGGGTGGATGTGTAGGAATTCTTGATGGTGTGGTTAATGGTTGGGTTAAGATGGGAAAGGTAATCATGGCAGAGGTTTTGTTAACATCTATTTGAACATCTGATGTACTAACATCTGCTGGCACATCAGCTGTACTAACATCTATTAGGTTAGTGTTTGGTGATGGTTTCTTTGATGGTGATTTGGATTTGATATTGACTAGGGATACACTTTTTGTTACCTCATCATTGGTTTTAGAAGGGTGGAAATTGGCTTCTAACTTTTCTAGTTAACTTTCTTTTTCTTGAAGTGCCAATATCTTCTTTTTCCATCTGCTTAGCTTGTTCTTCTTCAATCAATTTTGAAGCCTTGCTTTCTAGTGTATCTTGTCTCTTCTGTTTTTCTAAGGCAATTTCCTCTGCTTGTTTGTTCAGGGTCTCATCAATCCCTTTTGAACACTAGCATCTGATGCCTTAGAAGAAGTTTGATTTACAGCTGATCCTGGCTTTTGTTGCACCTTTGAATTTGGCTGCAACTTTCTCAGTTTATTACTCTCCCCCTTTTTGGCATCATCCTCTACTTCTTATTGAAGGAATGTTGTAGGGGCAAAGCTAGTAGTCTTCACCAAATGTTCTTTGATGGCCTTTATATCAGGTTGAGTTACATTATATCTAGCCTCAACCATATTTCTGATCAGTTCCATGTGAGTGTTATGGTTAATATCAACTAAATTCCTCTGAGCTTGAATGATGGGTTGCACAGATTTCCAGAGCTCATTGGCAATTTGCTGTGTAGAAGGCTGGCTTTAAGAATGTTGTCACATCTGCTTCATCGAATCTTTCATTTCACCAATTGAAGACTCCATTGATGTCATTCTCTCCATCAATTCCTTATATCTTAATTCATCACCTAATTTAATAGGATCATCTGAATTTCTATCAGAGGTAGTTGTATTTGGATCATCAACAGGAGAAAACGCCATGCTATCAGAACCAAATGCCCATTTTTCTTGGTACTGTGGACTTCCAACTGGAATAGAGGTTACAATTGTAGCCTCAATAGTTGTTACCTTTTAGGAAGACTTATTGATGTAACCACTGTCCAACTGAAACATTGTTGTGTCATCAGATGTAGTAGCTGCTTCACTTAAACTACCACCAAGTGTTACTTGTAACTCATGGGGTGTAGCCTCCTTAGCTATTTCTCGGTTAGCAATTAGATTTTTCTCACGCTCAGTCACTTGTGGGGGTGTACTCTCTTTGACTGGTGATTGAGAGGAACTAATTTGTTGCATGAAACAGAGGTATAAAATTGGATGGAATTATGGGAGATTGTTGTGAAGTGGAAAGAGACACAGCCTGGGTGAGGGGCTTGAAAACAAACTTTCAAGTGAAATGTCTACTTCATAATGTGGTGACCCTATGCTTACAACCTGACCCTTTTATGAGGTTGTAGGAGGAGTTTGCCTTTTGGGTGGAGATCTTTCCATCTGTTGTGAGGAAGTAACAACAATGGTTTCAAGTGGCTTTTGTAATACCACAAGGTTATCCTTTGGGATCTCATCTTCTAGAGGTTCCTTTTTATGTTTTTTAGTTTGGTGGGCTTTTTGGATTGTGGGGGTTTTCAATTGGTTTTTGCTGGTGTGGGTTTCACAATACCGGTTGTTGTGTTATGATCACTAGGAGCAATGCGCACAACAACAGAGGTTTGAGCTTGTGATGTTGACACATCTAAATTTTGCTCATCCCCCTTTTCTAGTGTGTTTAAAGCTTTTGACTCTTTATCAGACATTCTTGTAAAAGTTTAATGTGTAAGGCTTTTAATTCAAAAAACAACACCTTGTTGAAAATCCTTTTCAGAATCTTGTTTTTGAAGATAAAAGCTTAAAAGTTTCAAGTATTGTACTTTTTGTTGAATCTCATTAAATGAGGTGGTCTTGGGTGAGAGACATATCAATAGAGTATGGAAATAATATCTCATTTCAGGAGGAAAGTGAGGTTTGTAAATTGTAACTCCGGTTAACTAACCCTCATACCCTCTTTCAGTGAACTCGGTGTGAAGTGCTTGTATATCAAAGGATGTGTTACCTGCTAGGTCATCCAGACCAAATGTTGTGGATATGGAAGATGGAAAGATTTGAACCAGAGTGTTTCCGACTTTGGAAGTGATAGCATAAGGCGTTTTTTCTGAGTTTGAACCTCAGCATTAGACCAGAATTGTCGGAGTGTATCAACGTAAATTGGTGCATTAGCAGTATATATGGCTTGGTACTTTGATGCTTGTAAAACATCAATTAATGAGTAAAAGAAGTATTTTTGTCGGTTTTCTCGAAAGTGGGAAAGTAGTTATGCAGTATTTCGACGTTTAGAGTCATGATCGGAGATGAAAGTGAGTGATGGGAAGAGAATGAAGAAATGAGAGTAATGGAAACCGCTTTTAAGAATTTTGAATTCGAGACGACAATGAAAATCTCTATTTGGAATGGAACAGTTATAAAGGGAAAAAGTGAATGGTGACGTGGCAGTGGTTTAAAAAGATTATAAAGGGAAAAAGTGAATGGTGACGTGGCAGTGGTTTAAAAAGATCTGATGGCTAACATCTGTCCACGTGGTAACCTCTGTTGGATAATAGAAGACAATTATTGTGGAACCTCTACTAGGAAGCAACAGAGGTTGGGAACAATGGTGAATTTACTCTATCAGATGATAGATATCAGAGGTTAGGAGAAACAGTGGTTTATGAAAAACAAAGGATACCTTTCAGCAGTGTATAGAGTTATAACTAATCAGAGGTTTTAAAATAGTTGTTTAAAACAGAATTTAAGGATTTATTTAAAAATTTCAATTTTGGTACTATTTTTAAGGATGGATTTTTTATTTTTCTGAAAACATTTTAATGCTTTTTATTCATGGAAAACAAAATGGTTCTTTTAATCCATGTTTAGCATGCCAATCCTAGATATCAAACTTTCAAAGGTAGATGTGTCTAAAGCTTTTGTCAACACATCTGCCAGTTGATCCTTAGTTAGAACATGATGTAGTGTAATCAAACCTTTTTCATAGCAATCCCTCACAAAGTGATGTCTGATTCCAATGTGTTTGGTAGTGGAATGTGAAACTGGATTGTTAATGGTGTTTTCAGCTGCTTGACTATCTAACATGAGTGGAGTCTTTAAAGTAGTTACACCAAAGTCTGGCAATTGATTTTGAAGCCACAGAAGTTGAGCTATGCAGCTTGCAGCAACAATATACTCAACCTCTTATGTAGATGTTGAGACTGCAACCTTCTTTTTGCTTTGCCACGAAACTAAGAAATTACCTAGAAACTGACAACCTCCTGATGTGGACTTCCTTGTTCCATGGCATCCAGCAAAGTCACTATCTGAATAACCTGAAAGCTCAATATTACCGTTAGCCGGATACAGATACCAAGTATGGGAGCACCTTTTATATATCCGAATATCCTTTTCAAAGGTATGAGATTTGACTTTCTAGATGCTGACCGGGATCTTGCACAAACACATGTGGCAAATATGATGTCTGGCCTTGATGCAGTTAGGTACAATAAAGACCCAATCATGCTTCTATAAAGAGTTTGATCAACCAAGTCATCTTTGTCATCAACAGTGACTAATTTGGATGTTGCCATGGGCGTACAAATGGTTTACAATCATTCATGTCAAATTTGTAAAAAGTTCTTTGACATACTTGCTTTGATGAATGAATATAACATTTTGCAATTGCTTAACTTGGAGACCAAGAAAGCATTGGAGTTCACCCATAGCACTCATTTCAAACTCTGCTGTCATGAGTTATCTACACCTTCACACATTGTAGGTCCCCTAATCCGTATGGATCTTCACAGAATCGTCTATCCAATCTAGAGTGTGGAATCCTCTAGATTAGATTTACACAGAAAACGAGTAGAAACAGGATTATAATTAAATCGGTCTTCTATTGATTATCCAACACGAATGTTTACAATCAACTCAAGACATAAGAAATATCTCAGCCACTCTCTGTAGATTTCTCACACCTCTCTCTAAAGTGATTAACTGAGCAACCTAAACCCTAATGCAAAACTCTATTTATATAGAGACAGATTTGCAACTAGGCTAGGGTTTAAACACATGGGCTGCGAATTGGGCTAGGCCCAATTCTCCTACCACTCCCTATAATGTGGGTCTGGTTTGGCCCAATCACTCCTAATCAACTACTACAATGCTAAACTCGCTAATCGTTTATTGTTCTACCAATTACAAGACATCCAAAGACCAAATAATAAACTTGTTGTCACAAATATGCACCAACAAACTCCCCCTTGACAATAGCTTCGTAAAACAACTTTGTCTTCAGTCATCTTGCAATCTTCAATGTCTTTGGTCTTTGGATAACTTTAGCTTTAATAGCTTCTGTCAGCAACATACTCCCCCTAAGTTGATGCATCCAATCACCAGTCTTCTAAATCGTTAGCTTTGAGTAAACTCCAGTTTAGCCCTTGTATAGCAATATTCAAACTCTTCAACTTTGTCTACAATGTAGAAAGGAGGTTCTACCATGCATCCAAGCAAACTCCTCTTCACTAAACTTCTCAGCAACACACTGCTACAATATGTAAACTATAAAAAAAACATCTCGAGAAACCATAAGAATTTTTTCAACATAGTTAAACAATTATTATTAATCAAGAGATGGTAAGACTGTATCACAGATTAAACAATTTTCAACTCAAACCACACACTCAAAATTTTTATGCACACAAAACCTGCAAGATTTTAAACTCATCTTCTAACACCGTCTCCCCCTATTGGTAACAGCTCCTCCATGAACAACCATTTCCGTATGTTAAGAATTTTCAAGAAAAAGAAAATCTTTTTGGATTTTTATATTTTCTAAAAGAAAATAAATAACAAAATAATAAACACTCTTTTTTGGGAGAATCACTAGTGAAGAAGATTATATCAGCCAACTCAAACTGTTTCACACTATCAGTTCATTCTTCTTTTAATTTTCTAGAAAAGCAGTTCAAGATGATTACTAGTATTGTTTATCCACTTAAACAAAAACACAAGAACATTTTAAGTACCTTTACCTGGTGATACGTTAAGGTAATATTATACAGATGTATTAGTGTGTCCCACTTCAGGACATAACCCTGCGATCAAGGTATGCACAAATTGTCCGGTAGTAGGTGAGTATACCGAATTCCTCCTTTCGATTTACAACGTTAGATACTTGGTGATCAGGTGAGTACAATCGTACAACAGAAAGACCAATATCCAATGAGGGTTAAGACAAATACCATAGATTTTGGTTCGATTTATGTATTTTGCACATTTGAATGACTCTCTATGAGAGCTTCTTCAATTTCGGGGATTTGGCATTTTAGCTCTTTTAAGATATCTTGCTTGTGCCTAGGTCAGCATATATCTGGATGCAGCAGAAGGACAACCCTGATACCCCGGATAAAATAATGATATAAAGACCCAAAACCTCATATTTTGGCAATCTATGAACGTAAGATTTAAGATTATAAAACCATATGCTACTGATATGTTACCCACTCATACACAGTTTGATATGTTTATATCACCATGGTAAGTTGATTATTTCATGCATTTTGCTATCACACTTAAGCAATTTAACTTTAATTTCAGTGTGATAGTTTAACTTGCTGATGTACTATCATTTCTTCTTTTCCACAAAGTGAAAACTCATTTTTGATTTTCTAATTTTTTATTTTTGTGATTTTCTATTTTTTGTTTTGATTTTTGAAAAACAGTAAACTATTTACAAAATTGTTTTATGAAAACTGGTTATTCAGGATTCCTCATCCTGTTGAGTTCGACTAGATGTTCAAAACGAGCCCTATCAAATGCTTTTGTGTAAAAATCTGCTAGGTTATCTAGTGTGGACTCTCTGTAGTTAAATCAATTTCTTTTCAGCACAATCCCGTATAAAATGATGACGAATGTCAAAATGTTTTGTACGACTGTGTTATACGGGATTGTTTGTGATTGAGATAGTGGCATTATTGTCTATCATAATATGAGTATGAGTGAAATTCAAACCATAATCGTGCATTTGTTGTTGTATCCAGATAACCTGAGAGCAACAGCTACCCGCAACAATATACCCAGCTTCACACGTAGAGGTAGACATGCAAGACTACTTCTTGCATTGCCATGACATGATCCTCCCTCCTAAGAACTGACAACCACCTGTGGTAGACTTTCTTGTTGATTTGCATCCTCCAAAGTCCGATCAGTGAAAGCAACAAACTTCAAATCACTCGCAGCTGAATACCATAATCCAAGTTTAGGTTTCCCCTTCAAGTAACGAAGAATCCGCTTCACCGCTTTCATATGTGACTTTTTTGGATTCGCTTGATATCTGACACAAATAGAACCAATCATTTCCCTGTACTGAGTTGGATCAACATCATCCACACTCTCATGATCTGGACCAAGATTGTGATTCTCGTAGATAGGTGTGTTGAAAGTAGCACAATCTTCCATTTTGAAACGAGACACATTGTCATACACATACTTTGTTTGATGTATAAACATCCCATCTTTCTTCTGTTCAACTTGCAAACCCAAAAATTAGGACAACTACCCATCGCACTCATTTCGAACTTGCTCTTCATCACCTTTTCAAATTCATGACACATGCTCTCATCAGATGACCCAAAAATGATGTCATCCACCTACACCTGTACCAGCTGAAATTCATCCTTTTTTCGCTTAATGAACAGTGTATTGTCAATCTGACCTCTTTCAAAACCATTCTTTAACAAATGTGTTGACAGTGTCTCATATCACGCCCTTGGTGCTTGATACAATCCATACAATGCCTTATCAAGTCTATACACTCGATTTAGATAATCTGGATCAGTAAACCCATCTGGTTGTGAGACATACACCACATCTTGGACTTTCCCGTAAAGAAACACACTCTTCATGTTAAGTTGGTAAACTTTGAAGCCCTTGAATGATGCGAAGGCTAGGAACAAATGAATTGCTTCTAACCTTGCCACTGGTGCAAACACTTCATTGTAATCAATCCCTTATTACTGATTGAACCCCTTAATGACTAATCGGGCTTTATTTCTTGTCACAATCCCTCGGTCGTCTTTCTTGCACTTAAACACCCACTTGGTGCCTTTTTCCTTCTCTCCTTTAGGCAAGTCAACTAGCTCCCAAACCTTCAACTTCTTGAACTGAGCTAGTTCCTCTTACATAGCTTCAACCCATGAATTATCTTTTAGAGCCATGTGAACATTCTTCGGCTCCTCTTGGGCAATAAAGTAGCTATACAAACACTCATTGATAATTCATGGCTTCTGAATCGAAGCAAACAAACAGGAACCTTCAATGACACCTCTTCTTGTCAGAACACCTGCAGCATGATCTCCTAAGATGTTTTTAACGGGATGATCCATGTTTGATCGTGTTGTTGCAACGACGTCAACTACTAAATTGTCACCCAGGTTGGAACCAACCTCCCCCTGAATATTTTGATCTACAAATGGATTAGTGAAGTCTAGCCTCCTGAATGGGTTCAGACTCACTATCGCTTGAGTCCTGTTCAACTGCACTGGTGGAAGTTCCTGGAGCATCTGTCATCAGAATACTTGATCTTGGCATGAAGTCACCATCTTCATCCTCACTGGTCACAACTTGAATCTGCATTGGAAAACTCAGGAATATTAAATGATTTAAACACACTATCATAATCATGTAATATAGAAGGACCACTCGTTGATGGTTGAGGTGAATAAGTAGTGATTTCAACATTAAACACAACCTCAATTTTCTAGTTTTTAGATTGAAAACCCCTTTATTTGGCGTTCCAGGTACATAACCCTTGCATAACAATTGTGCAAGGTATTCCAAATGGTTCATAGCTTTTAAATTCGGTTTCTTGTTAAACATAAGTTTGTGACATGTTCGGTTAACCTGTTTAACGTTTAAAACTTTGTTTAAGAATAGCAAACTGTATTTACAGCTTCCCCTAAGAAGAGAACTGGAAGCTTTGAATCTGAAAGCATAGTCCTAGCGGCTTCAATCAACGTCCTATTTTTCCTCTCAGCAACTCCATTCTATTGAGGTGTATAAGGAGCCGAATATTGATGTTCAATTCCCTTGCGAAGATAGTAGAAATCAAGAATCTGATTCTTGAACTCCGTGCCATTATCACTCCTTATCCTCTTGATGCGTGCATCATGGACATTTTCCAATTTTGTAAAAAGATCAATCAGCTGTGTTGTCTCATCTTTTGTATCTAAAAAGAAAACCCATGAATACCGTGAGTAATCATCTGTAACAACTACACAATAATACTTTCCACCTATGCTCCTTATGTTCACTGGACCGAATAAATCCATGTGAAGTAATTCATAAGGGTCATCTATGGAATTTACTATTTTAGATTTATGAGGTTTCTTATGTTTTATCTTCCACATGAAACCTCTGCAATGGCACCCCTTCCATTAAACGTTTTTAAAAATATAATTCATTTTTTAGTAGTGGATGTGGGCCATGCGCCTAGGCCGCAACATTGACTCCGCCTCAAATGCTTTTGACAATAAACAGCCACCACTGGAGAAGCATCCTTAGCACCCATGTCCATGACATAAGTGTCATTCCTCCTTGGAGCTATCATCACTATCCAATTGCCCGGTATCACTAAACCTTGTTTCAACACCAAAGTTTCAGATTTAGTAAAATGGACCAAGTGACCCTTGTCGCAGACTCGTGACACGCTCATCATATTGTGCTTAAGCTGCTCGACATAGTTCACTTTGTCCAATGTGATCTACCTGTTGGTCACTTTTCCTCGACCTGTAATGCGCCCTCCTTAAGCACCTGCAAAATTCACATAACCTCCATCAATATTTTCAAACTAGTCAACAATCTTGCATTCCCCGTCTGTGCCTAGAATAGCCACTATCAACATACCACAAGTTGATAATCCTCCTTAGCAACTCCTGCACAAACCCACAGAACTTAATTAGATTGGGGGACCAAAGTGATGTATAAGAATTTATACATCTTTAAAACATCAAATATACCCGTTTATTCAGAACTCTTATTTTCATTGATTTTGGTACTTATTTTAGTTGTTTGTGAAAATACAAATTCGGGCTTTGGTCCGGTGTTGAAACGGAGGCTTTTGGAGCAAAATGGAGCAAAAAGGAACTTTCCAGCAAACTGGCAGATACCAACGACCATGCCAACACTTGGCACGACTGTGCTAAGCCATCGACAACCGGCACTCTCACAACACTCTCAACTCTTAGTGTAAACCAGGAAAATCCAAGACTGGCATGACCGTGCCATCCCCAAGCACGACCGTGCATAGCCCAAGTCAGTATCTGATCAGTTCATTCCTGAGGTGAAACAGTCATCATCGGATACGTCATAGATATGCACGACCACCTCAGGGAAGTTTGAGCGGGAACTTTTTGGAAATGGCAGCAAACAAGATTGATAGACGAAAAAACTCCTCTGACACTTACCAAGCACGACCGTGCCAAAAGGTGGCTTGGTCGTGCCAACCAACCAGTAGCTTAAATACGCGTGTCAAGCTCATTTGAAGGGATTTGGAGCATTTTTGTGAAGTTTTCTCTCAAGAATCTAGTCTTGGAACATTTTGGAGCCAAGAAGGAGCCTTGAAGAAGATTAAATAACTTGAAGATCTACTCATTTACCATTTAATCTTGTCTTTAAAGATTGGTTAGCTTACTTGTTACTTATTAACAATTTGAATTATCTTGCACTTGATTTGGTAGTTATGAGCCTTATGGGCTAAGCATTTGTGTTGTTTAAACTTTGTTGAAGCTAATGAATATGTGATAATATGGAAGTAGATGTAGTGATTGTTTTTGTTAATCTTCATAGTGATATCTAATCTTGTTCTTGGAGTTCATGTTCATGTTTAAAGTCCTTGCTCTTGAATGTTTGGTCATAAGTATTTATATGTTGTGTTGGAAAGCCCATGTAGAGATTATGATTGTTGAATCTTGTTAACTTGTTAGTATGATTCATAGCATGAAACTAGGAATGGTAATTGCTAACATGATTAGAATGGTGATTTGAACATGTGTATGGATTCTTGCATTGAGATTTGGAAAGATCAAAAGAATGTTTATATGGATTCTATAGTTTATGTTTATGTTAGTATGATGATTTAGGCCAAGATTTTTGTCTAGCATGACCATGCTTGTGGTTCATATCAAGAACATGATGAAGATTTCACTTACGTAAAACCAAGTTAGAATGATTAGTATGTTGTCATGGTAGTTATCCCAAACTTTAGAGTTAGGAGTTTTGACAAACAAATAACTCATCATTAAAAGATTAACATCAACTTAGCAAGGGAACTTAAAAGAATAAATTTTAGGTGATTAGAATGTTTTATCATTTTAATTTCCTAAGATTTATAAACCTAGGAAGCCTTGATTGGGACTTAGTTGAATTTAGAGCTTGCATCACCACTAATCTTTCTCAATTGTTGTCACATGTTTATTAGTTGATACTTAGTTTAGGCAACCTCTTTTAGATATTATCTTCCTTAGATTAGTTAGCAATTTGTTATTTTTGCATGATAAATTAGAATAAAAAAATTAAAGTATCAAAAGTTTAGTATCGAGATACCGCGTCCACGAATTGATATTCGGTTCTTACTGATAAACTATATTGCCACCCGACGGGTACACTTGCCCTTTTGTGTGTGTAGTTAGTTCTTGGGTAAAAATCATTTTAAAACTAAATTTGCGTGAAGTAAATTGGAATCATAAAAATATATATATTTCACGCTCATCAAGCTTTTGGCGCCGTTGCCGGGGACGCGGTCTTCTTGAGAAGGGTCCGAGTTACTTATTTTTAGCCATTGTGAAAAGTGTATAAGTTTTTGTCTAGTTGTTTTATTTGCCCTAGCATGATTATTTGAAAAAAAGAAAATGATGATTATTTGCTAGTTGTTTTTGTATATATAGTGCATTGCGTTCCTCCTTATTCCCAACAGGTCGTACAGGTCGTGCATGATTATTTGAGCCTTCATTGGAGCCGGAGCGCAATCTTAATCGGAGACTGCGGAAGCGGTCCCACGTGGTGGCCACTACGATCGAGGTAGACGTGTTGGGAGACGACACATTCTACTAGGTTCGCGTAGAAATGGCAGACGAAGAGGAGACGAGGGTCTTAAACGACACAGGAAAACCTTCACTTGAGGGCTTACCTATGAGCATCAATGCACCGACGATTAATAATAATAATTTTGAGATCAAATACGGCACTATATCAATGTTGCAGAATGTGTATAATTTTATGGCAAGGATCACGAGGATCCTAGTGTCATATTGCGGGTTTTCTGAAGGTTTGTGCCACGTTCATGATTCGTGATGCATCATCGGATGTGATACGCCTTCGGCTCTTTCCGTTTTCTTTACGTGATGGAGCCAAAGAGTGGCTTCTTTCACTTCCAGATGGGTCTATCATTACATGGAATCAATTAGCTGAGAAGTTTCTCCAGAAATATTTCCCTCTAGAGAAAATTGTTCGGTTGAGAACCAATATTCTCAACTTTCGTCAAGACGATGATGAGCCCCTTCATGAGGGTGGAGCAGTTTAAGGAGCTCATGAGAAAGGTCCCACATCATGGGTTGCCCAAGTGGCAACAATGTCAGATCTTCTACCATGGTTTGGATGGTCAGAGGAAGATGATGGTCGATACATATTCGGGCGGAGACATTGGCATGAAAAATGCCAATGAGGCATTTGAGATTTTAAAGAAATGCGCCTTGAAGAATCGAACACAGCATCCACGAGGGGTAAGAGTTCTCGGCAGGGAGTTCATCACGTGGACGACTTCACTGCCATGACATCATGTATTTGATCGGGTGATGGAGATTCACTCCAGTGGTTCTTCGAGTTGGGGAGAATATTATGTAGGCGATTTTCTTATTGGAGAGGTATCAGACAAGCACGTAGATGTTATGGGAAATCAATACCTTCCTTAGCATAATCCCTACAACAATACTTATAATCCGAGGTGGAAGAATCACCCAAATTTCAATTGGAAACCTGACGCTTCTAGTCAGCATCCACCCGGATTTGCTCCACATCCCATGGCTCCTAGAGCATATGGTGCACCTCGGCCTCAGCAGATATCTTCCACTAATGAACCTAGTGTGCAAGATATGTTTAGTCAACTCTTAGCGGGTCAAAACTCTCAGAAGGTCGAAAATGAGAAGCATTTTAAAGAGTATGACGGTCGTTTCACGAGGCACAAGAGTGACTTGAGAAGCCAAAAGGCTTCCATGTAGACCATTGAGAACCAAGTTAGCTAGATTGCCAAGATGTTGTCCGAGAGACAGTAGGGGGCCTTCCAAGCAATAGGAGCTTAATCCTAAGGCCACTGCGAAGGCCATCACGTTGAGAAGCGGCAAGATCGTTGAGCCCGCCACTTCGGCTGCTCAAGTAAAGCCAATTGATGATGAGATTGTTGAGGAGATCGAGACTGAGTCTCCTAGTGAGGTGCAACTGAGGCGAGTCCCAGCATATACAACACGACCCAAGGAGCCAGTGAGAGAGTATGTCCCTCCCATTCCATATCCGAGGAGGTTGAAGAAGCAGAAAATGGAAGAACACTAGGGTAAATTCCTTGAGCTTTTTAAGCAACTTCATATAAATTACCATTTGTCGAGGCACTTGCTTAAATGCCTAAGTATGCTAAGTTTCTGAAAGATATTTTATCTAACAAAAAGAAACTTGAGGAGCTTTCGCATGTGACCTTGAATGAGGAGTGCTCGGCGGTTCTTCAGAACAAACTACCGAAGAAAATGCATGATCCTGGGAGTTTCACTATCCCATGCTTGATTGGTAGTTTGTCGGTTAGCAATGCATTAGCTGATCTTGAAGTTAGCATAAACCTCATGCCATATGCGGTTTTTGCTAAGCTAGACTTGGGAGAGCCCAAACCCACTCGTATAAGCATTCAGCTAGCCGATCGTTCAGTGAAGTATCCTCGAGGCATAGTTGAGAATATGCTAGTGAAAATCGCAAAGTTTGTCTTTCCTGTCGATATTGTGATTTTGGATATGGATGAGGACAAAATTATTCCTCTTGTCTTAGGTCGACCATTCCTAGCCACTGCTAGAGCCTTGATTGATGTCTGCACCGGCAGACTTACTCTTAGGGTTGATGATGAGGAGGTGACTTTTGATATTGGGATATCTATGCAGCATCCACAGAGTCAGAATGATACATATGTGAGTGATCATCTTCTTGACACATTTGAGGAGGATGTTGTGGACACATAGCTGCTTGGAGGGGAGACTTTTGGTACACCTGATGTGGACCAACTAGTCGAGGAGATGGCCTGTCTGATAGGTCATGCATCTCCCCCATGTCCCAAGGTTTTTGAGGTTGTGGATCGCGTTGCTGAGCCTAAAGCATGCCCTTCTGTTGAGGATCCACCTTCAGTTGAACTTAAGGAGCTTCCAGATCACTTGGAGTATGCTTTCTTGGAGGGTGCGACTCATTTGCCTGTTATCATTTCTACTGGATTGTCGGGAGATGAGAAGGATCGATTGCTTGAGGTCTTGAAGCAACATAAAAAAGCGATCACTTGGAAGATCATGGATATAAAAGGGATTAATCCATCCTTTTTACCCATAAGATCTTGATGGAGGAGGGCTTTAAACCTATGGTACAACATCAGAGGCACTTAAACTCGAACATGTAGGACGTAGTGAAGAAAGAGGTCATCAAACTACTCGATGTAGGTTTGATATGTCCGATCTCTAACTCACCTTGGGTTAGCCCTGTACAGGTAGTCTCGAAGAAAAAGGGAGGAATGATAATGGTGACTAATGAGAAAAAGGAGTTAATTCCCATTTGCATTGATTATCACAAACTCAATGATGCCACGAGGAAGGATCATTTCCCACTACATTTCATTGATCAGATGTTGGAGAGGTTGTCGGGTAGGATGTTCTATAGTTTCCTTGATGGTTTTTCAGGCTACTTTCAGATTCCCATCTCTCTTGAGAATCAGCTGAAGACAATATTCACATGTCCCTATGGCACATTTGCCTACCGGCGGATGCCCTTTGGACTATGTAATGCTCCGACCACATTTCAGAGGTGTATGGTGGCCATTTTCATGACATGATCGAGGATTCTATAAAGGTTTTCATGGAGGATTTTTCTATGTTTGGGAGTTCCTTCGATCATTGTCTAGGGAATCTGAAAAGGATGTTAGCTAGGTGTGAAGAAGCAAGCCTTGTGTTGAACTGGGAGAAATGCCACTTCAGGGTGAAGGAGGGCATTGTGCTTGGGCATCAGATTTCACAAACAGGACTTGAGGTTGATCTAGCCAAAGTCGAAACTATTTCTAAGCTCCCGCCTCCCATATTCGTGAAATCTATTAGGAGTTTTCTTGGTCATGCAGGTTTTTACCGGCGATTCATAAAGGATTTCTCCAAAATGCTTGTCCCATGACCTAGCTCCTCGAGAATGACGCCAGTTTATTTTCTCTGATGAATGCCTTCGAGCATTCGAGTTGTTGAAGGAGAAGTTGGTGAATGCCTCAATCATGGTAGCTGCCGACTGGGATCTATCATTTGAGTTGATGTGTGATGCGAGTGATTTCGCAGTTGGGGCCGTCTTGGGTCAAAGGAGAGATAAGCACTTTCACCCGATTTACTACGCGAGCAAGACTTTGAACGATGCTCATGAGCATTATACCACGACAGAGAAAGAGCTCCTAGCTGTGGTCTTTGCCTTCGATAAGTTTCGGTCTTATCTCATCCTTTCCAAGTCCATTGTGTACACGGATCGTACAGCCCTTCGGTATCTTTTTAGCAAGCAAGATGCTAAACTGAGATTGATACGTTGGATCCTTTTGTTGCTGGAATTTGATATTGAAATCCGTGATAAGAAAGGGGCTACAAATTTGTCAGCCAATCATTTGTCTCAACTTGAGCATTCAGAGGGAAAGAAAACTCGTGGGCCTAACATCAATGACAATTTCCCCCACGAGTTTCTTATGAAGATCGAGATTAATGATGATTCCCCATGGTTTGCTGACTTTGCAATTTACTTAGCTAGTGGCATCTTGATCAAGGGGATGACCCATCAACAAAAGCGGGAGCTCTTTGCAGATGTCAACTATTACTTTTGGGATGACCCTTACTTCTTTAGGGTAGGAGCGGATCAGATGATCCGAGGATAAGTGTATGGTGACGAGGTGAGAGATATTTTGCGCCACTGTCACGAGGGACCCACAGGAGGCCACCAAGGAGCGAATAACACGGCGAAGAAAGTGTTCGACTCTGGATTCTTTTGGCCTACTATCTTTCGTGATGCCCATGAGTTTGTGAGGTCCTGTGATGCTTGCCAGAGAGCAAGCAACATTTCAGCACGCAATGAGATGCCACAAAACGGCATTCAAGTTTGTGAGGTCTTTGACATATGGGGACTAGACTTCATGGGTCCCTTCCCGACCTCTTTTGGTAACCACTACATCCTACTTGCCATTGATTATGTGTCAAAGTTGGCTGAAGCACAAACTTTACCCATTATGATGCTAGGGTAGTAGTGAGGTTCTTGAAGAAGTTGTTTGCTCGCTTTGGTGTCCCAAAGCCATTGATTAGTGACCATGGGACCATTTCTATAATGCTCAGCTTGAGAAAGCATTGTCCCGATATAGTGTGCAACACCGATTCTCTACACCATATCATCCATAGACGAGTGGACAAGTTTAGGTCACTAATCGGGGTATCAAGCAGATTCTAGAGAAAACAGTTAATTGTAGCCGTAAGGATTGGTCCGAGAAATTGGATGATGCACTATGGGCTTTCACGACAGGCTACAAGACTCCAATAGGCACCACACCGTTTTAGTTGGTCTATGGAAAGTCTTACCATATTCCTGTGGAGCTCGAGCACAAGGTATATTAGGCTTTGAAAATAGTTAATCGTGATATGGCGGCTGCGGGTGAGAACATGTTTGTGTAGATCCACGAGATTGAGTAGCTTAGGAATGATGCGTATGAAAGCTCCAAGCTGTACAAGGAACGTACTAATACACTTCATGATGCCCGCTTGAAGGACAAGAAAGGATTTCGAGTGGGTGATCGTGTGCACACCCTCAATTTCCACGTGCGGAGTTTTACCGCGAGGCGTGTGATCAAACAAGAATCTGAGACACAAGTAATATCGAACGACTCTATATGATTTATTTAAACGTTTTCAAAAACATTTGTTTAACCATTCATAGTCATTTTCAAAATATCTTAGTTTCAAAGTTTAGCGGAAGCATTAGTTTCAAAGTTTAACAGAATCATTAGTTTCAAAGTTTAGCGGAAGCATTAGAGTAAAGTAAAGTAACGGGCGCCAACATAAACGCCAAAACCAAAGAAGAGTGAGTTCACCTAGCGCTCCTAGCGTCCTGAGAAACATGTAAAGAAACAAGTGTCAATATTAAAGAAGAGTGAGTTCACAGGTTTTTATAAGTTCACAAGTTCAGTTTAAAAGTTTGTTTTTCCTCGTTATCCCTAACCCGGGATAACGACATAGTTCCATTATTCCTAACCCAGAATAATAATGTTGGTTCGTAATTAAGTTCAATGTTAACATGTAGGTAGCGAGCCTAAAGTTACGTCACATAAGAGTTCGCGATTGAAGCTGACTGTTTTTGCCTCAGTGTTGCCAGGTCTATCACTGACCATGGCGAAAGTTAGGCCAAATTAATCACCCGTTGACCATTCCCGGTCGTCTAGCGCGACTAGCTCGGGTGGGGCTTGTCGGGCCCAGTAGTACTACCATAATTTCCCCGCTATCTAACCCAATACTAACGATCCGAGAGTTGATTGAGGACTTCCGTGATATATCTACTTAGTTACCGAATATTTAACGACGTTAATTTCGCATAACGTAAAAGATAGAGTTTTAGAGCGTATACATGTTTCTCCCCCTGTTGTTCAAAACCGGATAAAATAGCGGCCGTGAACTCACCTTAAATTGCTCGGTTAGAATAACACAAAAGAAGCAAATGATGGAACCGCTAATCGCGTCCTAACATGACAACTGATTTAAAGTTAGTGTGTGAACACACTACACAAAATCCTACGCATAACTAACACACAGTACGGCACACGTAACAACCAATTCGAACCAAAATCATGCATGCAAAGTATCACCATACAAAATAATGATCAAACCAACTTGTCATAAACACAGGTTAACTCATACATCACTTAGGTACACACAAACGCAGGTTATCATGTTTCAGCTTGTACGCTCATAACTGGGCTGTTTTCGAGGATTTTTATAAAATAGTTCCAACGTTCCACAAATTCCAATTTTTACAGGAGGTTTCAACTAAACTGTAGAATTTGATGTAAAATTTTCAAGTCCTAACGCTTTACCAATTATTTAAAAACATTTATATACTAGGCTGCAGTCAGATTCGTCGCTTTCTGACTGCAGTCCACGGGAAAAATTATTTAAAAATAATCGTTCATCCAATTAACAAAATTCCAGTGGGAGATTTCCGGAAATTTCTGTCTCCAGTTACTGTACAAATGTCGGACCTAACCCCCTTCAGACTATGAGATCCGTCTCGATAAACAACCAGCAAATTCTGTAGAATTTGCGCAGCTTCAGCTGCTGCGCTAAATGACCACTTAAAAATAGCAAACGACCTTAGAAAAATATGAATCCGGCGCCATTAGAAGCGTTTTTCAAAAACACGTTTTAGATTTCAGAAAATCCACTTTTCGATAGATAATGATCAGGTTACAGCCAATTGAAGTTAGCTGTAAATGTCATTCAGCAAACTGTTTTTGACTTTATCGCATTAGAACATGCTTAAACGATCATGACGCTTAGTATTAATGATTAACAACAGGTTTATTTGTCAAATATCATCATGTATATCAATATTCATGCAAACCCTAATTATATAACATGATCTTTATCGCTAAAACGCAGCCTATGATTTTAGTATTCATCATAACATCACAATCGCAAAGATTCGCACAATCATCCGAACTAATCATAAATCACAACACTTTTCATACTAATAATCCTACCATTACACATAATCATGATCAAGATTACACAAACCCTAATGTGAATCGCAAAACAATTAAACCCAAACCTTGAAACGATGATGATTAGCGAACCGGGACAAGATTGGAATCAATCCGGGAGTTGTAGGGTTTTGCGATCGTGAGAGGGGGGGGGGCTGTCGTCGCCTTCCTCTAGGTGCTAGGGTTTTGTTGTTTTTTTTTAACAAACAATCCATGCATACATACATATAAATAAAACAAGGGAAAAGAAAGGGGAGGGGGTGCGGCCGCGATGGGGGGGGGGGGGGACGGTTTGGGTTGAGTGGCTTGGGTCTCAAGTTTAGGTTATTTCCTTGGGCCGCAAGGAGGTGAGGTCGACACGTTTTGCGGCTCGGTTCGGTTGGCTATTTATTTATTATATTTTTTTTATAACTAATAATCGCGAAATCAAGGCGTGATCAATAATCTACAAAATCTACAAACGTCTAATAACACATAGCACATAATTCACCCAATAGATTCACAAAGTTAGCGTAGTTATTGCGAGCGTGTAATTTAATTCTCCGAATTAAATCAGCGTAGGAATGAATAACCGTAAATTAGCGCGTTTAAGATACCTGAAAAGCCGGGATGTCACATTATCCCCATGTTGAAAGAATTTTCGTCCCGAAAATTGAGTAAACGCGGTTTAGAATGCAACACACAAAGATTCAGTTTGTTAGTATGGTACAAGTAATTCCCAGCTGTCACATCATCCCCATGTTGAAATAATTTTGTCCCGAAATTTAGTTGGTGGTAACGTCAGATTGCTGCTCAGCTGCAAAAAGGTGTGGATATTTGCTTTTCATTTGGTCCTCTCTTTCCCAGTGAACTCCGGTCCACGCTTAGAGTCCCAATGAACCTTGACAATTGGTATCTTGTTGTGCCTTCGAGTCTTAATCTCACGATCCATGATCTCGATAGGTTGTTCCACAAAATGCAGTTGCTCATCCACTTGAATCTCATCCAATGGAATGACTAGGGTCTCATCTGATAGGCACTTCTTCAGATTGGACACGTGGAAAACGTTATGAACTCCATTGAGTTTGGTAGGAAGGTCTAACTGATAAGCTACGGGCCCGATACGCTTCGAAATCACAAATGGGCCTACGTATCGTGGATTTAGTTTGCCTCGTTTCCCAAAACGAATTACACCCTTCCAGGGTGACACCTTCAATAGGACGCGGTCGCCTACTTGAAATTTGAGCGGTTTGCGTCGTTGATCAGCGTAACTTTTCTGTCGATCTCGTGCCGCTGCCATGCGGTTTCTGATTTGCACAATCTTTTGGTAGCCTCAAGTATCAACTCAGGACCTGTGAGTTGACTGTCACCGACTTCGGCCCAACAGACTGGTGATCTACATTTGCGACCGTACAATGCTTCAAACGGTGCCGCTTGAATACTCGTATGGTAACTGTTGTTATACGAGAATTCCACAAAGGCAGATGGATTTCCCAACCGTTCCCGAAGTCTACCACACATGCCCTAAGCATGTCTTCCAAGGTCTGAATGGTCCTTTCACTTTGACCATCCGTCTGAGGGCGATAAGCTGTGCTCATATCTAAGCGTGTACCCAACGCTTTCTGAAGTGACTGCCAAAAGTTGGATGTGAAATGAGCATCTCTGTCTGAGATGATGGACGTTGGCACCCCGTGCCGAGAAACTACTTCCTTAATGTAGATGCGAGTCAACTTATCCATCTTATATGTTTCTTTGATCGCTAGGAAATGTGCAGACTTAGTTAGACGATCCACGATTACCCAGATGGCATCGCAACCACCCGGAGTTCGTGGGAGTTTAGTGATAAAATCCATCGAGATCAGATCCCATTTCCACACTGGGATCTCAGGTTGTTGAAGTAGCCCTGATGGCTTCTGGTATTCCACCTTGACTTTCGCACAAGTCAAACACTTGCTCACGTAGGTGGCTATATCAGCTTTCATGTTGGGCCACCAGTACGCGACTTTAAGGTCTTGATACATCTTATCCGAACCAGGATGGACAGAGTATCGGGATTTGTGAGCTTCGTCCATAACTAGCTTCCTGAGGTCTCCGTAGAGAGGTACCCATATACGATTCATGAAATACCGGGCACCATTGGGTTTCACTTCCCAATCGCGTTCCATCTTTCCCACAGATTTGGCCTTGATGTTCTCTTCCTTAACTGCTTCTAGCTGTGCATCGCGTATCTGTTCGGGTAACCCCGAATGAATTGTGAACTGTAGTGCTCGTACCCGACGAGGTTTCAAGTGCTCCTTCCGACTAAGGGCATCAGCTACCACGTTATCTTTACCCGGGTGATACCGAATGGCGCATTCATAATCGTTCAGGAGTTCGACCCAACGACGCTGTCGCATGTTCAACTCCTTCTGGTCGAAAATATGTTGGAGGCTCTTGTGATCCGTGTAAATTGTGCACCTTGTTCCATATAGATAGTGTCTCCAAATCTTAAGTGCAAACACAACTGCTCCCAATTCCAGGTCATGTGTCGTGTAGTTTTTCTCGTGAACCTTGAACTGTCGGGATGCATACGCGATGACCTTATCACGTTGCATGAGCACAATCCCAATCCCTGAATGGAAGCGTCACAATATACCACAAAATCATCTGTCCCCTCTGGCAAGGACAAAATGGGCGCACTGCAAAGCTTCTGTTTCAGCAATTGAAATGCTGCTTCCTGTTTGTCACCCCAAGCATACTTACTGCCCTTCTGGTGAGAGTGGTAAGCGGTTGTGCGATCTTGGAAAATCCCTCGATGAAATGTCTGTAGTAACCAGCCAAACCTAAAAATTGGCGGATCTTTGTCGGTGTCCTGGGTACTTCCCAGTTCTTGATAGCATCGATCTTGGCGGGATCAACGTGTATACCCTTTTCATTCACGATATGCCCGAGGAACTGAACTTCCCGAATCCAGAAATCACACTTCAAAACTTGGCATATAGTTTCTCCTGTTGAAGTAGTTCAGCAATAATCGTAGATGCTCAACATGTTCTTCTTCACCCTTAGAGTAGATGAGTATATCATCGATGAACACGATGACAAACTTGTCGAGGTACGGCTTACACACGCGGTTCATGAGGTCCATGAACACCGCGGGTGCGTTGGTGAGACCGAAGGACATGACCAAGAACTCGTAATGGCCATACCGAGTGCGAAATGTCCGTCTTGGAGATATCCTCCTCCCTGACGTGTAGCTGGTGATAACCGGACCGTAGATCAATCTTGGAGTAGTAGCTTGACCCTTGAAGCTGGTCGAAAAGATCGTCGATGCGAGGTAATGGGTATTCGGTTCTTGACGGTGACCTTATTGAGTTCCATGTAGTCGATGCACATGCGGAAGGTCCCGTCCTTCTTCTTGACAAAAAGGACCGGAGCTCCCCATGGCGAAGTACTGGGTCGGATAAATCCTTTTTCCAACAATTACTAAAGTTGGGTAGACAGCTCTTGCAGCTCTGCTGGAGCTAAGCGGTACGGGCCTTGGCGATAGGAGCCGCATGGTTTGCCAATTTGATTTCAAACTCCACTGTTGATGTGGTGGAAGGCCAGGTAACTCCTCTGGAAACACATCGGGAAAGTCACGGACGATGGGGATATCTTCAATCCGCTTCTCGTCCTTAGGCTGCTCGGTGACCAGTGCGAGCAAAGCGAAGGAGTTCTTTCTCCGAAAGATACTTCTGAGCTTGCATGTAAGAGATGATGTTTGTGAGGCGCCTGCCTTCTCGCCTTGCACCATCAAGACTTCGTCATTAGAGAGCGGAATACGGATAGCTTTCTCGAAACAGAGAACTTCAGCTCGGACGTCGGATAGCCAGTCCATTCCGGCTACCACGTCAAAACTACCCAGAGTAGTTGTCATCAGATCAATGGTAAAGGTGTGACCCGTCGAGTTTAAGTTGACAGCCGGTTAACTAAATGGGTGACAACTACAGATTTACCATCGCCTAGTTCTATGACGTAAGGGTCTCTAGGGGTTTAGGCGTGAGATTTAGGTTCTTCCTAAAAGACTCAGATATAAAACTCTTACCCGCATTCGTATCAAAAAGTACAGTAGCAAAATGACCGTTAAGGGGAAACTTACCAGTGACCACATTAGAGTCGTTTCTGGCCTCTTCGCGGCCCAGCGTGAATGTACGACCTTTGGCACCTCCTGTGCCACCATTTTCCATTGTTGCCATTGTTGCTATTGTTGTTGTTGTAGTTGTTTTTGTTCCCACCATTGTTGTTGTTGCGAACTGCGGGCAGTCTCGCTTGAAATGGGCAGTGCTACCACACTGATAGCATCCCCGGTTATTACCTTGCTGTTGACCCTTGTGCTGATTCTGATTTTGTCAAGACATGATTTCCCCGCGACAATCCTTTGCCGCATGTCCCGCTTTGCCACATCGTTGGCAGCGATTTCGGCGCAAGGGCCGTGATGATGGAGGTTACAACGGTTACATTGCGGCTTTCGACCCGCATAGCCGCTCGAGTTCTGGGTGTTGTTGGCATACTGATTATTGTGACCCCAATTGTTGTTGAAATTGTTGGACCACTTCTGGTTTCCTTGTTGTGGCTGGGCTGACGAAGACTGTCGAGCAGGTGAGTCTTCAAATTTTCTTTTGTTATCAGGGATAACTTCAGTTGCACCCCGAGGTGGCAACTTCCTTTGCTCCACCGCCTTATCGGTGAGTTTATGTGCCAGCCTGATCGCTTGATGCTCCGTCGTAGGGTTGCTAGACATTACCATGCCTTGGATCTCAGGGACCAGACCCCCAAGATAAAACCTAAGTCTTTTTCGATGGTGTTAGCCAAATCGGGACAAAGGAACACCAGATCATGATGTTTGGCCGTGTACGCTTCAATTTCAGACCCTACCATCTTGTGGTTCCATAACGCTTGCTCCAACTGCTGAACTTTGTCCCGCGAACAGTATTCCTCCTTGATTAGGGCCTTAAACTCAGTCCAAGCCATTGCGTTCGCCGCAACAAGTCCACGCGTTTGGACTTGTACGTTCCACCAGGTTAATGCCCCATCTTCCAACGTTGAGGCAGCATACTTGACCTTATTGGCTTCAAGGCAATTGCACATCTCGAACACCGATTCAGACTTTTCAATCCAACGGACCAGTCCTATGGATCCTTCAACACCCGTGAACTTGCTCGGTTTTGCATCGAGGAACATCTTGTAGGGGTTAAGACCCCCTCCTGCTGGTGGGTTTTGAACACCTGCCAGAGCAGCATTTACGTGTTCTTGGATTAATGCGACCAATTCTTCAGTTGACATGTTGAGGTTTCCGCGTCGTCCAGTTGCCATTTCAGATCTTCGCAAGACAACACAAACACACACCGATAAGTATATATATCCAATATAGTTATCATATTCCACACTTCAATAATCACACAAGTTATGTCAACCCGACAATTTAAACAATCAAAAGGACCATTCGATTAAATAAATTGCAATGTCTCACAAAATACCAACCAAACATCTCAGTTTAATTATAAAATTTCAAGTTCAAACATAAGTGGAAACAAACAAACTAAAGAAAACAAAGCGGAGATTGGCGAGACGAGTTAGTCATCTACGTCTCCATCTCCCAAGTCGCTATCATTGTCGTCATCCTCTGTGGCGTTTTCAGCTTCAACAGCCGGGTCCTGTTCCGGCTCTTCTTCCTCCGGATCCTCCTTCGGGTCTTCCTCTGGATCCTCCTCTGGGTCTCCTCTGGATCCTCCTCTTCTTCCTCTACCGGCGCTGGGGGGCCCGGTGCTGGTGCGGGTACTGGGACAGGTGCTTGATTATGCTCCAGTTCTTGAATCCTCCAACTGGACTCAAGAACTTTGTCTTCGAGCCAGTCAGCCCTCAGCTGCTCAGCACGAAGATCCTTAGCTAAAATGTTTCGAACTCTCCTATTCTCATGTTGCTCTTCCTCGAGCTTTCCAGTTTTACCAGTTAGTTGACGTATCATCCATCCTTGTGCTTCGATAGTCTCCTGCATTCTCTCTAGTTGTTCCTGTTGTTTCCTTAACATATCCCTAAGTAGATCATCCCCTACTCCTAAAGAGTTGACCGGTTCGACGGTATAGCGGTGGTCGGACGGGAGGATGACTCCCCTCCTAGAGCGAGTCTTTTCCTAGCAGCTGAGCGTGTCTCCACGCTATGAGGTGGTGAGGGTTCGACCATGGGTGCCTTCCCCGGCGCCCTTGATTGTCGAGATTTGTCGGATGATGATGATGACATTGCCTGTTGGGTTGGTGTAGTTAATTACGAGTTGCGTGCATCACAATATACATATATATCTCACATAAAGCAATTGTAGTATAACACATAACAAGATATCACATTTTGGTGCCAACTAAGTCTAGTGTCGTGTAACAGCTATAGTTTAGGTCTACTTTTAATGCAAACCTGGTTCTCTATAGCTAGAGGCTCTGATACCAATCTGTCACACCCTCAATTTCCACTTGCGGAGTTTTACCGCGAGGCGTGTGATCAAACCAGAATCTGAGACAGTAGTAATATCGAACGACTCTATATGATTTATTTAAACATTTTCCAAAAACATTTGTTTAACCATTCATAGTCATTTTCAAAATATCTTAGTTTCAAAGTTTAGCGGAAGCATTAGTTTCAAAGTTTAGCGAAAGAATTAGTTTCATAGTTTAGCGGAAGCATTAGAGTAAAGTAAAGTAACGGGCGCCAACATAAACGCCAAAACCAAAAATCCCAAACATTGTGCGTAAATAAGATTCGATTTGATCAATGCAAGTGAGTGCACCTAGCGCTCCTAGCGTCCTGAGAAACATGTAAAGAAACAAGTGTCAACATTGAAGAAGAGTGAGTTCACAGGTTTTTATAAGTTCACAAGTTCGGTTTAAAAGTTTCTTTTTCCCCGTTATCCCTAACCCGGGATAACGACATAGTTCCATTATTCCTAACCCGGAATAATAATGTTGGTTCGTAATTAAGTTCAATGTTAACATGTAGGTAGCGAGCCTAAGTTACGTCACATAAGAGTTCGCGATCGAAGCTGACTGTTGTTGCCTCAATGTTGCCAGGTCTATCACTGACCATGGCGAAAGTTAGGCCAAATAAATCACCCGTTGACCATTCCCGGTCGGCTAGCGCGACTAGCTCGAGTGGGGCTTGTCGGGCCCAGTAGTACTACCATCATTTCCCCGCTATCTAACCCAATACTAACGATCCGAGAGTTGATTGAGTACTTCCGTGATATAGCTACTTAGTGACCATGAACGTACATTAACATTAACTAAGTTACCGAATAGTTTAACGACGTTAATTTCGCATAACGTAAAAGATAGAGTTTTAGAGCGTATACATGTTTCTCCCCCTGTTGTTCAAAACCGGATAAAATAGCGGCCATGAACTCACCTTAAATTGCTCGGTTAGAATAACACAAAAGAAGCAAATGATGGAACCGCTAATCGCGTCCTAACATGACAACCGATTTAAAGTTAGTGTGTGAACACACTGACACAAAATCCTACGCATAACTAACACACAGTACGGCACACGTAACAACCAATTCGAACCAAAATCATGCATGCCAAGTATCACCATACAAAATAATGATCAAACCAACTTGTCATAAACACAGGTTAACTCATACATCACTTAGGTACACACAAACGCAAGTTATCATGTTTCAGCTTGTATGCTCATAACTGGGCTGTGTTCGAGGATTTTTATAAAAGTTTCAACGTTCCAAAAATTCCAATTTTTTTACAGGAGGTGTCAACTAAACTTAGAATTTTATGTAAACTTTTCAAGTCCTAACGCTTTACCAATTATTTATAAACATTTATATACTAGGCTGCAGTCAGATTCATCGCTTGAAAATTATTTAAAAATCATCGTTCATCCAATTAACAAAATTCCAGTGGGAGATTTCCGGAAATTCCTGTCTCCAGTTACTGTATAAATTTGTGACCTAACCCCTTACAGATTATGAGATCCGACTCGATAAACAACCAGCAAATTCTGCAGAATTTGTGCAGCTTCAGCTGCTGCGCTAAATGACCACTTAAAAATAGTAAACGACCTCAGAAAAATATGAGTCCAACGCCATTTGAAGCGTTTTTCAAAAATACACGTTTTAGACTTCAGAAAATCCACTTTTCAAAAGATAATGAATAGGTTATAGCCAATTGAAGTTGGCTGTACATGTCATTCAGCAAACTGTTTTCGACTTTTATCGCATTAGAACATGCTTAAACGATCATGACGCTTAGTATTAATGATTAACAACAGGTTTATTTGTCAAATATCATCATGTTATATAAATATTCATGTAAACCCTAATTATATAACATGATCTTTATCGCTAAAACGCAGCCTATGATTTTAGTATTCATCATAACATCACAATCGCAAAGATTCGCACAATCATCCAAACTAATCATAAATCACAAAACTTTTCATACTAATTATCCTACCATTACACATAATCATGATCAAGATTACACAAACCCTAATGTGAATCGCAAAACAATTAAACCCTAACCTTGAAACGATGATGATTAGCGAACCGGGACAAGATTGGAATCAATCCGGGAGTTGTAGGGTTTTGCGATCGTGAGAGGGGGGGGGCTGCCGTCGCCTTCCTCTAGGTGCTAGGGTTTTGTTGTTTTTTTTAACAAACAATCCATGCATACATACATATAAATAAAACAAGGGAAAAGAAAGGGGAGGGGGTGCGGCCGCGATGGGGGGGGGGTTTGGGTTGAGTGGCTTGGGCCTCAAGTTTAGGTTATTTCCTTGGGCCGCAAGGAGGTGAGGTCGACACGTTTCGTGGCTCGGTTCGGTTCGGCTATTTATTTATTATATTTTTTTTAAACTAATAATCGCGAAATCAAGGTTGATACAATAATCTACAAAATCTACAAACGTCTAATAACACATACACATAATTCACCCAATAGATTCACAAAGTTAGCGTAGTTATTGCGAGCGTGTAATTTAATTCTCTGAATTAAATCAGCGTAGGAATAAATAACCGTAAAGTAGCGCGTTTAAGATACCTGAAAAGTCAGGATGTCACATCGTGTATTGTTATACAACTCACGTCTTAAGTTATTTCCTGGTAAGCCGAAATCTCGGTGATCGGGTCCGTACACTACACGAATAGTGTTTCCGTCTAGGACGTGGAGATAGGCCATGAGGATGGTCGGTTGTTTAAAGTCAACGGGCATAGGCTAAAAGCTTATGTTGGAGGGCCCATTGATCAAAGTGAGGAGGTTGCTACCCTCCACCCCAGGAACAAATGCATTCGGGGTGGTGAGTCTAGCTGAAGACTCGTAAATAAACTTAGCATGTTTTTGTATATATTATTTTTTTCGGTTGTTTAATTCTTTTTCAGGTTTCGGTTCGTTCTAGAGGGATGTTTGAATGTGTTGTCGGTTTTCATGTATGTTAGTTCGGCTCTTTTTCTTGGTAGGAGATGCTTTGTGAGTACCCCGGGTTCAAGGAGTTTTTACTTTATTCTACCTTAATCCTTATTTTCCTTTTTCACCTTTTATTATCAAACTTAAATTTTAAAATTTTATTTGTAGTTAATGTAGTAAGATTTTAAAATTATAATAATTAATCTAAAAAACCCAAAAATTAAGCAGTATCAACAGGAAAATCTGGCACTAACAGGCCTTCTAGTGTCAGCCCTTTTTCAAAATCAATAATAGAACCCACCATCAGTAACTCAACCCATTCTCCTTTATATATTCAACTTCCTCACTTGAACCATTCAAAGCACTCACAAATTATCTTCATCTCCTTCCTTCCTCTAAGAAATCTTGCATTCCCTCCTCCCAACAAGAATTCTAGGTACGAATCCTTCCTTTTCTTTGATAGTTTTTGGTATTTTTGGGGATATGTTCTTCATAGTTGGTTCCTTTTAAGTTTTTAGGGTTTGGTCTTAATCACCCGATTCAAGCCCTTTTTTGTGTTTTTCGTATTGTTGTGAACCACATTTAACGGTTTACAAAACCCCTAAGTGAAATTGTGAAAAAATCGGGGTTTTGGGGCGTTTTGAAGCCTGTCGCGATTTTGGTTCTGTCAGCATGAGGGTGCCAAAGTTTGGCACGATCGCGCCATTCATAACTTTGTGATTGGATCTTCATAATCTGCCCATAAATACATAGCGCACGAGGGTGCCAAGACCAGGAACGATCATGGTCTTCAAAATTTTCCAGATCTTCAAAAAAATTCACCTAGAAACGGTCTTGCACGAGGGTGCCAAAGTGTGGCACGATTGTGCCTATTGAAGAACAAACCCAGAACTTCATAAATTCCAAAAAACTTCATAAAACCTGCTGAAAACCAAGCACGCACGGCCGTGCCATATGGCGGCACGATCATGCCAAACTATCCAGAATCTGTTTTCTTGTCTGTTTTATGGCTGATTTCTTGCTCATTCTTGCAGATGGATCATCCGTACCTATGGTTCAGCAACAATGCTAGGGAAGAGAATTGTATTGCAAAGGTGGAACGGCTATGGGCGAGACGACATCTGATTGAGCCCAAGCGGACGTTGCAAACGGTTGATCTTGACTTACTCGATCAGTCCGAGCGGTTCGAGGACCTTATGACACGGGCTGGACCCGCCTTTTTTATATGGCTGAGCCATAGTACGTGGAGCTCGTTATAGAGTTCTTCGCATCTTTCCGGATTACTTTTCCGTGCCCGGACGTGTATGAAAAGAGGGTTGGTGTGAGCTATCGTCTAGGAAGGAAATGGCACCATCAATCCATCAGTCGATTCGGTCAAGTGCTGGGATTATATGTAGATGATGAAATCGATTCAGAGCTCTTTCATGGTAGTTTGAAGAATGGGAGCCAGATGCAGACAAAGCCGCTTTTTGGGCAGAGATCATCGTCCCGAGTCGAGAATGAGACCCGAGGAGAGCTAAGGCAACATGGATTCTTGCTCCACTACATCGCGTAATCAAGCGCGCCATTTTCTATGTTATTGGAGGTCGGGGTGACAACACCGGCAACATCACCATCCGCGACTTGTTCTATCTCTACTGCATCATATCCGGGTCAAATTACAATGTGGCGGTCAGCGTTGCCGAGTCAATCCAGAGGGGTATTGGTTCGATGCCTACATCGAGGATTTTTGGAGGTGCATTCGCCACCAAGCTCGCTAAATATTACCGATTTCGGTTAGACCATATAACTGTGGCTTGTGATTACGGTTTGCTCGACGTAGCAGCTGACCTCCATGCACATGATCCGCAAGGTAAATGGAATCCCGAAGCTTGTTGACAGATTAGGTAGGATTTGGGATCCGCTTCCTGATGAAGAGGGTGATAATGATGGTGGTAGTTATGGCGATGGTGGCAGTGATGATGTTCATATGCAGGATATCCCGGTTCACGGGCATGGAGAGTCCGCTGGGGGAGCGGGCCCTCATATGCAGTTTGGTGACTTGGGCCATGGTTTTGGGAGCCCAAACTGCGAGCATGTATATGGCAGGTATGGTGGTGGTGGTTTCGAGCATGGTGCCTATGGTCCGTATGAGCCGTCAGCGGTTGATCTCCAGAGGTGGATGGATAGTCTCGCCTTGGATCAGCAGGGTGTGAGACGAGATGTGGATCTGATCCGTGCGGAGCAGCACAAGCAGGGGAACTTTATGGAAGACATGTACAAGCAAAGCTGGCGAAGCTTTTACTAGCGTTTTAGTTCATAGCAGCATATCGCGAACTCACTCGGTACACCCTACACGCAACCGCCTCCACATTTCGCACGGAGATCCTAGTTCGATCTCTGAGATGACGCCGGTCCTTCGGATATGGTGGAAGGTCTTAGTCTCGTTACCTATCTTGTATCTTTTTCATTTTGTGTTTGAGGGGTGTGCCCTTTTCCATTATCCGTACACCCCTTCGTCATGAAACTTTAATTTCTTTTGCTTAATTTTAGTGGTTTAAATAAATAAATAATGGCAAGGTAATTTGGGTTGGGTAATTTCTTGTGAGTTTGATCATGTTTGCTAGTATGCTAGTGTTGACTCGATGAGATGATGGTTTTCTTGGATGACTCGGTAGTTCGTTGTGAATGCTCCTTCTTACTCTGTTTAGCTCCATTCTAGCCTTTACATTTCAGGGGAGTTTTCGTGTTCTTGTTTCTTCCGCTTTTATTATATTTTCATCTCGCTTATATAATTGTTACTGTTGTACATCGGGGACGATGTACAATTCAAGTGTGGGGCGGTGCCTTAACGCTTGAGCTTGGTTGTCCGTTTTGAAAAAAAAAATAATACAAAACCCTCTTGAATAATCAAATCAACATAAGTTTTTATATAAGCACTAAAGTTTTTGATAAATGTATAAGGGTAAACGCAAAAAGGGGGTTTGCTCGAGTGAATATTACCATCAAGTAACATATTTTTTTTTATATTTGAGCATGAGAAATCAAGCGATTTACCTACTTTTTCCCTTGCATATTTACCCAATATGCCCGTTTCCATGACTTATTTTTAGCCTTCTAGCTTTACAATTATTTTTGCTCAAGTTTTTGTGGGCAAAGATTGAGTGAGTCGGATGACTTTTGTGATTTAGAACTTGTGTTAGGTATACATTTCGAGGCCACAAAGCAAACATATAGCACGAAAATGATTGAGGCACAAGGAAACCTTTTATTTTTACCCATTTATACTTATTCCTACACCAAATCATACCTCTAGTCGAACCAATTTGATCCTTTCCCTTTCATTTCTTTTAAACCACTAAATATCAACCACTTGGCCAAAATAGCCTGTTATTTTTTAACCCAATTTTTTGGTTGGAAGCCCGGTTTGGTCAGTGATTAACCTGTAGCCTTTTTGTATAGTATCTTAGTTTTTTAGTTACAACCTCATGGTTAAGAGTTTTTTTCTAAGTAGACATACTTAGTTCTCTCTAAAGCATGGTTGAAAAAAATCAATATAGTTTGAAAAATCATTATCAATTGGCTTGTTAGAGCAATTTTGGGAGATAAAAAGCTAAACTTGTTGATTATCTCTCGGTTAGATACTATTAAGTTGTATAGTTGTATTTTATTATGTTTCAAGTTAGTCAAACCGTCGGGTTACAACCATTTTAGCCATTTTTAAAAATCCACTTCCACACCCTTAACCCTAGCCAAGTTACAACCCAAACAAGACCTCATGATTTATGTTATATTTTTGTCGAGTGTTTAGTTTGATCCTTCCACAAGCTTATGATATTGCATAGTCATCGTCTTGGCATCGAGTGTTCTAAACATACTCCATGAATTGTATGTGCACCCATATTTAGCCGAGTGTGTGTGAGCATTGCAAGGATGTAAGGTGAACTTGTTGGGATTTCAAAGATGGACCATTGCTCATAAACATATTTTGCTTAGTTTTTGGTCTTTCCTTCATGTTGAGTAATCCTTAATTGCTATAGCCCGAGTTATTTATTTGTGCTTATAAAATGGTAGTTGAGATAATTGCCAATGAGAGAGTTTTTATTTGTTTTAGTTTGCTTGAGAACAAGCAAAGTTAAGTTTGGGGATGTTTGATGTATAGAATTTATAAATCTTTAAAATGTCAAATATACCCCGTTTATATGAGAACTCGTTGTATTTTCATTAATTTTGTTACTCATCTGAGTTGTTTGGGAAAATACAGGTTCGGGCTTTGGCCCGGTGTTGAAACAGAGGCTTTTGGAGCAAAATGGAGCAAAAATGGAACTTTCCAGCAAACTACCAGATACTGCACGACCATGCCAACACTTGGCACGCCATCAACAACTGGCACTCTCATCAGAACTCTCAACTCTCAGCGCAAACCAGGAAAATCCAACTCTGGCATGAATGTGCCACCCCCTAGCACGACTGTGCATAGCCCAAGTCACTCTCTGATCAGTTCATTCCCGAGGTCGAAACAGTCATCGTCGGATACGTCATCGATATGCACGACTGTGCCATCTGTTGGCACGGTCATGCCACCTCAGGGAAGTTTGAGCGGGATCTTTCTAGAAATGGTAGCAAACAAGATTGACAGACGAAAACCCCCTCTGACACTTACCAAGCACGACAGTGCCAAAAGGTGGGATGGTCGTTCGAACCAACCAGTAGCTTAAATACGAGTGTCAAGCTCATTTGAAGGGGAGTTGGAGCATTTTTGTGAAGTTTTCTCTCAAGAATCTAGTCTTGGAAAATTGTTGGAGCCAAGAAGGAGCCTTGAAGAAGATTAAATCACTTGAAGATCCACTCATTTACCATTTAATCTTGTCTTTAAACATTGGTTAGCATACTTGTTACTTATGAACAATTTAAGTTATCTTTCACTTGATTTGGTAGTTATGAGCCTTATGGGCTAAGCATTTGTGTTGTTTAAACTTTGTTGAAGCTAATGAATATGTGATAATATGGAAGTAGATGTAGTGATTGTTTTTGTTAATCTTCATAGTGATGTTTAATCTTGTTCTTGGAGTTCATGTTCATGTTTAAAGTCCTTGCTCTTGAATGTTTGGTCATAAGTATTTACATGTTGTGTTGGAAAGCCCATGTAGAGATTATGATTGGTGAATCTTGTTAACTTGTTACTATGATTCATAGCATGAAACTAGGAATGGTAATTGCTAACATGATTAGAATGGTGATTTGAACATGTGTATGGATTCTTGCATTGAGATTTGGAAAGATCAAAAGAATGTTTATATGGATTCTATAGTTTATGTTTATGTTAGTATGATGATTTAGGCCGAGATTTTTGTCTAGCATAACTATACTTGTGGTTCATATCAAGAACATGATGAAGATTTCACTTACGTAAAACCAAGTTAGAATGATTAGTTTTGGTACTTATCCCAAACTTTTAGAGTTAGGAGTTGACAAACAAATAACTCATCATTAAAAGATTAACATCAACTTAGCAAGGGAACTTAAAAGAATAAATTTTAGGTGATTAGAATGTTATTTCATTTTAGTATCATAATTTATAAAACTAGGAAGCCTTGATTGGGGACTTAGTTGGATTTAGAGCTTGCATCACCCCTAATCTTTCTCAATTGTTGTCGCATGTTTATTAGTGGATACTTAGTTTAGGCAACCTCTTTTAGATATTATCTTCCTTAGATTAGTTAGCAATTTGTTATTTTTGCATGATAAATTAGAATAAAAAAAATCTACCTATTAATTGGAAAGGTTTTAAAGTAGCAAAAGTTTAGTATCGAAACACCGCGTCCACGGATTGATATCCGGTTATTATCGATAAACTATATTGCCACCTGACGGGTTCACTTGCCCTTTTGTGTGTGTAGTTTAGTTCTTGGGTGAAAATTATTTTAAAACTAAATTTGTGTGAAGTACATTGGAATCATAAAATATATATTTTTACGCACATCACCAAGCCTTAATGGTCTTGGGTCTTCCAAATTCATCAACTACTTGAACATCCATCCAATATCCATCACTCCTAACTGGAGTCTTGGATCTAAGACCTATTGATGGAAATGGGATTTGAGTTCCACGAGGTCTTTGGTCCTGAGGTTCCTTATCCAAGTTTGGACTTTGTGACCTTTGGAAATTTTGATTTTGAGACGTTGAGTTTTGACTCACATAACCTGATTGATTCCAAGAATTTTGACTATTATAATTTATAACGCCATTGTTACAAAAACTTTGACCACCATTATTTTGGTATCGATTTTAATATTGACCTTGACTTCTGAAATTACCTGAATGACTATTAAAGTTATTCAATCTTAGGGAACTACTTCTAGGTCTCTCATATCTGCCTGGTGTAGATTCAGGCTGAAACCTTTGTTGATTTCGTTGAAAACGAGGAATTTGCTGAGTTCCTGTTTCAGCCTTACCTACACCAACAGTAACACCCTCTTGTTGCTTAGGAACAAATATCTTTGGTGAGCCACACATTTTCTGCTCACCATCACCAACCTTCTCTGGTGATTTTTCTCTCTTTCTCTCACTCACCTGTGCTTCACCCTTTTTGTATGGACAACAACTTGCTACATGTCCCTTAGTGTGACATTTGAAGCACGATCTTTTTTCCGAAGACTTCTTAACTGAAGTCTCTGGTTTAGATCCATCAGGTGATGATGATGATGATGATGATGCCTTAGAAGGAGCTAATTTAGTTTACTGAATTTCAGATTTTTCTTTTTTTTATTTTTAGCAAACTTCACATTTGATTCATTTTCAATAACAGATGTTTCATTTTTCATGTCACTTCCCTGAACAAAATTAATCCTTTTGACAAAAGTGTTTTTTTTGGGTAGGTGCATTCTTTGTTTTCAAAACATATTCACTGTTACTTTCCTTCTTGACACACCATCTTCATATTCAGACACATCACCTTTTTCTGTTGGGGAACTACTAGGTGTAGTTGATCCAAAGTCTATTAACTCTTCTTCATCTGGCAAGAACGAATAGTCATGACTAAGAGGTGATGGAACTTCATTGAAACCCTAGAAGCCCCTTGTCACTACTTTTCTTCAAGCTACCCATCATGTGTTTCATTACAAAAGTAGAATCTTTGAATTGATTTAATTTCTTTTCAAGTTCAAAATATTCAGTTATGCTTCTGACAACTCTTTGCATTTTTCAGAAATCTCTTTTGTATTCTCACTCATTGTATCATGAGCTAAGTCTATAACTTGAAGTTTTTCATTTAATTTGCAGGTTAAAATGTCAGTTCGTTTTCATAACCTTTAATTTTCTTCAAGTATAAAGATTTGTTTCTTTTTACGAAATAGTTTGACTCTTTTACGCTCGAGTGCTCATTTACCAGACTTTGATTTTTCTTTGTCAACATGTCAACCTCACCTTGCAATTCACGACATTTTAAACAAAAAGAACTAACAGGATTAGAATTTACCTCTCCTCTTTATCTGCTCAAGAGCCATGAAAGCAGCAAATTAATAGCCATCTTCTTATCTGCATCATCTTTCTCATCATCAGACTTCACATTTTCCTCTTGAACTTCTGTCTGATCAACATCAACTTTTTCAGCTTCTGGCTCATTCTCTATCTCTGCATCTTCCTGTACTTCTGTGTCATAAATCGTAGCAATCTCTGCATGAAAGACTGTGTGATGTTTCCATCACCTTCTAGATGATTGCTCGAATCATAAGAACCATCAGTAATATAGTGGAAACAAGCGCTTGTGATGCACTGTTGGATGAATTTTGACCAGATGAATTATGAAATGTGGAAGATTGTTGTGATTCTCCTGTTTGTCTTTAACATTCTCTAGCGAAATGTCCAAGATTTTGACACTTAAAGCATCGAACTTTTGATTTATCAAATCCAATCTTCTTCCCAATGAACTTTCTTCCTATTCTGTTCATGAACCTTTTTGTCTGAGGGTTATCATGGCCATCTGCAACTGAATATACATCTCATCCAATCGTCTGGATCAATCTGCTCATAATATTCGTCCAGGTTGCTGGATCAGTTATCTTGTCGTGTAAATAGTTCTGATATGAAGCTACAAACGAAGGCAAGTAGAGCCAGTTGATTCTCAGTTGATTTAACACTCACGGGCATCGAATTGGGAATTTTTCCATTCAATCAGTCATGTTGGAATCGATATGCCTAAGACACATATTAAATTGATGTGGCAAGTACGTTATGATCCAAGTCGGATCATACCCAATAACAAGCTAGAAAAACACTTATAATATTTATTTATGATATGATCAAACAAATAAATATTACACTTAGAATATTTAGAAATTGGTTTTCTAAATAATTGCACTTGAGAAACTAATAAATTATATGGATAATTTATTTTGAGAAATATTTTATATTGTTATTTAATGGGTTAAGTAACATTATAAATAATTGTGATATGTTGCATAAGTCTTATAACATGTGATGTTATAATTTTTATAAAAGATTATAAAATAAATGTAAGACTTACTTTAAAAATGAAATTGAAAAATCTTGGTTGGAAAAAGGCCTTTGTGGCCGTCCACTTTGGGCTTCCCAAGGTGGATTTTCCACCGATGAAACTTCATGCAACAATCACATAATCCAACATAAGATCCTACAAGATCATATGTATTTTGATTTATTCTCACACACCTTTTTAGAGTAACAATTAAAGTTGAAAGAATACTTGTGAATGCTCTCAAAAATCGGCCAAACATAGTGTTTGTCCAAAAGTTTTTTTTAAGTTTAATTCAAGTGCAAGAACTCTAAGAAGAAGCTCTCAATTTTCGGCCAAAAGGGTTTTGTCCAAAGTGTTTCAAGTGAGTTCATAAGTGTAGAAATTCTAGCATAATCAAGGTGTTTGTTGGAAAGCTTGGGGTATACAAGCTTGAGGTCTTCTACTTTGAAGATTTCCATTCAAGAACATCATCTTCTTCGTATCTCTTACTATTTGGAAGGTAGTATTCTTATAACTCCATATGGTTGTGTTTTGATAGCATGCATGTTCATATATGGATTCGGGTTTTTGGTTTTACATATAAAATGGGTTTTATATCTTTTAAGTAACATGTTTTAAATAATTATTCCGCTGCATTTTTTTTATACGGATAAAATAACTTTGATAAACATGTTCAAAACCCCAACCAAGAAAGTGGATAAGACACCTTTTGAAATATGGCATGGAAAGGCTCCATCATTATCATATTTGAAGGTATGGGGTTGTGAAGCTTATGTGAAGCAATACACCCCAAACAAATTGGAAGTACGATCCATAAGTGTATCTTTGTAGGACATCCTAAAGATGATATAGGATATTACTTTTACGATCAATAGAGCAAAAGGTATTTGTTGCTCGAAAGGGTAAGTTCTTGGAGGCTAAGCCGATACACGTTTGGTTGATACTAGCACTCAACAAGAGGTTGTTGAAGAGGATCAAATGGTTATCAATACACACAAAATGTTTGCAGATCTGGTAGAATTAGTCATCCACCCGAAAGATATGGATTTTTCATGGATGGATGCTACGTGGTAGATTCAGATGAACCAACCACATACATGATGCAATGTCACCATCGATTATGACAAGTGGCTTGAAGCAATGAACGTCGAGATGCAATCCATGTATGACAACCAAGTATGGGAATTGGTTGTACCACCTCTTAACTCCAAAGTAGTTGGAAGTAAGTGGGTTTTCAAGAAGAAAACTGATATGCATGGTAACTTGGATACTTATAAAGCAAGACTTGTAGCAAAAGGTTTCACTCAAATCAAGGGGTTGATTATGATGAGACATTCTCGCCCGTGGCAGTGCTAGAGTCAATTAGGATATTATTTGCCATAGCCGCATATTACGATTATGAGATTTGGCAAATGGATGTCAAAACGGCTTTCCTCAATGGATATCTTAATGAAGATGTCTATATGGTTCAGCCTGAAGGTTTGTCGATCCAAAACATCCAAACAAAGTATGCAAGTTAAAGAAATCAATATATGGATTGAAACAAGCATCTAGAAGTTGGAATCATCGTTTTGATAAAGAAATTAGGAATTTTGGATTCATCAAGAACGCCGATGAAGCTTGTGTGTTTAAGAAGGCTAGTGGGAGCATCATCACTTTCCTAGTACTGTATGTCGATGACATTCTACCATTTGAAATGATATTCCAACCATGGAAGGTGTTAAAACCTGGCTTGGAAGTTGTTTTTCCATTAAGAATTTGGTGAAGCCACTATATTTTGGGAATAAAGATCTATAGGGATAGATCAAGGCGCTTGATAGGTTTGAACCAAAGTGCATACATTGACAAAGTCTTGAAAAGATTCAAGATGGAGAACTCTAAGAAAGGTTTGGTATCTATTCAAAAGGGAACGATATTGAATGCGTCTCAATGTCCAAGCTCAAAGGATGAGCAAGAGAGAATGAAAGGAGTCCTATATGCGTCTGCTATAGGATCCATCATGTATGCAATGATATGCACTAGACTCGACGTGTCATGTGCCTTAAGTATGACAAGTAGATACCACAAAATCCAGGTAACAGTCATTGGATGGCTATTAAAAGCATATTGAAATACCTTAGAAGGACTAAGGATATGTTTCTAATATATGGATCTGGTGAAGAGGAACTCGTTGTAAAGGGTTACACGGATGCGAGTTTCCAAACTGATCGAGATGATTCTCGATCACAATCTGGGTATGTCTTCATTTTGAATGGAGTTGCAGTCTCTTGGAAGAGCTCGAAGCAGGATGTTGTAGCATTGTCCACCACAGAATGAGAATACATGCCGCTTCATTGGCAGCACAAGAAGCTGCATGATTGAAGAACTTCATCACCGACCTAGGGGTAGTCCCTACCATTCAGGATCCCCTAGAAATATTTGTGATAACGAGGGTGCAATTGCACAAATTAAGGAACCTCATGCACATCAAAAGACTAGGCACATTGAGGGGAAGATTCAACTACATAAGGGATGAAGTTGAAAAAGGAAAGATATGTATTCGCAAAGTTCACACCGATCAAAACATTGCGGATCCTCTCACGAAGCTCCTTGAACGGCCAAAGCATGAGGGTCATACTTGTGCCTTATGACTTCAATATTCTAGTGATTGGAATTGATCTACTTTGTATTTGGATATCGGAACACTTATTATTTTGACTCATTTTAATGATTATAGCATTTTGAGTTATGTTGCATTTTAGCATGTTTAAATCCATGAATAAGTTAATTATTCTAAATGTCCATAGTCGATTATATTTGTGGGAACAATATGAAGGTTTATGAACTTGGATTGGTGGATATTCATTAGGTATGAATATAGAACAAAGTGTTACTGCCAAAGTTCATAGATATTTGTGGGATACAAATATTGGACTGACCCGCTCTCAAGTATTACTACATGGAGTCTTTGTGATTGATCATAAGTAATTTTGAGTAAAGGAGAATATCATAGTATCCTATGACCTAAGATACATATTCGGTCTTGATATTCACCAAATGTTATACTTTGACTTAGTTCTTTGCTGTTCTGAAACATGGCAGTACATAAGGCTAAGCTCAGGTGTGTACGAGGTGATTGTGAGAGACGTATGTAGTTAAGATGGGATTTGTTCCTTTTATTCATTGAGAGTAAGATGTCTAAGGCCTGCTAAAGTTAAATCAACAGAGAATGATCACTCTATGTCTCTGGATTTGACATGACATCTGTAACGAAAGGATAAATGATAGTTTCACCTAAATCATGTTCAAGTAAGGGACTTGAAGGGGATGATGTTATTGAATGGCACTTCGTCATACGAGTTAGGGGTATAAACCGTTGTTAGGCGGTATTTGCTACTTGAATCAATCTTATATGTATCTTGTGCAAGTGGGAGATTGTTGGAATCGGTATGCCCAAGACACATATTAAATTGATGTGGCTATTACGTTATGATCCAAGTCGGGTCATACCCAATAACAAGCTAGACAAACACTTATAATATTTATTTATGATATGATCAAACAAATAAATATTAACACTTAGAATATTTAGAAATTGGTTTTCTAAATAATTGCACTTGAGAAACTAATAAATTATATGGATAATTTATTTTGAGAGAATATTTTATATTGTTATTTCATGGGTTATGTAACATTATAAATAATTGTGATATGTTGCATAAGTCTTATAACATGTGATGTTATAATTTTATAAAAGATTATAAAATAAATGTAAGACTTACTTTAAAAATGAAATTGAAAAATCTTGGTTGGAAAAAGGCCTTTGTGGCCGTCCACTTTGGGCTTCCCAAGGTGGATTTTCCACCGATGAAACTTCATGCAACAATCACATAATCTAACATAAGATCCTACAAGATCATATGTATTTTGACTTATTCTCACACACATTTTTAGAGTAATAATTAAAGTTGAAAGAATACTTGTGAATGCTCTCAAAAATCGTCCAAACATAGTGTTTGTCCAAAAGTTTTTTTTAAGTTTAATTCAAGTACAAGAACTCTAAGAAGAAGCTCTCAATTTTCGGCCAAAAGGGTTTTGTCCAAGAGTGTTTCAATGAGTTCATAAGTGTAGAAATCCTAGCATAATCAAGGTGTTTGTTGGAAAGCTTGGGGTATACAAGCTTGGGGTCTTCTACTTCGAAGATTTCCATTCAAGAACATCATCTTCTTCATATCTCTTACTATTTTGAAAGTAGTATTCTTATAACACCCTATGGTTGTGTTTGGATAGCATGCATGTTCATATATGGATCCGGGTTTTTGGTTTTACATATAAAATGGGTTTTATATCTTGTAAGTAACATGTTTTTAAATAATTATTCCGCTGCGTTTTTATTTTATACGAATAAAATAACTTTTATAAACATGTTCAAAACCCCAACAAGTCAGTTGTTCTTGTTTTTTCTTAACTCCTGATGATCCTCCTGAAGCAGCAACAAAGCACACATCACCCTCACTATAAGTCATAACCTAATCATTTTCACATGAGAGAAACGCAGTTGCTGAATCACTTGAAGCATTGTGGACAGGAGAAGATGGAATTCCTTTGTAAACTCCTGGATCCTGAACCTAATCATATCATATTTTTTTCTTCTTCATGTTAAGCTCATAAGCTCTGAGCTTCCCAACAACCTCTTCTAAATCCATAGTCTCGTTATTAGCTTCACCCTTAATCATGAGAGTATAGATATACCACTTTGCAGGCAAAGCATCAAGCAACTTGTCATTTATCTCAACGTCAGTGTATCCCTATATATCATAGTTGTCAATTTCAGATATTAGATGATAAATCTCATGATGATATCTTCTAGGGACTCATTTCTCATGTATTTGAAAACAACAAATTGCTTTTTCAGCAGGTCAACCTTGTTCTTCTTCACATCATTATTTCTCTCATACCTATATCTAGAGCATCCCACATTTCCTTAGAAGTTGTATATCGCTTGAAGGTATGTTTGATGCCATCAGGTAATGACATCTTGATTGCAGCTAAGGCTTTCTTTTTAAATTCATATATTCTCTTTTTTGCCTCTGACATCTTAACATAGGCAGTGACCCGTTGTCTGCCTTCAAAATCATGAGTTGGGTTTACGTACCCATCTTGAATACAGATCCACATCCGTGTGTCCTGATGAGGTAATGCGAGATGTAATTCAGAACAGTAATCCGGGATGGTCCGAAATCAATACTAAAGATCCGAGATGCACTGTTTTGATCCGAGATGCTTCCCAATTTATCCGAGATGCTTCCCAGTTTATCTGAAATACACTGTTTTGATCCGAGACGCAATTCTGATGATCTGAAATGCTTGTTGTTCATCCAAAAACAGCAGCAAAACCCTAGAACAGCCATCAAAACATCCAAAACCCAATTTTTTCTACAGTAACGATTCTGAACCGAGCAAATCAAGAGCCTAAAGCTCTCAAACCAAGTGAAGGTCCCCTAATCTGTATGGATTAAACATAACGTCTATCCGATCTAGAATGCGAAATCCTCTAGATCAGATTTACCAAAAAACGAGTAAAAACAAGATTATAATTAAACCGATCTTCTATTGATTATCCAACACGAATGTTTACAATCAACTCAAGACATAAGAAATCTCTCAGCCACTCTCTGTAGATTTCTCATACCTCTCTCTAAAGTGATTAACTGAGTAACCTAAACCCTAATGCAAAACTCTGTTTATATAGAGATAGATTTGCAACTGGGCTAGGGTTTAAACACATGGGCTGCGAATTGGGCTAGGCCCAATTCGCCTACCCCTCCCTATAATGTGGGTCTAGTTTGGCCCAATCACTCCTAATCAACTACTACAATTCTAAACCCACTAACCGTTTATTGTTCTACCAATTACAAGATACCAAAGACCAAATCTAAAAGTTGTTGTCACAAATGCACCAACACACATGGAATTGCATGCGGATTCAAAAATGATGTCATCCACATAAGTTTGGACAAGCATCGAATCATTTCCTCTCCATTCTAAAAACAAAGTTTTTGTCAATTTTACCTCTTGTAAAGCCTATGGATAAGAGAAATGTGGAAAGAGTTTCATACCAGACTCTAGGTGCTTGTGTCAAGCCATATAAAGCTTTATTTAGCTTGTAAACATGATCTGGATAAAAATCATCTTCAAAACTAGGGGGTTGGCATACATATACCTCTTCCTTGATTTTGCCATATAGGAAAGCACACTTGATATCCATTTGATACACCTTGATTTTGTGGTTGGTAGCAAAGGCTAAGAATAATCTGATGGCCTCAAGTCTTGCAACAGGAGCAAATGTTTCATCATAATCAATGCCCTCTTCTTGTCTATTAGCCTTGAAGCACAAGCATAGCTTTTTTTTTACAACAATGCCCCTTTCATCTGTTTTGTTCTTGAAGACCCATTTTGTGCATATGGGACATACATCCTAAGGCAATGGTATAAGTCCTACTGTTTCTTTGAACTGTAAGAGCTCTTCTTGCATGGATTCTACCCAACTGTTGTATTTTAGTGCCTCTTGGTACTTGACAGGTTGTGTGAGTGATAGAAAACCAGCAAAAGACAAAGGTTTTGGGATTGACTTCTTGTGAGAACCCCTTCATTGTTTTTACCAATAACTTGGTCTGGTGGGTGATTTTTAAGGTAGATCAGATCTCCCTTGTATGGAATTATGGCATTGAGAGGTGAAGGCTGTAGATGGGAATCATCTGAGCTAACATCGGTTGCCAATTTTGAAGAGCCAACATCTATTTGAAATGGAGGTGGAGGGATAGGTCGGATAGGTGTAAATATGAGTTGACTTTTGTTCACAGAAAGTGGACTTTTATCAATAGGGGTTTCACTTGATGAACTTGCAGTGATTTGAGGGTCAACAACAGTTGATGCAGTAGTGGCAGAGTTTTGACAGTTGTTTGAACAGTTGTTCCTCTGGAAGTGGAAGTGACTTTGTATTGTGGAACCACAATGTCATATTCATAATCTTGATGGAAAGATTGTGGTGTACCTGTTGTGTTAGTCTTGACAGACACATCTGTAAATGTAAATTTATCTAGATCAAATAATTCAGCAGGGTTTGCTGGGATTCTAAATGAAGAAAGTTCATTGAACTTTACGTTCAAGGTCTCTTCCACACACCTAGTCCTTGTGTTAAATACTTTATAGGCCTTGGCAGTGGTTGAGTATCCCAGAAAATAACCACAATCTACTTTGGCTGCAAATTTTGAAATCGAATCTTTTAAGTTTAAAATGAAACATGGGCAGCCAATGATTTTGAAATATGAGATCAGAGGTTTGATCTTGTACAGAGTTTCATAGGCAGTCTTTTGATGCATGGGGTTAATTAAAACTTTGTTCGGTGTATAGCAAGCAGTGTTTATAGCCTCCCAAAAAGACAAGGGTAAACCTAAGTCTACAAACATTGTTCTAGCAGCTTCAACTAGAATTCTATTTTCCTTTCAACCACCCCATTCTGTTCTAGTGTCCTTGGGATGTTGTATTGCCTCACAATCCCTTTTAACACACAGAATTCATCCAACTCCTTATTCTAAACGTTGTTCCATTATCACTCCTAAAGATTTTTACTAGCAAGTCAAATTGCTTTTCAACTTGAGTTGCAAACACTGACTTGTTTTGGACTCTTCAATGGATTTGTATGAACTTTTATGTTGTTTGCCTTTTAAACAGGAAACACAATGTTCATCATAAGTGAGTTGTTTTGATGGAAGACCTCTTACAAGACCTGTTTAGAGAATGTGGTAATAGTTTTGAGATTTGTGTGACAAAGTCTTCTATGCATAGTTTTGTCTCTTTATTTGAGGCAACTGAGAATAGACGTGCATTAGACATTGGATTATCTTTCAACATATTAACCATATACACATTGCCACTCCTATGAGTAACAAGCTGTGCTTTGCTCTCAGAATGATTATTTCAATCTTTTTAACCACTTCTGGCCCAACAATCTGACAATGCTTCTTAGTGAAGAATGACCCATAACCTTTGTCACTCATTTAAGAATAACTAAGAAGATTGAAATTAAGATTGTCAATAAGATTGACATTTTCAAACCTTAGGTTCCCTGCTTGAACTGTCCCTGAACCCAATACCTTTTCTTTTGAATTGTTACTAAATGATATATTGGCCCTCCATGTGCTAGAAAATATTTGAGAAGGGCTCTACATCCTGTCATGTGCCTGGAGCCTCCACTATCTACATACCATAAACTATCAGCGCACATAGAAACTCCCTTCACATCACTAACATGTTAGTTTTGGTGAGTGTCCAAACCCAAAATGGCTTTAGATGGGGTCATAGACATGTCAGCCTCAAGTCCAGGAGAATGGTCAGAGTTTTGAATAGATTTTTGAAACATCTGTTGTGAGCCATTTCATGTCAAATTATTATAACCATGAGGATGCTTGTTTACTCTTGGCTTTGAGGGTCTTTTGTAGACCTCATAGCCAAGTGGTACACTCTTAAGCTGGTTGGCCATATCCTCTTGGAATTTTATTAGCTAGTGGTGCATCTGTTACCTGAACCTCTCTAGGAATAGAGATTATATTCAATTGTTTGGTAACAGATGTTTGGACTGGGGTAAAGGTCTGTTTGGTCTTTTCTTTTATTGAACTCTCAAGTATTTTAGATTTATACTCATTTCTTTTACATCAAAAGTTTTGAGATAAACACACTCTTGAGTTTTGTGGTTTTTCTTACCATAGATGGTATAATGAGGTGCATCAATAATCACACTTGTTTTGTTAATATCATATACTTTTAGAAGAAAACAGTTTTTAGTAATATGATTCTTCTTTTCACAAAAATCACAAAACAAGTTTGTTATCTTTCCTTTCTTAATCCCTTTTTCACCCTTTTTGTCAGTAGATGATAAAATATCTGCTGGAAGGTCATTTAAGGAATGATCTTCACTTGAGGTGCTTTTACACCTTCAATGGTTGAAAAAAATCCATTGGCTTAAAATTTTCAAGAATGTCACACTCATCTAACCAGGTAGGTTTGAATTGGTATTTCTCAATCTCCTCAAAAGTTGAGAATCCTTTTAGTCTTTCTAAAATAATTTTCTTACCATTTGGTTCAGTGACTTTTTTTTCTTAACCAGCCAAATTTGTTGGAATAATTTCAACCAAGCCACAATCATTTATAGCAGTGTTTTGAAAAACTTAGTCATTTTTTTCTGAAACCTACACCAAATTTTACATTGCTTTGATTTGTGCTTCCAACATCAACTCATAACCTTTGCAGGACTCTACCCATTTCTCACAAGTGAACTGGGTAGATTCAAGCACCTTTTTACAACTTTGATATTTTCTATCATTGTTTGGAGTTAATCCTTGGTCATGCTTGATTCGTGTTTGAGACTGCTGGTTTCACTATCCTTTTCTAAAAAATTTATTTTAACTCTTTTATAAGTTTTTCAAACTGTATTTCAATCATTTAAGATATTGTTTCAAATATTTTCATTCACCTCTTTAATGTTAGCAATAGCAATAATACATTTGTCTAAACATTAGTCTTTAGGCACTTGAGGTGATATCTAAGCAGCAACCATCATGGTACAATCACACTCTCAGTCACAAACACTTGAATCCCATTGATCAGACAGAGAATTTATCATTTCTTCACCAACCTTTTCTTCACCAATAGTTTCTTCCGTAACATCTACTATAACATGCGTTTCAACATTTTCACAAACCACATAAATATTAGACACCACTTCCTCAGATTCATTCCCCTCCAAAATAGTGTCTAGTGCCATAAAACAAATATTTTCAGTTTTCTTATCAGAATTAGCAACTAGAGCAAAATTTTCATCAGTGAGTTCCTCAGGTAAGCTACTCCAATCAACAAAGCCTTGTGTAAAGAAGCTCTGTTGACTGGTCTCTACCTGAGTGGAGGTTTGTGTAGCTTGTGGTGCAGGTTGCACTTGGACCTGAGGAGCTGAGGCTTGAACATACTGTATCTGAGGAACTGTGGTTTGGACACACTGGACATGAACAATGTTTAAAGGGTGTGCAATATGAGCAGGGGTGTATTGGGAATAATGGACAATGTTTTGAGTGTTTTAAGGTTTAGGACTTGGATGTGTAATTATAGGGCCATTTGTTTGGCTCCTGTATTCTCTAGCAAAATGACCTAGCCTATTACACTTATAACACTTTATTTTTGACTTATCCAACCCAACTTTTAAACCCCCATGCAACCCTGGAAACTTTCTACCAGTTTTCTTGTAAAACTTGCTAGTCCTAACACTCAGCAAGGCCAATTGGTGCAAGATGTCCATTTCTTCTAAATCAACAGGGTCAAAATGTTTAAGATCACTTAACTCAAAAGATAAGTTGTCAGAAACTTGGTTTTCCCCATTTGCTACAAAAGCATAATTGGGTGAGTAAGAATTAGAGTCGAAATATCCATTAGATGTTATATCAATAAATGATCAAAACTCTGATCCTTACTACCACCAGAGGTTTCTTCTTGACCCAAAAGTGTTGTACTACCAAAAGAACAGTCATCAGCAACTTTTCCTGACACTTGTAGCTTCTTTTTCTGGTTAAGCTCTCTCTCATAAGTGAGAAGCCTACCATGAAGCTGAGTCAAACTCATCTCCTTGAACCCAACAGCAGTTCAAGTTACAAAAGCAAAACTATCCCATTTTTTTGGTAATGATCTTAAAAATCTGCTATTCAAGGTTGAATTAGGATAATTAACATTTACCAGTTTTAATTCACACGATTAGACAACTAAACCTTTCAAATTGCTGAGTTAATGATTCTCCTTAACATGACAAATGTTTCATACTATTAGTTTAAAACTTCACGATTGTTTTCAATAATCTCCACTATCCCACCAAATTGTTCTTTCAAAGCATCCCACAACTCCTTTGTACTGTTACAATGTAATCGGCCAGCATAGATATCATTTGGCAAAGCCGTAGCTAGATACTAAATGCCTTTGCATCTAACTTGATTTTCTGAAAATCTTGCTCAGAGCAGTTTTTAGGATTCTTTGGAACTTGAAATTTAGGGTCTTCAGCACTCGGTACCATCAGAACACGAGGTCCAAAGATAACCGATTTCCAGCAACCCGTATTTTGTTGTGCAAGTATGTAACCCATCGTCTTTGCTAGATATCATATTCTGATCTGACAAGGATCGAAGGTTTATACATGGTGTAGTGTTGTGTGAATCTTGTGGATTTTTAGACATTTCTGATTGTTACAAATAGGTTTTTGTTTAAAAATACTTTGAACATAAATAAAGTTTTACTTTGTTTTCAATACAACAAACAAACGAATCAGTAGTGAGAGCTGATCTGTTTATATCAAATTGATTGTGAAATCGAATTTGATTGACCAAGCTCTAATACCAATTGTTAGGATCTGAGTTTGATATTGTTGTGATTGTTTAAGATGAAATCAAATGAAAGAACATAAAATAAAATGATAAGTGCAGCGGAAATAATAAACTTTCAAATCATAACAATAGAGACATTGTTTTCATCAACATGCTTTTGTAAACTTTGATTCACATATGCATGCAAATATTACAACTCCCCCTCAGCCTAAGATCACTCTACTTTGTTCTACAGAAATATTAGAAGGAAAGTGATGAATAGAACAGTATATGCACTGCTCTATTTATAGTACAAAGCAAACCACTGTGGCATCTTAGGCTGACGTCACCTTGACATTGACATCTAAGAAACTAATAAACTCTAACATCTACAAAGCTAAAACACTGTTATGTTAATATACAAAACTTTGTTGATCTAGCTCTGATGATAGAAACTCTGATGAGCTTTAACCTCTGTTGGTCTAGCAAACCTTTGCTTCAACAGTCTTTAATTCTTCAAATAGCAGACTTTCTCTCTGACAGACCTTAGACTATAATTAGAGCTTGTATCCAACAGACTTTGTAGAGTAGACCTTAGATTCAACAGACCTTGAGTAGCAGACGTTGATGTCTTTGCCTTTGGAGGGGAGCAGATCTTCTAAACATTGTTTATTTAAGGATCAGATATTATAGATTATTTTGGCTTTCCAATCATCTGTTCTTTTATAGGGTTCAATAGATCCAATAAACCTACCCATCCGGGCCCACTGGAAAGTGTAATAGGTTGGTATTAGAGCTACAATTTGAGCAAATTAGACACTAGCCTTTTGTGTCTCCTACATCTGATTGACGCTCCGATGATACCTCACAAGCTAAGTGAGCAGCAGTAATAACAAGAAGTCGCGTCATGGCAAGTAAATATGCTGAAATTCCATTCCTTTATACAACGCTCTCTCATTCTGGAAAAAGCAGAAAAAGGAACCACTTTGCCCGATTCTTCCTAAGAGCCCTATAATCACGAGCTTTGGAAACTCGATTTCTAATTATCCAAACTCATCTGGTAAACTAAATTATACTATATAAATTTGGCAGATGTTGCTAGTAATATTCTAACTTATGATATATACTTGGAGGCTATAATTCATGCCTCCATTTCTCCCATTCCTTAAACAACTGGTAACCAATAAAGTCCTCTACCTGATCATCTGGAGCATAACATTGATTTTTATTTTAGTGCTGAACTTTGTATGATAAAAGCACCATATGGTGATTGGCAGTATCTTAGTTGTACCATAGATTGCTTTCATGCCTTGCCAGCATGAAAGATTAATGCATGGAACCACTAAGATCTCCCAACAATCATATTGTACTAAAATAAACTAATAGTAAGCATTTAAATTATTATTTTGGCTATATCAATGCCACAAAAATAATCTTTGATTTTATGGAGCCTTTTTATTTTATTCCTTCACAAATTATGAAGATCACATTTTATTGCTCCTACCATATCAAATAAATTTCTTAATTGCTAACAAATAGACGAAGGCCAAAGCACATGCTCCCACCAATGATAGTGGTTGAGTGGGTTTGGTAGTGGAAAACTATTTCCTTCATACCAAAATATATATAAACATAGTCTCCCATTAATGATGGTGGTTGAGAGGGTGTGTTTGCTAGTAAAAATTTTTACCTTAAAATCAAATATATGAAATGCTAAGAAAAGCCAAAATAAAGTCCATAGGCTAAGACAAATTGGTCAAAAGCCCGCGAGCAGTCAAGCAAATATCTGCCTCTCTCAACTTTACTGGTCCACTAGTTCTTACACGAGTAAGACTAGTAGATTGACCATGACAAAATAAGAGACTATGGCTAAAGCACATATTCCCACCAATGGTAGTGGTTGAAAAGGGTGATGGTAGTGGAAAATTGTCCCTCACACCAAAATATATAAAACTTATAGGTGCTAACTAAAAAGCCAAAATAATGTCTCTAGGGAAATATAGCCAATTATAAATAAAAGTCCATTACCAACTGCGGTGAGTGAGGCTAATAAATCTAAAACGTATAGATCTGCAAGATCTAATGCAAATAAATCTAAAAACGATCTAAGACTAGTAGATCTAAATGAATATTTTGTCTCACATAAACCCTCAGACTTCAAGGGAAATTATGGAGACGTCGATGCCATGAAGTGGCTCGGCGAGATAGAAATCATTATAGATATAAGTGAATATGTTGTATATGAAAAGCAATCAAATATGCATCGCATTCCACTTAGGAAGATGTGCTAACTTGGTGGAAGGCACTGTTCCAATCCACTAGCAAGGTTGCACTGTACGACCTAAATTGGCCTAAATTCGTGGGACTAATCCGCGACACATATTGTCCACCTTATGTGGTGGAGAAAGTTGAATCTGACTTTCTGAACCTGACAATGAAAAGTCTCAACTATCGAGCTTAAGTATATGATTACTGTGACATCCCGGCTTTTCAGGTATCTTAAACGCGCTACTTCACGGTTATTCTATTCCTACGCTGATTTAATTGGAGAATTAAATTACACGCTCGCAATAACTACGCTAACTTTGTGAATCTATTGGGTGAATTACGTGCTATGTGTTATTAGACGTTTGTAGATTTGGTGGATTATTATATCACGCTTTGATTTCGCGATTATTAGTTATAAAAACTTAATAAATAAATAGCCGAACCAAACCGAGCCGCGAAACGTGTCGACCTCACCTCCTTGCGGCCCAAGGAACTAACCTAAACTTGAGGCCCAAGCCACTGACCCAAACCCCCCCCCTTTGCGGTCGCGCGCCCCCACTCCCATCTCCTTCTTTTCCCTTGTGCTATATATTTGTATGTATACATGTTATAGTTTCAAAAAAAAACAACAAACCCTAGTCCCAAGGAGAACCGACGGCAGCCCCCCCCCCCTCTCTCACGATAGCAAGCCCTACAACTCCCGGATTGATTCCAATCTTGTTCCGGTTCGCTAATCATCATCGTTTCAAGGTTAGGGTTTAATTGTTTTGCGATTCACATTAGGGTTTGTATAATCTTGATCATGATTGTGTGTAATGGTAGGATTATTAGTATGATAAGTGTTGTGATTTATGATTAGTTTGGATGATTGTACGAATCTTTGCGATTGTGATGTTATGATGAATACGAAAATCATAGGCTGTGTTTTAGTGATAAAGATCATGTTATATAATTAGGGTTTTCATGAATATTGATATACATGATGATATTTGACAAATAAACCTGTTGTTAATCATTATTATTAAGCGTCATGATCGTTTAAGCATGTTCTAATGCGATAAAAGTCGAAATTGTTTGCTGAATGACATTTACAGCCAACTTCAATTGGCTGTAACCTGATCATTATTTATCGAAAAGTGGATTTTCTGAAGCCTAAAACGTGTTTTTTTAAAAACTCTTCTAATGGTGCCGGATTCATTTTTTCTGAGGTCGTTTGCTATTTTTAAGTGGTCATTTAGTGCAGCAGCTGAAGCTGCGTAAATTCTGCAAAATTTTCTAGTTGTTTATCGAGTCGGATCTCATAGTCTGTGAGGGTTGGATCACGAAATTTGTACAGTAACTGGAGACGGGAATTTCCGGAAAACTCCCACTGGAATTTTGTTAATTGGATGAACGATGATTTTTAAATAATTTTTCCCGTGGACTGCAGTCAGAAAGCGACGAATCTGACTGCAGCCTAGTATATAAATGTTTATAAATAATTGGTAAAGTGTTATACTTGAAAAGCTTACATAAAATTCTACAGTTTAGTTGACACCTCCTGTAAAAAAAATTGGAATTTTTGGAACGTTGGAACTATTTTATAAAAATCCTTGAAAACAGCCCAGTTATGAGCGTACAAGCTGAAACATGATAACTTGTGTTTGTGTGTACCAAAGTGTTGTATGAGTTAATCTGTATTTATGACAAGTTGGTTTGATCATTATTTTTGGTATGATGATACTTTGCATGCATGATTGTGTTTTTGAATTGGTTATTACGTGGCCGCACTGTGTGTTAGTTATGCGTAGGGTTTTGTATCAGTGTGTTCACACACTAACTTTAAATCAGTTGACATGTTAGGACGCGATTAGCGGTCCCATCATTTGCTACTTTTGTGTTACTCTAACCGAGCAATTAAAGGTGAGTTCCACGGCCCCTATTTTATCCGGTTTTAAACAACAGGGGGAGAAACATGTATACACTCTATAACTCTATCTTTTACGTTATGCAAAATTAACGTCGTTAAACTACTCGGTAACTAAGTTAATGTTAATGTACGTTATGGTCACTAAGTAGCTATATCACGGAAGTCCTCAACAAACTCTCGGATCGTTAGTATTGGGTTAGATAGCGGGGAAATTATAAGCAGTACTACTGGGCCCGACAAGCCCCACCGAGCTAGTCACGCTAGCCGACCGGGAATGGTCAACAGGTGATTAATTTGGCCTAACTTTCGCCATGGTCAGTGATAGGCCTGGCAACACTGAGGCAACAACAGTCAGCTTCGATCGCGAACTCTTATGTGACGTAACTTTAGGCTCGCTACCTACATGTTAACATTGAACTTAATTACGAACCAACATTATTATTCCGGGTTAGGAATAATGGAACTATATCGTTATCCCAGGGTTAGGGATAACGGGGAAAGCAAAACATTTAACCGAACTTGTGAAATTATAAAAACCTGTGAACTCACTCTTCTTTAATGTTGACACTTGTTTCTTTACATGTTTCTCAGGACGCTAGGAGCGCTAGGTGCACTCACTTGCATTTGATCAAGACATTTTTATCGAGTCTTATTTACGAATATTGTTTGGGATTTTTGGTTTTGGCGTTTATGTTGGCGCCCGTTACTTTACTTTACTCTAATGCTTCCCCTAAACTTTGAAACTAATGCTTCCGCTAAACTTTGAAACTAAGATAATTTGAAAATAACTATAAATGGTTAAACAAATGTTTTTGGAAAATGTTTAAATAAATCATATAGAGTCGTTCGATATTACTAGTGTCTCAGATTCTGGTTTGTTCACACGCCTCGCGGTAAAACTCCGCAAGTGAAAATTGAGGGTGTGACAGATTGGTATCAGAGCTTCTAGCTATGGAGAACCAGGTTTGCATTAAAAGTAGACCTAAACTATAGCTGTTACACGACACTAGACTTTGTTGGCACCGAACTGTGATATCTTTTTATGTGTGATACTACAACTGTTTTATGTAAGATATATATGTATCATGTGATGCACGCAACTCGTAACTAACTACACCAACCCAACAGGCAATGTCATCATCATCATCTGACAAATCTCGACAATCAAGGGCACCGGGGAAGGCACCCATGGTCGAACCTTCACCACCTCATGGCGTGGAGACACGCTCAGCTGCTAGGAAAAGACTCGCTCTAGGAGGGGAGTCGTCCTCCCGTCCGACCACCGCTATACCGGTCGAACCGGTCAACTCGTTAGGAGTAGGGGAAGATCTACTTAGGGATATGTTAAAGAAACAACAGGAACAACTAGAGAGAATGCAGGAGACTATCGAAGCACAAGGATGGATGATACGTCAACTAACTGGTAAAACTGGAAGGCTCGAGGAAGAGCAACATGAGAATAGGAAAGTTCGAAACATTTTAGCTAAGGATCTTCGTGCTGAGCAGCTTAGGGCTGACTAGCTCGAAGACAGAGTTCTTGAGTCCAGTTGGAGGATTCAAGAACTGGAGCAGAATCAAGCACCTATCCCAGTACCCGCACCAGCATCGGCCCCTCCAGCACCGGTAGAGGAAGAAGAGGAGGATCCAGAGGAAGACCCAGAGGAGGATCCAGAGGAAGACCCGAAGGAGGATCCAAAGGAAGAGGAGCCGGAACAGGACCCGGCTGTTGAAGCTGAAAACGCCGCAGAGGATGACGGCAAAGATAGCGACTTGGGAGATGGAGACGTAGAAGACTGACTCGTCTCGCCAATCCCTGCTTTGTTTTCTTTAGTTTGTTTGTTTCCACTTATGTTTGAACTTGAAATTTTATAATTAAACTGAGATGTTTGGTTGGTATTTTGTGAGACATTGCAATTTATTTAATCGAATGTTCCTTTTGATTGTTTAATTTGTTGGGTTGACATAACTTGTGTGATGATTGAAGTGTGGAATATGATAACTATATTGGATATATATACTTATCGGTGTGTGTTTGTGTTGTCTTGCGAAGATCTGAAATGGCAACTGGACGTTGCGGAAACCTCAACATGTCATCTGAAGAATTGGCCGCATTGACCAAGAACACGTGAATGCTGCTCTGGCAGGTGTTCAAAACCCACCAGCAGGTAACCATTATTAAATTTTCATGGAAAACTAATAGTTGGGCTAGTAGACTTTTTCGCTGACTACCTATCCTCTGTCTCCAGGAGGGGGTCTTAACCCCTACAAGATGTTCCTTGATGCAAAACCGAGCAAGTTCACAGAGTGCAAAAGGACCCATAGGACTGGTCCGTTGGATTGAAAAGTCCGAATCGGTGTTCGAGATGTGCAATTTCCTTGAGGCCAATAAGGTCAAGTATGCTGCCTCAACGTTGGAAGATGGGGCATTAACCTGGTGGAACGCACAAGTCCAAACGCGTGGACTTGTTGCGGCGAACGCAATGGCCTGGACCGAGTTTAAGGCCCTAATCAAGGAGGAATACTGTCCGCGGGACAGAGTTCAGCAGTGGGAGCAAGCGTTATGGAACCACAAGATGGTAGGGTCTGAAATTGAAGCGCATACGGCAAAACATCATGATCTGGTGTTCCTATGTCCCGATCTGGCAAACCACCGTCAAAAAACGACCTGAGTTTTATCTTGGGGTCTGGTCCCCTGAGATCCAGGGCATGGTAATGTCTAGCAACCCTACGACAGAGCATCAAGCGATTAGGCTAGCGCATAAACTCACCGATAAGGCGGTGGAGCAAAGGAAGTTGCCACCTCGGGGTGCAACTGAAGTTGTCCCTGATAACAAAAGAAAATTTGAAGACTCACCTGCTCGACAGTCTTCGTCAGCCCAGCCACAACAAGGAAACCAGAAGCGGTCCAACAATTTCAACAACAATCGGGGTCACAATAATCAGTCTCCCAACAACACCCAGAACTCAAGCGGCTATGCGGGTCGAAAGCCGCAATGTAACCGTTGTAACCTCCATCATCATGGCCCTTGTGCCGGAAATCGCTGCCAACGATGTGGCAAACCGGGACACGCGCAAAGGATTGTCCCGGGGAAATCATGTCTCGACAAAATCCGAATCAGCACCAGGGTCAACAGCAAGGTATTAACCGGGGGGTGCTATCAGTGCGGTAGCACTGCCCATTTCAAGCGAGACTACCCGCAGCTTCGCAACAAACAACAACAACAACAATAACAACAATGGCAACAATGGAAATGGTGGCACATGAGGTGCCAAAGGCCGTGCATTCACGCTGGGCCGCGGAGAGGCCAGAAACGACTCGAACATGGTCACTGGTAAGTTTCCCCTTAACGATCATTTTACTACCGTACTTTTTGATACGGGTGCGGATAAGAGTTTTATATCTGAGTCTTTTAGGAAGAACCTAAATCTCACGCCTAAACCCCTAGAGACCCCTTACGTCATAGAACTAGCCGATGGTAAATTGTAGATGTGACCCATTTAGTAACCGGCTGTCAACTTAAACTCACGGGTCACACCTTTACCATTAATCTGATGGCAACTACCCTGGGTAGTTTTGACGTGGTAGCCGGAATGGACTGGCTATCCGACGTCCGAGCTGAAGTTCTCTGTTTCGAGAAAGCTATCCGTATTCCGCTCTCTAACGACGAAGTCTTGATGGTGCAGGCGAGAAGGCAGGCGCCGTCACAAACATCATCTCTTACATGCAAGCTCAGAAGTATCTTCGGAGAAAGAACTCCTTCGCTTTGCTCGCACTGGTCACCGAGCAGCCTAAGGACGAGAAGCGGATTGAAGATATACCCGTCGTCCGTGACTTTTCCGATGTGTTTCCAGAGGAGTTACCTGGTCTTCCACCACATCGACAAGTGGAGTTTGAAATCGAATTGGCGAACCATGCGACTCCTATCGCCAAGGCCCCGTACCGCCTAGCTCCAGCAGAGCTGCAAGAGCTGTCTACCCAACTTTAGGAATTGTTGGAAAAAGGATTTATCCGACCCAGACTTCGCCATGGGGAGCTCCGATCCTTTTTGTCAAGAAAAAGGACGGGACCTTCCGCATGTGCATCGACTACAGGGAACTCAATAAGGTTACCGTCAAGAACCGATACCCATTACCTCGCATCGACGATCTCTTCGACCAGCTTCAAGGGTCAAGCTACTACTCCAAGATTGATCTACGGTCCGGTTATCACCAGTTACGCGTCAGGGATGAGGGATATCTCCAAGACGGCATTTCGTACTTGGTATGGCCATTATGAGTTTTGGTCATGCCCTTCGGTCTCACAAATGCACCCGCGGTGTTCATGGACCTCATGAACCGCGTGTGTAAGCCGTATCTCGACAAGTTTGTCATCGTGTTCATCGATGATATACTCGTCTACTCTAAGGTGAAGAAGAACATGCTGAGCATCTACGATTATTGCTGGAACTACTTCAACAGGAGAAACTGTATGCCAAGTTTTCGAAATGTGATTTCTGGATTCGGAAGTTCAGTTCCTCGGGCATATCATGAATGAAAAGGGTATACACGTTGATCCCGCCAAGATCGATGCTATCAAGAACTAGGAAGCACCCAGGACACCGACAGAGATCCGCCAATTTTTGGGTTTGGCTGGTTACTACAGACGCTTCATCGAGGGATTTTCCAAGATCGCACAATCGCTTACCACTCTCACCCAGAAGGGCACCAAGTATGTTTGGGGTGACAAGCAGGAGGCAACATTTCAATTGCTGAAGCAGAAACTTTGCAGTGCACCCATTTTGTCCTTGCCAGAAGGGACAGATGATTTTGTGGTATATTGTGACGCTCCATTCAGGGATTGGGATGCGTACTCATGCAACGTGATAAGGTCATCGCGTATGCATCCCGACAGTTGAAGGTTCACGAGAAAAACTACACAACACGTGAACTGGAATTGGGAGCAGTTGTGTTTGCACTTAACATTTGGAGATACTATCTATATGGAACAAAGTGCACAATCTACACGGATCACAAGAGCCTCCAGCATATCTTTGACCAGAAGAAGTTGAACATGCGACAGCGTCGCTGGGTCGAACTCCTGAACGATTATGAATGTGCCATTCGGTATCACCCGGGTAAGGCTAACGTGGTAGCTGATGCCCTCAGTAGAAAGGAGCACTTGAAACCTCATCGGGTACGAGCACTACAGTTCACAATTCATTCTGTGTTACCCGAACAGATACGCACGCGCAGCTAGAAGCAGTTAAGGAAGAAAACATCAAGGCCGAATCTGTGGGAAAGATGGAACGCGATTGGGAAGTGAAACCCAATGGTGCCCGGTATTTCATGAATCGTATATGGGTACCTCTCTACGGAGACCTCAGGAAGCTAGTTATGGACGAAGCACACAAATCCCGATACTCTGTCCATCCTGGTTTGGATAAGATGTATCAAGACCTTAAAGCCGCGTACTGGTGGCCCAACATGAAAGCGGATATAGCCACCTACGTGAGCAAGTGTTTGACTTGTGCGAAAGTCAAGGTGGAATACCAGAAGCCATCAGGGCTACTTCAACAACCTGAGATCCCAGTGTGGAAATGGGATCAAATCTCGATGGACTTTATCACTAAACTCCCGCGAACTCGGGTGGTTGCGATACCATCTGGGTAATCGTGGATCGTCTAACTAAGTCCGCACACTTCCTAGCGATCAAAGAAACAGATAAGATAGATAAGTTGACTCGCATCTACATAAGGAAGTAGTTTCTCGGCACGGGGTGCCAACGTCCATCATCTCAGACAGAGATGCTCGTTTCACGTCCAACTTTTGGCAGTCACTTCAGAAAGCGTTGGGTACATATGAGCACAGCTTATCACCCTCAGACGGATGGTCAAAGTGAAAGGACCAATCAGACCTTGGAAGACATGCTTAGGGCATGTGTGGTAGACTTCGGGAACAGTTGGGAAAATCCATCTGCCTTTAGTGGAATTCTCGTATAACAACAGTTACCATACGAGTATTCAAGCGGCACCATTTGAAGCATTATACGGTCACAAATGTAGATCACCGGTCTGTTGGGCAGAAGTCGGTGACAGTCAACTCAAGGTCCTGAGTTGATACTTGAGGCTACTGAAAGTATTGTGCAAATCAGAAACCGCATGGCAGTAGCACGAGATCGACAGAAAAGCTACGCTGATCAACGACGCAAACTGCTCGAATTTCAAGTAGGCGACCGCGTCCTACTGAAAGTGTCACCCTGGAAGGGTGTAATCCGTTTTGGGAAACGAGGTAAACTAAACCCACGGTACGTAGGCCCATTCGTGATCTCGAAGCGTATCGGGCCCGTAGCTTATCAGTTAGACCTTCCTGCCGAAACTCATGGAGTTCACAACGTTTTTCACGTGTCCAATCTGAAGAAGTGTCTATCAGATGAGACCCTAGTTATTCCATTGGATGAGATTCAAGTGGATGAGCAACTGCATTTTGTGGAACAATCTATCGAGATCATGGATCGTGAAATTAAGACTCGAAGTCACAGCAAGATACCGATTGTCAAGGTTCGTTGGGACTCTAAGCGTGGACCGGAGTTCACGTGGGAAAGAGAGGACCAAATGAAAAGCAAATACCTACTCCTTTTTGCAACTGAGCAGCAATCTGACGTTACCACCAACTAAATTCGGGACGAAATTCTTTCAACATGGGGATGATGTGACAGCCTGGGAAATTCTTGTATCATTGCTAACAAACTGAATCTTTGTGCGTTGCATTCTAAACCGCGTTTACTCAATTTTCGGGACGAAAATTCTTTCAACATGGGGATAATGTGACATCCCGGCTTTTCAGGTATCTTAAACGCGCTACTTCACGGTTATTCATTCCTACGCTGATTTAATTCGGAGAATTAAATTACACGCTCGCAATAACTACGCTAACTTTGTGAATCTATTGGGTGAATTACGTGCTATGTGTTATTAGACGTTTGTAGATTTGGTGGATTATTATATCACGCTTTGATTTCGCGATTATTAGTTATAAAAAAATAATAAATAAATAGCCGAACCGAACCGAGCCGTGAAATGTGTCGACCTCACCTCCTTGCGGCCCAAGGAAGTAACCTAAACTTGAGGCCCAAGCCAATTACCCAAACCCCCCACCCCCTCTTTGCGGTAGCGCGCCCCCACCCCCTCCTCTTCTTTTCCCTTGTGCTATATATTTGTATGTATGCATGTTATAGTTTCAAAAAAAAAACAACAAACCCTAGTCCCAAGGAGAACCGACGGCAAGCCCCCCCCTCCTCACGATCGCAAGCCCTACAACTCCCGGATTGATTCCAATCTTGTTCCGATTCGCTAATCATCATCGTTTCAAGGTTAGGGTTTAATTGTTTTGCGATTCACATTAGGGTTTGTATAATCTTGATCATGATTGTGTGTAATGGTAGGATTATTAGTATGAAAAGTGTTGTGATTTATGATTATTTTGGATGATTGTGTGAATCTTTGCGATTGTGATGTTATGATGAATACGGAAAATCATAGGCTGCGTTTTAGTGATAAAGATCATGTTATATAATTAGGGTTTGCATGAATATCGATATACATGATGATATTTGACAAATAAACCTGTTAATCATTATTATTAAGCGTCATGATCGTTTAAGCATGTTCTAATGCGATAAAAGTCGAAAACTGTTTGCTGAATGACATTTACAGCCAACTTCAATTGGCTGTAACCTGATCATTATTTATCGAAAAGTGGATTTTCTGAAGCCTAAAACGTGTATTTTTAAAAACGCTTCTAATGGCGCTGAATTCATATTTTCTGAGGTCGTTTGCTATTTTTAAGTGGTCATTTAGTGCAGCAGCTGAAGCTGCGTAAATTTCAAACTTTGCTAGTTGTTTATAGAGTCAGATCTCATAGTTTGTAGAGGTTTGGGTCATGAAATTTGTACAGTAACTGGAAACGGGAATTCCGAAAAACTCCCACTGGAATTTTGTTAATTGGAAGAACGATGACTTTCAAATAATTTTTCCTGTGGACTGCAGTTAGAAAGCGACGAATCTGACTGCAGCCTAGTATATAAATGTTTATAAATAATTGGTAAAGCGTTAGGACTTGAAAAGTTTACATAAAATTCTACAGTTTAGTTGACACCTCCTGTAAAAAAATTGGAATCTTTGGAACGTTGGAACTATTTTATAAAAATCCTCGTAAACAGCCCAGTTATGAGCGTACAAGCTGAAACATGATAACTTGTCTTTGTGTGTACCAAAGTGTTGTATGAGTTAATCTGTATTTATGACAAGTTGGTTTGATCATTATTTTGGTATGATGATACTTTGCATGCATGATTGTGTTTTCGAATTAGTTATTACGTGGCCGCACTGTGTGTTAGTTATGCGTAGGGTTTTGTATCAGTGTGTTCACACACTAACTTTAAATCGGTTGACATGTTAGGACGCGATTAGCGGTCCCATCATTTGCTACTTTTGTGTTACTCTAACCGAGCAATTAAAGGTGAGTTCACGGCCCCTATTTTATCCGGTTTTAAACAACAGGGGGAGAAACATGTATACACTCTATAACTCTATCTTTTACGTTATGCGAAATTAACGTCGTTAAACTACTCGGTAACTAAGTTAATGTTAATGTACGTTATGGTCACTAAGTAGCTATATCACGGAAGCCCTCAACAAACTCTCAGATCGTAAGTATTGGGTTAGATAGCGGGGAAATTATAAGTAGTACTACTGGGCCCGACAAGCCCCACCCGAGCTAGTCACGCTAGCCGACCGGAATGGTCAATGGGTGATTAATTTGGCCTAACTTTCGCCATGGTCAGTTTTAGCCTGCAACACTGAGGCAACAACAGTCAGCTTCCATCGCGAACTCTTATGTGACGTAACTTTAGGCTCGCTACCTACATGTTAACATTGAACTTAATTACGAACCAACATTATTATTCCGGGTTAGGAATAATGGAACTATATCGTTATCCCGGGTTAGGGAGAACGGGGAAAGCAAACATTTAACCGAACTTGTGAACTTATAAAAACCTGTGAACTCACTCTTCTTTAATGTTGACACTTGTTTCTTTACATGTTTCTCAGGACGCTAGGAGAGCTAGGTGCACTCACTTGCATTTGATCAAGACATTTTTATCGAGTCGTATTTACGAATATTGTTTGGGATTTTTGGTTTTGGTGTTTATGTTGGCGCCCGTTACTTTACTTTACTCTAATGCTTCCGCTAAACTTTGAAACTAACATAATTTTAAAATAACTATGAATGGTTAAACAAATGTTTTTGGAAAACGTTTAAATAAATCATATAGAGTCGTTCGATATTACTAGTGTCTCAGATTCTGGTTTGTTCACATGCCTCGCGGTAAAACTCCGCATGTGAAAATTGAGGGTGTGACAATTACAACTCATTATTGAGGCTAGTCCCCTATCTGATTACCCTGAGTCTAAGCGCATTGGCAGTTATCGAGAACTCGCTCTGGATATCAAAGGGATGGTTAAATCCTCCCAACTTGCTACATTCAGTCTGTTGTATATCTTGCTTTATCTCTCAGTGAAGAGAAATATAGTCAGACTATGAAACTGATCATGAAAACCTAGACTGTAAGGAGCATACCTCCAACTATAATGTCTAAGTTAGATCCATACTTGATTACTCTTAAGTCTAAGCATACTACCCAAAATTTAGAGATGAAAAAATCATCCAATATTGTTACTTCTCGGTCATAAATAAATCTAATCTTTTCCCTAATCGAGAATGAGATTCGGTTAAGAGAGGTTAGGGTTGAATTAGAGCCCAAGGAGGAAAACTGATTTCTTTCATTCAACTTGAACCTATTAATGACAAACCTGAATATAAGGTTTATAGAAAAATGGGAATTCTTGAAATGTCTTCATAAACAATAGAAGGGTTATGGTGCATGCATGAAGCTGACCACAAGGCCCATAATTACAAAAGATTTAGATTGACTAAATCTACCCTCAACATGAAAATAAAGAGCCACTTCAAGGCCAATTATCCTAACCGTGCCACTAACAAAGGTGCCAAGCCAGCTGGCTTACAGTCAACTGCTAGAGAAGCAATTTAAGACGCAGACATCATAATATATACGCTTTCCATTAATAATATTTTATAGTTTGACTTTGGAACTGATCACAGGATCCTAAGTTCTATAAAATACTAGACATACGCTTAAGAACTATAGATCATACTTATGAAGTTAAAGGAAATAACCTTTAAGATTCTAGAAGGATGTTTTATATCAGTTAAGAATCAAAGAATTCCAATTAAACCCTAAGATATAGACTCAAGTTGAATCTGATAGAGCTTTTAGGCATGGATTGGTTATCCCAAAACCGATCCGTATAAAAATCCTCATTTGATAACACACTCACTACCTATGGAGATCGTCACTATGGATTGCTAGAGAAAGCTTTTATGCTTAAGGCATCCAAGAATCAACAGAGAAAACTTGTGGAGTCTACCCTAGATAAGATGGTCGACTTTCTGATTGACACTTTGCCGAGGCACAACAATAGCTAAAATCCCCTACCGCTTAGCCGTATTAGAGATGAAGATATTAAGCACCATCTTAGAAGTATCTTAGAAAATTATAAAATATAGAAATATTGTACAAAATTTCTCTAAGTATGAAACCTTGTTCAGAAAGGCTTAAATTCTTAAAACCTATGATGAAAAAGCGTGGTATCCAATTAGATCCCGCTAAGATTCAAGTTATCAATTGGGAAGCACCCAAAACCTCTACTGAAATCCGCAGCTTCTAAGGATTAGCTGGCTATTATAGAAGATTTATTGAGAACTTCTCTCTAAATGCCACTCCTTTGACTGCATTGACCTCAAGAATGCGAGATTCGACTAGTGTCCTAAATAGAAGGAATCATTTTGAAAAAGAAACTAAGCAATACTCCTGCCTTCATGCTACCTAAATGCATTGAAGACCTTGTAGTGTACTGTGATGTTTCGCACACACGAATGGGTTGCATGCTCAAGCAAAGAGGCAAAGTGATCGCCTATGCATCACAACAACTTAAAGTCCATGGGAAGAATTATAGCACCTATGACTTGGACCTGGGTGCAGATGTGTTTACCCTTACGCTTTGGTAACACTATCTATATGGTGCAAAGTGTATTATATACACTAATCATAAAAGCCTACAATATATATTCAATCAGAAGGATCTTAACATACGACAACACTGTTGGATGGAATACTTTAAACAACTACAAATACGAGATTCGTTACCATCCCAATAAGGCAAATATTGTTGCCATCACTTTAAGCCGGAAAGAGATGATTAAACCTTTGAGAATTAATACTAAGAGCATTGAGCAACAAAATAGCTTGACTGAAAAGCTGTTAGATGCTCGAAAGAAAGCCATGTTAAAGGCAAATACTCCAACTGAAGGATTAGGTGGAACTGTGGAACAATTAACACCTGGAAGGAATAGAATCTTTAAATCCTAATTGATCTACGCACCCTGATACATTTAAGATGTATAAGTATTTAAATAAAGGATTATCATTGGACTCGTATGAAGAAGTCCATTGCCATCAACATAGCTAAGTATTCAACATATTCACCAGTTAAGGTTGAACAATTAGAAAGCTTCTATAGCAAGTAGAAATTTCCCAAATGGAAATGGGAAGTAGGTAATTATGAACCTTATAAATAAAATATCTAGAATAAGTCGTGGCAATGACACGATATGAGTTCTAGTCGATGAACTAACTAAGTTGGCATATTTTTGCCAATAAAAGAGACTTTTAGCTAGAAAGATTTAGCTAAGTCATATGTTGACAATATAATGGAATACCATATTAGTATTAAAGCCGCTTTATTTAAGGGCTCTATGCGGTTAATTATAGAACTCCTGTATACTAGGACGAATAAAGGAGAAAATAAATCATTAAAGCTTAAGATGATACCTAGAACTACGGATAAGATTATACAATTCGTGAAGGACCTAAGATTGCCCAATATTGGCAAAACGACTAAGAAAACGAAAACTCTTAAAATTCTAAATCGGTAAAAGAGGTATGTAAAGGCTTCATCTTAGAAAGGTACTATATGATTTGTAAAGACAGTCAACTTAAGCCCTCAATACATCAAACCATTCAAGATGACCGACTGTACTGGTATCAATGCCCATAAGCTGACGTTTATGAGAAAATTAGCAATATATAAGTATAAAATGTCACATATTGAGCTTAGAGAAATGTTGTCACACCCTGGTCGTAGCGGAAGTGCAAGTGTGTGACTATTAGGTAATCATTTCATCCAATATAGTAAACTTTATAAATTAACAACGATGCATGCCATTCATAAGTTCCATTCCGATATTACAACCATCAAAAGGTGAAATCAAATTGTTATCAGTTTCAGACTACCTTTACAAACATAGTTTAAAAAACATTGTTCCAAAAGAGGATAGTGTTTTCATCACAATTTCATGTTGAGGCTTTGACCTTTATATACCCAAACGAGGTTGGGATATATCGGGCATACCCTCCAAAAGTAATACATCGTTGTCTTAAAAACCCATACCCGGATCCCATCACCAGCTCAAGTCCTGCGTCCTGAAACACATGTAATTTTAAAAAGTTAACATAAAGTTGGCGAGTTCATGTAGTTTAATGTTTTCGTATCAAAATGTCATCCTTGAAAACCTGTATTGAAATCCAAGTATGTTATTAGCATCAATGAGTTAATTAAGGATCTATCAGTGCGTCGCGAGCACCCTGACGTACTTGTGCCATAAGTAAGTAACCAAACCGAAACTACTTTGACATCATTGGGATCACAAAAGCACTCTGAAGGGTATACCAACAAGGAGTGGAGTGGGTCTCAAACTCAATAGATCTACTTCTTTTGCACCTTGGTCACTAAGTGATTAATGGTTACTATTGTTATCATCCTACTTACGCACAGTGATCTGTTATCTGCTAACCCATAGCTAACATACTGTTTTGACATAACATGTATTTCTCCTCGTTAGTTTGAAACAAAACTTAAAGTAAGTGAAAGGAGGGACATGAACTCACAGTTTTTGCGTTCCTTTTAAGTCGTACTGTTTAACTTTCGGTGTCCGCAACGTATATAACCTACATACGTATTGGTTTCATTAGACACCTAGGTCTTAATGGACCTTGTACACACGTTGTTCATCTTGAATTCTTGTTATATGTTTCTTTGTTATGATTGAACAACTTAGAATGTTATTATAGTGTGGTAGTTTGTTTGTTCGATGAATATTGTTATATATAATTTCTTAAATATATATATATATATATTATTGTTCTCAAACAATGTGTGAACTGGGCCTTGCCCTTGACATTTCATTGGGCCTAGCCCATGTATTTTATGACTTTGGGCCTAGCCCATGTTTTAATGTTATTGGGCCTAGCCCATGTATTTTATGTCTTTGTGCCTAGCCCATGTATTTTTATATGTTTTTGGGCCTTTATTAGTTTTGGGCCTCATCCATAACTATTATGGAATTTGGGCCGAATATATGATTTTCACAATTTGGGCCTAGCCCAAATGTATATGTATGTAAGCCCATTTTCATTATAAGTGTTTACTTATAATTTTTCTAACTTTTTAATACACTTATCTTTCCGGATTTTTCATTTCGATAACATATATATATTTGAATGCCTAAATATATATTTAGACTTGTCGTCGGCGTCGTTTATTACATGTTTGTTTTCGCCGAGAATTGTCCGTTGTCGTCGACGTGAAGGTGAAATCTTGAATGTCCGTGTATTGTTCGCATTTGCTTTAATTGTCCGATTTATTGTTTCGACGCATTGTGAGAATGTATTTATTATGTCACCAATACTTGGTATATTGTTTAAGTGTTTGTATTTTGTATAAGATTGGGTATTTTATTGTGAATATTCTAAATTTCTAATACATACATATACAATACAGACATGTATACATATCATTTATTAGCAATAAATATGCATACAAACACTTGTATTATTTTCCATATAAGAATATATATTGTAAAAGCATTTATTTTACTTATAAACATATATTTGTAACTTTATTTAAACGCTTGGTTATTTAGAGATAACATTTGTCATTAGAGTCCACTTAATGACGATTTAGGTTACTAATCGCGTTTAGTCCCACTAATCACCCCACTAATCATGCTTTAATCGCGATTAGAATTTTAGAAAATTTGGCCATAGTTTCCCCTAAACTATGGCGTTTTCCACGTTTTAAAAAGGTATTTAAAACCTGTTTAAACTCATAATCATCATCAACAAACCATCTAATATTTATTTAACATAATCCACATATCATCATCCATGACTTTTGTTGTTTAAAATGCTAGTAAATCAAGAGGGTTTTTAATGTTTATTATCCTTCTCAAAACAATACTTTAGCATGTTGTTTAAACAAGTTCATGCATGTAATCCCTTTGATTACTACACACTGTTAATGTGATTACAACTTAAATATATATGTTTACTTCTTATAAAAATCATTTCTATGTATAAAAGTTATTTTTAAGATTGTAGTATTTTACATGGATGATGTAAGTGATGATCTTCTTTAGATTTAAACCTTATCATGTTTAAATCCTTATTTTATACTAAACCACACAAGATCATCCTACTTTTATATCATAACATCAACATAAACAACTTCAATATACAATCTAACAATCATATAATTACAAAATCAACACAAAATGAACAATATTTAGTGTTATTATTATGTTGTATTTTAGGGTTTTTGATGTATCTTTTCTGGATTTTCAAGATGATCAACTTGTACACTAATAATCTAAGCACAAAAATAAGCTATATTATGGAGGAGATTAGCTCACAATGGGTGCACAAATTTCTTGAAGGTTATGGAAGAAAAGAAGCTCCTTAGATCGCCCTGATCTCCATCCATGCAAGCTTCCTTAGAGGTCTTGATTAGGATTTAAATGGTGTGGAATGTGGTGTTCTAAGTTGGCACAATGTTGTCTTAGGGTGGAGGTGGTGGAGTCGTGGGTATAAGGGAAGAACAAGGAGGAAAGTTGCAATTTTTTTGTGAATAAAAGTGATAACTCATATGAATCTTTATATATAATCATGCAATCTTTCCAATCCATCAAGATCTAAACATACCATGCTTAAAATCACTATTTTTCAACCAAAATCAAGTGGGTGGGACCCACTTTGTGACCGTGAACTTGAGGGGGGTGAAATGTAACTTTATTTTTACCACAAGTTGAAAATAAAGATATTTAGGTTATTAAATTAGTTATGGTGATTAGGGTTAATCTTCTAGCATCTTAAGCATAAGACTTGTGTTTAGGATGTAATTAAATGGCATTTAATCCATATGATCTTCCAAAATATGTTTCGGATGACGGATATGTCGCTAGATCGCTCATCGTCGAAGTATTCGCTAATAAACAGAACTATATATTTATTACCGGAAGCGTTTGTTTTCGATTACCACAACTAATATGGTGTCAAATTAGTGCATTTCCGATCCAAAAATATTCATGACTAGTTCGATAGACGAATACACGATGAATTAGGGTTGCCGATATGTCTTCCGTTCGACCGTTCGATCGATATCGGCACTTTTATGATCCGCTGTCGAACTTTTTCGATAGTTGTGTTTCCGTGACTCATGTTAGATGAAGGATTCCAAGTTCCAAATAATGCTTAACTAGTTCACTAGATGCTCAGGTGAGGCTATCAGCCACTAAAATATTCGTCGTTTGACGATCGGCCACTTTCCGGTCAAGTTGTGCACTGTTTCCCGAATGACCGGAAACGATGTGTTATGTGCATTTTTGCTATCCTCACACTATTTTAGGATGTTTAGCGTTGTTTTATTCCTATCTTGACATCCGGAATCCTCCGAATTAGTCTTGCGGACAAATCGGCATTTGTCGCCTTTTTGTCGAAACGAAACAATTTTACAATTTAGGCGTTATACCGGAAAGTTATGTATTATTGTAATAGTTGTTCTCTAATATGTATTTTCATTTGTATACAGACTTCGGTACGGCATTAACATGCCGTTATTCCTTGTTCTGATTTGATTTAGCGGATTACCGACACAGTTAGTGTCACCGCAATCAGTGCGTCCAGCACTTTCTACCAACACTTTTAGGGCATTGTTTTGGTCTGTTTCCCGTTGTAATGGAAACTAGTGTTATGATCAGATTTACTTGCCCTAAAATGTACGACTCAGTTTTGAATTTAAATTACGATAATTATGCATGAGATTACAAAACAAAATTAGTGATTAAATTGTACGGAATTACCAATTATTTGCCAGTTGTCACATACTCCCCCTGTTAAAAAGAATTTCGTCCCGAAATTCTGCTTGAGGCATCCACTGAAGGTGTCTTCTCGAACAGGTGGGGGTATTTTGACTTGATTTGATCTTCACGCTCCCACGTATTCTCGGGACCGTGACGCGAATTCCAGCGAACCTTCACCAGTTTGATTTGGCTTCTTCTTGTCTTTTGGACCTTCCAGTCCATGACTTCAACTGGTTCTTCGGTGAATTGTAATTTGTCATCAACATGAATTTCATCTGCTGGAATGATAATGGTGTCATTTGTTGGACTTTTCTTCAGATTGGACACATGAAAGGTGTCATGTACATTATTGAGTTCCTCTGGCAGTTTTAACTTGTAAGCCACAGTACCAATCTTTGCCAAAATTTCAAAAGGTCCGATATATCTCGGGTTGAGCTCCCACGCTTTCCGAACCTGGCTACGCCTTTCCAAGGTGAGACCTTTAACATACTTTGTCTCCCACCTCGAAGGATAATGGTTTGCGTCTTCGATCCGCGTAGCTCTTTTGTCTATCCTATGGTGCTTTAATATGCTCACGTATCTTAAATATCTTGTCTGTGGTCTCTTGTACAAGTTCAGGACCACTAAGTTGTCTGTCACCGACTTCCGCCCAACACAATGGCGATCGGCACTTTCGTCCATATAGTGCTTCGAATGGCGCGACGTTGATACTGGTGTGATAACTATTATTGTAGGAAAACTTACCAACGGTAAATGAGTATCCCAGTTTCCGCCTAAATCCATCACACAGGCCCAAAGCATGTCTTCTAATGTTTGAATGGTTCGCTTGCTCTAACCATCGGTCTGCGGGTGAAAGGTTGTGCTTAAATCCAAGCGAGAACCAAATGAATTTTGGAATGATTGCCAGATACGTGACACAAAGCACCATCTCTATCAGAGATTATCGAGATTGGCACACCATGACGTGCCACAATCTCCTTAGATACAGTTCCGCTAGTTTCTCCCTACTGTCTTTCTCGCGGATGAGTAGGAAGTGAGCTGATTTGGGTTAGACGTCGATGATAATCCAGATCATGTCATGACCTCGAGAGGTCCGTGGTAACTTTGTAATAAAATCCATTGATATCTGCTCCCACTTCCAAACCGGGATCTCTGGTTGTTGTAATAACCCAGATGGCTTTTTGATATTCGGCCTTGACCTTTGCACAAGTTAGGAATTTCCCAACATAGGTCGCAATATCTCCCTTGAGATTAGGCCACCAGTAACATTCTCTCAAATCCTAGTTCGGTTCCAATTTCTTTTCCATTCCCTTTAATGACTCCGTGGGAATGTTTTCTGGTTTCAATGCTTCTTGTTGTGCTTCATGCACTCGAGTTGTTAAGTTCGTCTGGATTGTCATCTCCAAAGCTCGCACCCGTAATGTTTTGACTCACTCTTTTCTACTCAAGGCATCTGCTACGACATTCGCTTTGCCCGGGTGATACTTGATCTCACAGTCATAATCATTCAACAGTTCCACCCAACGTCGTTGGCGCATATTCAGTTCCTTCTGATTGAATATATGTTGAAGACTTTTATGGTCTGTGAATATGGTACACTTAGTGCCATATAAATAATGACGCCAGATCTTCAAGGCAAATACCACGGCACCTAGCTCCAGGTCATGCGTGGTATAATTCCTTTCATGAACTTTCAACTGCCGTGACGCGTACGCGATGACTTTTTCTCGTTGCATTGACACACAATCTAAACCTTGATGTGATGCATCACAGTACATGTCACACCCCGACCCGCAGCGGAAAAGGTGATCGGGGCATGATTGGGTTTTCATCAAAGCTCATGACATTTATTATAATGTTTCATATTTATTATTACAATTTAAAGGAGATCATACAATCATATCATACAAATACAACATGTTCTATACATCTTTCTAGACTTTATTATTTTTCTTCTAAGGCACTTTCCTATGTGTTCCTTGCTTCATCCTGTCCACCTGTATCATGTGTAAAAATGGTTTTTGGATCAACAAAAGTTGGCAAGTGAACCTTGTTAGAAAACATTTATTACAGAGTCTTGAATTTTTGAAGGAAGACCTCGAATGTAGTGCTGCTTCCAAAGTTGCAGGTGTGGTACTTATTACAGAGTCTTGAATTTTTTAAGGAAGACCTCGAATGTAGTGCTCGATTAAACGGTAAAGAGGAGTGAACAAGTTGGGAACCATTTGATTTAATTCGAGGAATCTCTTGTTGTATGTGGTGTGGTCGCCTTCCTTTTGTTTCAAAGAATAGAACTCATCCTCCAATTTCTTGATTTCGCTTCTTGGGCAAAACCGTCTTGTCATGATTTCCTTCAACTCTTCCCAAGTCAAAGTCATAGCACCTTCAACACCTCGTGTGGCCTTCTCTGTATTCCACCATGTAAGTGCTATTCCAAGTAAACGACCGGTAGCATATCGCACTTTGCGATCATCGGGGCAATCGCAATTTAGAAAAGTGTTTTCCATTTCCTCAAACCAATGGAGGAGAGCGGTGACACCTTCAGTCCCCTCGTATTTTGGAGGGTCGCAGGATTTGAAATGCTTGAAGGTGCATTTAGTGGTAATTGAGGGAGGGTTGACGACATTTTGATCTTCTTGATTGAACCGGATTTGCGGTAAGGGCTTGTTGAACTTGAACTACAATGTTGGGTATTACGGCAGCCATTTGTTGAGCGATCTGGGCAGCCATGCGCTCGCGGGCTTTTCCTGATCTCATCTTCCTACGAGCGGAATTAGAAGACATCTACAGGGAATACATATCAAGAGTATGAGTTGGATGTTTTAGGGATCATGTGTCGTATTTATGAATGACAAAAATAAATATAGAATAATAAATCTACTACATCTATAGGATGTCTTGGGCTTTGCTCGTAATTGGGCCTTGCATGCCGCCATATTTCACCTTCGTAATCATGTGGGCCCCCATGATTACCGGGTTTTTCATATGGTTCGCATGTGTTAGCCTGGTTACGTACACTAAAACCTGGAGAAAATCAAGGAAATATGTATGTAACGTATGATATTCGAATGTATCCAGGTGTGGACACAGTGACACCTCAAAGTGGGGTTAGTTCGAACGACGTTTGGTGTGGCATGCTTTGGCCTAATAGGTCCTTCGTACTCTCATCGTTAGTCCCCAGGTAGGCAAACTGGTCCGTTATATTGGATTTATACGAATGCCAACCTAGACAGGACGTTCGACTACCGGTACTGGTACCCTTACAGTTACTACATGCCCGTCGCAGAACTCACTTTGATGAGATTTGAAAAATGAAAAATGCGACAAAATCTTGAATAACGGAAGTATGAAGATGATTTGAATATGTGAATATTGAAATATGTATGATGAATATGTATGTAAGTATGTATGTTTGACTGTATAATTCACTATGTATCACAAAATGTAATATTGGAAGTGTTTGCATGCATTTGTGTATGTAATAAATATGAAAGAAATAAACATCATGAGTTTGCATGTAACCACATAAACAATTAAAATCTAATCAACTATATATAGGCTCTAAGGGTCTAATAACCAATCCTATATCCCTATAGTCAAAAGCTCTGATACAAATCTGTCACACCCCGACCCGCAGCAGAAAAGGTGATCGGGGCATGATTGGGTTTTCATCAAAGCTCATGACATTTATTATAATGTTTCATATTTATTATTACAATTTAAAGGAGATCATACAATCATATCATACAAATACAACATGTTCTATACATCTTTCTAGACTTCATTATTTTTCTTCTAAGGCACATTCCTATGTGTTCCTTGCTTCATCCTGTCCACCTGTATCATGTGTAAAAATGGTTTTTGGATCAAAAAAGTTGGCGAGTGAACCTTGTTAGAAAACATTTATTATTTATTTCTTGTTGTATTTAATATGGAAAAATTGTGCAATAATCACATGTGAGAAAACGTAAATAAACATACAATAACAATAACCATAACAAACAATAACATACAATAACAAACCAACTTGCATGAATATATAACATGAATGAAACTGTATATGTTGGCAACGTCACGTTCACGCTCGTAGGTAATGGGGAACGGCCGGCCTATGATAAATGTCTGTGCGATCAAGGCTCAATCAAATGGAGCCGATCGTATGTTGGCAACGCCTAGTTCACGCTCATATGTAATTGGGAACAGCTCAACGCTCATATGTAATGGGGAGCGGCGGCCTATGATAATGTATGTACTGAAAATGATAAATTTAATCTAAACAATAACCACACAAACATTTGATACATGTTGAATACACATTTGTTCATGGATATGATGGATGCACAATAGTTTAAATATAATAAATAATAAGACACGTGATACACCCCAAAAACGTGATTAAAACGGGGAATTTGTAGAGATTCACTCACATTGGGTGCGTTCGGTTGATGATGTTGAATGCGCACGAGTTTAGAGGATTGATCGACGAGGAATAACAACCTAATTAATAACAAAAGGTACGGTAAATAAGTGGATTTTATTAACAATTTAATAGGATTTTTGGATATATTTTTGTGAGTTTAAGGCTATTTTCTAACTTTAAAAACATTATTTTTAAGTATTTTTAATTGATTTTTAAATTAAATAAATAAATAAAAATATAGAAAAAAAATGTTGACTTTGACCGTTGACCATGACTGTTGACCGTTGACCGTTGACCAGTTCGGTCGTATATATATTTGCATTGAGTGAGACTCGAACCCGTGACCTCCCGTACGCGTGCACGCAGCTCTACCAACTGAGCTACATGTCTAACCCGAAATATTTCTGTTTTTAATTATATTTATACACTATTTAATTTAATCCGAAATCATTTATTTAAAAAGGATTTAATTGTATCAAACCGGAGCTCTCAACAGGTCTCGAACCCGGGACCTGCGGTTTAGTTTTGCACACAGTCCACCGCTGGACTGTGTGTCTAACCTGGTTAATATTCTGGTTTTTATTATACTTAACATCTTACTGTGAGTTAACCCGGTTCGGTTTTAAAAAGAGCATTTTTATTTAAGAGAGTGAGGCTGGTGTCAGGGATCGAACTCGAGACGTGTATTCATTGTGTCACACAGTCCACCGCTGGACTGTGTAGTCTAACCCGTTTATTATTCTGATTTTAATTAATCTTATACACTAGTTCGAACTCATCTTCTTCGTTCAAAACACAGACAACGGTTAACCAACTGTTTCTTGTTTAAATTCGATTAACGAATATTATAAGCAATTGAAAGGTAAAGAACAGAGAGGGTTTGGGGAAAGAATGTACCAAACAGGTGTCTTTCTCAGAACTCCAGCAAGGATTCGTCGGCTATTTTTGTGCACTCCGTCTGTTCGGTTCAATTAACAGTTTTGATTGCTTAGACGTGAAATTGAGTTACTAAACAATGATAAACAGAAGGTTTAGGTGACTATACCGATTCACAACGTGATTCTGGAAATTCCAGAAGTTTTCCGGCGAAAGCTGAATATTCGGCAACGTCGTCTGGGATTGATTCTGGGTGATGGATTGAAGTTAGCAATAGTCTAACAACGGATTGAAACAGAAAGTGTCGAGGTATTTACCGTTTTGAGGTGAGTCTCGGTTTTCCGGCGACTTGCAGAGAATTCCGGCGATGTATTTCTTGCGACAGAGATTCTTCAGGGAATTTAAGGTGAGTGTGGGTGATGTCGGTATGAGCTCTAAAAATCTTATTTTAGAGTAAGCAGAAAGGATGGAATGAATTCGGTTTTCCGGCGATAATTTCCGGTTAACTTGCAGAGGATTCCGGCGACTGCGGCGAGGTTTTCTGAGCGAAATGGAGAGTGTAATTTTGATAAACTCGCGAGCTCAACTGATGAATAAAGCATAACTCAGATTTAATTGCATTTCCGGTTTCGAATTCAACATTTTTCGGTTATGGTTTGATGATTTGAATGAGTGACATTAAGGTTTTTCAGTTATAACCGGCGTTGATGTAAATGCATCCGTTATGACAAAAGAAAACGTCAATGATTGACGAATTCGTCGGGATTTCCGGCGAGAGTGATTTGGGCGCGCTGAGTGACAGAATTTGACTTCGAGTTTTATATTAAGTATTAATTGTTTCAGTATTTCACCAAGTGACACAAGTGGCGGAGTGGTAGGATGTGTGTGAGTTAAGACTTGAGATTTACTCGCTGACCCGGGTTCGAAACCCTGCATCAGCATTTTATTTTTATTTCATTATTTTTAATAAATTTTCAATTATTAATTTTAAATTCTAATATATTTATTAATTATGTATCGTATAAAATTAATTTGAGTATTTAATACGCAACGAAAATTTTAACTGGATGTTCGGTTAATAAACGAAGCGGGTTTGGTTAACCTGGTTTTTGACGGATGTTACAGTACACCACAAAGTCATCGGTACCGTCGGGAGGGATAGTATTGGTGCTTTGCTATAGCTTCTCTTTCAATACTTGGAATGCCGATTCTTCCTTCTCTCCCCAATCAAACTTTCTATCCTTCTGGGTTAGCGAGGTTAGCGGTTGTGCAACCATGGAGAACTTTTCAATAAATCTCCTGTAATATCCCGCTAATCCTAGGAATTGTCGTATTTCTATGGGAGTTCTTGGCGTGGTCCAATTCTTTATTGCCTCGAATCTTCGAAGGGTCAACATGTATTCCGTTCTCGTTCACCACATGGCCAAGAAATTGCACCTTGCGAATCCAAAATTCGCATTTCGTTGGCGTATAATTGTTCTTTCTTCAGCAATTCCAAAATGGTTCTCAAGTGTTGTTCGTGCTCTTTCTCAGTGCGTCAGTATATCAGTATATCATCTATGAATATGATCACGAACTTGTCAAGGTATCGCTTACACACCCGGTTCATCAAATCCATGAATATTGCAGGGGCGTTCGTAAGGCCAAAAGGCATAACGAGGAACTCGTAATGACCGTAACGAGTCCTAAGCGCTGTCTTAGGAATACTTTCCTCCTGGATTCTCAACTGATGATATCCGGATCTTAAATCAATCTTCGAATAAAAATTCGTTCCCTGTAACTGATCGAACAGATCATCGATCCTGGTAATGGGTACCAGTTCTTGATAGTTAACTTGTTTAACTCCCTGTAGTCGATACACATACAAAGGTTCCGTCTTTCTTCTTTACGAACAGCACCGGAGCTCCCCAAGGCGAGAAACTCGGTCTTATGAAACCTTTGTCGAGCAACTCTTGCAGCTGCGTGGATAGTTCCTGCATTTCCTAGGGCGCAAGTCGATATGGAGCTTTTGCCACAGGTGCAGCTCCTGGCACTAAGTCGATACGAAATTCGACTTGTCGCTGTGGGGGTAGTCCCGACATGTCTTCCGGAAAAACCTCGGGATATTCCCTTACTACTGGTATGTCCTCAATCTTGCGCTCCTCGGCCTTCTTATCCACCACATGGGCAAGAAAGTGATGCATCCTTTCCTCAAGCATTTCTGAGCCTTCATGCAGTTTATGATTCGAAGAGGTGTATCAAGTTTCTCCCCGTGAATCACCAAATGATCTTCGTCGGACAAGGGAATGCGAATGATCTTCTCATGGCATATAACCTCGGCTCGATTATTGGATAGCCAATCCATTCCAATGACAACATCAAAACTATCCAGTTGAACTGGTAATAGATTTATATCAAACTTCCGTTAACCCAATTCTAACGTACATTTCTTTATTATTTCTTTTGACTCAATTAAAATTACATTAGCTAGCTCAATCGAGTAGGGAACATCGAGTTTACTCGTCTTTACCCCTAGTATATCCCTAAACTCTTTAGAAATAAAACTGAAATCTGCCCCGATATCAAAAAGAATGGATGCAAAGTGATCATTGATAGGGAACGTACCGGTGACCACGTTTGGACCCTGACGAGCATCCTTAACTCCAATTACAAACGCTCTCCCACGCGCTTGATTCGCTTTAGGGCAATCTTTATTGAAATGCCCCTTTTTCTCCGCATCCAAAACAACCTTGATCTCCAGTATTGGTTCCTCGGCATGCTTCGGTGCGATGACCAAATCTGCCACATTTTCCACACTTAGGGCCACGACATTCCCCGTAATGGTGGAAAGGACACTTGGGACCTTTAGGCGTCCCTAGTATAAGCTTTCTTAACCGTTGTGTTCCGTGGTTACGGTAACATATGCTTTGGTTTCCTTAACTTCTCTCGCAGCCTGTCTCTTGTTACTGTTGTTATTACCACGAGAACCTTTCTTGAAGTGAGAAAATTTTCGTTTGTTGGAATCAGTGGTCTCCTTAGTAGATTCTTTCTTGTTTCCACCATTCTTAGGCAACTTTCCCTGACGTACAACCTCTTCGGTCAGACGACAGCTAGCTCAATAGCTTCACCAATCTTTGTGGGTTTCAAAGAGGTAACCAAACTCAGAATCTCGGGGGCAAGTGCCCAAATGTACCTCTCAATATGTTTAAATTCTGGTTCCACTAGATATGGCACCACACGAAATAAATCATGGAATCGCTGTGTATACCCGGAAACGTCTGAACCGACCATTTTCATATTCCAGAATTCTGTCTCCAACTTTTGAATTTCTGATCTTGAACAATACTTCTTCTTCATGATCTCCTTTAGTTCCTCCCAGGTCAGGGCATATGCAACATCATCGCCCTTGGTTTAGACCTGAAGGTTCCAGCATGATATGGCTCCATCCACAAAGAGTCCGGTAACATAGGTGACTTTTAATTCAGCCGGGCACTTACTCATTCGGATGACTGAGTATGTCTTCTCAGTCCAGCGTACGAAGGCTACAGCGCCTCCGGTACCATCGAAGTTCAAAGGTTTGCAGTCAAGAAACTGCTTATATGTGCAACCTGAAATCATTGGATACACCATTTAAGCATGAGTAAGTAGCACGAATAAGATGGAGAAGAGTGTATCGAGGTTTTATGAGAAGCCGTGTATTACCAGTGGGAGGATTTACTCCTGTTGAACCTCCTGTACTGCCCGCTATGCTCAGAGCAGTTCGCCTCGCATTGTGCAATGGCCTGGGAGATACGTTCGTTCAGCTCCTCTTGTGTGGTGGGTAGGGTGTTATTGTTTGAACTTCTCCTGCGGGGCGGCATCGTCTTCTGATACAATATGTCGCTCACAATTAGTCGAATTAATACTTTCATTTATTATTATCATTTATTTATTTATTATTATTATTATATTTATATTTATTTATTTATATATTATTTTTTTATATGCAACAGCACATCGGTACATGATAAGTAAATAATGAATATATGCAAACATACGCATACCCATCGTCATCATACACATAGCTCGCCACATCATAAAGTATAAATCATAATATCACCACGATGCAATGCGTCAATCATAAAATCACCACATCATGACATAATCAACCATAACATAAAAGAAATACAATGTAACATAAAGAAAATACACTTTTATACAATGACAACTTGTTACAATTTGTTCGCGAAGAGCCAAAAAGGACTTAGGGGTACACAACCTTAGTCAATACAAGTTTTTACATTACAAAAGTACCATTTTCTACTACATTGCTTCTTCACGTCAAATAGTTATCTTCCAAAAGCTGGGATCTTCAAGGTTGGGTCTTCATGAGCCAAAACAATAGAAGTACAGCTGATCCCCAAAAGATATCTACAACCATGCAACTGGGGTAGAAGGGGTGGTGGAAATGGCGACCGTGGGAATATGCTTTGATAGTAGGCTATCTCCTCCTCAAGACTAGAAATGTGCCTAGTAGCATCCGTCTGAAACTGCTCTAGCTCCTGCACTCGTGCCAGGGACGGGCATGACGAGTGATGGAATGGGAAGTAGAAAGGTGGAGTCGGCGGTGGTGATAGGGGTAGTGGTGGTGGTGGTGATGGAGGTGGGTATGATGGTGGGGGTGGTATCGGTGATAACAGTGGTAGGGGTGTCACCCTGGTAGTGGTGTGAGCAGTACGCTGTGACTCTATCACCCAAATCCTACAAAGATCAGAGAGAGTTGTAGGTCATGTGAAGTCACCATTTCCTCCATAGGGATCGGAGGAAAGTGTGAGGGATGATAAGGGTCTGAAGGGCTCATGCCCGGTGGAGCTGTCGGGTACACATACCTGCTGGAGGTGGTATGGGGCGTGGTTCATACACGGGTGGTACTCTATCAGTGAAAGAAGGTCCTGGCATATGAGAAGGTCCAACTGCAGACGGTTGAAAACATGGTGGTACGTGGACCTCTCAGAGAAGTAGGGTGGTGGCTGCTCGGGGGCACGTGGAGTGCCGCTCAGAGAGTAGTAACAGGCAGGTCCTATATAGTGAGTGGGTCTAGGGGTCGGGACTCTGACAGGGAACAAACTGATGCGAGCCGGTGAGGCTGCAGGGGGTGAATACATAGATGCAGGGGTGCCTGGGGCGGCAAATGAAGCATCGTCCGCCTCATGCTCACTCAGAGCAGCATCAGTAGATGATGAGATGTCCACGACTGGGATATCTGGGGGTGGAATCTCGAGTATAGCGACTCGTCAAAGACCTCGCCATCTCCCAGGTCGTCCTCCATGTGTTCAACATAGTGGAATCTCATCGCCGTCATCATCCAAATCAATCACAGGAGGGACTACAGCAAGGGGCACGGCCAGATGTACAATAGCGTGTTCACCCTCTGGGTTACGATACACTATGATGTCATGCGGGGGCTGAGGGACGGCCAATACGTCGTCTGCTGGAGGTGCATCTAACTCCATAGGATCGATCAGTGCCAGTGGTTGAAAGTCCCTATCGTCTCCATCTTCGGCTCCATCCTCTATAGGTTGGCCTCGGCAGCAGGATCATATCCATCATCGGATATGTACTCCTCTGGGTCTTCCTCATAACTCGATGCTGAAGACATAGTCCTGGCAAATGATTCGTACAATGGATATATATACATGTTAGTAATTTATGAGATATTTTAAAATAATCACCATTTCTCATGCAAAGCTTGTGCTCTTTTGTGTTCCATGGAATCTTACTGTTTTTTGTCTATCCATCATTGACTAATTATGTATTGACTTCGCTCATTACTTATTGTTGAGCTCGTGTGATAGATCCTTGTGTTATAGTGACACAATGAAAACCTTTCTGTTATCTTGTTATAATTCCCAAAACATTTCTATCATGTTTTAAACCTTGTTTTCATGTGTGAGCCCCTGGTGATTGTAGACCAACTTTTAATAAAAAGATTTTCCCCGGTTCACTACAACCGGAGCTCTAATACCAACCTGTCACACCCTGGTCGTAGCGGAAGCGCAAGTGTGTGACTATTAGGTAATCATTGCATCCAATATAGTAAACTTTATAAATTAACAACAATGCATGCCATTCATAAGTTTTGTTCCGATATTACAACCATCAAATGGTGAAATCACATTGTTATAATTTTTTAGACTACCTTTGCAAACATAGTTTAAAAGACATTGTTCCAAAAGAGGATAGTGTTTTCATCACAATTTCATGTTGAGGCTTTGACCTCTATATACCCAAACGAGCTTGGGATATTACGGGCAAACCCTCCGAAAGTAATACACCGTTGTCTTGAAAATCCCATACCCGGATCCCATCACCAGCTCAAGTCCTGTGTCCTGAAACACATGTAATTTTAAAAAGTCAAAATAAAGTTGGCGAATTCATGTAGTTTAATGTTTTCATATCAAAATATCATCCTTGAAAACCTGTATTGAAATCCAAGTATGTTATTAGCATCAATGAGTTAATTAAGGATCTATCAGTGTGTCGCGAGCACCCTAACATACTTGTGGCTAAGTAAGTAACCAAACCGAGACTACTTTGATATCATTGGGATCACAAAAGCACTCCGAATGGTATACCAACAAGGAGTGGAGTGGGTCTCAAACTCAATAGATCTACTTCTTTTACACCTTGGTCACTAAGTGATTAATGGTTACTATTGTTATCATCCTACTTACGCACAGTGATCTGTTATCTGCTAACCTATAGCTAACATATTATTTTGACATAACATGTATTTCCCCCCGTTAGTTTGAAACAAAACTTAAAGTAAGTGAAAGGAGGGACATGAACTCACAGTTTTCGTTCCTTTTAAGTCGTACTGTTTAACTTTCGGTGTCCGCAATGTATGTAACCTGCATGCAGATATATATTATTGTTTTCAAACAATGTGTGAACTGGGCCTTGCCCTTCACATGTCATTGGGCCTAGCCCATGTTTTCTTGTCAGTGGGCCTAGCCCATGTAATTTATGTCTTTAAGCCTAGCCCATGTATTTTATGTCTTTTGGCCTAGCCCATGTTTTTATGTCATTAGGCCTAGCCTATGTATTTTATGTCTTTGGGCCTAGCTCATGTAATTTTATGTCATTGGGCCTCGCCCATGTATTTTATGTCTTTGGGCCTAGCCCATGTATTTTTTTATTTTTTGGGCCTTTATTAGTTTTGGGCCTCATCCATAACTATTATGGAATTTGGGCCTAATATATGATTTTCACAATTTGGGCCTAGCCCAAATGTATATGTATGTAAGCCCATTTTCATTATAAGTATTTACTTATAATTTTTCTAACTTTTTAATACACTTATCTTTCTGGAATTTTTCATTTCGATAACATATATATATGTTGAATGCTTAAATATATATTTAGACTTGTCGTCGGCGTCGTTTATTACATGTTTGTTTTCGTCGAGAATCGTCCGTTGTCGTCGACGTGAAGGTGAAATCTTGAATGTCCGCCTATTGTTCGCATTTGCTTTAATTGTCCGATTTATTGTTTCGACGCATTGTGAGAATGTATTTATTATGTCACCAATACTTGGTATATTGTTTAAATGTTTGTATTTTGTATAAGATAGGGTATTTTATTGTGAATATTCTAAATTTCTAATACATACATATACAATACACACATGTATACATATCATTTATTAGCGATAAATATGCATACAATCACTTGTATTATTTTCCATATAAGAATATATATTTGTAAAAGCATTTATTTTACTTATAAACATATATTTGTAACTTTTTTAAACACTTGGTCATTTAGAGATAACATTTGTTATTAGAGTCCACTTAATGACGATTTAGGTTACTAATCACGTTTAGTCCCACTAATCACCTCATGCTTTAATCGCGATTGGATTTTTAGAAAATTTCGCCATAGTTTCCCCTAAACTATGGCGTTTTCCACGTTTTAAAAACATATTTAAAACCTGTTTAAACTCATAATCATCATCAACAAACCATCTAATATTTATTTAACATAATCCACATATCATCATCCATGACTTTTGTTGTTTAAAATGCAAGTAAATCAAGAGGGTTTTTTAATGTTTATTATCCTTCTCAAAACAATACTTTAGCATGTTGTTTAAACAAGTTCATGCATGTAATCCCTTTGATTACTACACACTTTTAATGTGATTACAACTTAAATATATATGTTTACTTCTTATAAAAATCATTTCTATGTATAAAAGTTATTTTTAAGTTGTAGTATTTTACATGGATGATGTAAGTGATGATCTTGTTTAGATTTGAACCTTATCGTGTTTAAATCCCTATTTTTATACTAAATCACACAAGATCATCATACTTTTATATCATAACATCAACATAAACAACTTCAATATACAATCTAACAATCATACACTCACAAAATCAACACAAAATGAACAATATTTAGTATTATTATTATGTTGTATTTTAGGTTTTTGATGTATCTTTTCTTGGTTTTCAAGATGATCAAACTTGTACACTAATAATCTAAGAACAAAAATAAGCTAGATTATGGAGGAGATTAGCTCACAATGGGTGCACAAATTTCTTGAAGGTTATGGAAGAAAAGAAGCTCCTTAGAAGGCCCTAATGATCTCCATCCATGCAAGCTTCCTTAGAGGTCTTGATTAGGCTTCAAATGGTGTGGAATGTGGTGTTCTAAGGTGGCACAATGGTGGCTTAGGGTGGAGGTGGTGGAGCCGTTGGTATAGGGGAAGAACAAGGAGGAAAGTTGCAATTTTTTTTGTGAATAAAAGTGATAACTCATATGAATCTTTATATATAATCATGCAATCTTTCCAATCCATCAAGATCTAAACATACCATGGTTAAAATCATCATTTTTCAACCAAAATCAAGTGGGTGGGACCCACTTTGTGACCGTGAACTTGAGGGGGGTGAAATGTAACTTTATTTTTACCACATGTTGAAAATAAAGATATTTAGGTTATTAAATTAGTTATGGTGATTAGGGTTAATCTTCTAGCATCTTAAGCATAAGACTTATGTTTAGGATGTCGGCATTTAATCCATATGATCTTCCAAAATATGTTTCGGATGACGGATATGTCGCTAGATCGCTCATCGTTGAAGTATTCGCTAATAAACGGAACTACATATTTATTACCGGAAGCGTTTGTTTTCGATTACCACAACTAATATGGTGTCAAATCAGTGCCTTTCTGATCCAAAAATATTCATGACTAGTTCGATAGACGAATACACGATGAATTAGGGTTGCCGATATGTCTTCCGTTCGACCATTCGATCGATATCGGCACTTTTATGATCCACCGTCGAACTTTTCCGATAGTTGTGTTTACGTGACCTCATGTTAGATGAATGGATTCTAAGTTCCAAATAATGCTTAACTAGTTCACTAGATGCTCAAGTGAGGCTATCGGCCACTAAAATATTCGTCGTTTCGACGATCGGCCGCTTTCCGGTCAAGTTGTGCACTATTTGCCGAATGACCGGAAACGATGTTTTATGTGCATTTTTGCTATTCTCACACTATTTTAGGATGTTTAGCATTGTTTTATTCCTATGTTGACATCCGGAATCCTCCGAATTAGTCTTGCGGACAAATAGCCATTTGTCGCCTTTTTGGTCGAAACGAACAATTTTACAATTTAGGCGTTATACCGAAAAGTTATGTATTATTGTAATAGTTGTTCTCAAATATGTATTTTCATTTGTATATAGACACCGGTACGGCATTAACTTGCCGTTATTCCTTGTTCTGATTTGTTTTAGCGGTTTACCGACACAGTTAGTGTCACCGCAATTAGTGCGTCCAGTACTTTCTACCAACACTTTTAGGGCATTGTTTTGATCTGTTTCCCATTGTAACGGAAACCAGTATATGTTATGATCAGATTTATTTGCCCTAATAACGTACGACTCAGTTTTGAATTTAAATTACGATAATTATGCATGAGATTACAAATCAAATTAGTGATTAAAATGTACGGAATTACCAGTTATTTGCCAGTTGTCACAAATGCTTGGTCTACAAATCCTTAGTGATAACGCATAATGATGTGCAATCGACAAGCAACTGCATTGTATCACAAAACCGCTGTCAGACTAAGACAGACAAGTTTAAAGACTCTGTAAGGGATTAATGTTAGTATCGTTCACTATGTCAGTTACAGTTTCAGAAGAATTTTCTCCTTTAGATTCTGTGGTGGATGTTGCTGCCTCTGTCTCAGGCGTCACTTTCCCTAAATCATCTGTACTACAAGATGGATGGTCACCAGATTCATGTGAAAGTGGTGTGGAAGTAACGAAAACATCATCCCTCTTGAGTTTAGTTGGTTTAGAGAACTTTGGGCAATAGGGCTTCCATGGTTTAGAAAGATAATTTGAAGGTTTACCATACATCATATTTTCTGCATTTTCTAGATCAGCCATAGATTCTGGCATTCTTGTATAGTTATGATTATATTGTAGAGGAGCCCTATTGTACCCAAGACCTTTTGTGAAATTTTTCTGGTAATTGAGCTATAGATCACACAAGTCCTTGACCAGCTTGCTGGAAGTTTCAAATTTTTTAATGTTTATTTCATTTTTGTGAAACTTCCTTGTCAAGGAATGTAGCTTGGCTAAGGCTGCTTTAAGTTCTATGTCCTTTTCAGCTAATTTTAGCTTATAGTCGTATACCCAACATTATTGTTGGTTCAAGTCAAGCTTTAGCTAAGCTATATCTTTTTTTTTTAGCTTCGACCTTTTCCATAAGAAGCTTGTTCTTATGTTTAAGGGCGATATTCTGTGATGCAGCTTGCTGGTATTCAGCTAGAAGAGTTGAATTATGGGCGCGCATTTGTGATAATTTAAAACGACAACTATCAGAACAGAGAATTCGATTTACCGTTTCCGAAAGATCTGGTGTCTCAGTTGTCTGCGCCATCATGCAGTGGTTGCTATTCTTAGAAAGATTCAAGGTCTCCATCTGAGCTGCAGCATCTGCGCAGTTGAATCCTTCATGCTGTTGTGCCACCAATGCTGTTGATTTTCCGCCCGAGCTGCTTGATGGACTAGTAGTAGACTTTGAGGGAGAGACTGGCACCAGTTGTCTGTCGCTGCTCTGTATGTCTGCCACTCTGGATGACACATATCCAGATGGCGGCTTCTTGCACACCCTGGCAAAATGTCCTGGCTCATGACATCTGTAGTACCTGAGTTTATCCTTTGTAAGACCAGTGACAATGGTTGCGGCCCATATTTCTTTTGAAACTTGTTGACACGAAAAGCAACCATTGCAAGATTCCAGGACACATCAATCTCGTATAGATCCTCCTCCATTATTTGATCTACTTCAGTTGGAAGAATAGTTGGGGGAGTCAGATCAGCTGCTAAAAAGGCGTTCAAGCTGTTGATCATTGAAGTAGCTATGGCCAATTTCTCTTCATTTTCCTTAGTGAGAAAAGCATAATTGGACACAGCTTGAGCAGGTGCCAGTGCTGGAGCAGCAGATTGAGGAATGTCGCCTTGTTGAACTGCTTGAGGAATGGTAGGACTGAACACCATGTTATGATACTAAGCATGGTACTGTGTCTGAACTTGGGCAGCAGAAATCATAGTGGGAGTCTAAGACTAAAGGCCATATACGTACTTAGTCTTCTGTGGCGTGGCAAGAGGACTGTTAACCACGTTTGAGCTACCCGATGTTTGAGAATTTCCTTGCAGAGGGCTATAGACCAGATTTTGCGACATCAATGTTGCATTTTGCCCTAGCGGCCATCAAACTACTCTGATGATTGATGTCTCTCTGCTTATTATCGATCTCACACGATTTAATAGTAGCTATCATTTATGTGAGAGTGACATTATTCAGATTCTTCGTCTTCTTGATCATTCCAACATCAGCATCCCAACTCTTCGGTAATGAATTTAACAGTTGTCTGTTCATAGCACTATTGGTAAGAGTAATCTTAACTGATATCATCTGGGAAACGAGCTTTCATATCTCCGGATCTAGTTCTCAATGGTTTCCCCGTAAATGTGATTAGATGAGCTGAATTGTTGATTCAGCTGATTTACTCTGCTGGCCTTCATATCCGCATTTCCCTCATAGAGATTTTGCAATTCACTCCATACTTCTTTAGCGGTCTTGCAATTTGTGACCGCAATTGAAATGTCGGTTCCAAGTGCCATTGTCAATACAGCTGAGGCCTTTTCATCTTCCTCAATGATTTTAACATCTTCTATAGTCCACAAGTGACTGGGCTTTGGAATCTTTGTATCCGGATCTTAATCAGTATTGTAAACAATCGTTCACGGACCATCCATAATACACCTCCACACTCCATGCTCTTTGGCCTTACAATATTGCTCGAATATAAACTTCCATTCATAATACTCATCTCCATACAACAAACAGGGCACTTTAGTCGAAGTGCCAATCACTTGATCCAATTCTTGATGGAGGGCTAGAGTCTGTGATTGCAGTGCAGCCAAAGTGGCATTGGTCAAATCCTGAACTGTCATATAGCTGTTCATCATGGTTAACTTAATTAAAATTACCAAGTAAATTTAAATTCAGTTAATTACAAATTTTATAATATGAACAGTGATCAGTCCGAAATCAGTCGGAATATTCAATCTGACATGGGCAGATCCGAAATCAGTCCGAGATGGTTGAATCCGAAAACAATCCGAAATTGAAAATTCCGAAATGATGATCCGGAAGGCAGTGTGTATCCAAAATAAGAAATCCGGAATGATGTTGATCCGGAATGAAAGAGAACCGGAATGAAAACAAGTCCAAAATGTTCTTCGAGTTCTTCGGAATTGTAGCAATTCCGAACAAGCACAGCAATTCTTCGATTCTGAACAGTAATCCGGGTTGAACAGCAGCAACTCCACTTCTGATCAGCTCTTCAATCTGCGATACCTGGAGCCTGTATTGTACAGCAGGCTCTGATACCAATTGTAAGTCCCGAAATCGGATCTAACAGGTATCTCAAACCTAATCAGTAACGGAAATAATGATTAGGAAGAAGAACAATCTCTTGAATCAAAATCAACTTGCATACACCAGAAAAGTGTCTGATACAAGTTTTTCAGTTACAACTCTCTAACATCTAAACCTTGACCTAAGACATATATTTATACTAACCACTAAGCCCAACAGTTACAACCCTAGGCCCACAAGGCACTAGGAAGCCCAAAACTCTCTCAAAGCCAAAATGTAGCTCTAATGTGTAAACCTTTACTAGAATAAGCCCAACAATACCTCATTATATGATTCACCAAAGCACAAAGTCTATCAACATAGTTGATAAACCTGGTTGGTCATGAATAAATGATATACAACTATTTAAATTAATGCGTACAAGTGAGGGGTGGAACTTAATTCCTAAAGCCAAGGCTCCCATCATTCACACACATACTAAAGCACAAGTTCATCCATCTTGAGGATGGTGAACTTGGTTAGTTTCAACACTTGGTACATAAATTGAATTTAAGAAATAAAGTACAAGAATAAGATGAAGGAAAGAAATTACAAAAAGTAAAGATAATAGTGAGCTAAACTCACTTAAAACGGCTCAGAAGTCCCTGCCAAAAGTCTGGAATTTCAAGAGACTGTCACACCCCGACCCGCAGCGGAAAAAGGTGATCGGGGCATGATTGGGTTTTCATCAAAGCTCATGACATTTAATATAATGTTTCATATTTATTATTACAATTTTAAAGAAGATCATACAATCAAATCATACAAGTACAACATGTCCTATACATCTTTCTAGACTTCATTATTTTTCTTCTAAGGCATTTTCCTATGTGTTCCTTGCTTCATCCTGTCCACCTGTATCATGTGTAAAAATGGTTTTTGGATAAAAAAAAAGTTGGCGAGTGAACCTTGTTAGAAAACATTTATATTGATTTCTTGTTGTATTTAATATGGAAAAATTGTGCAATAATCATATGTGAGCAAACTTAAATAAACATACAATAACAAACAATAACGAACACCTTGCTTGAGTATATGACATGAATGATAATGTATATGTTGGCAACGTCACGTTCCGCTCATAGGTAATGGGGAACGGACGGCCTATGATGATGTATGTGCGATCAAGGCTCAATCAAACGGAGCCGATCGTATGTTGGCAACGCCTCGTTCACGCTCATAGGTAATGGGGAACGGTTCCGCTCATAGGTAATGGGGAACAGACGGCCTATGATGATGTATGTACTGAAAATGATAAATTTAATCTAAACATTAACCACACAAACAGTTGATACATATTGAATACACATTTGATCATGGATATGATGGATGCACAAGTGTTTAAATGTAATAAATAATAAGACACATGATACACCCCAAAAAGTGATTAAAACGGGGAATTTGTAGAGATTCACTCACAGTGGGTGCGTTTCTTAGATTGATGATGAATGCGCACGAATTCGGATTTAATCGGCAAGGGAACTAACCTAAATAATAACATAATAGTTCGATAAATAAATAAACTTTTATTTGCGATTAATATTTTTAATTAGTCTTCTTAATGGGATTGTTAGGTTTATTTTTGTGAGTTCAAGGAAGTATCTAACTTTAAAAATATTATTTTTAAGTATTTTTAATTGATTTTTAAATTAAATAAATAAATAAAAATATATAAAATGTTGACTTTTTGGGTTGACCGTTGACCGTTGACTTTGACTTTAACTGTTGACCGGTTCGGACCTTGTGTATGTATGCGCTGAGTGAGGTTCGAACTCGTGACCTCTCGTATACGTGCACGCAGCTCTACCAACTGAGCTACGTGTCTAACCCGAAATATTTCTGTTTTTAATTATATTTATATACTACTTAGATTATTCAGAATTTTATTTAATTAAAAAGGTTTTTAAACTAGTCGAACCGGTGCACAATACAGGACTCGAACCCGGGACCTGTTGTTTAACGTTGCACACAGTCCACCGCTGGACTGTGTTTCTAACCTGGTTAGAATACTGGTTTTTATTAAAATTAAATACTAACTGGAAGGTTCCGTATTTGGGTTTTATAAAAAGGGTTGAATATTGTGACGAATTGGAACAAGGACAGACTCGAACTCGGTATCTCTATGTTTCAAATGCACACAGTCCACCGCTGGACTGTGTGTCTAACCCGAGATATAACCCGATTTATATTAAATATATACACTGATCAGACTTCATCTTCTTCATTCGAATAAACAGACCGTTAATCCTATTGTTTCGATTCATTAATCAATTCCTTTATTAAATTGTAAATAACTACACATGAGATTAATAAAAATGAAAGGGATTAGGTGAAAGATATACCGAACAGAGATCCCCTGTTTCTCCGGCGAGATTCCGATGACAGCAGGTTATTCCGGCGACGTGTAACTTGCGGCAGAGGATCTTCAGGAAGTTTGAGGTGAGTGTGGTGCTTTCTGTCTGAGCTCTAGAGGTCTTATTTTAGAGTAAGGCATAAGGGATGAAATGGATTCGGTTTTCCGGCGACTTGCAGAGAATTCCGGCGATGTATTTCTTGCGACAGAGACTCTACAGGGAGTTTAAGGTGAGTGTGGGTGATTTCGGTATGAGCTCTATATGTCCTGTTTATAACGTAAAGCAACAGTGGGATAGATTCTTCGGTTTTCCGGTGATAACTTCCGGTTAACTTGCAGAGGATTCGGCGACTTGCGGCGAGGTTTTCAGAGCGAGTTTGAGAGAATAAGTTTGATAGACTCGCGAGCTCAAATGGTGAATACATCGATGAAAAGTATAACTCGAATTTAATTACATTTCGGTTTCGAATTCCAAAATCATACGGTTATGATTTTGACGATTTAAAGAGTGGATTTAAGGTTTTCGGTTATAACTGACGTTTATCATCAGTTACACACGTTTAATCATAAGGAAAAACGTTAATTGCTTGATTGCTTGGATTGTGTTTTTGACAGTTACTGGTTCTGTAATATTACAGGTTGGCGTTTGTTTCAATATAAAACTTAATTGATTTCAGTTATTTCACAAAGAGTGCAGGTAGCCTGGTGGTGCGTTGTGTGTTTGTTTGAGCGGGAGACCCGGGTTCGAAACCCGGCGTCTCTATTTAATTTTTATCTCTTTATTTATGATAAAATATTAGTTATAGTTTTTAAATTCTAATATATTTGTTAATTATGTTTTGTTTAGAATTAAAATAATTAATATAAACGCGACGAAAATTTTGACCGACTATTCGGTTAATAAACGAAGCGGGTTTGGATAACCCGGTTTTTTACGGATGTTACAGTATCCCCTACTTTTAGAAATTTCATCCCGAAATTTAAGTAGTGGTATGTTTGTCTCGAAAGGAGGGTGATTTTGGCAATTACATACTTAGCAGGGGGTAAGAGTTTAAATTTTTACTTGAGGCGGTAACGTTCCTTGTAAGGGTTGAATACCCTGTTACAGGAATCGCTTTTTGATGCCTACGATAAAGAATATTGATAAACAGAGTTGATTGACTAGGTATGATCTCATGCCCAATAGTCCTGAAAGAATCGATACGTTTGGATAGATAAGGTTATATTCTAAACAAGACTTCTACTACTAAAACCTACATAGAACCTCTCATAACCGCCTGACAATGCCTCTGATCCTTTGACAAGAATACTTATATATAGGAAGTACCAGTGGCGTATCCACCATATTCTTGTCAAATTTTCATTGGCTTTATCAGTAAATTATGATTAGTTCTATGTGACTCTAAACACAACAACCAAAACTTGAGTCTTAATTCTGAAAGTATACATGTTTGAATGATGACAGTACCTCTCTTGTTTGTTATGATGAAGAGCTTAGTCTATGTAGAAGTGAGACACAGCCCAACTTCTTTGAATGATGAGATTGAAATACGTTGAGATGTATGAATGCTAAATCAGTGAGTATAAAACAAACTTCAACCATGACATTACTAAATTCTATATGGAACTTCTCATAACCGCCTGACAATGCCTCTGATCCTTTGGCAAGAATACTTATATATAGGACGTACCAGCGGCGTATCCACCATATTCTTGTCAAATTTTCATTGGTTTTATCAGTAAGTTATGATTAGTTCTATGTGACTCTAAAACATAAACAAACACAACAACCAAAGCTTGAGTCTAAATTCTGAAAGTATACATGTTTGAATGGTGACAGTACCTCTCTTGTTTGTTATGATGAAGAGGTTAGTCTATGTAGAAGTGAGACACAGCCCATCTTCTTTAAATGATGAGACGGAGATACGTCGTGAGGTATGATGTTATGTTAAATCAATGAGTATAAAACAAAACTGAAATAGTAATTTGGGAATAAGATTCTTGGATAAAATTTCCAATTCATAATTGAGATACGTGAAGATTGAGACAAACATAAAGAAAACATAAAAACTAAGCGGTTGGAGTTGAATTCTTGATTTTTGGTGAAGAAAACTAGTTGGGTGGTTCGTTTGGGCCGTCATTATCTTCAACATGATTGGCGTTGATGTTGTAAACTCTTCCTCTTGCTGGTGGCCTAGTGGTTAGGTTTTCTTGATTTGCTTGGTTAACTGGGTTTGCTTGAGCTTGGGCGTTTATGATGTTAACCAATCGAGGGCACGTGTTTCTAAAGTGGGTAGGGTCGCCACAATTAAAACAAGATCGAACATATGGAAACATGGGGTATTGGGTTGTTGATATGTTTAGATCATGTTTTGAGTAGGGGGTGAGGTTTGGTTTTGAGAGGTGCGGCAAACCTTGCTCAAATGACCATAGCGTCCACAATTCGCACATAGTCGACAAGGTACGGTAAATGGATGGTGATAAGAACAGGTGTTGCATTGAGGGTGAGGTCCAAAGTAAGGTTTCTTATTTGAGTAAGTTGAGTTGGGTGCTACTTGAGTGATTGGGATAGCTTGGAGAGGCACGGCTTGTGAAGTTGGTTGATTGTGTTGGGTGACAGCGAAAATTTGCCCATCTCGTTTTCTCTTAGAAATGGGTTGTGAAGAGGATTCGGTTTAGGTGGAGTTGGAGGTTTCGGTTGATGTTTTATCCTTCTTCTTCTCCTCCGTGAAGTCTTTATTACGTATGCGGTTTTCGGTAAGCTCTGTAGCTAACTCCATTGCTGCTTCCAAAGTTGCAGGTGTGGTACTTATTACGGAGTCTTGAATTTTTTAAGGAAGACCTCGAATGTAGTGCTCGATCAAACGGTAGAGGGGAGTGAACAAGTTGGGGACCATAACTCAAGGAATCTCTTGTTGTATGTGGTGTGGTCGCCTTCCTTTTGTTTCAAAGAATAGAACTCATCCTCCAATTTCTTGATTTCGCTTCTTGGGCAAAACCGTCTTGTCATGATTTCCTTCAACTCTTCCCAAGTCAAAGTCATAGCATCTTCAACACCTCGCTTGGCCTTCTCTGTATTCCACCATGTAAGTGCTATTCCAAGCAAACGACCGGTAGCATATCGCACTTTGCGATCATCGGGGCAATCGCAATTTAGAAAAGAGTTTTCCATTTCCTCAAACCAATGGAGGAGAGCGGTGACACCTTCAGTCCCTTCGTATTTTGGAGGGTCGCAGGATTTGAAATGCTTGAAGGTGCATTTAGTGGTAATTGGGGGAGGGTTGACAACATTTTGATCTTCTTGATTGACGGGATTAGCGGTAAGGGCTTGTTGAACTTGAACTATAATGTTGGGTATTACGGCAGCCATTTGTTGAGCGATTTGGGCAGCCATGCGCTCGTGGGCTTTTCCTGATCTCATCTTCCTACAAGCGAGATTAGAAGACATCTACAAGGAATACATATCAAGAGTATGAGTTGGACGTTTTAGGGGTCATGTGTCGTATTTAGGAATGAACATTCATAAAATAAATATAGAATAATAAATCTACTACATCCATAGGATGTCTTGGGCTTTGCTCGTAATTGGGCCTTTGCATGCCGCCATACTTCACCTTCGTAATCATGTGGGCCCCCATGGTTACCGGGTTTTTCATATGGTTCGCATGTGTTAGCTTGTTTACGTACACTAAAACCCGGAGAAAATCAAGAAATATGTATGTAACGTATGAGATACGGAGTGCATCCAGGTGTGGACACGGTGAAAACCTCAAAGTGGGGTTAGTTCGAACGACGTTTGGTGTGGCATGCTTTGGCCTAATAGGTCCTTCGTACTCTCATCGTTAGTCCCTAGGTAGGCAAACTGGTCCGTTATATTGGATTTATACGAATGCCAACCTAGACAGGACGTTCCGACCACCGGTACTTGTACCCTTACAGTTACTACATGCCCGTCGCAGAACTCACTTTGATGAGATTTGAAAAATGAAAAATGCGACAAAATCTTGAATAACGGAAGTATGAAGATGGTTTAAATATGTGAACATTGAAATATGTATGATGAATATGTATGTAAGTATGTATGTTTGACTGTAAGTATAATTCATTATGTATCACAAAATGTAATATTGGAAGTGTTTGCATGCATTTGTGTATGTAATAAATATGAAAGAAATGAAACATCATGAGTTTGCATGTAACCACATAAAACAATTAAAATCTAATTAACTATAGTATAGGCTCTAAGGGTCTAATAACCTATCCTATATCCCTATAGTCAAAAGCTCTGATACCAATCTGTCACACCCCGACCCGCAACGGAAAAAGGTGATCGGGGCATGATTGGGTTTTCATCAAAGCTCATGACATTTAATATAATGTTTCATATTTATTATTACAATTTTAAAGAAGATCATACAATCAAATCATACAAGTACAACATGTCCTATACATCTTTCTAGACTTCATTATTTTTCTTCTAAGGCATTTTCCTATGTGTTCCTTGCTTCATCCTGTCCACCTGTATCATGTCTAAAAATGGTTTTTGGATCAACAAAAAGTTGGCGAGTGAACCTTGTTAGAAAACATTTATTATTGATTTCTTGTTGTATTTAATACTGGAAAAATTGTGCAATAATCATATGTGAGCAAACGTAAATAAACATACAATAACAAACATCTTGCTTGAGTATATGACATGAATGATAATGTATATGTTGGCAACGTCACGTTCCGCTCATAGGTAATGGGGAACGGACGGCCTATGATGATGTATGTGCGATCAAGGCTCAATCAAACGGAGCCGATCGTATGTTGGCAACGCCTCGTTCACGCTCATAGGTAATGGGGAACGGTTTCGCTCATAGGTAATGGGAACAGACGGCCTATGATGATGTATGTACTGAAAATGATAAATTTAATCTAAACATTAACCACACAAACAGTTGATACATATTGAATACACAATTGATCATGGATATGATGGATGCACAAGTGTTTAAATGTAATAAATAATAAGACACATGATACACCCCAAAAAGTGATTAAAACGGGGAATTTGTAGAGATTCACTCACAGTGGGTGCGTTTCTTAGATTGATGATGAATGCGCACGAATTCGGATTTAATCGGCAAGGGAACTAACCTAAATAATAACATAATAGTTCGATAAATAAATAAACTTTTATTTGCGATTAATATTTTTAATTAGTTTCTTAATGGGATTGTTAGGTTTATTTTGTGAGTTCAAGGAAGTTTCTAACTTTAAAAATATTATTTTTAAGTATTTTTAATTGATTTTTAAATTAAATAAATAAATAAAAATATATAAAATGTTGACTTTTTGGGTTGACCGTTGACCGTTGACTTTGACTTTAACTGTTGACCGGTTCGGACCTTGTGTATGTATGCGCTGAGTGAGGTTCGAACTCGTGACCTCTCGTATACGTGCACGCAGCTATACCAACTGAGCTACGTGTCTAACCCGAAATATTTTTGTTTTTAGTTATATTTATATACTACTTAGATTATTCATAATTTTATTTAATTAAAAAGGTTTTTAAACTAGTCGAACCGGTGCACAATACAGGACTCGAACCCGGGAACCTGTTGTTTAACGTTGCACACAGTCCACCGCTGGACTGTGTTTCTAACCTGGTTAGAATACTGGTTTTTATTAAACTTAAATACTAACTGGAAGGTTCGTATTTGGGTTTTATAAAAAGGGTTGAATATTGTGACGAATCGGAACAAGGACATACTCGAACTCGGTATCTCTATGTTTCAAATGCACACAGTCCACCGCTGGACAGTGTGTCTAACCCGAGATATAACAATTATATAATATATACACTGATCAAACTTCATCTTCTTCATTCGAATAAACAGACCGTTAATCCGATTGTTTCGATTCATTAATCAATTTCTTTATTAAATTGTAAATAACTACACATGAGATTAATAAAAATGAAAGGGATTAGGTGAAAGATATACCGAACAGAGATCCCCTGTTTCTCCGGCGAGATTCCGATGACAACAGGTTATTCCGGCAACGTGTAACTTGCAGCAGAGGATCTTCAGGAAGTTTGAGGTGAGTGTGGTGTTTTTGTCTGAGCTCTAGAGGTCTTATTTTAGAGTAAGGCAGAAGGGATGAAATGGATTCGGTTTTCCGGCGACTTGCAGAGAATTCCGGCGATGTATTTCTTGTGACAGAGACTCTACAGGGAGTTTAAGGTGAGTGTGGGTGATTTCGGTATGAGCTCTATATGTCCTGTTTATAACGTAAAGCAACAGTGGGATAGATTCTTCGGTTTTCCGGCGATAACTTTCGGTTAACTTGCAGAGGATTCCGGCGACTTGCGGCGAGGTTTTCAGAGCGAGTTTGAGAGAGTAAGTTTGATAGACTCGCGAGCTCAAATGGTGAATACATCGATGAAAAGTATAACTCGAATTTAATTACATTTCGGTTTCGAATTCCAAAATCATACGGTTATGATTTTGACGATTTGAATGAGTGGATTTAAGGTTTTCGGTTATAACTGACGTTTATCATCAGTTACACACGTTTAATCATAAGGAAAAACGTTAATTGCTTGATTGCTTGGATTGTGTTTTCGACAGTTACTGGTTCTGTAATATTACAGGTTGGCGTTTGTTTCAATATAAAACTTAATTGATTTCAGTTATTTCACAAAGAGTGCAGGTAGCCTGGTGGTGCGTTGTGTGTTTGTTTGAGCGGGAGACCCGGGTTAAACCCGGCGTCTCTATTTAATTTTTATCTCTTTATTTATGATAAAATATTAGTTATAGTTTTTAAATTCTAATAAATTTGTTAATTATGTTTTGTTTAGAATTAAAATAATCAATATAAACGCGATGAAAATTTTGACCGACTATTCGGTTAATAAACGAAGCGGGTTTGGATAACCCGGTTTTTTACGGATGTTACAGAGACAATGAGAGGATTCAGAAAGTGTTAGGGATTGAGGGAGTGTTCTTATTTATAGAGGAAAAGTTGTTACCAGCTTCACTTCGTGCGAGGTAAGTTTTGATTGTGCTAGGTGGCTTCACTTCGTACGAGGTGAGTACACTTTGTGTGAAGTGAGTTCAGTTCGCACCAGGATGTTAGGTTAGGCCGTTTTTACGTATTTTAGCCGTTTTTTTAAGTATTCCAAGTATAAATGTGTAATGTTTGAGTAGTGCACGTATAATAGGTGTTGATTTGCATAAAACACATATTTAAATGATTGATTGCAAGTATAACAAGTATGAATTTTCATTATGATCAAAGTTACGGATTACAAAACTAAAACGAAATACGAACATTACATGGATACAAGTTTCCATAAATAGAAATACGATTACACTTCTAAATAAGGAAAGTACAAAAATGCGAAGCGTTACAATACAATACCAAAAATTGTATAGTATAAAAAGTACCTCCTACACCATGGTGATCGAAGATGTAGTTTGGGACAAACAACGGCATGGTTCAGTGGAATGGGGCTACAGCTTGGAACAATAGATCGGAGTTATGACGCCGGTCATTACAGTTGACCGAAGGTCGCTACAATTTATGGGACTCTAATGTAAAAGAAAGTAATCCTATAGGGGTTAGAATTGAATTACTACCAATTGACCGTTTTACTCACAATATTAATAGTGAAATGATAGTTTTAACCCCTGAAATTTATAATTTAACTTAAAAAGTAACTGCTTTAGGGGGGACTCAGAGTGGAGAGCTTTTAATGACAAGGGGACAGGCAACAAAATTTTCAACTTGGGGACTCAACGTGATACCGCCAACAATCTTTAGGGACGTAAATTGCAGTTTACTCATTTTTAGTTATTTCTATAAGTTTACATGGATGAGATTTAAACTTAGCTTAATCTAACAGCTGATATTCAACCTGCGAGCAGTTGGGGTTTACCCCAGTACGGCTGATCTTGACAAGCTCAAGAGCTACTTCTCTTATTTACACCCCTACACAAAGCTACCCATTTTAACCCGTTATCCCTCTCATTTACACGCATACACAAAGCTACAGATTTTGACTCGTCATCCCTCAAAATGCTAGAACAATATATGGCAGATGGTACCTACCTACTTTTGAAGCTCCAAGTTTTCTTAACTGCTTGATTGCAAATTCAGTGTCGTAATACGTTTCGTGTTTATCATTTGTGGATTCTGGAGTTCCAAAATCCCCTAAACTGGAGCTTTCATGCCTGCACAGTTCTTTCGTGCGTGCAGCCATGAAATCATATTCAAAGCTATCCCCGTAAGAATCAGCTTTTCCCCATGCGGGTCATAAGGAAGGTCAAAGGGGTTGTTCTTTTTCATGTAAGTTGGAGCTGAACCCAGAAGTGGTGAATTCAGATCGATCATCTGAACTTTATAAAGAAACGGATTCTTCTTGGGGATTTGTAGCAAAGAAATTTTTGTCCCCAACGATTATTTCCAACTCAAACTGCGATTACGTTTCTTATGATTTGAAACTTCGATAACGTTCTTGATCTTCTTCGTTCCATTAAATTCTCTAACCTTGTGTTCGTTATACCTCCGAAATCCCGAGATCCATTAGACTCTTTTCATTATCATCCAACCATCCAACTATTTTTTTTCCATGATCATTTCGTTTGTCCTTGTCTTTAAACCATCCAAGCTTTCTTCTACTTTAAGTTTACAATCATTGTTGTGGAGGATGAATGTGTAACTAATTGCCTATAACTTATGGATTTTAGTGTAATAAGACTTGGAGGGGGGATAAAATATAATTATTATTTAAAATTCTAATTTCCCTTATTTAAAGGCTATATTTATAAATTAAGAATGAAAAATTTCTTATTTTTTTGGTATCTAAAATTATCCTTCACTCATGCATTATAATATAACATATAATTGAATCAAACAAATATATACCATTTTTCAAGATCAAAACCCCCACCCCTAATAACTACTATTTTAATAGGCTTGTATAAAATGATAATTAAGTTCGACCATATTTTGCTATAAAAAATATTTTTCAAAGGAAAAATTCAACTTATTATAACATCATTATGATTTTTAATACCGATCCGATCAGTAAACTAGATAAATCAATGAATCTGATTATTGATTAAAGTTGTATATATTATTATTATTCTTATGTGGATAAATAATGATAACCCTATTTCTCTTCCTGTTATAATTAATCATTTTCTTTAAATATTATTCTTCTTACGTGGATAAATAATGATAACCCTATTTTCCTTTTTTTTAAATTAAGGAATATTCAATTTTAATAATCCCAACTATTTGTTGTTGGCCGCCAACAATACCAACTTCAAAAGTAACCACTGACATCCCAACTATTGACGTATTAGCCACCAATGGACCCTGACTAATAGAACCCTAACGTCGTTAGTCTCATGTCACCGGAAAATCGTTTTTGGCCAAAAAAAGATTTCTAAAGGTCCGATTTAAGGTTACGAAGAGGTTTGTGACGAAACCAGCAAAAAGTTGACTTTTTCGGCGACTTCAATAAATTGGGCTTTTACTAAAAAAGATTCATAAAGGTCTGTAATAAGGTTATAAAGAAGTTTGCGATGAAAATATTGAGTTTTCCGGCCAAAAACGTTTTTCCGGCGACCGGATTAGTAGCGTTAAGGTTATGTTAGTCAGAGTCCAATGAAGGCCAATATATTAATAGTTGGAACTACTAATGATTATTTTTTAAATTGAAATTATTAACAGCAAACAATAAATAATTAAAATTATTAAAATCCAATATTTCTTTAATTAATTATTTTCTTTAAAATTCACCCCTTTTGTTACTCATCCTCAAGTTTCTAATTGTTTCCTTCACTTTGCATTTTAACCCTCTTTTTCACTAATATGACAACTCCAGGATATTTCTTTTTTACTTCTAGAAACATTCACGATAGCTCCACTTATCTTCTTTTGATCTTAAAAATATAATGTAAATAACTAAAGATTATTCTTTCACTCTACTTCATAACCATCAAATATACTATTTTTATAATTTTATCAATTGTTACAGTACTTTTTATATAAAAAAAATATTATTCATCTACAATCAAATTATTGTGAGTATAAGAAATTAATACATTAATTGTTTGTGAGTAAGATAAAGATAATGGTAGAGTTGGGGTGAGAGAGGAGGGGGCATTCAAGTTAGGTCGTAAGGGCTTGAGGGTGGGTGCCCTTGTCATGTTACACCATCGCCACTCCCTTACGGTTTTCATTGCAATCTTTCAAGAGTAGTAGGAGTCGTTGAAAGGAAGGTAAATGAGATGGGGTCCACTCTTAGGGGTCTATGTGATTGGTGGGTAGAGTAAAGGGGTAGGTACCTTTGTCGTGATCAATTAGCTTGTGGTTAATTGACAAAGACAAAGCTTTTAAACACTTGATTTTGGAAGGGAGAAACAACAAAATTAAAAGAAATTTGTCGTTAAAAAAAATGTACCCTTGTTAGGGCAAACTGTTGCCAGTATTCTTGTGGGTTTATGGTAGTTGTAGGTAAAAATGAGGCGCAAGTACAAGATTGGTGGGTGTTATAGTACATGAGAGAGTGTCCTCTCCACTCTAAAAATGGTGGATAAGATGTGAGAGATTCTTTAAAACAAGAGAGAATTTTTTAAAATGTATAATTATTTAAATTACCGGGTTGAATACGATGTAGCTGTCGTAAATGCTTTGAGACCACAAATTTGGATCCTCCTAAGTGTCAATTTAAAATTACAATAAAACTGTAAATAAGGTTAAAAACACATAATGTATAACACTTAAAAATGTATTACAATAAAACTTTAAATAAGGTTAAAGAAATGTATTACAATACAACTTTAAATAAGATTAAAAACACATAATGTCTAACACTTAAAAATCTTGTTTCAATAAGGGAAAAACATTTTAGAATAAATATAATTAAACACTTAATTCTTTCGGCAAAATGTTCTTCACTCGCTGGGGTTTTGAAGTTCTAGAAAGAAAGTGTTAAAGAAAAGGATATTTTTATTTTTTGTAAAGTTTTTGAGTTGGGAGTAAAGTTATGGAAAATGAGCAGTAGCGGATCTAGTGTATGGTATGGGTAGGCAGACGTATCCTTTGAAAATAAAATGCTTGGTGTTATATACGTGTTAAAATCCCGATTGTACCTTATAAAATTTTGTAATCACACCCCTTGAAGTTTGACCCATGATAAAGAAGATGTGAAATAAGTGAAAAAAAGTCACCGGATAAAAATTGCAGAGCCGGAGGTCGGAAGGAAAAAAGTTTTGGTGAAGATGAAGATATTTAACTTAGTATCATTTGTAAAATATGCATGGGAAGACAAATTTGTAAGTCCTGAAATCCGATCTGACAACGATAGCACACGATCACCAAAGATGGACGGAATCCAAACTTGATGATATTCAATAAAAACCGAAAAGATGGAAGAGCAATACAAATCAACTTTAACACCTTACACACGATTCTATTACTTGAACAAGCACAAAACCGTCTGGTACAAGATTAAAAGTGCAAAAACCCAAAAGTCCCAACCCTAAAATGAATAAGCTTAGCTTATATACCTAGGGTAAGGGCATGCCCCTCATGGGCTTGCCTATGGACTTGCCTGGCCCACATGGCCTATGGCATGCCCAAATGACCTATAAAGGTCCAAATCTAATACAAACTAACCCAGTTAATCCCAGTTAACTACATAGACCGTTGCGTATATTTGATTTGTCAATCTCACACTTCTAGGACCTAACAATCTCCCCCTAGACTGATGGATCAAATTGTCTTCATAGCATAAATTCAGCAACGTCTTCAACAGAGTCTATGGTTGTCGTAATGTTGTAAGTGTTGTGGAAGTCAGTCTTCAACTGGGTCTCTTTCTTCTGCTCCTGTGGTTAGCTTCATATCATGATCTAGTTCAGCTTTGCTTGAAACATCTTTGTCAAAAAGAATGTGAGAGGAGGAACTTCAGCAGCTCTTTTCTTCTTCAATCTTTCTTTTCAAGCAAGCAGGTTCTCATGTACTTCTTCAAATGTACTATCACTGTCAAACGATGACTGGCATTTGGTTCTTCTGACTCAGGTACACTTTGTTTTGTGATGCTTCATGCTTTGTCGGCAACTAACAACATCTCAATTTTCAGCAACCCCTATTTTTTGATCTAAATCAAGATCTGCACAATTCTCAGAAATTTATAAGCAAACATTCTTATGCAACAGGGAGACTACCGCATGAACACTTGGTACATCCAAGTAGTTGTACTCAGATTAAAATTCAAATTTCTTTCATATTTTGATGATTAGTCAAATCTTTAAGAACGGTTAATAATTTTTAGTAAAACAAATAAAGCACTCTATTTTTGGATTTTTGAATTTTCTATTTTTAAATTAGAATATAAGAATATACAAAAAAATGAAAATAAACGAAGAAACTAACTTAGTAGTTACAACTATACAATTGCAATGGGATCAAAATCGTTTTCAGGCGGACCAAGAAACACTTTCTAGTGCAAACTTATTTAGACTGGTCTAAGCGATTGCCAATATGTTTGTCCACTTAAAATTTAACGCTCAACTTTAATTTTTTCAACTTCGTGATATGCTTAAGGTAGTATTATACTATAATATTCGTGCGTCTCATACCATGACATACCCCCGCGATCAAGATAAGCACAATGATTCATCGTAGCAGGTGAGTATCCTTTATCTTTTACAACGTCAGACTATTGGTGAGCAGATCAATACTTTCGTACAGCAGAGTGACCAATACTGCATATAATCTGGATGCAACAGAAGGGCAGAAAAGATATCTCCCGGAAGACTCAACAGCATAAAGACCCGAAAACCTCAGACGTTTGCTATCTATCAACACAGGATTTAAGACCATAAAATCATATGCCGATGGTATGTACCCACAAGATACATAGTGCATTATGTTTATATCACTTAGTATCTTTTAATCACTTTGAGTGTTAAGCCTATCGACATATCACAATAGATCCTCGTCTTTTCAGCTACGACACCTTACATGTGTCAGCCACACCCTTTATCATGAATATTCATTTCATTTCCCATTTTATGCAAAAAGACCTTTTGTATACTTTAATTTTCAAATGCTTTTGTATTTTCCTGATTTTCTCCCCCTCAAACAATGAATATATACATATATCGCCCTCTTCCTCCCTTAATTTATGCATCATACTTTATGCAGAAATTTACCTAATAAAGAAAACGTATGTACTAAGTGTTAAACGAAAGAAAAAGAAAATATTTTTGTTATTTTTGCTTAACCGTTTCGTCATTTGATTAAAGACTAATCAATTTCAAAATTAAAGAACGAAATTTAAATTTGTACCTTTTCACTGATCTTTTCTTACTCATCTTCTCCAAAGGAAACATCGCACTCATATTAAAATTTGAACCTTTGGCAATAGTGATATGTTATCCAATATGTCCCTGGAACAATCGCTATCAGCATTTTAGAGATTGTCAACAGCTCCTCCTTGGCTGTTCCTGAAAAATAAGAAGATTAGTAAGACAGTGGGACCCAGACCATCATGGTCCTGGGTTTCCCTGAAGCATCACAATAAGACACTTCTTTCAGACACAAATCCCCTTTTGTTTCAAGGATTGGTGACATTGCTACCGCTTTGGATTTGGGTTTCCAAATCTTTTCGTTTTAACAAACGCGGTTGTTGCCTTTGATTGAGCAACTTTGGCTGTTTCAGGTTTAGTCGTTTTAGAAAAAGATTTTTGTTTCTGAATAGCCTTGCGTTTGTTTTTGGTAACATTCCAATCCCCATTAGATGGTTTAACCTTGGATTCACATTCTTCATTGCCTTAGGTGATGATACCTTCATCGGCTTCGAATGATTGTTATCCTTAGGTGTAACCTTCTGACTTTGAACATGATATGGAACATGGGAACTATGTGTGCAGTTTCGAGCAATGTGACCAGGAATGCCGCAATTGAAGCACGTTTGTCTCTTCACATATAAAGCATTCTGATCAACTTGACTTGCTCTTGCAGGCCCTGAAGGATGAACTGATCCCTTCTGTAGTTGGTTTCCTTGCAGGTTTCTTGTAGACGAAGATGAATTTGGATGTCTATACTTGTCGTTTGCAAGGCCTTCTTCTGTTGTGGAGATTTCTTTTAATTCTTCTTGTTTTGTTTAGACTGCAAGTCTTGTTCAGAAATCTCCCCAACCTTTCCAAAAGCTTTGCTAGCACGGTCAAAGGCATATTTTTCACATTTCCCATTAACGGCCGGCTTAACAAAAGCATTTTTCAAAACACTAGCCTTTTGAGGGCTATTGCTACCCACTGATGATTTTGGAGAGCGTGATTGTCTTTGATGTTTGGACTTCTACTTTCTTCGTCTCTGATTTGCTCGTTTCTGCTCCTTTAGCTTGCTCTGAACCTTTTCATCACAAACATAAGGTTCAGATTGTTCAGTTTGCGCATGTTGAGCCTTGTTCACGTTAGCTCTCTCTTCATCAGCGTTGTTAAAGTCGGAGGAGTCCTGGTTTATCAGATGAAAGACCAGACACTCCAGCTGAATCATTAGAAGAGTCAACAGCACCAGCTGGTTCCCGTGTGTTTGACGTATAATCACTGGGTTTGCCGTACACCATATGTTGTGCTTTCTCAATATCTTCGTCGATTTCAGGCATTGTTGTGTAGTTGTGATTATACGGTGGGGCAACCTGGTTGAATCCCAAACCGTTCCCCTTGTTCTCGTTATATGCCAGCTGCACAATGCACACGTCTTGAACGAGCTTGCTGGATGTATCAAACTTCTTTATATTTGCTTCGTTTTGTTGATATTTTCCAGCAAGAAGTCCCAGCTCAACTCTTACCAAGTCGCATTCCATGGTTTTTGAATCTAATCTGGTTTTGTAATCATGGACCCAACATTTCTATTGATTTACGTCCAGGTGGAGCTGAGCTATGTCTTTCTTTTGTGCTTCAACCTTTTCTGTGAGTAACTTGTTACTTTCTCGAAGGCTGATGCACTAAGCCATTGCATTGTTGTAATCATTAGCCATTTTGGAATTAAGTGCCCTGACTTGAGCAACCCTATTCCTGCAAGGTTCAGTGCACAAAAGGTAGTTGACTGTGTCAGTGTGCGAGCTTAGTTTGTCAGCGTGAGTTTGGGCTTGAGGTAAAGTTTGGGGTGTTGGGCTGCTGATTGCTGCTTGTTGGGCTTGAGGTTTCTGTTCGGACACTTATTCAGGATTAGACTCTGTTGATTTAGCGTATAGATCTTGGAGATCTTGGTTTGATTGTAAATGATCCCACAATCAAGATACAAATGAGTCTTTATCATCACCCAAAATGCTATTCATCTCATCTCTTACTTCCTCTTTTCTCCTCCCACGCTCAAGCAAACGCATCACATAGTCAGCAACCGGATCAACATTGTAGTTTCCAATAAACTCATTCAGCTTTTCTTTCACTTCATCCCGCACGTTCGGGTTTTGATTTTGTGTTGAGCTGAAAACTATTCAACTTCAGATAATCGAAACCGCACCAGTAAAACTGATAAAAAAATGTCTGAAAACTGTTTTTACCAAAATGTACCGTTAGACTCGTCTCGACGATACGAATCCAATGATATATGATGTCCGATAGTGATTTTAGGAATTTTCGTGCCTTTTTTTTCCTAAAAATCACACTAGTCTAACCATGCACTCGGTTTGTCAAGATTGTCTATGGATCAAATTCTGTGTACGAAAACGTTTAACTCCGGTTACGTTAGCTGGTTAACTTTCCACCTTTGTGGACAACTCGGAACAGCACCGAATTCGAAACAGTAACTCGGATTAACAGTCCGAGATGGAATCCGGAAACAGTGATCCGAGATTCTAATCCGAGATGGTGATCCGAGATAGAGAAACAGTGATCCGAGATGCTAATCCGAGATGGTAATCCGAGATAGATAATCCGAGATAGAGAAACAGATCCAGAATGAAACCCTGATTCCTGGAATGAAAGTCTTATCAAGAATGAAAGTCTTATCCTGAATGAAAGATCAAATCCGGAATGAAGATCAAATCTGAAATGGAGAATCCTTATCTGAAATCAACCGTATTCCAATCCGAATTGCGAATAATCTGGATAAAGTTGTTGAGACAGTTGATGAACAATAGTCCGGGATCAATCCGAGATGGATGATCTTCCTCGTGTTCTTCGGGATCTTCAACAGTTCCGTATCCGGAATGCTTAAATCTTCTTCGTGTTCTTCGGAATCTTCAACAGTGTCGTATCCGAGATGAGTAAATCTTCTTCATTTTCTTCGGAACAATAACAATTCGAGATGAAATCAGCAGTAATCTTCAACAGTAACAATCCGGAATGAACAACAACACATCTTCTAACTCAGAACAGTTCTTCGATCTGGGACACCGAGAGCCTGTATTGAACAGCAAGCTCTGATACCAATTGTAAGTCCTGAAATCCGGATCCGACAACGATATCACACGATCACCAAGGATGGGCGGAATCCAAACTTGATGATTTTCAAGAAAACCAAAAAGATGGAAGAACAATGCAAATCAACTTTAACACCTTGCACACGGTTCTATTACTTGAACAAGCAAAACTATCTGGTACAAGATGGAGGCTCTCTAGTGAAAACCCAAAAGTCTCAACCCTAGAAATGAATAAACTTAGCTTATATACCTACGGTAAGGCCATGCCCCTCATGGGCTAATCAAGTAATTTCAGAAGTCAAGGTCAATATCAAACTCGATATCAGAATGTTGGTAGTCGAAATTTTTATAACAATGGCTTTAGAAATTATTACCATCAAAATTCAAGGAATCATAACCAAAATTTCCAAAGGTCACAAAGTCCAAACATGTTTTGGAAACCTCAGGACCAAAGACCGAATGGAAATAAAAAACACTTTCCATCAACAGGTCTGAGATCCAAGACTCCTGTTAGGAGTAATGGATATTGGATGAATGTTCCGGTGGTTGATGAATCTGGAAGACCCAAGACTATTAAGGCTTGGGTCCCCCAATCTAACTACTTTTTCGTTGGGTTGTGCAGGAGCTGCTAAGGATGATTATCAACTTGTGGTATGTTGATAGTGGCTGCTCCAGGCACATGACGGGGGATGCGAGGTTGTCGACTAAGTTTGAGAATCTAGATGGAGGTTATGTGAATTTTGCAGGTGCTAAAGGAGGCACATTACAGGTCGAGGAAAAGTGACCAACTGGAAGATCACATTGGACAAAGTCAACTATGTCGAGCAGCTGAAGCAAAAAATGATGAGCGTGCCTCAAGTCTACGACAAGGGTCACTCGGTCCACTTTACTAAGTCAACCAGAAGTTTAACACAAGTGGTTGTCAGTTCTTAGGAGGGACCATCGTGTCGTGGCAATGCAAGAAGCAGTCTTGCATGTCTACCTCTACGTGTGAAGCTGAATATATTGTTGCGGGTACTTGTTGCTCTCAGGTTCTCTGGATCCAACAGCAGATGCGCGATTATGGTTTGAATTTCACTCGTACTCCTATTATGATAGACAATAATGCCACTATTTCAATCACAAACAATCCCGTAAAACACAATCGCACAAAACATATTGACATTCGTCATCATTTCATACGGGATTGTGCTGAAAAGAAATTTGAACTGCATCGAGTTGACACACTAGATAACCTAGCAGATCTTTACAAAAAAAGCATTTGACAGGGCTCGTTTTGAACATTTAGTTGAACTCAACGGGAAGAAGAATCCTGAATAACCAGTTTTCCATAAGAGTTTTTGTAAATAATTTACTGTTTTTCAAAAATCAAAACCTTAAAAAATAGAAAATCTAAAATGAGTTTTCACTTTGTGGAAAAGAAGAAATGATAGTACATATGCAAGTTAGATTGTCACACTGAAATTAACCTTAAACTTGCTTAAGTGTGATAGCAGCTTCATCATATGATGTACTAGTAGGCAAAAGGAATGAAATAATCAACTTACCTTGGTGATATAAACATCGCGAACTGTGTATGAGTGGGTAATATATCAGTGGCGTATGGTTTTATAACCTTAAATCTTGCGTTGATAGATTGCTAAAATTTGAGGTTTTAGAACTTTATATCGTTATTTCATCCGAGGTATCATGGTTGTCCTTCTGTGGCATCCAGATATATGCTGCACAACCAGGATATCTTAAAAGAGCTAAAATCCCTAATCCCAGAAATTGAAGAAGCTCTCCTAGAGAGTCATTCAAATGTGCAAATTGCATTAATCGTACCAAAATTTGGTATTTGCCCTAACCCTTGTTGGATATTGGTCTCTTTGTTGTATGAAAGTACTGACCTGATCACCAATTATCTAACGTTGTAAATCAAAAAGGATGAATTTCAGTATACTCACCTACTACGAGGAATCTTTGTGCATACCTTGATCGTGGGGGTATGTCCTGAAGTGGGACACACTAGTAAATCAGTATAAAATTATCTTAACATATCACTAGGTAGTGGTACTTGAAATGTTCATGTATTTTGTTTAAGTGGATAAACAATACTGGTAATCGTCTTGAACTGCTTTTCATGAAAATTATATATAGAAGTATCTAATAGTGTGAAAACAGGTTGATATTGCTGATATGATCTTCTTACCGGTGATTCGCACAAAAACAGAGTGTTTATTTTTTTCGTTATTTATTCGCTTTCAGAGAATATAAAAATCCAACAAGATTTCCTTTTCTTGTAAATTCTTAATGTACGGAAAATGGTTGTTCATGAGGAGTTGTTACCGATAGGGGGAGACGGTGTTAGAAAATGAGTTCAAAATTTTAACATCTTGCAGGTTCAGTATGCTTAAAATTTTAAGTGTGTGGTTTGAGTTGGAAATTGCTTAACTTGTGATACAGTTTTACTATCTCTTGAATGATAATAGTTTGTTAACTTGTGTTGAAAAATTCTTATGGTTTCTCGAGATGTTTGTTTTATAGTATACAGATTGTAGCAGTGTGTTGCTGAAAAGTTTGGTGAAGAGGAGTTTGATTGGATGCATGGTAGAACCTCCTTTCTACATTGTAGACACGTTGAAGAGTTTGAAGATTGCTATACACGTGCTAAACTGGAATTTACTCAAACGCTAATGATTTAGAAGATTTGGTGATTGGATGCATCAACTTAGGGGAGTTTGTTGCTGACAGAAGCTATTAAAGCTGAAGCTATCCAAAGACCAAAGACATTGAAGATTGCAAGATGACTGAAGACAAAGTTGTTTTATGAAGCTATTGTTAAGGAGGAGTTTGTTAGTGCATATGTGTGACAATAACTTAGAATTGGTCTTTGGATATTTTGTAATTAGTAAAACGATCAACAGTTAGCGGGTTTAGTACTGTAGTAGTTGATTAGTAGTGATTGGGCTAAACCAGACCACATTATAGGGAGGGTAGGCAAATTGGGCCTAGACCAATTTGCAGTCCATGTGGTGAAACCCTAGCCAAGTTGCAGACTTGTCTCTATATAAAGAGAGCTTTGCATTAGGGTTAAGGTTGCTCAGTTAATCACTACAGAGAGAGCTGAGAGACAATTCGTGTGAGTCTTGAATTGATTGTAAACATTCGTGTTGGATAATCAATAGAATACGGATTGGAAGTCTTTTTTCGTGTTCTTGATATTGTTCGGTTTTCTCTGATAATATGATCTAGGGGATTTCGCACTCTGGGTTGGATAGACGGTTCTGTGAAGATCCATATGAATTAGGGGATCTACAATTGGTATCAGAGCATTCGGCTCTTATTTTGCTCGGTTCAGAATCGTAACAACAGGAAAAGTTGAAGTTTTGGACGTTTTTTAAGGCTGGTTCGAAGTTTTGACGGCTGTTCTAGGGTTTCTATTGTTATTTCGGATAAATAGTAAGGATCTCGGATAGAAGAAGTGCATCTCGGATTAAGGAAGTGCATCTCGGATCATAAGAGAAGCATCTTGGATCAGAAATTTGCATCTCAGATCAGAAAACTTGCATTTCGGATCAGAAAAAATACATCTCGGATTTTGGTTTTGTTCTCGGATGCATTTCGACGACCCGAGGAACTTATAATCAAATTGAGTAAATTTCTCAAAATAATTATAATGGCACACCCCTAGGGGTTAAAATCAATTGCCCCGGGTACCCATAAAGTGGATGAAACCACCTCTTTAAAAGCCCAAATCGAAGCCTTAACCTCGAAAATAAAGAAACTTGAATTAAATAAAACGGTTTGGTTATGGCCTTCGAAGGGTGTGGCGGGCCACATGAAAACTTGAGTTGTATGAAAGAAATAGAAAATCAAACAGAAGTGGTAAACTACCTTAACAACCGCCCTCGCCCAACGAGTGGTCAAGGTAACACCTTCAACCCTGAGTGGCGAAATCAATCCAACTTTGGTTGGAGAGATTCGGGGGGTAGCAACCAACAAAATCAAAACCAACAATCCAACTTTCAACAACAACCCTGAAATGAACAACAAGGCTTCCAACCATAACAACAAGGAGGAAGAGAAAGGCTTGAGGACCTCATCACTCGCCTTCTCTCCGAATCTGACAAAAGGTACTCGGAAAGGTTCCTATAAACCGAAGCCAAAATTAGGAACCAATAGACTAGCATGCAAAACATCGAAAAACAAGTAAGCCAACTTGCCCAAAATTTCTCCAAAAGACCACAAGGAGCCTTGCCTAGTAACACCGAAACAAACCCAAAAGCCCAAGTAAACGTTATTAACTTAAGAAACCGAAATGTAGGACCCAAGGACGAACCAACACCACAACAACCCGATTCACAACCCACAAAAACATCCATAGCCAATAACCAAGGAAATATTCAATCCCAAAATGCCGAACCAACCAAACCACCCGGTCCCTTACCCAGGTCGTTTACTCTTGCAAAGGACCGACAAGTAATTCACCAAGTTTGTAAGTTTGCTTAAACAACTCCATTTCAATCTTCCTTTTGTGGAAGTCCTCACCCAAATGCCAAAATATTCCAAATTCATGAGAGACTTTCTAACCCACAAAAGGAAGATTGAATCAATCCAACAAGTCAACCTACGTGAAGAATGCTCAGTAACGCTCCTCAACAAACTCCCCCAAAAGAAGATCGATCCCGGAAGCTTCACCATCCCTTGCTGTTGGTGCATATTTGAGACAATAGCTTAGATTTGGTCTTTGGATATTTTGTAATTAGTAAAACGATAAACAATTAGCGGGTTTAGTATTGTATTAGTTGATTAGTAGTGATTGGACTGAACCAGGCCACGTTATAGGGAGGGTTGAGAGAGGCTTATTGCACAATCCACCCAAGCCAGCTAAGCTAATAAATGCTGCATAAGATAAGAGAGTGGGAGGCCGGCCCCCGCCCATCTAGAGGTGCACACCCATTTAGGCGAATTGGGCCTAGACCAATTTGCATCCCATTTGATGAAACCTTAGCCTAGTTGCAGACTTGTCTCTATATAAAGAGAGTTTTGCATTAGGGTTAAGGTTGCTCAGTTAATCATTTAGAGAGAGTTGATAGAGAATTCGTGTGAGTCTTGAGTTGATTGTAAACATGTGTTGAATAATCAATAGAATACGGATTGAAAGTGTTTGTCGTGTTCTTGATATTGCTCGGTTTTCTGTGATAATCTGATATAGGGGATTCCACACTCTGGGTTGGATAGATAATTCTGTGATGATCCATACGGATTAGGGGACCTACAATTGGTATAAGAGCATTCGGCTCTTGTTTTGATCGGTTCAGAATCGTAACAATAGGAAAAGTTGAAATTTTGGACGTTTTTTAAGGCTGTTTTGAAGTTTTGACGGCTGTTCCAGAGTTTCTATTGTTATTTTGGATAAACAGCAAGGATCTCGGATAGAGGAAGTGCATCTCGGATCATAAGAGAAGCATCTCGGATCAGAAATTTGCATCTCGGATCAGAAAACTTGCATTTCGGATCAGAAAAAGTACATCTCGGATTTTTGGTATTGACCTCGGATCATCTCGAATACCATCTCGGATCACTGTTCCGAATCACCATCTCGGATTGGTATCTTGCATAACTGTTCCGAATTTCCATCTCAGATTGTTAATCCGAGTTACTGTTCCAAATTGGGCACTGTTTCGAGTCGTACTTACAAAGGTGGAAAGTTAACCAGCTGACCTAACCGGAGATAAACGTTTTCGTACACAGAATTTGATTCATACACAATCTTAACAAACAGACTCTACGGTTAGACTCGTGTGATTTTTAGGACAAAAAAGGCACGAATCCTAAAATCACTCTCGGACATTATACATCACTGGATTCTTATCGTTGAGACGAGTCTAAGTTACATTTTGGTAATCACATTTTTCGGACAACTTTTTAACGTTTTTAGCGAGCCAGTTCGGTAAAATGTTGAATATGTCCAACTTGAATGAATTGTTGAGAATGGAGAACGAAGCAGGCATGACTAACAAACCGCCAAAGATGTTGAAAGTAGAGAATTACCTTACATAAAAGGATAGGTTTCAGTCATTTATTGAATATCAGGACAGACGGATGTGGATCTGTATTCAAGATGGGTATGTAAACCCAACTCATGACTTTGAAGGCAGAAAACGTGTCACTGCCTATGTGAACATGTCAGAGGCTGATAAGAGAATGTATGAGTCTGAGAAGAAGGCCTTAGCTGCTATAAAGATGTCGTTACTTGATGGCATCAAACATACATTCAAGCAATATACCACTTCGAAGGAGACGTGGGATGCTCTAGAGAAGAGGTATGAGGGCAATCCTGATGTGAAGAAAAACAAGGTTGACTTGCTAAAGAAACAATTTGTTGTCTTTAAAGGCATGAGAAATGAGTCCCTTGAAGATATTATCACGAGATATTATCATCTAATGTCAGAAATGGACAATTATGACATAGAGGGATACACAACCGTTGAGATAAATGATAAGTTGCTCGATGCTTTACCTTCCAAGTGGGATATTTATACTCTTATGACAAAGGGTGAAGCTGACTATGGAGATAAAGACTTGGAATAGGTTGTTGGGAAACTGAGAGCTTATGAGCTCAACATGAAGAAGAAGGAAACTGGATATGATCAGGTTCAAGATCAAGGAATTTATAAAGGGCTTACATCTTCATCGTCCAACAATGCTTCAAGTGATTCTGCAACTGCGTTTCTCTCATGTGAAAATGAGCAGGTTGTGACAAATATTGATGGTGAAGTATGTTTTGTAGCTGCTTCAGGAGGATCTTCAGGGGCAAAGAGACAACAAGCTAGCAATATTAACAGCAATACAAGGTCTATGCGTCCGAGCATCAATACTGCTGAAGATCATCTAGCCTTGCTTGTTTCATTCGTTGCTTCGTATTAGAACTACATACAGGGAAGAATATCTGATCCTGCTACTTTAGATGAAGATTATGATCAGATTGACCCTGTTGACCTAGAGGAGATCGATCCTGGAAGCTTCACCATCCCTTGCTCCATTGGAAGGTCACTAATAAGCAATGCTCTTGCCGACCTAGGGATAGCATCAACCTAATGCCCACCTCTATGTTTAACCGTCTTGGGCTAGGAAAGCCACATCCTGCAAGGATGATCACTAAACTTGCGAATAGGTCGGTAAAATACCCTCAAGGTGTCATACAAAATCTCTTGGTAAAGGTTGGGGAATTTGTTTTCCCGGTCGACTTTGTAATCCTAGATATGGAGGAAGACACCGAGATCCCACTCATATTAGGAAAACCATTCCTTGCCATCGCATGAGCAATGGTGGACATGAGTGACGGGAGGCTAACATTAAGGGTAGGTGACAAGGAGGTTAAGTTCGAAATGGGACAATGGGTGAGGATGATCCGGTCAACTACATCAAAGCCATAGACTCGAGCCTCGACTACGCCCTTCATCGATGCACTCTGAGATGCGAGTCATCCCGCTCGGGTAACATTTGACCGACTTTGGATCTAGCCAAGGACCCTTATAAAAGTAGCGCACCATGGAGGCACTCCATGGACTATCCTTTGGTTAATTAGTTTAAATTTAGTGTAATCTTTAGTTTAATGTTTTTCTTTAATTGATCCCTTTGTAGGAATAAGCTACACTCGAGGGAAGGATGGAAAATAGCCAAAGGGATGTTGAAACTACACCCCATGCATGTAAACAAACACTTCCCAAAGCAAAGTCTTCAAAACATTAAGCGCAGCATGGGCCGTGTAAGGTAAGCACGCCCCCGTGCCTCAAGTCTGCAGAAAATTTTTTGAATCTGGAACATTGACACGGGGTAGTGTCCCATAGAAATGCCACCATGCCTGACTTTTGGAAAATTTTCGTTACTGGCACTTTTAACACGGGGTCGTGTGCCCCAAACACGCTCCCGTGTCTAGTGTCTGGTTTTTGAAAAAAAAATTGTTGTTTTTAACCCACGTTTACACATTTAATCGATTTTAATCAATTTTGAACACATTGAGGACAATATGTAATTTAAGTGTGTGTGTGGGGGGGGGGGAAGCTTAACTTGAAATTGTTTATACTAAAAACAAGCCTTACACAAAAATCTACTTGGAAATGCTAAAACACCCCCAAATATTTTTTTTGTGATTGGTAGTAAAACACCAATTTTAGTTTGTTTTTGTGTTGTTTATAGTTTAAGTTAGAAACCAAGATATAAGCATTTTCAAGTTTTTAGAAAGTTTACAACCGATAGAGCCATGATAAAAGAACCACATAAGAAAGTTTACAAACTACCCATCACCCAAAATCAGTTTTTCTTTTCACACCCCTTTATTTTAGTAAAATGCGATTCTTTGAAATTTTTATAAAAAGAGGTAACTTTGTTTATAAAAAAAAACTATGTCTATTTACTTATTATAAATAAGCAAATTTATTGCTTATAAACCTGTAGTTTATACCTAAGTCACTAATAAATAAATTTTCAAAAGAAAACCGACAATTTACGCTTTTTAGCCACTTTCAAATAAAACCACCCTACCTCTAGCCAACAACCTACCATTTGAAAGTGCTCTTGATATTTACAAAGATTTTCTTAAAAAAGGAGAAGGTTTG